>CM040128.1:89840021-91155379 GCA_022559845.1 Amorphophallus konjac
GGGTGGGGCAAAACCGTGAAGATGAGGGCGTGGTCCCTTTAAAAGATTATGGTGAGAGTTGTGATGAATATGTTGAAATTGAAGGGAATAAGATGTGCTAGGCTGATCACCCTCATGAACATTAATTGAGTTAAACATGTTGACTTTCTTATCAAGGTATCCCAAACAATTCAATGTGCAATCAAAATAGCTCACATAGATAGCAAACAAGCTAGGATGGGGTTACCTTTGATTTCTTTTATTTGAACCTTGGCAAATTAATTGATTTTATGCAAATTGATGTGATCACTCAAGGGGGGAACCTAGTTTCAAATGTGGTTTTCTCCGATGCCAACTAGGAACACTCTCTCACCATGCATAGGCCAACTAAACCCGGGACTTCAAAGGTACAACCTGTCCAGCGTCCGTGAGGGAATCCACGGGTGCGGGGACTTATGGAGGCTTGGTTTAGGAATTTCCGGTCCAATGAGACGGAGTGCTCAATGGAGGGTCCTTCCTTCACCAAGAGGATGGTGTGACTCCTAAAAGTGTGGGGAGAGGAGGTCTCCCAAACCAATGCAAGGATGAATGCAGCAGACAGTATCAAGCAGATAACAACACAGAACAAAAACAAATGACGACCTGGGAAGGGTCGTTACATCCATAAATCACGTCTGAGCGTCAGTCGCTAGTCACTGTAAAAGTACAAGCAGAGTAAAATAGCGCCTTAGGATGAGGCGCTTTCTCTAGAATGGACGCTCGGGAGCAGGGGCGTCAAATGGCAGTAATCAGCATGAATAAATAATGATAATAAAAATGACGCCTTACAGTAAGGTGCTATTCAAGTGAAAGACGCCTTGATGTGAGGTGTTATACTGATAAAAGACGCCTCTGAGAGGGGCGTTAATTACTTCAATACTTCAACGGCCATAGGGCTCAAACAGTGAAAAATATCGACAGAAATGAAAAACACTCACAATCTCAGTATAAGAATCATGGCAATCAAACATGACAAGGGATATAGCATGCTCATCATTTTTTTTTAAAAAAAAGAGATGGATAAATGGAATTTCTCAAAACCTATCAAACTGACAAATCACATAGGGAGAGTGCTACGTGGAGCACAAAGGGAGACGCACCGTGGGTGCAAATGGGGAGATGGCACACGTGGGTGCCCAAGGGGAAAGGGTAATCAAAAGAAAAACAAAAGGTGTCCCACCGTGATCGCCAATTTATAGATTCTAAGAAATCCACTTAGAACAATTAAAAGGAAAAAGAAAATGCATAGAATAGAATGGGAAAAGAGGGAGAAAAGGGGAGCATGAGAGGATGCTAAGGGGAATGTGATCGCCAGAGACGCGAGGGCCTCAAAGGATATAACAAATAATCAATGGAGGGATCGCGATATAAATACCTTAAATGCGGGGGAGATTGTGAGTGCACCTTCTCTTTCTATCGGCCGGCCGATGAAGAGAGTTTTCCTTCATTGATTACCCTTGCAAAATTAACAAACACCAATAAACAAACATGGATTAGAAACTAAGATATGTAGCATCAAATCCAAATGTAAATATGGACATAGAAAGCATGGATGTGAACACACCTTATTGGTGTTTGGCCTTTAAAACCCCTATGCAAAAGGGTAGGTAAAAGATGATGTATGATGAAGAATAGAGGGAGATGTGCAAGTGTTGCACTATGGAGATGTGCTAGAGTGCACAACATGGGAAGATCTCAATATTAAGATAAAAAGAGATAAAAGAAAAATATGATATGATGCATGCAATTAACTAAAGAAAAAATAAGAGATAGGAGGGTGAAAGCTTAGTGGTTTTCTCCAATTTGACTTCAAGCTAGGATGAAGATCTTCAATGGAGGAAGAAGAGGATGTAGAACTCCATGGATGTAGAGGCTTCAAATCTTCAATAGAGGAAGAAGAACTCCATGGATGGAACTTTTAGGTGCATGGGAGTCTTCCTCCTTGAGCCTTTGGTCCGGCAGCACCTCCTCTTGAATTGATCTTGATTATTCTTTCACAAGGGAGAGAGAGATTCTATTTATAGGGTTAAAATTCGGAATTAATTCCAAGGGAAATTAGGAAAACATGTTTTAGTGGGATTTGGAATGAGATAAACATTAGGCAAGTGTCCCTTCAACATTGGAAAGTCATTGGAACCCTTTCCCAAGTGAAAAAGGAGGTTAAATGAGGAAAGGAAGGAAAATTCAGAATTAATTCCAAGAGAAAACAAGAAAACATGTTTTAGTTGGATTTGGAAGAGATAAACCTTAGGCAAGTGTCCCTTCAACCTTGGAAAGTCATAGGAACCCTTTCCCAAGTGGAAAAGGAGGTTAAATGAGGAAAAGAAGGGAAATTCGGAATTAATTCCAAGAGAAAATAAGAAAACATGTTTTAGTTGGATTTGGAAGAGATAAACCTTAGGCAAGTGTCCCTTCAACCTTGGAAAGTCATAGGAACCCTTTCCCAAGTGAAAAAGGAGGTTAAATGAGGAAAGGAAGGGAAATTCAGAATTAATTCCAAGAGAAAATAAGAAAACATGTTTTAGATGGATTTGGAAGTGATAAACCTTAGGCAAGTGTCCCTTCAACCTTGGAATGCCATAGGAACCCTTTCCCAAGTGGAAAAGGAGGTTAAATGAGGAAAGGAAGGAAAATTCGGAATTAATTCCATAAAAAATTAGAAAACTTAGTTTTGGTAGGATGGAAAGGGAGATCCTTCCTCCAAGTGTCCTTTCAATATTAGGAAGCCATTGGAACCCTCTCGCAAGTGAAAAAGGAGTGTAAGTGAGAAAAGGAAGGGGTGCTGCTCGAGTTCGGAATTGAACAAGAATTGACGACCTTGGTCAAGGCGTTAATTGAAATCACGACTGGGACAAAGGCGTTAATTCACGGATTTAATTTTAGCAATAAAAACTTTCTGTATTTAAAAATGATGAAGAGACGCCTGAGGGAGAGGCGTTATTTAAAAACACGACCCAAGGAGGGTCGTTAATTCTTATTTTTCTGTTTTGGAAATCAAAAAATTTCAGAAACTGACGCCTTTGCCTCTAGTCGTCCATTCTTCAAAATGCGCCTCAGACCAGGCCGTTAATTAAAACACGCCCCACTTCAAGTCGTGAAATCCAAAAAATAGAGAAAACTGCCCCAAAAAATCCAGAAAAATAGGGGAAAATAAGAAGAGGGAAAAAAAGGGAGAAATCCAAGAAAAATGGGGAAAATAACTCAAACAAAGTTAATTGGAGGGTCAAATTGGGGCATTACAAGGTAATACGAGATGCACTCACAGTAACGTCAATTTTGGCGTGTCTACACCCGTGAGTTGGCTCGATTGGCCACGAGGCCGGGGCCGAATACTCGAAGAACAGAGGCCGCAAGGGAGCTCCTGGCGGTAACTAAAGGAAAACAACCCCTGGTCTACCACCAGCAGAATGATGAAGCTACTATTTTAACCGCCAATGTAGTGACGGCAGAGGAAGAAGATGACGTCCTCTTCGACATCCTGCCCGAGGGTACGTCCGGGGAGGAAACAGAGGCCATCCCCAGCACTGCAACTATGGACCCGTCGGTCCTGATGCTGCTCCAGAGATACCAGCAAGAGATAGACTTGCTTAAGAAACAGCTGATGGAGAAGACTGAACAGTCATCGGCTTCTAAGCTGCCTGAAGTCCAGGGTGAATCATCTCGGGGAGTAGTCCATCATGTCGACCCTCCGCCGCTCTACACCATGCCTCAGCCGTCAGAGCTGAGCATGGCGACAACTCAGCAACGGCTGGCACAGCCGCAGCCGCTGATGCCGCCGGTGCTCCCCCAGGTGCACCAGACACCTCCGCTGCTGCGTCCTCCGCAGGCGACCACTCTGGTCACCCCTTACCTGCAGCCAGCACACTTCTATCTAGAGCCAGTTGACCCCACGGTCATGAATCAGATGATGGTAGAAAGGATGATCGAGTTGAAGCTCGCAGAAAGAAGTGAGGGTGAGTACGTCGCGTTCGATGCCTATCGGGTACCATACCCGCCGTACCATGTTGCTAAACGGCTTCCCCCAGGGATCAACAAGCCGCCAAAGTTTGACAAGTTCAACGGGAGGGGATCCCCGAAGGAACACGTCGCATATTATATGACCGTCATGGGTGATCTGGCCACCGATGAGTCATACATGTTAAAATTTTTCGGGTCCTCACTGACGGGGCTCGTATTTGAATGGTACTCTAGCCTCCCGGCTGAGTCGATCAGCGACTGGTCGGATTTGCAGAGGAAGTTCAGAGAAAGATTCCATGTTACAGAAAGGGAGGTCACAGTGGCCGAACTCTATTCAACAAAATAGAGGGCAGATGAGACAGCCCTCGACTATATTAAAGGGTGGAGGAACCTCGAGATGAGATGCAAGCGGCCCCCGCATCAGGAGGACGCTGTGTAAATATGCAAGCAGAACCTCAGGAGGGAGGTTCAGGAAAAGATGATTGGAATGGAAATACAGTCGTTTGATCGATTGAACAATGTCGTGGCCGAGGTGGAAGCCTTTCTGGCCAGACTTGCCCCGACATCAGCTGCCGGCACAACCCTGAAGGGCAAGGCAGTAGAGCGGCGCCAGGCGCCTAAATAAGCAAATGCTCTTGACATCAAGACGTTTGAGCAACAGAAAGGTAAAGGCAAGGAGGCGATCGCCCCACAGCCTACAAGAGCCGCAGACGGCAAAGAAGGTCCCTCGTTGAGGGATAAGATGAAGAAAGGCTACTCCTTTCCGAAGATAAGACCAGGATTCTGTTTGACTAGGTAACAGAGTACGGCGTGGTCACCCTGCCAGAGCCGAAGAGGCTGGAGGACCTGAAGAGAAAAGACAGTCCAAGATTCTGCCCCTACCACCAGATGCTAGGGTATCCAATCGAAGACTGCTATGTTTTCAAGGACATCATCGAAGGGATGGTGAAGAAAAATGAAATAGAGTTGGGAGAGTACAAGGTGGACCCTCCTCAACCGCATGAAGCCCCTCCCAGAAGGGCAGGTGTCAACACGATCTCCCTATACCAGGCATTGCCCGAGGAGATCTCTGAAGCAAGAACACGGCGCACCTATGAAACTCATTTCTTGGAGCCCGTGAAAGAACAACAGGGATGGCAGCAGGTCCCTGCAAAAAACAAGAAGAAGAGGGCACCTCGCCTGAAAGTGGGGGCACATGTCCGTGGCGTCACACCATGACCTGCTCCGCCAGTGGCAGCACCTGTGTGGACCACTCCACCTGCAGTCATTAGAATACCTACACACAATCGGAGGAGACAAACTTCGCTGCTAGTAGTTAAGGAAACCAGTCCCGGAGTCCGCAAACTACAAGACCTTATAGAAGGGTTAGACGAGTACGTGCAGCCCGAATTGAAGCCCTTGCTGGTGCGGGACCATGTCCCATGGCTGGAACTGGAGCAGCTCTCACTTGAACAAAAAGAAGAAGCTGAAGCGGCATCCGATAAGGAGGCCAGTATGTTCTGGGGGCAGGCACCTGCTGAAGCGAAGAAGAAGAAGAAACAAAAAAAGAAGAAAAGAAGGGCTGCTAAGGCCGAAAAAGTACAGGTTGTCTCCTGCAATACCCTCTCAGCACTCTTCAACCTGCCCGGTGAGGAGGAAGAAGAGGAAATTTGCTTCACACCCCCTGTTGAGGGAGGCAAGGCCGAAGCCGCGACTGCTGCACATGCAACCCGGTCAGGCCGAAAATGGGGGCGTCAACCGCCACCCAACCACAACATTATATTCAGGGGAGAGAAGACCTACAAGACACCTCCTCCGGAGGTCAAGGGAGTCCAGATCCCTCCTCCGCCAGGCCTATACAATAAGAGTGGGGGCAAGGCAGTCCCTTCATTCCTTGAATTTATGAAGACCATGCCAGGAGGCTAATCCTGCACCTGGGGATGTTCACCGGCAGCCAGCACAGTTTGCCGAAGCTCCGAATGCAGATGGACCTTGCCCTGCAACGGCTAATGAAGAACAGCAAGGATCCGATGCTAACCAGAGAGGTGTCGAGTCCGAGGCAGATGAAGCAGGTCCGTCAAGGGCCGCAACTCAGGACTCTCCCAAGCCTAGGTGGGTGGAAGAGATGAAGCTTTCTAATGCCTGATCAGGGAGCCGAATAATGAAGCTACTCAAGAAGCTCCCTGCTAGATTTACAATCTGGGAGATTCTCTCTTTGAGTGAAGAGACCCGACAGGCGATCATCACTGCTCTGTAGACGCCTGCTCATTTTGAGACCTGCTTGGCTGAAGCGATGCCAGAAGCCAGCATGACCTTCACTCAAGAGGACATGTTTCTTCCCACCATCAGTCACAATAGGCCGCTATACATGAAGGGGCACCTGAATGGGAGGGAGCTGAATAGAATTCTGGTCGATCCTGGTGCAGCTGTCAATATTCTGCCCTACAGAATCTACAAGAGAAACCACTTCAACGTGCGTCTCAAGAAAGTCGGGGATATGCGTATTGCCGGCTTCAATCAAAAATGTGAAGTGTCGATGGGGGTGGCGGAGTTCACACTTACCCTGGCGGATTTCACTATGACGGTGTAGTTCCATGTCATCGACTCCCGCACCTCGTACAAGGCGCTGCTCGGCCGCCCATGGTTGCATGAAAATATGGTGGTGCCCTCTACGCTCCACCAATGTATCAAATATAGTCTCCAGGGGAAGGAGGAGAGGATCTTTTCTGATCCCCACCTGTTCGAAGTGTTCGAGTGTCATTTGGCAGACGCCCACCTATATGCAGAGCGGCCTCAGAAGGCCCCTGAAGTCAAGACCCCTGTAGGGGCATCAAAAAGCTCGTTCGGCGATAGCTGGTATCCACCACCGCCGCGCAGATATGTCAAGCCTAAGGTAGTCTCTCACATCACCGTCACCGGGGACGTGGGTAGAATAGCACCTCCAGCTATATACCCTGAAGTAAATGAAGCCCAGGTCGATCAGCAACATGACCACATTGGAGTCCCTGACGGCCTCACCAAGCCGATTCCCAACATTGATAACCCCACTATCGAGCCTTTCAAAGCTTGGAAGGTGGTGCATATAGATGGGCCTAGCAGCTTGTTCCACACTGCTGAAGAACACCCTACCTAGGAAGACACAGACTGTTGCCTGCCCAAAGACAGAAAATCCGTCAGTCCCCGTTCGAGGTTTGGCATTCACAACCGACCGGATGGCCAGGATGTTCCAGAAGCAACACATACCCTCCCATCAATCTCATAAAAACAAAGAAGCTTTCCAGAAAATGTGGCATCCCGCAAGTCTAGACAAAGAACTGAGGCGCGTCTCTCAACACCCGGGGTTGGGCTTCACCCTAGAAGAATACTACTATAGTGGGCAGTACAAGGTGGACACCATCTCCGCCTTCTACCCCGCTGAAGATAGCCCACTGGGGGTAACTTTTGATGAATACCCAGCGGAAGCAGAATATGCTGAGCCAGCTCAGCCCGAAAATCAAGAAGCGGAGACTGTGATTCCTCGCCGATGCTGGGAGCAGGTCTATCCCGAAGAGGCGGCCCTTCAAGTCAAATTTGATACGGCTAGCAGCAGCGAAGCCGAATATGTTGAAGAAGCAGGGACCTCGCCCTCCAGTAGAGTCCTATTGATGATGACCTCATCACCTCTCCTGCCAATCGAGGAAGCATCAGCCGACTCCGATCAAGAGGCACATGCTGCCAGGAAAGAAAAGGCCACTGCCTCAGAGGGTGAGACCTCCTCAACCTCTGCTACAAGACTGGGAGTCTGTCCCAGCCCAGTAATAAACAACCACCAGTCCATCATGGCTACAACTCCATCTACGGGGGATGAAGCTGCTCTCTCGCCCTTGGAAGCTGCAACGGCGGTGGATTTGCTGAGAGAACAATCCGCACGGCCGATATTGAATGAAGCAGAGGAGCTTCTGGAGACTCTGATGATGTCAAATGAGGAAATCGAGATCCTTGACCCCAAAGATGGTATTCCAGATTTCGTTGACCTCCAACCGGCACCTCCGGAGATAGAAGACGGAGGCCAAGCTACAGTCGACGAGCTGATAGAAGTCAACCTGGGAAGCGAGGAAGACCCTAGGCCTACCTTTCTCAGTGCCCAACTATCGCTAGGAGAACGGGAGCTGTACATCCAGCTGCTGCAAGAGTACCGGGATTGCTTTGCCTGGACTTACAAAGAAATGCCAGGTCTGAGCCCTACGGTTTCGCAACATGAGCTGGCGATCAACCCTGAAGCCGAGCCGGTGAAGCAACCATCGCGGCGCATGAGGCTGGAGCTCATCACTCAAATTTGTACAGAAGTCGACAAGGTCATTGACGTTGGATTTGTCGAAGAAAATCAGTACACCATGTGGCTGGCGAATATCGTCCCCGTGAACAAGAAGAATGGACAAATCTGGATATGTGTTGACTTTCGAGATCTGAATAAAGCCTGTCCCAAGGATGACTTTCCGGTGCCAATAATGGCAGTCATGATTGATGCTACAATTGGCCATGAGGCCCTGTCATTCATGGATGGGTCATCCGGCTACAACCAAATATGGATCGTGGAGAATGACAGGGTCCACACTGCCTTCCGAACCCCTAAAGGCATCTATCACTACAAGAAGATGCCGTTCGGACTGAAGAATGTTGGCGTAATTTATCAGCGCGCAATGACCAAAATATTTGATGAGTTGCTCTACCACAAGGTCAAGTGCTACATAGATGATCTGGTTGTCAAGACCATAAGGAAAGATGACCATCTGCAGGACCTCCGAATCATTTTTCAGAGGCTGAGACAGTATGAATTGAAGATGAACCCTATGAAATGCGCGTTCAGAGTATCGAGCGAAAAATTCTTGGGTTTCATCGTCAGATACCGGGGAACCTCTCTGAGCTACCTGCACCAAGGAACCTCTCTGAGCTAAGATCACTGCAGGGCCGCTTGGCTTATATCCGGTGGTTCATTTCTAACTTGTCAGGGCGATGCCTGCCATTCCACAAATTGATGATGAAGGATGTTCCCTTTTACTGGGATGAAGATTGCCAGACGGCCTTTGACAAGCTGAAAGACTATCTGAAGACTCCTCTAGTGCTGGGCGCACCGGTGAAAGGACGATCGTTGATATTATATATAGCGGCCACATACAACTCCCTGGGGGGCAATGCTGGCCCAGAATAATGAAGAAGGAAAAGAACAAGCCCTCTACTACCTCAGTCAGAGACTGGTCAGGACTGAGGAGAAATATACTTACATTGAGAAGATCTGTCTGGCACTGGTCTTCGCAGTCAAGAAACTTCGACACTATATGTTGTCACATGAAATCAGCCTGGTATCCAAAGAGGACCCGCAAAAATACATCATGTCCCAGTCGGCACTCAGGGGTCGCCTGGGCAAATGGGCGGTGATCCTTATGGAGTTTGATATCTCCTATGTGCCGCAAAAGGCTGTCAAGGGCCAAGCTATTGCAGACTTCTTCACCGAGCACCCAGTACTGGGGGACTGTCCGCTGGAATCGGAGCTTCCTGAAGATGAAACCCTGGAAGCCGCTCAGGTGCAGCCCTCCTGGTGGCGGCTATATTTTGATGGCGCCTCCAGAATTGACACCTCGGCCACTGGATCATCCAGGGTCAGAGGAGAGCAGGCATAGTCCTAAAATCTCCAGAAGGGGAAGTTGTGCACACATCTTTCTCGATAAACAAGCCTTGCACAAATAATGAAGCAGAGTATGAAGCCCTGATAATTGGGTTGCAAATTTTTCTATCCATGGGGACTCAGATGCTGGAAGCATTCGGAGACTCCATGCTAATTATAAAACAGCTAGAAGGAGAGTTCGATGTGCGAAAGTAAGAGCTCCTCCCCTACCATTAGCTGGCAACCCGCTTGATGTCAAGATTCTACTTCGTCAGCGTCAAGCATGTCAACCGAGGACAGAACGCTCAGGCGGACGCCCTCGCTAAACACTGGCTAGTTCTTTGTCGATCCCACCAGACACAAGCATGAACATAACAGTGATCAACCACCGGCAGGTCCCCAGTGTGACAGAGGTCTTACCCGACGAACAAGATAGTGAGGTGGCAGCCGTCGAAGAGGTTCAACAGCCCGATTGGCGAGAACATCTCCTACGATGGTTCCAGCACCAGCAGCTCCCAAAGGAGAAAGAATAGAGAATGAAACTCCTGAGGGTCAAAGACTCTTATGAGATGAGAAACGGAACCCTGTTCCGAATAATGGCGGATGCCCGAAGAAAAGTTCTATTTCGTTGCTTGTCTTCAGCAGAAGCTGGGCAGGTGATGCAAGAAGTCCATGCGGGTTCAGTTGGAGCGCACCAGGCCGGCCCGAAAATGAAAATTGAGATAAAGAAATTGGGTTACTATTGGCCCACTATGTTTGATGACTGCTGCAAGTTCGCCAAGGCTTGTCAGAAATGTCAAGAGCATGCCAATGTGTCAAGAAGACCTCCAGTGCCGCTACACCCCACCATATCGAGTTGGCCGTTTGCTCAATGGGGCACGGACTTGGTAGGGCCACTGCCATCATCTTCATTAGGATGCAAATACATCTTAGCAGCTACAGATTACTTCTCCAGATGGGCAGAGGTAGTAACACTAAGAGAAGTGACGGGAGAATTGGTTGCAATGTTCTTCCGGCAAAACATAATATTCCGGTTTGGGGTTCCCAGCCGAATTATCTCTGACAACGGCAGCCATTTCAGAAACCAGAAGGTTTATCGGCTAGCTGATAAATATAAGATTGACTGGAGGACATCGTCCCCCTACAACCCTCAAGCCAATGGACTTGCAGAAGCTTTCAACAAAATGCTATGCACATTGCTGGCAAAGATCGTCAAGTCCAAAAAGGAGGACTGGGAAGAAAAGATGTACGAAGCGCTTTGGGCCTATCGTACCGTCTATAAAACCCCAATCGGATGTTCACCATTCTCCCTTGTATACGGGTCAGAGGCTGTGGTGCCGATTGAATTAGAAGTCCCTTCGCTGCGAGTCACCATCCAGCATGGACTAGTCAGCAGTGAACAAACTAATGCAGAAAGAAGATTGGAGGAGCTCGCCGAGCTCGAAGGAAAGCATCTTCGTGCGCAACAAAACATTTAACTCTACCAAGCTCGCATGGCCCGTGCTTTCGATAAGCTGGTCAAGGGTCGAGAATTCAAGAAAGGAGACCTCGTAATGGTCAAAAGAAGAGAAGTAATGGCCTCCAACCCCAAGGGGAAGTTGGTTGAAAATTGGGTCAGACCATATGTCGTCCGCCGAGTATATGAAGGGGGTGCGTACGTCCTTGTAAATCATAAAGGAGTCGTCCAATTCTCCCCCCTTAATGGAAAACACTTGAAGCTGTATTATGCAGCTCAACCAACATTCTCAGAATGACCCATACCTTGGTCTAGTGGCACTCCGCCCTAATCGAGCTACCTTCACCTTGGTCTAGTGGCACTCCGCCCTGATCGAGCTACCTTCACCTTGGTCTAGTGGCACTCTGCCCTGGCCGAGCTACTTTCACCTTGGTCTAGTGGCACTCCGCCCTGATCTAGCTACTTTCACCTTGGTCTAGTGGCACTCCGCCCTGATCGAGCTACCTTCACCTTGGTCTAGTGGCACTCCGCCCTGGCCGAGCTACCCTTATCTTGGTCTGGTGGCAGTCCGCCCTGGCCGAACTACTTATATCTTGGTCTAGTGGCACTCTGCCCTGACCGAGCTACCCTTCATCTTGGTCTAGTGGCACTCCGCCCTGATCGAGCTACCCTTATCTTGGTCTGGTGGCACTCCGCCCTGGCCGAGCTACTTATATCTTGGTCTAATGGCACTCTGCCCTGACCGAGCTCGCATAAAATAAACAATATCGCCAACGCGGACCATACAACCGAATCGGCACAAATCCTCCTTTGCGTTAGCATTGCCTTCTTGCTAACGAATAAACCCTCATCCTCAGTACAAGACTTTGTGTCCTAGCCGACCCTTATACAACATTGCCATTGCGGGTCTTACGCCCGAGACGGCACAAATCTGTCCCTTGCGTCAACATTGTCTCCTTGCTGACGAATAAACCCTTTGCCTCGGCGCAAGACTTCGTGTTCTAGCCGACTCTCAAACAATATCGCCACGTCGGGCCTTACGTCCGACTCAGCAAGAAGCTCTCTTGATGCGGGACGGACACACGATTCGACTCCAAATGGATATGCGATCCTTGGACTTTAAGCAAGCTCGCGATCATCCCTAACGAGGGAAGCGTCGGACGTGCGCGGTTGAGAAACCAACAAAGAGGTAGGGTGGTCAACTCACAAATTCGTGCCTGGATCGGGTCACGGGACAGTCTCACTCTCTCTCGCAATAGCGGTGATATAAAAAGTATAGCGAGCTACGATCCTAGCACATGCCCTCTAGCAGCGGCATAAAGAAATATATACGAAATAAAGCAAGTGTCGAGTAAGGAGCGAACACGATACCTCCACGCTACCGGGCGTGGGGAAGACTTCCTGGACGATCTCGTACTCCCGAAACAGTAAATACACAATAATTACAGCAAGATAAATTACTGCCCACTCCACGCAGGGAGGTAAAGGGTGACACAATGGGACCCGGGAGTAGCGGTTTCGAGTTGACGGGCCGCTTCTTGTGTTGCTTCGGCGGCACACGTACTCACGACCGTGGGACCCACGTGCTGGTCCGAGGGGCCATGTGGGACCGGGGTGGCACCACTGTGGTGAGGACGCCTGGAAGGGCACTCCCTGGGAGGGTGGTGTGCTGGTTAGTCGGTCAGAGGCCGGGCGGCTCCGATCTCCACTCGCCGGAGTTGCTGGCCACGGATCTGTAGTTCTATTTTACAGCGCGCGATCCGGCGAGATCTGCTGCTGCGGTCACTCCCGACGTCGGATCGATGCACAAGAGATACCTATGGAAAGCTGACTTAAAATTCTTCGATCTATGGCCAGAGAAAGAAATTTAAGTTTCCCGTTGATGGCCTTTGTCGAATTTTCAAGCTGCTGGCTCACAGGATCTGAAAACTCAGGGCAGATTTAAGTTTTCCTGAGAGTTGGCATTGACTGTGATGTAGACCTTCGATTCAGCTTTTGAGCTCCTCATGAAAGTGGTAGAGGCCAAAGAGAGGAAAATTGGGATATATCGTATGAAAGGTTTGGTGAAAGTTTCGATTTGTTGTGGATTTTATACTGACTCGGGGTCGGATCTGGACAGCAGAAACAGAACTGAAGTTGGGGGAAAGACACAATTTCTAAAAATAGATAGAGGGCTTTTAAAATTCGACGAAACTTTGTGGAGAATGGGGATGATGGACAGAACCTCCAATAAATTTGGAGATTCCAAAAAAAATCAAAAATGGGGTCGAAAGGTAGAAGAACTAAGCTTCTGCTACACAGATCTGAAAAGGGACAGATCAGGAAGACAGAAAGACACGAAAATAGAAAAATATAAAAAGGATGTAAAGTGATGGGATAATTTTACTAGAGGTTGGGGATCAAGTGAGGAACCAACCCTGAAAATCTCAACTCCAGAGAATGTTAGAGTTGGGAGTTAAAAATCCCGGAGTGGATCTCTGTCTAGCAGAACAGAACCTTGGACAGCACTTCGGAAGCGGCTTCGCGGCGGCTCGAAGGCGGCACGAACGGCGGCGGCGGCACCAGAGATGAAATCAGAGATAGAGGGGCTCAGGTAGAAGGGGTTCTCAACCCTGAAATGCAGAGGGAGGAAGAGGAACCAGAGGGAGAGAGATAGGGGCGCACCAAGCTCTAATGCTCATTCAATATTTTCTTCTCATTAATTCTTCAAAAATGGAAATACAAGGTACTTATAATAAATGACAAATGACCTAATCTACCCTTAGATCTAGGGTCAGGAGGGGTACTTAAGGGACTTCACATTTAAATGTTATCAAACAAAAAAAATAAAATTTCTAATTATTTCTAATGGGGGGGGCGCCCCCTTGACCAAGGGGTAAGGGTAGGTGGCCAACTTTGACATTTTAAACCACTTGTCTCCCCATGTGTCCAATTGACTTGTCAAACCTTCTAGATGCCACCTTGGCCTTTGACCAGCCCCACATGGATGAGGTGGACCAATGGGATAGGAGTGGGGGGCCCCTTGCAGGTCCTACTGGCATTTTGCACATAAACCCACACAATCCTGAGGAAGAACAAATAGGCTCATAAAGCCTTATAATTGTGAATCTACTTCCCCCAGGATATAAAAATAAATAAAATGACACAAATACAAAAATAAAATGTACATGCTCGGAGTTGATTCCCATCATCTCTCCTTGCATTGGCATTCTCCCCTTGCCAACGAATAAACCTCTCCTCAATTGGTGCAAGGCCCCGTGCCCCAGCCAATAGTTGTTTGCTATCGTCGAGGCCTAGATACCACGTCTAGACCTACCGACTATCCTCTCCCACATGTTTCAAAAATAAGAGAAAAGAAAAATGGGGTTAAAAATAGAGATATCCCGTCGGACTTGTTCCTATATTCGGAACAAGCGAAAAAATAGCTATCACCCGACTGCGGCAAAAACCCGAAAGGGCGTTGCAGGTAAAATCGGGTACCCCGCCACGTGAAAACCCGAAAGGGCGCGTGGGCAAAAGCAAGAGGGGGCTGGCTTCAGTGAAAACCCGAAAGGGTGCTCAAGCCAGTAAAGTGGTAATTTAAAAAGTTCCTCTTTACTCTCCCCCTAATGAAACTCCAGAAGGGATGGTCATCAAAAGTCCCACCGGAGATCTCCTACCGAACCTGTGTTCGACCCTCATCATCATCGGCAAGATCGGTCGACCTCTACCTTTAACTCGGACCTTTCGTCCTTATTAATGAACATACCTTTGCTTCGACATGTAACCCATGTCGATGAACAAACCCAGCTTCGACCCTCGTCATCATCGGCGAGATCGGTCGACCTCTACCTTTAACTCGGACCTTTCGTCCTTGTTAATGAACATAACCTTGCTTCGACATGTAACTCATGTCGATGAACAAACCTGTGTTCGACCCTTGTCATCATCGGTGAGATCGGTCAACCTCTACCTTTAACTCGGACCTTTCGTCCTTGTTAATGAACATACCTTTGCTTCGACATGTAACCCATGTCGATGAACAAACCCATGTTCGACCCTCGTCATCATCGGCGAGATCGGTCGATCTCTACCTTTAACTTGGACCTTTCGTCCTTATTAATGAACATACCTTTGCTTCGACATGTAACCCATGTCGATGAACAAACCCGTGTTCGACCCTCGTCATCATCGACGAGATCTTTCGACATCTACCTTTAGCTCGGACCTTTCGTCCCTGTT
Source organism: Amorphophallus konjac (assembly GCA_022559845.1). NCBI lineage: Eukaryota > Viridiplantae > Streptophyta > Magnoliopsida > Alismatales > Araceae > Amorphophallus > Amorphophallus konjac. The sequence goes on from CM040128.1 coordinate 89,855,294, forward strand.
AATGAACATACCTTTGCTTCGACATATAACCCGTGTCGATAAACAAACCCATTGTTCGACCCTCGTCATCATCGGGGAGATAGGTCGACCTCTATCCCTTAACTTGGACCTTTCGTCCTTGTTAAGAATCATATAGCCTTTGCTTCGGTATTTAACCAATGTCGACGAACTAAACTGGGGTCCGACCCTTGTCATCATCGACAAGGCCGTTCGGCATTCTAGCAGCAAGCTCTCCCGTGTTCTGGATTCTCCACGGAGTATGAAAAGAAAAAAAAGGGGAAACGAAAAATGGGGTTAAAAATAGAGATACCCTTCCGGCCTTGTTCCTAAACTAGGACAAGGGCAAAAATGGCTATAACCCGGCTGTGGCGAAAAGCCGTAAGGGCGTTGCAGGCAAAATCGGGTATCCCGCCACGTGAAAACCCGAAAGGGCGCGTGGGCAAAAGCAAGAGGGGGCTGACTTTGGCGAAAACCCAAAAGGGCGCTTAAGTCAGTAATGTGATAAAAAAATAATAAAAAAATGATGATGTAGTAACGAGGTTACCCTCGTTCGTCATTCCACTTCCACCTACCCTTTCGGCCCTTGTCACCATCGGCAAGACCGTCCATCCTTTCGACCCTTGTCACCATCGACAAGATCAGTCGCTACCTTTTTGGTCCTTGTCACCATCGGCAAGACCGCCTATCTTTTCGACCCTTGTCACCATCGGCAAGATCGGTCGCTACCTTTTCGGCCCATGTCACCATCGGTAAGACTGGCCATCCTTCGACCCTTGTCACAATCGACAAGATCGGTCGTTATCTTTTGGGTCCTTGTCACCATTGGCAAGATCGCCTATCCTTTCGACCTTTGTCACCATCGGCAAGATCAGTCACTACCTTTTCGGTCCTTGTCACCATCGACAAGACCGCCTATCTTTTCGACCCTTGTCACCATAGGCAAGATTGGTTGCTACCTTTTCGGCCCTTGTCACCATCAGCAAGACCGGCCATCCTTCGACCCTTGTCACCATCGACAAGATCGATCGCTACCTTTTTGGTCCTTGTCACCATCGGTAAGATCGGTCGCTACCTTTTCGACCCTTGTCACCATCTGCAAGACCGGCCATCTTTTCGACCCTTGTCACCATTGGTAAGATCGGTCGCTACCCTTTCGGCCCTTGTCACCATCGGCAAGACCGGCCATCCTTCGACCCTTGTCACCATCGACAAGATCGGTCGCTACCTTTTCGATGCTTGTCACCATCGACAAGACCGCCTACCTTTTCGACCCTTATCACCATCGGCAAGATCAGTCGCTACCTTTTCGGCCCTTGTCACCATCGGCAAGACCGGCTATCTTTTCGACCCTTGTCACCATCGGTAAGATGGGTCGCTACCTTTCGACCCTCGTTACCATCGGCGAGCCTGGTCAACTATCCCTTAACTTGGACCTTCCATCCTCGTTAATAGACAAACTACCATTGCTTCAACATTTAAACCATGTCAATGAATAAACCACACTCTCAGCCTTCGTCACTATCGGCAAAATTTGTGGGGCGCATCCGCCTACTCTACCCATGTCCCATCATGGTCAAAGCTCGATTCCGGGAGTAGTTAATCCACGATGGAGCGAGTACCTCACCCCTTTGTTGAAGGCGTGAGCGCTCTCCTACGCCAGTAATTTACATCCCCGGACTAAGCTAATCGGCCGGAAGGAGAAAGAATAGAAAAGAGAAAAAGAAGTCGCGATTGAAGTAACAAATAAAGGCATTTCATTGATATGAGTTGTCAGAATACATCTGTATTCGGGGCATTCCCCAAGATACATGAGCTCCGAAGACAAAAAGGAGCGAAACTAAGAAAAAAAGGGAAATAAAGTGAAGTTACTGCAGACTGCGCCAGAAAATGTCTTCCAATTCCAAAAGGCCCAGGGAGGGATACTGAGTCAGCTCTTGCAACTGAGACTCAGTAGCTATTAGCTGCGACAATTTTTCATCCAGGGAGGCGAGTTGTCCTTCAGCTAGGTCAGCTTCTTCTACGGTCTGAACCTCCAGGCGCTCAGTCTCCTGCAATTCGGCTTCAGCCCTGGCAAGTTCTGCACGCAGCTCCACTATACGCGCTGTGAGGAAGGACCGGCGTTCTGATGTAGTGCTAGCAGCATCTCTTAGTTGCCCCACGGTCCCTCTTAATGAGGTCGCAGCAACTCGGTAGTCAGCCTTCTCCAATTTTACAGCCTCCAGCTGATCAGATATCTCCCGGTTAAGATACTCTCGCCTATTGGCGTGCTTCAACAACATTGTAACTCGCGGGGTCCAATCATCCATCGGTCACCCGAATGCCAATAATGAGCGGGAGAGGTGTTCTATCAGACTCCTCAGCTGCGCATAAGTCAAGCCCGGGGAAGCCGACATGGCTCGCTAAAGATTATCTAGAGACTGCCATACCATGTCGCCAGAAAATTGTAAACCCAGTGGCGAAGTCTCGGGAAGCTGAAAGTCCACCTTGCTGTCCACCTCAGCCAAGATATCGTCGATCGCCCCGGAGGACGTCGACAACATGGTTTGCAGGGCACTAGCGCTGGACTCGGCAATGACAGCTGATACAGTTGGAAGAGTCTCTACTACATCAACTTCCTTGCCTGCCCCCTGAGGTGAAGCCGTGATGGCCACCTCGATAGCCGAGGATACTCTCTGCTCGTGTGCAGTCCCACCGGCTTCTACGGGAGAAGATTCCTCAGTGACGGCCAAGGCCTTAGAAGCATTGGCCTCTTATTCAACAATTTCTCCCGCTTCTATCTCCGGGAGGCTACTCTGCTCCAGCAGCAATTCTTTGCCGGCGGCCAGGGCTTGAGATTCCGCGACTTCCGCCGGGCCACCAATTGCTCCGGGCCCCTCTGAAGCTGCTGCTGCCGCATAAGTTTGTGGAAGTCGTAAGGCGATGGGCCGCAGGACTGGTGGAAAGGTTGGTTGGCCCATGCCTAAATCCAGAAAAGGTATGCGAATCATCACAGTTGGTGATGCCACCTCAGCCTGCATCACATATATGTATGTCAGCCAGCTGATTTGGAAATAACAAGAAGGGCTACAGGCGGGTGTCGGAACACTTCCTACCTTGACCGGCACTATATTTAGACCTCCAAGAGTGGCCTCTGACGGTTTCGGCCCTCCTCCTGCGATCAGGTATGATGGCCCGTGCTCGATTCCTGGTAGCCTCGGAGGGCTGAATGTCAAAAAGTCACTTTCGTAAGCTGAAGAAGCCCCAGCATCTTCAGTTTCTGTATCAGCCGGTGGAAGCTCATCGTCACTGGAGCCACCACCGTAATTAACCCGCTCGGGAGAGGAAGACTCTTCGGCCTGCCCCCGGATCTCCAGCATCTGAGCAGGTGTCGTGCTGCTAAGAGCAACTCCTTCAACCGGAGCTTCCTCAAATGTTCCTATCTCAGGAACATCAACCTGATGAATAGCTTGGGGCTCTTCCCTTGAAGTCACCTGCTCTCCAGCAGCAGCTTCTCCCACGACCCCGACTTCGGGGAGTATCGTCGGTTGAACGTCGACTGGAAGCAAAGGTAATAAACAGTCAAGGCCTGACTGAAGACATACCGGGCCGCAGAGCTCTATGGACAAACTGCAAGTTACCTTCCGTTTCTTGATGGGGTGTTGGTAAAGGTAAATCTCTCTCAACAAAAGCTGGAGGGGCTTCCTTCTCTCTCTCTCTCTGGCCGCGGCACCCGTCACCGCCTCCAGTCCAACAACGGCGGAAACAGTGCCAACAGCTGTAAAAAGATGATCAACCAAAGTGGCAGAAATAAGTGAATAATCCTCGGAGGAACGAGAGGTTACCTTCATCTTCGGGCCCTTGTGTCCTAGCGGCCTCAAACTCGGCGAACGAGGGGACCCGGGGAGGAACGACAACTGGTTCCTTCTTAGCAGCCCTCCTCTGGCGCGCTCGTGTAGCATGGGTGTCCGCCTTCTTGGCCTTCTTGCCCTTGCTAATGGCCTCCCCGACCTGAGACCTAGTTCACTTCCGTGAATCGCCAGGAGGCAGTGGCGTCGTGGTCAGAGTCAGCTTAAGGATGTCAAAATATGAAGGCTTCTGCGCCTTGGAAATCAGCTCCCTGTAATGCCGAGTCACCTCCACAGAGAGGTGAGCTGCAAAGGTATATGGGTGAGAAAGATACATGTTGAGTATGAAAGAAACAGCTTGAAGCTGAAACAAAAGACAAGCATACCTGGCAGCCCTATGTATCGGGGAGTGAGCTACCAATAAAATAGTGGGGGTGCCTTGTCTCGGGAAGCCACCTCATGAACAAGCCAACAAACATCACCTATCCTCTCGCTCTTCTCGACTAACTGTGTCAAATCTTCATGGTCGCGAGAAGATAAGTGATAATATAGGCCCAAGTGGTCCAACCCCCAGCCGTCAGCATACTTAAAAGATATTAAGAGCTGGTTATCCAAAATGGCTTCTAATGAGCCGATAATTGAAAGCCCTTGAGAATGAAGCAGGGCAAATATCCAGGGGGTATTGGAATACAGGCCTTCGCGCCTATCCTCCCTCCTGATGAAAGTCCTATATGGATGAAGATGATCAACTGTTGGACGCTAGTCTGCCACTACCGGAAGGGGCTCCTCCGCCGGGATGGGAATCATCTGAAGAACTGTTCGCTCACTACTAACCCGGTATAACCCCCAAAGTGTCTTGACATAGTCATCCTTCTGAATTTTCGGCATCTTTGGGTCAGCCTTGGACGACCGACACTTCACAGCCTTCCTGGCTTCCAAATACGCCATTACCTCAGTATTGGACCAGGATTTCAGGTTCTTCAAGTAAGCCGGGTCAATGTCCAAGGCAACTTCTGGCTGAGAATCTAGAAAACAACGCTCAGCAACATGCCAGCAGTCTTTGCGGGAATTTCGGTAGAAGCCCGTCCGTGCATTCCACCACTTGATAAAGTTCGGAGTCACTCTAGGAGAACGAGCAGGGGACGGCACCCTGAAGGACACATCTTCCCGGTGGTGGAAGTAATCCCACCATGTACGAGCTTCATCTGTGGTCGTCTGGCCAGCTCGATGTCTGCTCGGAAGATTAAACCGTGCCGAGGAGGAGGGGATGTTCTGTTGTGCCCCTTGTGCCGTGATGATGCTGTGATGTTTTGATGATAGAAACATTAGTGTCACGACATAAGATTGCATGATTAATCTTTGATTGAGTGTTTGATCTGTGTGCCTTGATAATGATTTAACTGATGAGCATTCAATTGCTGCTTTAGGTTGGTGCATTGTTTAGTGCACTGTTTTGCTTGCTGCATTGGGTTTAAACATGTCTACGCATCAGTTAAGTCAGTGCACTTATGTTTTGTCTAAGGCTAGTGCATTTTTTGTCAGTCAGGCTGCTCAACAACCTCGGTGCATGTCATGTGGAAGCCGAGGAATCCACTCAAGGAGAAGAAAATGAACTAAACTACGGACTATCAAGCGACTAAAAATTAAGAAGGATTATGAAACATGCCAATATGAGGAAAGAGCATACGTAGGATGCTAAAGGGGTGTGATCGCCAGAGGGGTTACCTCAAAGAAATGAAATGATCGCGTGTACCATGTGTTGAGCGCGGAGATTGTGAATCCCCGAGAGCGGGAAATGGCAGGTTGCATCTTCCTCCCCCTTCGGCCGGCCGACGGAGAGGGCTTTCCTCAAGTACCCTTGCAAAACAACGATAAACAGGTAACGAGTGGATCAGAAAGACGAAGGTGCAGTATTCAAATTCTAATGGCGCAAGTAACGAAATGATGGCAAGACACACACCTGGTTGGTGTTGTCTTTTAAACCCCTCTCGGACACGAGTAGGAGGAAAATGCTTATGATGAATGGCAATTATTTCGACGTAGAAACGGAAAAAGACTCCCTCATAAAAAGGGGGGGGGGGGGTAGAAGATATGATATGATGAATGCAAGATAACTAGGAAAGAAGAGGAGAGAATGGCTTATTGGATGGTCGATGGCGAGATCCGGCGGAGCTTCGGCAGCGTAGGGACGACGAGGTAGCGCGGCAGGCGAAGGCGGCCTCTCTCCTGCGAGCACTGGCACCCGAGGATCCGGCAGGACCTCCCCTACAAAACACCCACGGGTTAGGAATAGAATCCGGCAGCCTCTCGGTGCTCTTTTTTCGACTTCTGAACTGAGGGGGGTAAGCCTCTATTTATAGAGGTCGGGAGGATGGGGGCGTCCAGAGGCCTGGATGCCTCCATAACTTGGATTTTCTTCAAACGACAGACTGAGCAACGGTCAGTCGAAGGCCGGGGGTCGCCTGTGAGCTGGTTGATGGAGGCGTCCAGGGGCTAGGATGCCTCCATAACTTGGATTTTATTGAAACGACAGGCTGAGCAATGGTCAGTCGATGGCCCAGGGTCGCCCGTGAGCTGTTTGATGGAGGCGTCCAGGGGCTTGGACGCCTCCATAACTTGGATTTTATTCAAACGACAGGCTGAGCAATGGTCAGTCGATGGCCCGAGGTCGCCCGTGAGCTGGTTGATGGCGGCGTCCAGAGGCCTAGACCCGTCCATAACTTGGATTTTCTTCAAACGATAGACTGAGCAACAGCCAGTCGATGGCCGGGGCTCGCCCGTGAGCCAGTTGATGGAGGCGTCCAGGGGCCTGGACGCCTCCATGAAATTATATATATTTTTTGTTCAATCTTATATATATATATTTGTCATTATTTTGTATTGATGGAGGTGTCCAAGAGCCTGGACGCCTCCATGATGACCCCCGGATTCCCCCGAAAAGTGCGTCGACAGTCGTCCGTTAGGCATTTTCCTGGTCCCGGCAACTTCTGGTGCATGCGATTGATGTTGATGCTGTTCGAATGCCGCATGATTTCCACAACGAGGCAGTTTCCGGATGCCGAAGGAGCGTTACGCTACTCGCCCAGAAGACGAGAGAAGACTCAAAGATTGGAAACACTCAAGTGATTCAAAATGCAAAAGCCGCTGCGGGGCGTCGCGTGGTAATATGAGATTTTCTCAGGGGATGTCAGGAATAGCGTGTCTACAGCTGCCCCGCCTTGGCGTCTGCTTTGCAAGGGAGTGACACGTAATGGAATGGTATCCAAGTGGAGTGAAATGGAGTGGGAATGGACTGATAAGTTGATGCCAAGGTGTGATGAGACACGCTTTTGACATGACTGTTTGGAATCTTTCCTGTAGTTTCAATGAGGCGACCTTGAAGGGGGTCTTTCAAATTTGACGATTGTTTGGACGGAAATCAAACAAGGGAGGGTGAGATGTGCGCTCAGGCACGAAAATAAAGGAGACCAACTTCTCGGTGTGGAAGTACCTGGGTCATAAACCTGCAGGTTTCACCTTTGGGGAGCGGTTACCAGCCAATGTGGAAGTGCTGCGTCCAAGGTGGGTCAAACAAGGTAAAAAGTAAATGAATATCTGAGGGTCTGTCCAAACAAGGGTCTCGTTTGGAAGGGCAGCGTAGGGCCGTTTCAAGGAAACTCGGTATTTCATTCAGAATGGAATATCTCATATTTGTAAGAATTGAAGCACAACGGCTTTCGCAATCGAATCACTTGAATGATCTTCCGCGATAGACTTAAAGTCCTATATGAATGCATGCTGGGTTTAAAGAAAAATTTAAAACAAACTAGAATAGAAAATAGCCAAGGATAATATTGTCAACTCGTTAATAATGGGTCAGGATACCGATCCAGTGAGCTGACACTGAATGGAACCATCGTTCCCACGCTATCACCAGTTAACGGCCTATCCGTACAACCCAAATTCTTCTGGAATCATCACTGTTTTTGTTGAAGGGGAACGCAAATCCCAGATTCGTTCGGGTCGCAAGGTCCTTGACGTGTTCTAATAGCGTAAATATCATATAGTATGATGTATGACATGGGGGATCGAACACTGAAGGATGGTATACAAGATAGGGTGAAAAACGTCCGTTGGTAAAACCTGCACAGACCATCATAGATTAAATAATCAGAAAGTAGCAGAAATATAACAGAATCGTGCCACAGTACAAGGATAAAACACTGACGACTTGACCACTCATGTGACACGTCCCGTCTCGTAGCACATCTCCTTTCCTATAAGTACCTCCCTTAGGCTAGTTTATTCAAATGTACCAAGGGGAGTTTTGAAAGTTCAGGAGGAGGAGAAGAGGAGGGTCTAGGGATTTCAGGATGGAAGGAGAGTCTTCCCACGTTATGAAGAGGGGCAGGCCTAGCAGTGAGATCAGGCAACTTTTCGACCTCGAGGGTCATCTGAGTGGGACGATCTAATCGCATATGGTAAGTTGATTTATTTCAAATTTATTGCATGGACTCTCTCCTCACTTTCCTTCCTTTCTCTTCTTCTTTCCAGCCGTATCCACTCTTTCCGGGCCCGAGGAAGTTTTCCAAACTGCCATGGCTTTCAGAGCTAACTTCCAACATCTCCATTGGCATGAGGGCTGTACTCTCGAAGTGGCATCTTCAGGGGCTCCTTATTCACGCCAAACACTACGAGAGAATCCGTATGGACTGGGCTGCTATGGGCGCCTTAGTGGAGATCTGGCATCCCCAGACTCACACTTTCATCTTCCCGACGTTCGAGGCGACCATTCTCCTCGAGGAGGTGGAACTTATGCTCGGATTGAAGAAGTTCAAGAGTGACGAGAAGGTGAAGGCTATGCGGATGCTGACCCGGGGGACTTCCGAGAGCGTCCTTGGAAGCTTCATGCCGTCCGACACAGTTAGAAAGGTCCGCACTCAAAAGGGAATTGACTTGCAAAGGCTCGAGGTATGGGTTATGGATGCCTTGAAAGGGTCACCAGATGATGAACATTTGGAAAAACTTATGAGAGGGTTCACCATCTGTCTGGCGGGTGCTCTCTTGTTCCCTTATACCGACAACATAGTGAAAGAAACCCAACTGAGTGCCATCTGCGGGATCTAGAGTGGAAAGAGGGTGGGACCCGCTGTCCTTGCCTACCTTTACAGCGGTCTTACCGCCTCGAGCATGGGTAGGCCTCCTTTTGGTTGCGCACTTGTTCTGAGTTGCTGGGTCGATTTGCATTTCAAACTCGACCACTGTGAGGGGATGCCGACTGCTTCGAAGCTTTTCCAACAAAGCCCCCTTTATCACATAGCCGATGTGTTAGGCTTCGGTGGCACTGTGGCGAACCGTGTTCCGTGGCTGAAGAAACGGGAAGACTGACGGTCTCACTTTCGAACCATGACACAAAGCTTCTTCACTTGCGCACCGGCATGTCTACTCTCACTTGAACTCCTCATGAGGTCTTCTCCCGAAGCTGAACTCCAACTGATCGGCGTGACGGAGTTTGTCCTTTATACCGCGCATCGGTGCTGCCTCCAGATCGACATTCCACGCCACTCGTTCCCACTGCTGACCGACAATGTCCCTTTGAAGAAGAGGGAGTTGGGCACGGAAGGGGACGCGAGGGAGGCAAAGGCCGTTAAAGCACCCTGGAAGACAAGTGTTGCGGGAAAGGCCTTAGCGCACGTGGGGGAAGAATGTGAGCTGTGGAGAGCTTATGTAACCGAACTGGGGAAGCTGAGGCCTAGAGTGCCTAAGCCCTTGATGTAGCCCGCTCTATTTTCTGATGGAATAAAATATGGCATTTGGCATTTTGGACCATTGTTCCCTGAATTATTATTTTTTTATGATTTTTATTTTTCTTTTTGCTTTTTGTGTTTTCTCTTTTATGTCCTGGTATAATCATATCATGGTCATATATATATATATATAGATATACATTTTTATATGCTTAAATGGGGGCGTCCAGGGGTCTGGACGCCCCTAAATTTTTTTGAAAATTTTTTGAAAAATTTTGTTCTTTTTGTGGGGGCGTCCAGGGACATGGACGCCCCTATATTTTCTTTTTCAATTTTTTTTTATTTTTCAGTTGTGGGGGCGTCCAGGCGCTTGGACGCCCCTAAGTTTTTTTTTAATAAAATAAAAAAGTGGGGGCGTCCAGGCGCCTGGACGCCCCAAATCCTGGTGATTTTCTATATAAAGGGTGTCTCACCCCCTGTTCTCTTCTACTATTCATTCTAACGACCCATTTCCAGTTCCCAATGGAGCAAGAAGGCCCGAGCCAGGGTGGAGAGAGGCGGAAATGACGGGCTCGTCATCCGAGGAGGTCGAGGGATCATGCCGAGGAGGCTGCCGTGGGAGAGGAGATTGCCGCGGAAGAGGAGATTGCCGAGGAACAAGAGGCGCCTCCTTTGGAGGGTCCTGCGGGTGCTGGCGACGCCGGAGAGGATGAGCATGACCCGGTAAGCCCCTCAGAACTCTAATTTGTTGGTTTATAGGCTAAGCAGGCGGGCGAGAGATGGTGTGGAGAAGGCCGGTGAGTGGGGGAAGGAGGCGTCCAGGGGCCCCTGGACGCCTCCAACTTTTCTTTTCTTTTTTCTTTTTATTTTTTTAAGTTATTACGTAAATAATAAAATAAAATTAAAAATAAGGAGGCGTCCACTAAGTTGGACGCCTTCATGATAATATATATTATTTTTATTTTATTTTTTTATTTATTTTTATTTTCCTAAGATAAAATAAAGGAAGTAAAAATGAAAGCGTCGAGGGGGGTGGACGCCTATAAATATATATATATATATATATATATAAAAAATAAATAAATATTATGTACAGTGTTGTTGTTTATTGTTATCCATGATGCTGATGTGTTTCTTTTCTTTTCTTTTCTTTTTTTTATTTATTTTTTTTTTGTGGTGTGCAGGGCGTGATGAAGAGCCAGATCAGCTGGTCCCTGGTGGTGGCAGCGTACCGTGGGCTGCCGGACTTTCAGAGGGCGCGGGTGGACGCCATGGGTTTTGGAGCTTTTCTCATGATCGAGCCCTTCCGGCTTGACCTTCCTCTTATTCAGGGGTTGAGGGAGCGGTGGCACGCGCCGAGCCGGGTGTTTCTGATGCCCTGGGGGCACATGGTGCCGACACTGGAGGACGTGGCTCGGATCACCGGGCTACGAGTTGACGGAGAGGCAGTCAGCGGGGTCACTTATCCCGATTACCGAGAGAGTGCCCTGGACCTGCTGTGGCTAGAGACAAGCGCGACTGACAGAGATAGCAGGGTAGTCGACCGAGTGGAGATTATGGAGGCGCTCGGATTCGGTGACCCGCGCCAGTGGGTTAGCGAGACTGGAGCGGAGTTTCTGGCACGACTGGAGGGAGACGCTCGTGCAGCTTTCACCCAGGACCCGAGCGAGCGGGAGCTGGTGGATCTAGACCTCCGGAGGTTCCTCTTCTTCTTCCTGGGCCGCCTCCTGTTGGGGACGAAGGGTGATGGCATACACTGCCGCTTCCTCGGGATCTTGGCGGATCTGGACAGAGTGGGGGACTATGCGTGGGGAGCGGCTCTGCTTGCCCATTTGTTCGCCGATCTCTCCCAGACCTCCGAGAGGGAGACGACAGTCAGCGGCTTCGCACCTTTTCTCCAGGTAAACATTTTATTTATGGATTTTACAGTAGCTAAGTATGTAATTAGTCGGGCTAATGATGTATGATGGATGCAGGTGTGGAGCTACTACTACTTCCCGATGGGAAGGGCCAGACAGGGGAATAGGAGAGCCGTGCCTCTGGCGCGACAGTGGAGGCCGGTCATGGTCGCGGCACCCCACGGCTACCAGCTGGCGTCGCTTCGTCGGGAGCTGAGCGAGTACCCAGAGGCTATGGTATGATGCATATGATTTTTTTTTTGTGTTTTTACGCATGTGACTCAATTGAGCGAAATAGCAACTAACATGATGCATGTATGGTGATGCAGGTGGTGTGGAGGCCCTACCTGGGCATGGCCGATACCGGCCAGCCTTGGGTTGTAGCGGGAAGTCCTCGTTTTGGGCGGGACGTATGGGTCCATTGCCTGAACGAGATCGAGCCGCTCCGGCTTAGGCTGGTTATGAGGACGTTGGGATTAGCCAAGGAGTGGGCTGACGTAGACGAGCCGGTCCGCATCGGGCGGAAGACCAAGGGGAAGGCAAAGATCATGGACTGGCGTACGCGCTTCCCTACACAGTACCAGGACTGGCAGCAGGGCGGGGTCCCAGTGGTGTCCCATGTACCGGACAGCACCGATTACATGAGGAGGTATCGTGCCATGTATGGGGAGCGTCTCTTCCTTGGTGGTGCGGCAGTGGTAAGCGTGAAATGAAAAATGTTTTCCCTTTTTATATGTATATGCATGTGACACTAATTTATATGCAATGTAGGATGCTCGTGATAACATGATTGCCGACCTGCGGGCCCAGCTGGCAGACGCCAGGCGGCAGTTGGTGGCCATCCGACAGGAGTTGGAGATCCTGGTGAGTCTATGCAATGCATTTTTTTTGTGACCTGGATTTTTATGATTGCCTCTGACTATCGTTTGCTTTGTGTTTCAGCGGGCCCACCAGGCAGCGACAGCCGGGATGGCTGGTGGAGCGGGTTCCAGTTCGTGGGGCCCTCCTCCGGAGGTTTCTGCCTTTCAGGAGCAGTTGGCGTACGCGGTGGCCCGGGCTGAAGAGGCCGAGCGTGACCGCGCGGCTCGAGTGAGTCCTGCTTGACCCCGACTTCTTTCCAGTTGCCCTTCTTCTTTCACTACTCTCTTACGGTGCATGTGGGTTTTGGCAGGTGGCCGAGATTCGAGAGGCCCTAGCCCTTGCTGTTCGTGCCGAGCAGGAGCGCGACGCCTGGGCGGCAGAGCGTGACACCCGGATTGCGGAGCTGGAGGAGGAGCGGCGACGGGAGGCTGAGGAGCTCCCTCGCGACGTGCGGGATTTATGTTTTGCCCTCGAGCTGTCGAGGAGAGAGGCGATGCGGGAGAGAGAGGAGAGGGAGAGGGAGAGAGAGGACAGAGAGAGAGAGAGAGGACAGAGAGAGAGAGAGAGGGAGGACAGGAGAGCGGAGCGACTGTGAGAACGGGACGAGAGGAGGGCTCTGGAGGCCCAGCTGATGGAGCTCCGATTGAGTCTCGGCACGGCGGAGGGGAGGCTTCGGGAGAGCGAGGAGCGGTATCAGAGGGCGAAGGAGCGCGGGGCGCGACTTCGTCAGTCTGGTTCTTTCTCCATGGGCAGCTTTCTGGTTTCTTCGGCCGAGGAGCGTCGCCGAGCCTTCGAGGCTGGCGTGCCACCAAAGGGCAAGGCGAGCACCGCCTCTCAGAGTTCGCGGAGGCCCCCTAGGGATCCCTGTCAGAGGAGGGAGGAGAGAGATGATCAGGAGGGTGGTAGCGAGAGTTAGAGTGTTGCTTGTACACTCCACCTTCCTCACTTTATGATGTATAACTGACTATTTGCTTATGTGTAATGAAACGGTTCCTTTTGTCGTATGCACTTTCCCTTTTCCACGCTTCTTCTCTTGCACCGAGTTGTTTCGAGGCACGCTTCACGAGACCTTACCCTGAAAGGCGAGGAATTACATTCTGCATAGAGGGATCCTATTTCTTTTCTTCCCCTTTTGGGCGCGTCCAGGCGCGAGGACGCGTCGTAACTTTTGAATCCAAATTTAAAGCGCGAGGCGGCCTTTCTCCTTCCGTGCCTTTCCCGCAAACGAACCCGCCTCTTGCCGAGATTCGCTCGTCTTCGTATTCTTCCCTCGATGGAGTTCGGTGGGCCATATCGTGGCGAGGGGAGAGAGGGGCGAGGGACTCCTCGCCCGAGGAGGGATGCACCCGAGCATGGAGAGGCATCAGTGGAAGTGGAAGGGCCTTTTAGAGCACTCGTGGGACCCGAGGGGCCCGATGGCACAGAAGGAGGCGAACGCAGCTAGGTGAGTGCTTCGGTTCCCACATATATGACTTGTTTTGAGTTTGGAGTGAGTGGTGTGGGAGTGGAAGGGGTTTGGCAAGGGCGGCACTCACATGATGGGCGCGTCCTCGACAGGGGACGCGTTCTCGTTAACTGATGGGAGACCTCCCTCTTTGATGCAGGGTACGGTGAGAATCCCGGGCTTGGCTGACGAGTGGGCGAGCGCGGATGAGCCGAGCCGTGTCAAGAAGGAGAGTCGCAGCAAGGCGAAGCTCGAGGACCGGGGCATACATTCCCCTGGACAACAGGGGAGCGCACCGGTGCAGGGCAGTGGCGGCCTCCTGCAGCAGCGGAGGGGGGACCGAGCGGGGGCTCCTCAGCTTGGGAGACGGACTGAGGTGACAATAAGGCCTCGAAATTTTTATTCTTGTCATGAAATTCCAGAATTTAACCAACGGCCGTTGTCTATCCATTTTTTATGTACTCAGTAGGAAACGGTGGTAGGGATGGCTGGCGGATCATCCTCCAATCCTCAGGCTCTTTTTCTAGAGATCGCCTCCCTCCAGGAGCAACTTGCCAGTGCGGTGGCCCGCGCGATTTGTGCTGAAGAGGAGCGTGATGCCTGGGCCGGAGCTGTGGTAGAGCTGCAGCGTCGAGGTGAGGGGAGGCCCTCTCCAGACATTCTGGAGTTAAGGGTCCTTCTCCAGGTGACGAGGAGGGAAGCAGAGAGAGAGAGAGAGAGAGAGAGAGAGTGAGAGAGAGGAGAGAAGGGCCGAGCGACAGCGAGACCTGGCCGAGAAGAAGGCCTTGGAGGCCCAAGTGAGGGAGCTCCAGCTAGGCCTTCAGGTTATGGTGCAGAGGTTAGGAGCGATGGAGACGTGCTACGAGAGAGTGCGAGAGTTAGGGGCGCTACTTCGCCGGTCCGGACGCTTTTCTGCTGGTGGCTTCCTCGTCACGCCAGAGAAGGAGCAGCGAGCCGCTGCTGTGGAGCAGGTGCCACGAGGCGAGGCGAGCGCTGCACGGGGGTCCAGGAGACTTCCGAGGGATCCTCACCTCGGGGGAGAGGAGAGGGACGCCTAGTGGGATGAGCATGAAGATGATGTCGAGAGTTGGCGAGTCAGTGGACCCGCCTCCTCTCTATGATTGTGATGTTTGTGACAGCTTATGTAGACTTATGAGTGATTTGATTTTCTATTGTTTGTTTGTTTCTTGCACGTCCCTTCTTCCCTATGCTCCTTTGTACTATTCACATGTGATGTGTCTGCCGACATCCTGCCCTAGACGGAGGATGGCATCTTGCTGCGACTATTCTTTCACGGGGATCTGTCGTCAAGGTCAATGATGACAGCTTGGGCCCCTTCTCCCGGATGATTTTTCAAACTTTGCGGATGGCCTCCACGTTATGACAGGGCGCCACAGGGAGCAGGTCATCATATTACACCGTCCGATCCATCACCTTGTGCGGGTGGTGAAGTGACTCATGGGACCACAGGGGAGGCGCCCTATTGTGAGGGCTATCGTTGGAGGCAATCTTGGCCCACCCTTCTCCCATTTCTATATATACCTTCCTCTTTTGTTCTTCGAGGGGCATCAGGGGCCAACTTGAAGGGTACTAGGAGGAACTCAGAATTTGATGCGGGACGAGACCACGGACACGACAAGCTCGCGATCGTCCCTTAACGAGGGAAGCGTCGGACGTGCGCGATTGAGAAACCGGCAGTGAGCTTGGGTGGTCGGCTCTCTCTTTCGTGCCCGGATCCGGTCATGGGACGGTAACGCTCTCTCTCGCAGCAGCGGTGATATAAGTAGAAAGCGAGCTAATTACCCTATCATGCTCTCTAGCAGCGGCATAAACAAGCATATATGAAATTAAGCAAAATGCCAAGTAAGGAGCGAGGACGATACCTCCACGCGCTCGGCGTGGGGATGACGGACCCGGTCGAAACTCGTACCCCCGGAATAATAATACACAAGATTACAGTAATACAAATCGCTGCCCACTCCACGCAGGGAGGTAAATGGCTACACAATGGGGTCCGGGAGGACCGAATTCGGGTTGACGGGCGGCTTCTCGCGTTGATTCGGCAGCACCCGAACACGTGACGGTGGGGCCCACTGCTGTCCGGAGGGACCGTGCGGGACCCGGTGTTACCACTATGGTGGGGACACTTGTGGAAGTGTTCCCTGGGCTGGCGGCACGCTGGTTCGCCGGCCGGAGGCCGGACGCCTCCAATCGGCACCGGTCGGAATAACCGGCCACGGATCTGCCGGTTCTGTTTTCTGGCGTGCGCTCCGGCGAGAACGGACGCTGCGATCAGCCCCGACGTTGGAATGCGACGAAATGGGCGCCGTTGGAAAGATGCTTTGAAGGGCTTCAACCCAAGGGAATTACAGAAAAATAATCAAGCCTGTACTTCTGATTGGCGAATTTTGAAGGTTGCTATTGTACAGTGTCTGAACTCTCAGACTAGCAGGGAACTTTCCTGAGGGTTACCTTTGACCGATATGTGAACGTCTGAATCTGAGGTTGTGGTCTTCATAAACGTTGTTGTAAATCAAGCTAGGAAAGCAGGACTATTTTTGGACCGAGATTTGGGAAAGGCGACGAATTGCTATGATTTTGGCACTAGTAGTGGGTCGGATCTGGAATCTGGCTGACAACACTGTAGCGGATGAAGAACACAAATTTTTAAAAATAGATAGAAGGTTGATAAAAAATTAATAAAATTCATGGATGTAGGGGATGATGGATAGAACTCCCCGTAAAATTGGGAGGGTTTGGAAAATTCAAAAAGGTGGTCAGAGATGGGAAACTCAGAGCTATTGTCACTATAGACAGAGATAAAAAAGATCTGGGAATGAAAAATGAACGAAAATATAAAATTACTAAATAGACGAGTTTGGACGTGAAAATTTAGGTGGAGGTGGGGATTCAAGGTAAGAAAACACCCTCAAAATTTCAAATCTATCTGAGCTCGTGGCTGACAGAAAGAATTTGTGGAAGTCACCTCTATCCAGTAAGACAGAACCTTGACGATGGCTCCGTGGCGGCTCGTAGGCGCCACGAACGGCGACGGCGGCGGCACAGATGATCACCGGAGATAGAGGGGAGGGGATAGGATGTAGAAACCACTCTAGAACTGGAGGTTGGAGGAGAGGAACCAGAGGGGAGGAGCTGGGGGCGCAAGAAGCCTTTGGCCTTTCAATAAATTTTCTGAATTTTCATTGATTTTTACATGAAAATACAACATTTTATATGAAAGGTATCAAATCTAATGTAGACCCTTGGATGTAGGGATGGGGGATGGATGGCTGGGATTAAGTGTGAACAACACATAAAAAATATTAAACTAATAAGGGGAGAGGGGCGCCCCCTTGACCAAGGGGTATGGTAGGTGAAGGTAGGTGACCTACCTTGGACCAATTTAACCACTTGTCTACCCATGTGACATTTGACATTCAACCCTTCTAGATGGCCACCTAGGATGGTTGACCAGCCCCACATGAGTGACATGGACCAATGGGAAAGGGCTGAGGGCCCCCTTGCTTGGTCCTACTGGAATTTTACATATAAACCCACTAAGACCTACAATTGCGTACCCATATAACACAAGGGTATACATACAAATATGAAAAGACATAAATGCAAAAAAAATGCGTACGGTCTTGCCTCGATGTCCCCATCAATTCTCCCCGGGTGGGAGGAACTCGACCCCGTCGAGTAGGGGATGGATGCTCGAATACTCTGGCGGATCCGTCACCGTGCCAAGTAACGCGGGTATGCTCCACTCCAAGTGACCGTCACCTGCTCATTCCATATATACTCGATATGCACAAGCTGCTATGGGCTAAAGGTGGACACTCCGGGTGGGGCACTCTCAAAAGGGGAGGTGGCGGCTCGAAGACTCACTAGGAATCACCGCTGAGTCCCTATAGGTGATAAGATCCGGGTATAGATAGAGAACCGATCCCATACTCGTTGAGTGAGTCCAATCGCCTCTTACTCATAAGAGAATGACAACGAGCTGACACAAGACACATGCAGACAAACAAACGACACACAAACCATGCAAACAAACCACACAAAGAAAAAGCACATTGACTCAACTATGACTCTAGACACTCTGAATGTTAGTCCGACCCGTACATGGATGACGGCGGACCAGGACACCCGAACGTGTGCCATGCATGCATCTGACGTAACCGGTGGTTGACATCATGCGGAAATCCTAGACCTCCTAAGGTGGGCCATGCATGCATATGGGATGTGGATGTGGGAGGGTCAAGAGTATCTCCCCTAGATGATGGTGTATCTTGTAAGGGTACGGGCTTGGTGGGCATAGACGACCCGGCCCGTGGGGAAGGGGTGTGGTAGCGGACTCCCTCGACGAAGTGAAGTGAATATGAAGGGTCTAAGGATCCACTAGGGAGTGGGTCAAAGGGATCAAAGAAGGTATGACCCCTTATGGTGGGTTCCCACAAGTCACGATCCCACGTGTAGAAGTTTTGAAGGTGTGGATAGTCACCTTCTTGAATGGTGATGGGTGGGATGGGGATCATAGGTAAGAAGTATGATTCCTCCCTCGGATAAAAGGGTATGAATTCGGGCTCGTCCGGTAGCGGGAGAAGTAGAAGAACCTCCGTGGTGACACAACCCACGGTGCACTCGGAGGTAATGGACCCGAAGGTTGGATGGGTGAAGCTAAGACTAGCGGGTTGGTCAAAGCCTCGGGCCAAAAGATGCGTCAACTCCCATTGTGAATCTAATCCCATGACAAGATCGTCCAACATATCAACATGGTGACGAGATCGAAATGTGGTATGGAATGAGTTGACCGGCACTATAGGTAGGATGGGATCCATGGATGGAAAGGGAGGTGGGACCAAGCCATCCTTGAGCCAACTAAGAAGTGGCTCGGCTATGTAAAGTGTTCCCGTAAGAAACACGGGTGGCTCGGGCTTTGGTAGCTCCAAAGAAGAAGGTTCCGAATAGAGCTCGGAAGGAGAGGGTGGTGATGGAGCACCTACGAGAGGTGAAGAAGCACTTATCCTGTCCAACAAATCCAAAATCATTTTCTTGAATTCCTCAAAGGAGCGGGTTGGAGTAGAGACCTTGGGGCGGACTCGCTCCTCGTCCATCGGCCTAGGTGTGGTCCTAGGCTCGGCTATAAGCGGGGCTTCCACTCGGTTGGAGGTACTTGAGTGGGTTGGGATAGGGGTGCCAAGGGGAGGCTGGTTGGAGGTGACTGGGCGGGCCACTAGATTGGGGTCGCCTTGGTGGGCTTGGATGGCGGTGAAGGGGTGGGATTGGGTAGAGGTGTGGCCCACTTGATTGTGGGTGAGTTGGTGGGGTTGGTGAGTGGTATGACCTCTGTGGTTGGAGGTAGGTGGGCGGGGAACGTAGGCCCTCCTAAGCGCTCTCTTCATTTCCCACCATGACTCGATGGGCCTTAGATTTCTATCCTCCCTCCAGTATTTGATGTTCCTCCAAGTTGTGGCGGCTTCCCCAAAAAGTCACCTTTTGGCAACATCTACTTGCATGGGCCCGTACATAATATACACCTCGAAGTAATCATCCATGATGGCTTCCCATTCTAGATAGACACTTGGGTCATCGGACCCGTAGAAGTCCCGGGTCTCGGGCCTCGTGTGGTGGTTCGGGTGGTCCTTCCATTTGAGATAGTATCGCCACCATCCGGACGTTTGGGAGTCCATGGGTGATTGGGGACTAGTGGGTGGACATGTCGACACTAGTAGATAAACCAACTAGACAATGGACTACAACTCTAGACATGACGACCAAGACTCGGTACGTGGTGGAGATAACTGATCCAAAGATCACTCGCGCAAGTGTGCGGCCTTCCCGATAGGCGTAGCCTAACGTTCGGACAACACCTTTTGATATACCGAGTAAAGGGATGCAAATGCAAAAAGACACTTTTTTTTTGGGTTTAAAACAATGATGATCCTAAACACGACTTAGACAATGACTAATGACTAGACCTAAATGACACTTTTTTTATTGACACCCTAGACTCTACCTTTCTCTGATACCAAATTGATGCGGGATGAGACCACGGACACGACAAGCTCGCAATCGTCCCTTAACGAGGGAAGCGTCGGACGTGCGCGGTTGAGAAACCGACAGTGAGCTAGGGTGGTCGGCTCTCTCTTTCGTGCCCGGATCGGGTCACGGGACGGTAACGCTCTCTCTCGCAGCAGCGGTGATATAAGTAGAAAGTGAGCTAATTACCCTATCATGCTCTCTAGCAGCGGCATAAACAAGTATATATGAAATTAAGCAAAATGCCAAGTAAGGAGCGAGGGCGATACCTCCACGTGCTCGGCGTGGGGACGAC
This sequence comes from Amorphophallus konjac, assembly GCA_022559845.1. Taxonomy (NCBI): domain Eukaryota; kingdom Viridiplantae; phylum Streptophyta; class Magnoliopsida; order Alismatales; family Araceae; genus Amorphophallus; species Amorphophallus konjac. Next base: position 89,875,384 of record CM040128.1, read on the forward strand.
AGACCCGGCCGAAACTCGTATCTCCGGAACAATAATACACAAGATTACAGCAATACAAATCGCTGTCCACTCCATGCAGGGAGGTAAAGGGCTACACAATGGGGTCCGGGAGGACCGAATTCGGGTTGACGGGCGGCTTCTCGCGTTGATTCGGCAGCACCCGAACACGTGACAGTGGGGCCCACTTGCTGTCCGGAGGGACCGTGCGGGACCCGGTGTTACCACTATGGTGGGGACACTTGTGGAAGTGTTCCCTGGGCTGGCGGCACGCTGGTTCACCGGCCGGAGGCCGGGCACCTCCGATCGGCACCGGTCGGAATAACCGGCCACGGATCTGCCGGTTCTATTTTCTGGCGCGCGCTCCGGCGAGAACGGACGCTGCGATCAGCCCCGACGTCGGAATGCGACGAAACTAGCGCCGTTGGAAAGATGCTTCGAAGGGCTTCAACCCAAGGGGATTACAAAAAAATAATCAAGCCTGTACTTCTGATTGGCAAATTTTGAAGGTTTGCTGTTGTACAGTGTCTAAACTCTCAGACTAGCAGGGAACTTTCCTGAGAGTTGCCTTTGACCGATATGTGAACGTCCGAATATGAGGTTATAGTCTTCATAAAAGTTGTTGGAAATCAAGCTAAAAAATCAGGACTATTTTTGGACCGAGATTTGGGAAAGGCTACGAATTGTTATGATTTGTTCACTAGCAGTTGGTCGGATCTAGAATCTGGCTGACAACACTGTATCTGATGAAGAACACGAATTTTAAAAATAGATAGAAGGCTGATCAAAAAGTAATAAAATTCGTGGATATAGGGGATAATGGAAAGAACTCCCAGTAAAATTGGGAGGGTTTGAAAAATTCGAAAAGGTGGTCGGAGATGAGAAACTCAGAGCTGTTGTCACTGTAGACAGAGACAAAATAGATCTGGGAATACAAAATGAACGAAAATGGAAAATTACTAAATGGAGGAGTTTGGACGTGAAAATGTAGGTGGAGGTGGGGATTCAAGGTAAGAACACACCCTACAAATTTTAAAACCATCTGAGCTTGTGGCTGATAGAAAGAATTCGTGGAAGTCACCTCTGTCCAGCAGGACAGAACCTTGACGATGGCTCCGTGGCGGCTCGTAGGCGGCACGAACGGCGGCGGCGGCGGCACAGATGATCACCGGAGATAAAGGGGAGGGGATAGTAGGTAGAAACCACTCTAGAACTGGAGGTTGGAGGAGAGGAACCAGAGGGGAGGAGCTGGGGGCGCAAGAAGCCTTTGGCCTTTCAACAAATTTTCTGAATTTTCATTGATTTTTATATGAAAATACAACATTTTATATGAAAGGTATCAAATCTAATGTAGACCCTTGGATGTAGGGATGGGGGATGGATGGCTGGGATTAAGTGTGAACAACACACACAAAATATTAAACTAATAAGGGGAGAGGGGCGCCCCCTTGACCAAGGGGTATGGTAGGTGAAGGTAGGTGACCTACCTTGGACCAATTTAACCACTTGTCTATCCATGTGGCATTTGACATTCAACCCTTCTAGATGGCCACCTAGGATGGTTGACCAGCCCCACATGAGTGACATGGACCAATGGGAAAGGGCTGAGGGCCCCCTTACTTGGTCCTACTGGAATTTTACATATAAACCCACTAAGACCTACAATTGCGTACCCATATAACACAAGGGTATACATACAAATATGAAAAGATATAAATGCAAACAAAATGCGTACGGTCTTGCCTCGATGTCCCCATAAGAATTCCAGATGGAGGGCGAATCTTCCCACCCCTCGAAGAGAAGCAGATCCAGCGGTAGTAGTTCCAGGAAACTCTCGGACCTCGAAGGGCAGTTCAGCGAGCGGACCCAGTCGTAACTCGTAAGCTGAGCTTTCCCCCCCTTTTCTCATTCTTTCTTCCTTCCTCTTGACAACACCCTTCTCCATTTCTTATGCACGTACAGAGTGTGATGAAATCACACATTTCATGGGAGTTAGCAGTGGCCGCATACAGGGGTCTCCCAGATTTTCAGAAGGCTAGGCTAGACGTGATGGGATTTGGAGCCTTTCTTCGGATCGAGCTGATCCAACTCAACCTGGCCCTTATCCAAGCCTTGTGCAAAAGATGGGACCCAGTAAGTCGGGCATTCCTGATGCCATGGGGACACATGGTGCCCAGTCTAGAAGATGTGGTCCGAATCACGAGCCTCAAATTGGATGGTGAGGTAGTGACCGGCGTCATCTATGTGGATTACCGAGATGGCACCCAGAAGCTACTGGGGTTGGACTTAGACAGTCGGAAGCACAGATCAGTAGCTAGGGCGTCTATCATGGGGGCATTAGGGCTCACTGATACTCGTCGATGGGACGATGAGTCCTCGGAAGAATTTATGGAGAGGATGGGAAGGGGATGTCGTGCTGTGTATTGCACAATTTTTGACAATTGGGAGAAATCTGATATGGATTTGAGGAGATTTCTCCTCTTTTTCCTGGGAAGATTGATAATGAGCTCGAAAGGAGACGGCATCCATCGTCGTTTCCTAGGGCTGCTATCTGACCTCGAAAGAGTATGACAGTACGCCTGGAGAGATGCCATGCTAGCGCACTTGTTTACGGGCCTGTCCCAAGAGGCAGATCGTGAGATGACTGTGAGTGGGTTCACACCACTTATCCAGGTATTTTTTTTGTTTATTTTTATTATATATTTTTGTGTTTATTTGTAATAGTCCACTTGAGGCATTGACCCCATATGATGATATAGCTATGGAGCTATTATTACCTCCCAATGGGGAGAGCTCGGCATTGGCGACCAACGATGGTGCCGTTAGCCAGGCGGTGGCAACCGATCATGGGTGCAGCGCCTGTAACCTACCAGCTGATGGTGCTAAGGCGCGAGCTACAGGAGTTCCCTGCAGGGATGGTGGGATTTTTTTTATTTTTTTATTATTATTTTTTGTTGTATATATATATGTTTTTTCTAACCAGTTAAACGGGTATGTACAACCTCACCTAGGTAAACTGGAGACCCTACTCAGGCATGGTCGATGCCGATCAACCATGGGTTTTAACAAGTCGCGCCCGGTTCGGACGGGAATTGTGGATACACTGCCTAAATGAAATCGAGCCGCTTCGGCTACGATTGGTTATGAGGACCCTAGGGCTGGCCCAGGAATGGGTGGATACGACTGCGCCACCTCGCGTTGGAAGAAAGACAAGGGGATCGGCAACTTGCGTTGATTGGCGTGTGCAGTTCCCCAAACAGTATGAAGACTGGCAACGAGGTGGCACAATCGTGGAATCACATGCGCAGAATAGTGAAGACTATCTGCGTCTGTATAAGACAATGTACGCAGAGCGGCTCCAACCCCGGGGACTTGTGGGGGTGGGTCTCCTTTTTCCTCTTTTCTCCTTTCCTCCTCTCCTCTCTGTGGATGCTGACTCCTATGGTTGTAGGATGTCCATGATACCATGATAGCGGACTTGCGATCACGCCTGGCAGAAACGGAGCAACAATTGGGCGACACCCGTGGAGCCTTGAGCGCTTCGGTAGGTGTATGTACAATGCGCACTCCTAATTAAAACTCTAGATTGATGGCGTTCGGTCGCTAATTTTCATCCCATGTGGTTATAGCGCGCCCAGATCGACGCGGCTTCGTCAGCGATGGGAGGAGGCGGCGTCTCTTCCAGCTTATGGATCCCCGCCTCAGAACTTAATTTGCTTCACGAGCAACTTGCTCGGACTACGCAGCGTGCCGCGGAGGCAGAAGGAATGCTCTCTATACATGTAAGAGTTTCAGTGTTGAGTTCTCCTTTTTTTGCCTTGCCACATATCTGAGATAGTATATCTGGCAGGAAAAGGAGATACAGGAGTCACTTGCCCATGCTCACAGAGAGAGGCTAGAATAGCAGAGCTGGAGGAGGAATTACGGCGTCGTCCGGATGACGATTCTTCAGGGATGCCATGGAGCTGAGAATCACCCTTCAATTGGAGAGGGAAGATCGTGAGAGAGAACGGTCAGAGAAAGAGAGGGACAGAGAAAGAGAGAGAGCCGACAGATTAGCTGAAAGGGAGGAGCGAAAGGTCATGGAGGCCCAATTGTTCGAACTCCGAACTAGCCTTGGCCTCGCTGAACAATGGCTGAGAGATGGTGAGGAGCGCTACCGAAGAGCACGAGAGCGTGGCTTTCGTGTCAGTAGCTCCTTTGTTGCTCCCACGGATCAGCGCCGGGGTGTGGGAATGGGAAGAGGTGTATAGAGCGGTAGAAGTACCGCTTTTCGTAGTTGGGTAGCACCCTTGAGGGCGTTTTGCCCGGTAAGTGACGGGACAAGTAATGTAGAGAGAGAAGGTGGAACTTAATGTACAATTCCTTATTTTAAGAACGGAATAAAAGGTATGATTTTGTTTGATTTTCATCTCACTCTTGCTATCTTGAATCCCTGCACACATCACTGAAACAAACATGTCAGTATCTCTGTTCTGACTTGGCCCCTTGCTCAATAAGCATGTGTTCACTTCAACTGTCCTTGATAATGGGTCAAGGGGCCAAGCCTTTATTAACGAAGGCAAGGGAAAAATGCGATAATGATGAAAGTGACAGACAAGCACACTAATGCAAGCGAAATTTAAAAGTGAGATGCTGCATACAAATGCAATCATGCGAGATAATTTTTTTTATTTTTATTATTTTTTCCTAGCATTTTTTTTGTTGTCTTTGTTATCATTCTATTTTTTTTTGTTTTCCAAATATCTACGTCTTCTCTCTTTTCTTTTCTTTTTATCATTTTTTTTCGCTAAAGCCTGATGAGCACCCATATGGCACCTTACCTTCATGAGAACAAGGGTTTCTTACTAACATCCCAGGTATCCTAAGTGCACATCTAGGTTCATTTGGGCCTCTAGACCCCTCGAATGATGATCCCGCCGGCTAAGACTTACCCTGATGACAATACCGCCATGCCATGCTTAGGCTCCCAGTTGCTTCCGACCACAGGGATTCGCTCAAAAGGTGTTCGAGGTAAATGATTTGCCCGACCCGGGTCTGTTTCCTCACAACTCTAGATGGTATATGATGGAACACCCTGGAACCCTAACGACCAACCGCGCGACGCTGACCCGGAATCAGACGCCGTCGCACCCAGAGGTGACGCGCTTGCATTGGCCTAAGCCCAAGGTTAAACAAGAAGACATCAAGGTGGTAAACAGGGGTCTTGACCGGCCAGAAACACAGAGACTCCTTCGTAGCGATAGCTCTTGCTTTTCAAAGTAGGCAACCATACGTGTGTATTAAAATAAGGTTGCAGACCTTGGCGGGTTTTACCCTTCAGAAACTCCATCTAGCTTTCATCTTCAAAGGAAGAAGGAAGAGTGTATGGGGTAAACCTCCTGAGAGGACCGGCAAAATCGTTAACCCGGCGAGCCAATAAGGGCCCATTAACTCTCCTCTTTCCGACAACTTCGGACCAAATCTCGAGCATTTACATTCCATAACTCCTTTTGTGGATTTAGACTTTTTGCCTTGAGGTATTTCATTTATCGCATCAGGCACGGTCACGACCAGGCTTTTCTCTTGATTTTAGTTTTGTGTTTCTTTTTGCGAGGGAGATATAGTTTGACGTTGTGGGCTCCCTTTTGTATGCCTGCAGGGACACTGCCCTCTTCTCGTGCTCTGATCGATGCTCAAGGAAATGGATCCTACTCTTGCCTTAAGGGGTTTGAGTTTTGGTTTCTCATGCTCAGCGTTTTAAGGGCGCCGACTGTCTCATTTGGTCAAAGAGAAAAGAATAAAGATTACAGCTTCCGGAGATCTTCTGGGTGAAGCCCCACTGTCGATGATGCTACCAACTTTTTTGGATAAAATACGTAAGTGAGTACATGTTGGCTTCCTTTGAGCGTGCATAGGCCGATGTGGCCGGACAGGGATCTCCACGGTTCTGGCAAACCAAGACCCGGTGCCTACCAAGCCTTAATGGGCCCTATCCTAACATGAAGGTTGGATGCAGGGACTTAACTACATGGTGACCACCAGGCATCGGCATTTGGAATTTTCCATATTTTTAGTGATTTTTAATATTTTTTGTTGTTTTTGATGTTTTCTGTCTTTTCATCATTTGTTTGTTTTTGACGTTTTGGCACTACGCTAGGGGTAGTACTTTTTAAGATAAAGCCCATTCCAAGGGTGGGATAACTCAGTCCCTTCGGTGTTGACTAGCTTGTAGGCGTTGCCAGGGTACACGGCTTGAATTACAAATGGTCCTTCCCAATTGGGTTGGAGCTTAGAACGCGGCCCTCCAGGTTTGACAAAAATTCTTTTTACGACCATCTCACCGATTTTGAATTTTCTCTCAACGACTTTATTTTGGTGAAAGCGAGCGAATCTATTTTGATACACACGCGCATGCTCGGCAGCGGCCAGCCGCTTCTCATCCAAGAGTTCCAACTGGGCGAGGAGTGAATTACGACGGTCGTTGAGGGGAAATTCCTCGTCCAATTGTACCCTGAGAGAAGGGATCAGAGTCTCGTACGGGACTACCGCTTCCATACCATAAGTAAGGGCAAACGGAGTCTGCCCGGTGGGGGTACGGATTGAAGTGCGATAGGCCCATAGAGCTTCGATAAGCTTTTCTGGCCAGTCTGAAAACTTACTGGACTCGCAGGTCTTCTTGATGATTTTGATCAATGTTTTATTGGTGGCCTCCGCTTGGCCATTACCTTGTGGGTAATAAGGCGATGAATGATGCAATGCAATTGCGTACCTTTTGCAGAGGTCCTGAAGGCCCTGAGAAATGAACTGTGGCCCATTATCGGTGACGATTGTGCTTGGGACGCCAAACCTGGCGAGGATGTTCTTCATGATGAACTTGCAGACCGTTGACGCCTTGATTTCCGCGTAAGCTTCGGCTTCGGCCCATTTGGTGAAGTATTCCGTCGCAGTAAGGATGAAAGATTTTTATTTGGTGAGGGAATTGGGATCACCTAGGGGACCGATGATGTCGAATGCCCACATGGAGAAAGGCCATGGGGAGGATATTTGATAGAGTGAGGAAGATGGTGAATGGATTTTATCGGCATGAAGTTGACACTTGACACACCTACGGACATAGACGGCACAAGCCTTTTCCATAGTGGGCCAGTAAAAACCTTGCATAATGATCTTCTTGGCGAGCATCTGGCTATTCACGTGGCCACCACACACACCCGAGTGTGCTTCTTCTATGCATTTCCAAACCTCATTGTCGTCAATACACCTTAACAAAATGCCAGTAAGGCTCCTCCTATAGAGTAGACCTCCAACTAATGTGTATTTCTGAGCCACCCTTCTTATGACTTTCTTATCTTCTGTGGTGGCTCCTTCAGGATAAGACTGATCTTTACAATATTTGACAATTTCATAGAACCATGGTTTCTCATCGTCAGCCAACTCTTCTTCGACTTCTTCCAGCATGATCTCCCTCTTCTCAAGAATTTCTCCCTTCTGGATCTTCTGTAGGACTCGTTCCTTGATCTTTAAGAGGTAAGGGTCCTGAACGGTAGGGACAAGACGCTTGTAGAGGATGATGGATCTAAACCATGCACCTAGAGGAAATTTGAAGGATGACGCCAAGGAGGCGAGGGCATCGGCCAGAATGTTCTGTTCGCGAGGAACATGGACAAAGATCTGCTTGGTGAACAATTTGGCATAGGCGGAGACCAGCTCCTGATAGGGTTTGAGCTTGGGATCGAGGGTGCGATATTTGGTAAGCACCTGGCGGAGAACAAGTTGACTATCACCCACGACTCGCAACTCAGTGATATAGAAAGAATGGGCTAGTTCCAGGCCAGCTAGAAGAGCCTCGTATTCAGCGATGTTGTTGGTGACTGGGAACGCGAGCTAAAATGCCTTTGGGATGGTAATGCCTTCAGGCGTTAGAAGGACAATGCCGATACCCTTCCCTTGCGAATTTAGAGCTCCATCAAAATATAATGTCCACATTGGCTTGTCGGATTGGACGATGGACATTAGTTCCTCATCTGGAAACTCTGATTGGACAGGGTCGAACTTGGGGAGAGGATGGTGGGCGAGATGCTCGGCTATGGCATAGCCTTTAATTACCTTTTGCTGGATGTAGATGATGTCGAACTGGGAAAGAAAACTTTGCCAGCGTGCTAGCCTATCAGTAAGGATGGATTTCTCCAGAAGAAACTTGATAGGGTTCATGCGAGCAATCAAGTGGACCTCATGAGCCAAGAAGTAGTGCTTCAGTTTCTGCACCACCCAAACAAGGGCAGCACAGGTTTTCTCCATGACTGTGTACTTCTACTCACAGGGATTGAGAAGTTTGGACAAATAATAGGTTGCCCATTCCTTGCCTTCTTCATCAACTTGTGCGAGGACAGCTCCCACGGAGTCGTCCAAGACGGAGATGTAGAGGATCAGAGGTTTTTCTGGTTTGGGTGGAATGAGAACGGGTGGACTAGCCAGATATTCGTTTAACCCTTCAAAAGCTTTTTGGCATTTAGAATCCCAGTGGAATTCTACTCCTGGCTTGGTCAACTCATAGAAAGGTCTACACCTTTGTGAGTGCTGAGACACAAATTGACGAATAAACTGTAACCTCCCGATTAAACCTCGGACTTCCCTCAAATTCTTGGGAGGTGGCGTATCCCTGATGGCCTTAGCTTTGTCGGGATCTATCTCGATCCCTCTTTTACTCATAATGAAGCTCAGTAATTTGCCCGATGATACACCAAACACACACTTCTTCGGATTCATTTTCAATTGGAACTCCCTTGATCTATGCAAGACCTTAGCCAAAACCCTTGGATGTTCCATCCTGGTCCTTGATTTCACCAATAGATCATCCACATACACCTCCAGATATATGTGCATCATGTCGTGAAATATGGCCATCATAGCTCTTTGGTAAGTAGCTCCAGCATTCTTTAACCCAAACGGCATGACCACGTAACAATATGTTCCCCAAGGTGTAGTGAATGATGTCTTTTCTTGATCCTCTTCTGCCAAACGAATTTGATTATATCCTGAAAATCCATCCATGAATGAGAGGGTCTCATACCCCGCTGTGTTGTCGATTAAAACATCAATGTGAGGCAAGGGAAAATCATCCTTTGGACACGCGCGGTTAAGGTCCCAGAAGTCGATGCAAATCCTGACTTTCCCATCTTTCTTCATGACCGGGACAATGTTTGCCACCCATTGAGGATAAAGGACGACTCTAATAAACCTGGCTTTATGGAGCTTGTCGACTTCTTCTTTCATTTTCAAAGTCATTTGAGGGTGGAAACGCCTTAACCTTTGTTTTACCGAGACGGACCCTAGTTTTAGGGTTAAACGCTGTTCGACCAGGGTTGAATCCAGACCCGGCATATCCTCGTAGCTCCATGCAAACGTGTCCTTATATTTCTTGAGAACTTCAATTAATGCCTCTTCTTCAGAGGGTGGTAGATTATCACTTATGAGGATGATCCTAGGGTCTTCCTCAATTCCCATGTTGACTTCTTTCGTGGACTCTTCTACGGCGGTTGACGGCTCATCGAATCTCCTTATTCCACTAGCATACGCGCCAGCCGCGTCCTCATATTCTTCACCCTCGTCTTCAGTAGGGTATTCTTCATCTGTGATCTTGTAGACTCCATACCCCTCATTAATTGTGTAGTTGCCCTCACATTCTATTTCCGGTAGCTGGATGGGATTTTCTAGCAACTGAGGGACGGCAAGAAGGGCCTGACACCTAGCGGCTAAATCCAGAAGGAATCGACGAGGGATCTGCCTAACCTTGGATTTGTTCCTAGGTACTACCTTTGACTTATTATTCCTAGATTGACTGACATTATTTACAGAAGAAGAAAAAGATGAAGAGGATGGTGAAGAATGTACAGGGGAAGACCCCTCAGAGGAGGGGTAGAAAAGGTCGCTCATCGGACCTTGGACGGGTGGTCCGCAGGGCGGGGCGCACCCGTGGGAGATGTAGGAAGTTTCCTCAACGAAGATGTGTTGTTGAGGAGTTTAGAATTTGACATTTTTTTTCGTCTTTATTTTTGATGACAAAACAGTGGAAAGAGATCAGGGGAGAGGAAAAAGTGGTTATGGCTAGAGGATTGGGAGGCTCGTAGAGCAGATCATGATTGAAGACCTAGCGCGGGTTGAGAAACCCGCGCAGGTATGTAAGTAGAGAGGGGGATCTGGGAAGATCATCAGACAACCGTCTGGCCCAGGAAGATGACAACAACAAAGGTTTCGACGAGTGAATGGAGAAGATGACGGCTAATGAGTCGTCGGTGGTGATGGTGATGGCGGATGGAGATCCGTTGGTAATAGGGTCCTTCTGGCGAGGACGAGGATAGTTTGGGACCTTGGCAACAGTAATGATATTTTCTGGCATTCCGGAGATCAATGGTGGTCCTTCAAGCTGGGAAGACGAGAACATCCTTTCCAGTGCAACGGAAACGTCCCGTACATCGAACCACTTGTCCCATTCGCATTCCGGGTTTTTGATCTTGCCTCTTTTGGTGACCCTTGGACATTTTTCGGCTGAATACACAACATGCGACCCCCCATGTGCTTCCTGCGGATAATCCCCCATATGAATAACGGGCCCTTTGTTGAAGTGGTTTGATAGGGTCCATGTGAGGGGCTTCCAATCCGCCTTGAATGGTCCTTTGAAGCCTAGGCCAAACCTGCGGTTCGGCCTAATCTCCTTTGGTGGTTTCAACCTACCTTGTAGCTGTGCACCCAGACCTTTGCCCTGTTGATAGCCGATGTTTCTCATAATCTCCCAACCTTTGGAGTGAAAAGGGAGATATGGCGTTGTTGCCTTGATCATCTTCTTTGGTGCTAGCGGAATATGAGATGAATCGCACACGTCCAGCAATGACAATATGGGCCGATGAGAGGGCCAAACAGAGGACAGAGAGGTATTGATAGCATCCACCGTGTGAAGGACAGGTGTGCTGACTACTTTAATAATTCTTCCATTATAAGGAAACTTCAAGCACTGATGGTTGGTGGAAGGCACAGCATCTATGGCTTCAATGTAAGGGCGACCCAGTATGGCCTTGAATGTGGGGTCCATGTCAAGGACATGGAATTCCGTGGGGACTGACATAGGACCTAGATCTACCCTTAGAATAATCATCCCTTGTGGTGGCCTTTTGCTATTGTCATAAGCCGTGACTGTGATTGAAGAAGGTCTTATCTGTTCCTGTTCGACCCCACACAACTGAAGGGTGCTCATGGAGATCACATTTATGGACGCACCCGTGTCTACAAGGCATGGGTTTATGGATACCCCATTAATTTTTATTGAAACACACAATGCATATTTCCGAGCTTCCTTGGGAGCGAGCTCGTAGTTGTGGAACATGATGGCCGGTTGTGTGTCCGTTGGGGTCAGGACGGCAGAAATCTTTTCTACAGGGAGGTCCTCATTCACCATGACCTTTTGAAGATACACCATTAAGGATGCCTGATGGGATGTGGATCTCTGAAGCAGCTCCAGGATGGAGATCTGAGCAGGCATCTTGTCCAAGTGTTTCAACAAATCATACTGTGTTCCAGGGATAGATCTTTCCGGTTGTTCTTCATCGTCTCTCTCTGGCTGAGACTGCTTGAGATTCTGACTGTTCTGGGGGAAAACCCTGTGAAAAATCCTTCCACTCCGGAGCACCATTGCCTGTGGCTTTTGTACCTCTATAGGGGTAGCAGTGGGTTTTAACAGAGGTCTGAGGGGTAGTGGCAGAGGGATGGTGGAGGTAGAGGGGATATCGCACGCGTTATGAAGGATAAGGGGCCTGGAAGGTGGAGGTGGAAGCAAAGTGGAAGTGGGTAAGGTTTGGAGCGGGTAATGGTGTTGAGATGGATGGTGGATGATGAGTGGTTTTGAGGGCATTGGCGGCGGTATGGTGGAGACAGGCGGGGTTACGCACGGTGGACGGGTGATAAGGGGCTTAGAAGGCATAGGGGCAAATGCAGTAGAGGTGGATGGTAAAGTGGGGGAGTGAGAGAAAATGAGAGGGTGTGAGGGTGTAATGAAGGGTGTTGGCTGATAGGTCATTGGGGTGCAAATGAGAGGGCGTGATGGCAGTGGGAATGGTGAAGGCGGTATTAACGCGGGTTGATGAGAGAGAGGTGCTACCCGGGCAAGGCGAGCGGGTTGCATGATGATAGGGTTGGCGGTAGAAAGAATAGAGGTACTCTCTGGATGCCACACCTGCTCTCTCCTGACTTCCGGGAAGGAGGAGACGGGGTTGACCAGATGATTGGGATGTTGGTGCTCCGGTAATGGATTCTGGATTATGCCCATGTTGGGCTGTTGTGGCTGGGCCTGCTGAGGCTGTTGTTGTTGTTGTGGTTGTTGCTGTGGCTGTTGTTGTAATTGCTGCTGTTGTTGCTGGAATTGTGGCCTAGGAGGAGGTCTCCTAGCCTTGAGAGTGGCAACGTATCGCCTTATTTCATCCCAGTCAATCCCACCTTCATCATTCGTATCGTAGATGTAATCTTTAAACTGAAAGCAGTTGTCCACTGTGTGTCCTGGCTACCTGTGATAGACGCAGTATCTGGAGGTATCAACATTCGGGGGCCACACGGGCCTTTCCTTGTGTAGGATGAGTGTGTTTGAGGCCATGAGGGCGTTGAAAATATCCGCCAGAGTTTCTGGCAATGGTGGGTAATAGGCTCTCTTGGGACCAATCGGCCTCCTTTGTTGCTGTGGGGGATCATAATTTCCTGGGGGTGGAACTTGGTTGTACTGAAGTGGTGGTTGTTGTTGCTGGTGTCGAGGCTGTTGCTGGGGTTGAAGTAGTTGAGGCATGTTGTTCTGAGGTGGATCGTTTTGGGGTGGAGGATGAGAGGGGAAGGGACCTGGTTGGAGGGGAAGTCGGGGCATTTGTGGAAGCCTTGGGTTGGCTGCATAGTTGGCGTTGTTGACCGCACTTACTTGCTCATTTGTTACGACCCCTTCTGTTGCTCCGCCTGGGACACCAGCGCCTGTCTTTCTGACCACCTTGGGCTTCGGCGACTCAAACATGTTCATAATGGGGGAGTCTTTTAACTGGGTTTGGATGTATCGGGCTCTTTCGTAGAGCTCTTCCATGGTGGTGAGCTTATTCATGGCCAAGACATGCCTGAACTGTGGGGTCACATTGGATACGATCATCTTTACTTGTTCAGGTTCCGAGAGGGTATCTCTTATTCTTTCTGCCAGAGACCTCCATCTATCAGCATAGCGGATAAAATCCTCGTCGGACTTCATCTTTTCGGCCACTAGGTCGGTAATGGAGAGAGAGGGACCGACCCTATCCCGATACTTTTGCAAGAACCTTCTCTGGACTGTTTCAAAATTCTCGGTCTCGCGGGGCTCCAAAGAATAGAACCACTCTAGCACAGGACCGTCCAATGACCTCCGAAAGAGGTATGCCAGGGACCTGGTCGTTTTGCCAATAGGATGACTCATACATGAAATCCTTGAGGTGAATGAAGGGGTTGCCAGTGTCATTGTACCTGCGGTACGTGGGCATTTCGGAGGGAGGAATATGGATGACCGGAAAGATTGGCAAAGTAACCTCCGGGGTGGATTTCACGTCCACCATTTTCTTCAAATTCTGAAACTGTTCGTCCATCCTATTGAACCTATTGAGGAGCGATTGGGCGAGCTCCTCGGGCGGTGAAGGTGGCACTTGCCACTGGGGAGGAAAATGTCTCCCAGAGACTTGAGGGGGAAACCCTGAATGAGAGGGAGCTGCCGGGCCGCCGATAGTTGGCCCCGGCCGAAGCGGTATGTGGGAAACAACGGGGGTTTGAGATTGCGAAGGGAACTGGAACGAGGGTGGTTGTTGGCTCGCTTGCCCTTGAAGCGAGGGAGATTGGATGGCTTGTGCCAGCGAAGGAGATGGAATGGCCCGCACCAATTCTTGGAGAGGTGCGATGGCCGGAGTTGATTCCTGGGGAGCGGGAGAAACATATTTCCCCTTCAGAATGGCCTGGAAGGCCCGGAGCTGCTCAGAGGTAAGCTCCGTGTTGGCGAGGACACCTAGCAAAGAGGAGATGTCCTGTGGCGGGGATGTGTCCCCTGTGGTAACCTGCACCTCACGTGAGGGCTCATGGGAAGGACCCGCGTCCATAGCATGGACTCGCGGCTCGATTGACTCACCACGACCAGGGTGGTTCTCCTCAAAAGACTCGTAAGCCATGCTCACAGTTTTCCCGGAATGCAAAAACATATACTAGCAAGCAAATAGCAGAGATTATCAAACAAGTGGATGCCTTTACGCCCCTTTTTTGTGTTTTGATTTTGATGATTTTTTTTTGTGTTTTTAACCAGATCCGAAGTTCACACAAAATAGGGATCCTAGTTCATTTTTATTTTCACCACCGTGTCAACTAGGGGCTCTCGTCTCACCACGAATGGGTCGACAAACTCCGGGTAACTTCAATGGTACAACCGGCCCAGTGAACGAAGAGGAGATTCTTCGATGTCGGGGACTTACGGAGGTCCCAGTGGAGGAGATTCTAGTCCGTCGAGAGGAATTCCCGAACGGAGAGTCCTTCCTTCACCGAGAGAGGGTGATCCTTAGAAAAGAGTAAAAAAAGGAAAGAAAAGGGGGTAAATGCATGAAATGCGGTGCTGGATAAAAGATATGTAACACACAGATGGAGCAGAGATAAGCATACAAATATAACAGATGTAAAGCAGTGATATAACAAGAATATAACAACAATAAACAGATAGAGGAAGATATAGCCGCTCTACTTTCCAAGACAACACAGACCTAAAAATGACAAAAGAGGGGACTAAGGGGCGTGCACGTGGTGCACGAAGGGGATGACACAGCGCACGCGGGTGCAATAAGAAGGGGGACACACGAGGGTGCCAAGTGGAGGGAGCACACGTGGGTGCCGAGTGGAGGGGCACACGTGGGTGCCGAGATAACGCAGACCTCGAAGTAATCACAGAGGACCGGGGGAGTGCACGTGGTGCACGAGGGAAATGATGTAGCGCACGTGGGCGCAATAGGGAGGGGCACACGCGGGTGCCGAAAGAAGGGAGGCACACGTGGGTGCCGAGAGTTCAAAGGTAACCCAAAAAAGCAAAAAGAAGTCCCACCGTGATCGCCAATATGTGGAAGCCGAGGAATCCACTCAAGGAGAAGAAAATGAACTAAACTACGGACTATCAAGCGACTAAAAATTAAGAAGGATTATGAAACATGCCAATATGAGGAAAGAGCATATGTAGGATGCTAAATGGGTGTGATCGCCAGAGGGGTTACCTCAAAGAAATGAAATGATCGCGTGTACCTTGTGTTGAGCGCGGAGATTGTGAATCCCCGAGAGCGGGAAATGGCAGGTTGCTTCTTCCTCCCCCTTCGGCCGGCCGACGGAGAGGGCTTTCCTCAAGTACCCTTGCAAAATAACGACAAATAGGTAACGAGTGGATAAGAAAGACAAAGGTGCAGTATTTAAATTCTAATGACGCAAGTAACGAAATGATGGCAAGACACACACCTGGTTGGTGTTGTCTTTTAAACCCCTCTCGGACACGAGTAGGAGGAAAATGCTTATGATGAATGGCAATTATTCCGACGTAGAAACACAAAAAGACTCCCTCATAAAAAGGGGGGGTAGAAGATATGATATGATGAATGCAAGATAACTAGGAAAGAAGAGGAGAGAATGGCTTATTGGATGGTCGATGACGAGATCCGGCGGAGCTTCGGCAGCGTAGGGACGACGAGGTAGCGCGGCGGGCGAAGGCGGCCTCTCTCCTGCGAGCACTGGCACCCGAGGATCCGGCAGGACCTCCCCTACAAAACACCCATGGGTTAGTAATAGAATTCGGCAGCCTCTCGGTGCTCTTTTTTCGACTTCTGAACTGAGGGGGGTAAGCCTCTATTTATAGAGGTCGGGAGGATGGGGGCGTCCAGAGGCCTGGACGCCTCCATAACTTGGATTTTCTTCAAACGCCAGACTGAGCCACGGTCAGTCGATGGTCGGGGGGGTCGCCCGTGAGCTGTTTGATGGAGGCGTCCAGGGGCCTGGACGCCTCCATAACTTGGATTTTATTCAAACGACAGGCTGAGCAACGGTCAGTCGATGGCCCAGGGTCGCCCGTGAGCTGTTTGATGGAGGCGTCCAACGGCCTGGATGCCTCCATAACTTGGATTTTATTCAAACGACAGGCTGAGCAACGGTCAGTCGATGGCCCGGGGTCACCCGTGAGCTGGTTGACGGAGGCGTCCAGGGGCCTAGACGCTTCCATAACTTGGATTTTCTTCAAACGACAGACTGAGCAACGGTCAGTCGATGGCCGGGGGTTGCCCGTGAGCCGGTTGATGGAGGCGTCCAGGGGCCTGGACGCCTCCATGAAATTATATATATTTTTAGTCCAATCTTATATATATATATTTGTCATTATTTTGTATTGATGGAGGCATCCAAGAGCCTGGACGCCTCCATGATGACCCCCGAATTCCCCCGAAAAGTGTGTCGGCAGTCGTCCGTTAGGCATTTTCCTGGTCCCGGCAACTTCTGGTGCATGCGATTGATGTTGATGCCATTCGAATGCCGCATGATTTCCACAACGAGGCGGTTTCCAGATGCCGAAGGAGCGTTACGCTACTCGCCCAGAAGATGAGAGAAGACTCAAAGATTGGAAACACTCAAGTGATTCAAAATGCGAAAGTCGCTGTGGGGCGTCGCATGGTAATATGAGATTTTCTCAGGGGATGTCAGGAATAGCGTGTCTACATGTCACTGTTCATAGGCATTAAGGTCTGTGCATTCAACTCTCTGTGCACGCAGTCTTGGCGAGTGTTAGGTCGGTGCATTGCTTATTCTGCGTCTCATGGTGGCCTGGAGTCGGTGCATGTGTGATGGAAATCAAGCGAGCTGCCAGGCCAAAGCTGATCGTGGAAGCTACTGGGCCAATGATGAACGCGCTACCTTTGGGTAGCGCGACCTGAAGAAGGCGCTAGGTTCCCCTAGCGCGATCTCAGACAGAATGCAGTTGCTGACGGTCCAACTGTCCGGCGCTTGGAACTCCCAAAGTCTTCAATGTGCACTATTTTCCATGGGTGTAATTAATGTTTTAGTGTCATTTTGTCTTCCCCTTCCCCCTATATATGTATCCCATCTCGTTTGATTAAGCAATGAA
The DNA here is from genome assembly GCA_022559845.1 of Amorphophallus konjac. Classification (NCBI taxonomy): domain Eukaryota; kingdom Viridiplantae; phylum Streptophyta; class Magnoliopsida; order Alismatales; family Araceae; genus Amorphophallus; species Amorphophallus konjac. The sequence goes on from CM040128.1 coordinate 89,892,527, forward strand.
GAAATGAATATTTGAAAGAGTTGTGAGTATAGCCATGGCTATTACCCCAATCTTTGGAATCCCCTCCCTCCTCCCCTCTCTGGGTGCGATGCCCATGCTCTTCTTCTGATCCTCTACCTTTCACCTTCTCTGGAGGATGACCGAGGTTCTAGATGCACCGGTCCTACGATGGGATCAGGTGTGAGGCCCCATCCGGGGCTTCGTTCTTCCTCCATCGACGAACGCCGCCCTCCACCATCGTCAACGACGCTGCTATGGTCAAGAGGAAGCTCGGTTGCACCGGTCCTGCGATGGGATCGGGTGAGAGGCCCCAGCCAAGCCCCCTCATGGTCCTAGCATGCCCTGCCACGCCCCTTTCTCCCTCGTCGCACACCCCCGCTTCCACCTTCACCAAGTTATCCTAGCTAGTATTAGGTTAGTTTGATCTATGTTTAGGACCCCTCATGTGTTTGTTTAAGACCCCTCGTGTATTACCCACCCTACAATGTGTTTCCCCCTGTAATTCACTCCCCCGAAGACATCCACGGGCGTCCCAAAGCCGAAGATCGTCGTTCTACTTCTGCCTGAGAACGCGCTAGGACGATATAGCGCATTCTTCAAGAACACGCTAGGAGGCTATAGCGCGACCTTGATCAGAAGGAAGAAGACCCTCAAGCCCATTTCACATCAATGTGTGCATCTCACACACACCTTAAGTCGATGCACATGAGCCTTCACGGTCGGTGCAATACAATGGTTGCTATGGGCTAGCACTACGTCGGTGCATACTCCTATTGTTGTGCTCGTTTTCATGCTAGTTGGTACATAGTCGGTGAACATCTCACCAAGGTCCGTGCACGCTTGCCACCTCGCATTCTCCAGTCTGTGCATATATCTGCTTTGTTAAACTTGAGCCCGTGCATACATAATCTCATGCTAAATCAAGTCTGTGCCCACCTCGTAACCAATTCAGTGCATAAGAGATTCATGCATCTTAGTCCATGAAATGTCTGTAGCCTGCATAGTCAGTGCATCCGTTAGTCTTATGTTGCAAATAAGTCTGTGCATATGCTAGTGTGACAGTACTGAACTTGTGCATATAATACCCTATGTCTGTGTACATCTTTCGTGATTGAATGAAGTCTGTGCATATTTTATACATAACTGAAAGACACTTATGCAACAGGTCAATAGCTCTTGTTCTTCAAGAAGGGCACGTGATCCAAACAGGTCAATAGCTCGTGTTCTTCAAGAAGGGCACGTGATCCAATGACGATCCAGACTCAAAGATGCTACCATGTGGACCCTGAAGCTTCCAGATTCTGACAAGTGGCGAGTGTCTCCTGAAGCTTCCAGGCCGGAGCGTTCCCTCCACACACATAGGGAAAGAGCTCGTCAACTTGACCTGATGGAGTATATATATATATAGTCTGTTTCCTGCAATTAGAAGAACATCTCTCTCGAAAGCAGTAGAAGAAGAAAGGGGAGAAAATCAGAGAGAAAGCAGAAGAAGAGCAGAAGAGAGAAGTGTTCGAAAAAGAAAGAGTGAGGAGACAGTGAGAAGAAAAGAAAAGAGAGGCAGAGAGACATAGACCAGCAGTAGAAGAAAAAGAGAGAGAGAGAGAGAGAGAGAGAGTTAGTGGAGAAGAAGATAGAAGACTTCATTAAAGATCTGGTTCTACTGGACCTTGGATCAAATCCAGGCCAGTTAGCTCCTGCGAGAGCAACTTTGGTTTGTAGAGTTTTGCAGCTTTCCGGCACTGTTACTTTTCTTTTATCTTTGCTTCAAGCTGTTTGTCAGCAGTAGCCTGTTGGGACGGTGCGATCGATACAGACGGGGGGTGAATGTATCCCCTTCTAGAATATTGCCCAAATTAAAAACAATTCACCTGCTACTAGATACAGTTGCAGAGTAAAAGCAATAGAGTTCAAATAGGCATTTGATCGACCAGATGAGTTGCTGACTATACTAGTGGAACCAGATGAAGTCTAATGCCAAAGGACAGAACAATGAAAACTAAACTCACTTAGCAAGATGTAAAGCTCAAGGCCACTGCAGATCGAAACAAGACTATTCAAACAACCTGTGAAATAGATAGAAGATATGGAAGAACACACCACAGGCAAACCACAGAACAGCAGGTTTTAGGTGGTTCGGTCCACAGACCTACGTCCACCCCTCACTCCCAACCGGAGTGAGGCTTCCACTAGCACAAGCTAGAAACCGCAGACTCAGTCTGCAACAGGTGCTGCCACACAGCTTGACCAAGGGAACAACCTCCCCTCTTCCTCCCAACCAGAGGGACACCCCAAGTGACTCCCAGCCACTTGGAAACCAGAGGTCGAAGACCTCTCTTCCTCCAGACCAGGAGGGACCCAACCAGTGACTTCCAGTCACCAGCAAACCAGAGGTCGAAGACCTCTCTTCCTCCAACCGGAGGGACCCCTGGACTTGCAAGCCACAAGTCCAGAACCGGAGACAAGTCTCCCTTCTCCTGAATCCACAGGAGGAACCCGATCCCCAGCAGGGCAATCAGAAGAACAAGACTAACCAAAGAAACAAAAGAAAAAATACAGAACCATAAAAAACACAGCAACAAAAGCTGGAAATGAAACACAAGAGATGTGGCTCTCAATGAGCATAGTCGTTCTGGATTTGATCCACGAACATACTGAACTGATCTGCAATAGACTTTCTCCTCCTCTTCTTTTCTTCCTCTTCTTTCTGCTTCTCTTTCTTCTCTCTTTCTTCTCACTTCTCACGAACACTATCTCTCTCCCTATCTCTCTTTCTTTCTCTTCTGCTCTCCTTTTCTCTCACGCTATTCTCTCCTTCTCTTCAACTCTTTTTCTTCTTCTTTTCTTTTTCTGGATCGAAGGCTTTCTGCTCTCCAGGCTTCTTCTTCGATTAGTCTTCTACAGAGGATGAAGACTCGTATATATAGCATTGATGTACACCGACTAGTGTCGTTAAGAAAGCCGTGCCACAATTTCAAAATATTCACACTCACTCACTTTAAAAGATTGAAAAATCAAATTATATAGTGGTAAGCGGAGTCGATCCCACGAGGAGGAAAAATCCTTATTTTATCAAGTTGGAAAAACACCTTATGCTTTGAAAATCGAATTTTGAGTGAGATTAATCTAAGGAAAGACAAATTGCATGAAAACTATTTAAAGAATATGAGAGGGTTTAAGAAGAGAAATTGGAGGAGATAGAGAGAGAAACACAATTTCACAAATGATGAATTTCATTAAGATGATAGTGGAAAGTCACACTAGAAAAATAAGAATTACAACATGGGAACATCAAAGATAAGAAAAAATAGCCAATGCATGAAGAATAACGCCGCCTCCTTGCCAAGCCTTGGATGAAGATCGCCTCGCCTTGGATGCCGACGCCGTGAGAAGACTAATAGATGAAGATCCGCCTTGGGATATGAGAGGAAAATAGAGGAAGAAAGAAATAGATGGAGGAAATTTGAAAATAATGTAAAAGGGTGTGTGTGTGTTGGTGTGTTTTGAGAAGAAATAGTGAAAAATTATATTGAAAATAGAGAGTGATTTGGAGGAAGAATAACTTTAAAATCAGAAGAAATTAGGAAAAGTGGAAAACATGAAAGTTGTAGAGATTGAGAAGATGAAGAAGATTGATGAAGACTTCAGAGTTTAAAAACGAGAGGAAGATGGAGAAAATGGAGGATGAACATGAGATGGTCGCGGATGAACAGTGCAGAACTCTAAAAACCTGAACTTTAGAAAATTGACTATAGCTTTAAAACGGTGAGGAATTGGAAGATGAGGTAGAAGAAGAAGTTGAAGAACTTTAAAAAATGCACAACTTTTGTGAAGATAGCAGAAAGAGATGAGGATCATAAGAGGGAGAAAAACGATAAAGAACAGAAAGTATGAAAATCGGGTGAACAGTAAAAACCGTAGATAGAGCTTTGAAAAACTAATTATAGCATAAAAACGAGAAAGAATTAGGAGAAGAGGAAGAAGAAGAAGTTGGAGAAGACTTAAAAACGAAGAACTTTGATGAAGAACTTAACTGCAAAAGATGAAAAGAAAGACTTCAAAATTAAACCCTAAGGCAGATCTCCAAACTGTTCTCTCCGTAACCCTGTGACCATGGCATCCTTTTATAGGGTTTTTGGTCTCTTACGATCGTGGACTTCCCAAATCCAATCAAATTCATGTTTTTAGCAATACAACTTGATCCATTAGACTCCTTTCCATCCTTAGAGTCCTCCTTTCCTTGAATATGGCTTGGATAAGCTTGAAAATTGGAAGGAGACTTCAATCGGGAAACTGCAGTTGCCATATCTGGTTGAACTTGAAATAGCGACTTCATCTGGGGCGTTCTTTCTTTAAATGACGCCTTAATCTAGGGCGTCCTTTCCTGAAGTAGCGACTGCATCTCGGGCGCTAGTTTCTTATTTCCTTATTTTGCTATTTCCACATTTTTCGTAAAATAAGAATTGACGACCTTCACTTTGGGCGTCCTTTCAATGATTAGCGACCTCATCTCGGGCGCTAATTCTTTTCTCTCTTTTTTTCTTTTTCCATTTTTCTTTTATCGACTGAATTGACGCCCTGGGAGCTGTTGCTTCTTTCTGAAGACGCGCTCTTGCATATGTCGTTATTTAAATAGCGCCTTGATCTAGGTCGCTTTTTCCTGAAAATTAAAATATCAATCTATTTAATTCCAAAATAATTGTGTAAATATTTAAATATTTCTCACATGGTCTTTTAAGCTCAAAAAGATGATAAAATGCATGAAGACTCAAATAATGTGTGAGAATGTAATTAATACTCATGTTGCACAAATATACTCAAATAATGCTCAAAGATGATGGATGTGATGTAAATTATGATGTAAAATATAGCACTTATCACACCCCCCAACTCACACCCTCCAACTTACTCATTGCTAGACCCTTAGCAATGCAATTAAATTAAAATTTAGGACCAACAAGAATTCATAAAGATCATACTCTTATATCCAGCTCTCCCTTCATAGAATCAACTGAAGATTAGGAATCCAGAATCATTAATGCTCATACTATCCTTAGATTGGAAATTTAAAGCACATGATTTAAGAATACAAATCAAAGTTCAATAGCACTTGTGCATGTGTAATTCTAAATCTGTAGTTAAGACAATTGCATCCCCCATTTGTTATTCCAAGTCAGTACCTTTCAACCCTGCACCTCTCATATCAGAGCATTTAAGCATACTAGCTTTTGTCTGCCTTTTTCTTTTGTTCCTTTGGAACCTTTTCCTCATTTGCACAACCATAATGCTGCACTACCCTTCACCTTTTTGCGCGAACCTCAACACATCTTAGGTGAAGCAGGCCCGGTTACTCAGATCAGGGGCATTTTTCATGGCGTGATCTTTCTATTTCATCATTTCTTTTCCTTCAACAATATGCCTTTGCATTTTCTTCTTTTTTTTTCTATAGAACTTGGCAGAAAGTTTTTGCTTGAAATAGATCTCATCCTCAAGAAATGCAGAGTATCAGATACAGTTCCCAAAATAACAGAGGGCTTATCTTATTTTGCTTCATCAGAGTGCATAGTGAATATTTTTCTAATAGTGCGCATGAACTTTAAAGAGATTCTTATATCAGTTTTCCATGGCTAGATCGAACTTAATTTTCCTTCAACCTTCTCCCTAGCCTTTTCTAATCCAGAATTACTTTCAATTCAAGCATGAAACAATAAAACTCAGTCGGGAATTTCATATTTTCTCTTTCATGCATATTTATAAAAAATGTTATGCAAGAATTTATGCCAAATCCCTACCAGATTGTACTATATGCAATGAAAATTTTCCCTCTCCCCCCAACTTGAATGACATTGTCCTCAATGGCATGTACAGTTGAAATGAAAGAACAATGTAACAATGAAGTTTGCTGAGTAGGAAAGAGACAACCTGGTGTGCGGACAGAACTCCATCAATAGATGGCAACAACTTCTTCTCCTTCGACCTTATCCTGACTACTGAAACATACTTAAACAAAAATATTAAATAATAAAAACCTTGGGTTGCCTCCCAGAAGCGCTAAATTTTTCATCTTCAGCCAGACGCATGAAAGCTCAAAAGTGCAAGCTCTATAACCAACATGTGGATTTAAGAATGAGCCACCACGTTATCTCATCGTCATTGAAAAACCAAACATTGTACCACAAGAAGATGAGATTGAGCATAATTGTATAGGGGCTAGAGTGGTTGTTATCATAATTCGGTTGATCATGCAATGTATGAATTAACAACCTAACTCTTAATGGGGTGGCCTGAGGTAAAAACCATGATGGATCAGTTAGGCCAAACGGATTCCCCTGATTAATAATCAGAAAATTATCTTCCCACTTATGGTCTTTATAAGTGTTGAAAACATTAATGAAGACCTTATTATTAATCAAAATGTCATGCTCTTCCTCACTTTTAGAGATTTCATGATCATGAGTTAGGTGAGAAGGGATCAAAGGGAGAGGAGTTTCAAGCAACGGATCAGTGTCAAGGAGCTTAGGAGAATCAACAGTGAAAGACGCATACTCCTCAACATCATGAAGCTTGGAAGGTTTAATGGAATCAGATAAATTGGCCAACATGAAAGTGTCCAACACAAATTGAGAGTTACCGATGTCAGGAATAGGTAGCAAATCAATATCCTCCCCTTGATTTAGAGATGCCCAATCGAGAGTAAGGTCATGGGAGTTACTCATCTCTTCATTTACCCAAGACAATTACTTTATAACTTCACTCAAATCATTTCTTACAGTTACCTCTTTGTCCTCTTCAACTTGTAATATGCTCTCCTCAAATATGGGTAGTGGTAGAATTTGATCATAAATTTACATCTTACTATCTCCCCCCAACTTGAGATTATCGATTTCCTGAAAATTCTCCTCATAATCATAGGTAAGTGCAAGCTCCTCACTCTCAACTTCAGGAAGGGACATAAGTGAAACATGATCATCAAGTAATTTAGTACCTTCCCTCTCACATGTAATGTCATCAAATTCCTTGATCCCCTCAAATCTCTTAGGTTCCTCATTTAAAGTCTCCTGACCAGACCTCTCCATAATCTCTTCTCTTCAAAATTAAGATTGATTTGAGTGTTAGACTCTTGAGGAATCATAGATTGATCATAGTTATCATAAGGAATTTGATCAGTAAAAGTGGAACATGAGTAGCTAAGCACTTGTTCTTCCTCTATCCTCTTAATTTCCTCAATCATCCTATCAGTTCGCACTTGGAGAGATTGATTTTGCAGCATGATTGATTGATAGAATTGATTGAATTTCTCCTCTGAATTCAGATTTGAGGATGAAGGAGATGAACATTGAGACTGAGATTCCAAGGAATAACAAAGGGAAGAGTGATCAATTGAAGAGGACATAGACCATCCATCTTGGTGTTGACCTTGATCATAACAATCATTAGAATATGGAGCCCAATTCTGAGAAGTTTGATGTAAAGGATGTTGGGCCAATCTTTGCATAGAATTCCAAGAATACTCTGATTGCCCTCTCCCATTTGAGCTTGAAGATTGTGGACAAAAATCATAGGAAAATAGGGAGGGATTTTGAGTCATACAAACTTGCTTTTGGATTAGAGTGGAGTCATACGGCCTAGGAAAAGACTGAGTATTTTGAATATGACTTTGAGTAGAAGAATGAAATTGGGGCCCCATGAACGGAATGTCATTATAAGAAGGGCTTCCATTATAGGCTGACCAAGAGGATTGGCTATCATAATGGGCCAAACCATTGTGAGTGAATGAAAAAGATTGAGTTGGACCGTTGGCAACATAATGGGCCGGCTTGGCCCACATATGATTATAATCTTGATAATAAGGTGGCATAAAGGAGTTTGGATTCATAGCCCAAAGAATAGATCAAGAAAGTGGGCCAAAAGGTATGCCTTATTGAACTTGCAAGCCCAACTCAAAAACATGAATTTCTCACCCATTTTTTAAGGTTTTTTTTAACTATATGAATAATGCATGCAACACTTTGGTTTTTTTTTTAAATTTTTGATATGTAATGAATGATTGATGATGATTTTTTTTTTTTTTTGGAAACCTTCTAAGGGCACTCTAACTACAAGGTGCTTCGTGGTACAACTTGCCCGGCGTCCGTGAGGGAATCCACGGGTACGGGGACTTATGGAGGTCTTAGAAATAGAATTTCAAGTCTAAAGAGACGGACTGCTCAATGGAGTGTCCTTCCAAATCCAAGAGGGGTGTAAAGATCCTAATGCCCTTAAGGACGGGAAATAGATGAGAAGAGAAATTTTTTTTTAAAAGATGTTGTAAATAAAGAATGAAAAATAAAAAGAGCAACTAAATGCACAAATGCATGAAAGTAATACAACTAAGATGGAGATATGCTAGCATGATGAAAAAAATTTTTTGTTTATGTTTTCTGATTTTTATTTTATTTTTAGAGAATTTTTAGATTTTTTTTTCAATTTTCAAATAGGGATATGAATGAAATAGTCTATAAACTAAAAATACCACACAATATGTAAAACTACTGTAAAATAAAATCTAAAAGCATGTTTTTTTGTGTTTTCTGGATCTTTCACTTTTTTGAAATTTTTCAAAATTTTTCTGATTTTTTCGGAATTTTTCAGAAATTAGCAAAACATGAGCTTTACCTACGTTTCTGATCTTTCAGCGATGCTTGATTTTCTCAGATTTTTCTGAATTTCGACTTTCTGTGACAGATCTGGGCTTTAGCGACGCTTCCTGTGATAGATTTTTTTCCTTTGATTTTCAGGTCCAAATTTCTTTGAATTTTCTGATTTTTTTTTTGCTTTTTCCTGCAAAGTAAAATAGAAAAATAAGTAAAACTATATACAAATCAAACACAAGGAATTTCCCAACATAAAAATTAATTTCCTCCATGGCAACGGCGCCAAAAATTGATGTACACCGACTAGTGTCGTTAAGAAAGCCGTGCCACAATTTCAAAATATTCACACTCACTCACTTTAAAAGATTGAAAAATCAAATTATATAGTGGTAAGCGGAGTCGATCCCACGAGGTGGAAAAATCCTTATTTTATCAAGTTGGAAAAACACCTTATGCTTTGAAAATCAAATTTTGAGTGAGATTAATCTAAGGAAAGACAAATTGCATGAAAACTATTTAAAGAATATGAGAGGGTTTAAGAAGAGAAATTGGAGGAGATAGAGAGAGAAACACAATTTCACAAATGATGAATTTCATTAAGATGATAGTGGAAAGTCACACTAGAAAAATAAGAATTACAACATTGGAACATCAAAGATAAGAAAATATAGCCAATGCATGAAGAATAACGCCGCCTCCTTGCCAAGCCTTGGATGAAGATCGCCTCGCCTTGGATGCCGACGCCGTGAGAAGACTAATAGATGAAGATCCGCCTTGGGATATGAGAGGAAAATAGAGGAAGAAAGAAATAGATGGAGGAAATTTGAAAACAATGCAAAAGGGTGTGTGTGTGTTGGTGTGTTTTGAGAAGAAACAGTGAAAAACTATATTGAAAACAGAGAGTGATTTGGAGGAAGAATAACTTTAAAATCAGAAGGAATTAGGAAAAGTGGAATACATGAAAGTTGTAGAGATTGAGAAGATGAAGAAGATTGATGAATACTTCAGAGTTTAAAAACGAGAGGAAGATGGAGAAAACGGAGGATGAACAGGAGGTGGTCGCGGATGAACAGTGCAGAACTCTAAAAACCTGAACTTTAGAAAATTGACTATAGCTTTAAAACGGTGAGGAATTGGAAGATGAGGTAGAAGAATAAGTTGAAGAACTTTCAAAAACGCACAACTTCTGTGAAGACAGCAGAAAGAGATGAGAATCATAAGAGGGAGAAAAACGATAAAGAACAGAAAGTATGAAAATCGGGTGAACAGTAAAAACCGTAGATAGAGCTTTGAAAAACTAATTATAACATAAAAACGAGAAAGAATTAGGAGAAGAGGAAGAAGAAGAAGTTGGAGAAGACTTAAAAACGAAGAACTTTGATGAAGAACTTAACTGCAAAAGATGAAAAGAAAGACTTCGAAATTAAACCCTAAGGCAGATCTCCAAACTGTTCTCTCCGTAACCCTGCGACCATGGCATCCTTTTATAGGGTTTTTGGTCTCTTACGATCGTGGACTTCCCAAATCCAATCAAATCCATATTTTTAGCAATACAACTTGATCCATTAGACTCCTTTCCATCCTTGGAGTCCTCCTTTCCTTGAATATGGCTTGGATAAGCTTGAAAATTGGAAGGAGACTTCGATCGGGAAACTGCAGTTGCCATATCTGGTTGAACTTGAAATAGCGACTTCATCTGGGATGTTCTTTCTTTAAATGACGCCTTAATCTAGGGCCTCCTTTCCTAAAGTAGCGACTGCATCTCGGGCGCTAGTTTCTTATTTCCTTATTTTACTATTTCCACATTTTTCGTAAAATAGGAATTGACGACCTTCACTTTGGGCGTCCTTTCAATGATTAGCGACCTCATCTCGGGCGCTAATTCTTTTCTCTCTTTTTTTCTTTTTCCATTTTTCTTTTATCGACTGAATTGACGCCTTGGGAGCTGTTGCTTCTTTCTGAAGACGCGCTCTTGCATATGTCGTTATTTAAATAGCGCCTTGATCTAGGTCACTTTTTCCTGAAAATTAAAATATCAATCTATTTAATTCTAAAATAATTGTGCAAATATTTAAATATTTCTCACATTGTCTTTTAAGCTCAAAAAGATGATAAAATACATGAAGACTCAAATAATGTGTGAGAATGTAATTAATACTCATGTTGCACAAATATACTCAAATAATGCTCAAAGATGATGGATGTGATGTAAATTATGATGTAAAATATAGCACTTATCAAGCATCAGCAGGCACACTGGGCGCGTGTGGCTTCCACATTTCCTGCCCTAGTAAATCGGACCACGTGGCAGCATCCTGGTTCACGAGCTAGGCACCTCGGATCACGTGCCCGTCAATTCAACGACATTCGACCAGCAGGACTCAAGTCTGCTACGTTGACGCTTCCAACCCATGGCGTTGACGCATTGATGCGTCCCAGTGAGCAACCAGCCTAGCCCTATTGACAGTTGCGTCGACGCTGCTCAGTTGTGGCGTTGACGCAGTGGAATAGCCTGTGAAATTGAATGCTCCTTTAACTGCTGCGTCGACGCTGCTTGCTTGTGGCGTTGACGCATCGGCATCGGCAGTCCAGTGAACAAACAATCTACCCTTTTTTAACTGCTGCGTCGACGCTACTCCACTGCTGCGTTGACGCGTTGGTGTATTTTTGCAACTAATAGTTCAGCTTGTTTGCATGCTGCGTGGACGCTAAGAACTCTTGCGTTAACCTTCTAAACTGTCTCCGAGCTAGATGCCAATCAGGCTTAATGGCTGCGTCGACGCTGTCTAGCAATGGCGTTGACGCACGGAGCTACAGCATCTGAACTTAGATGGCTTCAGCCCTCTCACTTTTCGTGTGGAGTGCGTTGACGCATTGTTCAACTGCGTTGGCTCAATCATCAGTCTGAATCGTCTGTGATGATTTGTCTTTGACTTGGGTTAACTTCATGACCTATGAGTCATCCTTAAATCTGTTCTGACAGTTTCTCATAATGCAATAGGATTATATCATCAAGGATGTAAACATAATGAGGCATAATATCTGTCATCATCAAAACTCCAGAACCACAGGGGACACATCAATCTCCCCATTTTTGATGATGGCAATGTTATGAGTCATTGCAATAGATTCATCATGATGATTATGAGATACCATATAACCTGCACCATAGAGTAGCTCAGTCAGAAATGAGTATGATGCAAATAATAAAAATGATGACTCACAAGAGTTCTCCCCCTTTGACAACATCAAAAAGGAGGGAATGTTCATTGACTGTTGAAGGAGCTATTATGCAATGCTGTGAGTTACAGTCATCAAAAGCAAACCACAGGGACATGCAAGAATTCTCCCCCTTAGATCAACAGTGATTTGAGTGAAGCTCAGGAAATATAGAAGTCAACAGTTAGATCTGACATAATGGGGTCCATTGTGAGAGAGAAGGCACACAGAATGAATGAGAAAGGTTTTCAATGTGATATTAATTTCATAAATCTGATTAAATACGTATTTCAGACTCTTCTATTATAGGGATTTATGAATGATCTTCATTGACAAGTCAGATCAGAATATGATGTATGCAAGTCTTGTTCATAAGCTTTCTGTACTCATATCTGAAATCAGTTTTAATAAAAGTGAACTTTGCTTTCATATTGACAGTCTTGTTTGATCTTCTTCTTTCTTACTCACTCAATTTCAAAGATTCCTTTAAGAGATGCAATCAATAGTAATGAAGTTAAACACATAAGAAAACATTTATTTCTGTCAAGGGTTCCAATAGAATATTTCTTTTGCACACACATTTTTTTTTAAATTGTATACTAGATTAGCAGCAATTTTCATAACAATCTTCATGAGCACTTGAGTTTAGTACACCCTTGTAACTAGAGGATACACGTTGTTTAGACGCCAGTATCCCTAAGCACTTGGACGGACTAACTGTCATGCTTCATAGGAACAGAGATTGCATTTACACTTCATGACACACTACATATCATTTCTTTGATGAGTGAGATGTATTTCTCAGTGTGCATGCTATTGCCCTGCCAGATTATCAATATTTTTTTTTTTTTGAAGCAGAGTTAACAGTGGCACCTCATGACTCAGTCCTTTGGACATGGTTTCTCAGTGACCAAGGTCATTGCTCTAACAAGATTTACCCTTAGACATAATCCATATTCTCAGATGTTTAAAAATCAATACTAATTTCATACATATCAATCAAGGAATATCATGATTTCAGAATTTTCAGAATTCAGAAGAGTTTAAAAGACTCAACATGAAAATGTTGGTTAAAGTTTATTAAGACCAACTCAGATATTTTCAAGATATGTTCATAAGCAAACACAAGACATACATGAAACATCAATCAGCTGAAAGAATCAGACATTCGTAATCCTATATAATAGAAGATTCCTGTTTAAGTTATTTTCAGATTTATGATCAGGATATGTATAGAGAATTCTTTCTGAGTTTTCAGGAAAGGCCGAAACATTTTTTGGGAACAGCCAATTCAACAGATGATACCAATGAATAGGATGAGTGAAGATGGCTGATAACAGTTGAAGCAGAAAGCTGAAATGTGTTGCATTACACATTCATCACAGGGATTTAGGCAAGATAGCAGTTCAATCTGAAGATGGGAAGTTCAGATGGTAGAATATGAATAATGCTCCCCCTAAATGTATGCATGATCTAACATTCCTAAATGTATGCAACTCTGACCTATGGTACCAGGCGGAGGACTTGGTCTAAAGACTACCTCACACATAGTAAGCACTTCCAGACAGAGTTCATCTGCCCTTTAGTATCTTACTATTTATATACCAAGAGTCATGCATGACAATCCAATGCATATGCAGTTCTACATGCATCTTTTAGCTAACACTATACCACTTATATGCAATTGTGATGCATGTGCATGTCAAATGTGCAGATGAACATTTTTAAGCATGAGACATCATCCAAGCAACAGACTTACTCAACTCACCTTTTCAGATTTTCTAGAATGCAATTTGTTTTCAGAGATTATGCATTTTAACAAATATCAACTAACTGCAATTGACATATGTATGCATCAAATGCAGACATTCTTTAAACTCATGTATGCACCAGTGCATGATAAAAGAAAATTACAAAAGGCAGATGCAGTTCTGGACATGTATGCATTGACATATTAAGCATGATGTTCAATTAAAACAAAAAATTCAGGTGAACAAACATTTAATCAGTAGAGTTGGGGTTTACCATACTTTGGATGCCTTGGTTTATTTGACCCCCTTTTTATTCCTCATCCCAAGGCATGCCTGCAAAGCACAGATCTCATTTTGTGTTTCTAGGTACCCAAGACTTCTTGGGTCCTACTTTGTTAGTAACACCTCTGATAGGTGCTTTCCACATTCTTTGGGCATGTAAGTCATCAGACTTCATTAAATTACACTCACTCATGGAGTGCCCAACCTACCCACAATAATGACAGGAAATAGCAGATCTTGAATTCTTTTTATGCACAACATATTTAGCATGGAATCTGTGTGCATTATTCTGAACATAAATTTTATGTGCATTGGCATGAAGATTTCTGTTACTTGCATGAAATTTTGGTTTACCTTTACCTACCCACCAACATTCCGAAGCTCGGTGGCCAAATTTTCCACATTCAAAGCATGCCAGAATCTTTTCTTTAGAAACAGATTTATTTCTTCCAAAAACATTTCTATTTACAGGGAGTTTTATATTTTGAAAGAATGTTCTTCCCTGAGCATGCCAACAGTCCTTGACTATGTGGCCATGTTTTCCACAATGAGAACAATGAATTTTCTTTTCCCTAAGGACATGCTTTCTACCCTGATTATTTTGAACAGCTGCTAGGTCATCCTTTTCCATCAAATTACACTCATGCATCAAATGTCCATATTTGTGACAGTAGTGACAGATCATTTTCTTTCTAGATGCATGCGAGTGTGTGGATGAAACATGCAGAGTGGGAAGAGGAATTTGTTGATTCTTTTCTTTCTTTTTTTCTGTTGTTTTCTTTTGAGCAGTTGACTGATAACCAGGAAGGTTCTAAGGGCTTTGAGAAGTTGAACTGGACACAAAGGAAGTTTGAACTTTGTTTTGAAAACTCTTCTTATTTGAGGGATTATAGCCCAACCCTTCCTTCTGAAAATTTACCTTAGTTCCTAGAATTTTGTCCAGATTATCTTTTCAGTCCATAAATTTTGACAAGGAATTATTCAAATCTTCAATTTCATTTTCTAAAGAAACGATGTGTATTTCATAACTGGCAATCTCTTGTTCATTACAATTTACACATTCGCTTAGCACCTTGTTTGCAATTTTACATTCCTCAATTTCTTGTTCCAGATTTCTCAATTTTTTAGACTCTTCAATGTAAACAGTTTTTCCTTTTTCTAAGAGAAGAAGTTTCTCTGACATAGCAGTGTTCAACTGCTTCAATCCTTCAACCTCTTGAATTAGTTTGTCATTTTTTGATTTCAGATTTTCAATTTCTTCAACAGAGTCTTTATCAATTTTTATTGAGCTTATTTTATCATTCAGCTCTTCCTCTATCTGTTCAAGCTCCAGAATCTTGTTTAACAGATCTTTATTTTCTTCCTTTAGAGAAACAATAAACTCCTTATGCCATTCTAAATTTGAGTGAAGATTTTCATTTATTTCCTTGAGAAATGGAGACTCATTGCATGCAGATTTAACCGAACATATTGTTCGAACCTGGAGTTTTTCACATTGTTTCTTAAGACATTCATTTTAAGATTTTAGAACATTCAATTTAGCTTAACAGAATCAAATTCTTTCAACAGTTTTTCATTCTGAACTAAATCATTAACATGAACCTGATCATCCTCAACCGAGCCAAGTTTTTCTTTTAGTTCAGATATTTCATATACAAGTTTTTGATTTTCTTCTTTAAATAGGCCAAATTGTTTCCTTGAACTTTCCAACCCAGCTTCAAACTCTTTTAATTCTTTTTGCTGTTTTTCAAGATCTTTCTGCAATTCCATGTTTACAGATTCTATGGCAATAGATTTTTCAGCAAACAAATTCTTCTCTTGCTCAAGTTTCTCAAATTTTTCTTCATTTTCTTTAACAGTTTTTCTAAGAAAGTCATTTTCAGATTTCAGTCTACTTAGTTCAGAGCAAACACATTTAAGTTCATTCATCAATTTTTCATTCTGGTTTTTATGCATATGGATATCTGACAAATAGGCATCATGAGATTGCTTCATATTTGAACAATTTTCACATGGTGAACTTGAACTACCCTGATCACTTTTCTTTTTCAAGTTCTTGTATCGTTTTCTTAATTGTTCATGAGACTCAAACAGCTCAGCATATGCATTCTCCCAATCATCTAAAGAAAAAATCTCGAAGATGTTTACCTCCTCCTCATCATCTTCTTCTTCATTTTGGCTGCTGCTATGAATACTTCCTTTAGCCATCATGCAGTTGTCTTCATTTAACATGTGAGCTAGCTTCAGCTCCTCCAGGATGTCCTTGGCAGACCTGTAATCATAAAAACAAGAGTGTAAGGCTCTGTCAGTGGCTGCTTTCATCAGATTGGAGGCTTTCTGATTTTCTCCATCCTTTGATCTGTGGCTGTTGGTCCATTTGGACACTTTCTTTGGTAATGTGTGAGGACCTTGTGAAATTAATTTCCATAGATCAGGATTAACTGCATCAACATAATTTCGTAGACTGATAAACCACGCATTAAAATTAGAACCATTGAAAACCGGTGGATCACCCATGAAAGCTGATCAGATAAATGCAACAGGAATAATGAAGCACCAAGACAGCAGGATCGAATCTACAGATCGCTGGACCTTCTAAGCAGACAACCTGCTCTGATACCAATTGTTGGGACGGTGCGATCGATACAGAGGGGGGGTGAATGTATCCCCTTCTAGAATATTGCCCAAATTAAAAACAATTCGCCTGCTACTAGATACAGTTGCAGAGTAAAAGCAATAGAGTTCAAATAGGCATTTGATCGACCAGATGAGTTGCTGACTATACTAGTGGAACCAGATGAAGTCTAATGCCAAAGGACATAACAATGAAAACTAAACTCACTTAGCAAGATGTAAAGCTCAAGGCCACTGCAGATCAAAACAAGACTATTCAAACAACCTGTGAAATAGATAGAAGATATGGAAGAACACACCACAGGCAAACCACAGAACAGCAGGTTTTAGGTGGTTCGGTCCACAGACCTACGTCCACCCCTCACTCCCAACCGGAGTGAGGCTTCCACTAGCACAAGCTAGAAACCGCAGACTCAGTCTGCAATAGGTGCTGCCACACAGCTTGACCAGGGGAACAACCTCCCCTCTTCCTCCCAACCGGAGGGACACCCCAAGTGACTCCCAGCCACTTGGAAACCAGAGGTCGAAGACCTCTCTTCCTCCAGACCAGGAGGAACCCAACCAGTGACTTCCAGTCACTAGCAAACCAGAGGTCGAAGACCTCTCTTCCTCCAACCGGAGGGACCCCTGGACTTGCAAGCCACAAGCCCAGAACCGGAGACAAGTCTCCCTTCTCCTGAATCCACATGAGGAACCCGATCCCCAGCAGGGCAATCGGAAGAACAAGACTAACCAAAGAAACAAAAGAAAAAATACATAACCATAAAAAACACAGCAACAAAAGCTGGAAATGAAACACAAGAGATGTGGCTCTCAATGAGCATAGTCGTTCTGGATTTGATCCACGAACAGACTGAACTGATCTGCAATAGACTTTCTCCTCATCTTCTTTTCTTCCTCTTCTTTCTGCTTCTCTTTCTTCTCTCTTTCTTCTCACTTCTCACGAACACTGTCTCTCTCCCTATCTCTCTTTCTTTCTCTTCTGCTCTCCTTTTCTCTCACGCTATTCTCTCCTTCTTCTCTTCAACTCTTTTTCTTCTTCTTTTCTTTTTCTGGATCGAAGGCTTTCTGCTCTCCAGGCTTCTTCTTCGATTAGTCTTCTACAGAGGATGAAGACTCGTATATATAGCATCAGCAGGCACACTGGGCGCGTGTGGCTTCCACATTTCCTACCCTAGAAATTCGGACCACGTGGCAGCATCCTGGTTCACGACCAGGCACCTCGGATCACGTGCCCGTCAATTCAACGACATTCGACCAGCATGACTCAAGTCTGCTATGTTGACGCTTCCAACCCATGGCGTTGAGGCATTGATGCGTCCCAGTGAGCAACCAGCCTAGCCCTATTGACAGTTGCATCGATGCTGCTCAGTTGTGGCGTTGACGCAGTGGAATAGCCTGTGAAATTGAATGCTCCTTTAACTGCTGCGTCGACGCTACTTGCTTGTGGTGTTGACGCATCGGCATCGGCAGTCTAGTGAACAAACAGTCTACCCCTTTTTAACTGCTGCGTCGATGCTGCTCCACTGCTGCGTTGACGCGTTGGTGTATTTTTGCAACTAATAGTTCAGCTTGTTTGCATGCTGCGTGGACGCTAAGAACTCTAGCATTAACCTTCTAAACTGTCTCCGAGCTAGATGCCTATCAGGCTTAATGGCTGTGTCGACGCTATCTAGCAATGGCGTTGACGCACAGAGCTGCAGCATCTGAACTTAGATGGCTTCAGCCCTCTCACGTTTCGTGTGGAGTGCGTTGACGCATTGTGCAACTGCGTTGGCTCAATCATCAGTCTGAATCATCTGTCATGATTTGTCTTTGACTTGGGTTAACTTCATGACCTATGAGTCATCCTTAAATCTATTCTGACAGTTTCTCATAATGCAATAGGATTATATCATCAAGGATGTAAACATAATGAGGCATAATATCTGTCATCATCAAAACTCCTGAACCACAGGGGACACATCATAGCCGAGGTGGACTCCTATGGACAGGATAAGCTGTAAGCCCCAGCGGTTGCAGAGGGGGACTCCTCTGGTCGGCGAAGCTGTAACGCCCAGCAGTCAAACTGTGAGTCAGCGGATGGCTAAGCTGTATTGCCCAGCAGAAGCAAGCTGTGATGCTCAACTGATGTTGGCAAGCTGTGAGGCCCAGCTGTTAAGCTGTGTATCAGCGGAATCCACACTCTAGTTGGAGTGTGGGGTGGACGTAGGTCAGTGGACCGAACCACCTTAAAATCTATTGTCTTCGTGGTTTGATTTCTTATCTGATTGTCGATAGATGAATGGCTAGGAGCGTTTCATTTGAGTATTCTATCCGAATGCTTTAAGGCACACACTGTTCGTACTTGACTCTGTATACGGATCAGACTTGGCTAGGTGTCCATTGCTCAGTAGCCCAACTGATTGATCAAGTGCTTCTGCGAATCTCTTAGTTGGAAGATCTCAATTGATTTCTATTCGTTAACTCTGATTGCTTTAAGTGTCAATTTAGCAAAGTTTTTAAGAGGAATTCATTCACCCCCCTCTGAATCCGGGCCTAGCTCAGCCATCAGTTGGTATCAGAGCATACCATCTATTCCAACAATTGGTATCAGAGCGGGTCTCTGTGCATTCAGATGCAACGATCTACAGGGGATCCGGCTACTTCCGTGGTGCATTTCAGAGTGGGTTTGGTTTTGTTGTTCTCGGTGCTTCTGTCTCACAGAGTTGGTGTCTTGCTGTACCTCTGTTGATTCTAGTGCATTTCTCATCTCCTTCAATTGATCAAGTCCTTTCTCGATGGCTCATCCACCGATCTTCAGAGGTGATGACTTTGATCTATGGCTGGAAAAGTTACATGAGTACGTAAGGACAATCGATCCTGATCTTTGGAAGGTAATGACTCACGGTTCACACAAATTATCAAAAGATAAATCCAAATGGACCAAGGAGGACACATTGAAAGACTTCGTCAATTCTAGAGCATTGAACATGGTAAAAGCATCAATTGACAAAGCACTAATCTCGTACGTCTCATCTTGCAGGTCTGCCAAAGAAATATTGAACAAACTGAAGGGTGGCAGCTGCAAAGATGATAATCGATGTATGATGGCTCAAGGAAGTGAACATAGCAGCAATCAAGATGAAGAACGGGACTATGATCAGGTAAACATCTTTGAAGACTATGCCCTGGATGATTGGATTGCTGCATATAATGAATTGCTAGAGTCTCATGATCATCTAAGAAAATAATATAAAAAGATGAAAAAGAAAATTAACAAAAATGATTCTAATTCATCTTGTGAAAAGTGCTTGAATATCAATGAATTATATGATAAATGTCTATCTGAGACTCACGTGAATATGAAGCAAATGTGCTTGCTGAAAAATGAAAACCAAGAATATGCCAATAAAATTTCTGAATTAGAAAATCAGTTAAAGCTGAAAACTGATGAACATCTGATAAACCTGGAAGAGTTGGAAAGGATTAATTCTGATCTGGAGAAATTGAAAGATGAGAATGGAGAAATTTAGAGGAATAATAAAAATCTAAAAGCTGAAATAGATAAAGTTAAGAAGGAAGGTGTGCAGGGTTCCTCTCTAAAATCGATCTGCAACAAGTGCTTGGCTTTAAAAGAACGCAACGAAGATCTGTATGATGAAAATGGGGGGCAGATAAAATTGATTGAATCTCTAAAAGAAGAAAACAAAGAATTGTTGATTGAGAAAATTAAAGTTGAAGAAAGAGAAGATGAACTAATTGAAAGACTGGAATCTATATCCAGTAGTAAAGAAATTGAGAAGCTAACCAATGAGAACATTGAACTGAATGAACAAAACAAAAAACTCAAGGCCCTAAATACTGTTATTTCAGAGAGGCTTCTGGCTATAGAGAGAGAAAGGTGTGCTAGTAAAAAAATTGAAGCTGGAAAACTCGAGGAGAAAAACCATGAATTGAAAGCTGAAATTGAGAAGTTAAAACAATTAAACACTGGTATGTCCGAACAACTTCTCACATTAGAGAAAAGAAAAACTGCTTACAATGAAGAGACTAACATATTGAGCAGTCTGGAATAAGAAATTGAGAAGTATAAAATTACAAACAAAGTCCTAAGTGAATGCGTTAATTGCAGTGAACAGGAGATAGCCAGTTATGAACTTCACATCGCCTCTTTGGAAACTAAAATTCATGATCTAGAAAACTCAGCATCCGAGTCTGCTAAAAATAAAGGAAAAATGAAAGCTGTCATGAAAGGTAAGGATGATAATTCAAGAAAGGGGATAAGTTGTAGCTCTGATGTTAAGGAAACTATTAGAAACCAGCTATACACCACTTTCGTGCAAAACTCTGATGTAGCTAGTACCACAAATCAATCCCCAAAACACAATAAAAATCAGAAATCACCATCATCATCTGTATTTCAGTTCAAGGCCCAGAAAAATGAAAAACAAACAAAAATTGTTAAGAATAATAAGAAATAAAAAAAGAAGGGTCAAACGAAGAAGGCAGAGACTGTTCCTGTTCATGCCCTAAAATCTGCTAGCTTAGTTGAATTTGATGGGTCGATGCACACTGCTCATGCGTCATTTACTCATTCGCATGCATCTAGTCAGTGTGTTAGTAACCATGCCGCGAGAAAGTCACAAGTGTCTTGTCCTTATTGTGGTAGGCATGGTCATCTTATGGATGCATGTTTCATCATGAAATTCAATGATAGGATGCATGCTAGATATTCTGCAAATCATCGTGGCTCTAAAAGAAACAGAATTACTTTGAACCAGCATATCATTTGCTTCAACTGTAATAAACCTGGTCACAAAGCCATTGAGTGCTGGTCTGGATCCACTTGGGGCAAAAAGGGTTCTAAAGGTAAGCACATCAAGTGCTTCGAATGTGGGAAGCATGGCCATACAGTCAAGGACTGTTGGCATGTTAAAGAAAATTATGTCAATCCTTACTCTGTCCAATTTCCTACAAAATGACTTGTGAACTCTACATGTTTTAACTGTGGCAAGCCAGGTCACAAATCTGCTAAATGTTGGTTAGTTAAAAACAAGAAACAAAATGTCCAGGTAAACAACAGATCACTTCATGCTTATGCACATAGGTCTCATGCTTCTGTTAATGTGCATCACAATATTAGAAAATATACTACTTATTGTAAATACTGTGGTAAATTTGGACACTCCATAGCCAACTGTCACTTGATGGAATTTGATGATAATGTTGCTAAGGAACTGTTTAGAACACCTGTTGGGGTTAGTATAGGACCCAAGACTGCTTGGGTTCCTGCTGGATCAAAGTGATCAAATCTTTGCAGGTGTGCCTTGGAAGCTGATGAATGAAGGGGTCAATAATCCAAGGCACTCAAGAATGAAAACCCCATGACTGCACTGTACAGGTCAGTTCTGAAAACTTTCCTTAAATTCTGCTATCTGAAATTATTTGCTTTAGATGTTTGCATATCATATTAATCTGTCTGTGCTTAATTGACATCTCTTGAAAATTTGACTGCTCTCGCATGATGCTCTCTGAATAAAGAATGTTCTGATGCTTGAATAATTATTGCACTGAGTATAGGTAGTTGCATGTCTTGCATATAGTCGGTGCATCTTATGTCTACATTGCATACAGGTCCGTGCACTTCGTGTTGTTCACATGCCAAGGTCGTGCATTGTATGCTTCATGTTTGATTTAAATTAGTGCATGTCATAAAATTTGAAAAATCCTAAAAACATATTCCATTGCATCTAGACAGGGGGAACATGCATGCTTCATCACTTATTCACCTCTTGAACTTCTTATGTCTAGCAATCTTATCCATTCCATTGCCAATGTGTGGTTCACTTGAATTCTCTGATGCTTCTACTTGTTTAGCTGATTTGTCTGTACTCCAGACCCAGCTATTGAAATTGATTCTGCTCTACATACATTTGATGGTCTTCTCTCCTGCCGTTATTTGCTCTACCAGCTTGTACCCATCCGACACTCACATCCTTTCAAGCTGGTCTGATTAATCTGATTCTTGTTCCAAGAATGATAAGTTGTTAAGTTGCATTGATTGGACTGATCTGAGAACTTCAAGTTGTGTACCGTGTTTTTAATACAAAAGAAATTCCTATCATACAGGTTTAAGAATGACCACTGTTTCAAATTGGTATGAGCTTAATGTATTCTCGGATTTGTATTCAAATGAATGAAAATATCTGAATGAAAAGTTCTAATAAATCTTAACCAATCATGTCATGAAATGTCTAGACTCACTCATCTGAAATCTAAAAATATAATCTCAAGACCACTGGTGGAGATACATAGAGTGGGTATCATTTTTAAACATCAACTTGAAAAATGTTGGCTAAGAAGGAAAAATTGAAGTCAGAGCAATGACTTTGGTCACCAAGAAATTGGGTCCTCCATCAAAGAAATGGAGTAAAACCTAAGTCATGAAGTGCCATAGTTACCTCTGCAGTAAAGGAAAATTGTCAAACCTGACAGAGCAATGGCATGTTTGAGTTGAGTAACTGGGGATTCTGACCTCTGATCAAGGTGTCTCCTCATGTGAAAGGCACTCCTATTGCTAACTCTGTTCTCACAATTGAGAGGCAATGACTGTTATCACACTGAGTAACTGGGTCACTTCACCTGAGACATGTTGTGCCTCATATAAAAAGGTATTGATCAACACAAATTGCTCAGAAAATATTATGTGCTAATCAAAAGCAAATATCTTGCAAAAACTGTCAACTCATGTTCTAGTAAGGGTGTTTAATTTCAACACTGCTCCATGTAACTCTCAAAGGAGTCATTAAGATTATTTGAGTAAATTGAAAGTTGATTGATTTTGTATATTGCATGATTAGCTGGTTCAGTTTTATTAAAACTTGCTTCAGATATGAGAATTGATTTTAATTGACAAATTTGGTATACATCATGGTTAAATCAATTGGGTCATGCATGTTAATTCAAAACCCCCTATGATAGGAGAGTCTTTCCTTGTGAGGACTTATTATTGTGGTACCTGCCATACAATTTCCTCTGATCAGGTTCACCTCTGGCAACTTAATCATCATGCTAACTTACCTGTTGGAGATCATGTGCCTTGCTTGCTCTTATTTACTCCTACCCTTGGCTACATCTACTTCATTTACATCATCAGTTTCACTCTCCAAACTGTTGGAATCTTTCATCTTGTTTCTGTATCCCTGACGAATGACTCTTGTAACTGGTTCTGGTTCTGTGGGCCTTTCACCTGCATTGTTCTGTCCATACAAATGTAAGGTGTGCCACAACCAATTTTGCTTCAGAATTCTTGTGGTGGTGGATTCCAGATTGGTTAATTGGATAACCAGAGTTCATCCCTGAGGATACATCTTGTGCATGCATTTTCGATTCCTTTCATGCTCTCAGGGGGAGTTCTGGGCATTATAGATATTCATGTTTATGTCAAAGGGGGAGGTCTGTCTTTCAAAGGGAGAGAATAGGTTCATGCATCACATTATTTTTCACGCAAACAACCTTCTTTTTGCTGAAGTCAAAGGGGGAGAATATGTGATTTGTCGAGTTCGTGTGACTCATTGTGTTGCCATCATCAAAAGGGGGGAGATTGTTATGCCCCTTGTGCCTTGATGATGCTGTGATATTTTGATGATAGCAACATTAGTGTCACCACATAAGATTGCATGATTAATCTATGATTGAGTGCTTGATATGTATGCCTTGATGATGATTTAACTGATGAGCATTCAGTTGCTGCTTTAGGTTGGTGCATTGTTCTGTGCACTGTTTTGCTTGCTGCATTGGGTTTAAACATGTCTACACATCAGTTAAGTCGGTGCACTTATGTTTTGTCTAAGGCTAGTGCATTTTTTGTCAGTCAGGCTGCTCAACAACCTCGGTGCATGTCACCGTTCATAGGCATTAAGGTCTGTGCATTCCACTCTCTGTGCATGCAGTCTTGGCGAGTGTTAGGTCGGTGCATTGCTTATTCTGCATCTCACGGTGGCCTGGAGTCGGTGCTTGTGTGCGTCTCACACACACCTTAAGTTGATGCACATGAGCCTTCACGGCCGGTGCAATGTAATAGTTGCTATGGGCTAGCACTACGTCGGTGCATACTCCTATTGTTGTGCTCGTTTTCATGCTAGTTGGTACATAGTCGGTGCACATCTCACCAAGGTCCGTGCACGCTTGCCACCTCGCATTGTCAAGTCTGTGCATATATCTGCTTTGTTAAACTTGAGCCCGTGCATACATAATCTCATGCTAAATCAAGTCTGTGCCCACCTCGTAACCAATTCAGTGCATAAGAGATTCATGCATCTTAGTGATGTGGCACAACCCAAGTTTGACTACGGTTGACTTGATGGACCTCGGACCTAGACCCACAAGCATTCAAGATTGAGCAACGAACTCACGCTAGCGGCTCACTCGTACGACACATGCAATCTCCCGAAAGCACCGGGGATGATGGCGAGGGTCCGAGGCGGGACCCAATGATTCTAAGTGGCTAAGTCAGCTTAGGCTAACCCCCAAAGGGTCTGGGATTCCCAACTTTGTGGGAGGCCGGCACGCCTGGGGCGTGGGATTGGGTAGCTCTCACTCATGAGCCGCGGTGGGCACACAATTGAGTATATGCGGAATTGGCCACTCTCTCACCGTCCGACGAGCATTCAAGGCGATACTAAACTTACAAAATATAGGCCAGAAAGGGTTGTATCAGTCACTCACCTGATCGGTGTGAAAACATCGATCCCGTTCGAAGACGTGGGAGCGCCGGGAAGCGTGGATATGAACCCAAACATTGCGGCGATAGTGCTTGACCTGAAATTTTAATGAATTACAAAACTACACCTCTCGCAGGAGGGGGGCTCTTGGGGTGGGGGTTAGACTTATTACAACCAAAATTACCTCCACGCAGGGAGGGGCCTTCAGCCGGCCAAGCGGGGTGGGGAAACTATGAAGAGAAAGCCGACTCTCCAAGCTTCGCCGGTTCTGCCACTCTTCAGTTTTGCTGAACAGGTTGTCGATGAAGATGCCGCCACGGCCTCAACCGAGCTCCAAATTTGATGAAACTGGCGCCAAAAGTTCCCCAACTGGCCGAGGATGATGCCTGAAGTTTTGGGGAAGCTCTGAAACTCGGGGCTGATCGGACCGGCCACTAGATCAGGACAGCAACACTCTGCCTCTGACTGATGCAGAACTGATACAGTGGATTGCAGAAGGCACTGCGGTCGCTCCCGAACTCCAAATCAAACGAAACTGGCGGTGACGCAATCGTGGTCGGAGTAGCTTCGAGCAGAAGTTGACGGGGGCACAATCTGAGGTCGGAGAGGAGAATGGTGGCCAGATAAGTGAAGACAGGTCAAACCTGGACCCACAGGTGGCAGACTGCACACTCC
Source organism: Amorphophallus konjac (assembly GCA_022559845.1). Lineage (NCBI taxonomy): Eukaryota > Viridiplantae > Streptophyta > Magnoliopsida > Alismatales > Araceae > Amorphophallus > Amorphophallus konjac. The sequence goes on from CM040128.1 coordinate 89,918,423, forward strand.
GGCGAAGAAAATGGTAACTAATAGCTCCGGTGGCCGATTGAGGTCCTTCTTCTTGGAGATGAAATCTAACTGGACGTAGTTCCTTCCCTCGGAAAATGGCACCCAAATCTGTCCCGAGCTGGTCGTGGTGGCTCCAGCTTTCAGCTTCAGGTCCTCAGACAGGGACAGCAGATGCAGTCGGACGAGATCTGCTCCTACGAACAGCTCCGACCTCGGAAGCCGGCGAGACCACCACGGTTGGAAAGCTAACTCGCAGACGATTCCAGAAATGTAGTCCTTGCCACCTGAATCTTTGAGAGACGGTCGTGGCTGCCTCTGCAAGTCACTGCAACTATGCTGCCTGAAATAGAGACAGAATGAGGTGAAGAAGAAGGTGTGGGGAAGGGGATAGCCAAGAAGGTAAGAGGTGGAGGGTGTGTCTAATGGCTATGGGAGGGGAATGTGAGGTGTTTAGGGGTTGATGGATGGCTGTTGGGATGGCTGGAGAAGTAGGGAGGAGGTGGGTGAAGGGGGCTGCAGCTGGTGGAGGTGGTGATAGGGGTGGAGGTGCACTAGGGAGAGGGTGAGATGGAGAGGAGGAGGAGGAGGGCGACCAGACCAATGGGAGTCTGGTTTGGGTCAACCTAGGGTGTGGGATGGATGGGAGAGGGGAGGGAATTTTGAATTTGGGCTTTGGGAGAGGTTAATTCAGCCTTGGGAAGGTGGTGGGGTGCCTAGGGAAGGAGAGTGGGGTAGTTGGGGGTTGGAAGGTGGGGAGAGGATTGGAGGAGAGGCTCTTGGGACTAGAAGTGGAGTAAAGATGGCTTATGGGAAGTTGTAGGGAGTTAATGGAGGTAGGTGGGGGGGTGGAGGTGGTTGGGAGGTGGGGAGGGAGAGAAGGGTGCGCCCCTTTCTTGAAGAGGGGGGAGATAGAGAGAGAATGAGAGAGAGAGAGAGAGAAGAAATTTGGTAGATGTGATTAGAGTTGGAAAAGGGTTCTATTCAAATTGATTCATCAAAAGTTGTTACAATGAGAGGGAGGGGAGGCCTATTTATAGGCTCCATACTTTCATATGACCATAATGACCCTGACAAACTAACTAATGACCAAAGCAGTCCAAGGGAGGGGTGCCCCTGGGCCTAGCCCACTAGTTGGGCACAATAGCTTAACAAACCAACATAATCACACAAGACTTTGGTAGATAACCTACTAACCTAGGTACATGACTCAAATAATAGGAAAATTACATGGTGTAAGACTCAAATAAAATATAAAAATTACATGACTAGACTCACGAACACATGACGGACATAATGGCATAAGTCGACGACGATCCGAGCCTCAAAAAAAGTGGAGGGGCAAGGGATGCCCCCATCATACCCCCGGGGTGGGGAGAACTCGACCCCGTCGAGTATGTGTCCGCCTGGCTGTAGTACCAGCTCCAGAATGTCGAGGTCAAGTCACAGCAGGTCCTCCCGACTCGCCTAAGTATCCTCAATTGGGAGACAGTTCTTCCACCTAACCAAGTAGTGCTGATACACCCTGTGCCTGGTGATGGTACTTTAGTCGTCCAGTATTGCCTCTATCTACTCTTGTCGGCCTCTCAGGCTAGGAAGTGGAGTCCCACCGTGGGTGTCTCTCTCAAGGGGGGGGGGGGGTAAAGGCTCGAGCTCCTCATTGGGTCCCACCGCGGGGCCCTTGTAGGGTACCAAGTCTGCCACAATGAAGGTAGGGTGTCTCCCAAAACCCTTAAGTAGGTCCAGCTCATAAGCATTATTACCAAGTCGACTCAGAACTCGAGAAGGTTCCGAACCCCGTACCCTCAACTTGGAGGCAAGCCCCGAAAGGAGCCGCTCCGTTCTCACCATCACCGAGTTTCCCACGTGGTACTCACAGTGGCGCTGCCGAGCATCTGCCTGCCTTTTGTAAGTCTCATTGCTCTTTCCTATATGCTTGTGGATGACATCAGACAACTTTGAGGGGTGGTGCATAATGGACTTTGTGAATGAAGATTTCCAAGATTCCGAACTCTCAAAAGTGGACTTATCATGCCTATACTTGATTAGAATGGGAGGACCTGGGCATCCATATGTGGATCTATCACGTAACTGGTAACAATCAAGCTTGCTAGACGAGGGAGGCCCTGGGCACCCACAAGTGAACCTATCATGCATAAGTGTGACCAATGTTGGGGGACCATGACATCCAAGGATGCTCCTATCATTCATAAGACCAATGTTGAGTTGGGGAGGGCCATTACACCCAAATAGGGACCACTCATGCTTCCGACTTGACATGTGGGTGATGTGAATGAATGGACCCAACTTTCTAATCATGCGAAGTGGTGTGTTGTGCCAAGACTTATGTACTCCTATCCCAAAGATGTCTTTGATGTGTATGGGTGGGGAATGGCCTTTGAACTTCCATGTGAAAGGGTCAAAGGGATCTAGGAAGGTAGACATTACGGAGAGGAGCTCTTCCTTACTTCCTAGGTATATGTCGCCTATGGCGATGGTTCCCTTTGTGTGGCTCGAGTCTTGGAAGAGGTGGGCACGGTCCAACATGGTGGGTCGGGAAAGGTGGGTTGTGGGTAAGGTGGGTGAGCCATATGGGTAACTAGGCTCCCTTTGGAAGGGATCGAAGGGGTCATGGATTAGGCTTCCTAGGGAGAAGTGCCCTATGTTCTCAAGGTCTTCACAAGGTGGGTTTTCCTCATCTATTAGGATGATTGGGCCGGTGTAGTGAGTGGGTGGGTTGGCCAATGTCCTTGGGATCTCAATGGTAGGGGAGTGGATTATGATGGGTTCTCCCTTGATGGGGAGAAGGAGGATGATCTCACTAGTGCAGTGGCCTCTCGTGTAGATAGTAGTGATGGAGGCAAAGGTAGGGCAAGTGAAGTTAATGGTGCTAGGCCTTGGCGACTCCCTAGCTAGCAGACCGGTCAAGTGGACTTGCCAGTATAGGCAATCCACTAAGTCTCCCAAATGTTCTACAAGATAAAAGGTTTGATAGGTGATATGGGGAGGCCGGAGGGGCACTAGTTGGGTTTGGTGTCTCATGGCTAGGAGGTATGGGTTCAAGTCATGGAGGGTGGGGTTTTGTTTTAGCCATTGGAGTATGGTTTCATCCATGATGAGGGTGTGTGGCTCTAGTGTACTTGGAGGAGGAGGGGTAGGTGAGACATGTGGCTCTTGGATTTCGCCTATGGTAGGAGGTGGATCCGGATTGGCAACCACCCTCACTTGGGTGGGTGTGGGGGTCACAATTCTCAAGGACAGTGGAGTATGAAGGTTTATGGTAAGTGGGTTGGTGATAGCCGGCAATGTGCGCCCCTGGGGAAGTGAGTAAGGGTGGACTGGGGTTGGGATAGGTAGGGGAAGTAGTGGGGGCCTAGGATATGGTGGGGTTGGGGTTGGGAGTGGGAGATGGGTTGGGTGAGAAGTGTTGGTCTTAAGAGGTGTGACTTTTCTGGGGGATGATGGAGGGGTAGTGATGGATTCCAAGGGATTTTGTAGGGTATGAATTTGGTGAGGGGTTTTGGGTTGGGGAGTGGTGGACATTATGGGTTTTGGTGAAGGGGTGGACATGGGGCTCAATTGGGTTTGTGGAGCTATGGTTGTGGTGAGAACTAGTAGGTAGGTTGTAGATGTGGTGGTCAGGGTAGGATAGGTGGGAAGTGGTGGGGAATGGGAGATTAGGGTCATGGGTTGGCCAGGAGGGGGTGAAGGAGTTGAAGTGCTCCTTAGGCTTTGGTGTTTTGAGTAGGAGGGGGAAACATATCTAGCCCTAAGTTGTTCTTTCATGTCCCCCCAAGTGGTGATAGAAGGTTCCCTTCTAAGCACCCTTATCCCGACAATTTGCAACCATTGAGTTTGGGCGCGTTTAGAAAGTTGCATTTTGGCAAATTGGGCCTTCTCTTCTTCGGTCATTGGATACCAAGTGAAATAATGGTCCATGGAAGCCTCCCATTCTAAATACTCATTATGATGAGTCCCATCAAAGGTGAGAGGTGAGGGAGGAGCCCTACTATCATTCATCCTTGGGGCGGGCCAATTTTCTTCTAGTTGGTCAAGTCGTCTAGATAGGTTATCAAGCTTGCCATTGGCATGGGTCAAGGTTTTCATGAGGTAACTGACGTGGCCAGGGAAGTCATGGGTGTTAGTGGTAGGTATCCCTTGGGGTTTTAGATTCATAGTGGGATTGGAAGATGAAGTATTGGGTTGATAGTGAGTACCACTACAAGTGGTCATGCAAGGTTGGGTGGGCTATGCACGGATGTGCGGATGCACCTTTGACCTAGTATGATGACCCAAGACTAGACTTGTGAGGACAGGCCTATGACCGCTCTGATACCACTTGATGTGGCACAGCCCAAGTTTGACTACGGTTGACTTGATGGACCTCGGACCTAGACCCACAAGCATTCAAGATTGAGCAACGGACTCACACTAGCGGCTCACTCGTACGACACATGCAATCTCCCGAAAGCACCGGGGATGATGGCGAGGGTCCGAGGCGGGACCCAATGATTCTAAGTGGCTAAGTCGGCTTAGGCTAACCCCCAAAGGGTCTGGGATTCCCAACTTTGTGGGAGGCCGGCACGCCCGGGGCGTGGGATTGGGTAGCTCTCACTCACGAGCCGCGGTGGGCACACAATTGAGTATATACGGAATTGGCCACTCTCTCACCGTCCGACGAGCATTCAAGGCGATACTAAACTTACAAAATATAGGCCAGCAAGGGTTGTATCAGTCACTCACCTGATCGGTGTGAAAACACCGATCCCGTTCGAAGACGTGGGCGCGCCGGGAAGCGTGGGTATGAACCCGAACGCTGCGGCGATAGTGCTTGACCTGAAATTTTAATGAATTACAAAACTACGCCTCTCGCAGGAGGGGGGCTCTTGGGGTGGGGGTTAGACTTATTACAACCAAAATTACCTCCACGCAGGGAGGGGCCTTCAGCCGGCCAAGCGGGGTGGGGAAACTATGAAGAGAAAGCCGACTCTCCAAGCGTCGCCTGTTCTGCCACTCTTCAGTTTTGCTGAACAGGTTGTCGATGAAGATGCCGCCACGGCCTCAACCGAGCTCCAAATTTGATGAAACTGGCGCCAAAAGTTCTCCAACTGGCCGAGGATGATGCCTGAATTTTTGGGGAAGCTCTGGAACTCAGGGCTGATCGGACCGGCGACTGGAGCAGGACAGCAACACTCTGCCACTGACTGATGCAGAACTGATGCAGTGGATTGCATAAGGCACTGCGGTCGCTCCCGAACTCCAAATCGAACGAAACTAGCGGTGACGCGATCGTGGTCGGAGTAGCTTCGAGCAGAAGTTGACGGGGGCACAATCTGAGGTCGGAGAGGAGAATGATAGCCAGATAAGTGAAGATAGGTCAAACCTGGACCCACAGGTGGCAGACTGCACACTCCGGCGAAGAAAATGGTAACTAATAGCTCCGGTGGCCGATTGAGGTCCTTCTTCTTGGAGATGAAAGCTAACTGGACGTAGTTCCTGCCCTCTGAAAATGGCGCCCAAACCTGTCCCGAGCCGGTCGTGGTGACTCCAGCTTTCAGCTTCAGGTCCTCAGACAGGGACAGCAGATGCAGTCGGACGAGATCTGCTCCTACGAACAGCTCCGACCTCGGAAGCCGGCGAGACCACCACGGTTGGAAAGCTAACTCGCAGACGATTCCAGAAATGTTGGCCTTGCCACCTGAATCTTTGAGAGACGGTCATGGCTGCCTCTGCAAGTCACTGCAACTATGCTGCCTGAAACAGAGACAGAATGAGGGGAAGAAGAAGGTGTGGAGAAGGGGATAGCCAAGAAGGTAAGAGGTGGAGGGTGTGTCTAATGGCTATGGGAGGGGAATGTGAGGTGTTTAGGGGTTGATGGATGGCTGTTGGGATGGCTGGAGAAGCAGGGAGGGGGTGGGTGAAGGGGGCTGCAGCTGGTGGAGGTGGTGATAGGGGTGGAGGTGCACTAGGGAGAGGGTGAGATGGAGAGGAGGAGGAGGAGGGCGACCAGACCAAGGGGAGTCTGGTTTGGGTCGACCTAGGGTGTGGGAGGGATGGGAGAGGGGAGGGAATTTCGAATTTGGGCTTTGGGAGAGGTTAATTCAGCCTTGGGAAGGTGGTGGGGTGCCTAGGGAAGGAGAGTGGGATAGTTGGGGGTTGGAAGGTGGGGAGAGGATTGGAGGAGAGGCTCTTGGGACTAGAAGTGGAGTAAAGATGGCTTATGGGAAGTTGTAGGGAGTTAATGGAGGTAGGTGGGGGGGTGGAGGTGGTTGGGAGGTGGGGAGGGAGAGAAGGGTGTGCCCCTTTCTTGAAGAGGGGGGAGATAGAGAGAGAATGAGAGAGAGAGAGAGAGAGAGAAGAAATTTGGTAGATGTGATTAGAGTTGGAAAAGGGTTCTATTCAAATTGATTCATCAAAAGTTGTTACAATGAGAGGGAGGGGAGGCCTATTTATAGGCTCCATACTTTCATATGACCATAATGACCTTGACAAACTAACTAATGACCAAAGTAGTCCAAGGGGGGGTGCCCCTGGGCCTAGCCCACTAGTTGGGCCCAATAGCTTAACAAACCAACATAATGACACAAGACTTTGGTAGATAACCTACTAACCTAGGTACATGACTCAAATAATAGGAAAATTACATGGTTTAAAACTCAAATAAAATATAAAAATTACATGACTAGACTCACGAACACATGACGGACATAATGGCATAAGTCGACGACGATCCGAGCCTCAAAAAAAGTGGAGGGGCAAGGGATGCCCCCATCACTTAGTCCATGAAATGTCTGTAGCCTGCATAGTCAGTGCATCCGTTAGTCTTGTGTTGCAAATAAGTTTGTGCATATGCTAGTGTGACAGTACTGAACTCGTGCATATAATACCCTATGTCCGTGTACATCTTTCATGATTGAATGAAGTCTGTGCATATTTTATACATAACTAAAAGACACTTATGCAACAGGTCAATAGCTCTTGTTCTTCAAGAAGGGCACGTGATCCAAACAGGTCAATAGATCATGTTCTTCAAGAAGGGCACGTGATCCAATGACGATCCTCACTCAAAGATGCTGCCACGTGGACCTTGAAGCTTCCAGATTCTGACAAGTGGCGAGTGTCTCCTGAAGCTTCTAGGCCAGAGCGTTCCCTCCACACTCCTAGGGAAAGAGCTCATCAACTTGACCTGATGGAGTATATATATATATATAGTCTACTTCTTGCAATCAGAAGAACATCTCTCTCGAAAGCAGTAGAAGAAGAAAGGGGAGAAAATTAGAGAGAGTGCAGAAGAAGAGCAGAAGAGAGAAGTGTTCGAAAAAGAAAGAGTGAGGAGACAGTGAGAAGAAAAGAAAAGAGAGGCAGAGAGACATAGACCAGTAGTAGAAGAAGAAGAGAGAGAGAGAGAGTTCATGGAGAAGAAGATAGAAGACTTCATTGAAGATCTGGTTCTACTGGACCTTGGATCAAATCCAGGCCAGTTAGCTCCTGCGAGAGCAACTTTGGTTTGTAGAGTTTTGCAGCTTTCCGACACTGTTACTTCAGTCATTGTTTTTCTTTTATCTTTGCTTCAAGCTGTTTGTCAGTGGTAGCAGAGGTGGACTCCTCTGGACGGGTTAAGGTGTAAGCCCCATTGGTTGCAGAGGGGGACTCCTCTGGTCGGCGAAGCTGTAACGCCCAGCAGTCAAGCTGTGAGTCAGCGGATGGCTAAGCTGTATTACCCAGCGAAAGCAAGCTGTGATGCTCAACTGATGTTGGCAAGCTATGAGGCCCAGCTGTTATGTTGTGTATCAGTGGAATCCACACTCTAGTTGGAGTGTGGGGTGGACGTAGGTCAGTGGACCGAACCACCTTAAAATCTATTGTCTTCGTGGTTTGATTTCTTATCTGATTATCCATAGATGAATGGCTAGGAGCATTTCATTTGAGTATTCTATCCGAATGCTTTAAGGCACACGCTATTCGTACTTGACTCTATATACGGATCAGACTTGGCTAGGTGTCCATTGCTCAGTAGCCCAACTGATTGATCAAGTGCTTCTGCGAATCTCTTAGTTGGAAGATCTCAATTGATTTCTATTCGTTAACTCTGATTGCTTTAAGTGTCAATTGAGTGAAGTTTTTAAGAGGAATTCATTCACCCCCCCTCTGAATCCGGGCCTAGCTCACCCATCAGTTGGTATCAGAGCATACCATCTGTTCCAACATGTTCTAGTCATACCCAAAATTCCGGCCGAAGCGGAAGGGGTGGTAGTACAGCTCCAGCCACAGTAAGCCGCTCTTTCTAAAGACAAGGACACTGGGATGGAAGGCCAGTGCCCAATCAACTAGCTCTGACTCCAAGATTGGCCTTGTGCTCTTGGTGCTGACGAGCGGATGAATGAACTCCTCTGTCTCAAATAAATGGCACTGCCGCATCTTGTTCACAAGGGGGCTGGAGCTAGCTGCCAAGCTCCAGAAATGCAGAACTCCTGGCGAATCTGTCGGGACTGTGGTCAACTTCCCCCGAATAGCAAAAAGCTAATCTACCATTGAAGACAGCTCAGCACTAGCAAACTCGATCATCCTCGGCATGGGACGATCAGACTGAAGTGAAACAAAGTGCAGACCCAGGCGTTGAAGAAATGAATCGGACCAACTGTCCGTGAATTTATGGGGATGTGTGATTTGTGCAGATCCCCCAGCATCTTGTAAATAAGGCATAAAGCCACTGGGCACAGGGATAGCTTCGTCCCCCAGGCCATTAGACAAGTAGGATAAATGGCCTCTGGTTTAATTACTGTCTCGTCCCCTGAGGAAGAGTGAACGAGCAAAGACAATAAGTTAAATACGCGGCACAGTGTGTAACTGCGTCAACTCCTGTAGGGTTTGGCCCCCCTTGTCGCCCTCTCCTTGAAGTGGTGGGGTAGGTTGTCTGGCGACGGGCCCTCTTCTTTTGCTTCATCACTGTCGGAGCAACTGTGGGGAAGTCTTCATATTGTTGCTCCCCACCAAAGAAATATTGAAGACACGTGCCCATCCGCACGCGCCTCTTCTCACCAGGCTTTCACGCTTCCCGTGAATCAAGCATCCAACGCAGCAGGGTGCAGTATGCCTTCATCAAATAGCGATAAGCAAAGCCTGTGAAGTACTTGCCTTCGCCATCCGTCTGGTCCTTCAGCCAGTCCAGGAAACAAACCTCTTCATATGGCTCCCCGTCTATCGGCAAGCCGCTCAGCTGGGACAGACTCCAGAGATCCAGCGAAGTTTCTCCCTCTGCAGTATAGAAAGTATTGTATTCCGGGTAGAAGACTTCGATCATCCCGCAGCACAAACCTCGGGAGATTGGATACCGGTACCGGGAAGCATACACGCTCTGATAAACACCTGTGTGCACCAGGATTGGAGCATACTGCCGCAGCACGTAGTCTGTGAATTCAACATCCCCCGGCCTGAAAGCGTGAGCGTCGGTGGATTTAAGCTCTCCTAACCATCCTGCGGAGATCTGATGTTTGAAGCGGACTGCCAAGCAGTCCAGAAGAAACGGCTCATCTCGATACCCCCATTTTAGCGGGGCGAGGAATAAACCATATATGGACTTCTCTCTGTCAACGCGCCAGGCAGTCTCGTTCCATTAGGCTGGCGTAAACTACGGTGCTCTTGTCAACATCCCAACATCTGGAGTCAGCTCCTGCACGCCGAGGACGGCACCCCATTTTCTAGACTCCCCGGGAAGATATATGGGCATGCCCTGAATGACTGACTCGCTCAGACTATCTCTATCCGCTAACAAGGCTCCCTCAGCTCGGCGGACGAGAATTATATCATGCTTCCTGCGAAGGTTGAAGCGCCTGAGGAAGTCCATCAAGTGCTTATCCTTGGGGTGGTCCAGGCAGACGCCATCCCCTCGCTCGTACTTAAAATGATTACCATCGAGAATCATCAGGTGACTGGTATCAACGGTATCAGTCTCCGAATTCGAAGACTCTGCCACCACGGCTATCCGCCTGGACCCCCGATCAAGGGAATGGATAGTCTCCCATGTCACAGTAATGCGAGATGCAGAGCAAGAAGAACCGGATGCCATGTTATCTGTGAGACAGCATCCAGAAAATAACAAGCACAGTCAGAAGTCAGTTAATGGAGATAAGATTTCTGGTAAAATTTTGGCAGAGTCTCCCCAGCCCGAGAGTTTGCCAAAAGGGAAGCGGAAGCCGTCCACCAAGAGAGCGGCCCCAAAAAGCAGCCATAGGTATTAAGCCAAGGCCAAACGGGACACCCGGGGGATTTAGTTCCGAGGACAAGTCCTGCTAGGAGCCTCCCAGGGCCCGAGAAATGGGTTTTAACCCAAATAAAATGAACACAAACTCACGCTCTCAAGAAATCCCCTCACTCGCTCGTTCGCTCGGGGCCGCGGTGGAGAAGGGAATGAAGAGAGAGAAAATTTCTTGCCAAATGAGCAGTGAAGAAAAAATAAAGGGTTAAAACCTTTTATAGTGGGGCTTCAACCCCCTTAAAATGGCGCACCGCGGAGCGCGCTGTTTTAACACGTTTGCGCGCTGGTGAGCCCGACGCCGTTTTAACCTCCAAACAAGTTTGCACGCCGTTTCATACGGTGCCGTTTTAACATCAAAGGCAAGGGCATGCCGTTTTAAATGACGCCGTTCAAGTTTCCGACCGTGCCGGATTAGCATCCAACGCTGGAATTAAGCGGCGTTCTGAGCTTCCGTCACCGGAAGAGATCAATCCGGACGAAGCTCATCCGTCGGTCCTGCTGCACTCCTGCCTCGCTTGCAACACCCACGTCTGGGAGGCATTTGTTGGCACTCAAAATGTGATGAACGGCAATCGAGCTGTAAAGACGAATGATACGGCCTACTGAAGCACAGAAGTCGATGGAGAACAACCTACTGAGGACTTCCCAAGCTGCCAGAGCCTCGAGTCACCTGGAATGAACACCGGGGACTTCCCCTCGGGAGAGTCGAGATGAATCTACAACCAACCGGCAGTGGGACCTAGCCTACCTAATGATCCGGTATAGACTCCGTCATGCCGCTACCCTACACCCGTCGCCCGACCAAGGATGGCGGTCTACCCGGTGGCTCGCCACCTGAATGAAGACTCTCCTAAGGAGGAAGAACGCCATCGGCCCTTCATAACAAGGAACCGGAGGCTCTGGCAGCAGAAGGTCCCGATCACCCCACACGGACTCGGCTTCTCGCTATATTGGGTCCGTTAGCGACCGAATGATCGCCCAGTTGAGGCGGAACCATCCCGGGTGTTATCCCACCCTACAAAGAAGCTTGGAGCGCCGACGAGGTTGGGCCAGAAGCACAGATCACAGTGCCGAGTGCCGTGTCAGTAGAAAACCCGCATGCTCAAGCCAAACACACACGGAGTTTGGATTAAGGCCATATGTCATGCCGAGAGCTTTGTCAATGCCCCGTCAAGGTTTTCCAAGGACCGTGGCGAGAGGAAGAGTCAACGGGGGCTTCCGGAACCATCCCCGGACCCATCGGCTAGCCCGCGTCGAGCGAACAAGCTAAGCCGGCGCACAAAAGTGCACCGGTGCCCCGTAACCCGGCGCCACTGAACCCGGCGTGCCAAAATGCTTTGGGGATACTTTTCCCCAGCGCCACTGAATCTGGTGCGCCCTCCATGGCACTGGATCAACTGAGTGTTATAAAGACCGCTTGCTCGACCAACTAAAAAGGGGGGGAGAGAACAAAAAAGAAAAGAGAGAGGCAACATAGGTGAGAAGGAGCTTGAGATCGCCAATCAGAGCTTCGAAGGGGAGGGTTTCTTGAAAGAAAAGCCTCCTCCGAGGGTTCTCTGGCCGCCGCCGTCCTCCGCTCCGCACAAACCTCCCGGTGCCGAAGAAGAATACTGTCTGCTTCTTTGTTCACTTAGGTGGGTGGTCATGATTCCTCTGTCGATCCCCCCTCCGTTTGGGTTTCTTCTCCTATATAATGTAAGTGAGAGGGGGGAGGGATGATGATATGAGCCTGTCCTCCCCCCCTCACCATCTCTGCTACTCACTACTTTCCTCTGTGATCTCTTCCGTTCGATGTTAACGACGACCGAGCGACAACGTCGGCACCGGAACGTGCTTATGTGCATTCTATCTATTGACTGTAGAATGAATGAATATCTATATCAATGGGTTAAAGAGTTTAATAGTTCTATTCTCCCTCTGTATCGCCTCTTCTTCTTCTCCCTTTGCATTTCTTCTCTTGGCCGCTAAAGCAGCGCCGTGCAACAGTGTCGGCGCCGGGGACGTGCAACATGTATATGTGCACCATCCATTGTGCCCAAGAGGATAAATGAAACGCGTTTGAGCGCGGCACCATTTTCATCTCCCTCCATTAACATGTCTTTTCTATTTGTGCATTTCACTGTGCGAATGGTTTCTGTTGTTCATCTTCTCCGACGTCGGTATGCCCTGCTACGTTACGGGCTACATTAATCCCCCTCTCCCAGGGGTTCTTTTCCTCTCTAGTGTCGAAGGTCTCATCGCCAGAGACATACACATGAATGCGTCTCTCTGGCTAATTTTAGGTTCGTCCTCCTATCCCCCTCTGTTCTTAACCATGAACAAGAGGAGATGAGGCCGTCCCTATACTCTACCTCATTGTCTTCTAGACGTCAATGTGATAGTCATTCTGTCAACTCGTTAATATATATATGCGTATATGTATACCTATAGCTATCACAATCAGCTTGCTGACTGAATGTGTTTTGTAACTGCACAGTATCGCCATCTCTTCGGGGAGATCAGGTGACCGGGGAGAGGGGAACATCCCCCACTATTTTATCGTGATAACACTCTGTCCACAGGGGCTCGTCCAACATTGACGAATCTTCTATGGATTAATGAGTGAATAGTAAGTGGGATTGATCCCAACAGACCGAAATCCACTGTCCTTAATGGGCTTCGTGGTGGCCATGAGATGGGTGCCCCTCGTAGGTTGGCCCTCGGGGTTTTCCCTCTCTACTGGCCGTCCCGACTCGGATGCGATACCGACTCGGGTCGCGTGCCCCTCGCAGGCTAGCCCTCGGGGTCTTCACTCCTGTTATGAGTCGCGCTATCCATCTACTCTCCACCCACGGACTTGGTGCCTCTAGTAGGCTAGCCCTCGGGGTCTTCCTATCCGTCCGGGTTTGCCGGCCGCCGTTGTGCCACCCAACTTTTAGGGGTTACTCCACCACGTGGGCATTCCCCGCTTCTCCCCGACAATCCTCCGATATGGGGAGATGCTGCCGAAATTTTGGCTCGAACGAGTTAAATAAACCATTTAATAAACTAGCCAGCTTGACTCGGAACGATCGCCGCGCTTGAGTGTGAACCTCGCACGAGCCCGTAACTTGACTTTTGGATGGCCCGAGGCCGGTCCGGTGAATAATTGACCCAATAAAGCTTCAAAATCTTTCAAAACATTTTAATAAGTCCAAAAATAAAACAATAAAACCTCAGTTTTTGTGAAACAGTGCCAAACCGGCACCGTCGACGGCCGGCGTGCCTTAATATGGCACGCCTTAAAACGGCGTGCCTTATTCAGGCGCGCCAGCAAGAGGGGCACGCCGTTTTAACCCACCCCCTATACCTACGGCTGGTGGCGCGCCCTTGGTATATCAAATGGCATTAGTGGAAAGCCGGGGTACACCCGACGAGAAGCTCTTGCTATGCGTGATGGTGGTCTTCGGACCTAAATCCCTCGCCATGTATTGAGGGTTCCGCCCTAATAAACCGTGCATGATAGATTAAGATATCTTGCATGATCATTCACATCCTTTGCATTCTTTATTCCGACCTCGACAACCCATTATCTCGACAATTAATCAAAGGTCTTCCCTCCTCACGGGGGATGTAATTAACGCCATAGCCTTTATGGTATGGTGGACTGCTGGTCCCGACCAAATCTGATGCGGGACTAGACCACGGACACGACAAGCTCGTGAATGCCCCTTAATGAGGGAAGTGTCGGATGTGCACGGTTGAGAAACCGGCAATGAGCTAGGGTGATCGGCTCTCTTTTGTGCCCGGATCGGGTCACGGGACGGTCACGTACTCTCTCGCAGCAGCGGTAATGAACATATATGATGTGACACGACCTCGGACCTAATGCAAGCAAGCACAATTGCATTCAAAACGGGCCAAATTGGGCCACCGCTCTATCGTCACTCACCCAAGCCCGGGGTGACTTGGCAATGCCAAGGGGAGGATGTGGGGTTGGGCCCTTGCTGGTAGAGGGCCAGCAAGGCCAAGACTTGATTCCCAAAGGGTGGGGATGCCCAAATCAAGGGGGCCGACAAAGTGCCAAAGGCACCGGTTGCAATATTCCCACGGTGATCACTCAAGTTTATGGGGCTTGAGGATCGGGCTCTCACTCGCATAACCAGCGGAATTAGAACTAATATTGAAAGATAAGCACTAAGTGGAGTGAAGGTTTAAGCACTTACTTGACCGGATTGAAGAAACCGGTCCCGGTCGGAGACGAGGGCGAGCGGGGAGGCGAGTGGATCCCCACACGCCGCGGCAGTGTCGCTTGACCTGCCCAAACAAGTTACAACACTACACCTCACGTAGGAGGGGGATCTTGGGGTGGGGGTTAATAGAAATTACAATCAATACTATCTCCACACAGGGAGGGACCTTCAGCCGGTCAAGCGGGGTGGGGAAACTAAAGCAAAGAACGAGGAATAAGGGTGGATGCCGAATCTGCTTGCTATCTGCGAGGCAGGATAGAGAGTCGGTGTTGCTGCTGTAGATCTTGATCAGGAATTTTGTTGATGACGAAACCAGAGAGAAAACCTTCGTATCTGGAAGGGAAATGCCTCAGAATTTTCTTAATTTCTTCTGGAGTCGCTGCTGGTCGGGGCAGGAGCTTGAGCATGGCCTCTGTTTCTCGGACTAGCAGGGGCAGGTCACCAATAGTAGGATGAAGAGGCTGTCCTGGCCGCTCCCGAACTCCAAATTTGATGCCGTCAGTGCCGTTAGAACCGTGGGTGAGTCCTTTTTGCAGAAAAATAAATGGGGACACTAGAAGAGGTCGGAGACAATCTGTGGAACCAGAAGAGTGAGGAGGGGTCGGTGCAGACTGTAGAAGGTAGAACCGCGCGTTCGGGGGAGAAAATTGGTAACTTCTGCTCCCGGATGCTGAATGAACTTCCGCTTCTTGAATCTGAAACTAGACAGGCCAAAGAGGAACTTTGAAGAATAACTTGAAGACTGATTCTTTCAGGGTCCGTCGTGGAAGAGCTTCTAATCTGGTTCATGTCCTTAGCCGAGGCAGAACCGCGCAGCTGTGGAAGAATGGACCTCCAGGATGGCTCGGAGATCGGAAGAAGATGAAACCACTTCGGTTGCGAAGGCGACTGGCAGACGCTTCCGAAGATAGCTCTTGGGTCTTCAAACTCGTCCGGAGGTGATCGTGGTGGCCGCTGCAAGCTGCTGCTCTGCTATAGATCTTCAGTTGAGAGCTGTAGGTTGATGATGATGGGGGGGAATGGGGTATATGGGAGGGGAAATGGGGGTGGATGAGTGTGGGGAAAGCCCGGGCTGTGAGGGGGTCTAGGAGGGGGTGTTCTAAGGTGGGGGAAGGGAAGAATGGGGTCTGGAAGGGGGTCTAACAGGTGGTGGGAGGAGGAGCTACGAATTTGGGAAGGTGGGTGAGAGGAGAAGGTGAGGGGGGGCATAAGTGAGTGGAGGGAAGGGTGGATTTCAAATTCAAATATGCTTTGGAAGTTGTGGGGTTGTGTGGGGAAGGGGTTGATTGTGTTGGAATGGGGAAAGTGGTGTTGGAATGTGGAGGATGATGTTGGAATGGTGAGGGATCTCCTTGGGACTAGGGGGGTGGAGTAATGGAGGCCATGGGGAAGTGGAGGGCTTTAATGATGGTAGGTGGGGGTTGAGGTGGTTGGGAAAGGAGGAGAGAGAAGAAAATTCAAAATTGGGTGTTGAGGAGAGAGAAAGTGGAGTGAAAAAGAGGGATTAGGAGGGGGAAGGGTGGGGAATCTCTCCCCTAGGGTTTCTCACCCAAAAAATGTTGGAATCACTCCACTAAACTAAGCTTTGGATACTCAAATGGCATTTTTTCATTGATTCATTCATTACCTCCAAATGAAGGAAATGGGGCCCTATATATAGGAAACCCACATTTTACAATAAGACCCTGACAAAAGACTCATTGACAAATAACCGAAGGGGTAGGGGAGCTCATTGGGCCAAGCCCGAAGAAATGGGCCCAATTATCACATTACACATTCTAATGACACTCAAACATAGGAAAATAAATGCAAGACCTAGGGACATGACTCAAATAAAATGCAAATTACATCAAATGACTCAAGTAAAATTACATAGGACTCAAAATTAAATGACTAAACCATGCCGGATGCAACCGGGGCGAGGAGACGAGCTATGAATGTGGGCATGGAAGGTGATGTCCACATCAATATAAAGCGAGCTAGGTATCCCTACACATGCTCTCTAGCAGCGGCATAAACAAATATATATGAAGTAATCAAAATGTCGAGAAGGGAGCGAAAACGATACCTCCACGCGCTCGGCGTGGGGAAGACGGACCCGGCCGAAACTCGTACTCCCGGGACAATTAATACACCATATTATAGCAAATGAATTACTGCCCACTCCACGCAGGGAGGTAAAGGGCTACACAAACGGGCCCGAGAGGACTGAATTCGGGTTGACGGGCGGCTTCTCGCGTCTCTTCGGCAGCACCCGAACTAGTGACGGTGGGGCCCACGTGCTGTCCGGAGGGGTCGAGTGGGACCCGGTGACACCGCTGTAGTGGGGACACTTAGGGAAGCGTTCTCCGAGCTGGCGGCACGCTGGTTCGCCGGTCGGAGGTCGGGCGGCTCCGATCGGCACCGTTCGGAATAACCGGCCACGGACCTGCCGATTCTATTTTTCGGCGCGCGCTCCGACGAGAACGGACGCTGCGATCAGCCCCGACGTCGGAATGCGACGAAACTGGCGCCGTTGGAAAGATGCTTCCAAGGGATTCAACCCAAGGTGATTACAGAAAATAATCAAGCTTGTACTTCTGATTGGCGAATTTTGAAGGTTGCTGTTGTACAGTATCTGAACTCTCAGACTAGCAGGAAACCTTCCTGAGAGTTGCCTTTGACCTCGAGGTAGACGTCCGAATCTGGGGTTGTGTTGTTCAGAAAGGTTGTGGGAAATCAAGATACGAATCCAGGACTATTTTGGCATCTGGATTTGGAGGTGGTGGTGATTTGTTCTGATTTTGGAAGTGGAGGGTGGTAGGATCTGGGATCTGACTGACAACACTGTAGCTGAGGAAGAACATGAATTTCTAAAAATAGATAAAAGGCTGATAAAAAATTAAGAAAATTTATGAATGTAGGGGGTGATGGAAAGAACTCCCAGTAAAATTGGGAGGGTTTGGACAAATCAAAAAGATGGCCGGAGGTGGGAAACATAGGGATGCTGTCACTGTAGACAGAGATAAAACAGAACTAGGAATGAAAGATGTACAAAAATGGGAAAATACTAAATGATGGAATTTGGGCGTGAAAAGTTAGGTGGAGCTTGGGATACAAGGGAAGAATACACCATAAAAATTTCAGACCACGAAGAGGCCGTGGCTGATAGCAAGAATTTCGGGAAGAGACCTCTATCCAGTAGGACAGAATACCGAGAACGGTTTCGTGGCGGCTCGAAGGCGGCACGAACGGCGGCGGCGGCGGCACAGACGATCACCGGAGATAGAGGGGAGGGGATAGGAGGTAGAAACACTCTAGAACTTGAGGTTAGTGGAGAGGAACCAGAGGGGAGAGGGCTGGGGGTGCACTAAGCTCTTGGCCATTCAACAAAAATTCTGATTTTTCATTGATTTTCTCATGAAAATACAAGCTTATATATGCTACCATTCTAATCTAATGTGGACCCTTAAATCAAGGGTTGGGGATTGAAGGGCTGGGATTAAGTGTGAATGACACACAAAAATTAATAAAATATTAAGGGGAGAGGGGCGCCCCCTTGACCATGGTTAATGGGGTTGAATGGGTAGGTAAGGTAGGTAACCCACCTTGGACTAATTAAGCCACTTGTCTCCCATGTGATCAAATGGCATTCAACCCTTCTAGATGGCCACCTAGGATGGTTGACCAGCCCCACATGGATGACATGGACCAATGGGAAAGGGCTGGGGGCCCCCTTGCTGGTCCTACTGACAAATTACATAGAAACCCACACAATCCGTGGGAATGACGCATTGGCCGATAAAGCCGTACAATTGCGCGTATACTTTCCCGTGGATATAAAAATAAACTAAAGGATATAAATGCAATATGAAAAGTACTGGCTCGGCGTCGATTCTCATCAACTCTCCTTGGGTGGGAGGAACTCGACCCCGTCGAGTAGTGGTAGGGATGCTCGAGTACTCCGGCGGATCCGTCACCGTGCCAAGTAGCGCGGGTATGCTCCGCTCCAAGTGATCGTCACCTGCTCAGTCCATATATACTCGATATGCGAACTGCTATGGGCTAAAGGTGGTCACTCCGAAGTGGCACTCTCAAAAGGGAAGAAAACAGCTCGAAAACTCACTAGGAATCACCACTGAGTCCCTATAGGTGACTGATCCGGGTATAGATGTGGAACCGATCCCATACTCATCAAGTGAGTCCACTCGCCTCTTACTCATAAGAGAACGACAACGAGCTTGCACAAGACGCATGCAGACAAACAAACGACACACAAACCACACAAATAAGAAACCGACTCATGCATGACTCTAGACACACCTATTGTTAGTCCGACCCGTACATAGGTGACGGCGGACCAGGACACCCGAATGTGTGCCATGCATGCATGTTATGTAACCGGAGATGGGTGGTATGGGGAACACCTAAACATCCAAGTATGACCCAGTCATGCATGGACGACCCTTTAGATTTAGGAGACTTGAGTGGGCTAGGAAAGCCGGGTGTGGAAGAGCCGGGTGTAGGTGTATCGTGGACGAGCTTGGTGGGTATGGAGGACCCGACCCGTAGGAAAGGGGTATGAAGGTGGACTTCCCCGAAGAAGTGAAGGGAATATGGAGGGTCTAGGGATCCACTAGGGAAGGGGTCAAAGGGATCAAAGAAGGTATGACCCCTTAGGGTGGGTTCCAACATGACATGGTCCCAATCGTGAAATTCTTGAAGGTGCGGGTGGTCACCTTCCTCCATCATGGTAGATGGGACCGTGTATAGGAAATATGACTCCTCCCTCGGAAGCAAAGTCATGAAGTCGGGCTCATCCGGTAGCGGGAGAAGTAGAAGAACCTCCGTGGTGACACAACCCACGGTGCACTCGGAGGTAATGGACCCGAAGGCCGGATGGGTGAAGCTACGACTCGTGGGTTGGTCGAAACCTCGGGCCAACATATGTGTCAACTGCCATTGCCAACCTAAACCAAGGATAAGGTCACCCAATGTGTCAACATGGTGACGAGATCGGAACGTAGTATGGTAGGAGTTGGCGGGCACTAAAGGTAGGGTAGGGTCCATAGACGGGTAAGGGAGTGGGACCAAGCCATCCTTGAGCCAACTAAGAAGCTGCTCGGCTATGTATAATGTACCCGTTAGAAATACGGGTGGCTCGGGATGAGGTGGCTCCAAGCGCGAATCCGAAGGTGGAGTGGGCCGCTGGGGCTGGGTGGCTGGACATACGGGGTCCCTAAGGGTGATCTTACCGGGTAGGTAAGGTGGGCATAAGGTGCAAGTCCTCTTGTCCCAGTCAAGATTGGCCCTTCTCTCTCCTAACCACTTTTGCCCTAAAATGATACATGAACCAGCAAGTGTGCCGATCCTGCACCATGCACCATCGGTGTAGAGAACAGATCCGATCCTCGTATAGAACTCAACAAAAGTAAAATCACCATCCTGGATAATCTCGCCTGTCTTGGAGAGAGACTCCACGATGTCAAGAGAAACCCAATTACCCGACTCCCTATCGGTGAAATGGAGTTCCGTTGTAGACCCGTTGGGTAGAGCGACTTTCATAGTGAGAGGGGTAAAACCAAGGGCTCGGTCCATGAGGACATTGACTTTGGCCACAAAGGTTGACCACTCGGACGTATGGTCTTGGGGAACGGCCATGGGTAGCGGACATGGACATGCATACACATGGTGACAAGACACTAGACCGACTATGCAAGTTTGGAATGCATGCACACTAAGGACCCTAGACGTAAACCAAGACTCGGTACGTGGCGGAGATAACTGATCCGAAGATCACTCGCGCAAGTGTGCGGCCTTCCCGATAGGCATAGCCTAACGTTCGGACAACACCTTTTGATATACCGAGTAAAGGGATGTAAATGCGACCCAAAAGATATTTTTTTTTGTTTTAAAACAATGATGACCCTAAACGCGACTTAGACAATGACTAATGACTAGACGTAAATGACACTTTTTTTTTGATTTGGACACCCTAGACTCAACTTGCTCTGATACCAAATTGATGCGGGACGAGACCACGGACACGACAAGCTCGTGAATGCCCCTTAATGAGGGAAGCGTCAGATGTGCGCGGTTGAGAAACCGGCAATGAGCTAGGGTGATCGGCTCTCTTTTGTGCCCGGATCGGGTCACGGGACGGTCACGTACTCTCTCGCAGCAGCGGTAATGAACATATAAAGCGAGCTAGGTATCCCTACACATGCTCTCTAGTAGCGGCATAAACAAATATATATGAAGTAATCAAAATGCCGAGAAGGGAGCGAAAATGATACCTCCACGCGCTCGGCGTGGGGAAGACGGACCCGGCCGAAACTCGTACTCCTGGGATAATTAATACACCATATTACAGTAAATGAATTACTGCCCACTCCACGCAGGGAGGTAAAGGGCTACACAAACGGGCCCGGGAGGACCGAATTCGGGTTGACGGGCGGCTTCTCGCGTCTCTTCGGCAGCACCCGAACTAGTGACGGTGGGGCCCACGTGCTGTCCGGAGGGGTCGAGTGGGACCCGGTGACACCGCTGTAGTGGGGACACTTAGGGAAGCATTCCCCGGGCTGGCGGCATGCTGGTTCGCCGGCCGGAGGCCGGGCGGCTCCGATCGGCACCGTTCGGAATAATCGGCCACGGACCTGCCGGTTCTGTTTTCCGGCGCGCGCTCCGGCGAGAACGGACGCTGCAATCAGCCCTGACGTCGGAATGCGACGAAACTGGCGCCGTTGGAAAGATGCTTCAAAGGGCTTCAACCCAAGGTGATTACAGAAAAATAATCAAGCTTGTACTTCTGATTGGCGAATTTTGAAGGTTGCTGTTGTACAGTGTCTGAACTCTCAGACTAGCAGGGAACTTTCCTGAGAGTTGCCTTTGACCTCGAGGTAAACGTCCGAATCTGGGGTTGTGTTGTTCAGAAAGGTTGTGGGAAATCAAGATACGAATCCAGCACTATTTTGGCATCTGGATTTGGAGGTGGTGGTGATTTGTTCTGATTTTGGAAGTGGAGGGTGGTCGGATCTGGGATCTGACTGACAATACTGTAGCGGAGGAAGAACATGAATTTCTAAAAATAGATAGAAGGCTGATAAAAAATTAATAAAATTTGTGGATGTAGGGGGTGATGGACAGAACGCCCAGTAAAATTGGGAGGGTTTGGACAAATAAAAAAGATGGCCGGAGGTGGGAAAAACATGGATGCTGTCACTGTAGACAGAGATAAAATAGAACTAGGAATGAAAGATGCACGAAAATGGGAAAATACTAAACGATGGAATTTGGGCGTAAAAAGTTAGGTGGAGCTTGGGATACAAGGGAAGAATACACCATAAAAATTGTAGACCACGAAGAGGCCGTGGCTGAGAGCATGAATTTCAGGAAGAGACCTCTGTCCAGCAGGACAGAACACCGAGAATGGTTTCGCGGCGGTTCGAAGGCAGCACGAACGGCGGCGGCGGCGGCACAGACGATCACCGGAGGTAGAGGGGAGGGGATAGGAGGTAGAAACACTCTAGAACTTGAGGTTGGAGGAGAGGAACCAGAGGGGAGAGGGCTGGGGGCGCACCAAGCTCTTGCCCATTCAACAAAAATTCTGATTTTTCATTGATTTTCTCATGAAAATACAAGCTTATATATGCTACCATTCTAATCTAATGTGGACCCTTGGATCAAGGGTTCGGGATTGAAGGGCTGGGATTAAGTGTGAATGACACACAAAAATTAATAAAATACTAAGGGGAGAGGGGCGCCCCCTTGACCATGGTTAATGGGGTTGAATGGGTAGGTAAGGTAGGTAACCCACCTTGGACTAATTAAGCCACTTGTCTCCCATGTGGTCAAATGACATTCAACCCTTCTAGATGGCCACCTAGGATGGTTGACCAGCCCCACATGGATGACATGGACCAATGGGAAAGGGCTGGGGGCCCACTTGCTGATCCTACTGACAAATTACATAGAAACCCACACAATCCGTGGGAATGACGCATTGGCCGATAAAGCCGTACAATTGCGCGTATACTTTCCCGTGGATATAAAAATAAACTAAAGGATATAAATGCAATATGAAAAGTACTGGATCGACGTCGATTCCCATCAGAATCTTACTCTCGCCCGACACGGGTCAGAATAAGCGCACAATAAACTCGTCACTCACGTGACTGGCACGCCCGCGCAGTCAATCAGTCAGTTAACTACCGGTTAATTAATTGGTTGATCGACGCGTGAATAAACCAAACAAAAAAAATAATTTTTAATAAAAAGTGAATAAAATCAACAAAATAAAACATCCCAAACAACCCCAGGCTCCAATCCCAGCCCCTCGGCCTCAGCAGCCCACCATTCCTACCCGACCCCAGCTTCCACCACCCCCGGCCCATCGTGATGACAAGGGAAAGGGGTCGATGACTGGTGGAGCACCTCAGGGCACTGGGTCCCGTCATGAGTGTTACAGGTACGGAGGAGTTGGTCATTATGATGTTAGTTGTCCTACCCGATCTTCTTTGGTCATCAGGGATTCTTCGACCGGTGAGCTCGCACATGGGATCATATTTGTCAGTTATGAGGCTGACTAGGAGCTCGCGGAGGAATTCTTTGATGAGCTGATTGAGGGCGAGCAGTTGGATGTCCAGGGCAAGTAGTGCCAGGATTATGTTCAACTGGGTGTTGTCAGGTGTATCTTGACCCATCCGTTGGTGAGTGATGACTGGCGTCGCACCACCATTTTTCATACCTTTTGCAGGCTGGGCGGGAAAGCCTGCAAGGTGATCATAGATAGAGGGAGTTGTATTAACGCTAACTCCACGGGTACTGTGACACGCTTAGGGTTGACCCCCATGGACCACCCCACCCCTTATCGCGTGTCATGGGTAGATTCAACCTCTATTCTGGTCCGGCTGTGATGTTTGGTGCCATTGTAGTTCCATGCCTACCAGGACGGGATCTGGTGTGATGTGTTGCCTATGGAGGTAGGCAGTATTATCCTGAGAAGGACCTAGTTATTTGATCGGGATGCTACCCTCCATGGCTGGTCAAACACATGCACATTCGACCATAATGGCCAATGGATTACTCTTCACCCGTCCCAGCCAAGGAGTCCATCCATCAGGGGTCCCACTGGGCCTAGTACCCCGACTCCTACTGTTCCAGGGCCTAGTACCCCATCACCGACTCTGGCTACGACCTTACCTCCGAATGTCCCTGCCCCGAGTGTTCCTCCGACTAGTAGGTTGATGCTAGTCAGCTCCCGGGAGGTGGAGCGTGACTTTTTTAGAGGGGACCCTATTTTTGCCATCGTAGTCCGAGAGGTGGTTAGAGAGTCGGAGAGCGATCTCCCATCTGATGCTGCTGATGTCCTTCGAGAGTTTGCTGATGTATTTCTCGATGATTTACCCGAGGGTCTTCCACCCATGCGGGACATTCATCATGCTATTGACCTGATTCCGGGGTCCTCATTGCCCAACTTGCCACATTATAGGATGAGCCCCGCTGATCACGTTGAGCTTCAGCGTCAGGTCGAGGAGTTGATGACGATGGGATCTCTCCGTGAGAGCATGAGTCCATGTGCCATCCCTGCATTGCTTGCTCCTAAGAAGGACCGTACTTGGAGAATGTGTGTCGACAGCCGTGCAATCAATAAGATCACGGTGAAGTATAAGTTTCCCATTCCCCGCTTAGATGACATTCTTGATATGATGGTGGGAGCCACTGTGTTTTCTAAGATCGATCTGAAGAGTGGTTATCACCAGGTGCGGATCAGGCCTAGAGATGAGTGGAAGACATCCTTTAAGACCAAAGACGGTCTTTATGAGTGGCTGGTCATGCCCTTTGGGTTGACCAATGCTCCCAGCACCTTTATGCGGCTGATGACCCAGGTCCTTCGACCTTTGATTAGGGTCTTTGTGGTAGTTTATTTCGATGACATTCTCATCTATAGCCGCACCCGGGAGTCCCACTTAGACCATCTACATCAGGTCAGTCTTATCTTGCGGAGAGAGAGTCTTTATGCCAACCCTACGAAATGTGCTTTCATGACTAGTCAGGTCACTTTCTTAGGGTTCATTGTGTCTAGCGAGGGAGTCTTCACTGACCCGGAGAATGTCAGGGCTATAGTGGAGTGGCCCGAGCCTCGTACTCTTCATGATGTCCGTAGCTTTCACGAACTGGCGACCTTCTATCTCCGTTTTATTCGAGGCTTTAGTTCCATCACGGTCCCTATCACTGATTGCCTCCGAAAGGGGACGTTTGAATGGACGAAGGCCTCCTCGGCTGCATTTGCGCTCCTCAAGGAGCGCATGACTCAGGCACCTATTCTTAGACTTCCTGATTTTACAAAGGTGTTTGAGGTCTCTTGTGATGCTTCCGGGGTTGGTATTGGTGGTGTTCTAATCCAGGAGACCCACCCCATTACTTATTTCAGTGAGAAATTGAGCGATGCTAAACTGCGTTACTGTAGACGTCAAAAAAAGAGAAGAATGATGAATGAATGAAATGATGATCATACAACATGTATGTCTCCGCATCCGAGAGCAAGTCGAAGACAGAAAGGCCGAATAAACTCATACCTCACCTGATCAGGACGAGAATGCACCTGATGGTCCGCTACCTGATAAGGAAGCCCCTCAAGCAAAAGATGTGGCCACGGCTCCCCAACTGGCTGTGTCGAAGGCCGAATCAGGAAGAAACCCGGTAATTCGGACACGGGCTCGGCGTGCGCTGAAAATCACTCGAAGTCCTAAACCGAGGCTCGAAGGCTTCGAATTAAACATCTCGGAGGCGATGCATTACAGCTAAAGTACTACCAAAGGGTAGGCGTCCGTCTAAATCACCTCTAAGTTGGGAAGAGACACTATGATACTTAAACCGACGCACCCCCCATGGGCCACCAAAACTGGCGCGCCCTTCCAATAACCTTAAACCGGTGCGCCTTTCCTCCTGGTGCTAATCTGGCGCGCTCACCCCGCACCGTGTTAACCAAGGTGGCCATCCCATCCTCAGTCCGATCCCCTATTTTCAGGTGCGAACAAAGAGAATTTACCCGAAATGGGCAAACATCCAGCACCTGACCAGCGTGCAACTGCCTGAGCCCTTCCTGCTCCCAAGAATAAAGGGCTTCGAGCTCCGCACGGAACGTCGCTTCTCCGCCGGTCACCGTCGACCAATCTCATGGAGGCAGCTTCCCTACTCTATGGCCCCCTACCCGCAGGCCACTCGATGGCTTCGAACGAGATGCAGGGCAGAAGAAAGAGCAAGGCGCTATAAAAGGAACTGAGACTCCACTAGAGAAGGGGCTACTGGGCGGTTGGTTAGAGGTTGGTAACAAGAAGAGAGGCTAGCCGAAGAGGAGAGAAGCTCCGTTCCCCCCTGCACATGCGAGGTGAAGAAGAGAGAGAGTGTGTGAGAGAAGAGAGGTGAGCTTAGGGGGGGAAGGAGCTGGTGCTCTCTTCCCCCTCCCCCACTAATGTATTCACTTCTTCCCCTTGCTGTCTTTTTTTTTTCTCTAGGTGTATTCTCCTTTGCTCTGGGGCAGATCCCCTTCTGTATTTCGTCCCTCTTCCTATTGCGGATGAATAAAAGAAAAGCCTTTGCAATGTATGATGTTCCACTCATTTGGTCCCCTCCCCTTTCTCCTTATCTTTTACTCACCCAGGGTCCTTCGAAGCTTGCTTCTACGTAGCATAGCCTTCGGAGGAACCCGTCAGAGGAGTGAACATTCATGGCCTCCCTTGGCAAATATCTGTCCCATTGGAATGTTTGTGAAGCTACTACCTGTGAGCTGTTAGAACCCTTGAAGGCTAGCCCTCGGGCCTTGGAGCTCACTTGTGGGTTATCGGACCGCCGGGAGGCCACTCCGAATTTTGAGGATCATCCCGGAGCATTCCATTTGATGATCTTCCATTTTCTCTAACAAACCCCAGTCCGGAGGAGATGTTGTCCAATTTTTGCCAGGGACATGAACAATAAGAATAAAGAGCGAGAACATATAAAAGAAGACAAATAAGACTCCTTCATGCCAAAAACTGTTCGACTCAAAACCCCCCCCCTTTTGAATCAAACAGAAACTGAATCTATGAGTTCCTATATGATAAACCCTTCTGGCAAAACATTCAAACTTTCATGTTAACTCACCTTAACAAATGACAAGAAGTGTTCAAACCTTCCCCCTATTGATTTAATGCATCAATTGAACAAGCAATCCAACCATTTGGTCAATCTGTAGGTCAAAGAAATAAGAAAAGAAGCAAAAAGAATGAAATGAAACCTCTAAGAGCTAACCCGGCGTGGGCTAATCCGACGTGGTACCCCCCCGCGCCGGTTTAGCTTCACACTCAAAACCCCCTTCGTCTTCCTGGTGTCTATCCGGTGCGCCCCCTTTCTTGTTTGAGCCATAAACCGGTGCGCATCCCACCTCCCTTGCTAACCGGTGCGCCCCCCCTTGGTGGCCTTAGCCGGAGCGCCCCTGATTCCCATTGAACCAGCGTGCCCCTTGTAGCATGTTGCATCCCCTAGTTCGTGTTTGGTTTCAATGATATCAAAACGATTATGTTTGTGTGTGTATGTGTTTCATTGAGCAACATGTTTTATATTTTGATTTGATGAGTTGAAAGATAGATTCAATGTTCACTCTTGAAAGTCATATGAACCCTTGGTGTTTAAGGAACTAATGTTATATTTATGTTGGTTTGTAGGAACACAAATACATGGCTCATACTTGGAATCTAAAGGAGTCCATCAATGAAGCTCTTCTTATAAAAGGAGGTTAACTCTGTTCATATTTGAAAGTCATATGAATGATTTGTATTTAAGGATCTCATGCTTTAAATATTTTGATTTGCAGGATAAAAATCCATGATTCATGTTTGGAACTCAAAGGAGTGCATCAATGAAGATCTTATTAAAAAAGGGAGTTGACTCACTCATCGCATTGCGTTGACTCTTCTATGTTTCATGCATTTCATCAAATAGGTTTTCGAAGTATTGGTTGGGTATTTTCATGCATTCTTCCTCATGCACTTTTTGGGCTTGAAATATCCTCAACCTATTAACTTAAAATTTGATGAATGTGATTTTAATGATGCTCTCTGGTTTTATGAATTCATGGTCATTTGGTTTTTGCAAAACAAGTCACCGTGCATTGGGTGCTTTAATTGCCAATATGACAATTGTGGTTCTAGGCGTGATTCATTTCTAGCTTGAACCACATGATTGAATGGTGTTGATTTGTAAGTCAAATTCATGATGTGCTTAAACCTTCTTGCATTAATCATGGTGAAATGGTCTATGCATGTTGTTCATGTGGTTCTTTTGTGTAAATAAAATGCCTAAGTTAATTCATGAAAGTCATGATGAAAATGGTTTTATTGATGGTATGATAATACTCAAACACTGCATAAATGAATAACAATTGATTCAGTTTATATGATGTGGAAATTGGGTTCTCAAATGTGTTTTCCTGCATTTTTTCATGGACAAAATAGAACCCCAGAATGGCCGGTCGACCGCCCAGTCCAGGACGGTCGACCCCATGTTTTTCTGTTCTGTCCAAACAGAATTTCAGCAGGACCGGTCGACCGGACTTTGTGAACCGGTCGACTTGTGTCTACCGGTCGACCTGACTTTCTGACAGGTCGACCGGTTTTTCTCTGCTACCCCAAAACAGAATGGGTGATTAGCCCGGTCGACCACCCCAATGAATCTGGTAGACCGGCAATTCTCTGCTACGCGAATGGGATTTCCGGGAGCGTCCAAAACCTAATGAAAATAAGGAGGATATCATCTACATCCGTGAAGATCTGGAGCTCGTGGAAGAAGAAGAAAAGGAGCGGATCGACAAGAGGATCAAGAGAACGCAAGAATCGTCTTCATCCGGCTTCCCTCCAACTCATGGTTCAAAGAACATCATCAACCGACCTTGGAAAATAAAGGGGGACCATTTCTATGTCTTCTATCAGTTCTTTGTGATGTGTTCTATGATCTATATTTTGGGTTTGAGCATGCTTGAATATTTGTGTTTATTTTCTGAACATTAGAGATATTTGTGTGTGTGACCGTCTGTATATACAGTCGTGTTTGATCGCCTGCGTGCGGTCGTGTGTGTGTCATTGTGCTGCGGTTGTTGCAGCGTGTGTGTGTGTGTGTTTGTGATCCGGTAGTCAGATCTTGTGGGAAACTTCGTCTCCGTCTGTGTATGTGTTGGGGCGTGTCCTCGTGTGTGTGCGGGCGTCGTCCCGTGTGTGTTTGGAGCATCATCTCCGTTTGGGGATTTATCCCCGAGTGAAGCCTCCCCGGGTTTGGTGAGGGGTGGACGTAGGGAGCCCGTCGTGGTCCCGAACCACCTTAAAAATTCTGTGTCTTATGGTTTGCTTTTGTGGATGCGTGCTTAAGCGTTTATATTGGTTGAATGTTCGTGTGTGAACGGTGAGATCGAGAGAACCTAGTTATCGTGTTTAGCTAATATCTTCAATCTTGTCAATATTGTAATTTCCGTTGCATAAGCATTTAAATTTACCATTGTTCGTAGGGCACAATTCAACGCCCCTTTCTTGTCCACTCGCCTACCCAGCGACCCAACAATTGGAATCAGAGCCACAACTCTAACTTATAGGGTCTAACGACCTTTAGAGTGATCCCTCGACGAGTTTCATTGAGCATCATGTCTTATAGTGCTTCATCTTCTCTTCCTCCTCGTTTTGATGGTCACAACTACATTGCTTGGAGAAATAACATGTCTACTTATCTTGGAGTTTATGAACCTGAAATTTGGAAAGTGATATGTAATGGTCCACATAAAATCCCTGCAAATGAAAATAAACGGAATGAAAAACACATCAAGAAAAATGCTATAAATGATATTGCATTAAATGTTCTGATGAATAGCATATAATCTGATGTACTTATATTTGTTTCAGCATGCAAATCAGCAAGGGAAGTCTGGAACAAGCTCACATGCAAGTATGAAAGAAATGGAATGGATGCTTGCATGATGGCTCATGGAGAGAGTGAGGTTGGGTAAATTCTGATTCTGAAGAACTTTCTGTTGAGGAATGGCAATTGGCATATGCTGAAATGCATGACAGATGTAAGGAATTTAAATCTGAAAATTAAAAACTGAAAAAGAAACTTAAAGAAATTCTAAGTACATCTGTGAGGAGGGTAAATCTTGTTTGACCCAGGAACGGCCCAAGCGCAAGCGGCTCATTAAGGTTTGGACGCGCTAGGCCCAAGCAAGGAGCGAACATACACGCTCAACCCAATAAGAGGATGGTCGGCCCAACAGAGTGCAGGTGCCGGAAGGGTGTGGCGACGTCGTCCTTGTACGGTAGTGCGATGCTGTGGCCTCCCGAACTATACTGCTGCAAACCTACAGTGCAAAGGTTAGAAAAATAGGAATAACGTGATCGCCAGAGACCTATACCTGGGCCTCACAGGGGTAGGATGATCATGAACGCCTTAGAAGTGGGAGACGCTGGGTTCTTCTGTCCTCATTCTCGGCCGGCCAAGAACAAGGAGCCCTGCAAGTCGATGATGAAGTTCCTGCAAAACAACCAGCAAATAGAAGAGACGATTAGACTATGATTATGTAGTATATGCTCAAACCAAAGAAATAAACGTGCAAATGGTGGTGATCGTACCGGGAAGGGGGGCGGAAAGGGGGATGGCCGAGACTTTCGACCATCCACCTTCCCTATATTTTGGGTTGAAAAACCTCTTTAGAATAGGATCTAGGCAAGTCTAATATGCATGCAATGCAGTAAAATGGACTAGAAAGCAACAAAATAGAGAACAAGGGAGAGGAAAGACGGGGTTTGCCCGTCTACCAAGTAGAGGGCGGCCAAGCAGGTGGTCGCCTAGACAAGGTGGGCGGCCATGTCGATGGCCGCCCCCTGCAACTGGAGCTCGTCCACGGCGGAGCTCTCCAACTTCAGATAGATCAACGGGGATGAGGAAAGGTAGGGGAAGGCGCTCTCGTGCTCACAACTCTCTCTCTGAGCTCGAACTACTAGCCTCTCCTCCTCACCAAATGTCCAACTCTCTTCGTGAGAAAAAATGTCCAACCCCCCGTGAGATGATTCGGAATGGGTTTTTGTATGTGGGGGCCAAACTCCATCCAAAAATATTCAAAAATAGAGATGACGTGCAAGCTACGTGGGTCTCGAACCTCCCAAAGTGGGAGCAGTTCCGGAGAACGTGCCCGGAGTGGGCAGAACGTGGGGTTGACGGATGGTTGACAGGAGGCGGCCAAAGTTCTGGTCGCCCAAAGAGCTGGGTGGCCAGGTCAATGGCCTCCTTGAGGGAGCTGGGCGGCCAGCAGTCTGGCCACCTAGGATGGTGGGTGGCCAGGACTTTGGCCGCCTTGGGAGGTGGGCGGCCAGCTCTCTGGTCTCCCTGGAATGGGCTGGGTAGCCAGGTCTCTGGCCGCCCTGGGTTGTGGGCGGCCAGCACCTTGGCCGCCCAGGGATCAGGGCAAGATATGTTTAGAATCATATATAGAGCTTCAAAAAAACACCTCGGGGTGGAGCCTACCTAAACAGGGATGAGACTCCACACTCTCAATCAACCAAGGAAAAAGTCTCACTTCAATGATGGCTAGACAAGGTCCACGGGATGTCCAAAATTAGGCATCCACAAATGCCCCTCCGGAACGCCCGTTTTGCAAGGGAGCCTGGCGGACTGATAAATGGGTGTTTCAGCAAAGAAACAAGCCTAATAGGACATCCCGCTCAAGGGGATTCTTGAGCTAAGATTGAGCTTCGCATATGAATGGACAAGCATGATGGGACCAGAGAGGTCATTCAAAAGGAGGAAAGAAGGAACAGTAATCTAAGAGGGCTTGTATCTGCGGTCGCATGGGACCCTCTAGCAGTGCTTCAGGACTTGAGGGGATGAAAACACAATCCAGTACTCAAGGAGATACAAGACACCTGAAACAGGAGTAGGTAACAAAATCAGGATAGGGAATATGACCTTCAGATCTCAATATACTCATGACGATCGCATGCAAAACACACTCTCGACTTGTCGAATCGGAGTGGAATAAGATAGTCGACAAAAAAGTGATGGAATTGAGGAACTTGGATGATTGACAAAAGAGGGATAGAGTCCAGGGCAGGCCAAGGGCAAACCCTTCTCTCGACCCTTGTCTCCTCCTTGCTGCATGAATGCCATGCTTCTCTAAGTGCATTTTTTTTATTTGCTTTTTGTATGATCGATGGTGGGATAAAAAATGACCTATTTGATGCATGCCGGGTTTTAAAGGGAAAAACCTATCTAATGCATATCCAGAGGTAATATTGTCTGGCTCCGGGAAAGACGTCGATCGAGAGTCCGACGAGTCCGTCATCCCGAGGTCAATCATGAAACCAAACGGCCATCGAATAACTTAGGGAACATAAACCCCTCATTATTTTTATTAGAGAGGAACTCAGAGTTTATGCGCCCGAAGTTATTAGCCTCCGGGATCTATATAATATAGTATATATAATAGTAGGAGAAGGCGATGAAGAGTGAACCCCGATGCTATGTGACCTGCGGCTGCATAAACACACATTAGTGAAGTTCACAAATAAATAAGCATTTAAATAGGAAGCATTCACTAAAATAAGTAAGTAAGGAAAGGAAACATCATCCTTCAACTTTACAGTGGGCCTAATGGACAAAATTGAATTCCGCGGGGATGGTCACCAGGGCGTAAGCACGTCCCCGAAGGTGATCACTCCCGATGATAGGGGAGCCTATGCTAACTTCGCCTATCACATCAATTGACTCCAACAAGGTGTCTGGTTGAGGGGAAGATTAACAAAAGGATAGCTCAAGCTCCAAAGCCGAAGTCCATCCTGGACCCGCTGACATAGGTAGGACGTTTGTCCGATCAGGGGGATATGGAGTAGAAAGAGTAAGGAAAAAGGTATTGGTAATGCAACCAAGCATCTGCTGAAAAATCAAGTGATATGAGGGTGTCATTTGCTTAGGACTCAAGTTGAAGCGCCGAGCTGGCGGAGTTCAATTGCCATTAAGATTCATGGAAAACAAAGGAATGAGGAGTGTTGCTCCTCCCAACAATGTAGCCAGGGATTTGACTAGTTTGGATGGGCAGATGGGCGTGCAGTTTGCCCATAGTTTGTGTGTTGATAGCAGTGCAGGTATAAATCTCCTGGTGGGATGGAAGGAAGAAAGGGGAGTAGCCTTTGGGGTTCGCAGTTGTGGGGTAGTGATGAAGGGAAAAAGAGATGGTGTAGTGAGGTATGTGATGCGGGGAGATGCCCCTCCGTTTTTTTTAGATTTTTAAATATTTAGATTTTTTGGGATTTTTTTTTCATATTTTTATTTTTTTGGATTTTGAAAATTTTGATTTTTTTTGGATTTTAAGTACTTCGATTTTTGTAGGAATTTTTGACATATTCAGATTTTTTTGGTCAACATCTGGCAACTGCCCATGAGACATCACAACAATGAAGGAAGGATAGGCTCTTTCTACAACCTCCCAAGTATCCTAAATGCACATCTAGGTTGATTTGGGACTATAGACTCCTCGAATGATAGTCTCGCCGGTTAAGACTTATCCTGATGACAATACCGTCATTCCAAGCTTAGGCTTCCAGTTGCTTCCGACCGCAGAGATACACCCAAAAAGTGTTTGAGGTAAATGATTTGCCCGACCCGGGTCTATTTCCTCACAACCATAGACGATATATGATGGAACACCTTGGAACCCTAACGGCCAACCGCGCGACGCTGACCCGGAATCAGACGCCGTCACACCGATAGGTGACGCGCATGTATTGACCTAAGCCCGAGGTTGATGAAAGAAAACACTAAAGGAGACGATAACATTGACATACCAGAAACAAGGAGATTTCTTTGTAGCAGAAGCTTTTGTTCTTTTGGGGTAGACAATCATATAGTGATTTTTGAAAAATGGCTACAAGCCGTTAACAGAGTTATATCCTTCGGAGTTTCCATCGGATTCTGAGTCCTCAAAAGAAAAAAAAATGTAGGGGATAAACTTCACAAGAGGATCGATAAAGCCGTTAAAACGATGAGCAATGAGCGTGCTTAATTCACTCCACCCTTTCGGTGATTTTGGACCACCTTCAGAATTTGTTGCTTTTGTGTTGCCCCTTGAATTGGACTTGACTTGTAGGGCTTTCTTTTCATCTTGACCAGGCACGGTCACGACCAGGCTTTTTCATTGGTTCCATTTTGGGATTTTTCTTTCTTTCATTCTTTTTTCCTTTGCTTGGAATTTTAAAAATTTTGGGTTTTTTACTCCCTTTTTTGACTTTTGAATTTTTCATTTGCCTACGGGGACACTGCCCTCTTCATGTGCTCTGGTCTCACTTTTGAAGAGAAGGTGAGTCCTACTCTCACTTGAGGGCATCATGTTTCAGCTGCTGAGCTCAAGGCCTTAAGAGCGCCGACTGTCTTGATCAGTCGAGTAGAGAGGAAAAGGAGGATTTTGGAGTCTTCCAGAAATCTTTGAGATAGTCACCCGTTTTAGGCCATTGCCATATTTTGAAAGCAAGTGAGTGTGTGCATATTGCTTGCCCCTTGGAGCATTAGCTTAGCTAGATGGAATTCTCCTCGGTTACGATAGATCAAAGTCTTAACCACTGAGGCTTTAATGCAACCTAACCTTATCATGCATGAAGGTATGGAGAGTGAAATGCATGACAACTGCCAGACTGTTGGTTTTCTCTGATTTTTGATTTTTTTGTTAGATTTTTGGTTTGAATTTTTTTAATTTTTTGGATTTTGGGAATTTAGCTATGTACAGGGATTCCTACAGAGTGGACGGTATCGTCTGGGCACTCTGTGGACTGCTGGATGGAAGAAGAGGAGCAGTCCACCTCCTTGGTTGGCCGGAAACAAGGTTCAAGTGAATGAGAAGCAAGTACGTGACCGTGGACACGGCCCCTATACCTACTAGGATTAGTTGGTTCTTTGACTTGAATGTGTTCGACCAAAGGAGACGGGTTAGATCGTCCTTGAGCAAATTTATTGAATTCATTAGACTAAACATTAAGATCTGAGTTAACAAATTATAACTTTCGGCTAGACCTGACCAAAGTTGGTAGGGAATTTGGGTGCCCCTATCCTTCTCGTATGGCGTAACCAAAGGTTTGGACTCTTCTAAATCTGACCTATTATGTACAAGGCAAATGCCCCTAGCAGGGCTGTTGATTGGAGTAGTGTGATTAAAGATGGAGGATGGAGGTTCTGAGCTGGGGAATCAAGGATTGAAAGTTTTGCCCCTAGAGTGGGCTTCTCAATGACAGCTTCAGGCTTTTCTTTTTGGGATTGATCAGTTTTGGAGATGGAACCACTTTTAAAGGACATGATCAAGATGAATAGAAAAGAGAGGAGGACTAACAGAGTTGGTTCTCCTTTTGCTTCATGAGCTTCTTCTTGGGTTATCGGGTGGGACAAAGATTCTTCAGAGAATAGTTCTGATAAACCCAAATCCTCTATGTCTACATCATCTAGCTTTTCTTTTGGATTCACATGTTCACCTTCGTGAAACATTTCCACATTGGCGATTCTCTCTTCCAAAGGACATGATTCCTTCACAAAATAATTATGCAAATTCCACCTTGTTGATTTATCTTTGCTAACCTTAGTTGGTTGACACCGCAATCCAAATCTCTCAATTGTTCCATTTTCCTCAATCGGCTCCTTAATTCCTTGTTCTTCTTTTCCTAACCCTACGCCAGATGTATAACCCATCTTGGACATTATGTGCCATCCTACATCCTGAGGTTTCTCCCTAAGGACGAGTGACTCTAAGGATTCATAGGATGGAGTAGATTGATGGACATTCAGAGTGGAGATGACGGGCTCCTTTTCCTTTGATGACATAATCGTGGTCGGGTCCAACACAGTGGAGATGTCAACCAAAATTTCTAAAGGAGGAGCAATCTTAGGGTTGGGGGTATGCGAAGAGCTTGATTGGATAATTGGAATGACATCATGATTTGGGAGAGCAAATCTAACATTTGATTCACCAAAAGGAATGGATTCATGTTGGTGAAGCTGAATCGGAGCTAGATCAATTGGGGTAGGTGTCCCAAAAGATTCATCAACAATAGGGGTTGGTTCAACCTGAGTTGGCAGCAAAGTTGGGGTTGGAGCTAGTTTGGTTAGATCAACAAATGATAGTAGCTCCTCCTGCGAGGTATCTTGGTGAAAAATGGATGAAGCTGAGTGAACCTCCGCCATGAGCGGAGGAGAGACACCTTGATATTGCTGCTGAGTAGATGAGCCCTTAGGCATAATGAGGACTAAGGGCCTTGCCCCTTCAAGTGGAATTGGAGTAGAAGGACGGATGTCCTGGCTTTGTTGTGGAGGTTCACTCTTGGGTTGGATCAAGACCAAAGGTCTTGCCCCTTGTCCATGGCCAATCATGTTTCCTGTGTCCAAGTGCACTATGGGTTGATCATTCACCACTTCCTCCTCATCATATTGCCAATGTTGTCCTCTTTCCATCGACCTAGACTCTTGATTGCCCCTAACTATGGCTAACCTTTCCTGAGTATAGGATGCAACATGATGTGATTTATGGAAAGGAATGGAGTTGGGGATGTTCCCCATCCCACTCATGGGTGCCCCGTGGCATGTAGTGGCAACCATGGGATAGGTAGAATTGGGTAGCTGATTGAAGGCATTGATATGATCATTGGAACTTGCCCCTTCTGACGTTGGGACATCGCAATCATCTAGATGGAATGGAAAAGAGGAATTCTTGAGTTGAGCTTGGACAACATGAGCTCGTTTGTAGAGCTGAGCAAATGTGTGAAATTCGCTAAGCATCAAGATAGCGCGGAGCTGAGGAATTGTGTTGTTGACTAGAACCGTGATGGCTTGAGATTCTGGGATGGCAATCCCAGATCTAAAAGCCATAGCTCTCCACCGATTAGTAAATTGAATGAAGGCTTCATTGGGCTTCATCTTTTCCATGATAAGATCTGTGAGAGTGGGAGCTACACTAGCCATGTGGCCGAAATGAGCGATGAAACGCTGTGGACGCACTAAAATTCGGAAAGAATCGGTTCGTTTGTTGATCGGGGTTCATTCGTTTATTTAGTGTGAGGGCGTGCCAATCACAAAGTGACGATTTATTCGGGCTTCATGGAAGCCCATGGTGCGTGCGATCTGACTAATCAGACAATTGTGTAGTTCGTGTCGAGACCAAAACCCGCCGTGCCGTAAAGGCCACCGCGTTATTTACATCCCCCAAACGGGAGAACACCCTTGATTGATTGCCGGGAATAAGGGCCCTACGGCCTGAAATTCATGATAATAAAGCGAGAACAAAGATCTCGGGTCACGTTCAAACGAACCCGCGTTGGGGCGTACAATGTTCATAGATACGTATATGTTGGTCACTCACGGACCATTTCATGTTCGGACGGAAGTCCGCATTTGTAGCGTCAAAGATGACGATAAAACCGTACGGATGTCTGCCGTAGGTACGGCAAGTTTAATGCGGATGTGGGATCGGATCCCGGAAGAGGTGGGTCAAGCTGATGGACTATCGGCCCAAGAGGTGCACGGATCATGACCATGTCGGGGATTCCGAGGTCCACGTCCGATACCACGGGGCATCATTGCTTTTCTCTTCACGCACAGTCCTGGGAAGCGAGTTGTTAAATGTGAAACACGAACTCGCCAACGTGTGCCCTCGCACGCGGATCGACCTGCGCGGTCAGGTCACGGGGTTCGACCTGCCCGGTCTGGTCGCGGGGGTCAATGGGGCAGCGCCCCTTGCGGGGGTTTACTATTATTCTCATAAGCGTGGCTTGTATTCCTATTATTCTCCTCATTGTGTTTATTGATTTAGGTGTTTCTCTTGTTTCATTCTTTAGTTTAAAGCATTTCTCTCTTATTTAGGTGATTGCTTTTGCTTCTCTTTCTCCCCCCCCCCTTTTTTTACATGTATGAGTCACACCGGATTAAGAGAGAGACCAGGGGGCGCGCCGGTTAAGGCCGCGCCATTTTAGGATTGAAACAAAGGGAATAGTGGCCGCGCCGGAATGGGTGTTGCAACAATAGGAGGCAGATGGCCCGCAGGAATTGGAGCAAGTGTGGGGGGGGCATGCCGAATTAACATGGCACAAGGGGCCGCGTCGTTTTAAGGTGCCACAAGAAGCAAGAGAGGAGGAGGGCGCGCCGTTTCACACGGTGCCGGATTAAGTGGAGTGTAAGGGTAAAGCAATGGAGCGCGCCATTTTTGGGGTGGAAAAGGAAGGAACAAGGGGTTAAACCGGCGCGCCGGGATAAACTCTCCTGAGGGTTGTTTCATTGCTGTTGACTGTGTTTTCTTTTTCTTTCACCCGTAGGTTGATTCAAGGGTTGATTTGCTCGCTCTGTTGATAGATCAAGCTGGTAAGGAGGAGGTTTTAAGAGCTTTAACCATTTTAATCATTTATTATGATGAAACAACATGAACATCTAAGTGTTTTGTTCAGGCAGTTTGCTCACAGAGGCCTCAGTTTGTTCTTTATTAGTTCAACTCGTTCACCTGTTGTTGTGCGTTCCTGGCCTTGGTGAAAATCGGGCAGCACCTCCCCTGGACCGGGACTTGCCAGAGAGAAGCAAAAGCCACCACATGGATTACTCCCGAGTAAACTCTCAAAAATGCGGAATGGCCTCACGGCGGTCCGTTAGCCCAAGTGTGTGTTTGGAACACTCGAGGGCCAGCCTACAAGAGCGACCACGACTCACGGGCGATGATTTTCGAAGTGGGATAAATGTTTGCCACAGTAGGGCAAGAAGTATTCATCCATCGAGTGGGTTATCTTGAGGGTCATGCCATGGAGCGGCAGACCTCAAAGACCCCCGGATGATCGGAGAGTGAGAATGGGAAGCAAGGACCAGAGCGACGGAGACTGAGCTTTCAAAAAAAGGTTTTCCTTTATTCATCCACACAAAATGGGGAAGGAGTCTTGATACAGAGAAGATGGAAATGAAAGCATTACAAAAAAGAAAGGAGAATACATTCGACGGAGAGAGAGAACAGCATTAGACGGAGGAGAGAGAGAGAGAACAGGCTTCTCCCTCTCGGAACCACCCCTCACCCTCACTCCCCTCTCTTCACTTCATCTCACCTCTCCGACGCGAGGAAGCAGCTTCTTTTCTCTTCGGTGGACTCTTCCTCTCAGAAGATCTCACCTCTCTTTCCCTTTCTTCTCCCGTTGCACACTGCCCAGCCAAGAGAGAGAGCCAGCCTCTTCCTTTTGTTTTCATAGTAATGCCCCTTTTTATAGAATGGCTCGCCTGGGAGGTTCCTGCCACTTCCACCTCGTCCGCGACGAAGCTCGAAGTTGACATGGTGCGCTGGACGACGCTGGTTCGCACCGTATGCTGCTGTTCGTCCGAGGATGAGATGGTGGCAGGTCCGCAAGGGTTGCTTCGCTGCTGCCACTCCCGTGCTGTCGAACGGAGGCAGAGACAGAGCGTCGGGCATTGACTGTCCCCTGCGCATCACATTTATGCCGAACAGAGTATCGTGCCAGAGATTGGATAGAATGAGGTTAAAACAGTGCGATCACTATTCCCCCGTGCCGTTTTAAACCCACATGAAATTAGCGCGCCGAGTAAGGTTGTAAGAGGTGGCACCGTATTAAGCATTTCAAGGAATAATGGCCCTTTTGTGAGTACGCCGGGTATGCCAAGGGGCACGCCGGATTAAAGCAATGCAAAGGGGGTGGTGCCGTTTTAAACCAATCATGGGGTGGCATCGTTTTAAGCCTCAAGGTGATTCTTCTTGGAAGCGCGGTCATTTATATGAACATTGGCATTCCCGGAATGTTTTAGTTGCGATGCATGGCCTCCGCAATGTTCCGTTCGTAGCTTCTGGGGCTCGGTCCAGACTTTGCGTGACTTTCGGTGCATGTCGGGCTGTGCCCGAGTTCCCGCCTTTTCTTTGATTCTGCTCTCGGCATGGCCGGTCGTAGAGTTGTGGCCGTATCTTCTGCCTGGGGGCTTCCTTAACGGATGGCGGACCACCAAGTGAGTTCTCGTCCTGGTTGGGCGAGGTATGGGTTTGTTCGGCCCTCTCGTCTTCGACTTGCGCTTGAACGCGTAGACGCGAGTGTCATATGATCATCATCGTCATC
Source organism: Amorphophallus konjac (assembly GCA_022559845.1). Classification (NCBI taxonomy): domain Eukaryota; kingdom Viridiplantae; phylum Streptophyta; class Magnoliopsida; order Alismatales; family Araceae; genus Amorphophallus; species Amorphophallus konjac. The sequence continues at coordinate 89,957,992 of CM040128.1, forward strand.
ATCATTTTTTTGACGTCCAAAAATGCCCCCCACTCGCGGGTGGCGCAAGCGAGGGACAAGTGCGCGGGGCTCACGAGTGTAGAGTTCTTCGACAAGATGCCTGTTCTTCCGGGTTAGTGGCATACTGGTCCGGTGCTAATTCGCGGGAGAGCGCCCACTCCTTCAGCGAAGGGATGAGGGAACCGCTCCACCGTGTGCGCACGTGGGCCAAGGGGTTTTTTGTTCATCGACTTAGATGGAAGGTCCAAGCCGAAGCGAAAGACGTTTCTTCTTGTTCATCGACATGGATGAAAGGTCCGAGCCAAGCCAGGAGGTTCTTTTTGTTCATCGACATGGACGGAAGGTCCGAGCCAAGCAAGGAGGTTCTTTTTGTTCATCGACCTAGACGAAAGGTCCGAGCCAAGCAAGGAGTTTTTTTTTTGTTCATCGACTTGGACGGAAGGACTGAGCCAAGCCAGGAGGCTCTTTTTGTTCATCGACATGGACGGAAGGTCCGAGCCAAGCAAAGGCGTTCTTTCTGTTCATCGACTTGGACGGAAGGTCCAAGCCAAGGGTTTATTCGTCGGTGGGACTGGGAGTTGTAATATTGAGGTGGTTTATTCATTGACACGGGGTTAATGCCAAAGCAAGGGCCTTTTGTTCATGGCTTCAGATGGAAGGTCTGGGCCACAGGTTTATGCGTCGGTGCCGACAAGGAGTCGGAGACCGATGTGGTTTAATCGTTGACACGGGGTTAGTGCCAAAGCAAGGGTATTTTTATTCATGGCACAAGACGGAAGGTCCAGGCCACTGGTTCGTTCATCGATGCCGACAGGGAGTCGGAGACCGACGTGGTTTGTTCATCGGCACGGGGTTAGTGCCAAAGCAAGGGTCTTTTTGTTCATGGCACCAGATGGAAGGTCCGGGCCACTGGTTTGTTCATCGATGCCGACAGGGAGTCGGAGACCGACGTGGTTTGTTCATCGGCACGGGGTTAGTGCCAAAGTAAGGGTCTTTTTGTTCATGGAACCGGGTGAAAGGTCCGGACCACGGGTTTGTTCATCGATGTCGACAGGGAGTCGGAGACCGACGTGGTTTGTTCATTGACACGGGGTTGGTGCCAAAGTAAGGGTCTTTTTGTTCATGAAACCGGGCGAAAGGTCCGGACCACAGGTTTGTTCATCGATGTCGATAGGGAGTCGGAGACCGACGTGGTTTGTTCATTGACGATGCCAAAGCAAGGGTCTTTTTGTTCATGGAACCGTGCGAAAGGTCCGGACCACAGGTTTGTTTATCGATGCCGACAGGGAGTCGGAGACCGACGTGGTTTGTTCATTGACACGGGGTTGGTGCTAAAGCAAGGGTCTTTTTGTTCATGGAACCGGGCGAAAGGTCCAGACCACAGGTTTGTTTATCGATGCCGACAGGGAGTAGGAGACCGACGTGGTTTGTTCATTGACACGGGGTTGGTGCCAAAGCAAGGGGAAATGTTGATTCCCCAACCCCGGACGAAAGGTTCGGGTGGGGTGTCCTTCGTCAGTGCCGACAAGGTGTCGAGGGCTGACATGGCTGATTCGTTCATTGGGATACTCGAAGATAAGAGTGAGTGTTAATAAAGGGAGACTGATTCCTCCCCTCCTTTTCCCTTTTTTTTCTTTTCTTCTCTTTCTTTTTTTCTTTTTGTTCTTCTTCTTTTTTTTTCTTTTTGTTCTTCTCTCTTTTTTTGAAACGCAAGATAAATAGTGCCCAAACCATATGGGCAATAGTAATGTAGATTCACCCGGGGCGGGGCGGAGAAATGCATTATTCATTGAATGGGGGAATCGGAGCGTGGTACAACCTCAGATGCCTACCATTGAGGGGCGGAAACTGAACCTCCCCCCGATGGTCGACGATTACATACACTCCGCCCTCGTAGACTTTCTGGACTACATAGGGTCCAAGCCAATTCTCATTCAGCTTGCCCTTGGGATTGGAAGTCATGACTTTTCTTCTCTTCACCATAACAAGGTTACCCTTCTTGAATTCGTGTTCCTTGATGAGCTTGTCGAAGGCGCGAGCTATCCGGGCCTGATAGACCTAGATGTTCTTCTGGGCTTGGAGACGTTTCCCCTCTAAGTTGGAGAGCTCTTCGAGCCTTCGCTCGACATTTATTTGTTCTTCCCGGACCAACCCGTGCTGGATTGCGACCCAAAGGGAGGGTATTTTCAGCTCGATGGGGACAATTGCCTCTGAGCCATACACCAAGGAGAAGGGTGAACAACCCGTTGGAGTTTTGTATACAGTTCGATATGCCCACAGGGCCTCGTACATTTTCTCTTCCCAGTCTCTCTTGTTAGAACTAACAATTTTGGACAGGAGAGTACAAAGAGTTTTATTGAAAGCTTCAGCCAAGCCATTGGCCTGGGATTATAAGGGGTTGACGTCCTCCAGTTAATCTTGTACTTTTCTGCCAGCCGGTAAACTTTCTGGTTGCGGAAGTGACTTCCATTGTCTGAGATAATTCGGTTCGGAGTGCCAAACCGGAATATGATGTTGTGACGGATAAACCTGGCAATGATTTCCCCGGTCACTTCTTTCAAAGCAACAGCCTCCGCCCAGTGGGAGAAGTAATCAGTTACGGCCAAGATGTACTTGCACCCAGCGGATGATGTGGGTAGTGGACCCACGACGTCTGTTCCCCATTGGGTAAAAGGCCAGCTGGGCAGTGTTGGATGCAGCGGCACGGGTGGTCTTCTAGGCACCGTCGCGTGCTCCTGGCATTTCTGACAAGACTTGGCATACTTGCAACAGTCGTCGAACATTGTCGGTCAATAGTAGCTGAGCTTATTTATTTCAATTTTCATTTTTCGGTCCTGCCTGATGTGCACCAGTCGTTCCAGCGTGAACCTCTTTCATGACTTTCCAAGCTTCTTCAGTGGATAAGCATCGGAGGAGAACCTTCCGTTTGGCATCTGCCATAATTCGGAACATGATCCCGTTTCGGACCTTATAAGAGTCCTTTGTTCTGATCAGCTTGATCTTCTCTTCTCTCTGCCTGGGCAGCTACTGATATTTAAACCACTGTAAAAGGGGGTCCCTCCAGTCGGGTAGGCTAATGGCTTCCGCTGTGGCGGCCTCAAGTTCTTCTTCTTCTGGCCCTTCTATCATGCTAGGCACTTGGCGCTGATTCACCACCCTGACGCTGAGGGATCCATCTGGCGGGACTGCCAATGAACTTGCCAATTTTGCCAGTGCATCGGCTTGTGCATTTTTCCCCCTGGCGACGTGGCCTATCTCAATGAGGTAGAACTGCTGCATGAGCCGTTTCGCCTTAGCATGGTAAGGGAGTAGTTCAGGTTTTCGTACGTCAAACTATCCTTGGACTTGCTTGACGACCAATAATGAATCGCCAAATACTTGTAGCATTTTAATCTCCATTTGCAAAGTGACTTGGAGACCGATGATCAGAGCTTCATACTCTGCCTCGTTATTTGTGCAGGGCTTGTTAATGGAGCAGGATGTATGAAATACTTCTCCCTCAAGGGATTTAAGGACGATGCCAGCCCCGGCTCGTACTTTTGTGTGTCCAGACATGGTTGTTTCTGTTCTTGAAGCTCCATCAAAGTGCAGCTGCCAGGCGATCTGTTGGGCTTGGTTAACCTCCAGTGTTTCATCTTCAGGCAACTCTATGGCCAGTGGGGAATCTTCAGGCACAGGGTGTGCTGCAAAGAAATCGGCTATGGCTTGACCCTTAACGACCTTCTGCGGCACATAGGTGATGTCGAATTCCATTAATAGTAGGGCCCACTTGCCGAGACGTCCCTTCAGAACTGGCTGGGAGAGAATATGCTTGACTGGGTCGGCCTTAGAAATCAGGCTCACTTCATGCGAGAGCATGTAATGCCTCAGCTTCTTGACTGCGAAGACCAAGGCGAGACAAACCTTCTCAATCGGGGTGTATTTTGCTTCTGCCCCCATTAGTCTTCGGCTAAGGTAATAAAGAGCTTGCTCCTTCCCCTCATCGTTGTTCTGGGCGAGCATTGCCCCCAGCGAACATTCGGTGGCAGCTACATATAGAATAAGTGGCCTCCCCTTGACAGGTGTCACGCCCCGACGCGGAATATCGAGGGCGCGACGAGTCATAAACACGCGTGTCGATCAGAGCATGTACAATTTTGTTTCTAAAGTCAGAAATGAACGGGAAAATAATACTTTTATTCCATCAAAATGAAGTTTACATCACTAATTCATAAGCCATAAAGGTAATTACAAACTTCCAATCCCAAAGTACATCATTCTTGTAAAAACACTAATGATCTACATAAACCTAGGTAAAAAGGAAAATCACTCTCTCACTCTTGTCCATTCCCTTGTTCATTTTTATTTCCTGCAACAATTAATCAAAACGTAGGGTGAGCTAAAAGCTCAGTAGGATTTTATATCTCTATGAACCAGGCAATCTTTAAGTGTTAACAATTTAAACAATTTTCTAACTTGTATCGGGAAGTGTATAAACATGAATGGAATTTCCAAGCAATTGAGATAATATGATATCAAGATGAATTTCCAAGTAATGACTTTGAACAAGTAAAGAATTTCATGTAATTGGCCATTTTCACGCAAGTCAAGTAATTCATGTAATTTTCAAGTAACAAGTAAACAAGTATGAATAGTGGAATGCCGTATCAAGTAAATCTATCATGCACTTCGGTGCAATGCCACACCGTTGGTCAATCAACTCCCATGGGCACAAGTACTTTCGGGCGCTCCCCCCAGGACCAGACCGGGCCCCATTAATGCCAAGCATTGAGTCATATGGATCCGAAGATCCCAAGTACGTTTAGACATCCACTTTAATGTATATGGCCAAGAATTTTTAAGAATATATTGTTTGTAATAAGCACAGATTTGACACAATTTCAGAAGTTGCAAGAAAAGTGGATAACAATTTAAGGCATAATGTTTAACGACATTAAGTCGTGGAGTTCAAAAATGAACGGTAAGTAGGAAGAAAATTTAAGATAGTAATTGATTAGAATTAATTTTTTAAATATCTTAGCTAAATCTCAGAATCATAAAACATAGAGTTTTAGTTATGAAAATATATGCTTTATGAATTACAACCATGAGTTTAGATATTAGTACTTAATCATACATTAATTAACCGTATGATAATAAAATAGAATTTTATGTCAAAAATAACTCTAATTCGTTGAAAATAATCTTAACATGTTGAAAATTATTTTTATATGTTACTTTACTGATAAGATGGTTAAAATAAAATTTTCATGCTGGATTTAATTTTTAACATGCTAGAAATTAATATTTAACATGCTAAAATTAATACATAACATGCTAAAATAATTCTCATACGTTAACTTACTGATAGGATGATAAGATAAGTTTACAATGCTGATTACAGAAATTTTTGAAAACAACATAATTTTTATCATGCTAAAAATCATTTTTCTATATTTATTTGCTAATTATTTGATAGGAAAATAGAATTATCATGCTAAAAAATAGTTTTAATACACTGAAAATAATCCTAACATGCTAAAAATAATTCTAACATGCTGGAATAAATTTACCATACTAGAAGAAATTGTATCATGCTGGAAGTAATTTTCATGCATCAATTTACTAATTATTTATTAGGAAATTAAGTTTTATATGCACAAAAAGTAGCTTTAAATAGATTTTAACATGCTAAAAAAAAATTTTATGTCTCAGTATGTATAAAATTTTTTTATCATATTGGGAGTCACTTTTAACATGCTGGAAATAGTTTTAACATGTTGGAAATAATTTTTTTTAGTATGTATAAACTAATGTGGTGAAAATTAGATTTTTACATGTAAAAATAATTCCATTCTACAAAAATAAAATTTTAACATGCTGTAAGAATTAAAATATGTTAATATTACCTTTTCTTACTTTTGGTGACTAAATGCGTACAATTAACGTGAATTTTCAAAGGGTATAGTTCCTATTGTATAGTGACTTAAGTTTAGTCCCACATTGGAAGTTACAAAAAACTTGCATGGCTTTATATGTTGGAGGGCTCACCCTTGGGTCAGGACCCAAGGGGCATAGGATGTGGGCTTGAGTTGTGAGTTGATACAAGACTAGTAATATGTAATATTTATTTGTGCCGTGCCGTGCCGAGCCGAGGTGCTGGCCCTGGCCAGCGCGACCTGAAGAACGCGCTAGCCAGTGCTAGCGCGATCATGTCTATATATATATATATATATATATCTTTTCATATTATATTATTTCGACCCCTGAAGACCCGGGGTTAATGGTCTGAGTTGTGAGTTGATACAAGACTAGTAATATGTAATATTTATTTGTGGGCCTAGCCGAGTGCTGGCCTGGCCAGCGCGACCTGAAGAACGCGCTAGCCAGTGCTAGCGCGATCATGTCTATATATATATATATATATATATATATATATATATCTTTTCATATTATATTATTTCGACCCCTGAAGACCCGGGGTTAATGGTCTGAGTTGTGAGTTGATACAAGACTAGTAATATGTAATATTTATTTGTGCCGTGCCGTGCCGAGCCGAGGTGCTGGCCCTGGCCAGCGCGACCTGAAGAACGCGCTAGCCAGTGCTAGCGCGATCATGTCTATATATATATATCTTTTCATATTATATTATTTCGACCCCTGAAGACCCGGGGTTAATGGTCTGAATGCGCTAGGAGAGACTAGCGCGTTCATGAAGAACGCGCTAGGTACCTATAGCGCGACCAGGAAAGTATATTTTTTTTAAAATTTGGTCAAAGGGACGGGGTCTATATGAACGCGCTATATCGGGGCAGCGCGTTAAGAAGGCGCTACTGAGGTATAGCGCGTTCTGGACCTGATGAAAAAATGGGAATACCCCTCCAATCAAATGACCATAACTTACTCATTTTATAACGAAATTTAACAAATGAGCTATCAATGGAAAGAGGACAGAAAAACGAACAAGATGGCATGATTTAATTGAAGTTTAGCCTGAGAGACACCTACCTTTAGACGGATCTAAAGAAATATCTCAAAAAATAAGAAAACCCTTTGATCTTCCAAATCTTCCTTCAAATCTCCACCAATCTTTGCAGCAGCGTATACTTAACCTCCAGGGATGATTTGAGGGTCGAATGGGGTTCTATTTATAGCCAAAACTTGGCCAAATGTGTCAAGATTCCTTGCCTAACAATGCCAAACTTTCCAACTCCGAATTAGAAGAAAAATGCCATTTCTCCTCTTAATCTAGCCCATCTTAGGTGTGAAACCAATGTAAAAATGGCTGGTCCAATGTGGGCTGTTAGGTAAGGGTCGATTTTTGTACCAACCTTCTAGAAATTATGTTATTATAATCCCTTAAATATCATATTAAACACATGTTACGAATTTAATGTTAATTTAACCTTTATTGAATCCTTTAACCATTAATTCAGCCCATTATGAATTATCCAATGGGCCAATTGTAAACCTAATCCATTACATGCACTTTTATTGGGCTTACTATGATTTATCTAAGGTCTAAAGTATTTAATATCTATTTAATTCTAGTTAATTCAAGTAAATTTAATAATCTAGCTTATTTCATATAGTAAAAATGTAATTTGATTATTGAAAATTTTATTTCTCATTTTTAAATTTTGGGTTTCTACATCCTCCCCCACTTAAAAGAATTTGGTCCTCCAAATTCACATTATATAACTAAAATTCAAAAATTCGAGTAGAAAGGTCGAATTTCTAGCCTGAGAATAAATCCGAGTATTTCTTCATGATGGATTCTTCCCATTCCCAGGTTGCTTCCTCGAACCCACGCTTGCTCCATTGGACTTTCACCATCGGTATGGCCCGATTTCTCAGTTGGTATAATTTCCGATCCAGTATCTTGATCGATCTTTTTTCATATAATAAGTCTTTTTGGAGTTTCAATTCTTCAAATTGAATCACATGTGAAGGATCATAGACGTATTTCCTTAGCATGGATACATGGAATACGTCGTGTACACCGGCCAATTGAGGAGGTAAGGCCAGCTTGTATGCTACCTCGCCGATTCTCTCCAGAATCTCGAAAGGGCCGATAAATCTTGGACTTAGCTTTCCTTTGATGTCGAATCTTCTAATTCCACGGGTGGGTGAGATCTTTAAGAAGACATGCTCCCCCACTTGGAATTCAAGGTCTCTTCTCTGATTGTCGGCGTAGCTCTTTTGCCTTGATTGGGCGACCTTTAGCCTTCCTTGTATTAATTGGATTTTGTCGGTTGTGTCTTGTACAATGTCGGGACCAAGCAATCCCTTGTCACCAACCTCGCTCCAGCATAGAGGCGATCTGCAACTTCCGCCATATAATGCTTCGAATGGTGCCATTTGAATACTCGACTGATAGCTATTGTTATAAGCGAACTCAGTCAGCGGTAAGTGTTCATGCCAACTACCACCGAAGTCAATCATGCAGGCTCTCAACATATCTTCAATAATCTGATTCGTCCTCTCGGTTTATCCATCCGTCTGAGGGTGAAATGCCGTACTAAACCTTAGTCTAGTACCCATAGACGATTGTAAACCCTTCCAGAAGTGAGAGGTGAATCTCGGATCTCGGTCCGAAATAATAGAGCTTGGAATACCATGCAGCCTTACGATCTCCTTGATATATAAGGCGGCTAGAACATCCACGGTCCATCTAGTCTTGATAGGTAAAAAGTGAGCGGACTTTGTTAGCCAATCCACAATTACCCATATAGCATCAAAACCACTTCGGGTCTTCGGTAATCCAACAATGAAGTCCATACCAATACTATCCCATTTCCATTCCGGTATTTCAAGAGGCTTGAGCTTGCCAGCCGGTTTGAGGTGTTCGGCCTTGACTTGTTGACAAACCAAACATCGGCTTACGAACTCAGCTACCTCTCTCTTCATGTTCGGCCACCAGAATGTTCTCTTGAGGTCTTGGTACATTTTTGTAGCACCGGGGTGAATAGTATACCTTGACCGATGTGCTTCTTCGAGGATTTTACCCTTGATAGTAGAACAATCGGGTATACAAGTTCTTCCTTTGAATAATAGCCTTCCATCATCAGTCAGAAGGAAATCCGGTCGTTGATCTAATTTGTCTTTAATTTCAATGATCATCGGATCATCACCTTGCCGTTCCTTAACTTCTGAGAGTAACTCGGGTTGGAGTCGAATATTAGCAATAAAGACTCCGCCTTCCTTCTCCTCCATATTGAGGTTAAGTTGGCCATTTCTTCAAGTAGATGCCATTCTTTAACCATCAAGCTCGATAATAAAGCCATTGGTTTTCGGCTAAGTGCATCAGCTACGACATTACCTTTTCCTGGGTGATATTGTATAGAGAAGTCGAAATCCTTTAAATATTCCAACCACCGTCTTTGTCTCATATTGAGCTCCTTTTGAGAGAATAAATATTTGAGACTCTTGTGATCAGAATACACCGTAAAGGCTTCGCCATAGAGATAATGTCGCCAGATCTTCAAAGCAAAGACCAAAGCTGCTAGCTCTAGGTCATGTACGGGATAATTTTCCTCGTGTTTCTTCAATTGCCGTGAAGAATAAGCTATGACCTTGTCGTGTTGCATTAATACGCAACCTAGGCCAATTCCAGATGCATCAGCATACACTTCGAATCCTCCTCCTTCTGTAGGTAACGTGAGAATAAGAGCAGTCGTCAGATAATCCTTTAAAGTTTGAAAGCTTTTCTCGCATTCCTCGGACCATATAAAAGGATTCTCCTTCCTTGTCAATCTTGTTAAAGATACTGCGATCTTTGAGAAATCCTTGATAAATCTTCGATAATATCCAGCCAATCCCAAAAAGCTTCGGATTTCCGTCACACTAGTAGGTCTTTCCCAGTTCTTTACGGCCTCGACCTTTGAAGGATCGACGGTGATACCATTCCAGGAAATTATGTGACCGAGAAAAGAAACTTCCTCCAACTAGAAATCACACTTGCTTAATTTTGCATAAAGCTTGTGATCTCTTAATAATTGAAGGGCCTTCTTGAGATGTTCCTCATGTTCTTTCTTTGACTTGGAGTAGATCAAAATGTCGTCAATGAAGACAACCACAAATTGATCGAGGTACGGCCTGAATACGCTGTTCATCATTTGCATAAATGCGGCAGGCGCATTAGTTAAGCCAAAAGGCATGACGGTGAACTCGTAATGTCCATACCTACTCCGCAATGCCGTCTTGTGAATATCACTTTCCTTGATCTTCAATTGATGATAACCAGATCGAAGATCGATCTTTGAGAAATATTGAGCTCCAGAAATCTGGTCGAATAATTCATCAATTCTCGGCAATGGATATTTATTCTTGATGGTGAGTTGATTCAATTACCGATAATCAACACATAGTCTCATCGAACCATCTTTCTTCTTGACAAATAAGACTGGGGCTCCCCAAGGTGAAGTACTTGGCCGGATAAATCCCTTCTCCAGTAATTCCAATAATTGATCCTTTAATTCTTTCATTTCCACGGCAGACATCCGATATGGAGCTTTAGAAACTGGTGCCGCTCCCGGAATTAAATCAATAGAGAAAATCACTTCTCTCTTGGGTGGAATACCAGGCAACTCGTCCGGAAATACATCAGAATAATCCCGAACGATAGGAATGTCCTTTAGAATGGGTTCTGTGTGATCGATCATAGTGATAGAAACTAAGAAACCGACACAACCCTTCCTCAATAATTTCTCGGCTTTGAGGGCCGAAATTAGAGGTATGTGCTTGGAATGCCGGGTGCCAGAAAATAGAAGGTCGGGGTAACCCATAAAAGTTACCATGCCCAGCTTGCAATTGACACTAGCACCATGTGTAGATAGCAAATCGGCACCCAAAATAACATCATATCCTTCCATCTCCATGCATACCAAATCAGCGGGTAAGTTATAACCGCTAATTAGAATTTCACTATCAGGATAGAAGTGTTTAATCTCCGTTCCCATTCCAATAGGGGTAGTGATAGTGAGTGTAGAATCTAACGGAATAGGCTTCATAGGTAAAAGACCAGCAAATCTTCTAGATATGAATGCGTACCTCCGGTGTCAAATAAGACAGAGGCAGGCTTGGAGTATATGAAAAGAGTACCTTCCACGATGCCTTCTTCCTCGGTAGGTTCCTTACCCATAATGGCTTGAAGTCTTCCTGGCTTCTTGGCAATAATAGGAAGCTTTGCCGATGATGGAGCTTGCTCGTTGAGAAGAGGGCAATTCGGGATCCTATGCTCCCGACTCTCGCATCGAAGACATGCATCGAGCTTTCTCCAACATTCCTCAGCTTTATGTCCGGGCTTCTCGCAGTATTTGCATAATTCCTTTGATGTTGCCGATATAGGGACAATTTGCTTGTCGAATGTCCTCGATTTCTTGTCCCCTTGAAAATCACGTCCACCTTTGTTGAAATTTCGCCCATCCTTAATGAAATTACGCCCGTCATTGGACCTTTTCTTCCCGAAGGAAGGTTTGAAACTTCCGGACCCAGTAACTTGCTCTCTCTTGGCTTCCCTTCCTCGGATGCGATCCGATAACTCCGTTGCATCTTCTAGGAGTTGTGCTCTCCGTACCATATCAGAATATGATTGAATATCCATCGGGGCGAGTTGAGTAATATATTACGGCTTAAGGCCATTAAGAAATCTCCGTGCCTTCATTTTGTCAGTACCCACGAGATGTGGAGCGTACGTAGATAATCTCAAAAATTGAGCTTCATATTCCGCAACTGATAAACCCCTTTGCTTCAAAGCGGCAAACTCGGCAGCCTTCCTTTCTTGTACTCGGTCGGAGAAGTATTTACTATTGAAGTGTTACACGAACTCTTCCCATAAAATTTGATCGTGCGGTAAAGTAGCTTCGACCGATTCCCACCAGGCACGTGCATCCCTTTCCAGTTGGAAAGTAGCGAGTAGGACCTTCTCCTCGTCAGCGCATTGCATGACTCGGAATATCCTCTCGATCTCCTTAATCCAGTGTTCGGCTTCATCCGGATCCGTAGATCCTGCGAACTTGGGAGGGTTCATGCTTCGAAAATTCCTATGCAAATCTCCGGCTCCTCGGTTTGCTCCTCCTTGAGCAACCTGTTGGAGGGCTTGTGTTAAGACTTGAACAGTCCGCTGCATCTCACGCCATTGAGCTCTCTCCGCAGCCATTTGCGAGAATTAGCCTGAAACCATAATTCCAAGGTTTATTATTTTTGTTTTGATATTTATTTCCTGATAATTTCATTTTTCTTAAAACTTAACCCGTGTTTCTACCCAATCTTACCGGGAAGGTTTTGAGACCTATCCAAGTTCTAGATATTGCTCTTAAACCTAACCAAAGTTTAAGAATGAACCTATACTTGTGAAACCTAGGATTTTATGTAACCTAGGCTCTGATACCACAAAGACTGTCACGTCCCGACGCGGAATATCGAGGGCGCGACGAGTCATAAACACGCGTGTCGATCAGAGCATATACAATTTTGTTTCTAAAGTCAGAAATGAACGGGAAAATAATACTTTTATTCCATCAAAATGAAGTTTACATCACTAATTCATAAGCCATAAAGGCAATTACAAACTTCCAATCCCAAAGTACATCATTCTTGTAAAAACACTAATGATCTACATAAACCTAGGTAAAAGGAAAATCACTCTCTCACTCTTGTCCATTCCCTTGTTTATTTTCATTTCCTGCAACAATTAACCAAAACGTAGGGTGAGCTAAAAACTCAGTAGGATTTTATATCTCTATGAACCAGGCAATCTTTAAGTGTTAACAATTTAAACAATTTTCTAACTTGTATCGGGAAGTGTATAAACATGAATGGAATTTCCAAGCAATTGAGATAATATGATATCAAGATGAATTTCCAAGTAATGACTTTGAACAAGTAAAGAATTTCATGTAATTGGCCATTTTCACGCAAGTCAAGTAATTCATGTAATTTTCAAGTAACAAGTAAATAAGTACGAATAGTGGAATGCCGTATCAAGTAAATCTATCATGCACTTCGGTGCAATGCCACACCATTGGTCAATCAACTCCCATGGGCACAAGTACTTTCGGGCGCTCCCCCCAGGACCAGACCGGGCCCCATTAATGCCAGGCATTGAGTCATATGGATCCGAAGATCCCAAGTACGTTTAGACATCCACTTTAATGTATATGGCCAAGAATTTTCAAGAATATGTTATCTGTAATAAGCACAGATTTGACACAATTTCAGAAGTTGCAAGAAAAGTGGATAACAATTTAAGGCATAATGTTTAACGACATTAAGTCGTGGAGTTCAAAAATGAACGGTAAGTAGGAAGAAAATTTAAGATAGTAATTGATTAGAATTAATTTTTTAAATATCTTAGCTAAATCTCAGAATAATAAAACATAGAGTTTTAGTTATGAAAATATATGCTTTATGAATTACAACAATGAGTTTAGATATTAGTACTTAATCATACATTAATTAACCGTATGATAATAAAATAGAATTTTATGTCAAAAATAACTCTAATTCGCTAAAAATAATCTTAACATGTTGAAAATTATTTTTATAAGTTACTTTACTGATAAGATGGTTAAAATAAATCTTTCATGCTGGATTTAATTTTTAACATGCTAGAAATTAATATTTAACATGCTAAAATTAATACATAACATGCTAAAATAATTCTCATACGTTAACTTACTGATAGGATGATAAGATAAGTTTACCATGCTGATTACAGAAATTTTCTGAAAACAACATAATTTTTATCATGCTAAAAATCGTTTTTCTACATTTATTTACTAATTATTTGATAGGAAAATAGAATTATCATGCTGAAAAATAGTTTTAATACACTGAAAATAATCCTAACACGCTAAAAATAATTCTAACATGCTGGAATAAATTTACCATACTGGAAGAAATTTTATCATGCTGGAAGTAATTTTCATGCATCAATTTACTAATTATTTAATAGGTAATTAAGTTTTATATGCACAAAAAATAGCTTTAAATAGATTTTAACATGCTGAAAATAATTTTTATATCTCAGTATGTATAAAATAATTTTATCATATTGGGAGTCACTTTTAACATGCTGGAAATAGTTTTAACATGTTGGAAATAATTTTTTTTAGTATGTATAAACTAATGTGGTGAAAATTAGATTTTTACATGTAAAAATAATTCCATTCTACAAAAATAAAATTTTAACATGCTGTAAGAATTAAAACATGTTAATATTACCTTTTCTTACTTTTGGTGACTAAATGCGTACAATTAACGTGAATTTTCAAAGGGTATAGTTCCTATTGTATAGTGACTTAAGTTTAGTCCCACATTGGAAGTTACAAAAAACCTGCATGGCTTTATATGTTATAGGGCTCACCCTTGGGTCAGGACCCAAGGGGCATAGGATGTGGGCTTGAGTTGTGAGTTGATACAAGACTAGTAATATGTAATATTTATTTGTGCCGTGCCGAGCCGCGGTGCGGTGCGGTGCGGCTAAAGCTTGCGGATATTTTTCTTTTAACGCGCTGGCCCTGGCCAGCTCGACCTGAAGAACACGCTAGCCAGTGCTAGCGCGATCATGTCTATATATATATATATCTTTTCATATTATATTATTTCGACCCCTGAAGACCCAGGGTTAATGGTCTGAACGCGCTAGGAGAGACTAGCACGTTCATGAAGAACACGCTAGGTACCTATAGCGCGACCAGGAAAGTATATTTTTTTGAAAATTTGGTTAAAGGGACGGGGTCTGTATGAACGCGCTATATCGGGGCAGCGCGTTAAGAAGGCGCTACTGAGGTATAGCACGTTCTGGACCTGATGAAAAAATGGGAATACCCCTCCAATCAAATGACCATAACTTACTCATTTTATAACGAAATTTAACAAATGAGCTATCAATGGAAAGAGGACAGAAAAATGAACAAGATGGCATGATTTAATTGAAGTTTAGCCTGAGAGACACCTACCTTTAGACGGATCTAAAGAAATATCCCAAAAAATAAGAAAACCCTTTGATCTTCCAAATCTTCCTTCAAATCTCCACCAATCTTCGCAGCAGTGTATACTTAACCTCCAGGGATGGTTTGAGGGTCGAATGGGGTTCTATTTATAGTCAAAACTTGGCCAAATGTGTCAAGATTCCTTGCCTAACAATGCCAAACTTTCCAACTCCGAATTAGAAGAAAAATGTCATTTCTCCTCTTAATCTAGCCCATCTTAGGTGTGAAACCAATGTAAAAACGGTTGGTCCAATGTGGGCTGTTAGGTAAGGGTCGATTTTTGTACCAACCTTCTAGAAATTATGTTATTATAATTCCTTAAATATCATATTAAACACATGTTACGAATTTAATGTTAATTTAACCTTTATTGAATCCTTTAACCATGAATTCAGCCCATTATGAATTATCCAATGGGCCAATTGTAAACCTAATCCATTACATGGACTTTTATTGGGCTTACTATGATTTATCTAAGGTCTAAAGTATTTAATATCTATTTAATTCTAGTTAATTCAAGTAAATTTAATAATCTAGCTTATTTCATATAGTAAAAATGTAATTTGATTATTGAAAATTTTATTTCTCATTTTTAAATTTTGGGTTTCTACAACAGGTGCCCCCAGCACAGGCGAGGTCTTTAAGTAATCCTTCAGCCGATCGAAGGCCTTCTGACATTCCTGGTTTCAGTTGAAAGGTGCATTCTTCATCATTAATTTGTGGAATGACTGACAGCGCCCCGATAAATTGGAGATAAATCTCCGGATGTTAGGGATCTTAACTCTCCCAGATTCTTAGGAGAAGGTAGCTCCTGAATGGCTTTTATTTTAAAGGGGTCGATCTCGATCCCCCTATATCGAACAATGAAGTCGAGGAACTTTCCACTGGAGACGCCGAAGGCACACTTCATTGGGTTCATTTTCAGCTCATACCACCGGAGTCTCTCGAAGATGACTCTAAGGTCATTCAGGTGATCCCTCCTTTCCTTTGTCTTGACGACCAAATCATCAATGTAGCATTCGACTTTGCTATATAGCAGTTCGTTGAATATCTTGGTCATCGCCCGCTGGTAAGTGGCGCCAACGTTCTTGAGGCCGAAGGGCATTCTTTTGTAGTGGAATATCCCTTTGGGCGACCAGAAGGCCGTATGAATTCGGTCGTGCTCAGCTATCCAGATTTGATTATAGCCGGACGATCCATCCATGAAGGACAAGGCCCCATGGTCAGTAGTTGCATCAATCATTACTTCGGTGATGGGTACCAAAAAGTCATCTTTTGGGCAAGCTTTATTCAGGTCGCGAAAGTCCACGCAGATACTGATCTGTCCATTCTTCTTCTTCACCGGCACAATGTTGGCCAACCAAGTAGTGTATTGATTTTCAGCTACAAAATCAACATCTATGAGCTTGTCGACTTCTTTGCAAATCTATTTTATCAGCTTCGGCCTCATACGCCGGGGGGACTGCTTCACCGGCTCCACCTTTGGATCAATAGCCAGAATATGTTGAGTCACGCCGGGGCTTAGGCCGAGTATCTCTTTGTAGTTCCAGGTGAAACAGTCCCGGAATTCTTGCAGCAACTTGACATATTGTCCCCTCTTCTGTGGAGAAAGAAGGGCACTCAGAAAGGTCACCCTGGGGTCGCTTTCTATGCCTAGGTTAATTTCAAAGAGCTCATCCACTGTGGCCTGGCCGCCATCTTCAATTTCCGGAGGCGTTGGTAGCAGGTCGATGAAATCCTTGTCTTCACCATCTTCTGCTTCAAGGACACCATAGGCGTCTTCTTGCTCTGCCTCGTTGGGTAACGAGGCTTTGCTTGTTTTCCCCTCTATTAGGCTTGCTGTGTGCGGCTCAGGGGGGCTCTCTTGTGTGGAGAAGTAAAGGACTTCTTCAGGATCTTCTTTGTAATTGTCATAGACGGCTCTTGCAGGGGCTAAGGTGATTGATTGCCATACTGGGGGCTGCTGCTCTGCTGGTGGATGGGGTTGCCCATTCTCAACTGCATCTTCAAAAATCTGGTGCTGAACTGACACCATGTAGATGCTTCTTTCGTGGCCGCCCATCACATGGGGGCGTGGCGGAGCCACCACATAATCTCCCATTCTAAGCTCATCTCTCTCAATCAGGTCTTGAACAATATCCTTGAAGACATAACAGTCTTCGATAGAGTGGCCTAGTAGTTGGTGATAAGGGCAAAATAGGGGGTCGCCACTTCTGCGAGCATCTTGCGGCCTCTTAGACCTCGGGAGGGAGACCTTGCCGTAGTAGCGGGCCCAATCAAAGATTCCTCGGGAAAGAGTAAGGCCTTTCCATCCTCTCCTGCAGTGTAGGATTTTGCTCGGTCGATTGTCTGACTGGGGGGACAGCTACATCCCTTGCCTCCTTTCTCAGGTGCGCGGGGGCATTCGGGACGATGTTCGGGGACTGGCGCGTGTCGATGTTTTGTTGGCAGAAGATGCTCCTGATTAAGTCAGACACGAGTGCAGTCGCTTCGGCCAATCGAGCCCTCAACATTTCAATCTCCCGCTGTTGTTGATAACACAGGGCAAAAAGGGCAGAGTCGCACCGAGGGAAGCTCGGAGTCCGACTTGCTTCCCCATTCTTTGCATCAATGGGTAATGGCACCCTGCTGCTGCAGTTATTCGAGGTTGGTCCCTCAGAGGAGGACGGGACCTTCCCCACGCTCCTACAGGGAGGTGGATTCCATAGGAATATTTCTCATCTTGTTCTTCGTTGGCCAAAGGCATAAGGTGCTGGCGGCCTTCAACCTGCCATGGGCCTGCAGTGCCTGCGTGGCTATTGCCGCCTAGAGCCGAGACTGATATCACATTAGCTTCATAGGAATCTTCTAGTGAAAAGCCCAACCCTGGATGCCGGGTGATTTGCAACAACCTCCGGTCCAGGTTTGGTGGGTTCCACATTTTCTTGAACATTTCTTTCCGACTGGAGAGCTGGTAAAAGGGGATTCCTTGCTTTCTAGTCATCTTGACCACACGACCGGCTATGTCAGGGAGTCCCATGATTGGGACGAGTGGGTCGTGCAGCTCATCAGGGAGTCTACAATCATCATCCCCATTGACCGGGTGCTCCTTGGCCACATAAAAGATGGTAGGCAGACCCCCAGGGTTGGGCACCTCGAAGGTACTTAATGGTTCAACCACCTGGCAGTCAGCTTCTACGAGAGGCTTGATGATCCCGGGCGGGACCCTGACGCCTTCCAGCAAGTCTTCAGGGTATGGTGTTCCCGGTGTAGGGTAGATGGGAAGAGAGGTGGCCCGGAATACCCCTTCTGCTTCAGAAATGAATGACACCTGAGGGGGAGCCACATAGCCAGGCGGTGGTGGAGGGAACCAGCTGTCAGGCTCTGCCTTCTTCTTTCCTTTGTCCTGAGTGGCTTGGGAGGCTTGCTTCGGCTTTTCCAAATAGGGATTAGCGTCCGATAAGTGACATTCGAACACTTAGAAAGGATGGAGGTCGGCAAAGATTCTCTCCTCTTTCCCATTACCGAGGTACTTGATGCATTGGTGCAGAATGGATGGTACCACGCGGTTTTGGTGCCGCCAAGGTCTGCCAAGCAACGCCTTGTAAGAGGTGCTGGAGTTGATCACATGGAACTGGACCTTGGTGGTGAAGTCGCCGAGGGAGAGGTTGAACTCTGTGACCCCCATAGGGACCTCGCACTTCTGGTTGAAGTCGGCAATCTTGACGTTCCTGACCTCGACCAGGTGTACGTCAAAGTAATGTTTCTGATACACCCGATAGGGGAGTATGTTCACTGCATCCCCAGGGTCGACCAATACTCGGTTGATGGGATGCCCATTCAGCTGCCCCTTCATGTAGAGTGGCCTGTTGTGACTACAGGTAGGTAGAAGCATATCCTCTTCTGTGAAGGCCACAGCTACTTCAGGTAGGTAGAAACATATGCTGGCGTCTGGAGCGCAGTAATGACGGCTTGCCGTGTCTCTTCATCTAGAGATAGGATTTCCCAGACGATGAACTTGGCTGAGATCTTCTTCAGGTGCTTGACTATTCTGTTGCTGGCTCGAACCTGGAGCAACTTCATCTCTTCGGCTCTACTGCGCCCGCCTCCGCCTTGAACCTGGGGAGCTGGCTAGGTGGGTGCCTCTTCCACTGGGTCGGGTGCCGCTTGAGCTTGCGGAGGCTGCTGGGTCACTTCCTTTTCTTTCATGAACTCGACAAGGTTCGGGGTGTTGTCAGGTTCTTCCCTTGGCCGAGGAGGAGTCAGTACCAACGGGGCCGAGGGGCTACCTGCCTCTTTGGCCTGCTAGGACTCGCGGGGGCATGACTGTTTTCCCCTCTGAGTCGTAAGAAATTCAATAAATGAAGGGGCAGCCTGGCCGACCGGTTCTCCGGGGTAGAGACCTAAGGGAGGGGGAATCTCCATGCCTTGGACCCTAGCCTCGGGGATGTGATACGGTTGTTCTCCCCTGAACAAGATGTTATGGTTGGCCTGAGGAGGACGTCCCCACTTCCTTCCTGACCTGGTGGCATGTTGGGAGGTGGATGCTTCAGCTTGATTCACCTCTGACGGCTCGACGGGCACTTCTTGCTCTTCCTCTCTCAGGGCGAGGGCTGTGTCAAATAATGTTGAGAGGGTGTTGCAAGAAAGGATAACCCCACTCTTCTTCTTATTTCTAGGTCTTCTCTTCTTCTTTTTCTTCTTCTTTTCAGTGGCTGGCAACTGCTCTTGGGGAAGCTCACCCCACAAGAGAGGCTCTTTTTTCGTCTTGGCTTTCGCTTCTGGAGCTAGTTCGAATGACTTGAACTCCTCCCAAGGGACATACTCCTTCAACTCCATAGGCTGGATCTCGGGCTGCTCATAATCTTCAAGCCCATCAATAATAGCCTGGAGTCTTTCAACCGCATGGCTAGTTTCCTTGTGCAACCGCATCGGGATGTGTTTCTTCTTATTGTGAGTGGGCCGTCTCATGATGAGCCGGGGGGCTGTGTCATGCCAGATAGGTGTCACCGGTGGCAGTGTCGGCCGGGGTGTAACGCCCCTTATGTGAGCTTCCGGAGTGGGCCGGGGAGCTTATCTTCTTCTTCTGTTCTTCATCGGCACGGCTTGCCAACCTCCTTGGTCTTGAGCTGGCGCCATGACGAAGGCTTGATAAGTAGCCTGTGTACTGGCCTCCGCCCATTCTTCAGGCAGCTGCTGGTATAAAGATACCATGTTGACAGTGGTGCCGATGTTCGGCATCTCGTGCGGCTGTGGAGGATCCACTCTGAGCTCCCCCATGTCCAGCTCTCCCTTCTTGATCAAGGACTCAATGACGTCCTTGAAGATGTAACAATCCTCAATGGTATGCCCAAGCATCTGATGGTATGGGCAAAAGTGAGGATCATCCTTCTTCTTCAAGTCACCAGGCCTCTTCAGATCTGGTAATGTGATCTTGTTGTACCTGGTGGCCCATTCAAACAGGACCCGGGCTTTGTCTCTAGGAAAAGAATACAATTTATTCCTCATCTTCTCCCGCAGGGAGGGACCTTCCCGCTGTTCAGTGGACCTGGGCGGAGGAGGGTCGGCTGTCTCTTTGGCTTTCTCTCTTTGCTTCTCGAAAGCTTCGAAGTCCAGTGTATGAACTTCTGGCGGTATTGGTCTTTTCTCGACCTACCTGGCCCTCTGGCTCGCTGTAGCTGGGGCGGAAGAGTATCGAGCAAGGAATGCCTCGATCTCTACCACTATGTTATTCAGACAGTCAAATGACCTTACCTTAGCACCGATCATCATCTCAAGGATTTCCTTCTTCAGATTCTGTTTACAGATCAGCACTGCGTCCTCCTGATGCGGGGGACGTTTGCACCTCATGCTGAGGTTCCTCCACCTCTTTATGTAGTCGAGTGCCGACTCATCATTTCTCTGTCTTGTGGCATAAAGCTCTGCCACGGTTACCTCCCGCTCAGCTATGTAGAACCTTTCCTTGATTTTCTTCTGCATATCGGGCCAGTCTATAATGGACCCAGCGGGCAAGCTCGAGTACCACTCGAAAGCGAGCCCAGTAAGTGTCGAGCCGAAGAACTTGAGAAGATAAGCTTCATCCGCGGCTAGATCCCTCATATCATTCACATAATAGGCAATGTGCTCCCTAGGAGACCCTTGCCCATTAAATTTCTCAGACTTCGGCGGCTTGGTGATGCCGACCGGTAGCCTCTTGGCAGCATAGTGTGCCGGGTAAGGTACCCGGTATACGTCGAATGGTGTGTGATCACCATCTCTCCTCTCTGCCAACTTCATGTCTATCATTTGTTCAAGCATTAGTCTGCTCACCGTTGTCAGGTCAACCGGGTTTGGATAGAAATGGGCCGGTTGCGCCAGCGGCGTTGTTAACACTATCGCCTGAGGTGCAATAGTGGACCCCTAGAATGGCAGGTTCGGTGGCGGGGCCGGTGTGACATGTTGTGGCTGATGCAGGGGTACGCCACCAGTGTAGGTAGGTATTAGCGGAGACACCGTCGCCTGTGGAGAAGCTTCCGAGGCCTGACCGTTGCCCCCAGGGGTCTCTGGCAATGCTTCAGTCTGCCCAGATGTCGAGGGCTGAGCAGCTCTTTCAGTCAATTGCTTCCTTAACAATTTGATCTCCCGTTGATAATGCTGCATCATATGCAATACCGCAGGGTCGTTCATGGAAAGGCTAGGGGTGCCTCCTCCTTCTTCGATCGGCGCCTCTTCGGATGAAGTGGATGGTCCTCCCGCAGTGCCTTCTGTAATAACATTGGCAGCGAAGGACATTGAAGGTTCCTCATAGTTAGCTCCTCCAGTGTAGACTTGTGTCTGCTCAATTACCGCTTTCCCTCTTCTGGTAAGAGGTCCTGGCCTTGTGGCAAGCCTGGACATTTCTTCAGGCTCGGTTGGTAGAGCCCCGTACCGAGCAGATACCCCTGCCATGTTGTAGGTATAGACCCTCAGGTCTCTGCCTCTTCTTCCCGTTCTTCTCAACGGCTTACCTGGGAAGACCAATCTATCAAAGACCGATCTCCGCGGCTTCAGTTCCTCCCTCAGCGGGGACTGATAGCGCTCCTCAGAGCAGTTTCTTGACTCGGCACTGGGCACCGGCCGGGTCTCTTCTTCTTCAAAGGCGGAGGCTACTGCCCCCAGTAATCTCTGGCGACTCAGGGGAGTGCTCCCTGGGCCCCGCAAGTAGTTCCTCATGGCTTGCTCTACTCCTTCCCAGTCTTGATCAGGAGGAGAAGCCGGTGATGTCGCCCTGTTGGCAGCAACGGGCATGTGGGTTGTAGGCTCCACACGGGCAGCCTGATAGTGACGTCGGTAGTGTCGACGGTGGATGTTCTCCGGTGGGGCCGGTGTAGTTAATGTCGGCTGGCAGACGGGGGCCGATGTCCTGACCCGATCTCCTTGTTGTGCCCTTGCCGGGCGGAAGGTGCTGGGCCTCGCCTAGGCTTGTGAGGTGAACCGGGCCCCCTTGGGAACCCAAACTTGCTTACATTTGGTGGGCCTGGAGGCCGACTAATGCGGCGGCGCTGGGGCCGGAATGGCGGGCGTCATCTTGCCCTTCATCTTCTCCAGTGCCTGAAAAGAGTTGCGCACTGGTACGGCGGGTACAATGCTATCCGGGATCACCTCGGAACGTTGCCCGGTAAGATTCACCCACACAGTCCCGATGACAGCAGACTTGCCGGTGCTGGAGAACCGACCTCGGGGTGATGTCATGGCGTGGCTCCTCCGGAGCCTCCTCTGGTGAGAGGCCGACCCCTGGTGAGATGGGCCAGCAGTTTGGTGCACATGGTGCACGTTGCAGCTCAGCGTCCTGGTCGAGACGGTCTTGGAAGTCTCGGCCACTGATCGGCCGGTAGCAGCTTTGGCGACGCCCTGGATGGGAGCGTTACTTTCAGTCGTGTCAGACGCTTCCACGTCCAACAGGTTCGTGAAGGCTACCCCGAGGAAGTTGGGGAAGCCTACCGTGGGGGGGAAGCTCCCAAAGCTGAGGGGGACGGCCAAGTAGCCATTCCGAACATGGCTCTCGATGGCCTGTTGACCGAACGAGGGGGCCTGTCACGCCCCGAGCGTGGAAGGAACCCGGGGAGAGAACGTGACGAGTTTATATCAATCATGTCAATCAGAGCAAGTAGAATTTTGACATCAAAACAGAGTGCGCAATAAGACAAGAATTGAAACATAACCAAGTACTGATACCATTGATAACAACTTAACAACGTCATGACTTAACAAGTCTAATCAGGCCCACAGCCTTTAAATATTACGAATTTGAAAATAACAAAAGTTCTGACGACAAGACTGTTGTGTAGTGGACAGTGGATCTAGAGGGGAGGGGTGAATAGATCTGCCCCACTTTTCACAATGTAACCCTCTAAATAGCTAGATGAGATAAATTGCAGCGGAATATAACTAGCTAAACGAAGTACACAACGATTTGCTTAGCAAGATGATTACTAATATATCGATTCGAACCTAAGCATGCATTTAGAACGAAACAATCACACAAACAAACCACAACACACGAGATTTTAAGGTGGTTCGGACTGAATCCCCAGTCCTACGTCCACCCCTCACCAAATCCGGTGAGGCTCCACTAGTGCCATGCACTGAACCGTAAATCGGAAAGACCACCAATTGCCTTCCTACTAACCACCTGGTAGGGACGTCAACAACGTAGATCGGATAACCTCCGATTGCCTTCCTACTAACCACCGATAGGGACGATTCTCAATTTTGATTGTTCGAATGAAATGAAGAAGAAAGAACAAATATCAAGCTATTCAAACATGATATGAAATGAGCTCAAGAAGAAAGATCTTGTCTGAAATTGCTGGAGCTTGAATCGGATTCTTCGATGGATGTAGATCACCAATAGAGGCTTCTATCTTCTTCACAAAACACTCTTCTTGATTCAGCAGCAATGGCTTCTTCTTCCTTGTGAGTTGTGCTTCCTTGAATCTGCTTGAGTTGATGAAGAGATGTATGGATGTAGCTTTGATCAACTTTGAGAACCTTGAGTGCTTCTAACTTTGTTGGAGGTTGCTTGCTTCAGATCTCACCTTGAAACACCTTGGAATGGATGAAGAACTTCCTCCCGAAACACTGTTCACGGAGGTGCTACAGTACCTAGAAAATGAGCTCCCTTGATCTCCCTTGAAGCCTTGAAGCCCTAGTGTTTCTAATCCCTCAAGTGAGAGTTTTATAGACCTTGAATGGTCTATAGACAAGCCTCAAACCAGATCCACAAATCATGGGTATTTAGGTGACTTTTGGATTAAACAAATCCATGTTGAATGGCCCTTTTCGAAGTTGGAAACAAAGTCAACATTGAAGGCTCGGGGCTGGCGGTCGACCTGCAGCTCCTGGCGGTCAACCGCTACTGAAACACCTGCAAACGGATGGTCCCTGGGAAATCCGGTCGATCGCTACTGGGTGGCGGTCGACCGCTACTGAAACTCGTGCAGGCTGGCAGTTGCTGGCTGGGGCGGTCGACCGCCCCTGTGCTGGCGGTCGACCGCCAGCTGGGCAGACCCCGGGCTTGCCCGGGTCGGTCCGTTACGTGCTTTGGTTCCGTCGGTTAAGTTCTTTAGCGGCCCGTTCATGTCCGTGACATCTCCCTTGATAGTCTAAAAGGCATCAATTGTGTTTCTGGCCTTGGATTCTCTTGGCTATATTTCTTTGTGCATTGACCTTGGATGTGTGACAAGCCGAATATTATGTGTCGACTTGTGCTTGTTTTTGCATCCTTGCTTGGGCGCGATCCACGAGCTTTCACTTTTACCGACTCCACTGAATTTCTTTTCCATGTAAGGCATACCTGTCATAATCAAACCATCACGTATGTCAATTACATGAGAGTGGGAAATATCAATGACGAATAGTGTTTAGCCATTATCAAAACCAAGAATACCACAGAACTTATATGACCGTAGAATGATGTCGATTTACCCAAGTGAACTTAAATGATCATAGGGACACAACATTCTCCCCCTTTTTGATGATGGCAACATTGTGAGTCATTATGTGGCAGTAACATCCAAGATTACAGAGTTTATGACATATGCAATGAGTACAGCTCAAGATCCATGATGTGAATGCAAGTATGATGCAGATATGAATGCATATATGAATGCTATGCATTTATGCAAACCCCATCACATACACATATGAGATGCAAAGTGAGCAATGGATATTCTCCCCCTTTGACTCTCCCCATACACCATTCACACATCCCCCGCTCTTCCCTCTTTACATAAGGCATGGCGCTCTTTACAAAGGAAAGGACTCGCACAGAGAATTCTCCCCCTTTGTCAACAGCAAAAAGGAGGGATATGAAACAACAGGGGATAAATGGTCTAGAGATCAGAGTGGAATTATAGTGGAAGAGCAAGCCATTATATGGAAATTGAAATCATGCCGCGAACAATATATATTTGTGTTTCAAAGCTAATGAAGTCCGAGTTCATCAATAGAGTTCGAAAAGCAGCTACATCCAAGATTTAATAGACATGAACCAAAGTCCATATCATGGCAGTGTTTAACCTTCCCTTGTCTTAGATATCCATATTCAATAACTGCATAGGAAATAACACAAAAACTAGTATTGAAGCTAAACAATCATGATTAGAGCATGGAAGTGTTATGAGTGCAATAACTTTGAATTTCAATCTCTTTTGAATTTGAAGGCATATTACTCATATTTTACGAGCAATCAAGTCTAGTACACGCCTCCTAGCCGTAAGAATACACGTTGTTTAGACGCCAGTATTCTTAGGTATTTGGCAAGACTAACGGTTATGCTTCGGAATGAACAGAGATAGCAAAGTCACGTCATGACATACCCAATCTCATTTCTTTGATGAGAGGATATATTTCTCAGCAATTATGCCATTGCTCTGCCTAGAGTCCAAATGAATTGAGACAGAGATAACAGAGGCACATCATGACATATCATTCGTCACTTGATTGGATGATGTGACATATTTCTCCGTGCAACAGTATCATTGCTCTGTCAAATTGATTTTCAAGAGTTCCAGCTCATCAAGATGTTTAGAAACAATACTAAGCTCTAGAGTATCACTAAGAGTGTCATGACTTTTGGATTTTTCAGATCGCAGGAAAGTTATTCAAGGCACAACATGCAATCTCTAGTTAAGGTCTATTAAAACGACAGAATATAGATGATTTCAAGCAAAATATAGCAGAACTACAAGGAAATCATTAGATCTGAACCATTTTCATTGAATAGACAATCATCAGTTCATATAATAGAAAGCTCTCACACCATCTGTTTGTCAGTCTCATGATCTCATATATAGACTGTAAGCCATGGAAGCACAGATTGTAAGAGGTTAAGAGACTCAACAAAACTCCCCCTAAGGATATGCAATGGATACGCGAAGGGGTTATGTTTGCAATCAAGTGGAATGGCAAAGGAGGTTGACCTAGTCACTCATGAAGGTAGCAGAAATGAAATGTATGACCCAACGCCTGGTTGTACACTTATTAAATGTAATAGAATGAAGATGAAACATATGCATGAATGTTGCACAAGGACAACTCCCCCTTACTATATGGCCTACATGCGACATTGACACATGGTACTTGGCGGAGGTGAAACCTCACGCATATAGAGTGCTTCGTGACAAGCATAGCGTGCCCTTCCATACATCAACATTTGATATACCATGGCCATGCAAGAATGATGCGACACAAACCATGCAATGCATTGTGAACATAAATTTAACTTTACTATGCAACTACATGCAATGCGACACCATATGCAAAAAGACATATTGACATATAAACAATGCATGAATACCAACGTACAAAACATACAACTAATTGAAAATGATCATCATTTCAAATTCTTATTGGCCTGAGGTCGGCAAAGACCAAGCTCCCTTCTGAGCGTTGAAAACCTGTCATTACACAAGGGCTTGGTGAAAATATCAGCAATTTGATTTAGAGTATCAACAAAATGCAGTTCAAAATTTTTCTTACTGACCTCGTCTCTAATGAAGTGATGCCTAATCTCAATATGCGTAGTCCTAGAGTGCTGGACTGGATTTTTTGCAAGGTTGATAGCACTAATGTTATCACACAGAATCAGGACACAACCAAGATCCATCAAGTAGTCTTGGAGTTGGTGTTTAATTCACAACACTTGGGTGCCACAGCTCTCCGCAGCAACATATTCTGCCTCCGCGGTTGAGAGGGCAACCGAGTGTTGTTTCTTGGAGGCCCAAGAAATTAAACATCCGCCTAGAAACTGGCAATAGCCACTAGTACTCTTACGATCCAGCTTGCATCCAGCGTAATCCGCATCAGAATAAGATATAAGAGATAAATCACATGAAGACGGATACCACAATCTCAAATCTTGAGTGCCGGCAAGATATCGAAGGATACGTTTGACGGCAGTCAAATGAGATTCTCTAGGACTAGCTTGAAATCTAGCACAAAGGCATACACTAAACTGGATATCTGGTCGGGATGCAATCAAATAAAGTAAAGAACCAATCATACCTCTATAGACCTTTGCATCCACCAATTTACCATTTTCATCCGAATCCAGTGAAGTTGAGGTGCTCATCGGAGTTGTAATGATTTTACTGTTTGCCATGTCAAATCTTTTCAGCAGCTCCTTGATGTATTTGGCTTGGCTTATGAAGCAACCATCTTCTCCTTGGTTGACCTGCAAACCGAGAAAGAATTGAAGTTCTCCCATTAGGCTCATCTCAAATTCGCTAGTCATGAGGTTAGCAAATTCCTCACACATTTCAGATTTTGTAGAACCAAACATAATGTCATCAACATAAATTTGAACAATCAAGATGTTCTTACCTTGCTTCTTGGTAAAAAGTGTTTGATCTACTTTACCTCGTGTGTACCCTTTTTCAATGAGGAACGAGCTTAGTGTCTCATACCAAGCTCTTGGTGCTTGCTCAAGTCCACAAAGCGCCCTGTCTAGCTTGTATACAAAATCTGTATTGTTAGAATTCTCAAATCCAGGGGGCTGCTCAACATAGACTTCTTCTTTGATCAAGCCATTCAAGAAAGCACTTTTGACATCCATTTGATAAAGCTTTATTCTAAGGGAGCATGCAAAGGTAAGTAAAATTCTGATGGCTTCGAGTCTAGCAACTGGGGCATAAGATTCATCAAAGTCTACCCCAAACTCTTGATTGTACCCTTGAGCCACCAATCTAGCCTTATTTCTTATTATCTTTCCATCCTCACTTAGTTTGTTCCTAAAGACCCATTTAGTGCCTATGACAGATTGCGATGAAGGTCTAGGAACAATATGTCAAACTTTGTTTCTCTCAAACTGGTTTAGCTCTTCTTACATGGAATTTATCCACTTTTCATCTTTTAAAGCATCATCAATATTTTTGAGTTCATGCTGCGAGACAAGAGCAAGTTGATCTAATTCTTCCATAATTTTAAAATGTGACCTAGTTCTAGGTGGGTCATTCAAGCTACCAATGACATTCTCCAAGGGATGATCCTTAAGAATTCTAATATTTGTAGAATCGTTACCTTCTCCTAGAGCTTGATCCCTTGCATTGCTTGATTCAGCTAGGTCACCATCTTCTTTTATTTCTTCTTGTGGAGGATCACTCTTGTCCTTTATGCTTAGGAATTCCCCATCTTCATCGTTTTTCCTGCAAGAGTTATCATTGTTAGAATCATGATATTCATCAAAGGAAACATGGTGTGATTCTTCCACAGTTTGACTTTTGATATTATAAATTCTATATGCCCTAGATCTATCAGAATATCCAAGGAATATACCTTCATCGCTCTTGGGCTCGAATTTATCCAAGTCTCTTTTGTCATTGTTGTGAATGAAACATTTCGATCCAAACACTTTCATATGTGAGAGAGAGGGCTTTTTACCTTTTAGCAACTCATAAGGAGTCTTTTTGGTGTGTGGCCTTACCATAGAACGGTTGATAATGTAACATGCCGAGTTTACCACTTCAGCCCAAAACCTCCTTGGAAGTTGCCGTTCAGCAAGCATGGTTCTTGCCATCTCTACAAGTGTCCGGTTTCTCCTTTCAACCACACCATTTTGCTCGGCGTTCTTGGTGAAGAAAATCGGTATGAAATCCCTTCGGCCCTGCAAATGTTACAGATGTTAGCATTTTCAAATTCACCACCGTGATCAGATTGACTCTTGGAAATTTTAAACTCACCATCCTGCTTTATCTTCATGTAGAGTGCCTGAAACTCATCAAAAGCATCATTTTTGTGTGTGAGAAAGAAAACCCATGTGAACCTAGAAAAGTCATCCACCAAGACATATCCATATTTTCTACCACTTAAGCTAGCAGTTCTGGTTGGGCCAAATAGGTCCATATGAATTAGCTCGAGTGGTTTGGATGATGTATTTTCAGATCTTCCCTTGAATGATTTTCTAGTTTGTTTACCTAGGGCACATGCATCACACAATTTGTTTTCTTATTTAAATGATAGTTCAAGCAAATCTTTCACCATTGAATGCTTCAAGAGTTTATGCAAGACATTGTAGCTAGCATGTCCTAGTCTACAATGCCATATTCATGCAAGTTCAGATTTTGGTGCAGCAAGACAAAGATTTAAATGAGCAGGATCATCTAAGTCAATCATGTAAACATTGTTG
Source organism: Amorphophallus konjac (assembly GCA_022559845.1). Classification (NCBI taxonomy): domain Eukaryota; kingdom Viridiplantae; phylum Streptophyta; class Magnoliopsida; order Alismatales; family Araceae; genus Amorphophallus; species Amorphophallus konjac. Next base: position 89,987,590 of record CM040128.1, read on the forward strand.
ACTCTCTTACCAGAAAATTTTACCTTGTCAGATTTTGGTTCAAGAATTCTGCATTCATGAGAGTCAAATAACACTTTGTGTCCTTTATCACACAATTGACTTATACTAAGCAGGTTATATTTCAATCCTTCAACTAACAACACGTTACAAATAGAGTTGGAGAGTTCTTACCTACATTACATGTTCCAATGATTTTTCCTTTATTGTTTCCTCCAAATGTGACATATCCTCCTTCCTTTTCCTCTAAGAGACAGAATTTTGATTTGTCTCCAGTCATGTGTCTTGAACAGCCGCTATCAAGGTACCACATGTTATGCATGGCTGCAAGACATTCCTGCATAAGTAATTAAGCAAATGTGTTTGGAACCCAACCAAATTTGGGTCCCATCATACTCTTCAAATTTTCAAAGCATGAAACCATTTCTTTTGGAATCCAGACTTTTCTAACATTCATGTTTTGTTTGCTTAGAGCAGGGATTTGGTTTTTCTTTTCAACTTTAACATTCATTTTCTGTTTGGAGGCTCTTTGTTGGATTTTGTGGAAGTTTGAGGAGGCTTGCTTCTTAAACCATTGAGGCCGTTGGTTGGTTTTAGGTTGAAACTAATTGTTTTACCACCTATGGTGATGCTGGCCTATATGAGTGTGCAATCCAATTATGGTGAAATCTGGAAGGTTGAGCATGCAATGGCCAAGGAAGTGTTGACCTATGCTGCGGGGAAAGTCGACCTTTCTTAGGTTTTTGGACAGGCTTTTTGGGAATGTTGGTGGCTGCCTCTTCAATCTTTTCTTTCCCTTTCTCTTTTTATTTTTGCTGGTTTTGTGTGGGAGTTGTGTTTGAGATGGAAGCTTCAGAAGATGAAACAAATGTGACAGTTTTTAGCCCAATTGGCATTTTATTTGTTGGTTCAAAATCCAACCCTTCCTTGTTGAAATTCATTCTAGTACCTAGCAATGCATCTAGATTTTCTCTTCCATCCACAAACTTTTTTAAAGATTGTTGTTTATCCTTCAACTCTTTTTGTAGGTTTTCAATATTTTAAAAAAGTTGAATGTTGACTTGTTTGACAGCTTCATACTTTTCATTGCTCAATTTACTATCTTTTTCATAGCTTTGCATTTTGAGCTTCATGCTATCAATCTCATTTCTCAAATCCTCATTTTCAGTTTCCAAGTCAGCCATTTCTTTTCTTCCTTCCTCCAAATCCTTAATCATTTTCTTAAGATCTTAAATTTCAGTCTCAAGTAGAGCATTCTCATCATCCTTGTCATGATCATGCACAAAAGAATTGATTTTCTTTTTCAATGATTTATTTTTCTTTTTGTACATTTCATATTTTTTCATGAGTTGTATATATGCATCCTCCCAATCATCAATTGTATAATCTTGAAATGAAGAATTTACCTTAATTTCTTCGTCACCTTTGGCCATAAGGTAGAAATCTTCTTTTTCTTTGTCCGAGGAGCTAGTTCCATCATTACTTTCCTCTTCATCGCTCCATGTGGACACCATGGCCTTGTTATTCTTCTTGCCCTTCCATTTGTCAACTTTTCTGAATCTGTCGGGACAGTCATTCTTGAAATGCCTTGGTTTGTTGCAAGAATAACAAATGATTTTGTCAGATTTCTTAGAGTTTTCAAAATTAGATTTGAAACCATTTCTTACCCTTGACCTTCCTCTCATGAAGCTCTTACCTTCCTTTCTCAGGAATTTCTTGAACTTACGTGTGAGCATGGCTACGTCATCCTCATCTCGCTCACTTCCCGAATCCTCACCTTCATCAGAAGTATCTTGACGGCTGGGTCCAGCTTTAAGAGCTAGGGACTTCTTCATAGGTGCCTCAGCCTATTTGTTCTTGAGGTTGATCTCATAGGTCATTAATGACCCAATGAGTTCATCTACCTTGGTGGTTGCGAGATCTCTTGATTCTTCAACAACGGTTGCCTTCGTGTGCTATGCTGGAGTTAATGATCTGAGAATTTTTCTTACAAGTTCTTGCTCTGTATATTTCTTTCCCAAATCAGTTAAACTATTAGTAAGCATAGTTAAGCGAGCATACATATCTTGAATTGACTCATCAGGCTTCATGCGGAACATTTCATATTTAGAAACTAAAATATTAGCTTTTGTTTCTCGTACTTGAGAGGTTCCTTCGTAGATTACCTCTAACTTATCCCACATCAATTTCGCAGTTGCGCAGGTGGCTACTCTTGAGAATTTAACTGGATGGAGTGAGCATTGCATGATATGTTTAGCACTCCAGTTGACGGTGGATTGCCGTATTTGTTCTTTGGTCCACAAGTCCTCATTATCCGTAAGCTCATACGGACCTTTCCTGATCACATGCCAAAGTTCGTAGTCTTGGGCGCGAATGAACACCTGCATGCGATGTTTCCAATAAGGATAGTTAGATCTAGTGAAATAAGGAGGTCTATTCACAGAGTGTCCTTAAGGTAAATAACCCTTAGATGCTGATCCACCATTTCATTCAAGGTCGTTGGACCCCATAATGAGAGATTAGTCTCTGATACCACTTGTTGTGTAGTGGACAGCGGATCTAGAGGGGAGGGGTGAATAGATCTGCCCCTCTTTTCACAATGTAACCCTCTAAATAGCTAGATGAGATAAATTGCAGCGGAATATAACTAGCTAAACGAAGGACACAACGATTTGCTTAGCAGGATGATTACTAATATATCGATTCGAACCTAAGCATGCATTTAGAACGAAATAATCACACAAATAAACCACAACACACGAGATTTTAAGGTGGTTCGGACTGAATCCCCAGTCCTACGTCCAACCCTCACCAAATCCGGTGAGGCTCCACTAGTGCCATGCACTGAACCGCAAATCGGAAAGACCACCGATTACCTTCCTACTAACCACCTGGTAGGGACGTCAACAACGCAGATCGGACAACCTCCGATTGCCTTCCTACTAACCACCGGTAGGGACGATTCTCAATTTTGATTGTTCGAATGAAATGAAGAAGAAAGAACAAATATCAAGCTATTCAAACATGATATGAAATGAGCTCAAGAAGAAAGATCTTGTCTGAAATTGCTAGAGCTTGAATCGGATTCTTCGATGGATGTAGATCACCAATAGAGGCTTCTATCTTCTTCACAAAACACTCTTCTTGATTCAACAGCAATGGCTTCTTCTTCCTTGTGAGTTGTGCTTCCTTGAATCTGCTTGAGTTGATGAAGAGATGTATGGATGTAGCTTTGATCACCTTTGAGAACCTTGAGTGCTTCTAGCTTTGTTGGAGGTTGCTTGCTTCAGATCTCACCTTGAAACACCTTGGAATGGATGAAGAACTTCCTCCCGAAACACTGTTCACGGAGGTGCTATAGTACCTCGAAAATGAGCTCCCTTGATCTCCCTTGAAGCCTTGAAGCCCTAGTGTTTCTAATCCCTCAAGTTAGAGTTTTATAGACCTTGAATGGTCTATAGACAAGCCTCAGACCAGATCCACAAATCATGGGTGTTTAGGTGACTTTTGGATTAAACAAATCCATGTTGAATGGCCTTTTTCGAAGTTGGAAACAAAGTCAACATTGAAGGCTCGGGACTGGCGGTCGACCTACAGCTCCTGGCGGTCGACCGCTATTGAAACACCTACAAACGGATGGTCCCTGGGAAATCTGGTCGACCGCTACTGGCTGGAGGTCGACCGCTACTGAAACTCGTGCAGGCTGGCAGTTGCTGGCTGGGGCGGTCGACCGCCCCTGTGCTGGCGGTCGACCGCCAGCTGGGTAGACCCCGGGCTTGCCCGGGTCGGTCCGTTACGTGCTTTGGTTCTGTCGCTTAAGTTCTTTAGCGGCCCGTTCATGTCCGTGACATCTCCCTTGATAGTCTAAAAGGCATCAATTGTGTTTCTGGCCTTCGATTCTCTTGGCTATATTTCTTTGTGCATTGACCTTGGATGTGTGACAAGCCGAATATCGCGTGTTGACTTGTGCTTGTTTTCGCATCCTTGCTTGGGCGCGATCCACGAGCTTTCACTTTTGCCAACTCCACTGAATTTCTTTTCCATGTAATGGCATACCTGTCATAATCAAACCATCACGTATGTCAATTACATGAGAGTGGGAAATATCAATGACGAATAGTGTATAGCCATTATCAAAACCAAGAATACCACAGAACTTATATGACCGTAGAATGATGTCGATTTACCCAAGTGAACTTAAATGATCATAGGGACACAACAAAGACTCCATGAACTAAAGACGACTTGACATGATAAGGTGTAGTAGCATGACGCTTGCAGACTCTATGCTCATCACTCTCGCTCCTGCCCATCCGAGTCCGAGTCAGGGTCCGTATTACCTGAAAGTTTAGGGAAAAGAGCTTGATGAGCGAACGCTTAGTAGGAATTATATCTCAAGAACTAGCAATTGGTTTACGTAATTACCTCTTTCAAGTGAAAATGCAAGTCTAGCATGTCAATCATGTAAAATGATAACGAGAGGAAATAGCATGTATTGTTGATCTAAGATAGGGAAATTCAAGTATTCAAGATAAGTGTTTGAACGGGTACCAAGTGTATCAATAAAGTCTTTCATGTCATGAGATAAAGGCTATTAACAAGCAAGTACTTTGCCCATTCTGGGCCACGCAAGTTATGTTAAGTCAATCAAGTCAAGCACGCGAGAGAGAGAGAGATAGTGGAGATGTCGTAGATTCAAGCAAGTACTTCGGTGCAATGCCACACCGTGATCAATATAACTCCCATGGGCACAAGTACTTTTGGGTGCTCCTCCCAGGACCAGATCGGGCCCTATACGCGCAGGCATTGTTACATGTAATATCTAGACAACCACTTTAGTGATAGCCATGGAATTCCAAGAATAAACTCATGTAGGATATGAAGGTAGATTCATGGATAGGTTCCACGGAATTCAAGGAAGAACATTAGATGGACAATGATAAAACCAACGAGAACCATGACATGTCGATAACCTGGGTAGAATCGGTACCTTAACTAGGTAGCCGTGATAACTTGAGTGGATGACTAAACTTGCCACCAATCAAGGTACATGAATCAAGCTGAGAGATTGACCCCATCTATAAGGGACTCAATCCAAGACATCACCTAGTGGAATATCATCATTCCACCGACTAGGTTTATTCTCTCATGGACCAAAATAGCACCATGAGAGGGCCAGTTTACCACAAGATGTGGCATTCAAGAAGGGTACAAGGTGTTTAAGGTACAACCAGCTCAATCGGCCTTGAGGGAATCCAAGGCTATGAGGAGACTTACGGAGGTCCCAATGACTAACTTGCCGGTCCAAAGGAACGGAATGTCCATTGGAGGGCTTGTATGTCACCGAGAGTTGAAGGGGTAATCAATGAAATGCCGAGAAACGTGGGACTATACTCACGGATTGGAATATAGTGCCATATATATATATATATATAAATCCATGGTTACAGGAAAAATCATGAAAAATCAGAAGATAGGAAATTGGCGTCTTAGCCAATGTCTTTAATTCAATAAGTAGCGCTCTGGTCAGGGGCGTTATTTCACAAATTGAAGACTATCAAAAGAGTAGTCAATTTCTGTATGTATTTTTATATAGGTGTAAAATTTCAGAATCTTTGTAAAAGACGTCTGGTCAGATGCCACGTTAAAGACATATAGCGCCCTGGTCAGGGTCGCTATTTAATCAATGGAAGATTCATGAAGAGTCGTCATTTTTTTTCAATCTAGATATGTGCATTGATATTATCAATTTTTCCAGGATTTATTAAATGGCGACATGGGGGCTGTCACCTTTTATACTGATAGCGCCCTTGACAGTGGCGTCAATTTCAGAAGAAACGACATACATCAAGTCGTCATTTTCATTTTCCAGAATTCCACTATGAACAGTAGCACTTTTCCAATACAAATATTTTTATGACAACATGTATATGGATAGGTTAAGAAAAATAGCAGGATTCCAAAACTCTATTCATGCATTAAATCAGATAACTGGTTAAATAGATATTAAATTTTTAACATGTGTAATTATTAAATCAAATGGGAATTGACGACCGTTTTGATGGGCGTCAAAAAGAATTAGCGCCCTGATGAGGGTCGCTACTTACAAAAAATTTTAGAACTTCTTCAAACTCAGCGAAGACTACATGCATGAACCATTCTATCCATTATAATCACGATTCATTTTTTTTGGGCTACGAAACTTGAGATAACCTACCTGTGTTGAAGTTTAAACAAAGAACCGATACTCTGTTTTGAGCAGAGTAAGAGAACGGCTTGCAGGATGAAGACAGGAAAGAAGAAGTTGGTGCCCAGGCTTCCTAGCTGCAACAGGAGAAGAAGATGGGGTGCTTCTTCTTGTTCAGGCAATCGGCAGGATGCAGGTGAGGAAGGAGATGCTCGTCCTTCACATTGCAGTTTGCCGGAAGAAGAGTGGAAGCAGAGGGATGGAGAAGGTGCAGCCTTCTCGTAACAGCCAACAAGGAGGAAGGATAGGAGAGACGAGCCTTCGACTGCAACAGGAGGAAGAAGAGTTTCTTCCACTTCCTCACGTCCGCAGCAACAGGAAGCAGAGGGAAGATGATCGCGGTAGCAGCAGGAGGACGTCGATACAGCAGTAATGTTGCTACGATCGACGGAGACGTAGTTTTATAGGGTTGTGTGGGTTCTGGGGGATTCAAATTCTCAGTTACGGAAGGGATTTACGATCAAGTTTGGCAGGGTTTTAAACCTACTATGCATGGTCCTCTCCCTTCCTAGATAGCAGCCGCATGCTTCCATTTGAATAGGGAAAACCTAACACTAGCCATGCATCGACCGAACATGCCTTAATGGTTTGCACGGTTTCCTTATTTAACTCTCAGGGAAAATGACGTCTGAGACAAGGGTGTGTTTTTCATTAAATCGCGCCTTACTAGAGGGCATGTTTTCATTAAATAGCGCCTCAACCACGGTCATCTTTTACTTTTCTATATTTTGCCGCTTTATTTTTAATTTTTTTGGTATGAATTAGCGCCCATCATAATGGCGTTATTACTATTATTGGCAGGCGTTATTTTATTTGTTATATCTTTTAAGTGTAAGGCCCGTTATCAGTTTATGCTATTTTCCATTTATCAAAATTTTATTTTATTTAATTCCTGACCAACATTAGCATGTATAGATTTACTAGTTTAAATTTATTTAGAATCTATTTTATTCTTTTAAAATTTTCCAGGGGTGCTACACCCTCCCCCACTTAAAAGAATTTGGTCCCCAAATTTAATTGCGTGAATGGAGACATAAAGGGTATAGAGTACTTACGGTTTAGAACAATTCCGGATATCTTCTTCGCATAGATTCTTCAGTTTCCCAGGTAGCTTCTTGTTCCAAGCATCTATTCCACTGCACTTTTACCATGGGAATAGTCTTGTTTCTTAAGACTCGGATCTCTCGATCAAGAATCTTCATTGGCTTTTGTTCATAAGTGATGTCCCTTTGAATCACTAAGTTACTATGATCAATGACGTGGAAAGGGTCGTGCACATATTTCTTCAGCATGGAAATGTGGAACACATTGTGCACTTCCGACAATTGAGGAGGCAAAGCAAGACGATAGGCTACCTCGCCAACTCTTTCCAATACTTCGAATGGACCAATGAATCTCGGTGTGAGCTTGCCTTTAACTCCGAACCTTCTTATTCCTCGACCGGGTGAGACCTTGAGATAAACATGGTCTCCAATTTGGAACTCTAATTCCCTTCTTCTATTATCTGCATAGGACTTCTGCCTGGATTGTGCTACTCTGAGTCTTTCTCGGATAAGTTCAACCTTCTCTGTTGTGTTTCTTACCATATCTGGCCCTAGTAGTTGCTTCTCTCCAACCTCATCCCAGCATATAGAGATCGACAGCTCCTGCCATACAAGGCTTCAAAAGGAGCCATCTGTATACTGGCTTGATAACTATTGTTGTATGCAAACTCGGCTAGGGGCAAATGATCATGCCAACCTCCGCCAAAGTCAATAATGCAAGCCCGTAACATGTCTTCAACTATTTGGTTTGTTCTCTCGGTCTGACCATCGATCTGGGGGTGAAAAGTAGTACTGAAGTTGAGCTTCGTCCCCAAAGAGTGTTGTAGACCCTTCCAGAAATGAGAAGTGAAGCGAGGGTCTCGATCAGACACGATCGATGTTGGGACTCCATGCAATCTCACGATCTACTTAATATACAATGCGGCCAAAACATCAACCGACCATCGGCTTTTAATTGGCAAGAAATGTGTCGACTTGGTCAGTCGGTCGATGATTACCCAAATACCATCATGTCCGCCTCTGGATTTAGGCAATCCCATGATGAAATCCATACCAATTCCTTCCCATTTCCATTTAGGAATATCGAGGGGGTGTAATTTTCCGGCGGGTCTTTGGTGTTCCGCTTTTACTTGTTGGCACGTGAGACAGCGAGACACAAAGTCCGCTACTTCCCTCTTCATGTTCGGCCACCAGAAAGTTCTTTTTAAATCTTTGTACATCTTAGTTGCTCCAGGATGAATGGTATACCTAGAGCGGTGAGCTTCATCTAGAATTTTCCTTTTCAACTCAGGACAGTCCGGGACACATGTCCTTTCCTGAAACATCAGTCTTCCATCAACTGCTAGCTTGAATTCGGTTCTTTGATCTAGTTTCTCCCTGATTTCAATCATTCCAGGATCTTCATCTTGTAACTTCTTGATTTCGGATAGCAAGTCCTGATGCACACTCATGTGAGAGAGAGTAATACATTCATCTTTCTGGTCCGTGCTTATATTTAATCTAGAGAATTCCTCTAATAGTTTCCATTCCCGTATCATACAGCTGGCTATAAGGGCTCTCGGCTTTCGACTCAAGGCGTCAACTACCGAATTCCCTTTACCGGGGTGATACTGAATAGTGAAATCAAAGTCTTTTAAATATTCCAGCCACCGACGTTGCCTCATATTAAGCTCCTTATGAGAGAATAGATATTTGAGGCTCTTATGATCGGAGAAAACTATAAATTGTTATCCGTAGAGATAGTGTCTCCAGATCTTTAGTGCAAATACTACCGCGGCCAACTCCAAGTCATGCACCAGGTAGTTTTCTTCATGCTTCTTTAACTGCCTAGAAGAGTATGCAATAACTCTTCCCTGTTGCATTAATACACAACCGAGGCCAATACCGGAAGCATCGGTGTATACCTCGTACTTCTCTCCTTCAATAGGAAGGGCCAAGACTGGAGCAGTGGTCAGATGGTCCTTCAATGTTTGGAAGCTTTGTTCACATTCCTCATTCCACTCATACGGCACTTCCTTGTGGGTCAGCCTGGTGAGTGGTACTGCAATCTTCGAGAAGTTTTTAATAAAACGTCGGTAATAACCAGCAAGACCAAGGAAACTCCTAATTTCTGTTGCATTTGTCGGTTGTTCCCAGTTCTTTACCGCTTCGACCTTTGCGGGGTCCACTGAGATTGCATCCTTTGAAATTACGAGTCCTAAGAAGGACACTCCTTCTAGCCAAAACTCACATTTGCTAAATTTAGCATACAATTGATTATCCCTCAATATCTGCAATGCTATCCTTAAATGCACTTCATGCTCCTCTTCAGACTTTGAATATATCAGGATATCATCGATAAAAACCACAATAAATTTGTCCAGATGCGGTCTAAAGATGCTATTCATAAGCTGCATAAAAGTTGCAGGGGCATTTGTTAGTCCAAAAGGCATAACAGTAAATTCATAATGCCCGTACCTGCTTCGGAATGCAGTTTTGTGAATATCCTCGTCCTTGATCCTTAATTGGCGATAACCCAATCAAAGATCAACTTTTGAGAAATACTTTGCTCCAGAAATCTGATCGAAGAGTTCATCAATCCTCGGTAGTGGGTATTTATTCTTGATAGTGAGGTGGTTCAGCTGTCGATAATCGATGCACAGCCTCATCGATCCATCCTTCTTCTTAATGAACAGCACTGGTGCTCCCCATGGGGAAGTACTCGGTCTGATATATCCTTTCTTCAATAGCTCCATTAGCTGCTCCTTCAATTCCTTCAATTCTGCGGGGGACATTCTGTAGGGTGCTTTGGAAATAGGTCCGGCACCCGGAACAAGGTCTATAGTGAATGAGACTTCTCTCTCTGGTGGTAGACCAGGAAAGTCTTCAGGGAAAGCATCGGGAAACTCCCGAACCAATTGAATGTCTTCTGGTCTAGCTACCTTAGCCTCTGTGGCAGTTACAAATGCTAAGAATGTCTCGCATCCTTTGTTGATAAGTTGCTCGAAGAGCAGAGATGATTGGTGATATCTTCCGGGGAGTAACGTAAGTTAATTCTGGGTAATCCACAAAAGTTACTTTTCCATTTCGACAGTCTACCGTTGCCCGATGGGTGGATAGCCAATCAGCCCCTAAAATTACATCATACTCTTTCAAGTCTAAGCATATTAAATCTGCAGGTAAGTTGTGGCCTTTAACTATAATCTTGCAGTTTGGGTAATGGAAAGTGACATCAGACTCATTCCCTAACGGGGTAGAAATCACCAAGTTTATCCATTCAGGTTCCATAGAGAATGAAGCAGCAAATTTCTTTGAAACAAAAGAGTGTGTGGCGCCAGTATCAAACAATACTTGAGCATATTTAGAGCAGACAGACAAAATACCTTCCACCAACCCACCCTCGGTTGGTTCCGTCTCTTGGAGAGCTTGTAAACGTCCTTGCTTCTTTGTCGGACGCTTCTCTTCCTTTGTCTCCGACTCACTTTGCTCGTTCATCATTGGACAGTCGGGAATACGGTGTTCTTTACTCCCACAACGAAGGCATGCTCCGAGCCTTCTCCAGCATTCCGCAGCCTGATGACCCGGCTTGTCGCAATATTTACAATTCTCCTTTGGCGGTGCAGTGATGGAGAAAGGTTTGTTGTTGCCCTTTTTGAATTTCTTCCCCTTGGAGGGTTCGCCTCCATTATTGGTCCGCTTCTTGAAAGACGGTTTAAAAGTGTTGGGGCTTGTGATATTCTCCCTTTTATCCTTACCACGGATTTTGTCAGACATTTCCGTGGCGTCTTCTAGCAACTGGGTACGACGCACCATCTCTGAGTATACTTGAATATCCGAGGGAGCGAGCTGGGTGATATACTGGGGTCGTAACCCATTCAAGAACCTTCTTGCCTTCATCTTTTCAGTGCATACTAAATGTGGTGCATATCTAGATAACCGGGAGAACTGGGCTTCGTAATCGGCTACTGACAGGGATCGTTGCTTCAAGGCAGCAAATTCTGCGGCCTTTTTCTCCTGAACAAGGTCGGAGAAATACTTACTATTGAAGTGCTCGATAAATTCGACCCAAGTAACATGATCTTCGAGCAAGGTGGCCTCGACGGACTCCCACCAAGCACGGGCGTCCCGTTCCAGTTGGAACGTGGCCAGAAGCACCTTTTCACCATCCGCGCATTGCATGACGCGGAAGATTTGCTCGATCTCCTTTATCCAATTCTCCGCATCCTCGGGATTTGATGAACCTGAGAATCTCGGAGGGTTGAGATTTCTAAAGCTCCGATGGAGGTCGCCAGCAACATGATGTGCCCCACCTTGAGCCACTTGTTGCAAGGCCTGGGTCAGGCCTTGAACAGTTCGTTGCATCTCACGCCATTGTGCGCGTTCAGCGGCCATAGTCCTACAAGAATTTAACCTTAATTAGTTTCATGTTGAAATTTGTAGTCGGATGCCCTACAAGGACTTATACCCACGGCACTACCCATCCTCACAGTTTGGGGATAGACTTGTCCTTGGACTTGGGTTTCCTAGGAATTTGAAATCCTAGGCTCTGATATCACAAAAACTGTCACGCCCCGAGCGCGAAAGGAACCCGGGGAGAGAACGTGATGAGTTTATATCAATCATGTCAATCAGAGCAAGTAGAATTTCAACATCAAAACAGAGTGCGCAATAAGACAAGAATTGAAACATGACCAAGTATTGATACCATTGATAACAACTTAACAACGTTAAGACTTAACAAGTCTAATCAGGCCCACAGCCTTTAAATATTACGAATTTGAAAATAACAAAAGTTCTGACGACAAGACTCCATGAACTAAAGACGACTTGACATGATAAGGTGTAGTAGCATGACGCTTGCAGACTCTATGCTCATCACTCTCGCTCCTGCCCATCCGAGTCTGAGTCAGGGTCCGTATTACCTGAAAGTTTGGGGAAAAGAGCTTGATGAGCGAACGCTCAGTAGGAATTATATCTCAAGAACTAGCAATTGGTTTACGTAATTACCTCTTTCAAATGAAAATGCAAGTCTAGCATGTCAATCATGTAAAATGATAACGAGAGGAAATAGCATGTATTGTTGATCTAAGATAGGGAAATTCAAGTATTCAAGATAAGTGTTTGAACGGGTACCAAGTGTATCAATAAAGTCTTTCATGTCATGAGATAAAGGCTATTAACAAGCAAGTACTTTGCCCATTCCGGGCCACGCAAGTCATGTTAAGTCAATCAAGTCAAGCACGCGAGAGAGAGAGAGATAGTGGAGATGTCGTAGATTCAAGCAAGTACTTCGGTGCAATGCCACACCGTGATCAACATAACTCCCATGGGCACAAGTACTTTCGGGTGCTCCTCCCAGGACCAGATCGGGCCCTATACGCGCAGGCATTGTTACATGTAATATCTAGACAACCACTTTAGTGATAGCCATGGAATTCCAAGAACAAACTCATGTAGGATATCAAGGTAGATTCGTGGATAGGTTCCACGGAATTCAAGGAAGAACATTAGATGGACAATGATAAAACCAACGAGAACCATGACATGTCGATAACCTGGGTAGAATAGGTACCTTAACTAGGTAGCCGTGATCACTTGAGTGAATGACTAAACTTGCCACCAATCAAGGTACATGAATCAAGCTGAGAGATTGACCCCATCTATAAGGGACTCAATCCAAGACATCACCTAGTGGAATATCATCATTCCACCGGCTAGGTTTATTCTCTCATGGACCAAAATAGCACCATGAGAGGGCCAGTTTACCACAAGATGTGGCATTCAAGAAGGGTACAAGGTGTTTAAGGTACAACCAGCTCAATCGGCCTTGAGGGAATCCAAGGCTACGAGGAGACTTACGGAGGTCTCAATGACTAACTTGCAGATCCAAAGGAACGGAATGTCCATTAGAGGGCTTGTATGTCACCGAGAGTTGAAGGGGTAATCGATGAAACGCTGAGAAACGTGGGACTATACTCACGGATTGGAATATAGTGCCATATATATATATATATATATATATATATATATATATATATATATATATATATATATATATATATATATCATGAAAAATCAGAAGACAGGAAATTGGCGCCTTAGCCAATGTCTTTAATTCAATAAGTAGCGCTCTGGTCAGGGGCGTTATTTCACAAATTGAAGACTATCAAAAGAGTCGTCAATTTCTGTATGTATTTTTATATAGGTGTAAAATTTCAGAATCTTTGTAAAAGACGTCTGGTCAGATGCCACGTTAAAGACATATAGCGCCCTGGTCAGGGTCGCTGTTTAATCAATGAACGATTCATGAAGAGTCGTCATTTTTTTTTCAATCTAGATATGTGCATTGATATTATCAATTTTTCCAGGATTTATTAAATGGCGACATGGGGGCTGTCACCTTTTATACTGATAGCGCCCTTGACATTGGCGTCAATTTCAGAAGAAACGACATACATCAAGTCGTCATTTTCATTTTCCAGAATTCCACTATGAACAGTAGCACTTTTCCAATATAAATATTTTTATGACAACATGTATATGGATAGATCAAGAAAAATAGCAGGATTCCAAAACTCTATTCATGCATTAAATCAGATAACTGGTTAAATAGATATTAAAATTTTAACATGTGTAATTATTAAATCAAATGGGAATTGACGACTGTTTTGATGGGCGTCAAAAAGAATTAGCACCCTGATGAGGGTCGCTACTTACAAAAATTTTCAGAACTTCTTCAAACTCAGCGAAGACTACATGCTTGAACCATTATATCCATTATAATCACGATTCATTTTGTTTGGGCTACGAAACTTGAGATAACCTACCTGTGTTGAAGTTTAAACGAAGAACCGATACTCTGTTTTGAGCAGAGTAAGACAACGGCTTGCAGGATGAAGACAGGAAAGAAGAAGTTGGTGCCCAGGCTTCCTAGCTGCAACAGGAGAGGAAGATGGGGTGCTTCTTCTCGTTCAGGCAATTGGCAAGATGCAGGTGAGGAAGGAGATGCTCGTCCTTCACGTTGCAGTCTGCCGGAAGAAGAGTGGAAGCAGAGGGATGGAGAAGGTGCAGCCTTCTCGTAACAGCCAGCAAGGAGGAAGGATAGGAGAGACGAGCCTTCGACTACAACAGGAGGAAGAAGAGTTTCTTCCACTTCCTCACGTCCGCAGCAACAGGAAGCAGAGGGAAGATGATCGTGATAGCAGCAGGAGGACGTCGATACAGCAGTAACGTTGCTACGATCGACGGAGACGTAGTTTTATAGGGTTGTGTGGGTTCTGGGGGATTCAAATTCTCAGTTACGGAAGGGATTTACGATCAAGTTTGGCAGGGTTTTAAACCTACTATGCATGGTCCTCTCCCTTCCTAGATAGCAGCCGCATGCTTCCATTTGCATAGGGAAAACCTAACACTAGCCATGCATCGACCGAACATGCCTTAATGGGTTGCACGGTTTCCTTATTTAACTCTCAGGGAAAATGACGTCTGAGACAAGGGTGTGTTTTTCATTAAATCGTGCCTTACTGGAGGGCGTGTTTTCATTAAATAGTGCCTCAACCACGGTCGTCTTTTACTTTTCTATATTTCACCGCTTTATTTCCAATTTTCATGGTATGAATTAGCGCCCATGATAATGGCGTTATTACTATAATTGGCGTCTTATGGGAGGGCGTTATTTTATTTGTTATATCTTTTAAGTGTAAGGCCCGTTATCAGTTTAGGCTATTTTCCATTTACAAATTTTTATTTTATTTAATTCCTGACCAACATTAGCATGTATAGATTTACTCGTTTAAATTTATTTAGAATCTATTTTATTCTTTTCAAAATTTCCAGGGGTGCTACAGGGCCATCCTGGTGTCTGAAATGCAACCTGCATTTGCAAATGAAACAATTAGTATTACAAGAAAGGGGCCGTAGGGCCCTTAATCCCGGCAAAGAGATGAAGAGTGATTTCGGTCCCACCGGGCGTGCCAGACTTGTGGACGCACTAAAATTTGGAAAGAATCGGTTCGTTTGTTGATCGGGGTTCATTCGTTTATTTAGTGCGAGGGCGTGCCAATCACAAAGTGACGATTTATTCGGGCTTCATGGAAGGCCATGGTGCGCGTGATCTGACTAATCAGACAATTATGTAGTTCGTGTCGGGACCAAAACCCGCCGTGCCGTAAAGGCCACGGCGTTATTTACATCCCCCATACGGGGGAACACCATTGATTGATTGTCAGGAATAAGGGCCCTACGGCCTGAAATTCAAGGTAATAAAGCGAGAACAAAGATCTCGGGTCACGTTCAAACGAACCCGCGTTGGGGAGTACAATGTTCATAGATATGTATATGTTGGTCACTCACGGACCATTTTGTGTTCGGACGGAAGTCCCCATTTGTAGCGTCGAAGACGACGATAAAACCGTACGGATGTCTGCCATAGGTACGACAAGTTTAATGCGGATGCGGGATCGGATCCCGGAAGAGGTGGGTCAAGCTGATGGACTATCGGCCCAAGAGGTGCACGGATCATGACCATGTCGGGGATTCTGAGGTCCACGTCCGATACCGCGGGGCATCATTACTTTTCTCTTCACGCACAGTCCGGGGAAGCGAGTTGTTAAATGTGAAACCCGAACTCACCAACGTGCGCCCTCGCACGCGGATCGACCTGCGAGGTCAGGTCGCCGGGTTCGACCTGCCCGGTCAGGTCGTGGGGGTCAAGGGGGCAGCGCCCCTTGCGGGGGTTTGCTATTATTCTCATAAGTGTGGCTTGTATTCATATTATTCTCCTCATTCTATTTATTGATTTAGGCGTTTCTCTTGTTTCATTCTTTAGTTTAAAGCATTTATCTCTTATTTAGTTGATTGCTTTTGCTTCTCTTTCTCCCCCCCTTTTTTTACATGTATGAGTCATGCCGGATTAAGAGAGAGTCCAGGGGGCGCGCCGGTTAAGGCCGCGCCATTTTAGGATTGAAACAAAGGGAATAGTGGCCGTGCCGGAATGGGTGTTGCAACAATAGGAGGCAGATGGCGCTCCGGAATTGGAGCAAGTGTGGGGGGGCACGCCGGATTAACATGGCACAAGGGGCCGCGCCGTTTTAAGGTTCCACAAGAAGCAAGAGATGCCGTTTCACACGGCGCCGGATTAAGTGGAGTGTAAGGGTAAAGCAATGGAGCACGCCATTTTTGGGGTGGAAAAGGAAGGAACAAGGGGTTAAACCGGCGCGCCGGGATAAACTCTTCTGAGGGTTGTTTCATTGCTGTTGATTGTGTTTTCTTTTTCTTTCACCCGTAGGTTTATTCAAAGGTTGATTTGCTCGCTCTGTTGATAGATCAAGCTGGTAATGAGGAGGTTTTAAGAGCTTTAACCATTTTAATCATTTATTATGATGAAACAACATGAACGTCTAAGCGTTTTGTTCAGGCAGTTTGCTCACTGAGGCCTCAGTTTGTTCTTCATTAGTTCAACTCGTTCACCTGTTGTTGTGCGTTCCTGGCCCTGGCAAAAATCGGGCAACACCTCACCTGGACCAGGACTTGCCAGAGAGAAGCGAAAGCCACCACACTGATTACTCCCGGGTAAACTCTCAAAAATGCGGAACGGCCTCACGGCGGTCCGTTAGCCCAGGTGTGAGTGTGGAACGCTCGAGGGCCAGCCTACGAGAGCGACCACGACTCACGGGCGATGATTTTCAAAGTGGGACAAATGTTTGCCACAGTATGGCAAGAAGTATTCATCCATCGAGTGGGTTATCTTGAGGGTCATGCCATGAAGCGGCAGACCTCAAAGACCCCTGGATGATCAGAGAGTGAGAATGGGAAGCAAGGACTAGAGTGACGGAGACTGAGCTTTTAAAAAAAGGTTTTCCTTTATTCATCCATACAAACTGGGGAAGGATTCTTGATACAGAGAAGATGGAAACGAAAGCATTACAAAAAAAGAAAGGAGAATACATTCGACGGAGAGAGAGAACAACATTAGATGGAGGAGAGAGAGAGAGAGAGAAGGCTTCTCCCTCTCGGAACCACCCCCCACCCTCACTCCCCTCTCTTCACTTCATCTCACCTCTCCGACGCGAGGAAGCAGCTTCTTTTCTCTTCGACGGACTCTTCCTCTCAGAAGATCTCACCTCTCTTTCCCTTTATTCTCCTGATGCACACTGCCCAGCCGAGAGAGAGAGCCAGCCTCTTCCTTTTGTTTTCATAGTAATGCCCCTTTTTATAGAATGGCTCGCCTGGGAGGTTCCTGCCACTTCCACCTCGTCCGCGACGAAGCTCGGAGTTGACATGGTGCGCTGGATGACGCTGGTTCGCGCCGTACGCTACTGTTCGTCCGAGGATGAGATGGTGGCAGGTCCGCAGGGGTTGCTTCGCCGCTGCCACTCTCGTGCTGTTGAATGGAGGCAGAGACAGAGCGTCGGGCATTAACTGTCCCCTGCTCATCACATTTATGTCGAACAGAGTATCGTGCCAGAGATGAAATAGAATGAGGTTAAAACGGCGCGGTCACTATTCCCCCGCGCCGTTATAAACCCACATGAAATTAGCACGCCGGGTAAGGTTGTAAGAGATGGCGCCGTATTAAGCATTTCAAAGAATAATGGCCCTTTTGTGAGTACGCCGGGTATGCCAAGGGGCGCACCGGATTAAAGCAATGCAAAGGGGGTGGTGCCGTTTTAAACCAATCATGGGGTGGTGCCGTTTTAAGCCTCAAGGTGATTCTTCTTGGAAGCGTGGCCATTTATATGAACGTTGGCATTCCCAGAATGTTTTAGTTGGGATGCATGGCCTCCACAATGTTCCGTTCGTTGCTTCTGGTGCTCGGTCCAGACTTTGCGTGAGTTTCGGTGCATGCCGGGCTGTGCCCGAGTTCTCGCCTTTTCTTTGATTCTGCTCTAGACATGGCTGGTCGTAGAGTTGTGGTCGTATCTTCTGCCCGAGGACTTCCTTAATGTATGGCGGACCACCAAGTGAGTTCTCGTCCTGGTTGGGCGAGGTATGGGTTTGTTCGGCCCTCTCGTCTTCGACTTGCGCTTGAACGCGTAGACGCGAGTGTCGTATGATCATCATCGTCATCATCATTTTTTTGACGTCCACACTGCTCGAGGAGTTTAAGAAAGGCACGTGATCGAAGAATGGAGTGTAAGGTTTTGCACAGCACCTACGGGCGACGCAGCGGATAACAAAAATTTCATTTGCCCGATCCCGGTGTTATGGAAAGCTTAATGTGTGCTCTAATCGGTGTTTCTAAGACGCTAATTACGGATTGCGTGTTTCACCTTGCGCGGAACGGCGCTGTCCATGATGCCCGATGCAGAACATCGAGCCGCACAGTTGTACGGCCTCTAGAGCAGATCCACACAGACCCTTGCGCAGCGACGGTACCTCCCCGGCACGACCTTCCCCGACTCTATCACCTTCGAGAGAGAGAGAGAGCAAGAGGGAGAAAGGGGGAGGCTAATCCTCTCCTTTAAGCCTTAATGCTTGATTAGCTTAAAGGGTTGGAAGAGAAGGCTCGAATGAGCTTCACGTAGGTGCCATATATATAGAATTTTGACCCTTTTCTAAAGACCTCCAAAGGACTAAAATTGTATATATGACCTTTCCATTATTATACATATGTATTAAGCCCCATTTATACTCTTTTCCAAAAGGAATTAAAGGGAATTATTACATACACTTGTATAATAATAATCCGTCACCCAAAGATCCATTGTGTGTGATCCTTTAGACCCATAGTCACTCTAGTTTAAGGCTCATTAACTTCTAATTCTCAATTAGAAGTAAATTAAACGTATTATTCGCTTCTACTAGAGAATTAGAAGTAAATTAAACGTATTATTCGCTTCTACTAGAGCCGAATAATAGTTTAATTCATTCCGAACCTTCGATCATGTTGGGTCAAGCAAATCCGCATGATCCTAGAGGACGCCAGGTTTAAACCAGCCTGTCTGGTACCTGTAAGTCCACAGTTACCGCATCGATATAATCCCTCGCTCCTTCTATGAGTCTGGTACGATCGAGGGTATGGTTTCTGTCAAACCCCATGATCGTGCCATTTGACTATGACCTCCTTAAAGTGTATGACGTCCGTCCTAAACGAACTCATACGACCCTGGCCAAGGATTTAACGGAGCGTCAATGTCATGACCCATTAACTGTCTGATATATACCCGACAGTGAGCGATCCCTTCTTGACCATTGAAGATCTTCACACGTATCCTGGAGTGGTTAATGACTCGGCAACTCATGACTTATGGTTAAAGTCACTTAGCCAAGCAATTAAACCAATCCAGTCCTCGTGTAAGATCCGATCAATGTCTCAGGTCAAAGGACCAACGATGCTATTGAGACAGTTGGATCTTCAGTTGACATTAGGTATAATCAACCATCTGAAGATCCAATAGCGGATCAGTTCAGTGTACATCCTCTAAGGACATACACCTACATATATGTGTTGGTGCCCCGCACCAATGACCATGAGACTGGTCACTGACACATCATATGTACTGGTTTAATAGGTAATCAAAGTCCCCGAGTGATTACCCTCCAACCAGGAACAGTTTAAGGCATGTGTACATGTAAAGTCAATCTCATGTTCGAGATCCCATCTCGAGCTGACTTTACAACCACATATCCTAGGGACAACGTAAAGTAACACAATCGCATATTTATGCTCAAACACCACTTTATTAATAATGAACAAGATCGTACAACTATTGGGCCTACCCGACCCGAAATTGGCCTGTAGCACACCAACACTAACATGGAGGAGGTGCCAAGATGATGCCACGTGGCCTGACTACTCCAGATCTAGACCAGGCTCTGGGCGGCAATTGTGGCGAGCACACGCCCTACCTTCTGTTGCTTCCTATAAATAAGGAGAGTTTTCTTCAAGAGAAGGCCGATCGTGATTGTGATAATGAGAGAAAAAGAGCAGAGAGAGATAGAGCCAGCACGACCCAGAAAGAAGAAAGAGAGAAAGCTTTGAGAGGAGAGTCTGTGAGAAATTTGTGAGAGGTCAGTGTATCAGTTTACAGGTTCAGAATCGGAACTGATCTTGCTCATTGTTGAGCTACATTACCTTCGTGGGTTTTGATTTTTCGTCTTGCTTCTTTTCCTTTTTATAAACTCTTGTTTAAGCTGTTCGACAGCGGAGGTAAAGCTGTAATTCCTCAGCGGGAAGAGGTGTAGTATCCTCTAGACGGGTGAAGCTGTAATTCCCCAGCGGTTGCAGAGGAAGATTCCTCTAGTCGGCGTAAGCTGTAAGGCCCAGTGATTTGTAGGGTTTTCACCCCGAAGCTATGGATCAGCAGGTTAAGCTGTGTATCAGCAGGAAACCACACTCTGGTTGGAGTGTGGGGTGGACGTAGACCTTGGGTTTGAGGTCAAACCACCTTAAAAATTCACCGTCTACTATGTGATTGCCTTGTGGTTTGTGCTCATCTTTATCTTAGTTTCATCGTCCAGTAGATGAATGCTTAAGACCGCTTGTGTTCTGATCTTCTAGACCCGCTATGCTCAATTGTGTTTAAGTGTTCTTCTTCATCCTACAGCAGCTTGATTTTATTCCGCAACTATTTCTACTGTAGTCAATTTTTATTGAGTGATCGATCTATTCACGCCCCTCTAGATCATCAATAGAGTCTTGTCTATTGGTATCAGAGCATACCATCTTAGATTCATTTGACTCATCACTTGGTATCAGAGCCTAACTCTTCTGCAGGGATCAACGTCCTGAAGAGAAACGGCCATGGATGCAAGAGGGATGACAGCTAAAGGACATTACATCACGAAGCCCCCATACTTTGACAGTTCTAACTACGCATATTGGAAGAATCGTATGCAAGTCTTTCTGAGGGCCAACGACTATGAGATTTGGAAGGTGGTTAGTAAGGGACCATTCGAGCTGCATCCTAATGAGGATGTATGGACGAAAGAGGAGATCAGGAAATCTACTCTCAACTGGAGCGCCATCAACGCCATTCAGTGCGCTCTACATCCCACGGAATTTTCAAGAGTTTCTTCGTACGCCACAGCGAAAGAGATGTGGGATAAGCTGGGGGTTATCTACGAGGGAACCTCTCAGGTGAGGGAGACCAAGGCGAACTTGCTGGTCTCAGAGTATGAAGCCTTCAGAATGAATCCCAGTAAGACCATCACCGAGATGTATGCGCGTCTTACCCTCATCACAAATGGTCTCAGAAGTCTGGGGAAAAATTATGTTGATTATGAAATCATGAGGAAGATTCTTCGGTCCCTGACTACACTCTGGCACACGAAAGCTACTATTATAGAGGAGTCAAAGGATCTTAAGAACATGAAGGTAGACAAGTTGATTGGCTCGTTAATGACCTACGAGATGAATCTTCCTAAGACCGAGGAGCTGGAGAAGAAGAAAAAGCCCATTGCTCTGAAGGCCAACTCTAGTAGATCAAGTAGATCCAGCCACAGTGGATCATCGAGCGATCAGAGCTTCTCTCGGTCAGAAATTGAAGGAGATCAGCTTGCAATGATGACCAGAGAGTTTAGAAGTTTTTGAGGAAAGATAGAAGAAATTTCGGCCGGAGACAGTATGGTGGCAGGAGACAAACGAGGTATAAATCTAACCCTGCCAAGAAAATTGATAGTAATATTTGCTATCATTGCAGGAAGGCTGGACACATGAAGGCAGACTGTCCGGAGCTCCAAAAGTTCAAGGAGAAGTCAAAGAAGAAAGCTCCCAAAGGAAAGGCGATGGTGAGCACATGGAGTGATGAGGACGAGGGCACATTAAGCTGCACATCTAAGAGCGAGGACGAAGAAAAGCCCATCTGCCTGATGGCAAAAGATGATGAAGAAAAGGAAGAAGACTCCGATGAGGGTCAATGGGATTACTCATCGGTTCTCGTCACCAAGGACACCAGAGCAAAATGGAGTGGTGGAGAGGAGGAACCGGACACTTGTGGAGATGGCCCGTACACTCCTAGTTGAAGGAGGCCTACCAAGAAAGTTTTTGGCAAAGGCAGTCAACACTGCATGCCATGTAATTAACCGAGCCATGGTAAGGCCGTTCACTCAGAAAACCCCTTATGAGATTCTAAAGGGTAAGAAGCCTTCGATTGCTCATTTCAAGGTCTTTGGCTGTAAGTGTTTTATTCATGTTAACGATAAAAGAGATCTTGATAAATTTGAACATAAAAGTGATCCAGGAATCTTCCTTGGATATTCTGAAAATACTAGAGCATATAGGGTGTACAACTTGAATTCTAAAATTGTTGAGGAATCTCCGCACATTGTCTTTGATGAGTCCCTAAATAAGTCTGATGTTGGTCTATACAGGAAAGAAGATGGTGGAGAAATTCTGAAGGAAGGAAACTCTGTAGACCAATTAGATAATGAAGAAGAACATGAAGAAAACAATGTAGAAGAGCCTACAGTTCAAGGGGAGGTAAATGAAGGTCAAGGTAACCAAGTTATCAATATCATATTTTTAAGAGATCATCCAGTAAATAATGTCATTGGTAACTTAAATGAACCCCCTAGGACTAGAGGCTACTTTAGAGCACAGCATGAATTAAATGCATATGCATTGGTTTCTCATGTAGAACCCAAATCTATTGACAGTGCTCTCAAAGATGTGAATTGGATCAATGCCATGCACGAGGAGCTTAATCAATTTGATAGGAACAAGGTGTGGCATATGGTCCCACCTTCTGATCATGGGACTGTCATAGGGACAAAATGGGTTTTTAGAAATAAAACTGATGAACTAGGTAATGTAGTTAAAAATAAAGCCAGACTTGTTGCTCAGGGGTACAATCAAGAATTTGGAATTGACTTTGAAGAGTCATTTGCCCCTGTAGCCAGGATAGAGGCAATTAGAATACTTTTGGCTTATGCATGCTCATTAGGAATAACTCTCCAGCAGATTGATGTTAAATCTACTTTCCTCAATGGGGAAATAAAAGAGGATGTCTTTGTGAGACAACCTCCTGGCTTTGAATGCTTAGACTTCCCTAATTATGTTTATAAGTTGAATAAAGCTCTTTATGGCTTGAAGCAAGCTCCTAGAGCTTGGTATGACAGGCTCAGCAAATTTCTTACCGAGAAGAAGTTCACAAGAGGTGAGATTGATCAAACATTGTTCACCAAGGTAAGTCATCCAGACATTCTCCTTGTTCAGATTTATGTGGATGACATTGTGTTTGGGTCAACTAACCCCAAATTGTGTAAGGAATTTTCTGATTTAATGACACAAGAATTTGAGATGAGCTCAATGGGTGAGCTAAAATTGTTCCTTGGACTATAGGTGACTCAAACAAAAGATGAAACTTTCATCACCCAGTCCAAATACATAAGGGACCTTCTGAAGAAATACAAGTTTGAAAACCTCAAGGAAATTACAGCTCCAATGGGTACTTCAACAAGTCTAGATGAAGACCCCAAAGGTAAAACAGTTGATCAAAAGCTGTATCGAGGTATGATCGGATCCCTTTTATATCTTACAGCATCTAGGCCTAATATACAGTTTGTAGTGTATTTATGTGCTAGATTTCAGGCTAGTCCTAAGGAGTCTCATTTTAGTGCAGTGAAAAGGATCTTTAGGTATCTGTCAGGCACCCAAGAGCTTGGCCATTGGTACCCTGCTAAGTGTGAGCTGGAGCTTCTAGCGTACACTAATGCAGACTATGCTGGGTGTCGGATAGATAGGAAAAGCACTAGTGGCTATTGCCAATTCCTAGGTGGCTGCCTAGTATCTTGGGCTTCAAAGAAACAACACATAGTTGCCTTGTCCACTTTAGAGGCAGAGTATGTCGCTGCAGGGAACTGCACAACTCAGGTACTATGGATTAAGCACCAACTTTCAGATTATTAGATAAATTTGGGATGTATTCTAATTTTATGTGATAACACTAGTGCTATCTGCCTATCTAAGAATCTTGTTCACCACTCTAGGACTAAGCATATTGAGATTAAACACCATTTTCTTAGAGATGCTGTAAGCAAGAGTGAAATCGAATTAGTCTTTGTTGAAACTAAAAAATAAGTTGCTGATATTTTTACTAAACCCCTTGGAAATGAAAGATTTAAACATCTAAGAAAAGAATTGGGGCTTTGTAAATTTCAGCATGAAAATGACTAATTTCATTCTTGAATTGTCTTCTGAAATGCTTGAAATAGTAGTGTCTGCCTGTCTTTGAATTTTTTGAATAAAGAATGTTTGATGTTAGAATGAGTACTTGTGCACTGAGTATATAAGTTGTTGCACGTCTTGCACAAATAATCTCTGAAGTCGATGCATGGTTGTGCATATAGTCGATGCATTGAGCTAGCACTCGTTTCCCATACTTGCCTTGTATAGAGTTTAAGTCGATGCATGCTTTACACATAGTCGATGCATGTTTTCACCAGGTGTATAAGTTTTCAGCATGTAGTTGATGCATCTTATGTTTAAATGGCATGGAAGTCGGTGCACCTTATGTTCAAGTTGCATGTAGGTCGGTGCATCCTGCATATTACATATGTCAGAGTCGGTGCATCTTAACACCATATACATACATAGTCGGTGCATCTTAAGTTAATGCATCATGATGTCAGGGGGAGTGTTGTTGACTATGATCTTAGTTCAACTTCTCTTATTCTCTCCTCCCTCTCAAAAATTTCTATCTCATGACATCATTCACATTCAGTATATTCTTGAAACTTTTTAAGCTACTCCTATGCTTCATTGTCTACTTCTATCACTCTGATTGGATAACCGTCTTGCAACTGGTTCATTGCTTTGAGCATCAAGCACTTAAATTCCTTTAAGAATCACATGTGCTTCTTGAATGAACTAAAGGTTTAATTTTAATAGACTATAGAGTCTAACAACTGCTCTTCAGAAAATAAGGTGATAGAAAACATTTATAGCTCTTAACCTTTGTTTCATGATTTCAATGAAAAGGTCTTCACTGTATCTGAACTTTTCAGACTTAGTGAAGTCTAGGCTGGGAAAACCAGAACAAGTATTGTTTTAAAAAAGTATCTCTGAAAAATTATAAGGGCAGCATCAATAAAATCTTTAATGAAAAAGAATTGAACAAAGTGGCAGAGCAATGACTGAATTACACTGAGAAACTGAACCCTCCATCAAGGAAGTGGAGAGGACCTTATGTCATGAGGTGTTTCATGTTATCTCTATTCACATGGTCAAATCTATAGGGCTAGTTTCACTAAGTAACTAGGGGTACTGGCGTCTGATAAACGTGTACCCTTAATGTCAAAGGTGTAAATCATTATTGCACGGGTTTTTATGCTGATTACCGAGGTGAAGGAAGGGATACAGCGGTGAAGGAAAATACAAGAGTTTGATATATCTCGGGTATCCTCCTTACGGTTGCATGCCTCTCACGGCGGTATCGGGCACTCTCCTTTCACGAAAGTCTAAAAAGGTCGAATGGCACGTAAATGTCGGGATAAGGGTTAACCGAACAGGGTGCAGGCGTGCCAGTCGATTTCTCAACAATCACTCATGGAACCAAGGGTTGACCGGGGAAGTGCCACCAGGGCGCGACACGTGGGCTCGGGCGATCGGGCGACATGTGGAGAAAATGGGTTCCATGGGTGCGAGTGCGTAGGCGATTACGAGAATCGTGTACTGGACGTCTTTCCCCACCGGCCGTAAGCAACCTGTGTTTATTTACATCAGATTGAATCCGAATACCTTCGTTCTAAGCTGAAGAAAAGTATGTATATATGTCTGAAGCCGTAGGTAGAGGGCAGGGAGCATCCATCAGCTATGGGTGCGCGTTAGACTGAGGGGTGTTTACTGGGGTTAGGGTGTCGGGCACGGATGCCAAGTGGTGTGGATAGAAAGCTGGGGGCTCGAATGCGGGCACATGTATTTTACTGGTTTTATGATGAGCCGCATGGGCTTTACAAGCGGGCCTAAGTGGCCAAAGTACAACTGGCGCAAGCCGCGGGATAATTCCGACACGTGGGTCGGTCCCCGAGTCAATGCGTGACAACGCGGATATCTGCGTGCTTTACAGAGGCTCTTTACAGAGGAGTGGGTGTGAGTCTGACTGTCTCGATGGTCAGAGCGGACACGGGCTGGCGTCTGGTG
This sequence comes from Amorphophallus konjac, assembly GCA_022559845.1. Taxonomy (NCBI): domain Eukaryota; kingdom Viridiplantae; phylum Streptophyta; class Magnoliopsida; order Alismatales; family Araceae; genus Amorphophallus; species Amorphophallus konjac. Next base: position 90,013,937 of record CM040128.1, read on the forward strand.
GAGGTCGGACGTGGCTCGAGGTGAGCGGTCGAGTCCTGGTCTCGGGCGGCGAGCGTTGTCATGCTGGAGAGTCGAGGTCGGCCCCAGGACTATGATTCCCGGGCCAGAGGTCCGACTAGACTTGATTTGTCAATCTGAGGAGCCGACGGCCGACTGGGAGGTGAACGGTGGGCACGCGGTTCTGTGTCGGGGCCCGACGCGGTATTATGAAGTGCCCTTCGTCACCGTCGTAAGTTGGCGTACATGGGCGGACCCGAGATGCAGGCGTATTTGCCGTTGGCGTAGTCATCTTACATGCGGCGAGAATGGACTTGGTGTGAGACGGCTAAACACCGCGTGAGGGGAGTACGTGAGACATACCTTCGGCGTGTGTGAGCCGACTAGCAAGTCAATCACGCACACACTTGTCTTCTTGCATTCCCGACTCTTTCCGAAAGCCTCGGGGGTCCGAGGGTGCGACAATTAGGTGAGGGGAGATTGCACGTCCGTCCGTGTGTCCGTGTATTGCTTCATGCATCCATCCCTTAGCTTGTTGGTAAGGGGGGCAATTTATAGGAAGTTGAAGGGGTGGGGGGTGGGGTTTAGGCGAACCAAGTTGAGGGTTCAACTTGGTCCGGGTAAACCTCCAAAATAGTGTTTTTATTTTTATTTTATTTATATTTTTATGTGTTTTTTTGTGTGTGTATCGGACTGGAGGGGATGGGGTATAGGCGGACCAGCCTAAGGGGCTGGTCTGGACCGCCTAAACCCCTCCTCCAGGGGGGTTTAGGTTGTTGGGTCCCGAAAGGTGGCAATCAAGAGGGGAGGGGTGAATTGATTGGGCAATAAAAATTATTTACCTAAAGATGCACACAAGTAATCGACAATTATAGGACAGAAATAATTCTAAAGCAAACAAGCACTAAATCTCACCGGAACAAGATCTCTCTCTCGTGAGAACTAAAAGAAGTCGTAAGTGAGGTATGGCACTACAAGAGATCACTCATCTAAGCGAGTAGGCCACTCGATGCAAAGAATGATAAACCAAACCACAATGGAAGCACAAGATTTTTAGGTGGTTCGGGTACACGAATGTGTCCCCTACATCCACCCCTCACACGGAGGATTAATGCTCCACTATGACATGAGCCACACACACGCTGAATAGACAGCCAACACACACACAATAGCCTATCTTGGCCACTACACACACACACTCTCTCTCGTGTCACTGAACACGAGCACACACATACGAATGTGTTTCAAGAGATTCTAAGAGTACATCAGATGTTCAATACTAAACAACAAGTACTTGAGGACTTTAGAGCAGAATAGATATTCAGAGATAGAACTCCCCCTTTCTCTTCTTCGAATGTTCTTTGATGCTTCTGCAGGATGAAGAACGAACTTGAAGCAAGTGTGAAGTATTGCAGCAAGAACAAAGGTTGGATCTTGATTTCAGACGCAGCTTTCAGTTGTATATGATCTTGGGCTTTGATTCAAGCTTGGGAACCAGATCCACATTTTATGGAATGTTTTGTGGAAGTTAGACTCGGATTGGAAGACTTTAGATGCAAGGGAACGAAAGTCAAACACGGCGGCTGGAGGTCGAACTGAAGGGGTCGACCCATTGGGTCGACCCTCGAAGAGGGTTTTCAACGACAAGAGCAATGGGTCGACCCCTGGGGTCGACCCTTGATCTACCAACATCTGGTAGGATGAAGTATTACAGGGGTCGACCCTTGGGGTCGACCCTCGAAGAGGGTTAAGCAACCCTGGAGCAATTGGTCGACCCTCGTGCTCACAGACTCTGGTGGGAGGAATTTTACAGGGGTCGACCCTTGGGGTCGACCCATGCACCAGAAATAACAGAAGTGAGACGAAGACCACAAAGATGTGGTGCCAACCAAGTGTATGACGAAATAGAGAACATTCCACTGAAAAGCATGAATCTAAGGCATGAATGATGAAGACCCAATAAAATATACCTTAGACAAGAGTGTTTCTCTATTAACCACTAAACACAAGGGTTGAAAACCAACAAGGAACAGATGCAAAAAGAGTTAGGATGGATCTCACCAAATGTCCTTGTATCATTCAATTCATGAACCGCCTTCTTGCCCCTGTCAAGACATACATTCTGCGTTAACTTTGGCGATTGCAAATAGAAATAAAACTTCTTACCTCAAGGAGTGATTTCTGAACTCCCAAAGCTTCTCATCTCATCAAGTGTACAACAATTCCATAATTTATCAAGGCATTCAAGTTAGAACACATAGATATGGAATGATTTAGTCATCATCAAAATCTATCATGATAGTCCACTAAGAGGGGGTTCAACAATCTCCCCCTTTTTGATGATGACAAAATTCAGAGACTGTAAACACAAAATTCAAAGGCCATACCAATTGTATGAATACAAGGAGCCGAGCCGGAGTAATATGAGATGTTCTTGACTTAGGCAACTCACAGTCAGGAATCAATTTAAAAACCTCATTCCAGTGGAGCATAGAGCTTATGCGATTGATAAGAAAGCATATTCCAACAACCAGCATATCTTACTAGGAGAACAACCACAGTCCACAATCTGATTACAATGTAACAAGGGGAAGTGAAGTGCAATGTAACATGATGCCATGCTATGATTACAAGGATAATGCAACACCTAAAACACTAATCAAATATGAAGATGAAAATGCAACACACATGCATGCAAGCATACATCACACATAGATTATAAGTAGCTGGGCACACAAGTAGTAGTAGTAGGCAAAACTTCTCCCCCCTTGGCATCATCAAAAAGAGGGGGTGAAACAGGATAAGGAGTGTGCCAACTGAATGAAGTGCAACAGCCTAGTCATCATCCGAATTTGGTGGACCTGGAGCACGCCGGACATAATCCATAATTTTGTGGCACATTTGGGTGTGATGAGCCAAGGTATCAGTTAAAGTTTGAGTACATTCTTGGTGAGAAAGCTTCAGATCATGCAGCTCGTTTTCAATAACCTCCAAGGTCTCCCCATACTTGTCTAACCGCTCATCAATGTGATCCAACCGGTCTATGATTAGCTTGGCCGCCTCAGAGGGTATATCTACTGTAGGAGAAGGGAGTGGTTCTTCATCAGACTCGGCGTCTTCATCTTCATTATCCTCATCAGAACTAGCAGCAGGAACTGTGGTTTTCAGTTGCCGGACTAATTCACCGTCACGCAGAACATAACCCATATTGTGACAAATAGAGTGAATGGTATAAATGTTGGCCTCCCGCATAGTTTGTGAAGATTCTGCTAAAAGATTTTGCTCCATGTACTAGAAAATGGCGGTTAAAGCAGCAGCATATGGTAGAGTTCTATTCCTGTGTTTTATACTTGTGCACAGATGCTCCAAAATAATTGCTGGAAAATTGATACGGATGCCATCCAAGAGATAGTAAATAAGAAACATATGAATTTATGTAACTTTCTCATGTCCTCCCCCTCTCAGAAGCAAGATGGTAGTAATCATTCTATGAAGAATGTGTTGAACAGGGGGGAAACGATTTGCATTCAACCCAGCAACAGATCGGCCTTCTCGAGCTTCAGAAGTCATGTAAAGATAAATTGTATCTTCAGGAACTAGAATATCGCCAAAGGCATATCCCTCGGGAGAGAGTTGAAAAGCTTCGCCTAGTAGCTATGGGGAAAGAATAACTTGAACCCCATTGACTTTAGAAATTGGACTTTCACCGGCCATGGATAGGTTGCTATAGAATTGATGCACTAAGTTGGGATACATCCGTCGGTGGCCAGACATGAAAACATCCAAGTTGGGCTGACTGCAAATGACATCAACTAAATTGGGAATATGTTTGCTCAAATTACCGAAGTCCACGTCTCGGGGATGAAGAACTTTTCTGTCCAGCACCTTGCTGGATGAAGATTGGCCGCGAAGAGACGCAGCGTGTGAGGCTTTTTTCGAGTGAATCTCTTGTGCCTTGCTTGATTCTACGCCTTTCCAAGACGGACGTCTCCTTGGAGCCATCTAAGCAAAAATCGAAAGGGCCACACGATTGGGTTTAGATCTTGATGGTTCAACTGGTGAGGAGAGTTATAGAAGAGAGTCTATGATCCTCCACAAACACCAAGAGCATACCTCAAGAGATCGGAGTGGCAAAGAACGATCCTTGGACCCGTAGAAAGAAATTCGCACGGGGAGCCACCGGAAGATCCGCGGCTAGGGTTGGACGATTTTGGAGCCAAAAAGGGGTTGTTAGGGCTTTCAATAGACTGTGGCTAGCTTTCTAGGGGGTTATGAGTTTTTATATAGGCATGGGAGGGGCTAACTTAGGGTTAGAACCCCATTCGCGAACGGCCCGGACGCGGTGGAACCGCGTCGCCGTAATGGGTCGACCCATTGGGTCGACCCTTGTAAACTCAACCCCAACAGAAGTGGTTTTTGCGAGGGTCGACCCTTGGGGTCGACCCATTCAATGAAGTTCAGCAAAAATGTGATAAATGTCACCGGATGGCCAAGAGGGACGTTAGCCTCGAGTCCCCAATGTACATACATGTTGGAATCAATAAAAATAAGAGTGTATATAAGGTTTTAGACAATTGGGGAAATGCCACAACCATTTTAAGATCAAAATTTGACGTGCTATTATCCAATTCTCCGGATTTCAGGATTCGGACAGTTTTACTCCATTGATGGCAGGAGAGTGTATTCAAGGTCATAAACGGCCATAGAATTTACAACAGGAATGAGTGAATATTATATATATAGAAGGAATGCAAGAGCACACATAGATGACTTATCATGCAATTTGTTTTTGTTCTTTTGATTTTTCACACAACTTGATGTGCATGTATGAGAAGGAAAATATAAACTATCATATGACTAATGCAAATGGATGCAATGCAGTGACTATACACTTAAAAGCACACAAAATCATGATCCAGACTCTTCTATTCTACAAACCCCTAATTCTCTTCTAAAGGTGGTGAACTTCTCTTCACATAGGGGTTTTATGAAAATGTCAGCTATTTGATGATTTGTCTCAATGAAGCTGATTTCTACATCACCCTTGCTGACATGATCTCTAATGAAATGATGTCTAATTTCAATATGCTTGGTGCGAGAATGATGGACATGATTCTTGGATAGATTAATGGCTGAGCTGTTATCACAAAGAATTACGGTGTTTTTGAAGGATTCGCCATAATTAATCATTTGTTGTTGGATCCAAAGCACCTAGGCAACACAACTACCTAAAGCCACATACTCGGCTTCGACGGTTGATAAAGCCACTGAGTTTTATTTCTTGGAGGCCCATGAAACCATGCATCCTCCAAGGAACTGGCAGTACCCGCTGGTGCTTTTCCGATCCACTTTGCAACCCACATAATCAGCATCGGAATAAGTAATTAAATCAAGGTTCGAAGCACGCGGAAACCATAACCCCAAGTTCACTGAGCCAGCAATATATCTAAAGATCCTTTTCACAGTCGACAAATGTGACTCCTTAGGATTGGACTGAAAATGAGCACACAAACATACAGCAAATTGAATATCGGGCCGACTAGCAGTTAAGTGCAACAAGGAACCTATCATGCTTCTGAAAAGTTTTTGGTCCATAGATTTACCTATTTCATCTTGACTAATTTTTATTGATGTGGACATAGGTGTCGGTTGTGGTTTGTTAGATGCCAAGTGGAACTTTTTCAGCAGCTCCATTGCATATTTTTTCTGATGTATGAACATCCCATCGGCCGTCTGTGTGACCTGCAATCCTAAAAAGAATGTCAGCTCTCCCATAAGGCTCATTTCAAATTCACTTTGCATCAATTTTGCAAAGTCCTTGCTGAGAGTATCCTTGGTGGAGCCAAATATAATGTCATCAACATAGACTTGAACAACTAAGATTTCCTTACCGTTCAACCTTGTGAAAAGGGTTTGATCCACATTACCTCGTTTGAATCCATTTTGTATAAGGAAATCATTGAACCGTTCATACCAAGCTCGGGGTGCTTGTTTAAGACCGTAGAGTGCCTTGTCTAACTTGTACACACGGTCTGGATACTTTGTGTCCTCAAACCCCGGTGGTTGCTCCACGTATACGTCCTCCTGAATGAAACCATTTAAGAATGCACTTTTCACATCCATCTGAAACAGTTTAATATTATTGCAACATGTAAATGCCAAAAGAATTCTCACTGCCTCGAGTCTTGCTACGGGAGCAAAAGACTCATCAAAATCAACTCCTAGTTCCTGGCTATAACCTTTGGCAACAAGCCTTGCCTTGTTTCTAGTTACCACCCCTTGATCATTTGTTTTGTTACGAAAGATCCACTTGGTTCCGATCACTGAGTGGTCTTTAGGACGAGGCACGAGGAACCACACTTTGTTCCTTTGGAACTTGTGTAATTCTTCTTGCATAGCCAAGATCCAGGAATCAGTCTTTAAAGCATCTTCAAGGGAGTGAGGTTCAGATTGTGAAAGTAATGCAATATAATCCAGATTCTCAACTTCCCTGAATGAGGAACGCGTTCTTATTCCTTCTTCTACATTGCCAATGATGACTTCTAGTGGGTGATCTTTTGCAAAAGTCCATTGTCGAGGCAGCTGTAGTTCACTCAAAGTTTGCTAATTTTCATCATCCTTTTGTTGTTCTTCACCTCCTGATTTGTTTGCTTCCTTTGAGAGCTCTTCGGTTGCATCCTCTTCTGATTCTTCTTCCTGCAAGACATGCTTTTCATTAGTGTCATTGGATGATGATTCATCAACAATAACATGGGGACTTTCCTCAACTACAAGAGTTCTCAAGTTATACACTCGATAGGCTCTTGAGTTAAGGGAGTATCCGAGAAATATCCCCTTGTCACTCTTGGGGTCAAACTTTGCCAAATCCACCTTACCGTTATTATAGATGTAACAGATGGAGCCAAATGGTTTACAGTAAGAAATATTTGGTTTCTTACCTCGATATAACTCATAAGGTGTTTTCTTTAACAATGGCCTTACCATGGATCGATTTATTATACAGCATGTTGTATTGACGGCTTCAGCCCAGAAATACCTTGGAAGGTTGTTTTCATTTAGCATGGTTCTTGCCATTTCAACAAGTGTCCTGTTCTTCCTCTCTACGACCCCATTTTGTTCGGGGGTCCTTAGTGCGGAGAAGTTGTGTATATAACCCTTATCCCTGCAAAAATTGCTAAACTCATGGTTGTCAAATTCCCTACCATGATCACTTCTCACGGTCTTGATGCACCATCCTTTTTCATTCTGAACCATCCTGCAAAATGCCTCAAACTCCATCAAAGCATCACTTTTGTTTGAGAGAAAATACACCCAGCTATATCTAGTAAAATCATCCACAATCACAAATCCATATAGCTTACCACCCAAGCTATGTGTTCGGCTTGGTCCAAAAAGATCTATATGGATCAATTCAAGGGGCTTAGAGGTGGTTACATCACTTTTACATTTTAAGGATGTTCTTGTCTGTTTGCCCTTGCTGCATGCCCCACAGATTCCTTCATTGACCAGCTTCAACTTGGGTAAGCCAACAACCAGATTTTTCCTGAACAACTTCATCATCACATTGAAACTATCTTACCTTCTCCAACAATTTTTCCTTTGTCTTTACCTCCAAAAGCTACCACCCCACCATCTTTGTCTTGTAGGTCTGCAAACATTTCCTTGTTTCCCGTCATATGTCTTGAACATCCACTATCCAAGTACCATTTGCTCTTTTGAGCTCCAAGGCATACCTCCAAATACAAAGAGAATACTTATGGGGTTTTTGGTACCCAAGCAAGCTTGGGTCCTCGGTGGTTAGGCAGAAAAGGCATGTATGATCTATTCATTATTCTTGCAAAAGTTTCATCATCAAATCTCATGGTTTTGCACTCATACATATCATGGCCTAATCTTCCACAATAAAAGCATGTAGTGATTCTGTTGTCACGGTTTCTTTTCCTATTCATATTTATAAATGATCTATGCATCTGTATGTTAGATGATGAGGCATATGTGGTTCGTGAAACCCATGGAGTCATGTGGGTTTTGGACTGAGATTTGTTTCTCTTCTCAAAAGTAGGTAGAGAACTTTCTACATGAGGACCTACACAAGTGTTCATCACCTGTTTCCCCTTGTTTAAGACAGCAAGAGCATTTTTCAACTCATCTATCTCAATCATCAAAGATTCAATTCTCTTTTCAGCTGTTTCCTTGGTTTGAATGCAAGCAGTCATTTCCAACTTTTCTTTTTCTAATTCGCTCTTCAATTTTTCATGCATTTTAACAAGATTGGATTGATCCTCTCGCATGCAAGAACTCTCCTCTTCAAACAATTCAATTTTAGACAGAAGACTTTCATTCTCATGTTTGAGATTCTCATTTTCAGAATCCATGACATTACAATTCTCACAAGGATTTTCAGCATGCACAGCTTGTTCCAATTTCTTTTTCAGAAGTTTATTTTCAGATTTCAATTTTTCACATTTTCCATATAATGATTCATATGCAATCTGCCATTGTTCACAAGTAAGAGATTCAGATTCAGAGTCTACCTCATTTGAGTTATCTCCATCTGCCATGAAACACGAGTTCTGGACTAATTCATCCAGTTCATCCTCATTTCCGGATCCTTCCTCATCCTCATCGCTCCATGTGGCGGCCATGGCTTTGGGTTTCTTAAATTTTCCTTTCTTGAATCTCTTTGCCAACTCCGGGCATTCTCCCCGCATGTGACCAGGTTTCTTGCATTCATAGCAGATTACTTCATCCTTCTTGCTGCTTTCATTCTTCTTAAACCCTTGCCTTCTTGGTCCTTTTCTAAACTGACCTCCAAACTTCCTGGTATTCTTAACAAATTTTCTTGCTCTTCTGGTGATCATAGCAACAAGCTCCTCATCTTCAGTATTGGCCATGGATCCTTCCTCACTTTCATCAGACTCTTGTGGGTTTACCTTCAGTGCCAATGTTGTGGCAACCTTCTTCTTCTTGAAATCTCACCTTTTTGTATTGTTAGGATAAAAATCTCATCTTACAATACAAAAAGGTTGTTGTTGGTGATGGGAACACCACTAGTTTCTGGTATGATAACTGGATTGGAGATCACAGTCTCTCAGGTTTTGTTCAGGATTCGGCTATTCAGAACCCTAACTCCACGGTGAATGAATTCCTCACTCTCTTACCTGTTGATGACTATGATGTTTTGGCAGATCGGTTCCCTCTACTCTCAAAACTGCCATTGAGAGTACCAATCTCACTCAAGATCCTGATATTCAGGCTTGGAGTCGTTCTACTTCTGGCGATTGCTCTGTTGCTTCCACTTATAATTTACTGGCTGATCACAGTCACAACCAGTCCACTATTCCCTAGAACCGACTTTGGTCTGTATATCTGCCGACCAAGATATCTATTCATCTGTGGAAACTTATTCATAATTGTATCCCGGTTGATTCTAATATAAAGAAACTGGGTATCCATTTATGCTCCAGATGCCTATGCTGCCAGAGACCGCAAGAAGAGGACATTAATCACCTATTCCTCAACAGTGATTTGGCTGCTCATATCTGGTCGCACTACACAAATGATGGTTTGCTTTTGGCTGGAAATTCCATTAAGAGTTTCATCTTGCAGGCTGTTAGCATAGCTAATCCAAAATCTGGTTTTGGTCATCTCATGCTTACTATTATTGGATATGGTCTTTGGAATATCTGGCGGGCTAGGAACTGTGCAAAGTACGAAGGCACCCCTTTATCCAAAACCAGCATTCTTCATCAAATGCATTTCCAAGTCAAGCAGAACTGTGCCATTGCTAACCTTCCGGAAAGGGATAGAAACAACAAAAAAGTTATGTAGTTTTTGGGTATTGCCATTAAACCCTGTTCTGGTCCGCTGTTGAAAACTGTTAGGTGGGTGTGTCCTCCTTGGCCATCTCTCAAACTTAATACTGATGGTGCCTGTAAGCACAATGGAATTTCTGGAGGTGGGGGGGCCATTAGAAACCATTGTGGTGACATTGTCTTTGCCTTTTCGCATTTCTATGGTCAGTCCAATAGCTTAATTGCAGAAACTCGAGCTCTTCTGGATGGTATCAAGTACTTGCAAACTTTCAGTGATCAGCCTACTCACATTGAATGTGACTCTTACACTCTTGTTATGATCATCAAAAAGAAGTTTCATTGCCCTTGGTCTATCCTCCCATATGTTCGCCAAATTTGGAGCTTAATCTCGCAGCAAGACCAAATTGAGCATGTTTATAGAGAAGGGAATAAAGTTGCGGATTCTTTGGCCTCCCATGCATCCAATACTAAATGTAATCTTTTCTTTTCTTCCAAGGATCTTCCCAGTGTTATAAGGGGAGAGGCCAGGCTTGATAAACTAGGCATGCCTAGTTTTAGATTGATGTAATATTTGCTTTATCTATTTAAATAAAATTTACCTCCAATGGGGATGATGGTGGAGTGGTTCATCTCTTTACCCCTGGTAAAGGGAGCACTCTCCCACCAACTCCTAGGCAGGGTTTCCTTGATTAAAAAAAAAGTGAACCAACTAACTCGTCCAAAGTCAGAGTGCTGAGATCTTTTGAGTCTTCGATCACTATGGCCTTTGTGTGCCACTGTGGTGATAGAGATCTCAGTACCTTCCTCACAAGATCACGGTTTGAATATTCCTTGACAAGAGCCTTCAAACCATTTGTGATTTCCATCAGTCTCGCGAACATTTCAGAAATGGTTTCTTCTGGCTTCATCATAAACAAATCATAATCCCGGACCAATAGATTTGCTTTGGTCTCCTTGACTTCAGAAGTTCCTTCATAGATCAAGCGTAGTTTGTCCCACATTTCCTGTGCAGAGAACACATAGATATGCGTGAATATTCATTCGGATGGATAGCACACTGAATTATATTCATGGCCTTAAAGTTAGCTGAGCACTTATTGATGTGGTCATCATCCCAATCATCTTCATTGTCAGGCAACTTATAAGGACCTTTGTTGATAACATTCCACACTTCATAATCTTGTGCACGCAAGAAAACATACATTCTATTTTTCCAGTAAGTGTAGTTTGTTCCATCAAAAAACGGAGGCCTGTGCACTGAATGCCCTTCGGGCATCATCCCTCTGTTTGCCATAGAAAGGGATCTGCTCTTCGACCTTGAGGTCGGGCAATACAGAGACCAAAGCTCTGATACCAATTGTTAGGTCCCGAAAGGTGGCAATCAAGAGGGGAGGGGTGAATTGATTGGGCAATAAAAATTATTTACCTAAAGATGCACACAAGTAATCAACAATTATAGGACAGAAATAATTCTAAAGCAAACAAGCACTCAATCTCACCGGAACAAGATCACTCTCTCGTGAGAACTGAAAGAAGTCGTGAGTGAGGTATGGCACTACAAGAGATCACTCAGCTTGTAATACCCCGATTATTTATTAAGTTTTATTGAGCTTTTATTAATTAAAAATTGAATTAAAATGAATTAGTGTTTGAATTTTGAAATATTAATATTTAATTCATTAGAAAATAGAACCTATAAAATTCGACTACCTTAGAAAAATTTGTAAAAATAGTAATTGGGTAAAAGATCATTTCTATAGCAATTTTGTCTTCTGGACTTGACCCAAATTAATTGCGTAACCTTGTCTAATTAAAGGATTAATCCTGAATTTGACTTCCACCTACCCTTTACCTAATCGTAACTTAAAACGTGAAATTCGACCTTATTACTCAACCAAATGATCTGAAATCAAGGGAAAATAGAAGGCCACGAGGTAAGGAACATTTACCCTCAATCAATTTGAGATAAACCTAGCCCTAAAACGTGCTGCCGACATAGTTTTGGTCAAGTCAAGGATTTCGGCGCCGTTTTTAACACGTAACTTGCAGCGTCGAATACTCCCAACTCCAAAGGATCCAGAAGCCCCATGACCTATAGAAATGTAGCTCTTCGACTCTAGTTTCATTTGGTTACTGTGGGGTACGTTGAAGTTACAGATCCAAGGAGTTCTTGCTCGATTAGTGGAGGTGGGTCGGCAGGCCGTCGGCTTCCTCTCTTCCTTCCTTGTTCCAACGATTGAGGTAGGAATTCTCAACCAAACTTCGATCATGAGTATAGAAAATTGTTCCTCTCATCGAGCTCTATCCATTGGTGGCAAAAGCCCCAATTTTCATTAGGTATCCGTGGAGATATCGAGCTTTTTGTGAGGTGCTGTCAAGCTTGTTCTTTATTCTAGGGTTTCGAGTTCCCTCTTCAATTTGAGGTAGGATCTAACAACCAAATCCTAATTAACTTACATGAAGTAATCAGCATGTTGTTAGCTTTTATTCAACGTAGAAACCCCCAATTTTTATTGAGCATGCTTGGTGAATTTCGAATTTTTGTAGAAGCATGTCTAGAACATGATTCATATGGTATTCCTTTAAGCCAGAGCTTGATTGCGGGCTTATTTTGAGTCATGTAACCTGATATTCATGTAGCATATCATATATGGTTGGATTCATGATCGAGTTAGCTTTCTTTTGACACCAAAATCCCCAAAAGTGGTTTTGTATATCGAGAGAATTTGACAATTTAGTGGAAGTATGTCCTGAACTAGGTCTCCTTGTGTTCTTCATAGAATAGGTTGTGATTCTGGTGAATTCTGATGAAATTCGTGTTTCCAAATTGTAGTTTTATGACCCTAATATGTCTAGCAAGATTCCCATAGCATGTGGTTTTAATTTCAACTCAATTGGACCTCATTTGGATGAGTTAATGGGTTTTCCGGAGGCAACTTACGTTGTTGTTCTTGCAGGGGTCGACCCCAGGGGTCGACCGATTTTCTGGGTGCCCTGGCAGGCCCGAGGGTCGACCCTTGGGGTCGACCCATTTGGCCCAGGCGCGAGGGTCGACCCCTGGGGTCGACCCATCCACTCCCTGCAAGGGGGTCGACCCCAGGGGTCGACCCATGCGCAGGAATGAAGGGGTCGACCCCAGGGGTCGACCCATCCTTCAGAATTTGCTGGGGTCGACCCCAGGGGTCGACCCATTCAGCTGCCAGACCCCATTTTTACAGGGGTCGACCCCAGGGGTCGACCCATGTACCAGAAGCCCGGTTTTCATCGTTTTGCGACCCGTGGATCGATCCGGATCATTAGGGGATCGACCCATTGAACTTAGACCAATTGAAAACTATACTTTTGAAGAACAAGTGACCTAATCATGAGCCTTATGATTTTCAAACTGCATTGGTTCCTATGTTCTATCACGATGTAAAAGCATGTCATTCACCATCTTAATTGCAATGTATACAATGGTTAAATAGAAACCCACATAATTAGTGGTTAATGGTGTAATTAAATCTCTATTAATGCATTCTTTTCCTTCCTGTACAAGCTTGTTCCTTTACCTTATCATCTTGAATCAGCTTTTGGCAATTGTCTTAATGCAAATGATAATGGATAATCTTTGACATATTAACTTGATAATTAGGATTAATATGTTGATTAGCTTGTTGGTTAGCTACTGTACTACAGTAGCACAACATGATTAACTCTTATTGTGACTTGGTTTTCAATCTTCTTGATGATTGTGCTTACCTTGAAATTCTGAAATGAATCTCCTTCCTACTTGAAATTGTTATTGCTACATGGTTCAAACCTTGGAATTCTGGCCATAAATTGTGGAAGTCTAGATTCGTGGGATCTTTGATCCAAAGAAATCAATGCCTGGCAAACAATTAAGGGCTCGGTCTAGTCCTGGGAGGAGCGCCCGAACACTACGTGTACCCCCGGGGAGGTGATTGACTAGGTGTGGCATTTGGCACCAGTACTATGACATGGGTTAAATCTAGGACTGGCCACTACTCTCTACTACTCTCTACTACTTTTCACTTTCCACTCTTCACTGTTCTATACTCTACTTGTTGTTACTTACTTGCTGTTACTTGGACGTGGAAATGAAACTACACACGTGCTTGACATGACTTGAATTATCTTGATATGGCCAACTCTTTATCGTTATCTCCTGTAGTAAATTCTTGTCTTTGTTATTCCTCTTAAGTATTATCATTCTATTCCTTTATATTTCTTGACCTTGCGAGATCTTTAATTTTTGTTTCATTATATCATCATTATCCTTTTATTGCATTATCCTTTGTAGCATGATATTTTGAAAATATAATTAAACTGCTAATCACTTATACCTATCTGTTATTTCCTACTGAGCGTTAGCTCATAGTTGTTGTTTCCCCCCTTTCTAGGCTTTTCAGGTGACGCGCTTACCGATGGGGAAGGGAAGGAGTTATGTTTTGAGTGTATCAGTTAGTTATGTTTAGAGTGTGTTGTGCTTCAGTTATGTTATTGTGGTTTAGAGTTGTTATCCCAGTTGTATTGAGTTGATTTGAGGATTATGTACCAGTTATGTTTTGTTTTATGGTCAATAAGTTATTTCCATTTCTTAGCATTTGTATATATTCAGATTAGTTCTCTCTCTTTCCAGCTTGTTTCTAACTGTACGTCCCGATATTCCGCGTCGTGGCGTGACAGTTTAGTTGGTATCAGAGCCCTAGGTTTCATATTCCTAGGTTCCCTAAGTTTAGGTTTTCTTGCATTGCATCCCAATAATCGGTATATCAAAAGGTATTGTCCGAACGTTAGGCTACGCCTATCGGGAAGGTCGCATACTTGCGCGAGTGGTCTTCGGACCAATTAGCTCCGCCAGGTACCGAGTTTTTGGTCGTGTTTAGGTGCATTAGACCTCTAACCTTGTTAAAGTCTAGAACCTGACCTGGTGAGATTGGGTAGAAACTTGGGTTAAGTTCGTTCCTTAATCGTGTTATTATCTATTTTATTGGACCTAAGTAATCTATTTCTCGTGTAGATGGCAGCCGATCGTGCTGAATGGAGGAACCTGCAGCGCACGGTTCAAGGCCTGACTCAGGCGTTACATCAGGTAGCTCAAGCTGGAGCAGCGGGTCATGGCACCGGTGACTTAGACCGGAACTTTCGAGGAATGAACCCGCCAAGATTTGCTGGTTCGACTAACCCCGACGAGGCCGAGCATTGGCTCAACGAAATGGGGAGAATTTTTGAAGTCATGCAATGCACCGACCAAGAGCGTGTCCTTCTTTCTACCTTCCAATTGGAGCGGGACGCGCGTACTTGGTGGGATTCCGTCAAGGCAACTCTAGACGATCAACAAGTCACATGGGAAGAGTTCGAGGAATTCTTCAACGACAAATATTTTTCCGATCGTGTACAAGAGCGAAGCTTATCGGTGGCCGAATATGAAGCACAGTTCTCTCGGCTTTCGTGCTATGCTACTCACCTTATCTCCACAGAGAAGATGAATGCTAAGCGATTTCTCAACGGGTTGAAGCTTCACTATATCAATCAACTGGCGCCGATGGAGATCTCTACTTATTCTGAGATGGTGAGAAAGGCACAAGTTCTAGAAGATACCTTAGAAATGACGGAGATGATCCGTGGGCAAGGCATGAAGAAGGAACAACCAACTCCTAGACCCGGATTTGGCACTAGCAAAAAGAGGCCCATGAGTGGGTCTAGTTCGTGGATCGGATCGGGAACGTGGAAAGGCAAGATGCCAAGAAATGAAGAGAAGAAACCCGGCCCTATTGTTCCATTCAAGGGCAAGTGCAAGTATTGTGATCATCCAGGTCACAAGATGGAGGAATGCTGGCGCAAGCTAGGTGCGTGTTTACGATGTGGGAGTAGGGAACACCGTATCCCTGACTGCCCTCTTCTATCGGAACAAGCTACACCGGCAAAACCTCAAGTTATCAAGAAGCCGCAAGGAAGGCTCCAAGCTTTACATGTGGATGAAACTGGGATTTCTGATGATGGCGGACTCGTCGAAGGTACCCTTACTATAATCGACAAGCCCACATTTGTTCTCTTTGATACTAGTGCAACGCATTCTTTTATTTCTCAAAAATTTGCGAAGTCGTTATCTGTCGAACCTATTATGATGAATTCTCCATTGGTTATATCAACTCCTATTGGTTATGGAGCGGCTATTCAATATTACTATCCTTCTAGTAAGGTTATTATTGATGAACGGAACTTTCCAGCCGACTTAGTTTGCATGGATATGAAGGATTATGATGTAATCCTTGGAGCAGATTGGTTGGCCAAGTATGAGGCCAGTGTTCACTGCAGTTCTAGCTCAGTGACTTTTACTAGACATTTTGGTTTATCTTTTACGGGGATCAAGCACCATAACCCCGTATCGCTCATCTCTTCTCTTCGAGCCCACAAGCTGATGAGGCGAGGTTGCGAGGCTTTTCTAGCCTTTGTCCATGCTACACCGGAACAGCGAGTTGAGATAAAGGACACTCCTATTGTCCGAGAATTCTCCGAAGTCTTTCCGGAGGAACTACCAGGACTTCCGCCTGAGCGGGAAGTTATCTTCTCCATTGATATTGTTCCTAGCGCGTCCCCTATTTCTAGAGCTCCTTACCGTATGTCCCCTGCGGAGCTAAGGGAATTAAAGCAACAGCTGATGGAATTGCTCGAGAAGGGCTTTATTCGTCCGAGTACTTCACCTTGGGGAGCTCCTGTATTATTCGTCAGGAAAAAGGATGGTTCGATGAGATTATGCATCGATTATCGGCAACTGAACCAGCTAACTATCAAGAATAAATACCCATTGCCGAGGATTGACGAATTATTCGACCAGATAGCGGGAGCACATTATTTCTCTAAGATCGATCTTCGATCTGGATATCATCAGCTGAGGATTAAGGAAGATGATATTTATAAAACGGCTTTCCGCAGCAGGTATGGTCATTTTGAGTTTGTCGTTATGCCTTTTGGTCTAACGAATGCACCAGCAGCTTTCATGCAGTTAATGAATAATGCATTCCGCCCTTATCTTGATCAATGGGTCGTGGTATTTATTGACGACATACTAATTTATTCCAAGACTGAAGAAGAGCATGTCGAACATTTGAGGATGGCATTGCAGATATTGAAAGATCATCAACTAAATGCCAAATTCAGTAAATGTGATTTCTGGCTACAAGAAGTGTCCTTCTTAGGACATATCATCACCAAAGAAGGTATTTCAGTTGATCCTTCGAAAGTGGAGGCAGTAAGGAACTGGGAGCAGCCTACTACAGTGACCGAAGTGAGAAGCTTCCTAGGCCTGGTAGGCTATTATCGGAGATTTATTCAAGACTTCTCCAAGATTGCAGTACCTCTCACTCGATTGACCCGCAAAGACAACAAGTTTGAATGGTCCGAGGAATGTCAGCAGAGCTTTCAAACATTGAAGGAATGCCTCACTACTGCACCCATATTGGCTTTACCTTCTGGCGACGGTGGTTTCGTGGTCTATACCGATGCTTCTGGTATTGGCTTAGGCTGTGTACTCATGCAGCATGGTAAGGTGATTGTCTATTCTTCTAGGCAGCTGAAGAAGCATGAAGAGAATTACCCCGTTCATGACTTGGAACTTGCAGCAGTTGTATTCGCCTTAAAAATTTGGAGGCATTACTTGTATGGAGAAACATTCACAGTATTTTCAGATCATAAGAGTTTGAAGTATTTATTTTCTCAGAAAGAACTTAACATGAGGCAGAGAAGATGGTTGGAGTACTTGAAGGACTTCGACTTCTCGATTGAATATCATCCCGGTAAAGGTAATGTGGTGGCAGATGCATTAAGCCGGAAGCCTGTGGCTAAATTATCAAGTCTCATGTTACAAGAGTAGAGGCTATTGGAACAGTTAGCTAGCCTGGATCTAAATGTTGATAATGATCGGGTTATAATTGCACAGATTCGACTTAAGCCCGAATTATTGATGGAGATCAAATCCTTGCAAGATAATGATCCCGAGCTGGTTGAGATCAAGGGAAGTTTGAGCAGCAGACCCGACTTCATGGTGGCTGACGATGGAAGATTGTTATTCCAAGGTAGAACTTGTGTACCTGATGAAGCTGAGTTAAAGAATAAGATTCTGGAGGAAGCACATAGATCCAAATACACTATTCATCCTGGAGGCACTAAAATGTTCAAGGATTTAAAAAGGTCCTTTTGGTGGCCAAATATGAAAAGGGAAATTGCAGATTTCGTGAGTAGATGTCTGGTTTGTCAACAAGTTAAGGCTGAACATTTCAGACCGGCAGGAAAGTTGAAACCGCTCGACATACCCCAGTGGAAGTGGGAAAGCATTGGCATGGATTTCATTATGGGTCTACCTAAGACTCATGGTGGATTTGATGCGATATGGGTGATCGTCGATCGCTTGACAAAATCGGCTCATTTCTTACCCATTAAGTCCAAGTGGACAGTTGATGTATTGGCTGCTTTATATTTGAAGGAAGTGGTAAGGCTCCATGGTATACCTGTCAGCATTGTGTCTGATAGAGACCCGAGATTTACTTCACATTTCTGGAAGGGACTGCAAGAGTCTCTTGGTACTCGTCTGAATTTCAATACTGCTTTTCATCCATAGACAGATGGACAGACTGAAAGAACCAACCAGATAGTGGAAGATATGATGCAAGCTTGCATGATTGATTTCGGAGGCAGTTGGAGTAATCACTTGGCATTGATTGAATTCGCCTACAACAACAATTACCAATCCAGCATACAAATGGCTCCATTTGAAGCTTCGTATGGAAGAAGCTGTCGTTCCCCGTTGTGTTGGGACGAGGTGGGCGAGAAGCAATGGCTTGGACCGGATCTTGTTTCAGAATCATCACAGAACATCTGTGTTATCCGAGACCGGTTACAAGTGGCTCAGTCAAGACAGAAGAGTTATGCCGACATAAGGAGAAGAGCATTAGAATTTCAAGTTGGCGAGCATGTGTTTCTGAAAGTCTCTCCTTCGAGAGGGATTCAAAGATTTGGCATTCATGGCAAGCTGAGTCCGAGGTATATTGGTCCATTCGAGATCCTAGATAGAGTGGGAGAAGTTACTTACAGACTGGCATTACCGCCTCAGTTATCTGGCATACACAATGTTTTCCATGTGTCTATGTTACGGAAATATGTGTACGATCCCACTCACATCATTCAACATGTGGATTTTGAGTTAAAGGAAGATTTGACTTATGAAGAAAGACCTATCAAGATTCTAGACCGGAAACAGTAGCAACTCCGGAATCGGTCTATACCGATGGTCAAGATTCAGTGGAGTCGGCGTGGAACCGAAGAAGTTACTTGGGAATCGGAAGATACTATGCGGAAGCGGTATCCCGACCTATTCTAGGTGATCTATCTTTTCCCAGCTTTCCGTATATAGTGCAGTGAATTTGGAGGACCAAATTCTTTAAGTAGGGGAGGGTGTAATACCCTGATTATTTATTAAGTTTTATTGAGCTTTTATTAATTAAAAATTGAATTAAAATGAATTAGTGTTTGAATTTTGAAATATTAATATTTAATTCATTAGAAAATAGAACCTATAAAATTCGACTACCTTAGAAAAATCTGTAAAAATAGTAACTGGGTAAAAGATCATTTCTATAGCAATTTTGTCTTCTGGACTTGACCCAAATTAATTGCGTAACCTTGTCTAATTAGAGGATTAATCCTGAATTTGACTTCCACCTACCCTTTACCTAATCGTAACTTAAAACGTGAAATTCGACCTTATTACTCAACCAAATGATCTGAAATCAAGGGAAAATGGAAGGCCACTAGGTAAGGAACATTTACCCTTAATCAATTTGAGGTAAACCTAGCCCTAAAACGTGCTGCCGACATAGTTTTGGTCAAGTCAAGGATTTCGGCGCCGTTTTTAACACGTAACTTGCAGCGTCGAATACTCCCAACTCCGAAGGATCCAGAAGCCCCATGACCTATAGAAATGTAGCTCTTCGACTCTAGTTTCATTTGGTTGCTGTGGGGTACGTTGAAATTACAAATCCAAGGAGTTCTTGCTCGATTAGTGGAGGTGGGTCGGCATGCCGTCGACTTCCTCTCTTCCTTCCTTGTTCCAACGATTGAGGTAAGAATTCTCAACCAAACTTCAATCATGAGTATAGAAAATTGTTCCTCTCATCGAGCTCTATCCATTGGTGGTAAAAGCCCCAATTTTCATTAGGTATCCGTGGAGATATCGAGCTTTTTGTGAGGTGCTGTCAAGCTTGTTCTTTATTCTAGGGTTTCGAGTTCCCTCTTCAATTTGAGGTAGGATCTAACAACCAAATCCTAATTAACTTACATGAAGTAATCAGCATGTTGTTAGCTTTTATTCAACGTAGAAACCCCCAATTTTTATTGAGCATGCTTGGTGAATTTCGAATTTTTGTATAAGCATGTCTAGAACATGATTCATATGGTATTCCTTTAAGCCAGAGCTTGATTGCGGGCTTATTTTGAGTCATGTAACCTGATATTCATGTAGCATATCATACATGGTTGGATTCATGATCGAGTTAGCTTTCTTTTGACACCAAAATCCCCAAATTTGGTTTTGTATATCGAGAGAATTTGACAATTTAGTGGAAGTATGTCCTGAACTAGGTCTCCTTGTGTTCTTCATAGAATAGGTTGTGATTCTGGTGAATTCTGATGAAATTCGTGTTTCCAAATTGTAGTTTTATGACCCTAATATGTCTAGCAAGATTCCTATAGCATGTGGTTTTAATTTCAACTCAATTGGACCTCATTTGGATGAGTTAATGGGTTTTCCGGAGGCAACTTACGTTGCTGTTCTTGCAGGGGTCGACCCCAGGGGTCGACCCATTTTCTGGGTGCTCTGGCAGGTCCGAGGGTTGACCCTTAGTGTCGACCCATTTGGCCCAGGCGCGAGGGTCGACCCCTGGGGTCGACCCATCCACTCCCTGCAAGGGGGTTGACCCCAGGGATCGACCCATGCGCAGGAATGAAGGGGTCGACCCCAAGGGTCGACCCATCCTTCAGAATTTGCTGGGGTCGACCCCAGGGGTCGACCCATTCAGCTGCCAAACCCCATTTTTACAGGGGTCGACCCCAGCGGTCGAACCATGTACCAGAAGCCCGGTTTTCATCGTTTTGCGACCCGTGGATCGATCCGGATCATTAGGGGATCGACCCATTGAACTTAGACCAATTGAAAACTATACTTTTGAAGAACAAGTGACCTAATCATGAGCCTTATGATTTTCAAACTGCATTGGTTCCTATGTTCTATCACGATGTAAAAGCATGTCATTCACCATCTTAATTGCAATGTATACAATGGTTAAATAGAAACCCACATAATTAGTGGTTAATGGTGTAATTAAATCTCTATTAATGCATTCTTTTCCTTCCTGTACAAGCTTGTTCCTTTACCTTATCATCTTGAATCAGCTTTTGGCAATTGTCTTAATGCAAATGATAATGGATAATCTTTGACATATTAACTTGATAATTAGGATTAATATGTTGATTAGCTTGTTGGTTAGCTGCTGTACTACAGTAGCACAGCATGATTAACTCTTATTGTGACTTGGTTTTCAATCTTCTTGATGATTGTGCTTACCTTGAAATTCTGAAATGAATCTCCTTCCTACTTGAAATTGTTATTGCTACATGGTTCAAACCTTGGAATTCTGGCCATAAATTGTGGAAGTCTAGATTCGTGGGATCTTTGATCCAAAGAAATCAATGCCTGGCAAACAATTAAGGGCTCGGTCTAGTCCTGGGAGGAGCGCCCGAACACTACGTGTACCCCCGGGGAGGTGATTGACTAGGTGTGGCATTTGGCACCAGTACTATGACATGGGTTAAATCTAGGACTGGCCACTACTCTCTACTACTCTCTACTACTTTTCACTTTCACTCTTCACTGTTCTATACTCTACTTGTTGTTACTTACTTGCTGTTACTTGGACGTGGAAATGAAACTACACACGTGCTTGACATGACTTGAATTATCTTGATATGGCCAACTCTTTATCGTTATCTCCTGTAGTAAATTCTTGTCTTTGTTATTCCTCTTAAGTATTATCATTCTATTCCTTTATATTTCTTGACCTTGCGAGATCTTTAATTTTTGTTTCATTATATCATCATTATCCTTTTATTGCATTATCCTTTGTAGCATGATATTTTGAAAATATAATTAAACTGCTAATCACTTATACCTATCTGTTATTTCTTACTGAGCGTTAGCTCATAGTTGTTGTTTCCCCCCTTTCTAGGCTTTTCAGGTGACGCGCTTACCGATGGGGAAGGGCAGGAGTTATGTTTTGAGTGTATCAGTTAGTTATGTTTAGAGTGTGTTGTGCTTCAGTTATGTTATTGTGGTTTAGAGTTGTTATCCCAGTTGTATTGAGTTGATTTGAGGATTATGTACCAGTTATGTTTTGTTTTATGGTCAATAAGTTATTTCCATTTCTTAGCATTTGTATATATTCAGATTAGTTCTCTCTCTTTCCAGCTCGTTTCTAACTGTACGTCCCGATATTCCGCGTCGGGGCGTGACACAGCTAAGCGAGTAGCCCACTCGATGCAAAGAACGATAAACCAAACCACAATCGAAGCACAAGATTTTTAGGTGGTTCGGGTACATGAATGTGTCCCCTACATCCACCCCTCACACGGAGGATTAATGCTCCACTATGACATGAGCCACACACACGCTGAATAGACAGCCAACACACACACAGTAGCCTATCTTGGCCACTACACACACACACACACACACTCTCGTGTCACAGAACACGAGCACACACATACGAATGTGTTTCAAGAGATTCTAAGAGTACATCAGATGTTCAATACTAAACAACAAGTACTTGAGTAGTTTAGAGCAGAATAGATATTCAGAGATAGAACTCCCCCTTTCTCTTCTTCGAATGTTCTTTGATGCTTCTGCAGGATGAAGAACGAACTTGAAGCAAGTGTGAAGTATTGTAGCAAGAACAAAGGTTGGATCTTGATTTCAGACGTAGCTTTCAGTTGTATATGATCTTGGGCTTTGATTCAAGCTTTTTCCTTTCGATTTCAGCTTCAGAGTAAGGTAGAAGAGGGCTTAAGAGCTGCAGCTCCGAACCTGCACACACAAAATAGAACTTCAATCAACTTAGGGTAGATCTCACCTCTCATCCTATTTATTTAAAGCCACTAGGGTTTATTTAATTGATTAGGACAGTCAAAGATAGCTTGGGAACCAGATCCACATTTTGTGGAATGTTTTGTGGAAGTTAGACTCGGATTGGAAGACTTTAGATGCAAGGGAACGGAAGTCAAACACGGCGGCTGGAGGTCGGAACTGAAGGGGTCGACCCATTGGGTTGACCCTCGAAGAGGGTTTTCAACGACAAGAGCAATGGGTCGACCCTTGGGGTCGACCCTCGATCTACCAACATCTGGTAGGATGAAGTATTACAGGGGTCGACCCTTGGGGTCGACCCTCGAAGAGGGTTAAGCAACCCTGGAGCAATGGGTCGACCCTCGTGCTCACAGACTCTGGTGGGAGGAATTTTACAGGGGTCGACCCTCGCACCTGAAGGGGTCGACCCTTGGGGTCGACCCATGCACCAGAAATAACAGAAGTGAGACGAAGACCACAAAGATGTGGTGCCAACCAAGTGTATGACGAAATAGAGAACATTCCACTGAAAAGCATGAATCTAAGGCATGAATGATGAAGACCCAATAAAATATACCTTAGACAAGAGTGTTGCTCTATTAACCACTAAACACAAGGGTTGAAAACCAACAAGGAACAGAGGCAAAAAGAGTTAGGATGGATCTCACCAAATGTCCGTATATCATTCAATTCATGAACCGCCTTCATACCCCTGTCAAGACATACATTCTGTGTTAACTTTGTCGATTGCAAATAGAAATAAAACTTCTTACCTCAAGGAGTGATTTCTGAACTCCCAAAGCTTCTCATCTCATCAAGTGTACAACAATTCCATAATTTATCAAGCCATTCAAGTTAGAACACATAGATATGGAATGATTTAGTCATCATCAAAATCTATCACGATAGTCCACTAAGAGGGGGTTCAACATAGGCGGACCAGCCCCAAGGGCTGGTCTGGTCCGCCTAAATCCCTCTTCAGAGGGAAAAAAATCTTTTTTTTATTTTTGGAGGGGTTTAGGCGGACCAGCCTGGACCCCCAGGCTGGTCCGCCTAAACCCCTCCCCAGGGGGGGTTGGGCGGACCGAATATGTCCATTTTTTAATTTTAAAAATATTTTTTTATTATCCAGGGGTTTAGGCAGACCAGCCTGGGGGTCCAGGCTGGTCTGCCTAAACCCCTCCCCAGGGGGTTTGGGCGAACCGGATGGAAGAGAGAGAGGGAGTGGTCCCACCTCTATAAAATCTAATTTTTTATGTTATTTTCTTCCTAAATTGGCTAAGAAGAAAGAGGATAAAGGATACTGGGAGGATACACTTGTGTGCGCAGACCGAGATGCTTGTGCGTGTGATTCGTCGTGCGTGTGATTCGTCGTGGACGTTCGTCGCAGCTCCTTCCACATACTGGTACGGTGAACGAATCTTACACAAACCTTGAACCGTGGGATTGAGTGTTTGCACAAACTGGGACTGGGGAGGGCCGTCGGGCCTCCGGGCTGAGGAGAGGGTGCGCCCCCCCGGGGGAGTTCGCCCTCCCCGGGCGCGCGGCCACGCCCTGGGGCACACGGGCCCCGGGCAAAGCCGTAACCCCGAGGGATGGCCCCCGGGGGTCTTCCTTCATTGTCTGGGGATATCCCTAGGAGGATACGAAGTTCCGGGGTATTGAGATGGCCCATGGGAGCCGTTGTTCTTTGAGTTGTAGTGGCCGCTCGCAAGGTGTTCGGGCGAATGCCCGACACACCCCGGGTTTTCGAACGAGCCGTGTAGGTGGCCGACGGGCCTTGGATTTGGCCTAAGGCCAAGGGTAGAAGTCCGTAGGGGCTGGGAGGAGGCACTTTGGGCCCATGGGCCTTGCCTCATGCTGCATGCCATATTGTACGATGGGTTGGCAGGGTAGCCTCGGGTTGGCCCGAGAGCTCAAGTCGAGTGGCATGTTGCCACGTGTCTGAGGGTCGGGGGTGGCCCCGATTTGCTAGGGGGTCGTTGTAGGACCCAATTGGTGTACTGGAACCACGGGGTGGCCCGTGGGTTGTGTAGAAGGGTTGAAACGTGCGCGCCCACAAGGTGTTCGGCAGAATACCGAACACACGTGTGTGAGCCTTATGCACGTGTTGCGGGCCTCCAAAGCCTGTGGTTGACCTATTTGGGTCTCCCTTTGACCTTGGAGGGTTGAAAGAAGTATCTCAGAGTAGGCCCCTGGCCTTTCCAATGGATGCCACGTGGCGTGGCTTGTAGTCGGAGCGTCCCCGGGATGGCCCGGGTGGTCGTGTAGGATGCGGGCAAAGTCTGCAATTTATGAGTCGGGAGTGGTCTCGATTGATTGCTAATGCCGCCGTGCGCCTCGGCTAGCGGATCCGGGCCGTTAGTCGGGCCCACTGGGTTGTCGGAGAGGCTGGGTAGCCGACGCCTTGAAGGTGTTCGAGGAAATTCCCGAACCCTTATTCTTGGGTATTTTGCGGGGGAAATTATCCGGGTACAACAATCATCTTGGTAGTTTTTGATCAGAGACGTATATAGGAGTTTATGCCTAGTAATTGGGGGTACTTGCATCTAACCCATGTGTACACCTAATGTCTACAGCATAAATGACCCTTATATGTTCACTAAGTTCAGATTAGAAGTGGAAAAGAAATGATGTAACCCTTCAAGTGCAAAATGTTCTGAAACATCAATTAGTTCATCTCAATACAAATTCAGGTTACTCTCCTTGATATTCATTGTTTCTGAAATAAGTAAGATATAGTCTTGACCTAGTCTAGTATCTTCATGTGACCTAGGTTAATTGCTATAAACGGACACTATAACCATATTTCAGAAACTCAGTGATTTCACTCTACCTTCTATAACCGTTAAACCTGAACTTACTCAGGAATGCATACTGATTGATTCTTATGAATGAAAGTTGTTCATGATATGCTTATATTCTGAACTGATGCATAGAATGTTATCTAGTCTATCTCTTCTACCCTACCACTATCTCCCTTCCTCCTTATTTGCTGATGGCAAAGGGGGAGAGTTTATTGTCTTCCTTTCCTTCATTATGACATAGGGGGAGAAGATTGCATTCTGTTGGCAAAGGGGGAGTAAGTATAAAGATGAGTCAGTCTATGAGAGTCTGTAATGATGTTTGAGAGAAGGGAAGAGAGAGAGAGAGTCAGAAATTCAGGGAGAGCGCATCTTAAAGGATTCATTCAGGGAGAAAGTCTGTGCATAGTGTCTGCACTTGAATACATGTCATCTGACTGTGATTAATGTCTCATCAAAATACATCATTTCATTGTATTCATTCTTTGGGTTGCCATCTAGGTTGCCATCATCAAAAAGAGGGAGATTGTTGGGAATCCTCTGGTTTGATAAGCAGTATGTGTACTACTTTGTGCTGAAATGTTTTGATGATTGACAAATAGTTGTTTTAATGATTAGCAACAGTAATGGTTGACTTCTTTGACTGCATAGTTGACTTTGTTAACTTTATATTGACATTATGATGTGGGTATTTTGATGAATTTTGTATGTCAGATAATCATATAAATGTTGTATGCATGTTTACACTTAGGCTTTGCATTAGAGTGAAGTCGATGCAATACCAAGTCAGTCTACATTGAGTTCGTGCATAGAGTGCATTTCTAGCACATCAAGTCCGTGCATGCATATATAAAGTCGGTGCAAGCCATGTTGCTGCATGTGGAACCCCCTCCTTGTGGATATTACTAAATAGATTTTGATGATGACCAAACACTATTTTATGTGTGAATTGAAATTGAGTTGTTCCAACATGAAAAGCTTTGGAAATGCACATCCTTGATGTAGACTTGGAGCTTTTGGAGGTACAAGAGTAACTTCGTCTGGTAAGACTTTTTGAACGTAAAATTACAATGCTAAATCTAATTCTGAATGTATGTCTTTACAGGGCAAGGAACGTGCTTAAGGAACTCGAAGACGGTTGGTGAGATCGACTTCAACATATTGACTTTTGAATGTGTGGTTTGAAGTTCTTTATTTTGATCTCAAGGATTAAATTGGTTTAGAACTTATCTAAGTTTAAATGATTTGAGTTTCATTCCCTCTCATGCTTTAAAAACCATCTTGAAACCCCTAGACTTGTTCTTGGACTTAGTGGGTCTTTCAATCAATCTTTTGGATGTTCTGGAACAAGGGTCGACCCATTGGGTCGACCCCTAGGTCCCCTGGTTCTGTTAACGTGGGTCTTTTATCTCCAGCTGAAAGGGTCGACCCATTGGGTCGACCCCCAGCCGCAAGGGTCGACCCCAAGGGTCGACCCATTCACTCAAGGGTCGACCCCAACGGTCGACCCCTGAAAACCCCTATTTCCAGAATTATTAAACCCGCACAGGTTCTTGGAAGGGTCGACCCCAAGGGTCGACCCATGCTGTCTAGCCCATCTGGCCCCTCACGAGGGTCGACCCCAAGGGTCGACCCTTTCTGGTCTGGGCGGCGCCGTGATTGTGGACTCTTGGCATTTCGACCAAATGGTCCAACCACACTTGTGTGGCTGTCCTTAATCCACTCCATAACAAGTGGATTTTGTCCCATGGCTGTCCCTTGACCACCCTTGGCCTATATAACAACTTGTAGAGGATGAAAACCCTAAGAGAAATTCGTATGTCCTGATTTTGGGTTTCTTTCTAACATTTATGTGTGTAGGTCGTAGCAGTCACCTCCAGCCCTTGTTTCACCTTGGTGTGTGCGTGAATGTGAAGGGAAGAAGGAGGAATCAAAGTTCCAATCAAGCCTCTGCTGCTGGCTGCGAGCGAAATTGAGATTCAGCCACATCCGAGCCAAGATCGTCAAGAACGGTCATTGTGTTGCACAAGTGTTTGATAAAATTCGCAGAAGAGAAAGGGGGAGCTCCAACCAGGATAAATCAATCCTTCTTCACTCTTTTCATTCTGAATCATTTAGCTTAAACTTGAGCATACGTTTGTAATCATTATTTCAGATATTTGTGTGTGGTGTTCGTGTTTGGTAACACGAACGTGCGTGCGTGTGTGTGTATGTGTGCTTGCTGTTCTACACAGCGTGTGTGTGTGATTCACTACATAGTGAAGCCTTAATCCTCCGTGTGAGGGGTGGACGTAGGGGACACGGTAGTGTACCCGAACCACCTAAAAATTCCGTGTGTCAATTGTGGTTTGCTATTCCGTTTACTTGTCGAGTGGGCTTCGCGGTGAGGTGAGCATTCACCATTTTCTCTATCAATCACACCCACTTCACACGCATTCACGAGTGTGATCCTGTTCGTGTAAGGCTAGAGCTTGTGTGCATAATTAGTATAGAATTCACGTAGGTAGTTTATTTTAATTGGCCATCAATTCACCCCTCCCCTCTTGATTGCCACCGTCCAGGACTCAACAATTGGTATCATAGACTTGGTCTCTGTTTAATCTCGACCACACGGTCGTCAGAGCTAGATCCCATTAAATGACAAACAAGGGGATGATGCCCGAAGGGCATTCTATTCAAAGACCTTCGTTCTTTGATGGATCAAACTACCCCTACTGGAAAAGCAGAATGTATGTTTTCCTACGTGCCCAGGACTACGATGTTTGGCGTGTCATAAGTAGGGGTCCATATGTATTATCTGAAATGAGAATGAGTGGGATGAAGAAGATATTAGGAAGTGTTCAACGAATTTTAAAGCTATGAATATAATTCAATGTGCTGTTCATCCTAATGAATACTCACATATTTCTACGTGTTCCTCTACACAGGAGATGTGGAACAAGCTACGGCTTATCTATGAAGGAACGTCGGAAGTAATGGAAACCAAAGCCAATCTTTTAGTCCGGGACTACAAGTTGTTCGCAATGAAGCAAGATGAGTCCATTTCTGACATGTTTGCTAGATTGACAGAAATTACAAATGGACTAAAGGGACTTGGCAATGAGTATTTCAACAAGGAGCTTGTTAGAAAAGTTCTAAGATCCCTCTCTCCACAGTGGCATACAAAAGTCACTGTAATTGAAGACTCCAAGGATCTCAGCACTCTAACTCTGGATGAGTTGATCGGCTCGCTGATGACATATGAAATAAACATCAAAAGGAGCGAGGAGGATCACAAGAAAAAAAAATTATCACACCATTGGCCCTAAGGGTGAATCCACAAGATTCAGAGGGCAGTGACAATGATTCCATTGGCAACACTGAAGATGAGGAACTGGTTGCCATGATCACACGAAGAGCAAGAAGGTTCGTCAAAAGAACTAGAAACTTTGGTGGTCAGTTCAGGAAGGGACCAAGAAGGTAAGGACCAAACAGGGGAGAAAGTAGCAAGAAAGAAGAAGTGATTTGCTATGAATGCAAGAAACCCGGCCATATGTGGGGTGAGTGCCCCGATCTCATCAAGAAGGTGAAGAAAGGCAAGTTCAGGAAGCCCAAGGCCATGATGGCCACATGGAGCGATGAAGATCAGGAGGAATCCGAAAATGAAGATGGACTAGATGAGCTAGTCTAGAATCTATGTCTCATGGCCAATGACGACGAAGGAAATGAGGTAGATTCTGAAACTGAAATTCTTACTTGTGAACAATGGTAAATTGCATATGAATCTTTATATGAAAAATGTAAAAGATTCAAATCTGGAAACAGAAATTTGAAAAAGAAAATTGATCATTTTGTGCATACTAAAAATCATGTGAAGAGTGCCATGCTTTAAAATCAGAAAATAAAAACATGAAGCATGAAAATGAAATTCTTGCATCCAAAATTGAACTGTTTGAAGAAGAGATTTCATACAAGAGAGAAGAACAATCCACATTTCTGAAAATGCATGAAG
This sequence comes from Amorphophallus konjac, assembly GCA_022559845.1. Classification (NCBI taxonomy): domain Eukaryota; kingdom Viridiplantae; phylum Streptophyta; class Magnoliopsida; order Alismatales; family Araceae; genus Amorphophallus; species Amorphophallus konjac. Next base: position 90,043,718 of record CM040128.1, read on the forward strand.
AATTGAAAAATGATATGAAACAAAAAAAGCTTGAAAGCATTACTTGCAATGAAGCCAAAGTAAAGGCTGAAAAACAAAGCCAATCTCAAATGGCTCAAATAAAAGAGCTAAAGGATGCTCTTGCCATCCTTGAAAAATCAAAAGTTCAAACAACCCATTGGGCCCCCATAAGTTCAGCATCCTCTAAACCAAAGAAACACATGCATAATTCCTTTTCAAATGTTGATAGAAGGAGAAAAAGAGATAGAGCCATCACTTGTTTCTTTTGTGAAAAAATGGATCATGACATGTATGATTGTAGAATTCTGAAATATGATGAAGAAAATTCTGCTAGATTCAGAAATAGATCATATACGCATCATGCCTCTAACCGTCATGGACCCAAGCTTGCTTGGGTACCAAAATCTCCATAAGCACTTTGGTTGAATTGCAGGTCTACTCGAGAGCTCAAAAGAACAAATGGTATTTGGACAGTGGTTGCTCTCGGCATATGACGGGAAACAAGGAATGGTTTGTGGACCTGCATGAAAAGGATGGTGGGACGGTAGCATTCGGTGGTAAGGATAAAGGTAAAATCATCGGAGAAGGTAAGATAGGTTAGAACCAAAATCATACCATTGAAAATGTATTGCTTGTGAAAGGTTTGCATCATAATCTCTTAAGCATAAGCCAACTTTGTGATAAAGGATGCAATGTGATTTTTGATTCTAACCACTGCACTGTTTTGAATAGAAATACTAATGAGATAAAGTTCATTGGTTTCAGGTATAACAATGTTTATATGATGACCTGAATGATGCCTCTCATGAGAATTTATGTTTAGTTGCAAGGAACAATGATGATGCTTGGCTCTGGCATCGCCGGCTTGGGCATGCTAGTTTCAATGTTTTGCTGAAATTATCTAGAAATGATTTGGTAATTGGACTGCCCAAGTTGAAGGCCGTCGATGATGGAGTGTGTGGGGCGTGTAGCATGGGGAAACAAACAAGGACATCATTCAAGAGCAAGAATGATGTGACCACATCGAGGCCCCTTGAAATCATCCACATTGATCTCTTTGGACCAAGCAGAACACACGGCTTGGGTGGTAAATTATATGGCTTTGTAATTAAGGATGATTACTCAAGATTCTGTTGGGTTTACTTCCTTTCTCATAAAAATGATGCCCTGACGGAATTTGAAGCATTTTGCTGGGTGGTTCAAAATGAAAAGGGGTTTTGCATCAAAACCGTGCGGAGTGATCACGGCAGGGAATTTGATAACCATGAGTTCAGTAATTTTTGCAGGGATCAAGGCCACACTCATGACTTCTCCACACCAAGAACCCCCGAACAAAATGGCGTTGTTGAAAGGAAGAATAGAACACTAATCGAAATGGCAAGAACCATGCTAAATGAGTATAATCTACCGAGGTACTTCTGGGCTGAAGCAGTGAACACAGCCTGCTACATAATCAACCGTGCCATGGTAAGACCGCTATTAAAGAAAACCCCCTATGAGCTGTACCGAGGTAAGAAGCCAAACATTTCATATCTTAGACCATTTGGCTCAACCTGTTACATTCATAACAATGGTAAGATAGACCTGGCAAAATTTGATCCCAAAAGTGACAAAGGTATACCTCTTGGGTACTCACTTAGCTCAAGAGCATATCGAGTGTACAACTTGAGAACTCTTGTAGTTGAGGAAAGCCCCCATGTCATTATTGATGAATCATCTCAAAATAGAACTAATGAAAAATCTGTCTTGCAGGATGATGAGTTGGATGTTGGAGATATCGGAAAGAAAGAAAGAAAAACTGAGAAACAAGAAGAAGAAGAACCACAAGAAGATGATGCTAATCAGGAAATTCAAGTTGAACAGCAGCTACCAATGCAATGGATCTTTCCAAAGGACCATCCGCCGGACAATGTGATGGGCAATGTAGAAGAAGGAATACGGACACGAGCCTCTTTCAGGGAAGTTGAAAATCAGGATTACATAGCCTTGCTTTCTCAATTTGAACCTCACTCCATAGAAGAAGCCTTGAATGATGAGTCATGGATCATGGCCATGCAAGAGGAACTACACCAGTTCCAAAGGAATAACGTGTGGTTCCTTGTTCCATGCCCTAAGAATCACTCCGTGATCGGAACGAAATGGGTTTTCCGAAACAAAACAAACGATCAAGGAGTGGTAACTAGGAACAAGGCCAGGCTAGTAGCCAAAGGCTATAGCCAACAGTTAGGAATTGACTTTGATGAGTCTTTTGCTCCAGTAGTAAGACTTGAGACAGTGAGGGTTCTCTTAGCATTTGCATATTGTCACAATATCAAATTATTTCAAATAGATGTTAAGAGTGCATTGTTGAATGGCTATATCCAGGAGGACGTGTATGTGGAGCAACCACCGGGGTTTGAAGACACAAAGCATACAGACCATGTGTACAAGCTGGACAAGGCACTTTACGATCTGAAACAAGCACCCCGTGCATGGTTGTTGTGTAGTGAACAGCGGATCTAGAGAGGAGGGGTGAATAGATATGCCCCTCTTTTCACAATGCAACCCTCTTTAAAGCTAGATGATGAAATAAGCAGCGGAATATAACTAGCTTAACGAAGAACACAAATGATTTGCTTGGCAAGATGATTACGTAATATAGATATTGAACCTAAGCATGCATCTAACATAAAGCAATCGCACAAGCAAACCACAACACACGAGATTTTAAGGTGGTTCAGACTGAATCTCCAGTCCTACGTCCACCCCTCACCAAATCCGGTGAGGCTCCACTAGTGCCACGCACTGAACCACAAATCGGAAAGACCACAGATTACCTTCCTACTAACCACCGGTAGGGACGTCAACACCGCAGATCGGACAACTTCCGATTACGTTCCTACTAACCACCGGTAGGGACGATCTTCAGTTCCAAATGTTTGAATGAAATGGAAAAGAACAAGATATGAAAACACTCAAACAAGATATGAAATATGCTCAAAGAGAAAAGATCTTGTCTGAGATTGCTGGGGCTTGAATCTTTTTTTGAAGTAGCTTGAATCACTTGGAGATTTGATGAAGAACTTCTTCCTGGAGTATTGTTCACAGCTACAGTACTCGAACTCCTCTCCCTTGAACACACCCTTGCAGCCTTCTTTGATCTCCCTTATTAGCCTTTCTTGCTTCTACTCTTCCTTGGAGGTTGCCTTGAGAGTCTTGATTGCTTCTTCTTCCTTGGAGGTTGAGATGGCTTCAGATCTGGACTTGAATCACCTTGGATGGATGGAGAACTTCCTCCCGAAACACTGTTCACGGAGGTGCTACAGTACCTCGAAAATGGCCTCCCTTGATCTCCCTTGAAGCCTTGAAGTGATAGGGTTTCCAACCCCTCATGTGTTGGTTTTATAGACCTTGAATGGTCCTTGGACACCCCCCAGACCAGATCCATAAATCATCGGAGATTAGGTGAGTTTTGATTAAACAAATCCATGGAAAGGGGCTGGCCACGAGGTGGATTTCGAAGTCAAACATGGCTGCATCGGGGCTGGAGGTCGACCTGCAGCTTCTGGCGATCGACCGCTACTGAGAAACACTATAGACGGATGGTCACTGGGAATTTCGGTCGACCGCTACGGGCTGGCGGTCGACCGACAGTAGAAAGACATGCAGACTGGCGGATGCTGGCTGGGGTGGTCGACCGCCAGCTGGGCTGATTCCGGGCTTGCCCGGGTCGGTCCGTTATCCACTTCAGCTCCGTCGTTCAACTCCATTAGCAGCCCGTTCATGTCTGTAACTTCATCCTTGTTGGTCTAGAAAGTACCAACTAAATCTTTGTCTTTTGACTCTCATCTTGTGCAGTGGCCTTGGCTATTTGAATGAAGCTTGTAGTTGTTGTATAGACTTTGCATCAAGACTTAGACGTGTAGACTTTGTGTGCATGTATGAACTCTGTACAGACTTTGCACCTTGAGCATGCATGAGCCTGTACAGACTTACTTCATGAACGTACAGACTTGGTAACTTGATGCACAAACACAACAGAACGCAATGTATAGACTTTATGTGTGAAGTAGCCGGCCAACGTACAGACTTGGAGTTGTGCTAGCAGCCAACGTACAGACTTTATCTTGTGCAATGTACATACTTTGTTTTGTGCATGCAGCCAACGTATAGACTTCATCTGCAGCAACGTATAGACTTCAAGTTGTGCTAGGCAGCCAACGTACAGACTTCATGTTCAGCAACATACAGACTTTGTCCAACGTATAGACTTCGTCCAACGTATAGACTTTGTCAAACGTATAGACTTTGTCCATCATACAGTCTTGGTCCAACGTATAAACTTTGTCCAACGTATAGACTTCGTCCAACGTATAGACTTTGTCCAACGTATAGACTTTGAATGCAGTGCACATGCCCGCAACCTGTTCAATGAAATGACAAACTGCTTAAACTGATACACAATGACATCATATGCAAACACAATGTGACTTATAGTAGTTGCTATCATCAAAACCATAATAGTAATCATGGTGCACATGTGTTCAACATTCTCCCCCTTTTTGATGATGGCAACACTGTGAGTCATTATATGGCAGAAATAGCCAAGATGGCAAAGTGTATGATATATGTGACATATGCAGCTCAAGATCCATGATAGTAATAGCATGTGAATGCAATTATGAATGCAGATATGAATGCTATGCAATTATGCAAACCCTATCACATACACATATGAGATGCAAAGTGAGCAATGGATTCTCCCCCCTATGAGTCTCCCCGTACACCATTCACACATCCCCCATGACAACTCACAAAGCACATAAGCTCTCCCCTTTGACAATGCGATAACGCATATAGCTCTTAATGCGATAACGCATATAGCTAACGCATATAGCTCTTATAAAGGACTCACACAAAGAATTCTCCCCCTTTGCCAACAGCAAAAAAGAGTGATAATAAGAAAATGTCTGTGAGACCAGAGCTGAAAGGAGTTAAGAGCAAGCCATTTTATGCAAACCTGAAACAGACCGTGAGCAATATATATGGTTCAAAGCTAATGAAATCCGAATTCATCAACAGAGTTTGAAAAGCAGCTACATCCAAGATGTAATAGAAATGAACCAAAGGTGCATATCATGGTAATGTTTAACCGTCCCTTGTCTTATATATCCATATTCAGTAACTACAAAGGGAATAACACAAAAAACGAGTATTGAGGCTAAACAATCATGACTAAAGCATAGAATTTTATGAGTTCAACAAAATTGATTTTCACATGACTCATATTTTACGAGCAATCAAGTCTAGTACATGCCTCCAAGCCGTAAGAATACACGTTGTTTAGACGCCAGTATTCCTAGGTATTTGGTAAGACTGACTATGATGCTTCAAAATGATCAGAGATAGCAAAGTCACGTCATGACATATCCAAACTCATTTCATTGATGAGAAGATAGGTTTCTCAGCAATTATGCCATTGCTCTGCCTAGAGTCCAGATGAATTAAGACAGAGATAACAGAGGCACATCATGACATATCATTCGTCACTTGATTTGATGACGTGACATATTTCTCCGTGCAACACTATCATTGCTCTGCAAATTGATTTTCAAGAATTCCAGCTCATCAAGATGTTTAGAAACAATACTAAGCTCTAGAGGATCACCAAGATTGTCATGAAGTCTGGATTTTCAGATTTCAGGGTAGTCATTCAAGACATAACATGCAGTCTTTAGTGAAAGTCTATTTAAACTACATAACATAGATGATTTCAAACAAGATATATCAGAACTACAAGGAAATCATTAAATCTGAACCATTTTCATTGAATGGACAATCATTAGGGCATATAATAGAAAGCTCTTACACCATATGTCCGTCTGTCTCATGAACTCAAATCAGATTGTAAGCCACTGAAGTGCAGTTTGCAAGAGGTTAAGAGAATCAACAAAACTCCACCTAAGGATATGCAATGGACGCGCGAAGGAGTTATGTTTGCAATCAAGTGGAATGACAAAGGAGGTTGACCTAGTCACTCATGAAGGTGGCAGAAATGAAATGTATGACCCAACCCATGGTTGTACACTTATTAAATGCCACAGAATGAATATGAAATATATGCATGAATGCTGCAAAAGGACAACTCCCCCGTACTATATGGCCTATATGCGACATTGACACATGGTACTTGGCGGAGGTGAAACCTCACGCATATTGAGTGCTTCGAGAAAAGTATAACCTGCCCTTCCATACATCAACATTTGATATACCATGGCCATGCAAGAATGATGCGACACAAACCATGCAATGCATTGGGAACATAGATTCAACTTGATTATGCAACTACATGCAATGCGACACCATATGCAAAAAGACATATTGACATATAAACAATGCATAAATACCAACGTGCAAAACAAACAACTAATTGAACATGATCATCATTTCAAATTCTTATTGGCCTGAGGTCGGCAAAGACCAAGCTCCCTTCTGAGCGTTGAAAACCTGTCATTACACAAGGGCTTGGTGAAAATATCAGCAATTTGATTTAGAGTATCAACAAAATGTAGTTCAAAATTTTTCTTACTGACCTCGTCTCTAATGAAGTGATGCCTAATCTCAATATGCTTAGTCCTAGAGTGCTGGACTAGATTTTTTGCAAGGTTGATAGCACTAGTGTTGTCACACAGAATCGGGACACAACCAAGATCCACCAAGTAGTCTTGGAGTTGATGTTTAATCCACAACACTTGGGTGCCACAGCTCCCCGCAACAACATATTCTGCCTCTGCGGTTGAGAGGGCAACCGAGTGTTGTTTCTTGGAGGCCCAAGAAACTAAACACCTGCCTAGAAACTGGCATTAGCCACTAGTACTCTTACGATCCAGCTTGCATCCAGCGTAATCCGCATCAGAATAAGATATAAGAGATAAATCACATGATGACAGATACCACAATCCCAAATCTTGAGTACCGGCAAGATATCGAAGGATACGTTTGACGGCAGTCAAATGAGATTCTCTAGGACTAACTTGAAATCTAGCACAAAGGCATACACTAAACTGGATATCTGGTCGGGATGCAGTCAAATAAAGCAAAGAACCATCATACCTCTATAGACCTTTGCATCCACCAATTTACCATTTTCATCCGAATCCAGTGAAGTTGAGGTGCTCATCGGAGTTGCAATGATTTTGCTGTTTGCCATGTCAAATCTTTTTAGCAGCTCCTTGATGTATTTGGCTTGGCTTATGAAGCAACCATCTTCTCCTTGGTTGACATGCAAACCGAGAAAGAATTGAAGTTCTCCCATTAGGCTGATCTCAAATTCGCTAGTCATGAGGTTAGCAAATTCCTAACACATTTCAGATTTTGTAGAATCAAACACAATGTCATCAACATAAATTTGAACAATCAAGATGTTCTTACCTTGCTTCTTGGTGAAAAGAGTTTGATCTACCTTACCTCGTGTGTACCCTTTTTCAATGAGGAACGAGCTTAGTCTCTCATACCAAGCTCTTGGTGCTTGCTTAAGTCCATAAAGTACCCTGTCTAGCTTGTATACAAAATCTGCATTGTTAGAATTCTCAAAGCCAGGGGGCTGCTGAACATAGACTTCTTCTTTGATCAAGCCATTCAAGAAAGTACTTTTGACATCTATTTGATACAGCTTTATTCTAAGGGAGCATGCAAAGGCAAGTAAAATTCTGATGGCTTCGAGTCTAGCAACTGGGGCATAAGATTCATCAAAATCTACCCCAAACTCTTGATTATACCCTTGATCCACCAGTCTAGCCTTATTTCTTATTATCTTGCCATCCTCACTTAGTTTGTTCCTAAAGACCCATTTAGTGCCTATGACAGATTGTAATGAAGGTCTAGGAACAAGATGCCAAACTTTGTTTCTCTCAAACTGGTTTAGCTCTTCTTGCATGGAATTTATCCAGTTTTCATCTTTTAAAGCATCATCAATATTTTTGGGTTCATGCTGCGAGACAAGAGCAAGTTGATCTAATTCTTCCATAATTTAAAATGTGACCTAGTTCTAGGTGGGTCATTCAAGCTACCAATGATATTCTCCAAGGGATGATCCTTAAGAATTCTAATATTTGTAGATCGTTGCCTTCTCCTGGAGCTTGATCCCTTGCATTGCTTGATTTAGCTAGGTCACCATCTTCTTTTATTTCTTCTTGTGGAGGATCACTCTTGTCCTTCATGTTTAGGAATTCCCCATCTTCATCGTTTTTCCTGCATAAGTTATCATTGTTAGAATCATGATATTCATCAAAGGAAACATGGGGTGATTCTTCCACATTTTGACTTTTGATATTATAAATTCTATAAGCCCTAGATCTATCAGAATATCCAAGGAATATACCTTCATCGCTCTTGGGCTCGAATTTATCTAAGTCTCTTTTGTCATTGTTGTGGATGAAGCATTTTGACCCAAACACTTTCATATGTGAGAGAGAGGGCTTTTTACCTTTCAGCAACTCATAAGGAGTCTTTTTGGTGTGTGGCCTTACCATAGAGCGGTTGATAATGTAACATGCCGAGTTTACCGCTTCGGCCCAAAACCTCCTTGGAAGTTACCATTCAACAAGCATGGTTTTTGCCATCTCTACAAGTGTTCGGTTTCTCCTTTCAACTACATCATTTTGCTCCGGCGTTCTTGGTGAAGAGAATCGGTGTGAAATGCCTTCAGCCCTGCAAAGATTATAGAAGCCAGTGTTTTCAAATTCACTACCATGATCAGATTGAATCTTGGAGATCTTGAACACACCGTCCTACTTTATCTTCATGTAGAGCGCCTGAAACTCATCAAAAGCATCATTTTTATGTGCGAGAAAGAAAACCCATGTGAACCTAGAGAAGTCATCCACCAAGACATATCCATATTTTCTACCACTTAAACTAGCAGTTCTGGTTGGACCAAACAAGTCCATATGAATTAGCTCGAGTGGCTTGGATGATGTATTTTCAGATCTTCCCTTGAAAGATTTTCTTATTTGTTTACCTTGGGCACATGCATCACACAACTTGTTTTCTTATTTAAATGATAATTCAGGCAACCCTTTCACCATTGAATGCTTTAACAATTTATGTAAGACATTGTAGCTAGCATGTCCTAGTCTACGATGCCATAACCAAGTAATTTCACATTTTAGTGCAGCAAGACAAAGATTTAAATGAGCAGGATCATCTAAGTCAATCATGTAAACATTGTTGACTCTCTTACTAGAAAATTTTACCTTATCAGATTTTGGTTCAAGAATTCTGCATTCATGAGAGTCAAACAACACTTTATGACCTTTATCACATAATTGACTTATGCTAAGTAGGTTATATTTCAAACCTTCAACTAGCAACACATTTCCAATGGAGTTGGAGAGGTTCTTACCCATATTACCTGTTCCAATAATTTTTCCATTATTATTCCCTCCAAACGTAACGTATCCTCCTTCCTTTTCCTCCAAGAGACAAAATTTTATTTTGTCTCCAGTCATGTGTCTTGAACAGCCGCTATCAAGATACCACCTGTTATGCATGGCTGCAAGACATTCCTGCACAAATAATTAAGCAATTGTATTTGGAACCCAACCAATTTTGGGTCCCATCAAACTCTTAAGATTTTCAAAACATGAAACCATTTCTTTTGGAATCCAAACCTTTCTAACATTCATGTTTTGTTTGCTTAAAGTAGGGATTTGGTTTTTCTTTTCAGCCTTGACATTTCCTTTTTGTTTAGAGGCTCTTTGTTGGATTTTGTGAAAGTTTGATGAAGTTGGCTTCTTAACCCATTGTGGCCATTGGTTGTTTTTGGGTTGAAAGTGATTGTTCTGCCACCTAGGAGATTGAAAGTTATAGGATTGATGAACACATGAATCATAATTTCTCCGAAAGTATGGTGGTGTTGGCCTATATGAATGAGCAATCCAGTTTTGGTGATATCTGAAAGATTGAGCATGCAATGGCCAAGGAAGTGTTGACCTATGCTGCGGGGAAGGTCGACCTTTCTTAGGTTTTTGGACAGGCTTTTTGAGAATGTTGGTGACTGCCTCTTCAATCTTTTCTTTCCCTTTCTCCTTTTATTTTTACTGATTTTGCGTGGGAGTTATGTTTGAGGTGGAAGCTTCGGAAGATGAAACAAATGTGACAGTTTTGAGCCCAATTGGCCTTTTGTTTATTGGTTCAAAACCCAACCCTTCCTTGTTGAAGTTCATTCTGGTACCTAGCAAAGCATCTAGGTTTTCTCTTCCATCCACAAACTTTTCTAAAGATTGATGTTTATCCTTCAACTCTTTTTGTAGGTTTTCAATATTTTGAAGAAGTTGAATGTTGACTTGTTTGACAGCTTCATACTTTTCATTGCTCAATTTACTATCTTTTTCATAGCTTTGCATTTTGAGCTTCATGCTATCAATCTTATTTCTCAAATCCTCATTTTCAGTTTCCAAGTCAATCATTTCTTTTCTTCATTCCTCCAAATCCTCAATCATTTTCTTAAGATCTTCAATTTCAGTCTCAAGTAGAGCATTCTTATCATTCATATTATGATCATGCACAAATGAGTTAATTTTTTTTCAATGATTTATTCTCCTTTTTGTACATTTCATATTTTTCCATGAGTTGTATATGTGCATCCTCCCAATCATCAATTGTATAATCTTCAAATGGAGAATTTACCTCAGTTTCTTCATCACCTTTGGCCATAAGGCAGAAATCTTCTTTTTCTTTGTCCGAGGAGCTGGTTCCGTCATCACTTTCCTCTTCATTGCTCCATGTGGACACCATGGCCTTATTTTTCTTCTTGCCCTTCCATTTGTCAGCTTTTCTGAATCTGTCGGGACAATCATTCTTGAAATGCCCTGGTTTGTTGCAAGAAAAACATATGATTTTGTCAGATTTCTTAGAGTTTTCAGAATTAGATTTGAAACCATTTCTTACCTTTGACCTTCCTCTCATGAAGCTCTTACCTTCCTTTCTCAGGAATTTTTTGAACTTACGTGTAAGCATGGCTACGTCATCCTCTTCTCGCTCACTTGCCGAATCCTCACCTTCATCAGAAGTGCCATGACAGCTGGGTCCTGCTTTAAGAGCTAGGGACTTCTTCTTAGGTGCCTCAGCCTCTTTGTTCTTGAGGTTGATCTCATAGGTCATCAATAACCCAATGAGTTCATCTACCTTGGTAGTTGCGAGATCTCTCGATTCTTCAACCACGGTAGCCTTTGTGTGCCATGCTGGAGTTAACGATCTGAGAATTTTCCTTACAATTTCTTGCTCTGAATATTTCTATCCCAAATCAGTTAAACTATTAGTAAGCACAGTCAATCAAGCATACATATCTTGAATTGATTCATCAGGCTTCATACGGAACATTTCATATTCAGAAACTAAAATATTGGCTTTTGTTTCTCGTACCTGAGAGGTTCCTTCGTAGATTACATCTAGCTTGTCCCACATTAGTTTTGCAGATGCGCAGGTAGCCACTCTTGAGAATTCAACTGGATGGAGTGAGCATTGCATGATGTGTTTGGCACTCCAGTTGACAGTGGATTGCCTTATCTGTTCTTTGGTCCACAAGTCCTCATATCCGTAAGCTCATACGGACCTTTGCTGATCACTCGCCAAAGTTCATAGTCTTGGGCGCGAATGAACACCTGCATACGATGTTTCCAATAGGGATAATTAGATCCAGTGAAATAAGGAGGCCTATTCACATAATGTCCTTCAGGTAAATAACCCTTAGACGCTGATCCACCATTTCCCTCAAGGTCGTTGGACCCCATAATGAGAGATTAGGCTCTGATACCACTTGTTGTGTAGTGGACAGCGAATCTAGAGGGGAGGGGTGAATAGAACTGCCTCTCTTTTCGTAATGTAACCCTCTTTAAAGTTAGATGATGAAATAAGCAGCGGAATATAACTAGCTTGACAAAGAACACAAATGATTTGCTTGGCAAGATGATTACGCAATATAGATATTGAACCTAAGCATGCATCTAACATAAAGCAACCGCACAAGCAAACCACAACACACGAGATTTTAAGATGGTTCGGACTGAATCTCCAGTCCTACGTCCACCCCTCACCAAATCCGGTGAGGCTCCACTAGTGCCACGCACTGAACCGCAAATCGGAAAGACCACCGATTGCCTTCCTACTAACCACCGGTAGGGACATCAACACCGCAGATCGAACAACTTCCGATTACGTTCCTACTAACCACATGTATGGATGATCTTCAGTTCCAAATGTTTGAATGAAATGGAAAAGAACATGATATGAAAACACTCAAACAAGATATGAAATATGCTCAAAGAGAAAAGATCTTGTCTGAGATTGCTGGGGCTTGAATCTTCTTTTGAAGTAGCTTGAATCACTTGGAGATTTGATGAAGAACTTCTTCCCGGAGTACTGTTCACAGCTACAGTACTCAAACTCCTCTCCCTTGAACACACCCGTGCAGCCTTCTTTGATCTCCCTTATTAGCCTTTCTTGCTTCTACTCTTCCTTGGAGGTTGCCTTGAGAGTCTTGATTGCTTCTTCTTCCTTGGAGGTTAAGATGGCTTCAGATCTGGACTTGAATCACCTTGGATGGATGAAGAACTTCCTCCCGAAACACTGTTCACGGAGGTGCTACAGTACCTCAAAAATGGCCTCCCTTGATCTCCCTTGAAGCATTGAAGTGATAGGGTTTCCAACCCCTCACGTGTTGGTTTTATAGACCTTGAATGGTCCTTGGACACCCCCCCCAGACCAGATCCACAAATCATGGGAGATTAGGTGAGTTTTGATTAAACAAATCCATGGAAAGGGGCTGGCCACGAGGTGGATTTCGAAGTCAAACATGGCTGCATCGGGCCTGGCGGTCGACCTGCAGCTTCTGGTGGTCGACCGCTACTGAGAAACACTATAGACGGATGGTCACTGGGAATTCCGGTCGACCGCTACGGGCTGGCGGTCGACCGCCAGCTAAAAGACATGCAGACTGGCGGATGCTGGCTGGGGCGGTCGATCGCCCCTGTGCTGGCGGTCGACCGCCAGCTGGGCTAATTCCGGGCTTGCCCGGGTCGGTCCGTTATCCGCTTCAGCTCCGTCGTTCAACCCCATTAGCAGCCCGTTCATGTCTGTAACTTCATCCTTGTTGGTCTAGAAAGTACCAACTGAATCTTTGTCTTTTGACTCTCATCTTGTGTAGTGGCCTTGGCTATTTGAATGAAACTTGTAGTTGTTGTATAGACTTTGCATCAAGGCTTGGACGTGTAGACTTTGTGTGCATGTATGAACTCTGTACAGACTTTACACCTTGAGCATGCATGAGCCTGTACAGACTTACTTCATGAACGTACAGACTTGGTAACTTGATGCACAAACACAACAGAACGCAATGTATAGACTTTGTGTGTGAAGTAGCCGGCCAATGTATAGACTTGTGTTGCAGCCATCAACCAACGTACAGACTTGGAGTTGTGCTAGCAGCCAACGTACAGACTTTGTCTTGTGCAACATACAGACTTTGTTTTGTGCATGCAGCCAACGTATAGACTTCATCTGCAGCAACGTATAGACTTCAAGTTGTGCTAGGCAGCCAACGTACAGACTTCATGTTTGGCAACGTACAGACTTTGTCCAACGTATAGACTTCGTCCAACGTATAGACTTCGTCCAACGTATAGACTTTGTCCAACGTAGAGACTTGGTCCAACGTATAGACTTTGTCCAACGTATAGACTTTGTCCAACGTATAGACTTTGAATGCAGTGCACATGCCCGCAACCTATTCGATGAAATGACCAACTCCTTAAACAGATACACAATGACATCATATGCAAACACAATGTGACTTATAGTAGTTGCTATCATCAAAACCATAATAGTAATCGTGGTGCACATGTGTTCAACAATGGTATGGACGGTTAAGTGATTTCCTCATTCAAAATTATTGCATCCCATAGTTCGTGCTTGGTTTCAATGATATCAAAACAATTATGTTTATGTGTGTATGTGTTTCATTGAGCAACATGTTTTATATCTTGATTTGATGAGTTGAAAGATGACGTCAATGTTTACTCTTGAAAGCTATGTTTACTCTCGGTGTTTAAGGAACTAATGTTATATTTATGTTGGTTTGTAGGAACACAACTCATGGCTCATACTTGGAATCTTAAGGAGTCCATCAATGAAGCTCTTCTTCTTAAAGGGAGTTAACTCTGTTCATGTTTGTAAGTTATATGAATGATTTGTATTTAAGGATCTCATGCCTTGAATATTTTGATTTGCAGGATCAAAAATCCATGATTCATGTTTGGGACTCAAATGAGTGCATCAATGAAGATCTTATTGAAAAAGGGAGTTGAGTCACTCATTGCATTACATTGACTCTTCTACATTTCATTCATTTCATCTAATAACTTTTCAAAGTCTTGGTTGGATATTTTCATGCGTTTTCTTCATAAGATTTTTGGGCCTTAAATATTCATACAAAACTTCATGAGAGTTGGTTCCATATTGCTCATGCATTGGATGAATGATTGGTCATGTGTACTATGCTCTAAAAGCTTGAGTTAATGACTTTCTGTGTGAAAGAATTGCATGAAGATGGCCTTACTGAAGATGGCTTCATTTGGGTCTCAATCAAGGAGATTGTGTTCATTTAACACACCTTTCTAATTGAATGATAGTGACATATCATTCATAGAGTTATTGTGATTTCAATGTATTGTTGTTTCAAAAAGATCTCTTGTTTGTATCAATGCTCCTCGTGAGATAATGCTTCATGAATGTTAGCTTTTAACCAACAAGAATGCCATTTGAATGAATATGGTTCCATGATATTATGCATGCTTTGCATTTGGCATAATTGTTAACACTTGTGTAAATGAAGCACTTTGATGTTGAAGATTTGGTTGATTCAAGAAAGTGATTGAATGGTTGAGCTCCTATGTCATTTTATTTGATTAAGTGAAAGATTCATGTTCATCATATCAAAACCTTGTCAAATGGTGAATATGTTTTTGATGGTTGAATTGAGAAGTCAATTACATGATTGAATGTGTTTAATGATGTATTTTTATGTTAACTAGTTCAAAGAGTTGAAGCTTGGTTCATGCGTTTGGATTATCATCTAACTTCTTGGTTTATCATGTTTTTATAGGTTCAAGGATGATTTTTAAACCCTCTCATGTCAAGTGGATGATGGTAACATCTAACCATTTCTATGCTAAGTTCCGGGTCATTTTCATGAACATCTTTCATGAGGTTGCATTGCATTGGAAGTGTTTTATGCATCCTTAAAATGAGATGTTTGAGCCTTTACAATGTGCTTAATGTTTTCTCATAAAACTTGTTGAAATGTGGTTTAGATGGTCTTAATACTTTGTGGAATTCATGCTAATTAATTCTTGATTTTTGGGAATTTTTCTGGCACTTTATCGGGGCTAAAACCGTATTTTTTGACCCTCTGCTGAAGGGGTCGACCCCCCCTGGGCTGGTGCCCAGGCACCTGCATGGGTTGACCCCTGGGGTCGACCCACTGCAAGGGTCGACCCCAAGGGTCGACCCTTGTAACTCTGGGTGTTTATTTCAGTTTTCCAGCACTCTGGTTGCCGAGGGTCGACCCCAAGGGTCGACCCCTTCCGATCGGGATTTGCGAAAGTGTTTAAAACCCATTGAAAACCCTTTCAAACATTACCATACTACCTCCTATTAGTTTCTATTGTTATTAAGGTGTTTTAAACATGTATTAGGAGAGTTTTATGAGTCTTTTTTCCACCCCTTAAGTTGCTTATATAAGAGTTACAAATTTGGGAGTTGATTAACCCTAATGCTCATTTGTTCATTCTTGTAGGTGAAGAAAAAGGGAAGAACGTGGTGGAGCTCTTGCAAGGAGGAGATCATCTACTTCCGTGAAGATCTGGAGATCGTGAAAGAAGAAGAAAAGGAGCGGATCGAAGAGAGGATCAAGAGGACGTAAAAATCGTCTTCATCCGGCTTCTCTCCAACTCGTGGTTCAAGGAACATCATCAATCGGCCTTGAAAAACAAAGGGGGACTACTTCTATATCTTCTATCAGTTCTTTGTGATGTGTTCTATGATCTATATTTTGGGTTTGAGCATGCTTGAATATTTGTGTTATTTTCTGAACACTAGAGATATTTGTGTGTGTGACCGTTTGTGTATACGGTCGTGTTTGATCGCCTTCGTGCGATCGTGTTTGTGTCATTGTGCTGCGGTTGTTGCAGCGTGTGTGTGTGTGTGTGTGTGTGTTGTGATCCGGTCGTCGGATCGTGTGTGTGTTTGTGATCCAGTCGTCGGATCGTGTGGGAGACTTCGTCTCCGTCTGTGTGTGTGTTGGATCGTGTCCCCGTGTGTGTGCGGGCGTCCTCCCGTGTGTGTTTGGAGCGTCGTCTCCGTTTGGGGATTTATCCCCGAGTGAAACCTGGCCGGGTTTGGTGAGGAGTGGACGTAGGGAGCCCGTCGTGGTCCCAAACCACCTTTAAAATCCCCGTGTCTTGTGGTTTGATCTTTGTGTTTGTGTGCTTCACTATCTTATCTGTTTATGCAATCGTGTGAGCTCGGTGAGATTGAGTGAATTAAGTTTAAATCTGTTTAGATTAAATTCCTCAATCTTATCAATCTTGTTAATTTCACTGTGCGCTAGTTTATGTTTTTAATCGGACATAGTTTATAGTAGTAGGATCTATTCACCCCCCCTCTAGATCCGTGTTCTTGCACTACGGGACCCAACAATTGGTATCAGAGCGAGGCTCTACTGTCCCTAGATCTCACGATCTACAGAGTGATCCTAGTGCATTCTACAATCATGAACTTTTCTGTTGAGCACATGTCAATGAATTGTCTTCCTATTCTTAATGGTTCTGATATTACTTCATGGATAAGTAAAATGTGTGGACTGATCAATTCAATTAATCCTAATCTTTGGAAGTTGATTTATGATGGTCCTCACATTTACCCCTTGATGAGACCAAGTGGTCTAGTCAAGATAAATTGAAGAACCATGAAAATGTCATTGTCTTAAGTTTATTGAAAAGTGCCATTGATACTCATATGTTTCCATTTGTTTCATCTTGTAGAACGGCAAAGGAGCTTATGGATCAGTTGATCAAAGCTCAAGAGATGGAAGGATAAAATTGTCTCATGGCCGACAATGATGATCAACTCAATGAAGAAAATTATGATGAGGTACATTCTGAATCCGAAGAACTCTCTATTGAGGAATGACAAATGGCATATGCTACGCTGTATGATAAATGCAAGAAACTCAAATATGAAAATAAAACCTTGAAAAGGAAGATTAATGAGAATGGGCATGCTAATTCCTCCTGTAAGAACTGTAAAATCTTGGAGTCAAAAATTGAACATCTGCAAGAACAAAATGAATCTCTTGAATCAAAAATTGAATTATTTTCAGAAGAGATTTCCTGTTTGAATGAAGATGTTGAAATGGCTAGAAAACTTAACACATCTTTTCAAATTGAAAATGAGTGTGATGAGCTGCGTGAGCAAAATACATTCATCATGTCTAAAATCTCCATGCTTGAGAAAAATGAAGAATATCTTAAGAACAAGCTAGCTTCTTTATCTGATGATGATAAAATGTTTGAAAAGCTACTTAATTCTGAAATTGATAGCAAAAGCATCATGAATGAAAATGAAGATCTTAAAAAGAAAAATAGTGCCATGTTAATTCAGAATTCCTTACTTGAGGGAAGATTGAAATGCTTTGATAAGCTTGAACAAGAAAATTCCTTGTTGAAATCTAAGAATGAACAATTACTTGTTAAGATTTCAAAGTTTGTTGAAACTGAGAAAGTTCTTGAAAACTTAACTGAAAAACTCTATGCCATGAATGATGAAAATAAGGAAATCTTGAAAGAGAATGGAAACTTGGAATCTGTGAATTGCCTGCTTAATAAAAAAATCCTTGCATGTGAAAAAGAGACAAATGATTTAAAAAATGACTTGTCTAGATTTATCAAAGGGAATGAGAACTTAGAAAAAATGCTAGGTGTCAGGGTGAACTTTCAAAAAGAGGGTCTTGGATACACCCCGGTCAATAAAAAATCTTTTGAACATAAAATGACAACCTCTTTTGTTCATGCCTCCGACGTTCATAGCACCTCCAAAACACCTCCCCCTGTTTCTCAAGTGAAAATCTCTGAAAATGATTTTGATAAAAAGAAAAATTTCAACAAAAAGCATTCCATGTCAAATAGATCTCAAAAATCAAAGTTGAATGTTGAATGCTTCTATTGTGGCATGTTTGGACATGTGATGGGTGATTGTGTTGTCATGAAAGAGGATGACAAACTTGCATGCAAAAAGAAAAATGTCTCATGCTTTTATTGTCACAAACTTGGCCATGTCATGAATGATTGCTTTGTGAAGTAAAATGGTGATTTTCATGTCATGAATGCAAAATCAAACCTTCAAAAAAAATTCAGAATTGAACATGCCTCCAATGCTCAAGGGGCGTCATCCTATAAGAGAAACTTGTTCACAAACACACATGCAAACAATGGAAAGTCATTCCGTAGACCCACATCTCCGTGTTGCTTTCATTGTGGGAAGTACGGGCGTGTAATGAAAGAATGTTAGTTTTTGAAAATAGAAAATTTTCATGCTTCTAGAATGCATGCTAGGTCTAATTTTGTTAAATCTAGACCTTTTGAAAATAGAAGATGGAATGGATTTGAAACTTCCTTTACTCCAAAAAGGAAGTCTTTTGGTAAAACTGCTTCTCCTCAATACCTTTATTGTGGAAACCATGGACATGCTATTGAGAATTGCAGGATCATGAAGAATGATGATGTTGTAACAATGAAAAGGATGAAAGCATTTGGTGGCAATGCTACCAACCTCCAGGGACCCAAAAAGGCTTGGGTGCCCAAATCTGGTGAATGAATTATTTTGGATGCAAGTGTGCCTTGAGGTAAATTAAGAATGAAAGGGGTTCCAATAAAATGAACAAGGCACACTCATATGGTAAAACCCCAACTTTACTCCTTCACTGTCAAACTTGATGATTTTGATGTTTTAGAATGAGTCTTGGTGTGTTCTCATGTTATGCTCTAAATTCTTCACAAGCCACATATGTCTTCAATGGATGAATATTTGGTATATCAAATGGTGATTAGAGAAGGTTGGACTACGTTCAACTGGATACTTCTACTAAGCGTGATGGTGGTCTTCGGACCTATGTTCTCCGCCTAGTACCAAAATTCAGAAATTGAATTATTTGGCTTATAAGGAACCATGTGTTTTGAATGAAATCAATTTACCTTTGATTTACATGTGCTTTCAAATTGAATTTGAAAAACCTTCTTGTTTTAAAAGGGCAAAATTTTTGAACTGTGGAATTGTTTGATCAAATGCAACAATTGGTATTGAATGTTGACCATGGCTTATTTTAAAGCTCATTGACCGTGTGTGATTTGCTAAATTGATAAGTTGTTTGACATGTTTAGAAATCTACTCTTTTTAATAGATGTTCAAACACTTATCTTGCTCATTTGCCAAATTTTATGTGAAATCTATTGGACACTTGGTTATTTGCATATTCACACATGCAGGGCGTAGCATGTTCAAACTGAAACTTATGTCTCATGAAATATTATCTTTGAATGATCATGGTTGACCATTTGGGTTCTAAGGGATATGGCTTTTCATGATGAAATCTGAAATAAAATGCTCATGATTCAGTGCCAAATTCATTGAAAATCCATCTCATGCATTCACCTGCTTCATGCTTTTCTTAAATGCTCAAGTCATTACAAAAACTGAAAACTTGCATAAAAAGAATGCATTGACATTTTTGCATATACATACTATGCATATAAAATGACAAAAAGATGTATATTGCATATTCATGCATATAGAGCATATGCATATATTTCATGATAATCGCATATCTTGACTCGTGAATGCTTGCATGTATGTTTCAGAATCCTTGCATGCTTGTAAGTATTTACCCTATGAAACCATTTCTTGATCTTTCTAAGACCTCACCTCCTTGATAAATAACAATGCAGTGATTTTATTCATATGTGATACATGTCATATATTAAGGGGGAGGATTTGATTCCGACCGTATATATATTTAGGGAGAGTCATAGCTATGTCTTGTCGAATTCATTTTATACATGCAAAACAAAAATTTACCCCCACACTCTTGCACATAATGAATTCAATGACTTTCATTGATAATGATTTAAGAAATTCTTTGGAGTCACAGCTATGTCTTGTCGAATTCATTTTATACATGCAAAATAAAAATTTACCCCCACACTCTTGCACATAATGAATTCAATGACTTTCATTGATAATGATTTAAGAAATTCTTTCCAACACTCTAAAGGGAACTTGAATCTCTACATGGACATTAAAGAGTAATCGTGAGGAAAAAGTTATCTACCCCACAAAAATTCAATAAGTGGTATGTGGATCCGAGTAACCGGGAATCTCCCCTGAAACAAAGGAGGAAACTCGTGTCGAAAGGAGAAACAAAAATCCATATGTGTGACGAATCCAAGTAGCCGGGAATCCCCATTGAGACATATGAGGAAACTCGCGCCGAAAGGTGAAGTCTTTTAAAAGAAATAAAATAGGGGTTGTGCGAAGCTACTGATAGTCGAGAATGTAAAGTGAAAGTGTAGAGAGGAGATTGCGTTCTAGTGTTCTTTAGAAAATCTGAAAATTCATATACTTTGAAGCTCATTAGTCATTACCTCACATTTCACATGGGCATTTTTGTGATGTATGTCTTTTATGAATTTGCCTACATTCATAGTTTATGTAGTACTCCTAGTTGTGTATACACAAATCTCTTAGTTATGCTTCATGCCTTACATTCTTGAATTTGAATCACATGCTCTTTTGTTAACCCGTGCCTCATTTAGGGGGAGTTACTATATGTACTATATGTGTGTATGACGATTGTGCTTGTGTGCTTGCATATTCATGCATTCCCTTGAGTCTAATTCTGAGTATAAACCTTACTTTTGAAAGATAGAAGTCATCATGTGCATAGCTTCATAACTTGCATGATTAGCATTCACATAGTGCATATTCAGTGCTAATTTGCATATTTGCATATTTGACATTTTCAGCATGCATATAGGTCATTCATGATATCATCTTGATCAAATCCATACTTTTCACCAATTGGCACAGTTCATTTTGAAATGCATATTCTGAACACTTCATGTTGCATAAATGTCAAAATGAGTTCAACCAACAAATGGTATCATGATCAACAAATGTTGAGGCTCTCTCTCTTCGAGAATTGAAATTATCTATGTTTATGCCTCTATCTTGATCAACACTTGGTATCATATATTTGAGCCCCTACTTAACATCAATTGGCATTTAAATTGGAAACTTATCCTTTGGCCTCACATGTTCATTTTATGTCACATGCTCCCTTGTCTTTTTGTAGATGACAAAAAAGGGGGAGAATATTTGGTGTGTGCTCAATGCTTTCTGAATGATGTTGTCATGGGGAGGATGGAAGAATTGGTATATGCTCAATGTTTGCAAATATTTTACAAAATCTGTATTATCACACACATCGTTTTGTCATCATCAAAAAGGGGGAGATTGTTACATCCCATAGTTCGTGCTTGGTTTCAATGATATCAAAACGATTATGTTTGTGTGTGTATGTGTTTCATTGAGCAACATATTTTATATCTTGATTTGATGAGTTGAAAGATGACGTCAATGTTTACTCTTGAAAGCCATGTGAACTCTCAGTGTTTAAGGAACTAATGTTATATTTATGTTGGTTTGTAGGAACACAACTTCATGGCTCATACTTGGAATCTTAAGGAGTCCATCAATGAAGCTCTTCTTCTTAAAGGGAGTTAACTCTGTTCATGTTTGTAAGTTATATGAATGATTTGTATTTAAGGATCTCACGCCTTGAATATTTTGATTTGCAGGATCAAAATCTATGATTCATGTTTGGGACTCAAAGGAGTGCATCAATGAAGATCTTATTGAAAAAGAGAGTTGACTCACTCATTGCATTGTATTGACTCTTCTACATTTCATTCATTTCATCTAATAAGCTTTTCAAAGTCTTGGTTGGATATTTTCATGCGTTTTCTTCATAGATTTTTGGGCCTGAAATATTCATACAATACTTCATGAGAGTTGGTTCCATATTGCTCATGCATTGGATGAATGATTGGTCATGTGTACTATGCTCTAAAAGCTTGAGTTAATGACTTTCTATGTGAAAGAATTGCATGAAGATGGCCTTACTGAAGATGGCTTCATTTGGGTCTCAATCAAGGAGATTGTGTTCATTTAACACTCATTTCTAATTGAATGATAGTGACATATCATTCATAGAGTTATTGTGATTTCAATGTATGGTTGTTTCAAAAAGATCCCTTGTTTGTATCACTGCTCCTCGTGAGATAATGCTTCATGAATGTTAGCTTTTAACCAACAAGAATGCCATTTGAATGAATATGGTTCCATGATATTATGCATGCTTTGCATTTGGCATAATTGTTAACACTTGTATAATGAAGCACTTTGATGTTGAAGATTTGGTTGATTCAAGAAAGTGGTTGAATGGTTGAGCTCATATGTCATTTTATTTGATTAAGTGAAAGATTCATGTTCATCATATCAAAACATTGTCAAATGGTGAATATATTTTTGATGGTTGAATTGAGAAGTCAATTACATGATTGAATGTGTTTAATGATGTATTTTTATGTTAACTAGTTCAAAGAGTTGATGCTTGGTTCATGAGTTTTGATTATCATCTAACTTCTTGGTTTATCATGTTTTTACAGGTTCAATGATGATTTTTAAACCCTCTCATGTCAAGTGGATGATGGTAACATCTAACCATTTCTATGCTAAGTTCCGGGTCATTTTCATGAACATCTTTCATGAGGTTGCATTGCATTGGAAGTGTTTTATACATCCTTAAAATGAGATGTTTGAGCCTTTACAATGTGCTTAATATTTTCTCATAAATCTTGTTGAAATGTGGTTTAGATGGTCTTAATACTTTGTGGAATTTATGGTAATTAATTCTTGATTTTTGGGAATTTTTCCGGCACTTTATCGGGGCTAAAATCGTATTTTTTGACCCTCTGCTGAAGGGTTCGACCCCTGGGGTCGACCCCCCTGGGCTGGTGCCCAGGCACCTGCATGGGTCAACCCCTGGGGTCGAACCCTGTAACTCTGGGTGTTTATTTCAGTTTTCCAGCACTCTGGTTGCCGAGGGTCGACCCTTGGGGTCGACCCCTTCCGATCGAGATTTGCGAAAGTGTTTAAAACCCATTGAAAACCCTTTCAAACATTACCATACTACCCCCTATTAGTTTCTATTGCTATTAAGGTGTTTTAAACATGTATTAGGAGGGTTTTATGAGTCTTTTCCCCACCCCTTGAGTTGCTTATATAAGAGTTATGAATTTGGGAGTTGATTAACCCTAATACTCATTTGTTCATTCTTGTAGGTGAAGAAAAAGGGAAGAACGTGATGGAGCTCTTGTAAGGAGTAGATCATCTACTTCCGTGAAGATCTAAAGATCGTGGAAGAAGAAGAAAAGGAGCGGATCGAAGAGAGGATCAAGAGGACGTAAGAATCATCTTCATCCGGCTTCTCTCCAACTCGTGGTTCAAGAAACATCATCAACCGGCCTTGAAAAATAAAGGGGGACTACTTCTATGTCTTCTATCAGTTCTTTGTGATGTGTTCTATGATCTATATTTTGGGTTTGAGCATGCTTGAATATTTGTGTTTATTTTCTGAACTCTAGAGATATTTGTGTGTGTGACCGTTTGTGTATACGGTCGTGTTTAATCGCCTTCGTGCGATCGTGTTTGTGTCATTGTGCTGCGGTTGTTGCAGCGTGTGTGTGTGTGTTGTGATCCGGTCGTCGGATCGTGTGTGTGTGTGTTTGTGATCCGGTCGTCGGATCGTGTGGGAGACTTCATCTCCGTCTGTGTGTGTGTTGGGGCGTGTCCCCGTGTGTGTGCGGGCGTCGTCCCGTGTGTGTTTGGAGCGTCGTCTCCGTTTGGAGATGTATC
This sequence comes from Amorphophallus konjac, assembly GCA_022559845.1. NCBI lineage: Eukaryota > Viridiplantae > Streptophyta > Magnoliopsida > Alismatales > Araceae > Amorphophallus > Amorphophallus konjac. The sequence continues at coordinate 90,067,784 of CM040128.1, forward strand.
CCCGAGTGAAGCCTCACCGGGTTTGGTGAGGGGTGGACGTAGGGAGCCCGTCGTGGTCCCGAACCACCTTAAAAATCCCCGTGTCTTGTGGTTTGATCTTTGTGTTTGTATGCTTCGCTATCTTATCTGTTTATGCAATCGTGTGAGCTCGGTGAGATTGAGTGAATTAAGTTTAAATCTGTTTAGATTAAATTCCTCAATCTTATCAATCTTGTTAATTCCGCTGTGCGCTAGTTTATGTTTTTAATCGGACATAGTTTATAGTAGTAGGATCTATTCACCCCCCCCCTCTAGATCCGTGTTCTTGCACTACGGGACCCAACAAAAATGAATTCAAACGAGGTAATGTTGATCAAACCTTCTTTACAAAATTGAATGGTAAAGAAATCTTAATTGTTCAAGTTTATGTTGATGATATTATTTTTGGCTCCACTAATGATACTCTCAGCAAAGACTTTGTAAAATTAATGCAAAGTGAGTTTGAAATGAGTCTTATGGGAGAGCTAACATTTTTCTTGGGATTGCAGGTAAATCAAACGGTAGATGGGCTATTCATACATCAAAAGAAGTATGCAATGGAGTTGCTGAAAAAGTTCAACTTGACCTCTACCAAACCACAACCAACTCCCATGTTGATAAGTGTGTATTTTTCCATCTTAATTCATGTTATTTATATTATTTATGGGCTTTAATAATAATAAATATTCACTTATCACACTTACTTTTAATTTATAGAAAAATAATTAATTTTCTGTAATTAAATGATTTTAATAAAGATATTTCCTTATTTAAAAAGTATTCAAAATAATAAAAATAAGAAAAACAAGAAAATATAATGTACGTTGAAATGGGCCAAAAAGCCCAAGGATTTTTTCAATAAGAATAAAAAATAATAAAATAAATAAAATAAATTTATTTGATATTTTTAAGGCCTTAATAAGCTATATACATAATATATACATACATATATATATATATATATATATAGATATTTTGAAAATAAAAAATAATAATAATTTTGGACTTGATCAAAAAGGAAATAATAATAATAATAATAATAACAGTTATTAGATATTTTTTAGGATTTTTCTTGTAGCAATATATATATTACAATTAATATATGTGTGTATGTGCAGAAAGGCGATGCAATGTGCCCACGCGGTAGACAAGAAGGCTGCCGGTGCAGTGCGCCCACGCGCAGGGCACACGGGCGGCTCACCGCACCAGAAGCGTGGGCGGCGCACCGCGTTGACGCGGGCGGCGCACGCGGAGAAAGAGGGAGAGGGGCGGCGGCCGGCGCACGGGCGGCACACGCGGCTGGAGGAGAGAGAAAGAGAGAGAAAGAGAAGGAAAAAGAGCTAGAAAAAAATGAAAAAAATTACAGAAAAATAAGAAAAAATAGCCAAGTGTGCAACACATGTTGACACAATTTGAAGTCAACAAATACAGTAATTGGTTGTTCACATTGGTAAAGTGTTCATATGGAATATGGTTGTTGTTTGAACACCCTATAAAAGGGGGGGGCTTTCATTGTAATGGGGGTTGTTAGGAGGTTAGGAAGAGAGGTTAGCTAGGAGTAGTAAGTTATGGATTGATCAAGTTTGTAAGTGTTCTTCAAGTTTTTACTTTGTGGCTTTGGTAGGGATAGATTTTGAAAGCTTTTGTATTCACGTTTTGAAGTTTGTGTTAAGTTTGTATCGAAGGATTTCATTATACTCTTAGCCATTTTGACTCTTCATAATCAATTTAAAAGCTTGTGTGATCTTTATTTCAATTTATTATCTTCTACAAAGTTGTCCATCTGTAAGTGTTCTTCAACTTCTCTTTTCATCATTTCCTTTAATTCCTTCTAGTTTAAAAGTTATTCTTTGTGTTTTTAAGTGTTGTCATGTTCATGTACTGTTCATACGAAGTGATAGTCTCCACCAATTTACCATTTTGAAGTCTTTACAATCATCATTTTACTCTGAGTTCTTCATGAAAGTTGTTCCTCTCTTATAGATCAAACTTTTGTTCTTCTTCCACTTCTTCAAATTATTCTTAGTTGGAGCTCTAGAATTAATTCTTTACTGTTCTATTTTTCTGTCAGTTACTGTTCACCAGCAGCGATAGATCTTGATTGTTCAAGTTTTTCATTATCTTCCTTTCATTTTCTGTTTCTGTGGTCTTCATCAAAGTTCTTCATCTTTTAATTCTGTACAACGTTCATGTATTCCATTTTTTCTAATTCCATTTATATTTTAAGTTATTCTATTTCTTCCAACCCCTATTTTCAATGAAATTCTGTTATGTTTTCAACTTAGTGTTTCAAACTTATTCTATCCAACCTATTTCTTCATAAGTGTTTCACTCACAGCCAAAGCGGTGGTCTTCTTCAAATCATCTCACGGCGTCGACTTCTAAGGCGGAGCGATCTTCATCAAAGGCTCGGCGAGGAAACGACGGCATTCTTCAATTCATTGGCAAAATATTTCTTTAACTTATCTTTTGTTCTTTCAAATTACAATTTCATTTCCGTTAGTTGTAATCGCACTCAAATCAAACAAAAGTAATTGGTTTTCCAAAACATAAGGGTATTTTCCAACTTACATTCAAATTTCCTCCCCGTGGGATCGACCCGTATTTACCACTTTACTCGTATTTTCAAAATCATTTAAGTGAGTGAGTGAGTGCGGTTGTATAAATTTTGAAATTTATGTGGCATGGCATTTTTAAACGACGACTGTCGAGTGCATCAAATTTTTGGCGCCGTTGCCGGGGATGGAATTTTTGCATGTTGGGATATTCTTGTGTTTGATGTGTATATCTGTATATTAATTTTGCTATTTTTATTTTACAGGAAAAAAAAGTCATAACATCAAGGAAAGAGAAAAATCGGACCTGAAATCCTCAGAAAATGTAGCGTCGTTAAAAGCTCGGAAGCATCGCTAAAGGGCAGAAATGTCGGAACATGCTCTATTTTTCTAATTTCTGAAAAATCTAGAAAATTTTGAAAAATTCTTCAAAACTCTATAAAAAATCAAAAACATCAAAACAAAAGATTTTTTTTTGGCTAGATAGGTTCATTAATTAAAAACAAAAAAAATACTTGCACCAAAATAAAAAAAAAATTCATTCCAAGACTAGAAACCACACAACATGTTTTAGGTCATGCATCATTTAGCATAGAATTTTTTCTTTGTTTAATTCCTGTATTGCATTTTGAAGATTGCGAGGGGCAAGGTACGTTCTACTTATCCTATTATGGCATGCATATTGCATAAGAACCCCTTGTTTACAATTGTGGTGTGCATTTCATTTCAAAATATTCTAAGGGTACTACTTTTAAATAATATAAGGTGGAGATTTCATCACCCTTCTTTAGCCCACAAACCACATTTCCCTTGCATCTTTGCATGACCTACGCCTTAAATAAAAGTCTGTAAACATTGACCCTAGGATCACACTGTGATTTTAGTACGATTTGAGTTTACCCTCTTGTGAAAACCGGTGCCTAAGGCAAGACGGTCGGACGGTAAACACCTTAAGCGAGCTAGTGGTTTGACATAATTAGGTCCCTACGAAAGTAGGGGGAGCCTCCCACTACCCCACTCCTTACCTGGCCGGTGGAAATATTGAGGGTGAACTTCAGTTGCACTTTAGTTACTTTGTGAAACCCTATTTGTAGGTCTGAGTCGCATCTAGGTCATTAGATAATTTGTGTTAATTTGTTTGTGTTTGCATAAAAAAAAATTTCAAAAAAATAAAATAACAAACCCGCGCCTATGCTGAAGCACTTTATTCTATCTACTTACAATCTCTCGACCTGTATTCAACTCCCTGACATTCTAGTTGATCAATATGACATTCGCGCTAGTCTCATCCAGATGCTCCCATCTTTTTATGGGAATCTCAATGAAAATCCTTATAGGCATCTAGATGATTTTCTAGAAGTTTGCTCCCTGATCAAAATTCAAAATTTTAATGATGATGCCCTGAAATTGATCTTATTTCCATTCTCATTGAAAGATAAAGCCAAATGTTGGTTAAGGAGCTTTGGAAAGACTATCAGGACTTGGGAAGCTATGCAGTTAGAATTTTTGAAAAAAATTTACCCCATAGGCCGAACCAACATGATGAGAAGGGCGATTACAGGATTTACTAAACGTCCGGAAGAGCAAATTCATGAATCTTGGGAGAGATTGAAGGATTTGATAAGTCAATGTCCACACCATGGGTTGCCCAAATGGCAAATTATATTTGCATTTTATGAGGGGTTATCTGACTTTGATAGGCAAATGGTTGACATATATATATTGCGGAGGGGCATTTATGAGCAAAGGTGAAGATGAGGCGTATGATTTGTTTAAAATTTTGAGTGAAAATTCGATAAACCGTGCCTCCATCTCATCTCATCAATAATCCGTAGGACATGTCAATCAGGCTGAAAACCCAATCCACACTTTCACAAAAGCTTGTGAATTCTGTGCCAGTCTCACTCACCATGTGAGTGAATGTCCTACTATTGCCCGACTCTCTCCAGTCATCCGAGCACAGGTCCAAAATGGCCTAGGATTCTCTCCACGCCAGTGTGATACCCTTTCCGATAATTCTACGTCTGGCTGGAGCAATCACCTAAATTTTCCTTGGATGGACCAAACAATCCAAACCCATTTGTCTACACTTTCACCCCAAGAAGGCCACGGGCGGCCCCTGTGTCCTCAACGTCAGCTCAACTCATCTCACCCAGATTTTGGAATCAACATGGATACTAGGGGTGATTCACCGGGCCACTACTTTGAACCTCAAAACATGTACTCTCAGTCTACTTATCAACCCTCTCCTTCAACATTACACCAACCCCCTCAATATGTGAATGATGATGATGATGACAGTCTTCTGCCTGTCATTTTGGCTCACGATATCACTATTGACAGTGAGGGGGAGTGCGCACGTAATATCATGATGCAGGAAGGAAAGGAAGAACGGGGTGGCTTCAAGGATAATGATGATTATATCACCCCATTCTATGAATGTTTTGAGATTGAGAATATTACTGTCAAGGATAATGGTCCAAACAACTCACTTGAGGAAATAAATAAAGAGGATGATTACTTTGTAAGTGATAATATTATTGATTTAATGAAACAAAATTCTGAATATCCCCCTCCCCTGGAAGAATACGATGATGGGGCCTTATTAGAAAAGTTTACATTTCATCTACCGACCCCATTTTTGGAAATTTTGATTGATAATTTTAGGTTTAGTGATGAGTGTGATAATGGGCCCGTCTTTGAGAACTTCTCATTTGATCTGACTTGTGATGAAAGGGTTGGGCTGGAATCATTTACATTTCCTCTATCCATCCCATTATTGGAAAATTTGGTTAACAATCCTCAGATGAGTGAGGAGTGTGATGAAGGGGTTTCATTCGAAACTTTTATATTTGATCTAACCCCTAAAGCCTCTCCAATGACGTCTGAATCTGTGGATGAGTTAGTGCTTCCTTCTACTTTGATTCCCCTATCAGTCAAGCCTCTCCAATTTGAGATTCTAGGACCTGAGGGGGATGTGCCAACCACATTCATCTTTGATTTGACTTCCTCTCAGGCAGACGAGTTGATCAACGCTCTTAAAGCTCAAGAGGCTGTTACTGAGAGGAAAGTGGCTAAGGATGACAATCTTATTCCTAGGCTACCAGGTCCTGAACAAGTTACCACGGAGGAAGTCGTTCCTAAAGGGCTCGTCGGGAGAGATGATACAGGACAAGGGGACCAAGGGATTGATATGGTGCAAGGGTTCCACTTCGATCTTGAAAAATTGCCCATTGATCATTTCTGGATCCCTAAAACTGAAAACTGGCTCACACACAGGGTTAACGTTAAAATCCATAATGTGCGAGTCCTGCCTCTTTCTAGCCCCGGTCCGTACATGTTTTCTCTTGTCTTCCAATGGCATAAGGGCTAGAATTTGAAGGAGGACAAGATCACGTGGTGGCTCATTCTGAATGCCACACGTTGGTTAGTGATCTACCTTGTGTCTGGCTGACGACATAAAACTTAGCGCTTCTTGGGAGGCAACCTAAAGTTTAAGTGATTTTTGTGTGGTAATCAGTGTTTTTTTTGGGAAGCTAGATGTGTGCAAGAATTTGAGAGGCCAGAAAGAAGCAGAGAACCAAGCATAGAACATCTTATTCCACTCTCAACAACAAAAATAACAAAGAGATTACATCAGGTTCCACCCTCTTTCTCCACATTACTCGTATTGCCACTCTCTAGGCAAGAAACTCTAGAGGGTACTCTCACGCCGAGAGAAGCGGTATTCCTACGCTCTGTGATCCTCTTTCTATCTCCACTCCTCGGCGCCGATCAGCAGGGGCAGCAAAGAAGCTACTAACACGAAAGCCACGCTCTCGTGCTCTTCGATAGCGTTCTTCGCCATCCTTCAGCCATTGATCGGCAAGGCCGAGACTGGTCCTCAATTCAAATAGTTGGGCCTCCAGGGCCCTCTTCTCCTCTTTCTCGGCCAATCCCTTAGCCTTCTTTCTGTCTCTATCCCTTTCTCTCTCAGCCCTTTCTCTCTCTCTGTCTTCTCTTTCTAGCTATAGGGTGATCCTCAGCTCCACAGCGTCCCTAGAAGAGTCCTCATCAGGACGACGCTGTAGTTCCTTTTCCAGCTCAGTTATTCTAGCTTCCTTCTGGGTGGTGAGCGCGAGTGCCTCCTGTGTTTCTTTCTCCTGCCATACATATCATCTCAGGCATATAGCAATGCTTGCACAAGGGATATTAAATGGTGAAACCCTCACCCATGTAGAAAGCATCCCTTCGGCCTCCGCAGCACGCTGTGTGGCATGAGCAAGCTGCTCGTGGAGTAGATCCAGCTCCGCAGTAGAAATCCATAGACTGGAAGAAACGCCATCTGCCCCCATCGCAGATGAAACTGCATCGAGCTGGGCACGCTGCGACACATATGAGGTGACATTAAGTGGTTAGCACCATGAATCTCAAATCATACCTGGAGTATACTCAAAAACACTTACTGATGAACCCAGAGCCGCTCGGGTGTCACTCAACTCTTGCTCCGTGTCCACCAAACGAGCTCGTAAGTTCATTATTATGGTATCACGGGCATCCTACAGTTATGGCTTATGAGTTCACAAAATGAAAAAAAATCAAAAACAAAAAAAAATGTAAAAGATAAAAACATGGTTTCTTTTTACTTAACCTCTACAAGCCCTCCAGGCTGGAGCATCTCTGCATACATTGCCCTATAGAGGCGTAGGTAATCCTCACTGTCTTGTGCATGAGATTCCACGAGCGTGCCACCCCTTTGCCAGTCTTCATATTGTTCGGGGAAGCGCACCCTCCAATCGACACAGGTTGCCGGTCCCCGCGTCTGCTTTCCGACACTGGGAGATATGGTCATATCCACCCATTCCTGGGCCAGCCCTAGGGTCCTTATAGCTAATCTCAGTCTGAGGGGCTCGATTTCATTCAAACAATGGAGCCAGAGGTCCCGTCTGAATCGGGCGCGGCTTCCAATAACCCACGGCTGGTCAACATCGACCATGTTCGAGAAAGGCCTCCAATTCACCTTTGATGGGTTGTACGCATCCTCTTGGTTAGATAAAAAAAATGTTGATAAACAAACAAACCAAAAAAGGGAGAAAAAGTATCATACCATCGCTGCAGGGAACTCTTGCAACTCCCGCCTTAACACCATCAGTTGGTAGGATAGAGGTGCTGTGCTCATGATGGGTTGCCACCGTCTAGCAAGCGGGACCGTCACTGTCCGGCAGTGCCGAGCTCTCCCCATTGGAAGGTAATAGTAGCTCTATAACTACACCATCATGTGTCATTGATATCAACAAATTCAAGAAAAAAAAAGAAAAGGGGCATGAAACAACTACAACATTCTTTACCTGGATGAAGGCGTAAACCCACTTTTTGTCATCTCTCGGTCTGTCCTTTGCGACAAACCTATGAACAGATGTGCCAGCACGGCAGCTCCCCAGGCATACTGTCCTACTCTTTCCAAATCTACAAGCAGTTCTAAGAAGCGACAATGGATATTGTCTCCCTTGGAGCCCAGTAGCAACTTACCCAAAAGAAAGAGGAGGAACCTCCGTAGATCCATATTGGTCATCTCCCAGTTGCTGGCATCCACGCAATATACTGCATGGGAACCTCTTTCTGCTCTTTCCATAAATTCTTCTAAGGACTCGTCATCACGCGGACGAATGTCAGTAAGCCCTAACGCTTCCATGATCGATGCCCTGGCTACTGACCTATTTTTCCGACCGTCTAAGTCCAGCCCCAGCAGCTTCTGGGCACCTTCTCGGTAGTCCACATAGGTAACGCCAGTCACTGCTTCTCCATCTACTTTGAGGCCTGTAATCCGGACCATGTCTTCCAGGCTGGGCACCATGTGCCCCCACGACATCAGGAAAGCCCGACTTACCGGGTCCCATCTTTCACGAAGTACTTGGATCAGGGCAAGGTCGAGCTTGATCGGCTCGATTCTGAGAAAGGCCCCGAACCCCATCACGTCTAATCTCGCCTTCTGGAAGGCCGGGAGACCTCGATATGCCGCCACTACAAGCTCCCATGATATGTGCGATCTCATCACACTCTGTGATAGGGTCATGAAGAAGTGAGAAATGGGAGCTTTGTAAAGGAAGAAAGGAGAAGAGAGCATGAAGAAAGGAATGAAAGGATTCGCTTACCAGCTGTGATGGGGTCCTCTCACTCCGTTGTCCTTTGACTTCTGAGAGTCTCCTGGAACTACTGCCCGATCTGCTCCTCTTCGAGGAACGAGACGACTCACCTTCTGCTCTGAAGCTAGATTCACCCTCCATTCTGATAATTGAGCAACACTCACTACTCCCCTTCACAAACTTTCACTCCTCAACTCTGCTCTCACAACTTTGGTGTTCCTATGTCGAGTGAAAGGGGGGGGTATTTATAGGATTGGAAAGAGGGTGATCTGCATCTATCACCATCCCCTCTGGGAACCGCCTTTGCGACACGTCATCATCCCTTTACTCTCGCGCCCACTCTACCATGTGGAGTGATTGAGTCGGAGGCATGATTTATTGACTTGTCCCATCTATTCGGTCTAAAGGTTCCCTAAGTGTATTGTCCTGTTGTGGCTACATTTCGCACAAAATGGGGGCCATTTATGCGGGAAATCAGGATCCGTGACCCACGTTGAAATTAGTGGTCGATTCCTTTGAAATCATGGCCACGGTTCCCTCGTATGCCCTTTCGCCATGTGGAGAAAATGGAGCAGAGCCGTGATTTGGTCATTCATCCTTTGTCCTATTAGGCCTACTTTTAAGTGCAAACAAGGACCTGTGGGAAGTTCGCATGGGACATGTGGGCCCATTTGGCTGACATTGTTGAAATTGGTGGTCGATTCCCTTTGAAACTCATGGACATGATGAATTCCACTCCTTGTGTGAAAATAACCGGCTTCTTAAGAGGCCACCCAAGTTTTTCGTGTGTTTTTACATGTGTGACTACCCGATCAGTTGGGGGGAGAGAGGAGATTACTTACTCTACTGCTCAGCTACGCCAAGCCGTCACACGTCACGAACCACCTTTTCCTCAAATGCCACAGTGTTCGAAGCCCACCTCTATCCGGTTGTCCGTTCCTTCATACGCTTCTCATCTACATTGTTCTAGTATGCTCTATTGTTTATGCCCTTGAGGACAATGTCGTTTAAGTTGGGGGGACAGGAAATCATGTTTCACATTCTGCCCTTGTGGATAATTTTTTCTGATCTAAAATTTTCACCCCAATTTTTTTTATGAAACACCTTACAATACATCCCCAGTTAGAATTTCTTGATTCATGTCTCATGAAAAGTAATTCTGGAATAGAAAAGACTAGGAAAAAGGATGATGGACAATTTATCTAATTCCGCCATGGAAAACTGATTTAAGAATCTCTTTAAAGTTCATGTGCACTTTAGAAAAATACAATCACATTGCACGCTAATGAAACAAGTAGGGGACAAGCCTTCTGCTATTTTGGGTATGTTGTCTGATATTCAGCACTTCTTAAAGAAGATATCTTTAGCTTTCTGCCAAGTTATCTATCAAAATTAGTGCAAAAGCATAATTAAAAAATTGAGAAAAAAAAATAAACACCATGAAAAATGCTCTGATTCTGAGTAACCGGGCCTACTTCACCTAAGACGTGTTGAGGTTCGCGTCAAAAGGAAAAGGGAACCTTGATCTGTGTAACTGGGCCTACTTCACTTAAGACGTGTTGAGGTTCGCGTAAAACAGTGAAGGGTAGTGCAGCATCATGTGTATAAGGAAAAAAAAGAAAAGAAAGAAATATATATATATATATATATATATATATATATATATATATATATATCCCAACCGGGACATAGCACTAAGGCAGACAAAAAGCTAGTATGCTGAATGCTCTGATTAAGAAGTGCAGAATTGAAAGACACTTGCTTGTAATAGCAAATGGGGGACGCAATTGTCTTCACTGTAGACTTAGCATTTCACATGCACAAGTGCTACTGAATTTTGATTAGAATTCTTGATCATGTACCTGAATTTCCTACGCAAGGCTAGTATGAGATAATGATTTCAGATTCCTAATCTTTAGTAGATTCTATGAACGATGATATGGAAATGAGGCATGAACTTTGTAAACTCTTGTTAGTCCTTACATTTTGAGATTATTTGCATTGCTAAGGGATTAGCAATGAGTAAGTTGGGGGGTGTGATAAGTGTGTATTTTTCCATCATAATTCATGTTATTTATATTATTTATAGGCTTTAATAATAATAAATATGTACTTATCACACTTAATTTTAATTTATAATAAAAATATTAATTTTTTGTAATTAAATGATTTTAATAAAGATATTTCCTTATTTAACAAGCATTCAAAATAATAAAAATAAGAAAAACAAGAAAATATAATGTACGTTGAAATGGGCCAAAAAGCCCAAGGATTTGTTCAATAAGAATAAAAAATAATAAAAGAAATAAAATAAATAAAATAAATTTATTTGATATTTTTAAGGCCTTAATAAGCTATATACATAATATATACATACATATATCTATATATCTATATAGATATTATGAAAATAAAAAATAATAATAATTTTGGACTTGATCAAAAAGAAAATAATAATAATAATAATAATAACAGTTATTATATATTTTTTAGGATTTTTCTTGTAGCAATATATATATTATAATTAATATATGTGTGTATGTGCAGAAAGGCGGTGCAATGTGCCCACACGGTAGACAAGAAGGCGGCCGGTGCAGTGCGCCCACGCGCAGGGCACACGGGCGGCTCACCGCGGCAGAAGCGTGGGCGGCGCACCGCGTTGACGCAGGCGGCGCACGCGGAGAAAGAGAGAGAGGGGCGGCGGCCGGCGCACGGGCGGCGCACGCGGCTGGAGGAGAGAGAAAGAGAGAGAAAGAGAAGGAAAAAGGGCTAGAAAAAAATTGCAGAAAAATCAGAAAAAAATAGTCAAGTGTGCAACACATGTTGACACACAATTTAAAGTCAACAAATGCAGTAATTGGTTGTTCACATTGGCAAAGTGTTCATATGGAATAGGGTTGTTGTTTGAACACCCTATAAAAGGGGGGGCTTTCATTGTAATGGGGGTTGTTAGGAGGTTAGGAAGAGAGGTTAGCTAGGAGTAGCAAGTTATGGATTGATCAAGTTTGTAAGTGTTATTCAAGTTTTTGCTTTGTGGCTTTGGTAGGGATAGATTTTGAAAGCTTTTGTATTCACGTTTTGAAGTTTGTGTTAAGTTTGTATTGAAGGATTTCATTGTACTCTTAGCCATTTCGACTCTTCATAATCAATTTACAAGCTTGTGTGATCTTTATTTCAATTTATTATCTTCTACAAAGTTGTCCATCTGTAAGTGTTCTTCAACTTCTCTTTTCATCATTTCCTTTAATTCCTTCTAGTTTAAAAGTTATTCTTTATATTTTTAAGTGTTGTCATGTTCATGTACTGTTCATCCGAAGTGATAGTCTCCACCAATTTGCCATTTTGAAGCCTTTACAATCATCATTTTACTCTGAGTTATTCATAAAAGTTGTTCCTCTCTTGTAGATCAAACGTTTGTTCTTCTTCAAATTATTCTTAGTTGGAGCTCTAGAATTAATTCTTTACTGTTCTATTTTTCTGTCAATTACTGTTCACCAGCAGCGATAGATCTTGATTGTTCAAGTTTTTCATTATCTTCCTTTCATTTTCTGTTTCTGTGGTCTTCATCAAAGTTCTTCATCTTTTAATTCTATACAACGTTCATGTATTCCATTTTTTCTAATTCCATTTATATTTTAAGTTATTCTATTTCTTCCAACCCCTATTTTCAATGAAATTCTGTTATGTTTTCAACTTAGTGCTTCAAACTTGTTCTATACAACTTATTTCTTCATAAGTGTTTCACTCACACCCAAAGCGGTGGTCTTCTTCAAATCATCTCACGGCGTCGACTTCTAAGGCGGAGCGATCTTCATTAAAGGCTCGGCGAGGAAACGACGGCATTCTTCAATTCATTGGCTAAATATTTCTTTAACTTATCTCTTGTTCTTTCAAATTATAATTTCATTTCCGTTAGTTGTAATCGCACTCAAATCAAACAAAAGTAATTGGTTTTCTAAAACATAAGGGTATTTTCCAACTTACATTCAAATTTCCTCCCCGTGGGATCGACCCGTATTTACCACTTTACTCGTATTTTCAAAATCATTTAAGTGAGTGAGTGCGGTTGTATAAATTTTGAAATGTATGTGGCATGACATTTTTAAATGACGACTGTCGAGCGCATCACATGTCCACCTCAATAAAAATTGATCAAGATGATTCAGGTAAATCCGTAGATCAAAAACTCTTCAGAAGCATGATCGGTTCCCTGTTGTATTTAACTGCCAGCAGGCCCGACATTCAATTTACTGTGTATTTGTGTGCACGATTTCAGTCCAATCCAAAAGAATCACACATGTCGGCTGTTAAATGAATTTTCAGATATATTGCTGGTTCAAGTAATTTAGGATTACGGTTTCCGCGTAATTCGAGCTTTGATTTAGTTGCTTATTCCGATGCCGATTATGCGGGTTGTAAAGTGGATCAGAAAAGCACTAGCGGGTATTGCCAATTTCTTGGAGGATGCGTGGTCTCATGAGCCTCCAAGAAACAAAACTCAGTGGCTCTATCAACCGCCGAAGCTGAATATGTGGCTGTCGGGAGTTGCGTTGCCCAGGTGCTATGGATCCAACAACAGATGATTGATTATGGCATTTCTTTCAAAAACACTTCCATCTTGTGTGACAACACTTCAGCCATAAACTTGTCAAAGAACCTAGTCCATCACTCTCGCACAAAGCATATTGAGATTAGACATCATTTTCTCAGGGATCATGTGAGCAAGAGTGATGTAGAAATTGGGTTCATTGAAACAGACCAACAAATTGCCGACATTTTCACCAAACCTCTAAGTGAAGATAAATTCACAACATTTAGGAGAGAATTAGGGGTTTGTCGGATAGACGTGTCTGAGTCTTGATCAGTTGCATATCTATGTATATACGTCAGCATCGCATGCATTTGCATTAGTATGGTGCATAGTTGAATTTCCCCTTGTCATGCATGTGTATTATTATTGCTTGAAAAACAAACAAAAAATGTATGAAAAATCTTGATTGCATGTCTTGCATGTCTTTTATTTATAGAATACAACCATGTTTTTGTAATTTCTATGGCCGATATTTCCTTGAGTTCCTTTAATGCCAGCAAGAGAGCATACTCCCTCGAAATCTGAAATTTGGAGACGTTAGAATATGAACGTCTACTATGATCCTAGATTTTCTTGAAACAAGTTCCCCAACGCATTCACCCATAAAACAACTCCAATTCCTTGATTCCAACATGATATTATCATTGGGGATTCGAGCCACATCATTTTTTTCTCTCTTCCCTTTCCCTTCAAAATTTTTGGTGAAAAACAGTGGAAGGGTCGACCCCAAGGGTCGACTGGGGTCGACCCACGCAGAAGGGACGACCCCAAGGGTCGACCCTCGCGATAGCGGATCCTGTCTGGGGCCGGGGTTAAAGGGGTCGACCCATTGGGTCGACCCATTACAGTCGGGCGGCGTCCGCCGCATCCGAACCGCCCTAAACGGGGTGGAAACCCTATGTTTCCCCCTTCCCATCTCCTAAAACCCCCAAAGCCCCCTTCTAGCCCTACCACCACTCCTTTCATGCCCTCAAATCCCCTCTTGGCACCCACATGCTCAAGCCCTAGCCGCGGCCCTCTCGGTGGCGTCCCGCGCACAAATCCTTCCGAGCGCTTCCAACGCGTCTTCCTTGAGCTTCACTCCCACTGAGGTATGTTCTTGATGTGTGGAGGATCATAAATCTTTGTGGATAGCATTCCTCTCTCGTTGAGCCATCTAGATCTACACCCTCATCAACCGGTTCCTTCGGTCTATGTTTAGATGGCCCCAAAGAGGCGCTCTTCTCGCAGCAGAGGGGAGTCTAGTGCGGCCATGGCACGTCGTGGTAGGGCGGCTGCATATGGCAGAGAATCTGCGCCTTCGAGCAAGGTTTTGGATAGAAAGGTACTCCGACCTCGAGCGGTATCATTTGTCAATCTTAACCGCCATCTTCCGAGTTTAGTGGATGTTCTTTGCAGTCAGCCAAATTTGGACTTCTTCATGTCTGAACATCGACGCATTTATCCGAATTTGGTGCATCAATTTTATAGCAACTTCACCATGTCCGGGGAACATCCGATTACTGTGGTTAATGGCCAACGGGTTATACTCTCCATAGAATTTTTAGGAGTGGCATTTAATCTCCCTCATGAAGGCTTTACATTTGGAGATATTGTGGTTCCTGAAGAAACTGTTTATCAAATGATGACATCTGAAGTAAAAGGTGAACATTCTCTTGCTGGGTTAAACGCCAATCATTTTCCTCCCCTGCAGCATATATTACATAGGATGATCACTACTATCCTGCTCCTAAGAGGAGGAGGCCATGACAAAGTGACAGAGATCCATATGTTCTTATTTTACTGTCTCTTGGGTGGTATTCCAGTTAATTTTCCAGCTATATTTTTAGCTCATATGTGTAGCAGCATGAAGCATAAGAATAGAACTCTTCCATATGCCGCCGCACTTTCTGCTATATTTGCACACCTGGACATCAACCTCTCAAAAGAATCTTCTCAAACCATTAGAGAGGCTGATATATTTACTGTTCATTCTATTTGTCATAATATGGGCTATGAACTGCGAGATGGTAACTTGGTCTGGACATTGAAAAGTGCTACACATGAAATCAGTTCTGAGGAGGAGGATGACGATGATGCACAGGCCGGTGTGCAACAGCCACATATTCCTGTTGAGGACATGCCTTTCGAGGCGGTTCAACTGCTCATGGACCGTTTGGATACTATTGATGATCATTTGGACAATTATGGGGAGACTATGGAGGCTATGCAACATGCTCTCGCTGATCTGAAGCTATCTCATCAAGAGCACTCTCAGTATGTTACTGATACTTTGGCTACTCAATCCCACTTGCTTGAAGAAGTCTTGGAGTATATTAGGCGTCCGCCCAGCTCACCGACTCTGATGACGATTAGACGGCTATGCTCTTGCAGAATGGCACACTTCCTATCCCTTGTCACCCCCTCCTTTTTGATGATGCCAAAGGGGGAGAAATCTTGTACTATATGTGTGCCCAGGCAATCGGCTATCGGCTACTTATATTCTATGTGTGTGTTGTGTGCTTGCATGCATGTGTGATTTCATCATATTTTTAATCTTTCTGTTCATTAGCAATGTTGCATTTCAGTCTTGTTGCATTTTCGTTTGTATTTTAGTTGTGTTCAGTTGCATCTCATGCATTACATCATGTAATTCGCCCTTGAACTCAGACCTTGTTTACATTTAACTTGTGTTGTCGGCAAAGTACTTTGGAACGTGTTTATGTTCTTCAATCTCACATCGTTGGCTGGTCTTGTATTTCACTATTACAATGCTTCTTGTGTTTTACTCTGAATATGAAGGTTTAAGGTGGAACTCAATGAAAATGCTAAATATTTTTGAAGTCTTATGTGTATGTAAGGCATGTAGTATTTTGTCATCATCAAAAAGGGGGAGATTGTTGAATCCCCTCCTTGTGGGTACTACTAAATAGATTTTGATGATGACCAAACACTATTTTATGTGTGAATTGAAATTGAGTTGTTCCAACATGAAAAGCTTTGGAAATGCACATCCTTGATGTAGACTTGGAGCTTTTGGAGATACAAGAGTAACTTCGTCTGGTAAGGCTTTTTGAACGTAAAATTACAATGCTAAATCTAATTCCGAATGTATGTCTTTACAGGGCAAGGAATGTGCTTAAGGAACTCGAGGACGGTTGGTGAGATCGACTTCAACATATTGACTTTTGAATGTGTGATTTGAAGTTCTTTATTTTGATCTCAAGGATTAAATTGGTTTAGAACTTATCTAAGTTTAAATGGTTTGAGTTTCATTCCCTCTCATGCTTTAAAAACCATCTTGAAACCCCTAGACTTGTTCTTGGACTTAGTGGGTCTTTCAATCAATCTTTTGGATGTTCTGGAACAAGGGTCGACCCATTGGGTCGACCCCTAGGTCCCCTGGTTCTGTTAACGTGGGACTTTTATCTCCAGCTGAAAGGGTCGACCCATTGGGTCGACCCCCAGCCGCAAGGGTCGACCCCTGGTGATTATTTTTTAGAACCCGGCGGGCCCCTAAAAACCCATGTTGCCAGAATTATTAAACCTGCACGGGTTCTTGGAAGGGTCGACCCATGCTGTCTGGCCCATCTGGCCCCTCACGAGGATCGACCCCAAGGGTCGACCCATGCTGTCTGGCCCATCTGGCCCCTCACGAGGATCGACCCCAAGGGTCGACCCTTTCTGATCTGGGCGGCACCGTGATTGTGGACTCTTGGCATTTCGACCAAATGGCCCAACCACACTTGTGTGGCTGTCCTTAATCCACTCCATAACAAGTGGATCTTGTCCCATGGCTGTCCCTTGACCACCCTTGGCCTATATAACAACTTGTAGAGGATGAAAACCCTAAGAGAAATTCGTATGTCCTGATTTTGGGTTTCTTTCTAACATTTGTGTGTGCAGGTCACAGCAGCCACCTCCAGCCCTTGTTCCACCTTGGTGTGTGCGTGAATGTGAAGGGAAGAAGGAGGAATCAAAGTTCCAATCAAGCCTCTGTTGCTGGCTGTAATCGAAATCGAGATTCAGCCACATCCGAGCCAAGATCATCAAGAACGGTCATCGTGCTGCACAAGTGTTTGATAAAATTCGCAGAAGAGAAAGGGGGAGCTCCAACCAGGATAAATCAATCCTTCTTCACTCTTTCCATTCTAAATCATTTAGCTTAAACTTGAGCAAAGGTTTGTAATCATTATTTCAGATATTTGTGTGTGGTGTTTGTGTTTGGTAACACGAACGTGCGTGTGTGTGTGTGTGTGTGTGTGTGTGTGTGTGTGTGTGTGTGTGTGTGTGTGTGTGTGTGTGTGTGTGTGTGTGTGTGTGTGTGTGTGTGTGTGCTTGCTGTTCTACACAGCGTGTGTGTGTGATTCACTACATAGTGAAGCCTTAATCATCCGTGTGAGGGGTGGACGTAGGGGACACGGCAGTGTACCCGAACCACCTAAAAATTCCGTGTGTCAATTGTGGTTTGCTATTCCGTTTACTTGTCGAGTGGGCTTCGCGGTGAGGTGAGCATTCACCATTTTCTCTATCAATCACACCCACTTCACACGCATTCACGAGTGTGATCCTGTTCGTGTAAGACTAGAGCTTGTGTGCATAATTAGTATAGAATTCACGTAGGTAGTTTATTTTAATTGGCCATCAATTCACTCATCCCCTCTTGATTGCCACCCTCCGGGACTCAACACTGCACACGACCAAGTCGATGCAAAGGTCATCCATGCATTATGCAAGTCGATGCATTGGTAGTTGTTGCACGAGACCAAGTCCGTGCAGGCTTAGCTCAAGGCACACTAAGTCGGTGCAACACTTCACGTTGCACGCTATCAAGTCGGCACAACACTTGCTGCTGCACATGACCAAGTCATTGCAAGGGTCATTCAAGCATTAGTTCAGCACGCAACTAAGTCCGTGCATGCTTATGTCTAGGCACACAAAGTCCATGCAATATGTCTTAGGCAACTCGGTGCATAAGAGCTCATGCATTTAGTGTTTGCACATTAAGTCTGTGCAAGTCAAGTATGTTACAGAAGTAAGTCTGTGCAACCTTTGCATGTCACATGATTAATTCAAAGCAAGGTTGATCACACACACACACAAAGTCCATGCATCTTATACTTTGGTCTGTGCATACCACGTTATTTGGAAGATAACGTAGGTATATGTCTTAGTCTTTTGCACATCCAGGATCGGTGCATTGCATCCATAGTCGGTGCACGTTACACATCTTGCATATGAAAGTCTGTGCATATCCTGCATTGCATAGTGACAAAGTCTGTGCAACTCTCATCTTTTGCATGCATAATGTCTGTGCAAGGTTGGTAATGGCACAAGCTGGTCAGCACAGCGTCTGCATTGTGCACACATCAAGTCTGTGCACTTCTAGTTTTAGAGTAACACCAAGTCTGTGCATCTGTTCTATGTGTGAACACTTGACTCCGTGCATATGTGTTCATATGTTATATTAAGTCTGTGAAGTCTGTGCACTATTGATGCGGGACGGACCACGGACTCGACTCCGAATGGATATGTGATCCTCAGACTCTAAGTGAGCTCGTGATTGTCCCTTAACGAGGGAAGCGTCGGACGTGTGCGGTTGAGAAACCGACAGTGAGCTAGGGTGGTCGGCTCTCTCTTGTGCCCGGATCGGGTCACGGGACGGTAACGCTCTCTCTCGCAGTAGCGGTGATATAAATATAAAGCGAGCTAATTACCCTATCATGCTCTCTAGCGGAGGCATAAAGAGATATATATGAATAAAGCAAATGCCGAGTAAGGGAGCGAATACGATACCACCACGCTCTCGGCGTGGGGAAGACAGACCCGGCCGAAACTCGTACTCCCGGAACAATAATACATGATTGTTACAGCAATGGATCACTTCCCACTCCACGCAGGGAGGTAAAGGGCTACACAAGTGGGTCCGGGAGGACCGATCTCGGGTTGACGGGCGGCTTCTCGCGTAGCTTCGGCAGCACCCGAACTCGTGACTATGGGGCCCACGTGCTGGCCTGGGTGGCCGTGTGGGACCGGGCCGCTCCGCTATAGTGGGGAGGCTTGGGGAAGCGCTCCCCGGGATGGCAGCACGCTGGTCCGCTGGCCGGAGGCCGGGCGGCTCCGATCGGCACCGGTCGGAAAAGTTTCCCACAGATCTGCACTTGCTGTTTTCAGACGCGCAACCCGGCGAGATCGCTCGTTGCAACCAATCCCAATGTCGGATCGACTATCATTAGGTACCGTTGGAAAGCTCTCTCGAAATCCTTCAAGATAGGATTAGAGAGAGAATCTGGATCTTTACGGATCTAGGCCTTAACAATTTTTGAAGCTGCTGTTGTATAGTACCCGAACTCTCAGATCAACAGTGAGTTTTCCTGAGAGTTGCCTTTGACCGTGAGGTAGACGTCCGATTCAGCTCCTGAGCTCTTCACCAAAGTTGTAGAGGATTGAACAAGAAAAACGGCAATAATTTTTTTGGAAGGATTGGTGGAGGCTAGGATTTGTTATGGATTTTGGACTGACTGGTGGTCGGATCTGGAAACAGGCTGATAGAACTGTAGTTGGTTCGGAAAGGGAATTTTTAAAAATATGCTTTCAAAATTCCAAGAAAAATTGGTGGTAGAGGGGAAGGTGGAAAGAACTCCTAGTAAAATTGGGGGCTCCAAGAAAAATCAAAACAAGGTCTGGATATGGGAAACTCAGGGTTGCTGTCACTGTAGACAGAATCCTGGCAGATCTGGGATGACCTGAAGACCGAAAATGGAAAAATAGCAAAAGGAGGAATTTTGGCTTGAATTTTTTTGTGAAGATAAGGGTTCGAGAGGGGAACGACTCTTGAAAATTTCAGCTCCAGAGGAGGTGGGAGGTGGGAGCAGGAATTCGGGGAAGATGCTTCTATCCTGGTTGGACAGAATACCGAAGACGATGGCGGTGGAGCGACGGCGGCACGACCGCGGCGGCGGCGATCACCAGAGATGAACCAGAAGGTAGAGGGGAGGGGATAGAAGGTAGATCCACTCTAGAATTTGGGTTGAGAAGGGAAGAACACCAGGAGAGAGGGGAGGGGCGCAAGAAGCTCTTGGACATTCAACAAATTTTCTATCATTCATTAATTTCCAAATGGAAAATACAAGGTTTTATATGCTTCACATCAAATCCAATCTCCACCATTGGATCTAGGGATGGGGAAGGGATGGCCTAGATTAAATGTGAGCAACACACAAAAAAAAAAAACTAATCCAAGTGGAAGGGGGCGCCCCCTTGACTAGGAGAGAGGGTTTAATGGGTAGGTAGCCTACCTTGGAAATTTTACCCCCTTTGTCTCCCACGTGGTCAATTGGCATTCCAACCTTCTAGATGTCCACCTAGGATGGTTGACCAGCCCCACAAGGATGACATGGACCAATGGGAAAGGGGTGAGGGCCCCCTAGCTGGACCTACTACATATTTGCACAAAAACCCACACAATACAAGGGAATGACGCATTGGCTTACAAAGCCTTACAATTGCGCATATGCTTTCCCATGGATATAAAAATAAACTAAAGGACATAAATGTAAAATAAAATGTACATGCTCGACATCGATTCCCATCAACTCTCCCCGGGTGGGAGGAACTCGACCCAGTCGAGTAAGAGGTGCGGCTGCTCGAGTACTCCGGCGGATCCCTCACCGTGCCATGTAGCGCGGGTATGCGCCACTCCAAGTGACCATCACCTGCTCATTCCATATATACTCGATATGCACAAGCTGCTATGGGCTAGAGGTGGACACTCCGAATGGGTGCCGGGGGACGGGCTATGGGTGCCGGGGGACGGGCAACAGGTGCCGGTGGTGGGGGTGGAGGTATATCCCGTGGTGGGGGAGGTTGAGTTCTAGGAGCGAAGTGCTCCTGACGGGCGGGCTCTAAGGACGAGCCATGGGTCCCCTCGGGTATGAGCCTAAGGAGCCACGGGAATCACTACGGGGAGGAGCGGGGCCCAACTGTGGAATAGACTCGAACTCTCCCTCGAATTGCTACATCTCGAGAGCAACTTGATATGCATCCTCCAACTTGTCCACCTTGCGCGGAGAAGCTCATACCGTAGGTGCGGCCGTAGACCACGCCGAAACCAAGAGACGGTAAGGGAATCTTCCTCCGTGGCATCACATCGCAAGTAGTATTCATCGAATTCGACGATGTAATCAGAGACGGACCGGTCTCCTTGGGTGAGGCTTTGCCACCTCTCTATAAGACGCTGGCGGTAGGAGGTAGGGAGGTACTTCTTCCTAAGCTTCTCCCTCATCTCGGTCCACGTATCGATCGGGGGTTCATGACGATGAAACAATAGATTCTCCATGTTCCTCCAATATGTTTGTGCTTGACCTAAAAGTTTCATCCTGGCAAACTTGACCTTCCGTTGGTCCGACATCTTAAACTACTCAAAATATCGGTCCATGCCAGCCTCCCAATCAAGATAGACCTTTGGGTCTAAGGACCCGTCAAAGGTGGGAGGGTCGGCCCGAACGGTCCTAAGGGCCTGTTCATCCATATCTTGGTCGTGGGTACGCAGTGTAGGGCGATGATCACGACCATGTCCCCGATGCTCATTATCAGACTCATAGTCATGCACCTCGGGGACTTCGTGCCTCCTAACAGCTACCCCTTGAACCCTTGGAGTCGCGGGTTGGTGAACCGGCTCCGGTTGACCTTGTGTAGGTGGGACGGGTGCCTGGACTGGGGCAATCGGGTGTGTTTCGGCTGGTCCTTTCTCTAGTGCGGCAACTCTCCCGACCAATCCCTGAACGGACTGGTTCGACCCTGTGGACCTATCCTCTATGGCCTCCATCCTCTCTTCTAGGCGGGTGCCTAGGCCATTCACTTGAGTACTCAACCCTTCCATCCTATCCACTCGAGTACTTAACACATCCATGTGCTCACTCAACCCATCCATTTTCCCCATAAGAGTTTGGAACATTGTGGCCACTTCATCGGAACTATAGACTCCGGATTCCGCCATAGGTGGTGGTGGGGGTGAGTATTGAGTACCTCGACGAGTGGGCATGCAAGACACGGAGTAGGAGACACCGACTAATGCAAATGTACACTACAAGATGATGCACATAGACGTAACCAAAACTCGGCACGTGACGGAGTTAACCGATCCGAAGATCACTCGCGCAAGTGTGCGGCCTTCCCGATAGGCATAGCCTAACGTTCGGACAACACCTTTTAATATACCGGGTTATTGGGATGCAATGCAAAGACACACTTTTTTTTTTGTTTTAAAACAATGATGACCCTAAACACGACTTAGACAATGACTAATGGCTAGACGTAAATGACACTTTTTTTGACACCCTAGACTCAAACTCGCTCTGATACCAAGTTGATGCGGGACGGACCACGGACTCGACTCCGAATGGATATGCGATCCTCAGACTCTAAGTGAGCTCGTGATTGTCCCTTAACGAGGGAAGCGTCGGACGTGCGCGGTTGAGAAACCGGCAGTGAGCTAGGGTGGTCGGCTCTCTCTTGTGCCCGGATCGGGTCACGGGACGGTAACGCTCTCTCTCGCAGTAGCGGTGATATAAATATAAAGCGAGCTAATTACCCTATCATGCTCTCTAGCAGCGGCATAAAGAGATATATATGAATAAAGCAAATGCCGAGTAAGGGAGCGAATACGATACCTCCACGCTCTCGACGTGGGGAAGACGAACCCGGCCGAAACTCGTACTCCCGGAACAATAATACACGATTGTTACAGCAATGGATCACTACCCACTCCACGCAGGGAGGTAAAGGGCTACACAAGTGGGTCCGGGAGGACCGATCTCGGGTTGACGGGCGGCTTCTCGCGTAGCTTCGGCAGCACCCGAACTCGTGACTATGGGGCCCACGTGCTGGCCTGGGTGGCCGTGTGGGACCGGGTGGCTCCGCTGTAGTGGGGAGGCTTGGGGAAGCGCTCCCAGGGATGGCAGCACGCTGGTTCACCGGCCGGAGGCCGGGTGGCGACGATCGGCACCGGTCGGAAAAGCTTCCCACGAATCTGCACTTGCTGTTTTCAGACGCACAACCCGGCGAGATCGCTTGCTGAAACCAATCCCGATGTCGGATCGACAATCAGGAGGTACCGTTGGAAAGCTCTCTCGAAATCCTTCAAGATAGTATTGAAGAGAGAAGCTGGATCTTCACGGATCTAGGCCTTAACAATTTATGAAGCTGATATTGTACAGTACCCGAACTCTCAGATCAGCAGGGAGTTTTCCTGAGAGTTACCTTTGACCGTGAGGTAGACGTCCGGTTCAGCTCCTGAGCTCTTCACAAAAGTTGTAGAGGATTAAACAAGGAAAATGGAAATAATTTTTTTGAAAGGATTGGTGGAGGTTATGATTTGTTATGGATTTTGGACTGACTGGTGGTCGGATCTAGAAACAGGCTGATAGAACTGTAGATGGTTAAGAAAGGGAATTTCTAAAAATATTAAATGAGCTTTCACAATTCCACGAAAAATTGGTGGTAGATAGGAAGTTGTACAGAATGCCCAATAAAATTGGGGGCTCCAAGAAAAATCAAAACATGGTCCAGATATGGGAAACTCAGGGTTGTTGTCACTGTAGACAGAATCCTGACAGATCTGGGATGACCTAAAGACCAAAAATGGAAAAATAGAAAAAGAAGGCATTTTGGCTTGAATGTTTTTGTGAAGATAGGGGTTCGAGAGGGGAACCACTCCTGAAAATTTTAGATCTAGAGGAGGTGGGAGGTGGGAGCAGGAATTCAGGGAAGATGCTTATGTCCTGGTTGGACAGAATACCGAAGACGATGGCGGTGGAGCGACGGCGGCACGACGGCGGCGGCGGCGATCACCGGAGATGAACCAGAAGGTAGAGGGGAGGGGATAGAAGGTAGATCCACTTTAGAATTGGGGTTGAGAAGGGAAGAACACCAGGAGAGAGGGGAGGGGCGCAAGAAGCTCTTGTGCATTCAACAAATTTTCTATCATTCATTAATTTCCAAATGGAAAATACAAGGTTTTATATGCTTCACATCAAATCCAATCTCCACCATTGGATCTAGGGATGGGGAAGGGATGGCCTAGATTAAATGTGAGCAACACACACAAAAAAAAAACTAATCCAAGTGGAAGGGGGTGCCCCCTTGACTAAGAGAGAGGGTTGAATGGGTAGGTAGCCTACCTTGGAAATTTTACCCCATTTATCTCCCATGTGGTCAATTGGCATTCCAACCTTCTAGATGTCCACCTACGATGGTTGACCAGCCCCACAAGGATGACATGGACCAATGGGAAAGGGGTGAGGGCTCCCTAGCTGGACCTACTACATATTTGCACAAAAACCCACACAATCCAAGGGATTGACGCATTGGCTTACAAAGCCTTACAATTGCGCATATGCTTTCCCATGGATATAAAAATAAACTAAAGGACATAAATATAAAATAAAATGTACATGCTCGACGTCGATTCCCATCAACTTTTAGCTCAAAGCTCTAATTAACTTTGTGCATCTTTCTACTATCTTTCAGATCATTTCAAGCTGACATTAAGTCTAACCTTAACAAGATATCTGCTCGAGGAGTTTAAGAAAGGCACGTGATCCAAGAATGAAGGAGGTGCCAAGATGATGCCATGTGGCCTGACTACTCCAGATCTGGATCAGGCTCTGGGCGGGAATTATGGCGAGCACACGCCCTACCTTCTGCTACTTCCTATAAATAAGGAGAGTCTTCTTCAAGAGAAGACCGATCGTGATTGTGACATTGAGAGAAAAAGAGTAGAGAGAGATAGAGCCATCACGATCCAGAAAGAAGAAAGAGAGAAAGCTTTGAGAGGAGAGTCTGTGAGAAATTTGTGAGAGGTCAGTGTATCAGTTTCCAGGTTCAGAACCGGAACTGATCTTGCTCATTGTTGAGCTACATTCCCTTCGTGGGCTTTGATTTTTCATCTTGTTTCTTTTCCTTTTTATAAACTCTTGTTCAAGCTGTTCGGCAACAGAGGTAAAGCTGTAATTCCTCAGCGGGCAGAGGTGTGGTATCCTCTGGACGGGTGAAGCTGTTATTCCCCAGTGGTTGCAGAGGAGGATTCCTCTGGTCGGCGTAAGCTGTAAGGCCCAGCGGTTTGTAGGGTTTTCACCCCGAAGCTGTGGATCAGCAGGTTAAGTTGTGTATCAGTGGGAAACCACACTCTGGTTGGAGTGTGGGGTAGACGTAGACCTCGGGTTTGAGGTCGAACCGCCTTAAAAATTCACCGTCTACTGTGTGATTGCCTTGTGGTTTGTGCTTATCTCTATCTTAGTTTAATCGTTCAATAGATGAATGCTTAAGACCGCTTGTGTTATGATCTTCTAGACCCGCTATGCTCAATTGTGCTTAAGTGTTCTTCTTCGTCCTACAATAGCTTGATTTTATTCCGCAACTATTTCTGCTGTAGTCAGCTTTTATTGAGTGATCGATCTATTCACCCCCCTCTAGATCATCAATAGAGTCTTGTCTATTGGTATCAGAGCATACCATCTTAGATTCATTTGACTCATCATGATCTTCTGGGTTACTCCCTTTCTCGAGCCGCCCCCGCCCATCCTCGACTGCGGCCGGTTACTGACAGCATTGACGTTGAGCGACTGCGATTGCGATTGGACCAATTTCCCCTGTCGTGTCGGTGACTTCCCGTCTCTTCTCACCCTCCAACTCACCCGAGGCATTCTACCTCAGAAGAATGCTACGAGTGCAGAGGTATGTTGATAGAGAAGTTCAATAGTAGGCAAGGGCACATAGCTTACGATCATATAACATGGAACCACAGCTTTGGAAGTGAGGGGAGGCTGCATATTAGATTAGGAGGAAGAGACAAAAGGGGAGGCAATATGTTACGAGGATCCTAACCTAGTAATTATCATTTTCTTATTTTGCAAAGTTTTTTAGAGGAGATTCCTCTAAAAATACAAAAACTTAATGGGAGGTAAAGAGGTTTGAAGGAAACACACAGGAAACAACATTTACCCTTTGCTTATATCAGGTGGACACTGGACACCCACATTGTAATGGATCTTATCTGTCGAAGGTAAAGTCCAGGTATCATATGTATCTGGTGTCTATTTTCAAATATTTATTCACCATTGCTTCATGTTTAGTTCTACCTACCATTATGATAGGTTCTTCGGATTCTTGATCATTTTTACTCAGAGGAAATTGAACTTCCTTCTTTATTTGCCATTTATTTCATAATTTCCATTCAACATTGGTACAAGCTCCTTCCCAATTTTAGTTCATGTTTCAATTGATGGTCATACTATGTTAACATTATTATGTCCATTTGAACATAGATAGCCCTTATAGCCACCTTGTCTGCAATGTTGTATTGATGGGATTGCCTCACAGTAAAAGGATGCCGAGATAAATTTTATGACATCTCAGCCTAACTATGTGGGGTCATATCCTTGCCTCAGTCCTATGAGGATGGGCAGTTACAAATTACACTAATGATTTGAATATGAATTATTAAGTGGGAGCCTCGGTACTCCATTTAACCTGGAGGTCACATGTTCAAAACCAGAGCCAGCCTCTCTATGAAAGGTAGGGCAAAGACTCTGTGCAGTTGACCCTCACGGACACCTCAATAGTGGGAGCCCCACAATACTGGGCTAACCTTTTTTGAACATATGTTATCCCCCTTTCATCTTTTGCTTCTTGTACTTTGGGAGCTATGGAAATCATATATCTGAGTTACCTTGCCATTGTCACAGTCATTGTACATGGTTAAAGGACTAGACCACCTCTACGTTAAGACATTCTTATGGCATGGTGATCACACAGATTAGAGTGGGCAAACAAGCAGGCTTATCTTGTGGTAGATTGAATCATTATAATATCTGAGGATAAAGGGTTAAGAGCACTCAAGAATGCTCTGAATAGCTTTCTCAATGTTATGTCCTTGAAAAGATAACAACTCAGCAGGAAGATGATATTCATAATCAGGTTTGTGGTCTGGCAAAACATGGGTAAAGTGGATTGGCTTTCCTTTAGTGTGTGGGGATGTTTTTGGTGTCTAGACTCCACCATGTTCGTGTCATAGCCAACTCTATATGATCTGGTAGTCCCACTATTAGTCTTATTGTGCTAAACCCAGTATTAAATTTTCTAATGAGATTTTTTATGGATATGATTGATACACTTAAGTGCTCATGCTCCTCATCTAAGCACTGTTTATAGATAAAGGGATGTGATGAGAGGTAAACACTTGCATACCAATAGCGTGCGAGAGGTGTGGCCACCCCAAAACCATGTTACTATTTATGGATAAAAGTTTTCCAACATAAGATGGTTTTTTACTAAACTATTTTTGATTAATAAACACGTCTATGCAGTTATGCTTGTGCAGTTCCATTTATCTTTGCTTCTTTCAACATTGTTCTTCAATTTGATGTTAGCATAAAGATATGATTGCATGTTTATCTGTCTTATTTGTTCATGCTTTGAAGGATCATACAAATATGGAAATGGTTTATATACTGCTTCAGCATCACCTTCAGGGGCTAGTTACACTAAATGCAGAGATGCTGATGTTAAAGCCCTCAAAGTTGATGAACCAACGTGTACACACATGAATTGCACGTTTGGTGGTGTGTGGAATGGTGGCGGTGGTGATGGTGATGGGCAGAAAAATTTATTTGTGGCCTCCTTTGATAGGGATACAGAGGAGATGATTAGATCTCTATTTCTCACTCTACTAGCCGATTATATACTGCTATTTTTGCTAGCATCCCATTACAGTCTCTAATGTAATTGTTATCCTATGCAGGCTGGTTTTGTAGATCTAAAGGTTCCTGTTGCTAAGGTGAAGCCTTCCGATTTTGAGGATGCTGCTAAGCATGCATGTGGATTGAATTTGAAGGAAGCTAAGGCAACTTATTCTGATGTTGCAGAGGACAACCTGCCTTACACATTGCTTGTCAATGAGTTTGGTAAGTTTTACAGTTCCTGGTGCCATGAAATTTTTTCAAAACACACGCATTTTTTAATCGTGAAACTTTTCCTTCTATTGTTTCCTGATGAATAGCATTGGAGCCATTGCAAGAGATCACACTGGTTAAGCAAGTGCAATATGGAAACTACCATGTAGAAGCTGCATGGCCTTTAGGTAGTGCAATTGAGGTTGCCTCATCAGTGTAGGAACCCAGTAATTCTGTTGGCTTGCTCCCATTACCACATGAGGCTTCAATGTTCGGTGATCTGTTGCCCTTGATCGTTGACCACTGCAACTGAAACAGCCTTAGCAGATTTTCGTAAATAGGTTTCCTTGATAACTGTGCTTCTGATTTCATAAATAGACGTTTCCTATAGCCCAGTCTTAAGATTATAATATGAGCACAGCTGCTAAAAGCGACATAAGTTTGACAAGGCCAGTTTCAGAAATGTCAAAAATGAAAAATTGTATAAATTATTTTAACAACATCACCTTCATGAGTATATCTATTCTATTATATCATGATTATAGGAAGTGTTCTATGTTGTGATGTCATTGGGAAGATTCTCATAAATATTTTTTGTCTTGCATGCCTAACCTAAAGTTAGGTAATTTTAAGATCTGGGGGATTGCAATGTAATTTTTTATGGTATCATGGGGGGAAGGCCACATAGATCTTTGTGTGGACTTTTAGGTTGGTCAATTTTATTGTTGAATAGTGCTCAGGTTAAAGGCTTTATATGACATTTTCAAACATTTCCGAGTGAGATTGAGATATATTAACTGTAAAATGCATGTACTCTAGGCACAAATGTGTGCATATGTGTGCATAGTGGTTCAGTGATTTTTTATTTGTCTTTTCCTTTATTTTTTTCTTTTGGTGTCTTCTCATGGACACTAGTTTCCCCATTCCTAAATTGAAACTGTCTGTTTGAGAGTTACGACCTTGGAATTAGTATTGAGCTTTGCATTGTTTTTAACATTTTGCTTTCTCATATTGTTCCTCTTCATGCCAATGTTAAGAATATTTTCTAATTTGGTTTCGCGCATGTGTGCCAAGTGCTTGACCTTCATGTCAACCTTAAGAATTGCTGAACTAGATGTTTATTGCAGAAATAATGCATGAAATATAGCCAGGGCTGCTATATGTTGTATGTTATTTCTATGTCCACTTCCAAATCCCTGAGTTTTGTAGGTTGCCAGAAATATATAGTCATACAATATAGATATATGCTTGCTTGTTTGTTAGTGTCACTTTCAACATATTATTTATCCACTTTTACTTCACTCTATTTGGCATGCTATCTTTTTTTGTTTGTTTCTGAGCTATGCTTAATTGCATGGGCAGGTATGATGTTCTTCTGAATTATGAACTAAGTGGATGTTCTTCTCATGTGCCCTTCCAAGTGCAGTTACCATCCAATTCCCATGGTATTTTCTTAAGCAAAGGGCTCCTGTGTGTGGAATCCTGAGGGGAACAAGTACATAGACTTACTTTAAAATACTCCCCACATGTTGCAGAAGTTAGCATGCAAATCAACCATCGCACCAGCTGAACTCCTTTAATATCTATGGACTCAAAATATTATTATTTATTTAATTAATTTCTTAGTTGAATACATATATTATTTACCCATGAAATGCAAAAGTAGCATTTCCTTATCACCATCAAAGATCGATGCGATCAACAAATTTTGAAGGAATTACTGTAAGCTTTGCTGCCATGTTGAGGATCATCAGTGAACTTGTTTTACCTTCCCTTTTCCTTTTCGCTAAGAGCATCTTTATATCACATGCTAGGCTAGTGGTGAAGATAAAGATGTTGGTAAGATGCTTGTAAAGTATCCTTGGATTCTCTCAATTAGTATTCAAGAGAACTATGAGAGGGTACACTCCTTCGAGATGGAAAAGGTATCACTGTAAACAATTTTATTAGTTTACATCATGCACATAATCATCTGAGTGGACTTTTATGCTCTGTTAGTGACTTTTCAATGTATGCCTAATGGACTTTGATCTATTGCTCAAACTGTCAAAAGATGCAGCTTTCATTCGAAGACAAAACTGATCATCTTAGTTATTCTTCTCCTTTAAGACATTCTGCTCATGAGTTTTGACTTTAACTTACAGTCTTTCCCCAATCATTAAACGATGATAATAGTAAAATATACATGTTATTGCTTTTCTCAGGTTGAAAAACAAAGCATTGACTGTGCAATTGAAAGTTGGCCTCATATATTGGGATGCTCAACTAATAGAATGAAGCTGATGGTGGAACAATTTGGTGATCTAGGTGTTTCAAGTAAGATGCTTGGAAAAGTCATTGCAGGAAGTCCTCAGTTGCTATTAAGAAAAGCAAATGACTTTCTCGAGGTTAGCAGTGTATTACCCTACATGTTTGCATTTTCTACTTTTCCCTTTTCTCATCATGGCTTATGTAATTCTCTATCTAATCTAGAGGTATGTGAATGTATTTGTTCCTAAGCCATAAATTTTGGGAATATCATTAGATTCTCCAGTATGTAACCTTGGGTAATTTGTTACAATTCATCTAAGTTTCACAGTAAAAAAAGTTCCTTACTAGAATGATTTTGGACTGGATGTATTCATTAAGTTCAAGTTGCTTGAAGTGTTTAGACCTTTCTTTTGAGAGACCTGAGAATGGGATCTGCTTCCATGTGAATCCAAGTTCTATTTACTCACAGATAAAGGTGAACTCCACACCACATCCCAGATTGTAGATGAAGGTGGGATGGGGACAGGAGCTGCCACAAGAATAGGACTAACACCAGTTGCAAAGATATGATCGTGTATTTTGGCTACCACAGTGATCCAGGGGTTGATGGTTAATGACCTAACTATCATTACCACCTTATTCTTGTTCATCCCCACTCCTCTGCATGGGTGCCACCTTCAGGTCCCCCAGTTGGCCTTCCTATGCAAAGGCAAAGGTGTAATTGGGCCACTTTTGCAATTGGCAGCTAGGAGCCAGAGGGGACTTATGAACTATAACAGAGGGAGGAGAGGGGAGGTGATCTCCCCCTAGCAGCATCCACAACCAATCACATGCACTTTCCTCAGTTCCTTCTTCATAAGTGAAAACTTAGAATGGTGATAGGCAAGAGATAGTATAGGCTCAGGCATTTCCGGCTTCTTGTTTAGCATGTTGGGGATGTGTACCTGAAGTGGAAGCCATCCCATTCGAAGGAAGGCGACGAAGAAGACGATCCAAAATCACAAACTCTAGGAAGGGAGCAACGAAACCCACATTCTCCTTCTAATTTTCTCTCTCTATCTCACGTATTGTATGTGTGTGTGTAACCTAATGGGGAGTTGCACACTTATGTAGAGAGGAGGGACCAATCCCTATTGGGTTTAAACAAGATCTCACCCATAATAGGATCCTAATGGGCGCTCAATGGGTTTAGCCCAATAACGTATTCTTTTAACTAGACTTGATGGTATGTTTAAATATGTGTGGACCACAGTGTAAGGATAAAACCCAACATTCTCTCACTTGGTCCATCTTGTCTCAAACATACCAAATCTTCCTTTTGAAAACATACATATAATATACACATATATAGTTTTTGAAAAAGACTCTTGAAGATTTGATATCTTGGGCCTACACCTGAAAGGAAAACCACGGTACATGCGCGCATGATTAAAATAAAATCACACACCATTCCAGCTAATAGAATCTGAAGGGTTCAAGTATAGTAAATCAAATGACAGGGGTCATGGTGATAAATACATTCTAATCACACACCACCTTCCATGTACCACAATGCCACTAACGTACTAAAATTGAACATTGAATCTGAAATAGTAGATAAACTAAAACTTAATATTTATCTGTTAGTCACCACTTAAGTATAAATTTTGTCAACCATAATCCATAACCAATATGTATATACAACAAATGGAATAAGCGGAAAATAATAGAAGAATCATGATATAAATGTGATCACAAATAGCTGCAAGTGTCATAATATATCAAGAGAACTAACAAGACCCATCTTAATCACATGACTACAAAAGGTGCTAGCAAGTAGTCGCTTAGTGAGAGGGTCAGCAATCATAAGACTTGTCCCAATATGTTCTAAGGACACTTCATGATTCTTCACTCTATCTCTAAGAGCAAAATACTTAATATCCAAGGCTCTACCACCCTTGGATGCCTTATTATTCTTAGAGAAGAAGACTACAGCAGAATTGTCACAGTAAATCTTGATAGGTCTTGAAATAAAATTTATAAATGGTAGACCTATGAGCAAGTTCTACAACTGAATGGCCTGTCCACTAGCCTCAAAACAAGCAATAAACTCAGCTGCCATAGTGGAGGTCACTGTAATACTCTACTTTTCACTGCACCAAGTAATGGCTCCCCCTGCCAAGAGGAAGATGTAGCCTGTAGTAGACTTCCTCGTGTCAAGGCAACCACCAAAACCAGCATCAGAATATGCAATGACCTCCAGCTGATCTGACCTCCTGTATGTGAGCATGTAATCCATAGTCCCTTTCAAATAACGCATGACTTTCTTGGTAGCCTTCTAATGATCCAAACCCGGGTTGCTTTGGTACCTGCTAAGCATACCCACAGCAAAAGCAATATTTGAACGTGTACAAGTCTGAAGGTACATCAGGCTCTCAACTGCTGAAGCATAGTAAATGGGCTCCATCTGCTTCCTTTCTAAGTCATTCTTAGGACACTGCAGATCACTGAATTTATCTCCTTTTACAACAGGCACTTTATCGGGTGCACAGAATTGCATGTTGAACCTTTCCAAGACTTTTGAGATGTAAGTTTTCTGAGAAAGACCAAGTGTACCTAAAGGTCTATCTCTGGTGATCTCAATGCCTAAGACATAACATGCATCACCCATATCTTTCACATCAAATTTCTTAGAAAGAAAAGCCTTTGTTTCATGCAACAAACCAAGATCACTACTGGCAATCAAGATATCATCCACATACAAAAGTAAGATAATGAATTTACTCCCACTTGTTTACACCCGTTTTAGCCCATAAGTCGCGTTATTTCTCTTTATTCGTCATTTTTGATGTCCCGAATTACTCATTGTTTTGGATCCTTCCTTGGACGGATTTTGATCCCATTTCATTGTTCCCTAGTCTTTGAACTTTGGAGATCATGATTTCTTATAGCCCTGGAGCTTATCTTATCAACTTCCGGTCTTCCAAGTTGACTTGCGGCCCATTTAGGCCCATTTCCATCAAGCATTCGGCTCTCTTTCGCTGCGCAGTCTTGAAAATGATCCTTTTTCATCCCATTATCTTCCTCTATTCAAAAAGTGCCCTTCACCAACGTTGTTTATCTTTCAAATCTCTACAATTTCTTCTTCTACGCCATTAGCCAGTTCTACACTGATTTCAATCTATTCGCTTTTTTTCGGAATATTGTTCACCTGTATCCCAAAATTCTTTCTCTCTGTTCTAGCCCCATTTTCTCCATCTTATGATCATCTTTTCATCTTGATCTATTCATGAAAGTTGTTCATCTTTCAGTTATCTACAATTTCTTCTTCTATCACTTTTGCCAATTCTGCACCGTTTTCGAGATATGATCCGATTTATGAAATCACGTGAAGTCTGCCCAAACAGCTGTGCAAACGACAGTTTCTTATTGCAAACGGTTCCTTAGAGGTCTTACGATAGACCGCTGTTGTACCCGGACTATTTCCCCAGCAAAATACCCAGAAATAAGGGTTCGGGAATTTCCTCGAACACCTTCAAGGCATGGGCTACCCAGCCCCTCCGACAACCCAGTGGGCCCGACCAACGGCCCTAACATGTTAGCCGAGGTGCACGGCGGCACTAGCAATCAATCGGGATCACTCCTGATTCATAAGTCGCGGATTTTCTCCGTGCTCTACACGGTGATGGGAATCGACACCGAGCCAGTACTTTTTATATTGCATTAATATCCTTTAGTTTATTTTTATATCCACGGGAAAGTATACGCGCAATTGTACGGCTTTATCGACCAATGCGTCATTCCCACGGATTGTGTGGGTTTCTATGTAATTTGTCAGTAGGACCAGCAAGGGGGCCCCCAGCCCTTTCCTATTGGTCCATGTCACTCATGTGGGGGCTGGTCAACCATCCTAGGTGGCCATCTAGAAGGGTTGAATGTCATTTGACCACATGGGAGACAAGTGGCTTAATTAGTCCAAGGTGGGTTACCTACCTCACCTACCCATTCAACCCCATTAACCATGGTCAAGGGGGTGCCCCTCTCCCCTTAGTATTTTATTAATTTTTGTGTGTCATTCACACTTAATCCCATCCCTTCAATCCCCAACTCTTGATCCAAGGGTCCACGTTAGATTAGAATGGTAGCATATATAAGCTTGTATTTTCATGAGAAAATCAATGAAAAATCAGAATTTTTGTTGAATGGCCAAGAGCTTGGTGCGCCCCCAGCCCTCTCCCCTATGGTTCCTCTCCTCCAACCTCAAGTTCTAGAGTGTTTCTACCTCCTATACCCTCCCCTCTATCTCCGGTGATCTTCTGTGCCGCCGCCGCCGCCGTTCATGCCGCCTTCGAGCCGCCTCGAAACCGTTCTCGGTGTTCTATCCTACTGGATAGAGGTCTCTTACCGAAATTCCTGCTATCTGCCACGGCCTCTTCGTGGTCTGCAATTTTTATGGTGTATTCTTCCCTTGTATCCCAAGATCCACCTAAATTTTCACGCCCAAATTCCATCGTTTAGTATTTTCTCATTTTCGTGCATCTTTCATTCCTAGTTCTGTTTTGTCTCTATCTACAATGATAGCAGCCCTGTGTTTCTCACCTCTGGCCATCTTTTTGAATTGCCCAAACCCTCCCATTTTTACTGGGCATTCTGTGAATCACCCCCTACATCTAAAAATTTTCTTAATTTTTTATCAGCCTTCTATCTATTTTTAGAAATTCGTGTTCTTCCTCAACTACAGTGTTGTCAGTCAGATCCCAGATCCGACCACCCTCCACTTCCAAAATCAGAACAAATCACCACCACCTCCAAATCCAGATCCAAAAATAGTCTTGGTTTCCTTACTTGATTTACTACAATTTTTATGAACAAGTCGAAGTCTGAATCGGAGGTCTTCATATCGGTCAAAGGCAACTCTCAGGAAAGTTCCCTGCTAGTCTGAGAGTTCAGACACTATACAACAGCAACATTCAAAATTCGCCAATCAGAAGTACATGCTTGATTATTTTTCTGTAATCACCTTGGGTTGAAGCCCTTCGAAGCATCTTTCCAACGGCGCCAGTTTCGTCACATTCCGACGTCGGGGCTGATCGCAGCGTCCGTTCTTGCCAGAGCGCGCGCCGAAAAACAGAACCGACAGGTCCGTGGCCGGTTATTCCGAACGGTGCCGATCAGAGCCGCCCGGCCTCCGGCCGGCGAACCAGCGTGCCGCCAGCCCGGGGAACGCTTCCCTAAGTGTCCCCACTACAGCGGTGTCACCGGGTCCCACTCGGCCCCTCCGGACAGCACGTGGGCCCCACCGTCACTAGTTCGGGTGCTGCCGAAGAGACGCGAGAAGCCGCCCGTCAACCCGAATTCGGTCCTCCCTGGCCCGTTTGTGTAGCCCTTTACCTCCCTGCGTGGAGTGGGCAGTAATTCATTTGCTGTAACATGGTGTATTAATTGTCCCGGGAGTCCGAGTTTCGGCCGGGTGCGTCGTCCCCACGCCGAGCGCGTGGAGGTATCGTGTTCGCTCCTTGCCTGGCATTTTGCTTACTTCATATATATTTGTTTATGCCGCTGCTAGAGAGCATGTGTAGGGATATCTAGCTCGCTTTATTTATTCATTACCGCTGCTGCGAGAGAGTGCGAGACCGTCCCGTGACCCGATCCGGGCACACGAGAGAGCCGATCACCCTAGCTCATTGCCGGTTTCTCAACCGCGCACATCCGACGCTTCCCTCGTTAAGGGACAACCGCGAGCTTGTCGTGTCCGTGGTCCCGTCCCGCATCACACGGCCACCTGGGCAGCCCCGGGGACACTCCGACTACAAGCCATGTCACATGGCACTCAGTGAAAAGGCTGGGGGCCTACCCCGAAATGCCTTCCCTCAACCCTCTAAGGTCAAAGGGAGACCTAAATAGGTCAACCACCGGCTCAGGAGGCCCGTAGCAAGCGTGTACGGCTCACACATGCGTGTTCGACATTCTGCTGAACACCTTGTGGGCGCACTTGTTTCAACCCTTCTACACCAACCCATGAGCCACCCCATAGTCCCAGTACACCAATTGGGTCCTACAACGACCCCCCAGCAAGTCGGGGCCACCCCCGACCCTCAGACACGTAGCAACAAGCCACTGAACTTATCTCTCGGGCCAACTTGAGGCTACTCTGCCAAACCGCCGTACAATGTGGCACATAGTACGAGGTAATGCCCATGGGCCCAAGGTGCCTCCTCCCAGCCCCTACGAACTTCTACCCTCGGCCCTTGGCCAAATCCAAGGCCCTTCAGCCACCTACGCGGCTCGTTCGGCAACCAAGGGTGTGCCGGGCATTCGCCCGAACACCTTGCGAGCGGCCACTACAACTCGAAGAACAATGGCTCTCACGGGACATTTCAATATTCCGGGACCCTATATCCTTCAAAGGATATCCCCAAGCGACGAAGGAAGACCCCCGGGGGCCATCCCTCGGGGTTGCGACTCGCCCGGGGTCAGTTCACCCAAGGGCATGGCCGCGCCCCCAGAGAGGGCGAACTTGATGTGACACACCCTTGGACCAAAATGAACAAGCACAATTTGCAATTCAAACGGACCGATAATGGCGACCGCTCACCCGATGCTCACCCAAGACCCGGGGTAGCTTGGAAATGCCAAGGAGAAATTGTGAGGGCTGGGCCCTTGCTGGTAGAGGGCCAGCAAGGCCTAGGTTAATTCCCAAGGGTAATGGCAGCCCAATTCAAGGGAGCCGACGAGGTGCCAAGGCACGGGTTACACTCCTCACCCCACGGTGATCTCTTGAAGCAAGGAGCTCAAGGATCGGGCTCTCATTCACGGCTAATGGAGTTTATGAACTAATATTAGAAAAAACAAGCACTAAATGGAGCTAGGAGTGGAGAAATTACGTGACCGATTTGAAGAAACCGGTCCCGCTCGGAGACGTGGGCGAGCGGGGAAGCGTGGGTTCCCCACACGCCACGCCGGGGTAGCTTGACCTGCTCAAATTGTTACAACACTACACCCCATGCAAGGGGGGGTATCTAGGGGTGGGGGTTAACTGATCTTACATCAAAAACTACCTCCACACAGGGAGGGGCCTTCAGCCGACCAAGCGGGGAGGGGTGACACCGACTAGCGATCAACAAGGAAGCCGACGTCGGTTCTATCCGTTGTCTGTGCTTCAGGACTGACTGATGGTTATCACGATGCTGTGGCCACTCCAGAATATTTCCAAAGGCGAGACCACTTGGAGATTCTTCGTAGCTGGATCGGGATGATGCTTGAATTTTTTTGATTTCTTTGGGAACCGCTGCTGGTCGGGGTAGGGGCTTGAACAGGGTGGCAGACCCTCAGTTTTGATAGCTTCAGGTTTCTAAAAGAAGGAAGAAGAGGATGCCACGACCGCTCCCGAACTCAGAATCAGGTTCCGCCGGAGCCGTTGGAACCTTTTACGGTTCCTCTTCGAAGCAAAACTGACGGGGAAGCCAAACATTGTCGGAGAAGACCGGTGGGCTCTGAACTCTGATGAGAGGTCGGTGGAGACTGTGGGGAAGCAGAACCGCGCACCCGGGGGAGAAAATTGATAACTCCTGTTTTCGGATGCCAAATTGAGCTCTACATTTTGGAGAAGACAGAAGACGCGTAGTAGAAGCTTTTTGAAGAAGAACTCTTGATCAGATTCCAAGCAGGATCGTCGCAGTCGGGCTTCCACTCCGGCTCTGGTCTCCTGTCAGGGAGGCTTTGCGCAGTCGGGGAAGAATGACTCCCCTGGGCGATCACTAACTTAGAACGGGATGGGACTACCGACGTTGCGAAGAGGAATGGGAGGCGCTTCCAACGATGGCTCTTGATCCTTCAGAAAAGTCCGGAGGAAGCCGTGGTCGCCTCTGCAAGCTGCTACTCTTTTGCAGATCTGCAACTGGGAACTAGTTCACCGATGGAGCTTTAACTATCAACCAAATATGAAGAAGAAGTTGTGAATGGGGAAGGGAGAAGTGATGGGTGGTGAAAGGGGAGTGTGGGGTGGTATGGAGGGTGACTATTGGTGGTGGAGGGGCTGGAGAAAGGGGCAAAAGTTGCAGAGGTTTGCTGGTTTCAGCCAAGGTGGAGGGAGGGTGATGAAGGTAGTTGCTATTGGTAGGGTGGAATGGAGGGAGGGGATGGGGGCGACCTAACCCAAGGGGAAGGGGAGAGGGGCGGCCAAGACTATGGAGGGAAGGGGGGTTTCAAATTCAAATGGTCTTGGGAGGTGGAGGGTTGCATGGGGGAGAGGGAAGGGTGCTTGGGAAAGTGGGTAGGGTAGTTGGGGGTTGGAGGGTGGCTTAGTGATTGGGGATGCTCTCTTGGGACTAGGGGGGTGGAGTAATGGGATGTGTGGGGAAGGGAAGTGGCCTTTAATGGGGGTAGGTGGGAGGGTGGTGGATGGGAGGGGAGGAGAGAGAGAGGGGGGCGAACCCCACTAGTGAGGGAGAGAGAGAGAGAAATAGAGAGAGAGAGGAGGTGGGTGGGGATTCTCTCCCCTAGGGTTTCTCACCCAATTGGATTCACTCCACTAAGACTAAGTATTTGAACTCTCAAAGGCAATTCTTTATTCATTCATTCATTAGTTCAAATGGAGGAAATGGGGTCCTATATATAGGCAACCCACATTTCTACAAAAGTCCCTGACTCTTACTACAATGACCAAAGACCAAGGGGGTAGGGGCGCCCCTGGGCCTAGCCCAAAGAATTGGGCCCAATAACCATTCTAAACAATTTAATGACACTTAACCTAGGTAGATGACTCATTAACGTAGGTACATGACTCAAATAAAAGAGAAAATACATCAAATGACTCAAATAAAAATTACATAGGACTCAAAATTAAATAACTAGACCATGCCGGATGCAACCGGGGTGAGGAGACGAGCTGTGAACGTGGGCATGGAAGGTGATGTCTCCATCATACTCCCGGGGTGCGGAGAACTCGACTCCGTCGAGTAAGTGTCCTTCCCTCCTCGGAGGGTGTAGAAGTGGTACTGCCCTCAAGTCTTCCGAACGAGATCGATCCATCCACCTGCCTAGATAGCGCTCGTATACCTTGCTCCTGGTGGTAGTGACCTGTTCATCCAATATTCGTTCAATGCGCTCACGCTGGGCTCTCTTGGCTGGTGGTCTCTCCTCACGGGTGGGTGCTCTCTCAACGGAGGGAATAGGCTCACTATCCTCACTAGGTACCACCATGGGTCCCTTATATGGCACTAGGTCGGCTACATTGAATGTGGGACTCACTCCATACTCCTCGGGGAGATCTAACTCATAGGCATTAGCGCCAATGCGCCTCAGGACCTTGAAGGGACCAGCCTGTGGACGCACTTTTTTCACTTATTATTCCCACGTGGCCTCAATTTGGAGATGACTCCCGGGGAGAGCCTCTCCTTCCTCACCATCACAAAGTTACCCACGTGGAATTCTTGGTGACGCCGAAGGGATTCAGCCTGTCTCTTATAGATCTCATTTTCCTTGCTTATGTGCTTGCAAAGGCTTTCATGAAATTTTGTGAATGTTGACATTCTAGGGGTGATGGGTGGACCTGGGCAACCAAAAGTATACCAATCATGCTTTGACGTCAAGAAGACTTTGATGGAATGGGGAGGACCGGGGCATCCATAGGTGATCCGGTCATGCATGGGGGTGACAAATGCTGGGGGACTCGGACATCCATGAAAACTCCTATCATGGCTACGACTCATGATGAGTGAAGGTGGACCACTACATCCGAATTTGGACCACTCATGCTTTCTACTTGACATGTAGGTGATATGAATGAATGGACCCAACATAGTGTTCATGCCAAGGGGTGTGGTAAACCTAGACACATGCATGCTTTTCCCAAAGGTGACTTCCATGTGTATAGGTGTGGGATAACCTTTGAACTTCCATTGGAAAGG
Source organism: Amorphophallus konjac (assembly GCA_022559845.1). Lineage (NCBI taxonomy): Eukaryota > Viridiplantae > Streptophyta > Magnoliopsida > Alismatales > Araceae > Amorphophallus > Amorphophallus konjac. The sequence continues at coordinate 90,108,137 of CM040128.1, forward strand.
ATCGAATGGATCTAAGAAGGTGGTCATCATGGGGTGGGGCACAACCTTATTACCTAGGGATATGTGGCTCAAGGTCATGGCTCCCAAGGTGTAACCCGGGTCTAGGATGGGGTGGATTGGGTCAAACATGGTGGGTTGGGATAGGGAAAGGTGGGTGGTGGATAAGGTGGTTGGGTCCCATGGGTTCTTTGACCCCCATTGGAAGGGATCATAAAAAGGGTTATCGAGGGGAAGGGGCCCTATGTCCTCAAGATCCTTAAGTGGTGGTGGGTCATCCTCCTCTAATGAGATAATTGGGCCGAAGTTCTTTGTGAGTGGGTCGGCCATGAGTGGAGGGCTCGATGTTCTACCCGAGATAAGTAACTCTAATTCGTGGATAGCATCGGGCTCATCGGGTATAGGGAGGAATAATAGGAGGTCACTAGTGTAGCAACCCATGGTGCACATTGAGGTGATGGACCCAATACATAAGTGTAGGAGGTCTAGGCTCCTAGGTTGTTGGGTCATGGGAGTCAACATGCCAGTCAAGTCTAATGGCCATGCTAAACCCTTGATAAGATCCTCTAAGATTTCCACTTGGTAGGATGTTTGGATTATGGTGTGATAGGATGAGAAGGGTATAATGGGCAGGTTTTACTCTATGGGAGGACAAACATAGGACTTGATGGGGTGAATTGGTATCTCCTTTAGCCATCTAGCTAGGGGCCCATCTATGATTATAGTGCCTTTTATGAAGGTTTGTGGCTCTTGAAGATCCAGATTATTTGAAGTGGTGAAGGGTTGAGGCTCTTCCTCACCATTGGTGTGAACTCGGGCTTCCTTATGGGCGGGGAGAGGGTCTGGGCTAGCAACTATTCCTATGTGAGTGGGTGTGGCCTCTTTTCTCAAGGGAATGGGAAGGTCTTTTGGAGATGGGGTGATGATGGTTGGGGCATGGTGCACCCGGGGTGGTGAGTGAGGTCGAACTTGGGTTGGGAGTGGAAGTAGTGGTGGCCTAGGTTGGGGTAGGGTTGGGGTTGGAAGTGGAAGGTGGGTTGGTTCAGTTTGGGTTGATTGGGAGGGTGTACCCTTTGGGATAGTGGTGGGGACCAAGGGGAATTGTGGAGAGGTGGATGCTTGGTTTATTTGGGTCTTAAGGGAGAGGACTTGGTTGCGAAGTGTAGTTATGATGGTTGAGAGGTGATTTGTTGGGGTTGGTGGGGGTGGAGACCAAAGGTCGGTCTCAAGTTGGCCGGGTGGGGATGGAGGAGTGGTAGTGCTCCTCGGGTTAGGGGTGCTTGAGTAGGAGGGGTGGGAATGTTTTGGGATGTATATATTTCTAAGTTCTACTTTCATATCATCCCATGAGGAAATGGGCTCTTTCCTCCTAACCCTTCTTAATCCCTCTATGTGTTCCCACTTACTCTTGGCTTGACCCCGAAACCGTCCCTTGGCCTGTCGGACTCTCGCGGATCCATATACCCAAGTCTTTTCAAAGTACTTTTCTATGGTAGCCTCCCACCTAAGATAGTCATTAGAACATGATCCGTCAAAGGTAATATCCCTATCTAGGATAAAATCCATGGGTGGTGAGTAGGCTAAGTAGGAGGTGGCCATGATGATCGGGGGGGATCAATGCAAGGGTTGGATTGATGATGACTCCAATGCAAGCATGCCCTAGGACTTGACTTGTAGAGACAAGTCAATGACTTGCTCTGATACCAATTTTATGTGACACACCCTTGGACCAAAATGAACAAGCACAATTTGTAATTCAAACGGACCGATAATGGCGACCGCTCACCCGATGCTCACCCAAGACCCGGGGTAGCTTGGAAATGCCAAGGAGAGGTTGTGAGGGCTGGGCCCTTGCTGGTAGAGGGCCAGAAAGGCCTAGGTTAATTCTCAAGGGTAATGGCATCCCAATTCAAGGAAGCTGACGAGGTGCCAAGGCACGGGTTACACTCCTCACCCCACGGTGATCTATTGAAGCAAGGAGCTCAAGGATCGGGCTCTCATTCACGGTCAGCAGAGTTTATGAACTAATATTAGAAAGAACAAGCACTAAATAGAGCTAGGAGTGGAGCACTTACTCGACCGGTTTGAAGAAACCGGTCCCGCTCGGAGACGTGGGCGAACGGGGAAGCGTGGGTTCCCCACACGCCGCGCCGGGGTAGCTTGACCTGCTCAAATTGTTACAACACTACACCCCATGCAAGGGGGGAGATCTAGGGGTGGGGGTTAACTGATCTTACATTCAAAACTACCTCCACACAGGGATGGGCCTTCAGCCGGCCAAGCGGGGAGGGGTGACACCGACTAGCAATCAACAAGGTAGCCGACGTCGGTTATGTCCGCTGTCTGTGCTTCAGGACTGACTGATGGTTATCACGATGCTGTGGCCACTCCAGAATATTTCCTAAGGCGAGACCACTTGGAGATTCTTCGTAGCTGGATCGGGATGATGCTTGAATTTTTTTGATTTCTTTGGGAACCACTGCTGGTCGGGGTAAGGGCTTGAACAGGGTGGCAGACCCTCGGTTCTGACAGTTTCAGGTTTCCAATAGCAGGAAGAAGAGGATGCCACGTTCGGTCCCGAACTCAGAATCAGGTGCTGCCAAAGCCGTTGGAACCGTTGACGGGTCAGCTTCGAAGCAAAACTGGCGGGGAAGCAAAAAGTTGTCAGAGAAGACCGGTGGGCTCTAAACTCTGATGAGAGGTCGATGCAGACTGTGGGGAAGCAGAACCGCGCACCCGGGGGAGAAAATTGTAAAATCCTGGTTCCGGATGCCAAATTGAGCTCTGCTTTTTGGAGAAGACAGAAGACTTGTAGTAGAAGCTTTTTTAAGAATAACTCTCGATAAGATTCCAAGAACGATCATCGTAGTCGGGCTTCCACTCTGGCTCTGGTCTCCTGTCAGGGAGGCTTTGCGCAGTCGGGGAACAATGACTCCCCTGGGCGATCACGAACTCAGAACGGGATGGGACCACCGCCGTTGCGAAGAGGATTGGGAGACGCTTCCAACGATGGCTCTTGATCCTTCAGAAACGTCCGGAGGAAGCCGTGGTCGCCTCTTCAAGCTGCTACGTTTCTGCAAATCTGCAACTGGGAACTAGTTCGCCGATGGAGCTTTAACTATCAACCAAATATGAAGAAGAAGTTGTGAATGGGGAAGGGAGAAGTGATGGGTGGTGAAAGGGGAGTGTGGGGTGGTATGGAGGGTGACTATTGGTGGTGGAGGGGCTGGAGAAAGGGGGAAAAGTTGTAGAGGTTTGCTGGTTTCATCCAAGGTGGAGGGAGGGTGATGGAGGTAGTTGCTATTGGTAGGGTGGAATGGAGGGAGGGGATGGGGGCGACCTAACCCAAGGGGAAGGGGAGAGGGGCGGCCAAGACTATGGAGGGAAGGGGGGTTTCAAATTCAAATGGTCTTGGGAGGTGGAGGGTTGCATGGGGGAGAGGGAAGGGTGCTTGGGAAAGTGGGTAGGGTAGTTGGGGGTTGGAGGGTGGCTTAGTGATTGTGGATGCTCTCTTGGGACTAGGGGGGTGGAGTAATGGGATGTGTGGGGGAAGGGAAGTGGCCTTTAATGGGGGTAGGTGGGAGGGTGGTGGATGGGAGGGGAGGAGAGAGAGAGGGGGGCGAACCCCACTAGTGAGGGAGAGAGAGAGAGAAATAGAGAGAGAGAGGAGGTGGGTGGGGATCTCTCCCCTAGGGTTTCTCACCCAATTGGATTCACTCCACTAAGACTAAGTATTTGAACTCTCAAAGGTAATTCTTTATTCATTCATTCATTAGTTCAAATGGAGGAAATGGGGTCCTATATATAGGCAACCCACATTTCTACAAAGTCCCTGACTCTTATTACAATGACCAAAGACCAAGGGGGTAGGGGCGTCCCTGGGCCTAGCCCAAAGAATTGGGCCCAATAACCATTCTAAACAATCTAATGACACTTAACCTAGGTAGATGACTTATTAACCTAGGTACATGACTCAAATAAAAGAGAAAATACATCAAATGACTCAAATAAAAATTACATAGGACTCAAAATTAAATAACTAGACCATGTCGGATGCAACCGGGGCGAGGAGACGAGCTGTGAACGTGGGCATGGGAGGTGATGTCCCCATCAGAACTCCCCGGGGGCCGCGCCCTCCCCTCAGCTCGGAGTCCCGAAGGCACTCCCTAATCCCAGTTCATGGAAATTCCTAACTTCACGGTCTGAGGTTCGTGCAAGGTTCATTCATCGTACCTGTACGTGGAAGAACTCGCGAAGACAGAGTCCCGGGATTACGTTGCGTCACACACGTCAATCCCTCGATCCTCGCACGTAAGCAGCCAGTCCACCAGTGTATCCTCCCAGTATCTTTTATCCTCTTTCTTCTTAACCAATTTAGGAAGAAAATAACCAAAAACTAGGTTTTATAGGGGTGGGACCACTCCCCCTCTCTCTCTTCTACCTGGTCTGCCCAAACCCGCCTAAACCCCCCAAGGGGGGGTGTTTAGGTGGACCAGCCTGGACCCCCAGGCTGGTCCGCCTAAACCCCTGAATAAAAAAAAAGATTTTTAAAATTGAAAAAAGAGGACCACTTTGGTCTGCCTAAACCCCCCCTGGGGAGAGGTTTAGGAGGACGAGCCTGGACCCCCAGGCTGGTCCGTCTAAACCCCCTGGGAGAGGGGGTTTAGGCGGACCAGCTTGGACCCCCAAGCTGGTCCGCCTAAACCCCTCCAAAAACAAAAAAAAAAGATTTTTTTACCCTCTGAAGAGGGGTTTAGGCGGACCAGACCTGCCCATGGGGCAGGTCCGCCTAAACCCCATCTCTCACACTACCGCACACACAAAACACACACATAAAAAATACAAGTAAAATAAAAATAAAAGCACTATTTGGGGGGGTTTACCCGGACCAAATTGGACCCTCAACTTGGTCTGCCTAAACCCCACCCCCCACCCCTTCAACTTCTATAAATTGCCCCCCTAACCAACCAAAAAAAAGACAGAGACACATGCATGAAGCATAGGAAGCAACGCGCGGACACTTAGTTGGACGAGCTAACTTCCCTGGCCTAATTGTCGCACCCTCGGACTCCCGGGGCTTTCGGCAAGGGTCGGGAACGCGAGAAGACAAGTGCGCGCGCGGTTGGCTTGCTAGTCGGCTCTCACACGCCGAGGGTATGTCGCACGTACTCCCCTCACGCGGTGTTTAGCCGTCTCATGCCAAGTCCATCCCCGCCACATGTAAGATGCCCGTACCAACGGCAAATACGCCCGCACCCCGGGCCTGCCCGTGTACGGCAACTTACGATACTTACAACGCTAACGAAGGGTACTTCATAGCGCCGCGTCGACCCTCGACACGGAACTGCGTGTCCACCGTTCACCTCCGAGTCGGCCGTCGGCCCCTCAGATCGACAAATCAAGTCTAGTCAGACCTCTGGCCTAGGAATCATAGTCCCGGGACCGACCTCCACTCCCCAGCATGACAACACTCACCGTCCGAGACCCAGACCCGACCGCTCACCTCGAGCCGCATCCGACCTCCGCCAGGCGCCAGCCCATGTCCGTTCTGGCCACCGAGGCAGTCGGATCCACACCAAATCCTCTATAAAAAGTTCCAGTAAAACACGTGGACATCCGCTTCGCCACACAATGACCCGGTGACCGACCCACGTGTCGGAATTGTCCCGCGGCTTGCTCCAGTTGTACTCCGGCCATTTAGGCCCGCTTGTAAAGCCCATATGGCTCCTCATAAAACCAGTAAAATACATATGCCCGTGTTTGGGCCCCCAGCTTCTGACCCACACCCCTCGGTCTAACACGTACCCCTAGCTACTGAATGCACCCCATCCCTCTACCCACGGCTTCAGACACATATACAGACTTTTCTTCAACATAGAACGAAGGTATTCGGATTCAATCCGATGTAAATAAACACCGGTTGCTTGCGGCCGGTGGGGAAAGACGTCCTGTACACGATTCCCGCAATCGCCTACGCACTCGCACCCATGGAACCCCTTCTCTCCATGTGTCGCCTGATCGCCTGAGCCCACGTGTCGCGCCCTGGTGGCGCTTCCCCGGTCAAACCTTGGTTCCATGAGTGATTGTCGAGAGATTGACTGGCACGCCCGCATCTTGTCCGGTTAACCTTTATCCCGACACTTCCATGCCATTCGACCCTTTCCGACTTTCCGTGAAAGGAGAGTGCCCGATACCGCCGTGAGAGGCATGCACCCGTAAGGAGGATACCCGAGATACATCAAACTCCCGTATTTTCCTTTCCCGCTGTATTCCTTCCCCGTTATATTCCTTCCCTCACCCCGGTTAATCGGCATAAAAACCCACGCGACAGAGAGGATGGCACGCCCGGTAGGACATCTCCCGCCTTCCTTCTTTTTGCTGAAAAAAAGTTTGTGCCAGCCCTGAAGCTCGGTGCCCTTTCCCCGTCCTTGCAGGAGAGGCAGAGGAGGGTACTTGCGCGCATTCTCCAGCAGCCGCCGGTCAGCGTTCCGATCGTCGGGCCGCTCTAGGTGATTGTCAGCGACCGTCGCCTCCGCAGCACTCAACATTCCGGCAACCATGGCGGCCGTCACCTACGGCCCCAACGTCATCGCCACTCATGCTCGGGTGGGCTACTTGGCGACGCCGATCGCTTTTGGTAGCTTCTCCCCGGTTATCGGATGTCCCTACTCCCTGGGTGTGATCCCTGTGGCTGCTCCTCAGCCAACTCTAGTCTTTCCAGTGGCCCCTATAGCCAACGCGCCATGCGTGCCTCCAGCTCCAGTGTCCCACCCGAGTGCTGGGCATCGGACTGCCACTGCAAGCCCCTATAGGGCCCCCATATCAACGCCGGCCCGAGTGAACATCAGCTCCCGAGGCCAGCATCGTCCGATCTCCAACACGGTTCCCGTGCCCCGGACTTCGGTCAACTTTTCAGCATCTTCCTCGGGTCCTTAACCCCGACCCACAGCCAAGCAGGCACCCTACACGGGCTCCCTGCCCCGGGGTCCACGGCTTCCCAGCATCTCCCTCGGGTCCCCAATCCTGAGCCACAGCCAAGTCGGCACCAAACACGGGCTCTCTGCCCCCGGTCCGTGGCTTCCAACATCTCCCTCGGGTCCCCAATCCCGAGCTCCAGCAAAGTCGGCACCCGGCACGGGCTTTCAGCCCCGGGTTTACGGCTTCCCAGCATCTACGTCGGGTTTCCAATCCCGAATCCCAGCAAGGCCGACACTCGACACGGGCTCACAGCCCCGAGTTCGCGACTCCTCGGTAGTGCACTTGGGATCCCGGCCCCGAGCTCCAGTTGAACCGGCTCTCCCCGTGGGTCTTCCACCCATAAGGAAGCGTTCCTCAGCACCTTCCTCGGACATCCCGACCCGAGCCCGGATTACGCCAGCACCTACCCCGGGTCCTCGACCCAGGGGCGTCGGGGCTCCAGCACTTTCAACGGCTTTGCCTTCCGGCACGAGAGTGTCATCTCGAGCCTCGATGACACTCTTATCGGCGCGGGCGAAGGCTTACACCCGAGTCACCCAGTCATCAACTCCCGGTGCGGGCTACTTGCCCCGGGGACCGATCCCGGCACTATGGACTAACGGCTTCATGTTGCCGATCGTTCCAGGCCATATTTTCTCGGTCTACCATATTGGGGCGGAGTCTTCCTCAGCTCCTCAAAAGAAGCGTCACCATGGCTACCGAGCCAAGCGACTTGCTATTGCAACCAGCAACTCCGGCAAGACGGTCCTTGTCGGTGACTTGTGGATCCGTCTCGATGGGGGTGAACCAATCATACCCCAGGAACAGACAATTCCCACCATCCCCACTTCCAATCATTTTGACCTCTTCCGTCAAACACGAGAGGACGGGGCAAAGCTCAAAGGAGCGGGTTCCTCGGCGGCAGCCCGGGGGCACCCACCGCAGCTAGACACATGGCCTCCCAAGACAACTCGTCGAAAAAATGGTGACAAGGGAGACCAGCAATTGGACTTGAGAAAAATCTGGGTCACCCCAGAAGAAGCTCAAGCTGTTCGAAGGGCGCGTATTACCAACCCCCTGCGAGCACTCAGATGCGACATCAGACGGGATGCGGCGGGTCTCATAACAGCATTGTCTGACGACGCCCAGTCGTCCAATGTCCCCCGCGCAAGCAAGCAGAGGCAAAGGAGAGCCCATCCTCGGGCCCTCCAGCAACCTGTCCAAGGTTCTTCTCTGACCAACGTCGGGAATGAGCCCCCTCCGCAACGCATCTCGGTCTTTGACAGACTAGGGACGCCGGTCCGCCCCGAGCGGCACACGTGAAGGAAGCGGACGACCCAGTTTATCAATGATGCGGTTCGAGTGTTCACGTGCTACACCACCAGACACCAGCCAGACACCCAGTCCGACGACTTGAACCAGCCTCTGTCTCACTTTAGGAGGCCACACCATCCTGCTCCGCCACCTCCTCAAACAGGTCACATCGACACTTCTACCGTACCGCAAGCGTCGAAGCGCGTAGAAGAGGTCCCGGTGGAAGGCCGTGACCCTCCTATCAACGTAGAGCCAGTCAAAAATGACCCTCCTGCGAATGAGTTTCAAGAAGTGACCCGCGACACTCTCATGAAGGAGAACCAGCACCTGAAGGCCCTCCTGCAAGACCTCCTCCATGAGCGAGACCTTCATCCGCAGTGACCTGACAGGCCTCAGGCTGAGGCACCGGTACCCCCGGCAGCCCGCGATGCTGCCAACACCTCAGCGGCGATTGCCCGAACTCCATTAGCAACTGGGTTTGGCACGCCCCCGGTTGATACTCAACCATGAGCCTCCAACACGCCAGTGCCAGAGAATCTCTTGGTGCAGCACCAGATGATCAAGCGCATTGTCGAGACAAAGCTCGCCCAGTATGGTGAAGGGACGGTCACGGTGGATCTCTACAGTGTACCCTACCCGCTTCACCACCAGTTGAAGAAGCTTCCTCCAGAATAATCCAAGCCCCCGAAGCTGCAAAAGTCGACGGGCAGGGGTCGCCACATGAGCACTTGGCCTACTATGTTACGGCTATGGGCGAGTTAGCGTTGGATGAATCCTATCTCCTCCGCTACTTTGCCACTTCGCTCATGGGAACGGCCTTTCAATGGTACTCCTGCCTAAAGCCCGGCTCTATCGTCGACTAGGCGGATCTCCAGAAGAAATTTCTCGACCGATTTCAGACGGCCGAGCGAAAGGTCTCACTAGCCGAACTTTGTTCCCTTCGGCAGAAAAAGGGCGAGAGCGCCCTCGACTTCATCAAAAAATGGCGAGACCTTAGCATGAGGTGTGTCAATCCACCCATCCAGGAGGACGCCATCACCATATGTCGTCGGGGTCTGGCGGCTGAGGTCAGTGAAAAGCTTCTCGGCACCAATATCAAAGGCTTCGACCAGCTCAATTCGGCAGTCACCGGGATAGAGATGTTCTTCGCCGACAACCCGAGCTATACTACAGCAAAGGGTAAACAAGTGCGAGAACGCCAGCCTGGCAAGGAGGTGAACATCATAGAATTCACCCCTACTACCAAGGCCAGTAAAGCGGCCGAGTCCAGTGGCTCTGAGAAAAAGCCAGCAGACAAGCCGGTTGCTCCTTCCTTCTCGAAGCGTATGAAGACACCCTTCTCCTTCAAGAAGGAACACACGAAGATGCTCTTCGACCTATCCATGGCTCAGAAGATCATCGAGCTGCCAAAAATCCGCAAGTCAGACAAGGCTCTAAAGACCGACGATCCTAGTTACTGCCTGTACCATCACATGCTAGGTCATTCAATTGAAGATTGCTACGTCTTCAAGACTCAGGCGCAGAAGCTGATCTGAGACGGCCTCGTCAAGATGAAGAGTGGTCTCGTCGATCCCCCGTAGCCACATACGTGGGCCAGGCAAGCTAAGGCAACCCGCGTTGCTCACCCCTCGGCCAATGTCATCCACATGATGGCCGCATTCTCTCTTTCTGATGACGAATCAGAGGGGCCCAGCGCCAGTCGAAGGGAACGTTCGATCTGGTACCCAGGGTGGAGGCCATGGCATGATCAGAGACCTCTCTCCTTCCCCAGGGAGAGAACTCGATGACTCTTCGATATCCTCATCGAGAATGGGCAAATCATGCCCCGTGACTCGCCTGTTGACTACACCCATTGGGATCGTAGTCACCCCCAGTACTGCCCCTTCCACGCCAGAATCTGCCACCCAATCGAGTCCTGCGAGGAAGTTCAGTACCTTATCCAGAAATAGATCCAAGGGAATCCATGTCGCTCGTCAGGCTTCGGCAAGCTATCGAAGAGACCCTGAGCATCGCCAGTGATGCGCCAGAGCGGCCAGACTCTCCCCAAGAAAATGGGCATGGGCTGCCTTACCAGCATCCTTTGGAATGGCTCGAGTTCCGGACTGACAACCAAGAGGCACTCGAGCGACTGCGAAGGCGTAGAGAGCATGATGCCAGTCAAGAGGTGGAACCGACTAACCTCTCGGTCAATGCCATTCATTCTCTTGCTCCTCCGGCCCTTGAGGGCTCTCAGGCATCTACAGCTAGCCAGCCAATCCCAGCCACTTCGGCCGTAAGGTGGTGGTCCTGGCGGGAGCTAAAATCCTTTCCTTTCCCTAAAGAAGACACTGCCAGGCTCCTCTAGGTCCTTCTCGGCCGAGAGGACGTTCTGGTGGGTGAGACGATGACAAGCTCTTCGGCTCTTTCTCGCCCTCCTCCCACCCTGTCTTCATCGTCGACAGCCGCGGATAGGAAGGGAAAGCAAAAATAGGGTGAGGCCCCGCCTCAGCCTCGGTGTACCTCCTCAGCAGAGGGGCCGTCGGGTCCTCTCCGCGTACCTGTTGACATAATCCGGAGTACAAAGAAGACGTCTTTGGAGTCTTCAACGGCTTCGATTCAAGTGGCGGGCCCACCGCCATAAAGCTCCTCCATTCCACAAAGTCGGGATAACTGTGCAGAGCAACAATGTCCTGCGACACTGCCAGTTGTCGCTAGGCCCAGCTCTCAGCCTGGTTGCAAAGGTAAGGCTAAGGAGCAGGACGACTAGTGCACCTCTCTGCCCGCTTCTCAATAGAAGCCACCGCCACAGCGGGTAAGGCATCAAACTGCGCATATGTCCTCCAACATCGGTCCCAACGTACCGGCTCAGCAGAAGACATCTTTGTCGCCACCGCAGTTAAGGCATCAAACCGCGTACACGTCTTCGGACGCCAGCACCAGCCTACCGACTCCTCGTAGGCTCCCGTCGCCATCGCGGTTAAGGCATCAAACCGTGAACACGTCTTCCGACGCCAGTCCCAATATCCCGGCATACCAGGACTTGCCACTCGAGGTAATCGAGTAGGCAATCAATGCCACCTTCCAGATACAACAAGTGGAAGGTGCCTGGATCAAAATTCGGGCGAGGAAGAGTCATCGACCTTGCCCTACAAGGGCCTCAGCTTGGAGATATTCTCACCAGGATTTGTCAACTCCGGCTCCAGCACCTCTCCCTCCTACTCCCTTGGAGACGGCTATCGCCAAGAGACAAGAGAAAAATAGGAGGAAGAACCTCAGAAGGTGGCTCAAGAAACAGGTTGAACAAGCAGCCGCCCTGTAATTTCTGGCCGAGCCAATGCCTTTACAAAGACTTCAACGACTCATTAATGACCTGGAGGAATACACTCCTCCTCATCCTACCGGGGCTCTCCCACTCGACAGCTACATCCCTTGGGGAGAAATGCAGAAATGAACCCGCCTCAGAAATTGGGTCCAAGAGATGATCCAAAAGCTCAAGAACGGTGAAAGACTCATGATCCCTGACGAGCTCTCCTTGTGCTATAAAGACAAGGAGATCACCACAGAGCAGCTGGAAGAAATGCTCCAGCGCTGCACCTACAACATGGTGGCCATCCCACCTCCCGACAATATCAATGCTTCTCAGCTCGGGCTACAACCAGCTCCAGAGCACATCGGACGCGGCCAAGGCCATGGCCGGGGACGTGGTAGAGGCCGTGGGAGAACTCCCGAGCTACCCCTCTCTCCGTCGACCTTCGATCCGGAGCGAATCATCCTCTTTCAAGGAGAGGAACTGGCTCCCATCCCGGAAGTGGTAATTCGGGGTGGACCCGGTATCTTCGACCCTGTCAGCTTTGGCGAGGCTGCGGCCAGCCTTCCAGCCCCTGCGCCAATCCCAACTTCTGTAACAAAGCAAGCAGGATCGTCCGGCAAGGACGAGCCAGCCCACCAGTCACCCCCAGTAGAGCCATCATTGGCATCCCTGTTCCAAGAGCCCGCTGGTGATCAAGGCCAATATGGTCCCAGTGATAAGGGCAAGGCAGTGCAACTTCCCGACGGGGAATATCACAGCAGCTCGCAAAAGGCTCAGCCTGACATATTACCCTCTCTGGAGGATGCTCGAGCCCGAGCTGACCGTAAGGTCCTCCACCAGATGAAGCGCTTCCCTGCCAGCATTTCAATCTGGGAAGCCATCGCTTGGAGTAAGGACCTAAGGGAAACCCTTATCAAAATACTCCAAGAGCCGAAAGTCTATGAAGCGCATGCCGCGGAAATGAAGGTGGCTGTCTATGGAGCCTTCACAGCCACCATCATTTTCACGGAGAAAGACATGCTGCTCTCCCCTCCGTGCCACAATCGTCCTCTTTATATGAAGGGGAAGATCAACGGGCATGATGTAAACTGGATCCTGTGGATGCTGGTGCAGCTGTTAATATCATGCCACTCAAGACATTCAAGTCTCTGTATCTGACCCCATACCTCCAGAAGGTTCAGGCGGTCAAAATATCTGACTTTAACCAGAACACCGAGGACGTCCTCGACCGGGTAGACGTCGATCTGATGCTCGATGATTTCGCCTCTAAGGTGACATTCTACATCATCGACTCCAACACGTCTTATAAGATGCTACTGGGCAGACCTTGGCTCCATGAAAATTGGGTCGTCCCGTCAACTCTCCACCAATGCATCAAATATGCCAAGGATGGGGAGCAACACAAGGTCTTTTCAGACCTGTCGCCGTTCACACCGACAGAATGCAATCTAGCCGACGCGGCACTCTACTTCAAGGGGATTAGTCCGTACCCCGTGATTAAGAGCAAAAGCAATGGCTGGCTCTCAGAAGAAGACGATGATGATCTCTTCTCTGTTGATGAGGAAAAGGCCAAGCTTCACCGGTTGCGCCTCGACTCCAAGTCAACCTCGGATCACCCCGAGAAGTGCCAGATCAACTTCGAGGCTAACCTCATTAGCCGAGCTATCAGCAAGAGTATATGTTTGCCACCAGACTGCATCCAGCTCCCATGTGCATCCGAGGAGCACAACGTCGAGTCATTGACAACATTCATTGTCACCTTCAAGCGACAACGCCGAAACAAGAGGAAGGCTAACAGGGACAAACCTATTGTCTTCTACAAAGGAGACATGGTCCCTCAAGCCCGCCAGATGACGACATCGGATGGTCTAGGCAAGCCGATGATACCCCTGAAGCAGTTCAGGTGTGGGGCGACCTCTCGCCGCATATTCAAGAAATGTGTTTGAAACAACACATTCCCCTATGGCAAACCTCTGCCCAACAAAGATACTTCCGTCGACTGTGGGACCCTTCCCAGGTCCGGGGGCAACCCCCGTCCTTCCATAAGGATACCAGGGGGCTTGGCTACGACCAGGACCCGGACTTCCGCGTCCTCTGCGTAGTTAACGTCGTGGGCTTCGTACTACCAGCCGACAACCAAACAAGAGTCAAAGCCAAATTCGACAGCTTCAGGGATGAGGGAGAGGAAATTCTGATCCCGATCTCCGCCAAAGCCAGAACCCCGACTCAAGCTGTCAGGGAACCTTCTTCCCCTCCCTGCCAAGACAAAGGGGCGGGAGAGGCTTCTCCGGTCTCTCAGCCAGTCGAGGGACCCACTACGATAAACCCTCCTGAGGGGGGGGATCTTGCTGGTCCTAGCGGCGAAAGATTGTCCGCTTCACCGGGCAACCCCAGAGAAACCTCAGCAACACCAGTTGATGACTGTTGGCCACAAGCCGGCGGCCCAGATCGATCCCTAGCGGGTCCCAGCAACATAAACTCCTGCTCATGAAGGGCTCTCAACGGCAGCGTGGATAAGCAATCATCAGTCGGTCCGAGCATAAAAGGTGCCAACCCTGACCGGGCGATAGGCATAGCTCGGATGAAGTCAGGTCGGAGTGGGCGCAGAGCGCTTGCCTCTATCCCGATGAAGGGATAACTCGGGCATGGGTCTTCCTCTATTCTGACGCTCGGGCCTTCCGAGCCTAAGGGCCGCCGAGGAAGGGTGGGATCCCGAGTAATCTTTATTGGGCTTTTTAGCCTAAGTGGGCCCTATGGGGCTGTCACTTAGATGAGCCGAGCCTCGTTTGGTCCTGATGGACCTAGTTTGGCTGCTCTTAGATGGGTTACAGAAATCCCCCTCTCCACTTGTCCCCCTCCTACTCCCGAGCTTTAGTAAGCTCGGAAGAGTAGTTGTTTGGGATTTTGGACCAACGTGGCTCAGGTGGGTGGAGATCTGGCGGTGTTAGGAAGCCACGTGTCGTGGTCACCTGGGCCCGTGTTAATGATGATGCTGACGGATTTGAACTGAAGGGGCCCCCTTTTCTCAGAGGTCGGAACGACGTGCCGCCTCCCGCGTGGGGATATAGGCGCTAAGCGCTTGTTGTCATTCCAGACTCCCTCCATCTTTAGGGTTTTGGCTCTCCTCCGTTCTTGCTTTTGGGGCTCTTCGATGCGCCATGAGGATGCGATGGAAGAGCAGAGGCTTGCAGCGGCGTTCGAGGAGTTGGCGGAGATAACCGTGGAGGCAGTCTGGTGGCTTCCTCCTCCCCCGGAATCTTTAGGGTCTCGAGATCACCTTTCCTCAAACTCTTCTCTGGTTTCCATGGCGGACCAGTGCTCGAATGCGGAGGAGTGGGAGGACGAGCCGGTGGTGAAGGCGTCGGTTCCAAACTGCAGCGAACTGGGGGAGGCGGATGTGAGAAGGCTGGAGCACCAGTATCGCCTACCCCATAAGTTCCGCTTTGTCGCAGCTTCCCCACAAGAGACGAGCATGGACTCTCGTATAGGCCACATCTGTACTTTTCTTCTGTCATGGAAGGGTGGATTCCGCCTTCCTTTCGAACCTTTTATTCTTCAGCTTCTCAATTTTTTCCTGTTGGCGCCCATTCAGTTGGTAGCCAACTCTTATCTCCTCCTTTCTGCCTTCCGCATCCTGTGGACGCACTTTTCGTTCGTTTATTATGTTGGTCGTCTATTCGAGAATGGTTGATTCATCTATTAAGTGCGTGGGCGTGCCAGTCACAAAGTGACAATTTATTCGGGCCCCGAAGAGCCCATGGTGCGCTCGATCTGACTTCGTCAGACGATTGTGTAGTTCGTGTCGGGACCAAAACCCGCCGTGCCATAAAGGTCATAGCGTCATTTACATCCCCCATACGAGGGAACACCCTTGATTAATCACCGGGATTCAGGGCCTCATGGCCAAGGAATCAATTGCATTGAAGGTCTATTACAAGGTATTGAAATCCTCGCATGAGGGCGAGAAGAAAACCATTCACGGTCATGTCAGTCGTGGGCTGACCATTTAATGTTCAGACGAATGTCCGGCTCGAGAAAATCACGGTTGTCGCGGGAAAATCGGAACGCATGTATGCCAGGATATGGCAATTTATTGTTCAGAAGAACAGAAAACATTCGGCTAGACCTCGGTCAGAGCGGTCAAAAACCAGTAAATCTGTTGGCCCGGTGCAAGAGCAAGCTGCGACCATACTGCGGTGGGCCCCCCGCGGTCGAAACAAGACTTGCATGAGCGTCATTAATATTTTCGGTGCCAAGGGGCAACGAGGGAATATCCCTTGAATTGGCTGAAAAGCTCCATGTCTAGGGAAGCGGACGTTCGAAACGTGTCAGTCATTCGGGAGACCGTTTAATATTCGGACGGGAGTCCGACTTGAGAATATTGTAATCGTCGCGGGAAGACCCGGAACATATGCATGCCGAGATACAGCAAGTTTATTATTCTGGGACTCCGAAAACATTCGGTTAAATCTCGGTTAGTATAGCAGGAAACCGGTAAATCTATTGGCCCGGTGCGAGATCGAGTCAAGACCATACCGGGGGCGCCTCCCATGGTCCGAACGAGGCTTGCGCGGGCATCATTAATATTTCCGGTGTCGGAGGGCAACGGGGGAGAGTCCCAGGACTAGACTCCAAAACTGAAAACGTCTTCGAAGGGAGCGGGCTGTAGACCGAGGATATGAGCCGAACGGTGACCACGATTGGGACGGACCCGAGGTCTAAGCGTGGCCCACGGAGGTCTTATTGATATTCGCATGGAAGGGGTCCAGGGGTGGCGAGGACCGTCTCGTTCTATTCCGATTTTGTCGATCACTCACGGACCTTTTCATGTTTGGGCAAGGGCCCATATTGAAAGTACGACATGGATGGAAACGATCCCGTACAAATGTATGCCGAGTTTACGGTAGTTTCAATGAAAGAACGGGAATGAATCCCATTAGAATGAATCCGATTTAACGGGCTATCGGCCCGGAGCAATGCCGGCTCACGACCATGTCGGGGAGGGAGCCGTCGGCCATATTGGTTGCTCACGGGTCTTTTCATGTTCAGACACAGGTCCGTAATAGAAACGAGATGAACCCGTTCAAATGTCTGCCGAGCGTGCAGCAATTTTAGTAGTGGCCCGGAGAGGATCCGGCCTGAGAAACGAGTCCGGTTTAACGAACTATCGACCCAGAGCAATGTCGGATTACGGTCATATCGAGATGGTTCCCAAGGTCCGAGCCCGACTTGGAGGGGCGGCGTTAATGTTCCCTTTATACCGAGTCTTGAGGAGGACGGGGCTGCAAAGTGGATCTCATCGTTTTATTATTATTCAAATTTTTACCATTATTATTTGTTAGTTCATATATATATTGATTGAGTTTGTTATTATTGTTTGTTTATTTATTATTATTATTGTTGGGTTTATTATTATCGTTTTATTCATTTTTTTTATCATTTATTTGCTTATCACTTTTTGCTGAGTTTGTTATTATTATTTCTTTATTTTTGTTATCATTTGTTTATTTATCATTCTTGTTGAGTTTGTTATTATTATTCATTCATTTTTGTTATCGTTTATTTGTCTATTTATTATTATTATTATTTTTAATCTTATTATTATTACTTATTTCTTTATTATTCTTATTTACTTATTCATTTTTTTGAATTTGTTATTATTTATTATTATTATTATTATCATTATTGTTTGTTATTATTTCTCCCTCTTCTTTTGAGTTTGCTGTTATTATCATCATTTTATTTTTTGTAGCATTATTTGTTTATTTATTATGTTTTCTTTTAGCTTATTATCTTTATTATTATCATTATTTCTGGTGCACCGCTGGGTCAAGGGAGTGTGCCGCTGAGGGCCAGGGGAGCGTGCCGCTGAGAGCCAAGGGAGTGTGCCGTTGAGGGCCAGGGGAGCGTGCCGCTGAGGGCCAAAGGAATGTGCCGCTGAGGGCCAGGGGAGCGTACCGCTGAGGGCCGAAGGAGCGTGCCGCTGAGGGCCAGGGGAGCGTGCCGCTGAGGGCCAAGGGCGTGTGCCGCTGAGGGCCAGGGGAGCGTACCGCTGAGGGCCGAAGGAGCGTGCCACTGAGGGCCAGGGGAGCGTGCCGCTGAGGGCCAAGGGCGTGTGCCGCTGAGGGCCAGGGGAGCGTACCGCTGAGGGCCGAAGGAGCGTGCCGCTGAGGGCCAGGGGAGCGTGCCGCTGAGGGCCAAGGGAGTGTGCCGCTGAGGGCCAGGGGAGCTTGCCACTGAGGGCCAAGGGAGTGTGCCGTTGAGGGCCAGGGGAGCGTACCGCTGAGGGCCAAAGGAGCGTGCCGCTGAGGGCCAGGGGAGCGTGCCGTTGAGGGCCAAGGGCGTGTGCCGCTGAGGGCCAGGGGAGCGTACCGCTGAGGGCCGAAGGAGCGTGCCGCTGAGGGCCAGGGGAGCGTGCCGCTGAGGGCCAAGGGCGTGTGCCGCTGAGGGCCAGGGGAGCATGCTGCTGAGGGCCAAGGGCGTGCCGCTGGAGGCAGGTTGGGGTGAGTGTGCCGCTGGGGCACTTACGGAGAGTGCCGCTGGAAGGCGACAGGAGTGTGCCGCTGGGGCGTGGGCACGTGAGGGGTTTCCTTTTGGTTTTATTTTATTCTTGACATGCAAGTGAAAGGGGTTTGAGTTGGGTTTGTTCGTTCATATTGACCATGTTTAAGGTTATGTTCGGTGGACCGTCATGAATATGTGACTGCTCGGTTATTCGGGATCTCCGGGGTTCTTTGGTTACTTCGGCAAAGTCGTTGCATTAATGTTTTATCGTTCCCATTTTTTCATTATTACTTCTCTTTTATGATTGTTGTTGTTAAGTTAATTCTGACAAGAATTCGGCAGCATCTCCCCTTGACCCCGTAAGGGAGATGCAGGGAACGCGCCCACATGGAGTGGCGGAACCCGACAATTGGAGGTGGGCGCTCGAGAGCGGCAACACCTTAATAAAACCTCGGAAAGCTCAGAGGAAACGGCAAATGGGAAACACTTGGTTGATGCAGCCTAAGGATACCTTGACTGGAAGGGAGAGGGCCAGGCATGCCAGGTAGAGGCAGGCCAAGGGTGTGCCGCTGGGGCACAGATGGGGTGTGCCGCTGGAGGCACAGATGGGGTGTGCCGCTGGGCGGCCAAGGAAGGTTTGCCGCTGGCGGCCAGGAAAGGTGTGCCGCTGGCGGCCAGGAAAGGTGCGCCGCTGAAGGCCGCCAGGGGTGAAAGCAGGCCGCTGAGAGGCCTGGGGGGGTAACTCCCCACGGGCTAACGGGCAAGGTTGAAACGCAGAGGGCGGAAGATTACTGCCGGAGGCCAAACCGATAGGGAAGAAGAGGGGGAGGAAAACAGACATAGATGGTGGGGAAACCCAAAGAGCAAGGCTGTTCATTCACAAAGAACGGGAGGCCACAGAGGGCCAATACATCATAGGGAGAAAGAGAAGGAGGACAACAGCAAAGAAAAAAGGAAGGGGAAAAAGAAATGAAAATACAAGGTGGGAAGGGGAACGGAGCATAAGCTCCTCCCCTCCCAGACCTCACTCCTCTCTTCTTCTCTTCTCTCTTTTCCCTCTCTTCTTCTTTGCGTGGACGATGGTGGACCGGGCAGCAGGAGGGCAGGCCTTTCCCTCTTCTTCTTCTCTTCTTCTTTCTTCTCTATTCTCTTCTTCTCTTTTCTTCTCTTCTGCGTGTGTCTGTCTGTGTCTGTCTGCCTCTCCCCTCCCTCTCTATTCGCAGCGAAGAGGGGTTTTATACCCCGGGCGGCGGGAGCGTTCGAAGGCGGGAAGCATCCGACGGGGATTTAATGGGATTTGACTCCCTTGTCCTGGGTGGCAGGAGGAGTAGGCAGCGTGGCTCTCTCCCCGGGCGGCACCTCAGCAAGTCCACTGCGCGCCAAGAATCCGTAGGGCATGTGCATCACATCGTTCGGCCGTTGAAATGCCTTAACGCTGTGCCGCTGGCGGGCTCAAGAAGTGTGCCGCTGGGAGGGCCAAAGGCCGTGCCGCTGAAGGCTGCCCAAGCGTGCCGTTGAAGGGGTAAACAGCGTGCCGCTGGAAGCCCAAGGAGGTGTGCCGCTGAGGGCCAAAGGGGGCGTGCCGCTGAAGCCCCGAACGGGTGTGCCGCTGAAGGCCTGAAATAGTGTGCCGTTGAAGGCCTGAAATAGCGTGCCATTGAAGGCCTGAAATAGTGTGCCGTTGAAGGCCTAAAATAGTGTGCCGTTGAAGGCCTGAAATAGTGTGCCATTGAAGGTCTGAAATAGCGTGCCGTTGAAGGCCTGAAATAGTGTGCCGTTGAAGGCCTGAAATAGTGTGCCATTGAAGGTTTGCAGGGTATGCCGTTGAAAGGGCACAAGGGCGTGCCACTGAAGGCCCAGGGGTGTACCGCTGGAGGGCCAAGGGCTGTGCCGCTGAAGGCCCAAGGGGTGTACCGCTGAAGGGCCAAAAGACTGTGCCGCTAAAGGACCCAGGGCCGTACCGTTGGAGGGCCAAGGGCTGTGCCGCTGAAGGGCTAAAATGGGCAGTTCTGAGCCCGTTGTGAGCACGAGTTGTGGCCCATTTAATTTTCTTCGAGGCCCATGGATTGTGGGGGCTCTTGGTGGTTGATTTCTCTTTACTGTCGTGACTTCGGAGACGGCTTCACTGCAGTGTGCATATTTGGGAAGTCCGGATGACCAGTCCCTCCGGGGCTTCTTCACTCGGTGCCGTTGTTGATGCTGGGCCGAGCAGGATATCTGGGTGTGAAATTTTTGGTGTCCACAAATTGATGCGGGACGGGACCACGGACACGACAAGCTCGTGACTGTTCCTTAACGAGGGAAGCGTCGGACGTGCGCGGTTGAGAAACCGGCAATGAGCTAGGGTGATCGGCTCTCTCGTGTGCTCGGATCGGGTCACGGGACGGTGTGGCACTCTCTCGCAGTAGCGGTAATGAATAAATAAAGTGAGCTAGATATCCTTACACATGCTCTCTAGCAGCGGCATAAACAATCATATATGAAGTAAGCAAAATGCCAAGTAAGGGAGCGAATGCGATACCTCCACACGCTCGGCATGGGGAAGACAGACCCGGTCGAAACTCGTACTCCCGGGATAAATATTACACATTGATGACAGCAATGAAATATCGCCCACTCCATGCAGGGAGGTAAAGGGCTACACAACTGGGCCCGGGAGGACCGAATTCGAGTTGACGGGTGGCTTCTCGCGTTGATTCGGCAACACCCGAACACGTGACGGTGGGGCCCACGTGCCGTCCGGAGGGGCCGTGTGGGACCCGGTGGCACCGCTGTAGTGGTGGATGCCTGGATGAGCGCTCCCTGGAGTGGAGGCGCGCTGGTTCACCGGCCGGAGGCCGGGCGACTCCGTTCGGCACCGGTCGGAATAACCGGCCACGGATCTGCAACTTCTGGTTTTCAGCGCGCATCCCGGCGAGAATGGGCGCTGCGATCATCCCCGATGTTGGATCGACACGAGACTAGCGCCGTTGGAAAGCTAACTTCAAATCCTTTTATATAGGCTTGAAGATCTAGCCTGTATCTGCACGGATCTGGGCTTTAATGAATTGTTGAGTTGCTGTTGTACAGTGACCGGGCTCTCAAATCTGCAGAGAACTTGTCTGAGAACTACCTTTGACCGATATGTGAACGTCCGAATCTGAAGTGGTGGTCTTCAGAAAAGTTGTAGGAAATCAAGATAGGAAGACGGAAAAACTAGTTTAGACAAGTTTGGATGTGGCTACGAATTGATGGGATTTTTGAACTGGAAGTGGGTCGGATCTGAAAATGGGCTGAAAGCACTGTAGCTGAGATAGAACACGAATTTTGAAAAATAGATAGGTGGTGGATAAAAAAGCAAGAAAAATGGTGGATGTATGGGATGATGGACAGAACTCCCAGTAAAATTGGGAGGGTTTGTAAAATTCAAAAAGGTTGTCGGAGATGGGAAACTCAGAGCTGTTGTCACTATAGGTAGAGACAAAATAGATCTGGGAATGCAAAATGAACGAAAATGGAAAATTACTAAATGGAGGAGTTTGGATGTGAAAATTTAGGTGAAGGTGGGGATTCAAGGAAAGAACACACCTTCAAAATTTCAAATCTATCTGAGCTCGTGGATGATAGCAAGAATTCGTGGAAGTCACCTCTATCCAGCATGACAGAACCTTGACGATGGCTCCGTGGCGGCTCGTAGGCGGCACGAACGGCGGCGGCGGCGGCACAAATGATCACCGGAGATAGAGGGGAGGGGATAGAAGGTAGAAACCACTCTATAACTAGAGGTTGGAGGGGAGGAACCAGAGGGGAGGAGCTGGGGGCACAAGAATCCTTTGGCCTTTCAACAAATTTTCTGATTTTTCATTAATTTTCACATGAAAATACACCTTATATATGCTTCCAACCAAATCCAACCTCCACCCTTAGATCTTGGGATGTGAGATGGATGGTTTGGATTGCATGCCACCAATCACACAAAAAATAATAATTAATATATAAGGGGGGGCGGCGGCCTATTGACCAAGGGGAGGCAAGGGGGACAATTTGACTTGGTAGGTAGCCTACCATGGAAATTCTTACCCCCTTGTCTACCCATGTGGCATATGACTAGTCCAACCTTCTAGATGTCCACCTAGGATGGTTGACTAGCCCCACAAGGTGACATGGACCAATGGGAAAGGGCTGAGGGCCCCCTTGCTGGTCCTACTGGAAAATTACATAGAAACCCGCACAATCCGTGGGAGTGACGCATTGGCTTACAAAGCCGTACAATTGCGCATATACTTTCCCAAGGATATGAACACAAACTAAAAGGACATAAATGAAAAATAAAAGGTACATGCTCGGCGTCGATTCCCATCACAAATGCCCCCCACCCACGGGTAGCGCAGGCGAGGGATGAGCCGAGCGGTGCCCGCGGGTGTATTGGTCTCTTTTTCTCTTCGTCGGTGCCGCCGGGGTGTCGGGAGCCGACATGACTTGTTTGTTTCCTCTTTTCTTCGTCAGTGTCGACGGGGTGCCGGGAGCTGACCTGGTTTGTTGGTCTCTTTGTCTCTTCATCAGCGCCGACGGGGTGTCGAGAGCTGACATGCTCTGTTGGTCTCTTTGTCTCTTCGTCAGTGCCGACGGGGTGTCGGGAACTGACATGCTTTGTTGGTCTTTTGTCTCTTTGTCAGCACCGACAGGGTGTCGGGAGCTGACCTGGTTTGTTGTCTCTTGGTCTCTTCGTCAGTGCCGACGGGGTGTCGGGAACTGACATGCTTTGTTGGTCTTTTTGTCTCTTCGTCAGTGCCGACAGGGTGTCGGGAGCTGACCTGGTTTGTTGTCTCTTGGTCTCTTCGTCAGCGCCGACAAGGTGCCGGGAGCTGACATGATATGTTGGTCTTTTCTTCTCTTCGTCAGTGCCGACAGGGTGCCGGGAGCCGACCTGGTTTGTTGCCTCTTGGTCTCTTCGTCAGCGCCGACAGGGTGCCGGGAGCTGACATGATATGTTGGTCTCTTTGTCTCTTCGTCAGCGCCGACAGGGTGCCGGGAGCTGACATGATATGTTGGTCTCTTTGTCTCTTCGTCAGCGCCGACAGGGTGCCGGGAGCTGACCTGGTTTGTTGTCTCTTGGTCTCTTCGTCAGCGCCGATAGGGTGCCAGGAGCTGACATGATTTGTTGGTCTCTTTGTCTCTTCGTCAGTGCATTCAGGGTGCCGGGGGCTGACCTGGTTTGTTGGTCTCTTTGTCTCTTCGTCAGTGCCGACAGGGTGCCGGGGGCTGACCTGGTTTGTTAGTCTCTTTGTCTCTTCGTCAGTGCCGACAGGGTGCCGAGAGCTGACATGATATGTTGGTTTCTTTGTCTCTTCGTCAGCGCCGACAGGGTGCCGGGAGCTGACCTGGTTTATTGGTCTCTTTGTCAGTGCTGACAGGGTGCCGGGAGCTGACCTGGTTTGTTGGTCTCTTTGTCTCTTCGTCAGTGTCGACAGGGTGCCGGGGGCTGACCTGGTTTGTTGGTCTCTTTGTCTCTTCGTCAGTGTCGACAGGGTGCCGGGAGCTGACATGATATGTTGGTTTCTTTGTCTCTTCGTCAGCGCCGACAGGGTGCCGGGAGCTGACCTGGTTTGTTGGTCTCTTTGTCTCTTCGCCAGTGCCGACAAGGTGCCGGGAGCTGACCTGGTTTGTTGGTCTCTTTGTCTCTTCGTCAGTGCCGACAGGGTGCCGGGAGCTGACATGATATGTTGGTTTCTTTGTCTCTTCGTCAGCGCCGACAGGGTGCCGGGGGCTGACCTGGTTCGTTGGTCTCTTTGTGTCTTCGTCAGTGCCGATAGGGTGCCGGGAGCTGACCTGGTTTGTTGTTATCTTTGTCTCTTCATCAGTGCCGATAGGGTGCCGGGAGCTGACCTGGTTTGTTGGTCTCTTTGTCTCTTTATCTTCTCTTCTCCTTTCTTCTCTTCTCTTTTTTTGTTATCTTTTTTTTTTCTCTCTTTTATTCTCTTTTTTCTTTTCTCTTCTCTGTTTCCTTCTTCTTCTCTTCTTCCCTTCTCCTTTTTTTTTTGAGAACTCCAGGCGGCTACTGGCGTGGATGCCAATGATATAAGAGCTGTCGGCACAGCGG
This sequence comes from Amorphophallus konjac, assembly GCA_022559845.1. Lineage (NCBI taxonomy): Eukaryota > Viridiplantae > Streptophyta > Magnoliopsida > Alismatales > Araceae > Amorphophallus > Amorphophallus konjac. The sequence goes on from CM040128.1 coordinate 90,132,277, forward strand.
CCGATAATTGGAAGCTGTTGACATGGGAGCCAATAATTGAAAAGCTATCGACCCGAAGGCCGATGATTGAAAGCTGTCGGCTCAGGGGCCGATAATTGAAAGCTGTCGACTCACGGGCCGATGATTGAAAAGCTGTCGACCCGAAGGCCGATGGTTAGAAAGCTGTCGGCTCAGGGGTCGATGATTGAAAAGCTGTCAGCTCAGGAGCCGATAAGGAAGGTCAAAACAGCCAAGGCTGGGAGCGGGCTTAAAGAGCCGAAGTTGGGGATTAACGAGCCGCGAGGGCAAGAGGTAGGCCATGGGGGCCAAGATTGGGCTCTACGAGTCGGAGCTAGGAAAGTAGGCTTCGATGGCCGAAATTGAGTTTATTGCATACGCACATTCTTGTTATTTTATTATTATTTTTTTATTACTATTTTTATGTTGTTGTTTTTATCATTTTTTTCTGAGCATGCAAGCATTCATTAGCAGGCATAACATAAATATAAGTAAGGTAGCTCCCTCTATAGGGGATAGGATAGGGACATTGCCCGTAATTCGTAGATGCGGTGCGGGCCGCGAGGCACAATTGAGGGGTGGTGCACCCGTCAAGAGGATATCGCATGTCTTGCATGCATAGCCTAAATTCACGCATTTCACCCGAAGCAATTCTCTGTGCGTGGCAGTGCAAATGTGTGAGTAAAGAGCCCTGACCATAGAGATATGCAGGTTTTCCTGGTGACACTCGAGGATCACTCTAGCGCCTGCACATTAGTTTCAGGCTCTTGATTTTGGTAGCTTCACACAGCCCCCCGTCGATTTATTTTGGTAGCAGATTTCACCGTTCGGCGCGAGTCTCCTCATGTGTCTCAATGGGGATTCTCGGCTACTAGGACTCATCCTTATTGTAATTTTATTACGGATTCCACCGTTTGGCGCGAGTCTCCTCATGTGTCTCAATGGGGATTCCCGGCTACTAGGATTCGTCCTTATTATAATTCGCTTCACCATTTCGCACGAGTCTCCTCATGTGTCTCAATGGGGATTCCCGGCTACTCGGATTCACGTGTCTCTCTCTTTTTTTTCTCTCCTTTTTTTCCTCTTTTTTTTTACAGTGGGGGTAGGCAACTTTTTCCTCACGATTACCTTTCACGCGAGTGCAGGAATTCAAGTCTCCGTAGAGTGCTAAGAAGAAATTCGGGCAATCCCTATAGTCGAAGGCTATTGAACACATTAACTGCTAAGTGTGGGAGTGTTGCCTCAGGTTTATTTTGTGAGTTGGGCTTAGCGATTCAGCCATGACTCTTCCCCTTGACGTGTGCACCCACCATAATAGGGTTCCCTTCGAGCGCATGCCCTGACGCCCGTGCATCCGGAATCAGGGCGATATTATTTAGCAAGGAAACACGGTCCTAAAAAATTTCAAGGAAGTGTATTGTTCTATATTAGGCAACCATGCAAGCAGGGCAATCATGCATTCTCTTTTTTCTTCTTTTTTGTTTTGTTGTTTTGTTGTTGTTTTTATTTTTGTTTGTTTGTTTGTTTGTTTGTTTTTCTGTGTTTTTTTTTTTGTTTTTTTTGTGGCATAAGAAAATATTGTTGTTACATATAAGTGTAGTGGTAGTAGAGGTATTAGGGAAGCAGACCGCGAACGGCTGAAAGGGTATTGGGGAAGCGGGCTACAGAACCCAAGGGACATTAGGGGAGTGGGCCATAAGGGCTGAAATTAGGAAGAGGGCTGCAGGAGCCGAAGTAATGGGAAGCGCGGTGGGATAGATGGATTAACCCTAACAGTGGGCCCCGGCCGAAATGGCCCTGCAGAGGGGCGTTGGGTAGCGGGATGTGAGAGTCGAAGAGACGGGTCTCTTTTGTTCTCTGGCCGGGGAAGGGTCCGGACCAAAGTGAAAGGTTTATTCTATTGTCCTCTGGCCGGGGAAGGATCCGAACCAAAGTGAGAGGTCTATTATTTTTTTTTAACTGGGAAGCTGTCGGCTGAGGTGCCAATGATGAAGTAGCTGTCGGCTAGGAGCCGATGATTATATAGCTGTCGACTCGAAGGCCGATAATGAGGTAGCTATCGGCTTGGAGGCCGATGATTGGATAGCTGTCGGCCCGACGGCCGATGAAGGGGTAGCCATCGGCCAAGAGCCGATGATGAGGTAGCTGTCGGCTAGGAGCTGATGATGAGTTAGCTATCGGCTAAGAGTCGATGATGAGGTAGATGTCGGCTCAAAGGCCGATAATTAAATAGCTATCAACCCGAAGGCCGATGAAGGGGTAGTTGTCGGCTTGAAGCCCCGATGGCTGAAAGTTGGTCGGTTTAGTGCCCCGTCGGCGGAAGGTCTAGTCGGTTTAACGCCCCATCGCTGGAAGGCTTAGTCGGTTTAACGCCCCGTCGGCGGAGGGTTTAGTCGGTTTAACGCCCCGTCGGCGGCGGGTTTAGTCAGTTTAACGCCCCATCGCCGGAGGGTTTAGTCGGTTTAACGCCCCGTCGGTGGAAGGTCTAGTCGGTTTAATGCCCCGTCGGCGGAAGGTCTAGTCGGTTTAACGCCCTGTCGGCGGAAGGTCTAGTCGATTTAACGCCCCGTCGGCGGAAGGTTTAGTCAGTTTAACGCCCCGTCGGCGGAAGGTCTAGTCAGTTTAACGCCCCGTCGGTGGAAGGTCTAGTCGGTTTAACGCCCCGTCGGCGGAAGGTCTAGTCGGTTTAACGCCCCGTCGATGGAAGGTCTAGTCGGTTTAACGCCCCGTCGGTAGAAGGTTTAGTCGGTTTAAAGCCCCGATGGCTGAGTATCTGTCGGCTTGAAGCCCCGATGGCTGAATATCTGTCGGCTTGAAGCCCCGATGGCTGAATATTTTTTTTTTTGGTTTAACGCCCCGTCGGCGGAATATTTTCCGGTTTAACGCCCCGTTGGCGGAATATCTATCGGCTTGAAGCCCCGATGGCTGAATATTTTTCGGTTTAACGCCCCGATGGCTGTTCTTTCTCTTCTTCTCTTCTTCTTTTATGGACATGCAGGTGCAAAGACCGCGTCTGCCTCGTGACTCTCTTTTTTTTTCTTCTCTTCTTCTTTTGTAGAGAGGCAGGTGCAGAGACCATGTTCGCCCCATGATTGTTCTTTCTCTTCTTCTCTTCTTCTTTTATGGAGAGGCAGGTGCAAGGACCATGTTCACCCCGTGATTATTCTTTCTCTTCTTCTCTTCTTCTTTTATGGAGAGGCGGGTACAGAGACCATGTTCGCCCCGTGATTGTTCTTTCTCTTCTTCTCTTCTTCTTTCATGGAGAGGCGGGTGCAAAGACCGCATCTGCCTCGTGACTCTCTTTTTTTCTTCTCTTCTTTATTTGTAGAGAGGCAGGTGCAGAGACCATATTCGCCTCGTGACTCTTTCTCTTTTTTTTCTTTGTAGAGAGGCGGGTGCAGAGACCGTGTTCGCCTCATGTGCATTCTTTCTTTCCTTCTCTTCTTTTGTGGGATGAGGCGGGCTCGAAGACCACGTCTGTCTCATGTGTCTTCTTTTGGTTCTGCTCTTCTTCTTTTATGTGAAGAGGCGGGTTCAGGGACCACGTCTGCCTCATGTGTCTTTTCTTCCTTTTCTTCTTTTCTTTTGTGTGATGAGGCAGGCTCGAAGACCACGTCTACCTCGTGCGTCTTCTTTTGGTTCTGCTCTTCTTCTTTTATGTGAAGAGGCGGGTTCAGGGACCACGTCTGCGTCGTGACTCTTTTTTTTTCTTCTCTTCTTCTTTTGCAGAGAGGCAGGTGCAGAGACCATGTTTGCCTCGTGATTGTTCTTTCTCTTCTTCTCTTCTTCTTTTATGGAGAGACGGGTGCAGAGACCGCGTCTGCCTCGGGACTCTTTCTTTCTTTTCTTCTCTTCTTCTTTTGTGTGAAGAGGCGGGTTCAAGGACCATGTTCGCCTCGTGACTATTCTTTCTCTTCTTCTCTTCTTCTTTTATAGAGAGGCAGGTTCAAGGACCATGTTTGCCTCATGTGTCTTTTCTTCCTTTTTATCTCTTCGTTTGTGTGATGAGGCGGGCTCGAAGACCACGTCTGCCCCATGTCTCTTTTCTTTCTTTTCTTCTCTTTTTTTGTGGAGAGGCGGGCTCGAAGACCACGTCTGCCTCGTGTGTCCTTCTCTTTTTTTGTGGAGGGGCGGGCCCAAAGACCACGTCTGCCTCATGTGTCCTTCTTTTTTTTTTTGTGGAGAGGCAGGTGCAAAGACCATGTTCGCCTCATGACTGCCCTTTCTTTTCTTCTTTTCTTTTGTGTGATGAGGTGGGCTCGAAGACCATGTCTGCCTCATGCGTGTCTTTTTCTTTATTCTGTTCTTCTTTTCTCATTAATGCTTCCACGCTGGAGTGTATTTCTCTTAATGTGCCCCCAGGTTGGGGTGTAGCTTCATTTGGTATGCATCCCCCTGAGGGGTGTGTTTTGCCTCTTCGCTTCTGTGCCCCCTGGCGGGGTGTAATTTTTTTGGCTCCTATGTCCCCAGACCAGGGTGTGTTTTTTTTTAATGCCCCCGAGGCGAGGTGTAGCTCTCTTCAAATGCCCCCATGGTGGGGTATACTCTTCACGGCTTCTATGCCCCCAGGTGGGGTATGTTTCTTCTTCAAATATCCCTAAGCCAGGGTGGACTTCTCTTCATATGCCCCTGAGCCGGGGCGTGTTCTTTATAGCTTCTAGGCCCTCGAGGCGAGGTATGTTTCTTCTTCATATGCCCCAGGTACGGGGTGTAGCTCTCTTCAAATGCCCCCAAGCCGGGGTATACTCTTCACGGCTTCTATGCACCCAGGCGGGGTATGTTTCTTCTTCATATGCCCCTGGTACGGGGCATAGCTCTCTTCAAATGCCCCCGGGACGGGGGTGTATCTTTTGCTTCTTATGCCCCCTTGAGGCCGGGGTGTATCTTTTGCTTCTTACGCCTCCCTGAGGCGGGGGTGTATCTCTTTACGGCTTCTATGCCCCTGAAGCAGGGTTTGTTGTTTCTTCAAATGCCGCTTGGGCGGAGTATGTCTTTATTCTTATGCTCCCAGATCGGGATGTATGTCTCTTTGTTTCTATGCCCCGGGTCGGGGTAGATGCTTCTGCTTCTTATGCGCCAAGGGCGGAGTGTGTTTTTGTGCCCCCAGGCTGGGGTAGGTGCTTCTGCTTCTTATGCGCCAAGGGCGGAGTGTATTTCTTTCTGTACCCCTAGGCTGGGGTACATTCTTCATGTTTCTCATACCCTTTTCGCAGGGCGTATTCTCTTGCTTCTCATGTCCCTGGATGGGGGCGTATGTTTCTTCTTCTGACGCCCCTAGGTCGGGGTATATTCTTTCTTCATGTGCTCCCAGGTCGGGATGTATGCCTCTTTGCTTTGGTCCCCCCGGGTGGGGGTGTACTCTGTCTCTTTGCTTCTGCGTCCCCCAGCGGGGTATGTTTCTTCTTCAAATGCCCCTGAGCCGGCGCATATTCTTTATGGCTTCTATGCCCCGTAGCGGGGTATATTTCTTCTTCAAACATCCCTAAGATGGGATGTATTCTTCTCTTTCTTATGCTCCCGAGGCGGGATGTATCTTCTTCAAATACCCCTAAGCCGGGGGGTGTTCTTTATGGCTTCTATGCCCCTTGGCGGGGTATGTTTCTTCTTCAAATACCCCTAAGCCAGGATGTATTCTTCTTTTTCTTATGCTCCCGAGGCGGGATGTATCTTCTTCAAATACCCCTAAGCCGGGGGGTGTTCTTTATGGCTTCTATGCCCCCTGGCGGGGTATGTTTCTTCTTCAAATACTCCTAGGCCGGGGTGTATTCTTCTTTTTCTTATGCTCCCGAGGAGGGATGTATCTTCTTCAAATACCCCTAAGCCGGGGGGTGTTCTTTATGGCTTCTATGCCCCCTGGCGGGGTATGTTTCTTCTTCAAATACCCCTAGGCCGGGGTGGACTTCTCTTCATATGCCCCTGAGTCGGGGCGTGCTCTTTATAGCTTCTAGGACCTCGAAGCGAGGTATGCTTCTTCTCCAAATGCCCCCAAGACGGGGGGTGTGATTCTTGACTTCATATGCCCCCAACGTGGGGTATATCTTTTGTTTCTTATGCTCCCAAGCCGGGATTTAGCCTCTTGGCCTCATATGCTGCCGAGGCGAGGGGTATGTTGCTTCATGTGCCCCCGGGGGGAATGCATTTTGCCTCTACTGTCCCATGGCGGGGCATATCTCTTGGCTTCTTACGCCCCCAAGGTGGGGTGTGTTTTCTTCTTGTGCCCCCGGGGTGGGGTATATCTTTCGCTTCTTATGCCCCCCCCTTGAGGCAGGGTGAAGTCTTTGCTTCAAATGCCCCTAAATCGGGGTATAGTTTTGTCTCATATGTCCCTGGCGCAGGGGTGTATTTCTCTTCCTGTGCCCCTCAGTCTGGGTGTATCTTTGTTGCTTGTTGTGCCCCCAAAGGGAGGTGCCTTCCTCTTCATGTGCGCCGGGCACCGGGTATATCTTTGCTTTTCTTTTTTTATATGCCCCCGAGGGGGGAATTCTTCTTCTTCTACCCCGAAACGCTGGGGAATGTTTGCTTCTTGTGCCCCCAAAGTGGGGTGTATGTTTTTTGTTCAGACTCCCCTAAGGTGAGGTGTATTCTTTGTTGCTTCATGTACCCCCGAGTCGGGGTGGATTCTCTTCTTGTGCCCCCATGGCGGGGTGTACTCTCTTTATGTGTCCCCAGGAGTGGGGTGTGGTTTGCTTCCTGTGTGCCCTAGTAGGGTGTATCGCTGCTTGCAATGTCCCCCGAGGTGGGGTATCCTTCTTCTTCAAATACCCCTAAGCCGGGGCGTATTCTTTATGGCTTCTATGCCCCCATAGCGGGGTGTGTTTCTTCTTCAAATACCCCTAAGATGGGGTGGACTCTTTTCTTCTTATACTCCCAAGGCAGGATGTAGCTTCTTCAAATGCCCCTGAGCCGAGGCGTGTTCTTTACGGCTTCTATTCCCCCAGGCGGGATATATTTCTTCTTCAAATACCCCTAGGCCGGGGTGTATTCTTGCTGCTTCTCATGCTCCCGAGTCGGGATGTGACTTCTTCAAATGCCCTTAAACCGGGGCATATTCTTCATGACTTCTATGCCCCCTGGCGGGGTATGTTTCTTCTTCAAACGCCCCTAAGCTAGGGTGTGTTCTTATACTTTTTGCGCCCCTCAGGGCGAGGTGCATTCCTCTCCATATGCCCCTAGCATGGGGTGTGCTTTTGTTTCTTATGCCTCCAGGCCAGGGTATGCTTCTTGGCCTCATATGCCGCCGAGGCGAGGTGTATGTTGCTTCATATGCCCCCAGGGCGGGGATGTATTCCACTTCTAATGCCCCCCCATGGCGGGGTATGTTCTTGGCTTCTTATGCCCCCAAGGTGGGGTGTTTTTTGCTTCTTGTGCCCTCAGCCTGGGATGTATTTTGTTTCTAGTGCCCCCAGAGTGGAGTGTATTGCTGCTTCCGATGCCCCCAAGGCGGGGTGTAATTCTTGCTTTTTATGCCCCCGAGGCGGGGTGAACTCTTCTTATTTACTTATGTGCTCCCATATCGGGGTGTATTCCTTTATTCATATGCTCCCCTAAGCCGGGGAATGTTGTTTGTTCTGCTTCAGATGCCCCCGGGGGGGGGGGGGGGGATATATGTTGCTTCATGGACTCCGAGCCTATGGTGTATTCTTCTTCGAATGCCCCTAAGTCGGGGTGTATTCTTCTCTTCTTATGCTCCCAAGGCGGGATGTAGCTTCTTCAAATGACCCTAAGTCGGGACGTATTCTTTATGGCTTTTATGCCCCCAGGCGGGGTATGTTTCTTTTTCAATTGTCCCTAGGACAGGGTGTACTCTTCTCTTTCTTATGCTCCCGAAGCGGGATGTAGCTTCTTCAAATGCCCCTAAGCCGGGGCGTGTTCTTTATAGCTTCTAGGCCCTCAAGGCGAGATATACTTCTTCTTCAAATACCCCAAGACAGGGGTGTGATTCTCCCGCTTCCTCTGCCCCAGAGTGGGGTATACTTCTCTTTGTATTCCCCTAAGCCAGGGTGTATTCTTTTCGCTTCATATGCCCCCAGGGTGGGATGCGCCTTCTGCTTCTCATGACCCCGGGATGGAGTGTATTCTCTTCATGTGCCCCCGGCACGAGGGTGTATCTTTGCTTTTTATGCCCCCGAGGGGGATTCTTCTTCTTTTGCCCCGACACGCCGGGGAATGTTTGCTTCTTGTGCCCCGAAAGTGGGGTGTGTTCTTGATGGCTCTTGTGCCCCCGTTGGTGGGGTGTATGCTTCTTCTTCAAATTCCCTTAAGGCGGGGTGTATTCTTTGTCGCTTCATGTACCCCCGAGTCGGGGTGAATTCTTTTCTTCTTACGCCCCCATGGCGGGGTATGTCTTTTGCTTCATGTGCCCCCATATCGGGGTGTATTTCTCTTCTTCAAATGCCCCTAAGCCGGGGTGCAACTCTATTTCTTCTTATGTCCCCAGGTCAGGGAGGATTCTTCTTCAAATGCCCCGAAGCCGGGGTGTAGCTTTTGCTTTGTGCCCCTCAGTCGGGGCGGATTCTCTTCATGTGCCCCTAGAAATGGGGTGTATCTCTTTTTTTTTGCCTCTTATGCCCCCGTAGCAGGGTATATATCTTCTTCTTATCCCCCATGGCGGGGTATATGCATGCTCTCTTCGGGAGTGGTGGCCGTGCTTGGTCTCATTGCTATAAAGCATTCCCCACAACGGGCAGCCATTCACCAAGCTACAATTGTGGCTCACCGAGTCATTTAACAGCCACTCGAGGGGCCGTCTTATGCCGGATGGAGGCAGTAGGAAGGAGGAACGAGCGGGGTCATTGTACCGCAGACTCGGAGCCTCCTAGAGTCGGGCGGGATGTCGGATTTCTTCTTGCTCTTTTAGTCGGCGACGCTGGCCAACTTTTCTTCCTTTCTTCTCCCTTTCTCTCTTTTTTTTTCTCTTTTTTTTTTCTTGTATGATTGACCAGGGTGGAGGTGCAGGAGAGTGCTCACCCCCTCAGGGAGGGGATGAGTGGTTCGCTCCACCGCATCAACCCCACAATGGTAACCTTTGTTCAGCACGGGTCTCGACGGATGTGGCCGTACAACCCTCTCTTGCCAATTCTTTCTCTTTTTTTTGCGTCTTTCTTTTCTCTTTTTCTTCTTTTCTTTTCTTCTTATTTTCTTCTTTCTTCTTTTCTTCTTTTCTTCTCTTTCTTTTTTAGGAAAAGGGGGGTTTGATTTCCCCTCCCTTCTCTTCTCTTTCTATTCTCCCCTTTTTTTATAACAGTCCCCATGATTCTTGGAAGCTGCATATGCTTCGAAGTAGCCTCCTCAAGGCCACGAAGGTAGCTGCGTCGAGTCTGGATTTTCTCCCCATAGGGCTGGTGAAGACAGCACCTGCAATTCATCAAATCAGGCAAATATCATTTATTAGGGGGCCATGAGGCCCTGAATCTCGGCGAAGAGATGAAGGGTAGTTTCGGTCCCACCGGGCGTGCCAAAATTATGGACACACTTTTCGTTCGGTTATTATGTTGGTCGTCAATTCGGGAATGGTTGATTCGTCTATTAAGTGCGTGGGCGTGCCAGTCACAAAGTGACAATTTATTCGGGCCCCGAAGAGCCCATGATGCGCTCGATCTGACTTCGTCAGACGATTGTGTAGTTCATATCGGGACCAAAACCCGCCGTGCCATAAAGGTCATGGCGTCATTTACATCCCCCATACGAGGGAACACCCTTGATTAATCGCTGGGATTCAGGGCCTCATGGCCAAGGAATCAATTGCATGGAAGGTCTATTACAAGGTATTGAAATCCTCACGCGAGGGCGAGAAGAAAACCATTCACGGTCATGTCAGTCGTGGGCTGACCATTTAATGTTCGGACGAATGTCCGGCTCGAGAAAATCACGGTTGTCCCGGGGAAACCGGAACGCATGTATGCCAGGATATGGCAATTTATTGTTCAGAAGAACGGAAAACGTTCGGCTAGACCTCAGTCAGAGCGGTCAGAAACCAGTAAATCTGTTGGCTCGGTGCAAGAGCAAGCTGCGACCATACTGCGGTGGGCCCCCCGCGGTCGAAACAAGACTTGCATGAGCATCATTAATATTTCAGTGCCAAGGGGCAACGAGGGAATATCCCTTGAATTGGCTGAAAAGCTCTGTGTCTAGGGAAGCGGACGTTCGAAACGTGTCAGTCATTCGGGAGACCGTTTAATATTCGGACGGGAGTCCGGCTTGAGAATATTGTAATCGTCGCGGGAGGACCCGGAACATATGCATGCCGGGATACGGCAAGTTTATTATTCTGGGACTCTGAAAATATTTGGTTAAATCTCGGTTTGTATAGCAGGAAACCGGTAAATCTATTGGCCCGGTGCGAGATCGTGTCAAGACCATACCGGGGGCGCCTCCCGTGGTCCGAACGAGGCTTGCGCGGGCAACATTAATATTTCCGGTGCCGGAGGGCAACGGGGGAGAGTCCCAGGACTAGACTCCAAAACTGAAAACGTGTTCGAAGGGAGGGGGCTGTAGACCGAGGATATGAGCCGAACGGCGACCACGATTGGGACGGACCCGAGGTCTAAGCGTGGCCCACGGAGGTCTTATTGATATTCCCATGGAAGGGGTCCAGGGGTGGCGAGGACCGTATCGTTCTATTCTGATTTTGTCGGTCACTCATGGACCTTTTCATGTTCGGGCCAGGGCCCATATTGAAAGTACGACGTGGATGGAAACGATCCCGTACAAATGTATGCCGAGTTTATGGTAGTTTCAATGAAAGAACGGGAACGAATCCCATTAGAATGAATCCGATTTAACAGGCTATCGGCCCGGAGCAATGCCGACTCACGACCATGTCGGGGAGGGAGCCGTCGGCCATATTGGTTGCTCACGGGTCTTTTCATGTTCAGACACAGGTCCGTAATAGAAACGCGGTGAAAACCGAGGTGAACCTGTTCAAATGTCTGCCGAGCGTGCGGCAATTTTAGTGGTGGCCCGGAGAGGATCCGGCCTGAGAAACGAGTCCGGTTTAACGAACTATCGGCCCAGAGCAATGTCGGATTACGGTCATATCGGGATGGTTCCCAAGGTCCGAGCCCGACTTGGAGGGGCGGCGTTAATGTTCCCTTTATACCGAGTCTTGAGGAGGACGGGGCTACAAAGTGGATCTCATCATTTTATTATTATTCAAATTTTTACCATTATTATTTGTTAGTTCATATATATATTGATTGAGTTTGTTATTATTGTTTGTTTATTTATTATTGTTATTGTTGGGTTTATTATTACCATTTATTCATTTTTTTATTATCATTTATTTGCTTATCACTTTTTGCTGAGTTTGTTATTATTATTTCTTTATTTTTGTTATCATTTGTTTATTTATCATTCTTGTTGAGTTTGTTATTATTATTCATTCATTTTTGTTATCGTTTATTTGTCTATTTATTGTTATTATTATTTTTAAGCTTATTATTATTATTACTTATTTCTTTATTATTCTTATTTACTTATTCATTTTTTTGAATTTATTATTATTTATTATTATTATTATCATTATTGTTTGTTATTATTTCTCCCTCTTCTTTTGAGTTTGCTGTTATTATCATCATTTTATTTTTTGTAGCATTATTTGTTTATTTATTATGTTTTCTTTTAGCTTATTATCTTTATTATTATCATTATTTCTGGTGCACCGCTGGGTCAAGGGAGTGTGCCGCTGAGGGCCAGGGGAGCGTGCCGCTGAGGGCTAGGGGAGCGTGCCGCTGAGGGCCAAGGGAGTGTGCCGCTGAGGGCCAGGGGAGCGTACCGCTGAGGGCCAGGGGAGCGTGCCGCTGAGGGCCAAGGGCGTGTGCCGCCCTCGAGCCAAGGGAGTGTGCCGCTGAGGGCTAGGGGAGCGTGCCACTGAGGGCCAAGGGAGTGTGCCGCTGAGGGCCAGGGGAGTGTACCGCTGAGGGCCAGGGGAGCGTGCCGCTGAGGGCCAAGGGCGTGTGCCGCTGAGGGCCAGGGGAGCGTACCGTTGAGGGCCGAAGGAGCGTATCGCTGAGGGCCAGGGGAGCGTGCCGCTGAGGGCCAAGGGCGTGTGCCGCTGAGGGCCAGGGGAGCGTACCGCTGAGGGCCGAAGGAGCGTGCCGCTGAGGGCTAGGGGAGCGTGCCGCTGAGGGCCAAGGGAGTGTGCCGCTGAGGGCCGAAGGATCGTGCCGCTGAGGGCCAGGGGAGCGTGCCGCTGAGGGCCAAGGGCATGTGCCGCTGAGGGCCAGGGGAGCGTACCGCTGAGGGCCGAAGGAGCGTGCCGCTGAGGGCCAGGGGAGCGTGCCACTGAGGGCCAAGGGCGTGTGCCGCTGAGGGCCAGGGGAGCGTACCGCTGAGGGCCGAAGGAGCGTGCCGCTGAGGGCCAGAGGAGCGTGCCGCTGAGGGTCAAGGGAGTGTGCCGCTGAGGGCCAGGGGAGCGTACCGCTGAGGGCGGAAGGAGCGTGCCGCTGAGGGCCGAAGGAGAGTGCCGCTGAGGGCCAGGGGAGCGTGCCGCTGAGGGCCAAGGGCGTGTGCCGCTGAGGGCCAGGGGAGCGTACCGCTGAGGGCCGAAGGAGTGTGCCGCTGAGGGCCAGGGGAGCATGCCACTGAGGGCCAAGGGCGTGTGCCGCTGAGGGCCAGGGGAGCATGCCACTGAGGGCCAAGGGCGTGCCGCTGGAGGCAGGTGGGGGTGAGTGTGCCGCTGGGGCACTTACGGAGAGTGCCGCTGGAAGGCGATAGGAGTGTGCCGCTGGGGCGTGGGCACGTGAGGGGTTTCCTTTTGGTTTTCTTTTATTCTTGACATGCAAGTGAAAGGGGTTTGAGTTGGGTTTGTTCGTTCATATAGACCATGTTTGAGGTTATGTTCGGTGGACCGTCATGAAGATGTGACTGCTCGGTTATTCGGGATCTCTGGGGTTCTTTGGTTACTTTGGCAAAGTCGTTGCATTAATGTTTTATCGTTCCCCTTTTTGCATTATTACTTCTCTTTTATGATTGTTGTTGTTAAGTTAATTATGACAAGAATTCGGCAGCATCTCCCCTTGACCCGATGCGTATGGGAGATGCAGGGAACGCGCCCACATGGAGTGGCTGAACCAGAAAATTGGAGGTGGGCGCTCGAGAGCAGCAACACCTTAATAAAACCTCGGAAAGCTAGGAGGAAACGGCAAGCAGGAAACACTTGGTTGATGCAGCCTAAGGATACCCTGACTGGAAGGGAGAGGGTCAGGACTAGACTCCAAAATCGAAAACGTGTTCGAAGGGAGGGGGCTGTAGACCGAGGATATGAGCCGAACGGCGACCACGATTGGGACGGACCCGAGGTCTAAGCGTGGCCCACGGAGGTCTTATTGATATTCCCATGGAAGGGGTCCAGGGGTGGCGAGGACCGTCTCGTTCTATTCCGATTTTGTTGGTCACTCACGGACCTTTTCATGTTCGGGCAAGGGCCCATATTGAAAGTACGACGTGGATGTAAACGATCCCGTACAAATGTATGCCGAGTTTACGGTAGTTTCAATGAAAGAACGGGAACGAATCCCATTAGAATGAATCCGATTTAACGGGCCATCGGCCTAGAGCAATGCCGGCTCACGACCATGTCGGGGAGGGAGCCGTCGGCCATATTGGTTGCTCACGGGTCTTTTCATGTTCAGACACAGGTCCGTAATAGAAACGCGGCGAAAACCGAGGTGAACCCGTTGAAATGTCTGCCAAGCGTGCGGCAATTTTAGTAGTGGCCCAGAGAGGATCCGGCCTGAGAAACGAGTCCGGTTTAATGAACTATCGGCCCAGAGCAATGTCGGATTACGGTCATATCGGGATGGTTCCCAAGGTCCGGGCCCGACTTGGAGGGGCGGCGTTAATGTTCCCTTTATACCGAGTCTTGAGGAGGACGGGGCTGCAAAGTGGATCTCATCGTTTTATTATTATTCAAATTTTTACCATTATTATTTGTTAGTTCATATATATATTGATTGAGTTTGTTATTATTGTTTGTTTATTTATTATTGTTTTTGTTGGGTTTATTATTACCATTTTATTCATTTTTTTATTATCATTTATTTGCTTATCACTTTTTGCTGAGTTTGTTATTATTATTTCTTTATTTTTGTTATCATTTGTTTATTTATCATTCTTGTTGAGTTTGTTATTATTATTCATTCATTTTTGTTATCGTTTATTTGTCTATTTATTATTATTATTATTATTAAGCTTATTATTATTATTACTTATTTCTTTATTATTCTTATTTACTTATTCATTTGTTTGAATTTGTTATTATTTATTATTATTATTATCATTATTGTTTGTTATTATTTCTCCCTCTTCTTTTGAGTTTGCTGCTATTATCATCATTTTATTTTTTGTAGCATTATTTGTTTATTTATTATGTTTTCTTTTAGCTTATTATCTTTATTATTATCATTATTTCTGGTGCACCGCTGGGTCAAGGGAGTGTGCCGCTGAGGGCCAGGGGAGCGTGCCGCTGAGGGTCAAGGGAGTGTGCCGCTGAGGGCCAGGGGAGCGTGCCGCTGAGAGCCAAGGGAGTGTGCCGCTGAGGGCCAGGGGAGCGTGCCGCTGAGGGCCAGGGGAGCGTACCGCTGAGGGCCAGGGGAGCGTGCCGCTGAGGGCCAAGGGCGTGTGCCGCTGAGGGCCAGGGGAGCGTACCGCTGAGGGCCGAAGGAGCGTGTCGCTGAGGGCCAGGGGAGCGTGCCGCTGAGGGCCAAGGGCGTGTGCCGCTGAGGGCCAGGGGAGCGTACCGCTGAGGGCCGAAGGAGCGTGCCGCTGAGGGCCAGGGGAGCGTGCCGCTGAGGGCCAAGGGAGTGTGCCGCTGAGGGCCAGGGGATCGTACCGCTGAGGGCCGAAGGAGCGTGCCGCTGAGGGCCAGGGGAGCGTGCCGCTGAGGGCCAAGGGCGTGCGCTGAGGGCCAGGGGAGCGTACCGCTGAGGGCCGAAGGAGCGTGCCGCTAAGGGCCAGGGGAGCGTGCCGCTGAGGGCCAAGGGCGTGTGCCACTGAGGGCCAGGGGAGCGTGCCACTGAGGGCCAAGGGAGTGTGCCACTGAGGGCCAGGGGAGCGTACCGCTGAGGGTGGAAGGAGCGTGCCGCTGAGGGCCGAAGGAGCGTGCCGCTGAGGGCCAGGGGAGCGTGCCGAATGCTAAAACACTCATTACAACCCAATGGCAAAGCAAACAATTGCTAAAACAATGCAAGTAAATGCTAAATGTGACTAAAAATCAAAGTGGGGACTCCAGGCTATCGCCTAGCCAAAGAGATGCTGCTGTAGCTCGAGTGGTGCTCCGTGTACGGTACTGATGGCTCGCCGGCTCGTGCCTCTCGCGTGCTCTGGTGTCCGCACCACCTACTATGAGCTATGACTTCACCGGGGCATCCGCAAGGGGTTCAAGCAGGGATACGACGGAGCCGTCTCTTACGCTGAGGAGCAGGCGTCCGGAGTAGTTGACTTCCCATCCGGGCAATGTTTTGGCTCGGACTTGTCATCCTCCAGTTCCTCCGCTTCGGCGCAGGATGAAGAGGATCACAGGGGCTCATCGTCCAAGGGGTTGCCAACTCTGGATGCCTTGGGAGGGCACGCAACCGAGGCAGTTCCCATGCCGGTGGGGTCAGTGCCAGGGTCGGCCGTCGCCAAAAATGCCGGGGGAAGACCGCTAGAGCCCTCTACTTCCGGGCTTGAAGGTGGGCCGGAGGCCTGATGTATCTGCGGTGGTTGGAAAGAGCCGATACTTTCTGCGTGGATCTCGACTGATGGTTGGGTGAGCGCCTGACAGGGTGTCTTTCCGTTTTCTCATACTTTGAATGCCTGACCTTTGATAGCCGAGTGAGGCCGATATGATATATCGTAGGCCCCGAGCATGATGGCCTACTTGACGAGGCGTCCCGAGGCTTCAGGGTGAGCGAGGATCCTCTTCAACAGTTCGTCGGTCAGTACGGTGATGGAGTGCCCTTGGAAATAGGGTCGGAGGCACTTGTCCGAGGTAACCAATGATAGCACGAGTTTCTCGATTGCGGGGTACCTTTTCTCAGCCTCATTGAGCACCTTGCTGGTGTAGTAGACCGGTCTCTCGACTCTCGAGTCATTTCTGACTAGGACCGAGCTAACTGTAGATGGAGTTACCGAGAGATAGAGATGCAAGGCTTCACCTGGGACAGGCTTGGAAAGCACCGGGGCTGAAGCCAGGAACTCCTTAAGCTCGGCGAACACTTTTTGGCATTCCTCGTCCCACGCGAATGTAGTAGATGCCATTTTAGGTCCCATCAACAGTTTGAAGAAGGGTAGCATCATTCAGCCGCGCGGGATAGGAATCTGCAGAGCGCAGCAATGCGCCCGGTAAGGCATTGAACATCTTTGATGCAGGTGGGTGGGTGCATGTCCAGGATGGCCTGGACCTTGTCGGGGTTGGCCTCGATCCCACGATGGGTGACTAAGAAGCCTAAGAACTTCTCGGACCTTACTCCGAAGGAGCACTTGGTAGGATTGAGCTTCATGTTGTACTTCAGGAGGGTGTCGAAGGTTTCCGCTAGGTCGGCGAAGTGGTCCTCGGCCTTGGGGGTTTTCATGATCATGTCATCAATATAGGCCTCGACGTTCCGAGCGAGCTGTCCCTCGAACATATGATTGACCAGCCTCTGGTACGTGGCTCCAGCGTTCTTCAACCCGAAAGGCATCCGGGTGTAGCAATGTACGCCGAAGTCGGTGATAAAAGCGGTCTTCTCGATGTCTTCGGGGTGCATTCTGATCTGATGGTAACCTGAATAGGCATCCAGGAAGCTGAGTATCTTGTTGCCCGAGGTTGAGTCAACCAGTTGGTCGATGCTCGGTAACGGATAGCAGTCCTTTGGAGTAGCCTTGTTCAAGTTGGTGAAGTCCACGCACATTCACCACTTTCCCGAAGCTTTTGGCACCAGGACGACGTTAGCCAGCCACGTCGGGTACAAGACCGGTCTAAAGAGACCAGTCTCTTGCCCCTTGGTGACTTGCTCCTTGATAATCGTATGCTTTTCTGGTGCGTGCTTCCTTCTGCGTTGTTGCACGGGCTTCATGGTTGGGTCGAGATTGAGCTTATGCATCACTGTTTCCTCCGGTATCCCAGGGAGTTGATCATCAGACCATGCGAAGACCCGAATGTACGCGGAAAGAAACGCTTTGTATTGCTGTTGAACCTCAGATGTTAGGTCGGCTCCGATCTTTACTCCTAGGGTCGGGTCGTCGTTTAGGAAAATCGCTAGCAATTTGCCTCCAGGCTCGGCGGTTGCGGATTTTTCCTCGACTTCCCGGGGGCCCTTGTTCTTCCTGTCCGGCCTTGTGGCTTCAACCGAGATATTATAGCACCTTCTGGCCATGGCCTGGTTGCCTCGGACTTCCCCCAACCCATTTTTGGTGGGGAACTTCATCTTTTGGTGATAGTAGAAGGCACCGCTTTCGTTCGGCTGAGGATTCCCCGGCCGAAGATTACGTTGTATGCTATCATACCTCTGATCACTATGAAGTCCACCATGACCGTAACAATTTTGGGTGGGGTGCTGAGAGTAACCGGCAGGCTTAGGGCTCCCTCAAGATAAGCGGCCTGGCCATTGAACCCGCACAGGGGGGTTCGTATCGGGCGGAGTTTAGACGGATCCTCTCCCATCTTAAGGAAACATTCATAGGATAATACATTAGGGGCACTTCCATTGTCAACTAGAATCATGTCTACGTTACAATGGTTTATTGTGGCCGATATGACTAGGGCGTCGTCATGCGGGGTGCTTAGCCCTTCCAGGTCTTGGTCAGAGAAGACTATGACCTGGGGCTCACTCGGCGGGGCCCTGGGAGGCTCGATGGCTCGGCTCGCCCGCTCAGCATGATGCTTCCTTCCTTGGCCACTGTCTCCTCCTGATGCAGCTCCTCCGGCGATGACGTTGATGTGGACCCCTTAGGGGGCGTTGTCGATTTCCTCTGGGGCGCCTTGGTCTTCCTTGTGCCCAGCCACGAACCGGGAGAGGTGCCCCTGACGAACGAGACGCTCAATCTCGTCCTAGAGCTGATGGCAGTCGCCGGTGTGATGTCCGTGGTCGCTGTGGAACAGGCAATGCTTGCTGCGACTGTAGTTCTTTGACCTCATGGGCTCGGGTTGGCGGAGGAGGCCCGAGCCTTTGATGTCTTCATATATTTCATATACCGGAGCGGTTAGGGGAGTGTACCGCTCGTACTTCCTGGACGGTTCTTTATGCTCCCCGTCTCGGTTCTGCCTCTTTCCTTGGCCCGAACTTGGCTCGGGTGCCCGCTTCTTGTCCCCATCCCAACCCGAGCCGGTTGCGTCTCGGCATGCGCTGAGCACTTCTTCGCACTCGGCATGGCGCAATGCCAGAGTCACTAGCGCAGCAAGGGTCGAGGGAGGGTGGAGACAAGTTCGCGGCGGAGGTTCTCGTCGTGGGTGCCCACGGTCAGTGCGGTTATGGCCGAGGCGACGTCCAGGCGGGGGATCCTTAGGGCTTCCGATTTGAATCGGATAATGTAGACCCGAAGCTTCTCCCCTTGCGCTTGTTTGAGGGCCAAAATCCCCGCTACCGACCTTAGGTGACCGCTGCCGGCGAAACTCTCCTTGAATACTCGCCCGAATTGCTTGAAGTCCCGGATGGATACGGGGGCGAGGGCCTGGAACCATGCTTGGGCACCTTGGACCAAGGTGGTTGCAAAGGCTCGGCACTTGATGGCGTCGGACGCTCCATGAAGGGTCATCTGGGCGTCGAAGCTGTCGAAGTGGTCGGTCGGGTCACCCTGGCCGTCGTAGGGCTTGAAGGTCAGGATGGAGGCTCTGGGAGATACCTCTACCTTCAAGATATGGTCAGAGAGCGGGGATCTCTCCTCATCCTCTGGTGGAGAGGTCTTCTGCAGGGCTCGTAGGGCACGCTCCTGCTTTGCGAAACGTCTCTCAAATTCTCACAGTCGGAGGGATAGCTCCGGCTGTCGCTGCGCCGTAGGGCTGAGGGGGCGTGATGGCAGGCTATCCTGGCGCTCCCTGGGGACTTCGGTCTTCAAGAGGGGACGGCGTGCCCCATGCTTACCCCGTTTTGGTGTGGAGGAAGCCTCTTGCTCCGGAGGGGGGGCTTGTGAGGGTCCTCCTGCTTTGTTGCAAATAAGCTGCTGCCCTCGGAGGGTGAAGCGGCCTCCGACGGTGTGCTAGACATGTTCTCGCGGGGAGGGCTCTCCGGAGGGGCGTGTGACCTTCCATCCCTGGCCGCCTGGGTCCTCATGAGTTCCACGAGGATGTCTAGTTTTGCATTGAGGGCTTGGAAGGCTTTAGCGCCGCCGTTAAGCGGCAGCCCTGCCGTAGGGGGAGGGGGCAGTCCGTCGGCGGGAGTGCTGGCACCGGAGGGGGGGTTTTGGGAGGCTTGAGGGGGGCCTCCCCCCGCCGCCACCATGGCCTTTCCCCTGTCACTAGCGGACCTCCTCCCTGAACTTCTTCACACCATACTGGCTCTTTGGTCGTTTCCCACAAACGGCGCCAGATGAAGGGACGTGATCTCGCGCGTGTCCTGAGCTGGGAGGATGATCACCGAATAGTGAACTGCAGAGAAAGGGAAACGGATCAGGAGGCCCAGGGATGGCTCCCTAGGGAAAACCCTCCGATGCCTAA
The DNA here is from genome assembly GCA_022559845.1 of Amorphophallus konjac. NCBI lineage: Eukaryota > Viridiplantae > Streptophyta > Magnoliopsida > Alismatales > Araceae > Amorphophallus > Amorphophallus konjac. The sequence continues at coordinate 90,151,886 of CM040128.1, forward strand.
GTTAGTAGAGCAATGGTGGAAGGTATGGAGGGAGGTAGAAAGAGATGCACGAGATCCCCCAACACCAAGGTGGTGAAGTGGTTCCTGGTCAGGGGATTTTAGCCGTGTATTGCCCTTACCTTCCACTGGAGGGAGTCCCTGATTTATATAGTGTGCTCACCTTATGAGTCCCGTAAGCTGAGGAGTTTCAGGCGGGAGTTACGTCCTCATCGTGGGATCTTTACGTCCTCATCGTGGGATCATGGGTCCCTTATCCTCATAAACTCCTGCTCATAAAGGGCTCTCAACGGCAGCGTGGATAAGCAATCGTCAGTCGGCCCGAGCATAAAAGGTGCCAACCCTATCCGGGCGATCGGCATAGCTCGGATGAAGTCAGGTCGGAGTGGGCGCAGAGTGCTTGCCTCTATCCCGATGAAGGGATAACTCGGGCATGGGTCTTCCTCCGTTCTGACGCTCGGGCCTTTCGAGCCTAAGGGCCGCCGAGGAAGGGTGGGATCCCGAGTAATCTTTATTGGGCTTTTTAGCCTAAGTGGGCCCTATGGGGCTGTTACTTGGATGAGCCGAGCCTCGTTTGGTCCTGATGGGCCTAGTTCGGCTGCTCTTAGATGGGCTACGGAAATCCCCATCTCCATACCCGATCTGGCTCGCCAACATAGTCCCAATTAAGAAGAAGAATGGTCAAGTCCGCATCTGTGTTGACTTCTGGGACCTCAACAAAGCTTGTCTGAAGCACGACTTCCCAGTCCCAATTATAGAAACGATGGTCAATATGACCACCGGTCATGAAGCCTTGTCTTTCATGGACGGGTCGTCCGGTTATAATCAAATACGGATGTCCCTCAAAGACAAGAACCACACAACCTTCAGATCCCCCAAGGGGATTTTCAATTACAAACGCATGCCCTTCAGTTTAAAGAATGCCGGTGATACTTACCAAAGGGTCATGACTAAAATATTCAACGAGATGCTACACAACATCGTCGAATGCTATGTCGATGACCTCGTCGTCAAGACCAAAAGGCGCGAAGACCATTTGCGCGACCTTCGCCAAGTCTTCGAGCATCTCCGGCAATATGGGCTCAAGATGAACCCCATGAAATGCGCCTTTGGCGTATCCAGCGGCAAATTCCTCGGCTTCGTCGTCAGGTACCGGGGAATCGAGGTGGATCCCAGCAAGATCAAAGCGATCCGGGAACGTCCACCACCCAGCAACATCACCGAGCTCAGGTCCTTCCAAGGGAGGCTGACCTACATTCGGAGGTTTATCTCTAACCTCTCCGGTCGATGCGCGCCTTTCAACAAGCCGATGAAGAAAGACGCCTCGTTTACATGGGACTCGGAACTTACTCCCCCAGTCCTGGGAGCACTAGTCAAGGGTAAACCCCTCATCCTTTACATTGCAGGCATGGACGCTTCGCTGGGAGCTTTGTTGGCACAGATCAATGAAGAAGGTAAAGAGCAACCCCTCTACTATCTTAGCCGGAAGTTAATCGGGGCCGAGTACTGCTACTCCCCTATGGAGAAGGTCTGCTTGGCACTGGTGTTCGCAGTCAAAAAGCTGAGGCATTACCTCCTGTCTCACCGAGTTGAGCTTATATCCAAGCACGACCCCCTGAAGTATCTCCTTCGACGACCTGTCCTCTCAGGCAGACTGGGGAGGTGGGCTCTCCTATTGATGGAGTACGACATTACCTATGTCCCCAGAAAAGCAATCAAGGGACAAGGTATGGCTGAATTCTTGGTATGCCATCCAGTTCTAGACGACTCACCCTTCAACTCGGAGCTCCCGGACGAGGAGTCCCTTACTACCCAATCGCAACAGTCGGTTGAACAGATCGGGGATGTCTTGCATTACTGGCAGCAAAGTGCTCTCACAACCACTGTTTCTCAATCACAACAACCAGTTGAACAGAGTGGAGATGTGATGGGAATCGACGCCGAGCATGTACTTTTTCTTTTGCATTTATGTCCTTTTAGTTTGTGTTTATATCCTTGGGAAAGTATGTACGCAAATGTAAGGCTTTATAAGTCAAGGAGTCATTCCAATGGATTGTGTGGGTTTTTATGCAATTATACAGTAGGACCAGCAAGGGGGCCCTCAGCCCTTTCCCATTGGTCCATGTCACCTATGTGGGGCTGGTCAACCATCCTAGGTGGCCATCTAGAAGGGTTGAATGTCAAATGCCACATGGGTAGACAAAGGGAGTAAAAAGTCTAAGGTAGGCTACCTACCATGTCAAGCTTGTCTCAAACTTGGGTTATTTTATTTTTTGTGTGTGTGTTGGTCACATTTAATCTAGGCCATTCATTCCCCATCCCTAGATCCAATAGTGGAGATTGGATTAGATTGGAGGCATATAAATACTTGTATTTTCCATTTGAATATTAATGAAAGTGAAAAAATCATTGTGCAAGAACCCCTCTCTTGGAGAATTTCGACCTCTCCTCTCTCTCCCCCTGGTTTCTTCATCCCCAACCCCCATTCTAGAGTGATATCTCCTTCCCCCCACCTCCGGTGATCATCGGTGCCGCCGCCGCCGCCGTTCGTGCCGCCATCACGCCGCCGCGGAGCCGCCTTCGGTGTTCTGTCCATCCTAGATAGAGGCTTCTTGTCCGAATATCTGCTCTCCACCATGTGACGATCTCAAGCTGCACTTTTTATGGTGTGTTCTTCCCTTGTATCTCAAGCTCCCCCTAAATTTTCACGCCCAAATTCCATCGTTTAGTATTTTCCCATTTTCGTGCATCTTTCATTCCTAGTTCTGTTTTGTCTCTGTCTACAGTGATAGCAGCCCTGTGTTTCCCACCTCCGACCATCTTTATGATTTTTCCAAACCCTCCCAATTTTACTGGGAGTTCTATCCATCACCCCCTACATTCACAAATTGCCTTAATTTTTTATAAGCCTTCTATCTATTTTTAGAAATTCGTGTTCTTCCTCAGCTACAATGTTGTCAGTCAGATCCCAGATCCGACTACCCTCCACTTCCAAAATCAGAACAAATCACCACCACCTCCAAATCCGGATCCAAAAATAGTCCTGGTTTTGTAACTTGATTTCCCACAACTTTTTTGAAGAACACAACCCCAGATTCGGACGTCTACCTCGCGTTCAAAGGCAATCCACAGGAAAGTTCTCTGCTGACTTGAGATTTCAGGCACTATACAACAGCAACCTTCAAAATTCGCCAATCAGAAGTACAGGCTTGATTATTTTTCTATAATCACCTTGTGTTGAAGCCCTTCGTAGCATCTTTTCAACGGCGCTAGTTTCGTCGCATTCCGACGTCGGGGCTGATCGCAGCGTCCGTTCTCGCCGGAGCGCGCGCCGGAAAACAGAACCGGCAGGTCCGTGGCCGGTCATTCTGATCGGTGCCGAGTGGAGCCGCCCGGCCTCCGGCCGGTGAACCAGCGTGCCGCCAGCCCAGGGAACACTTCCACAAGTGTCCCCACCACAGTGGTGACACCGGGTCCCGTACGGTCCCTTAGGACAGCACGTGGGTCCCACCGTCACTAGTTCGAGTGCTGCCGAAGAGACGCGAGAAGCCGCCCGTCAACCCGAATTCGGTCTTCCCGGGCCCATTTGTGTAGCCCTTTACCTCCCTGCGTGGAGTGGGCAGTAATTCATTTTCTGTAATATGGTGTATTAATTGTCCCGGGAGTACGAGTTTCGGCCGGGTCCGTCTTCCCCACGCCGAGCGCGTGGAGGTATCGCATTCGCTCCCTTCTCGGCATTTTGCTTACTTCATATATATTTGTTTATGCCGCTGCTAGAGAGCATGTGTAGGGATATCTAGCTCGCTTTATCTATTCATTACCGCTGCTGCGAGAGAGTGCGATATCGTTCCGTGACCCGATCCGGGTACACGAGAGAGCCGATCACCCTAGCTCATTGCCGGTTTCTCAACCGCGCACATCCGACGCTTCCCTCGTTAAGGGGCAATCACGAGCTTGTCGTGTCCGTGGTCTCGTCCCGCATCAATTTGGTATCAGAGCGAGTTGAGTCTAGGGTGTCCAAACCAAAAAAAAAAGAGTGTCATTTAAGTCTAAGTGTCTAAGTCGGTCTTAGGAGTTGCATTTGCATACCATTAATCGGTATATAAAAAGGTGTTGTCCGAACGTTAGGCTACGCCTATCGGGAAGGCCGCACACTTACGCGAGTGATCTTCGGATCGATTAACTCCGCCACGTACCGAGTCTTGGTGTCTTGTCCTTAGTGTGCATGCATCCCAACCTTTGCATTAGTCGGTCTAGTGTCTTGTCTCCGTGTGTATGCATGTCCATGTCCGCTATCCATGGCCGTTCCCCAAGGCCATGCGTCCAAGTGGTCATCTCTGGTGGCCCAAGCCAAGGCCTTCCTAGCCCGACCCTATATCGTTTCTAAAGCCGCTCTACCTAATGGGTCCACAACGGAACTCCATTTCACCGATAGGGAGTCGGATAATTGGGTTACTTTTGATATCGTGGAGTCTCTCTCCAAGACATGCGAGATTATCCGTGATGGTGATTTTGCTTGTGTTGAGTTCTATAGAAGGTCGGCTCTGTTCTTTACACCGATGGTGCATGGTGCAGGATCGGCACACTTGCTGGTCCATGCATCATTTTAGGGCAAACATGGTTAGGAGAAAGAAAGGCTAATCTTGACTGGGGCAAAAGGACTTGCACCTTATACCCACCTTACCTACTTGGCAAGATCATCTTTAAGGATAGGGCTCAATCGAGCACCCTTGTCTTTCCCGCCACCCAACCCCAGTGGCCCACTCCACCTTCGGATTCATGCTTGCCACCTCTCCTGGAGCCCACCCCTCTAGCCACCCATCATGGGAGCCACCCTCCCTTCGAGGAGCCACATTTAGAGAATGTCCATCCCGAGCCACCCGTGTTTCTTACGGGTACGCTATACATAGCCGAGCCACTTCTTAGTTGGCTCAAGGATAGCTTGGTCCCACGTCCTTACCCTTCTATGGACCCCACCTTACCTATAGTGCCCGTCAACTCCTTCCACACTACCTTTCAGTCTAGTCACCATATTGATACATTGGATGACCTTATTATGGGATTAGACACGCAATGGAAGTTGACGCACCTACTGGCCCGAGACTTTGACCAACCCGCTAGTCTTAGCTTCACCCATCCGGTCTTCGGGTCCATTACCTCCGAGTGCACCATGGGGTGTGTCCCCACGGAGATTCTTATATTCCTCCCGATGTCGGCCGAGTCCGACTTCGTTCCCTTTTGTCCAAGGGAGGAATCCTATTTTCTACACATGTCCGTCGTCCCACCGATCATAATGTATGACAGTGACTATGAATTCCAAACTTGGGACCATGTCATGTTGGAACCCACCATAAGGGGTCATACCTTCTTTGATCCCTTTGACCCCTTCCCTAGTGGATCCCTAGACCCTTCATATTCCCTTCACTTCTTCGGGGAAGTCCACCTTCATACCCCTTTCCTACGGGTCGGGTCCTCCATACCCACCAAGCCCGTCCACGATACACCTACACCCGGCTCTTCCACACCCGGCTTTCCTAGCCCACTCAAGTCTCCTAAATCTAAAGGGCCGTCCATACATGACTGGGTCATACTTGGACATTTAGGTGTACCCCATGCCACCCACCTCCGGTTACGTCAAATGCATGCATGGCACACATTCGGGTGTCCTGGCCCGCCGTCATCCATGTACGGGTCGGACTAACCATAGATTTGTCTAGAGTCATGCATGAGTCTGTTTCTTATTTGTGTGGTTTGCATTTGTGTGTTAGTGCATGGTGAGTCTGCATGTGTCTTGTGTCAGCTCGTTGTCATTCTCTTATGAGTAAGAGGCGATTGGACTCACTCGATGAGTATGGGATCGGTTCCATATCTACACCCGGATCAGTCACCTATAGGGACTCAGCGGTGATTCCTAGTCAGTCTTCGAGCTGCTTCCTTCCCTTTTGAGTGTGCCCCACCCGGAGTGTCCACCTTCGGCCCATAGCAGTCCGCGCATATCGAGTATATATGGAATGAGCAGGTGACGATCACTCGGAGTGGAGTGTACCCGCGTTACTTGGCATGGTGACGGATCCGTCGGAGTACTCGAGCATCCATACCCCTAGTCAACGGGGTCGAGTTCCTCCCACCCGGGGAGAGTTGATGGGAATCGACGCCGAGCATGTACTTTTTCTTTTGCATTTATGTCCTTTTAGTTTGTGTTTATATCCTTGGGAAAGTATGAACGCAAATGTAAGGCTTTATAAGTAAAGGAGTCATTCCCATGGATTGTGTGGGTTTTTATGCAATTATACAGTAGGACCAGCAAGGGGCCCTCAGCCCTTTTCCATTGGTCCATGTCACCTATGTGGGGCTGGTCAACCATCCTAGGTGGCCATCTAGAAGGGTTGAATGTCAAATGCCACATGGGTAGACAAAGGGAGTAAAAAGTCTAAGGTAGGCTACCTACCATGTCAAGCTTGTCTCCCACTTGGGTTATTTTATTTTTTTTGTGTGTCTTGGTCACATTTAATCTAGGCCATTCATTCCCCATCCCTAGATGCAATGGTGGAGATTGGATTAGATTGGAGGCATATAAATACTTGTATTTTCCATTTGAATATTAATGAAAGTGAAAAAATTATTGTGCAAGAACCCCTCTCTGGGAGAATTTTGACCTCTCCTCTCTCTCCCCCTGGTTTCTTCATCCCCAACCCCCATTCTAGAGTGATATCTCCTTCCCCCCACCTTCGGTGATCATCGGTGCCGCCGCCGCCGCCGTTCGTGCCGCTATCACGCCGCCGCGGAGCCGCCTTCGGTGTTCTGTCCATCCTGGATAGAGGCTTCTTGTCCGAATATCTGCTCTCCACCACATGACGATCGCAAGCTGCACTTTTTATGGTGTGTTCTTCCCTTGTATCTCAAGCTCCACCTAAATTTTCACGCCCAAATTCCATCGTTTAGTATTTTCCCATTTTCGTGCATCTTTCATTCCTAGTTCTGTTTTGTCTCTGTCTACAGTGACATCAGCCCTGTGTTTCCCACCTCCGACCATCGTTTTGATTTTTCCAAACCCTCCCAATTTTACTGGGAGTTCTGTCCATCACCGCCTACATCCACAAATTTTCTTAATTTTTTATCAGCCCTCTATCTAGTTTTAGAAATTCGTGTTCTTCCTCAGCTACAATATTATCAGTCAGATCCCAGATCCGACCACCCTCCACTTCCAAAATCAGAACAAATCACCACCACCTCCAAATCAGATCCAAAAATAGTCCTGGTTTAGTAACTTGATTTCCCACAACGTTTCTGAAGAACACAACCCCAGATTCGGACGTCTACCTTGTGGTCAAAGGCAATCCACAGGAAAGTTCTCTGCTGACCTGAGATTTCAGGCACTGTACAACAGCAACCTTCAAAATGCGCCAATCAGAAGTACAGGCTTGATTATTTTTCTGTAATCACCTTGTGTTTAAGCCCTTCGAAGCATCTTTCCAACGGCGCCAGTTTCGTCGCATTCCGACGTCGAGGCTGATCGCAGCGTCCGTTCTCGCCGGAGCGCGCGCCAGAAAACAGAACTGGCAGGTCCGTGGCCGGTCATTCCGACCGGTGCCGAACGGAGCCGCCCGGCCTCCGGCCGGCGAACCAGCGTGCCGCCAGCCCAGGGAACACTTCCACAAGTGTCCCCACCACAGTGGTGACACCGGGTCCCGTACGGTCCCTTCGGACAGCACGTGGGTCCCACCGTCACTAGTTCGGGTGCTGCCGAAGAGACGCGAGAAGCCACCCGTCAACCCGAATTTGGTCTTCCCGGGCCCGTTTGTGTAGCCCTTTACCTCCCTGCGTGGAGTGGGCAGTAATTCATTTGCTGTAATATGGTGTATTAATTGTCCCGGGAGTACGAGTTTCGGTCGGGTCCGTCTTCCCCACGTCGAGCGCGTGGAGGTATCGCATTCGCTCCCTTCTCGGCATTTTGCTTACTTCATATATATTTGTTTATGCCGTTGCTAGAGAGCATGTGTAGGGATATCTAGCTCGCTTTATCTATTCATTACCGCTGCTGCGAGAGAGTGCGACACCGTCCCGTGACCCGATCCGGGTACACGAGAGAGCCGATCACCCTAGCTCATTGCCGGTTTCTCAACTGCGCACATCCGACGCTTCCCTCGTTAAGGGGCAATCACGAGCTTGTCGTGTCTGTGGTCTCGTCCAGCATCAAGATGTCTTGCATTATTGGCAGCAAAGCGCTCTCACAACCAGCGTGCCTTGTTGGGAGCTCTACTTCGACGGTGCTTCCCGAGGGATCACCCGGAGCAACCAGGATCCAGGCACCACGACAGGTGCCCGCATTGTTTTCCTGACTCCTCAGGGTGGAGTTTTGTACAACTCATGTGCCCTCATGAAGTCCCTAACCAACAATGAAGCCGAGTATGAAGCTCTACTCATTGGGCTCCAGATGGCTCTCCACATGGGCATTAAACACCTCAAAGCCTATGGAGACTCCCAACTGATAGTCCGGCAGGTCCTCGGCATCTACGACGTGCGGAAGCCAGAGTTGGTTCCATACCACACCGCCGTCACCAGATTAACCGAGAAGTTCTATTTCTTTGAAATAGATCACATTCCCAGAAGCAACAACGCTCAGGCGGATGCCTTAGCAAAATTGGCCGCGGCCATCAAGCTCCCGCCCGAGGGCGAGGTCGACATTGTCATCAAGCACCGAAGGCTGATGCGAGCTCACTCGAAGGTGACACCGGACTCACCATTTACGAGGTCCATGACCTTGACTAGAGCACACCTCCAGATGAAGATGATTGGCGTAAGCCTATCATCAAGTTCAAGAATGGGTGGCTTCCCCCTGACCGAGCTCAAAGTTCCAGCTACTCCGCCGAGCAACCTCTTACGAGTTGATCGGCGACTCCTTGTACCTAGTCGTCCATGAAAAGGATAAGTCGATTCTCTTGAGATGTGTCTCTCTAGCCGAAGCTCGAGCCATCATGCAGGAGGTTCACTCCGGGTTGTGCAGTGCACACCAAGCCGGAGACCGAATGAAGCATAACATCAAGATCAAAGGCTTCTACTGGACAACCATGTACGCGGATTGCATCTAGTATGCCCATACATGCCATCAACGCCAAGCCTTTGGCCCAGTACTAAGGAAACCTCCCAACCCACTGCGTCCTACAGCCCCCACTTGGCCATTTGCTGAGTGGGGTATGGACATCGCGGGGCCTTTTCCGCCATCTTCCAAGGGCCATAAATACATCTTGGCCGCCACTGACTACTTCTCTCATTGGGCGGAGGCTCTCCCTTTGCGAGAGGTTACCGGCGAAATTGTTACTAGATTCGTTCGGCACTACATCATATACCGATTCGATACTCCCAGTCGCATTGTGTCTGACAATGGGACACCTTTCAAGAATAAGGCCGTATACCAACTAGCGTCCAAATTCCACATCGGCTGGAGAATCTCTTCGGTCTACAACCCTCAGGCTAACGGCTTGGCAGAAGCCTTCAACAAAACCCTCTGCAAGCTCCTGGCTAAGATGGTTAGCCACCGAAAATGCGACTGGGGTGAGAAGATATTTTTAGCATTATGGGCCTATCGGATGGTCTACAAAACCCCCACGGGGTGCTCGCCGTTCTCCCTTGCTTACGGGACCGAAGCAGTTATCCCCATCGAATGTCGGCCCTGACGAAAATGAATACCAGAGAAGGCTAGAAGAGCTCGCCGATCTCGAAGGAAAGCGACTCGAAGCCTACAAACACCTGCAGGTATACCAGGCTCGCATGGACCAAGAATACGACAAGCTCGTCAGGCAGTGAGCTTTCAAGCAAGGCGACCTCGTCATGATCAAAGAAAAAGAGGTCATGGCAGGGCGCTCCAGTGGAAAATTGTAGCCGAATTGGCGAGGTCCATACATCATCCAGAATGCCTATGAGGGTGGGCCCTACACAGTTGTTGATCACAAAGGACAGAAATCGTTCCCGCCTCTCAACGGCAAACACATGAAGCTATACTATGTGCCAGAGCATGAGTTCACATGCCAGCCAGACTAAGGCGCACGTCCCAGCTACTACCAATAAGGCCGGTCCTCCCTCGAGAAGGATCTAACCGGCCAGTCCTCACGGTCTTCAATTCCCAGCCAACCAGCCAGTTCAGCTCCTCGGAATAGCCGCTAGGCATCCGCGAGAACCGGTCTTCTGCCCTCGTTCCCGTCACTATGGGAGCGCGGGCGCTTCTGCACCAACGCCAGTCTAGCATCAGGCTCCCAGGTAAGTCAAAAAAAAAAAACAACAACAAAAAATGGGGTTAAAAATAGAGATGCCCTGGCAGACCCAGTCATCCTCACCCCAATAGGGTGGCTGGGGGCAAAAAGGCCAATACCCCGGCTGAGGTGAAAACCCGAAAGGGAACAGGCAAAATCGGAAAACCCCTCGACGTGAAAACCCGCAAGGGCGTGTCGAAAAAAGCTAAAGGGAGTCGGCTCTCGCGAAAACCCGAAAGGGCGGTAGAGTCGATAACGAGAAAATCCTCTTCTTCCTACTGTAGATCGTGATAAATCCACACATATGGAACAAACCACTCATATGAGATATGTAAAAATGATGGAGAGATGATAATAAAGACAAAAGAAAGCACGTGGTGCTATAAAGGAGAGTGATCGCCAGAGGGGTTACCTCAATAAGAATCAAAGAAGATCGCGAATACCTGGTGAAAAGTGGGATGCGGGATGAATTGTGAATTCCTTCCTCCTCCTTCTATCGGTCGGCCGACGAAGGGGGTTTTTCTTGTTGATTACCCTTGCAAAAGACAAAGAAACAAGCAAATAGAAGTGGATCAGCCAAGAGCGTATAGTATCAATCCCAAATAGATGATGTGATGATGAAGAGAGAACAAAACATGCACACCTTTTTTTTTGTTCGTTTTAAAACCCCTAAGGGTTAGGGAAGGAAAAGGATGCAATACTAATGCAAGGAAGAAAACCGTGCGATAGATGATATGGATGATGTGATGCAAAACAAAGCAAAACGAACAGAAGAAAGACCCCTTATGCTGTCCCTGTAAACAGTAAAGGGGAAGAAACCACTTGGAAGCTACGGTTCGGCTGCAGCAACAGAGAAGAAGAGAAAGCCCTTGAGAGAGCCCTTAAAGAGAGAGATCGCACAGAAGGAAGATGAAGATGGCGTATGCTCTTCTGTATATCTACGTAACTCTCTCTAACAGCCAGCGCCGTCGTTGTTGTTGTTATCGTAACCCCTCACAAGATTGACTAGAGCCCTCTTATATAGGGTTTTAACCGAAGATAATCTCAAATTTAGGAAGATAAGGACGGGCAATAGGTATCAAAGGCAGGACTCTAGTTCCAATTCGAGCAAGGAGACCATTGGAGGCAAGGAACTCTTCAGGAAAGGTATACTCGATCAGGACACTAAGGAATGAAACACGCCCTTTAGAAAGGCGTCAAATCGTAATTGACGACCTACCTTAGGACGTTACTCAAATACACGACCTGGTCAAAGGCGTCACTTCCTGGATTTAAATTTTGGAGATAAAGCATTCTTTATTTGAAAATTGTGGAAAGACGCCTGAGAGAAAGGCGTTACTTGAAAACACGCCCTGAGATAGGATGTTACTCTTTATTTGTAATTTATTTTAAAACCAGATAATACCAGGAATTGACGCCCTGAAGTTTAGTCGTCCTTTCTTTGAAAAACGCCCTAGGTAATGTCGCTTTGTAAATAACGCCCCTCTTCAGGTCGCGAATCACAAAAATGCAAGAATAAATCAAAAACACACACACAAAAAATAAAAAAACCTCATATTATAGACATATTGAAGTTCAATTTGGGGCGTCAACGTGGTGACATGAGTTTTGATTAACATAGCGTCAATTTTGGCGTGTCTACAGCTGCCCCGCCTTGGCGTCTGCTTTGGAAGGGAGTGAGACGGAATGGAGAGAAACAAAGCGCAATGAAGTGGAGCAAACTGATAAGTAGACGCCAAGGTGTAATGTGACACGCCTCAGACACTAAGCCTTGGAAATCTTTCCGAGATTCTGAATGAAACAACTCTGAGTGATTCCAAGGAAGCATCGATTTGCTGGATAAAGGAGACTAAACTAAGAAAAATGTGCGCGTGGGCACGACAGGGAGACACTATTGGAGAGCGGTTACCAGCCAACGTGGACGTGCTACAACCAAGGTAGATTTGCAGAAGAGAATTGAGACCCAGCAAAGGGACATTTTCAAGGAATCAGCCTGAGCGGCTTCAAAGAGAATAAAGTACTTGATTTGGAATGGAATATCTCATGTCAACTCAATCAAGAGTGAGTGACCTTCATTATTGCCATAATATGAAGATTTTCAGCATGAAGCTCAAAGTCCTACATGATGCATGCTGGGCTAAAAGGAAAAGATAAAATAAACTAAAAGATAGAAAATAATCAAGGATAATATTGTTAAGCCATCTAGATTTAGTCAAGAATCCTAGTCTCTGAGCTGACACTAAGCCGAAGCCCGTTTGTCCGCGCATCAACCCAGAAGGTGGAACCATTGTCCCAAACCTTTAATGACTCAACGGCCTATCTGTGTGATCAAGACTCCCATGGAATTATCACTATTTTTTGTTGACAAAGGGGAACTCAAATTCCAGATTCATCAGAACCACAAGGTCCTTGATATACTATAATAGTGTAGAATACCATATAGTAACAATGCTCACAGGAAACAAATACAAAACGATGTTGCTCCCATAGGGATCCAAGCGTCCTGAAACCTGCACTCTTCTGCACTTGAAAATTCATTAGTCCACATAATCAGAAATAATCCTCAATAAAGCATGACATGATCATAAGTGCTTAATCATTAATAATTCAAACAAAGTAATAGCACTTAAGTTCATCAAAGCGCAGGGAAAACCAAATTCATAAGCCCACAAAACACGACCGGATGTAACGGCGTTAAAATCATGAAAGGCGCCTGACCGCAGGGCGTCAAAAGATAAAACACGCCCTTCACTATGGCGTGAAAAGCATCGAGAGGCCAAGAAGGAAACGACCCAGGAAAGGGCGTTAAATAAAACACGACCTCTGCCAAGTCGTCAATTAAGAAATTAACACCCCAACAAAAGGCGTTAATTAACCTCATGCTTCCGTTTCCAATTCGAAAGCTAAACCTAGTCCTAATGGCCATCCACCTTCTAACTCCGAACAGCCTTAAACCCCTTCACCCTCCTATAAAAGGAAATACTTCCCTTAGATCAATCAAAGCAAACCCTCAGAGTTTCTCCGTTTCTTCTGTTCTTTTGTTGTTCGTGTTCTTCCTCTCGCAGGCACTGCAACTGTCTAAGCTTTTCCTGCAAACCGAAGATGGAGAGAGCGCTCAAAAGGTCCAAAACTTCCACTCCCAGGCTTACTGAGATCAACGGGCACATCAGCAATAGAATTTCCCTGAATCAGGTAATGATTGATTCTTCTGTTCTGCTTACAGCATACCTTCACGTCTTTCTACCTTTCTTCTGATCCTTCTTGTTTCCTTCCTCTGTATGCTTATTCATCCCTTTGTCTATGCATTTTTCCTTTTCTTCCACAGGACTATCCTAATGTGCCAGGAGCCCGGAGGTTTACCAAAATCAAGTGGCTGCCACTTATCCTCTCCAAGTTCTCTTCGGATATGAGGGTATACCTAGCAAGATGGCACCTTTTAGGTCTAGTTACCCATGCCAAACACTATGATCAAATCCACTTAGATTGGGCTGCCATAGGAGCTTTAATTGAAATATGGCACCCTTCCACTCATACCTTTCTCTTTTCAACCTTTGAAGCCACCATCATATTAGAAGAATTAGAATTGATCTTGGGCTTGAAGAGGATGAAGCAAGGGGATGAGGAAAAGATGGCCATCATGCCAAAACCAATCTCCTCACATGAACTATTAACCACATTGATACCTAGTCCAAACCTAGTGAATCAAATCAAGGCCACCAAGGGAATCAATCTTCTGAAGCTTGCTTCGTGGGTGTACAAGAGAGTAGATCAAGCCAAAGAAGATGAGGAGATAGAACGGATAGCAAAGGCCTTCGTGGTGTGTTTGGCAGGAGCGATATTATTCCCATCCACAGAGGACTTCCTAGAAGAGGCCCAATTAAGCACCGTGGTGAGCTTATGGGAAGGAGATAGAGTGGGACCGGCTATTCTAGCCTATCTCTATAGCGGGCTAACCTCAGCAGTAATGGGAAGGCCCATCTACGGATGCATGCTAGCTCTCTCTAGTTGGGTAGATCTCCACTTCAAGTTCGATCCATGTGATGAGGCCCAACAATCCTCAAGAATCTTCTCAAAAAGCCCACTCTCTTACATGACCGGCTCACTTGGGATAAGCAATAGAGTGATGAACCGAATTCCTCAAATCAAGGAGAGAGTGGAATGGCGAGAACACCTCAAGGTGATGCCAAAGAATCTCTTTACTTGCGCCCCGGGAATACTCAAGACTCAAGAACTCCGTGCAAGATTCTCCCCCAGCACGAACCTTAGACTCATCGGCGCTTCAGATTTCGTGCTATACAATTCATATCGGTGCCTTCCTCAACTCGGGCTTCCACGGCAAGTGTTTGAAGATCCATCTCATCTCCCTCTGATCAAGACACGGGACCTTGGCAGCAATGAGGATGGAGAAGAAACAACCACTATCCAAGCTCTGTGGAAGATCAATAAAGCACACCAGCCTGTGGAAAATTTAGAAGAAAACAGAGATGAATGGAAGTCTTATGTAACTGCTTTGAGAAAACTGAGGCCCAAAGTGGCTCATTAATTGCAATGTAATCTTTCTTTCAAATGAATCAATAATATTTTTCTGATTGAGCCATATCACTGCGTTTTCGATCAAATCCTCCAAAAGCCTGTGATTCTGTTGCAAATAATGACTCAAGCAACGTCATTAATTCATAAAGTGACGTCTCAACATAGGTCGCCTCCCATTGCCCCCTCTCTTAAAATGGACGCCTCCACCGATGGGCGTTAACTGAATAACGACCTAAACCAGGGCGTTAATTGATTCAAATCCCCAAAATATATTCGTTGAAATTCTAAAAGTAACGCCCTCAGAAAAGCCACGTTTCATCAAAATAACGTCTTGAGCTCAGACGTTAATAAAAAACAGTAATAATTACTCCTCTCCCATCAATCAATCCCCATTGAATGCGTCTGACGACGGTTATCATTCCCCATGCATAACAAAATAACGCCTCAAGCAATGTCGTCCATTATCAAAACACGCCTTTAACTGGGGTCGTCACTTTCACAAAACACGCCCCTCCTTAGGGCGTTACTTCTTTTTGACCGTTCAACTTTCCTTTCCCTCCTTTCTTCTTCTTCCTTCGTCCTATTTTCTCTTCCTTCTCTTTCTTTCCTCCTTCTGCAACCCTAACTGCAACCCTCGTTCTCCCTCTCTCTATCTTTCTCACTCTCTCCCATTCTCACCCTAGCCTTGAACGATGGCCGGCGGTGGCGCTCACAAGCGGCAGTGGGTGGCCGCCCCCGAGGTTGTTGATCTAGGCGAGGATGCCCACGCCGAGGAGGAAGCTCCTCCGGTGATGGCCGAAGGGGATCCACCGGCGGCGGAGCATGGTGACAAAGCCGGAGAAGAACAAGAAGGCGACGGTGAAGACAGAGAAGACGGAGAAGGCGAGGAAGAAGGTGAAGGAAATGAAGAAGGACAAGACGAGGAAGAAGAAGAAAGAAATGAAGAAGAACAACCGAGGGCCGTCGTCCCACGCCCCGGCCAACTTCGGCGGCCACGTCATCCACGCCCCCAACCGGCAGAGCCAAAGCACCGCAAGGTAGGCCCCCAACCCAATTTCTATTTTTTTTAATTTTATTTTCATTTTTTCTGTAATTTCCATAGCCCTCGGGTAAAAACCCCTGTAACTCAGAAAAGAGACGCCCCCAGTAAGGGCGGGATTTAACAGAAGACGCCCAAGCCAGGGACGTTAATTCATTTTATTTTCTGCAAAATAATTAACCTCATGAAAACACACCCTAAAGCATGTCGTCCATTAAAAATTTATCATTTCTCATATCATGCTCTTAATTCAATTAATTTCCATGCTTTTATTTATTTTTCCATGAATTATTCGCATGCTGTTATTTTTATTTCATTTTCTAAAAGTCCTGAAAACAACGCCCCCCACCAGGGCGTTAATTCAATGAAAGACGACCAAACCAGCGGACGTCAAATCATTAATTTCAAAAATCATTATGAGGCCCCAAAACTCCCATCTGAAAACAACGTCCCACACAGGGGCGTGACTTAAGCAAAAGATGACCCTGGGATGGGCGTCTCCTAAAAAAACTTAAGAAATTAGAGATTAACCACCAAACCACGCCCAATACAGAGGCGTTCTTAGATAAACAGCGACCTAGGGTAGGTCGTGAATTCAAAGCACACTTAAGAACCACGCCCCTCCCAGGGGCGCTAATTCAACAAACCACGACCCAAGGGTGGTCGCTAATTAAAATCAAACATCAACATAACCCAGGGCAATCAAAATGAGATTCAGCGTGAATAATCAAAATAATTAAGCGAAAATTCTTTTCTTTGTGCATGCAGGGGTTGATGAGGACGCGCATCTCCTAGGTCATGGTCCGGGCAGCATACCACGGCCTCCCTGAGTTTCAGAGAGAGAGGGTATATGCCATGGGGTTTGGGGCCTTTCTATCCATAGAGCCAGTTAGGCCAGACCTACCACTTATCCAGGTTCTACGGGAGAGATGGGACAGGACTAGCCGGGCATTCCTGATGCCCTGGGGGCATATGGTTCCTACCCTGGAGGATGTAGCCAGGATTACAGGGTTGAGGGTAGACGGAGAGGCTGTGAGCGGGATCACCTTACCAGACTACACCGAGCTTACCCAGAGGTTGCTAGGATTGGAGATGGTCTATGAGACACCCAGCGAGTGTAGGACTATTTTCCGCATAGACCTGACTTCGGTGATGGGCTTAGGGGATGCTAGGCATAGGTCCGGGGAGACCCTAGAGCAGTTCTCGCAGAGGCTGACTGACGGGGCTAGGGCGGTCTACTGCCAGGACCCGGCAGACAGGGAGAGAGCAGACCTTGACCTGAGGAGGTTTCTACTGCTGCTACTAGGGAGGCTATTGCTCGGCACGAAGGGCGACATCATCAACTACCGATTCCTGGGGATCCTTGAGGACTTAGAGGGAGTTGGCAGGTATGCCTGGGGAGCTGCGCTGCTGGCGCACATGATGGCCGACCTGTCCACGGGGACAGGACGAGAGACGACCGTCAGCGGTTTCTCACCTTTTCTTCAGGTATGCAATTTTTTGTATGAATGTTGAATGTGAATGCGTATGAATGTCTTGCTAATATGGTGCATGGATGCAGGTTTGGAGCCACCTATACATGCCGATGGGGCGCACCGACCCACGGCCTGGAGGTGAGGGAGCGTTCCCTCTAGCGCGGCGCTGGCTGCCGGTGGTCTTCGGGGCCCCACTCGGCTACGAGTTGTGGGTTCTACGGAGAGAGTTCCGCGACTTCCCTCCCTCGCTGGTATGTATGAATGCATTATTTATTTATTTATTTGAATTTATTATGATTATGATGGAATGATGATGATATGCATGTTTATGGATGTAGGTGCGATGGAGACCCTATGAGGGTATGACGGACGACGACCAGCCGTGGGTCGTAGCGGGCCGTCCTCGCTTTGAGCGTGAGCTTTGGGTTCACTGCTTGAGCGAGATCGAGCCGTTACGGCTTAGGTTGGTGATGAGGACCCTGGGCCTACACCAGGAGTGGGTAGAGGTCGGCGAGCCACGAGGGATCGGGAAGAAGACGCGCGGTCGCACAAAGGCGATCGACTGGAGAGTGCGGTTCGAGGAGCAGTACGCCGACTGGCAGCGAGGCGGGACCAGAGTCACCTCTCGGGCGACTGACAGCTCCGAGTACCTCCGGCGCTACTGGGAGGTGTACGCCAGACGTCCACAGATGAGGGTCCTAGGGGTACGTATGAATGCAATTATTTTAAATGCAAATGCTTATGTATATCTATTATGCAACTAAGGTGTAATGTATGCAGGACGCGCGTGATATTGCAGCGATGGATGCACAGGCCTACCTATACAGCCTGGTGGACCAGCTAGCTACCACGCGGGCAGACTTAGAGACCCTGGTGAGTTTTTAAATTATTTCTGTATGCAAATGTGTTTTTTTTGTTGAATTATTGATGATTAGCCACTGACGATCTTAATGAATGCAGCGTGCCCAGCAGGGAGCAGTGAGGAGAGATCCAGGGGAGGCCTCTAGCTCGAGGGGACCCAGTGCAGAGGCGACTGCACTGGCAGAGCAGCTGGCAGGAGCAGAGGCACGGGCTGAGGCAGCAGAGCGCGACCTCGCCTCACGGGTAAATTCTAAACTCAAACCTCATTCAAATATTGATTATATATAGCATTGTGTACTGATGAAGTTGTTTTGCAGACTGAGGAGCTCCGAGCCGCTCTTGCTTGCGTTGATGAGGGCTTCCATGTGACGAGCACACAGGTGAGTGGTTCAATCATGTGTTGCTTGAATTGCTAGATTACTGAATCATTGCATTAATTATGGAATTGATGATTTGTTTACCTGTTTGCAGGCTACTCAGCTTCAGGCGGTACGTACCGAGTTGGCGATCCGTGATCGGCGGATCTCAGAGCTAGAGAGGACCTTGAGGTGTCGGGAGGAGCTGCCTCAGGATGTGGCAGAGTTACGGGTCGCCCTCGAGCTGGAGAGGAGGGAGCGGGCCCGGGAGCGCGAGGAGCGTGCTCGTGAGCACGAGGAGCTGGCGGACCTGAGGACTCAGCTAGTCCTTTCTCAGGAGCGGCTTCGAGTGTCGGAGGAGCGTCTGCAGCGAGGCCGGGAGCGGGCGCGAGTGGCAGGGTTCAGCTTGGGTGGCTCCTCTTACATGGCGGGCTCCTCCTTTCGACCGAGGAGTGAGACAGGGGACCAGGCTCGAGGTCCAGCGGCTTCACGGGGCTCCATGCCCCCCCCACCAGCACCACCTCGGGACGCCGAGGGTGAGGTTGAGAGCAGGAGAGAGGAGGGTGGGGGCGAGAGCTGAGAGACTTACTTGTACCCCTCCACCTTCACACCTGTACATGAGATATATATATATATATATGAGATTTGAGCTTTTGTTTACCTGAGCACTTTGTGTGGTTGTGGACTTGTGTTTGTGTACTTTTCTCTTTCCACGTTCTTCGTTTTTGCTTCGCTTTGCCCTGTTCCTGCAACTGTAATCCACACTTTGAACAAACAGGTTAATTCATCTGTTCGACTTGGCCCCTTGCTCAATAAGCAAGGGGTATCAATATTTTGACCTTAATGACGGGTCAAGGGGCCAAGCCTTTAATCAAATACGGTAAATGAAATAACTGATAAAAAAGGGGAGATGCGACATGCAAGCACTCATATGTAGACGGTAAATAAAAGATGCCCATGCAAAAGAATGCAAGCATACATCGTGAAGAAATGCATTTTTTTATATATTATATATTTTTTTTGTTATTTTCCTGAAAGACGCACCCTAGATAAGGTCGTTCTTCAAACAAAAGACGTCCTAGGTGACGGCGTGAATTTTGATAAAGATTTCGAATTTTGAGAGAGTGACGACCTGAACAAAGGCGTTATTTTAAAAGAGACGGCCTAAACAAAGGCGTTACTTAAATAAAAAGCGCCTTAAGGGAAGGCGTTAATTGTTTTTATTTTTCAAATTGGGTTGACAAGGCTACCCAGACCGTGGGTCCTACACGGTCACCATTAAAATTCATTAACCTTTCTTGAATAATTAAAAGGGAGTTTACGTGATAATGATTAACTTATATTCAAGATTTCGCATGGTGCAATCTCCTAGGTCCGTCTCGACCATTCTGCCGGATTATGATTTACCACAAAGGAAGGGATGGAAGAAGATATAAGGGAGCCCATAAGGGATTCTGAGATGCCCGAAGCAAAGCTACCTCCCCTGCCCTATGCCCGTTGGGGTTCGGTCTTTGGCGTAGGGAAACTTTGTTGCCTTTCGCCTCTTTTATATTGCACGCATACGCCCAAGGTTTTCCTTGTGGGGACTTTGCCCTCTTGACATGCTTTTCTTTTAACCACTTGACTTTCACTTTGAAATTGATTTGCATTGAGCAACCTAATTGTACTTGGGCTTTTTGCGGCATTTTGTTCCCTTTTGGGCCCTGACTTCCACCTACTAGGGCGGTGGATAGGCTTGGTGGATCTACCCCGAGACCTCCCTTCCTCCCTTATGGGCCGAAGAGGAAAAGAATGGGTATTATCTTCACCTTTATTCAGGTTTTAACTTTCCATCGGATCTTGCACCGCTTGAGTTCAAGAATAAAGCGTGTTAGTGTGTGCGGGTGTCAACCCCATTTTAAGCTAATCAAGCCTGATAAATGAATTCTAAATTTTGACCTTTCGGTTTTTAGGCCCTCGTGTGCCATGGCAGCCCTTTTGAAAATTTTCAATATTCATTTTTTTTGGATTTTAGAAATTCTACATATATTTTTTTTTGGATTTTGGAAATCAAGGGTAGTGTTTCTTAAGATACAAACCATTCCAAGGGTGATTTAACTCTTCTCCTTCAGCATTAATCAGTTTATAAGTATTGCCAGGATAAACATCTTTTATAACAAAAGGTCCATCCCAATTTGGTTGGAGTTTTGAGCGGGGGCCTCCAGGTTTTACAAAAATTCTCTTGATTACCATCTCACCAACTTTAAATTTTCTCTCAATTACCTTCTTTTGATAAAAACGTGAGAGCCTGTTCTGATAAACACGCGCATGCTCAGCGGCGACCAGACGCTTCTCATCTAGGAGTTCCAATTGAGCAAGGAGTGAATCACGATGCTCATCAATAGAGAGTTCCTTGTCCAATTGTACTCGTAGAGATGGAATGAGAATCTCATAAGGGACTACCGCCTCCATTCCATAAGTAAGGGCGAAAGGGGTTTACCCAGTGGGGGTACGAATG
Organism: Amorphophallus konjac; assembly: GCA_022559845.1. NCBI lineage: Eukaryota > Viridiplantae > Streptophyta > Magnoliopsida > Alismatales > Araceae > Amorphophallus > Amorphophallus konjac. Next base: position 90,172,891 of record CM040128.1, read on the forward strand.
GAAGTGCGATAGGCCCAGAGAGCTTCAACTAGCTTGTCCGGCCAATCCGAAAATTTATTAGCCTCACACATCTTTTTAACAATTTTGATCAAAGTTTTGTTAGTTGCCTCTGCTTGACCATTGCTCTGCGGATAATAGGGGAAGAATGATGCAATGCAATGCTATACATGTTGCAGAGATCCTTGAGCTCTTGAGAAATAAATTGGGGTCCATTATCGGTGACGATGGTGCTTGGGATGCCGAACCTTGCGATGATGTTCTTCATTATGAACTTGCAGACAGTTGAGGCTTTGATCTCCACGTAAGCTTCTACTTCCGCCCACTTGGTGAAGTATTCCGTTGCCGTCAGGATGAATGACTTTTGCTTGGTCAAGAGGTTCGAATCACCAAGAGGTCCAATGATATCAAAAGCCCACATGGAGAAGGGCCATGGGGAGGACATAGGATGGAGTGAAGAAGCAGAAGAATGAATTTTGTCGGCGTGCAGCTGGCACTTAACACACCTACGAACATAAATGGAACAATCCTCTTCTAGAGTTGGCCAATAGAAACCTAGCCTAAGAATCTTCTTAGCTAGCATCTGGCTGTTCGCATGACCACCACACACTCCAGAATGCGCCTCTTCCACAACCTTCCAATATTCATCATCATCGAGGCATCTTAATAAAACACCAGTGAGCCCTCTTCTGTAGAGCACACCTCCAACCAAAACATAACGCTGAGCCACTCTTCTAATTGCTTTCTTCTCTTCCACAGTGGCTTCCTCGGGATAAGACTGATCATTGCAATATCTGACAATCTCATAATACCAAGGTTTCTCTTCATCAGCCAACTCTTCTTGCCAATCCAATAGCATGACCTCTTTGCCTTTAAGAGCTTCCTTCTGCCTGTCCTTCTCAAGCACCTTATCCCTAACATCGAGGAATGCACGATCCTTAATATATAGTTGGAGTGTCACACTGATGAATCAGAGGAACATGAAAATCACGCTCAGGAGGGAAGACCAAAGCAGAGGCCAAAGAGGCAAGAGCGTCGGCTAAGATGTTCTGGCTACGAGGAACATGCACGAAGATTAACTTGGTGAAGAGTTTGGCATAAGCTGAAGCAAGTTCCTGGTAGGGTTTAAGCTTAGGATTGATAGTGCGGCATTTGACGAGCACCTGGCGCAGAATAAGCTGACTATCACCCATAATTCGCAAATGAGTAACACCATATTTATGAGCGGTTTGAAGATCGGCCAAAAGAGCCTCATACTCAGCTATGTTGTTTGTGACAGGGAAAGTGAGCCGAGCAGCAAACGGGATGGTGACCCCTTCTGGTGTTAAAAGAACCATGCCGATCCCTCTTCCTTGGGAATTTAGAGCTCCATCAAAATGTAATGTCCACATAGGATGATGGGGTTGATTGATGGACATCAGTTCCTCATCTGGAAACTCCGAATTGACAGGATCAAAGCGAGGTAGAGGGTGATGAGCAAGATGTTCGGCAATGGCGTAGCCTTTGATAGCTTTCTGTTGAATGTAAGTGATATCAAACTGAGAAAGGAAGCTTTGCCAACGTGCTAATCGATCAGTGAGGATGGATTTTTCAAGAAGAAATTTAATCGGATTCATGCGTGCAATGAGGTGAACCTCGTGAGCTAAGAAATAGTGTTTTAATTTCTGAACTACCCAGACCAAAGCTGCACAAGTCTTCTCCATGGCTGAGTACCTCTGCTCACACGAGTTTAAAAGTTTAGACAAATAGTATGCTGCCCTCTCCTTCCCTTCTCCATCCACCTGAGCTAAGACAGCACCTACGGAGTCATCTAGGATAGAAACATAGAGGATAAGTGGTTTGCCTGGAATTGGCGGCCTCAGGATAGGAGGATTGGCCAAATAATCCTTTAATCCGTCAAAGGCTGCCTGACACTTGTCATCCCAATTAAACTTGACTTCCGGCTTAGTGAGCTCGTAAAACGGCCTGCATCGTTGTGAATGCTGGGAGACGAAGCGGCGAATAAATTGCAACCTCCCGATTAATCCTCAAACTTCCTTCAGATTCTTGGGAGGAGGCATATCTCTAATGGCCTTCGCCTTGTTGGGATCAACTTCAATTCCCCTCTTGCTAACAATGAAACCAAGCAACTTCCAGATGATACGCCAAATACACACTTCTTGGGGTTCATCTTCAATTGGTATTCTCGTGATCTTTGCAGGACCTTAGCTAGAACCCCAGGATGCTCAATCCTTGTTCTTGATTTCACTACCAGATCATCCACATATACCTCAATATAAATATGAATCATGTCATGAAAAATTGCCATCATAGCCCTCTAGTAGGTGGCTCCGGCATTCTTGAGTCCAAAAGGCATGACCACATAACAGTATGTGCCCCACGCTGTAGTGAATGATGTTTTCTCTTGATCTTCCTCAGCTAGGCGAATCTGATTGTAGCCTGAAAAGCCGTCCATGAAAGAGAGAGTCTCAAATCCTGCCGTATTATCGATTAGAACATCAATATGAGGGAGGGGGAAGTCATCTTTAGGACACGCACGGTTGAGGTCCCGGAAGTCTATACAAATCCAAACCTTTCCATCTTTCTTCATGACTGGGATGATGTTAGCCACCCAGTTGGGATAGAGGACAACTCTAACAAATCTAGCCTTATGGAGCTTGTCGACCTCTTCTTTCATCTTTAAAGCCATATTAGGGTGGAAACGCCTCAACCGTTGCTTGACCGGGACAGACCCTGGCTTAAGTGTAAGGCGGTGTTCAACAAGCGCAGGGTCTAATCCAGGCATATCCTCATAACTCCACACAAACGTGTCCTTGTATTCTTGAAGAACCAAAATAAGTGCCTCCTCTTCAGAGGGCGGCAAATTCTTGCTGATGAGGACAATTCTAGGGTCTTCCTCGGTACCCAAATTAATTTCTTTGGTAGGCTCTTCTACAGAGGCTGATGGTTTGTCGAATCTTTTCATGCCACTGGCAAAGGCATCAGCCTCGTCCTCATATCCTTCAAAACTTTCATCCCCCTCTTCAATAGGGTCTTCATCATTCATGATTTCGTAGACACCTAAACCCTCATAAGAAATATTAGCATCCTCATATTCCAACTCTGGCAGGATAATCGGCTTCTCCACGAATTCAGGAAGAGCTAAACAAGCCTGGCATCTTCTGGCCAACTCTAACAGAAATCTATGCGGAATCTGCTTACCCTTGGATTTCTTATAAGAATCTACCCCATGAATTTTATTAGAAGAAGAGGAGGAGCAACTAGCTTGATCAGTAGAAGGGAAAGAAGGAGGTGAAAAAGTGGATACAGAAGGAGGTACAGATGAAGACCCCTCATCGGAGGGGGAAAAGAGATTTATCAAGGAATCTTGAAAGAGCGGCCCGTGGGTCGGGACACACTCGGGAAGGAGATAAGAGGTTTCCTTAAAAGTGATGGAGGATTGGAGAGTTGGAATTTTGGCATTTTTTTTCTTTTTCATCTTTATTTTCATCTTTATTTTTATTCTCTTTTTCTAGAAGAAAGCAATGCGAGGGGAGAATAGCAAGAGGAGTGGAGATTGCAAGATTGGAGAAAGATTGAATCGGTGGTGGCCCACGTGGGGGCGCAATGGAGAGTTTAGAAAATCGCTCGGGGAGCAAGGGAGGAATCAGCAGAGAAACGTGGATTGAATTTGGAGAAAAATTGATCGTAATCGGTGGCGGTCTTGGCACGCGACCAAACCAATGAGAATATAGAGAAGTAAGAACAGATGGATGCATGGAAGTGAGAGAAAAGAGGCCGGCCCACAGCCTGTCCATAGTGAAACCTTCCTCAAACGGAATATCTGGCTCCCCAGTGTCTGTGTAATCACTCAGCAACTGCCTCTTGTCTGTAATCACAGCAGGCATTTCAATCAATTCATGTATTAGTGGCGGCCATTACGGATCAGTCGGCATAAAGAGGCGGCTCAAGGAAATAGTGATATCATTCATATCAAACCACCTGTACCAGTCAGATTCCGGATCATCCATTTTCCTTCTTTTGTCAGGCCTTAAGGACTCCAGGGCTTTGTATGTGGCTAGCGGGGCAATATGACGAGCAAACTGTCTAGCATGAACATCCTGACAGTCTAGTGAAGTGATTATTGTAGTTTGCTCACTATTCTGAAAGCCACCCGTGACAAAATGTGTCTGCAATGTCCAGGTAAGCGGCTGGCGATCTGTCTTCAATGTAGATGTCATAACTGCCCATGGTTCATCTTCATTTTTGCCCGGCCCTTTGTAGCCCAGGCCGCCTCGTGCAATCAATTTCTGAGGCTTAACGGGCCTAGTTTTGCCTTGGAGCTTGACACCCAGACCTTTGCCGTTTTGATACCCCATTTTCATTAGAATATTCCAGCCAGGGGTGTTTATCATGCTTTTCTTCTTCTTCCCCTTGGAAGGTAGGGGTGTCATAGCAACTGTTATAACTGTTTCCGACATCGGCCTTGGGTGAGGAAGGTCCAGCACTGATAGTAACGGCTTGTTAGCAGGCCAAATAGAAGGAACTGACGAAGCTAAGTGTATGTCTTCCTCTGGCAGAATTGGCATACTGGTGACCTTGATAATGCAGCCCTTATGTGGAAATTTGACGCACTGATGATTTGTGGAGGGCACTGCATCGAGCTGCTGAATGTAGGGGCAGCCCAGAATGCCATTAAATGTTGGATCCATGTCCAAAATATGGAAATCTACAGTGATGGTGGCTGGACCCAAACTGACCTTCAGTGTTATCATGCCTAGAGGAGGCTTCTTAGTGTTATCATATGCAGTGACTGTTATGGTGGATGGCCGAATCAGATTCTCGGGAACGCCGAACATCTTCAAAGTGCTCGGCGGCAAGACGTTGATGGATGCCCTAGTGTCCACCAAACACTGTTGTACAGCCACCTTATTGATATCAACTGTGATGCATAGAGCATATTTTCTTGCTGAGATTGGTGCCAGATCATGCTCATAAAACGTGATTGCTGGTTGACTGCCAGTAGGTGTTAAGACTGCGGTTATCTGCTCGATCGGAATGTCCTCATTGACCATGACTTTCTGTAGATATTCCTTTAGAGCCATCTAATGAGTGGTCGACCTCTTGATCAGTTCTAGAATTGAAATTCTTGCCGGAGTCCAGTCCAAATGCTTTAACAAGTCGTATTCTGTGCCTGGTATGGACCCCTGTTCTTGTTCCTGTTCTTGCGGCCCCTGCGCGGGCTCTAACTCTCTCTGTGGAAAAATGCGGTGGAACATCCGTCCACTGCGGAGCGGCGCCACGCCTTGACGCGCCTCTGTCGGGGCAAGTGTGGGAGGAGGGTTAGAAGAAGAAGAGGGTGTGTTAGTGTTGATAAGCGGTGGAGGAGTGTTTGAAGAAGGAGCCCCCACGGGGTGTTGATGAAGAGTTCAATAAAGATGCCCCCGTTGGAGGCGTAGGAGTAGAAAGGGATACCCGAATGCGGGGGGAATTGGTGGGTGGTGGAATGAGGAGAGGTCTGGGTACAAAAGGTGGGGGAACCGATGGTGGGGGAATCCTTGCTGGTGAAGGAGTAGTGGTGGCGGGTGCAGTGAGCGTTGGCAATGAGCGGATAAGGAGTGGCCTAGATGGTGAAAGTGAAGGGTTAGTGGTGGATGGAGAAGTTTGCTGTGTGGTAGGCTGTGGAGGTGGTAAACAGGTAAGGAGAGATCGGGCTGGCAAGGTTGGAGAATTGGTGGGAGGAGGTGGATTAACGGGGCGTAAGAGAGAACGGCCCAATTGAGGGGTAGAGGAAGGAGGGAGAGTGCACAAAAGGCGCGGAGGTTGATTTTGATTGTGATGAAATGCCCCGATAGAGGCATTTTCTTCATGCCATCCCTGCCCTCTTTCCACCTCGGAGAGAGACGTGACAGGGTTCACGTGCTGGTTTGGCGGGTGCTCCGGCAGTGGATTGTGGACAATCCCCATATCCTGCTGAGGCGCTGGAGCTTGTTGTTGCTGCTGTGGAGCTGGTTGCTGTGGCTGCTGAGCCTGTTGCTACCGAGGAGGCCTTCTTTCTTTCATGGTGGCAATAAACTGCCTCATCTCATCCTAGTTGATGCCGCCCTGGTCATTTAGATCATAAATATAATCTCTAAAGTGAAAGTAACGATCAAGGTTGTGACCAGGTGCGCGATGGAAAGCGCAGTAACGGGATGTGTCAACATTAGCGGGCCACACTGCTCTTTCCCTTGGTAACACGAGCAAGTTGGCGGCCATTAAGGCGTTGAAAATATCCGGGAGACTTTCTGGCAGTGGAGGGTAGTGGGCTCTCTTGGGGCCAAGTGGTGGCCTCCGTTGTTGTTGTTGGACATAGTTGGTAGGTGGTGGTACTATTGCGGAGCTGGAGGGTCAGCGCGGTGCGCTTGGTTTTGTGGTGGAGCAAAGGAATGTTGGGGTGCGAATTGGTGTTGTGGAGTGGAGTTGAAATGGGGGTTTTGTGGTGGAGGTGGGTTAGGCCGTGGGTTAGATTGATGGTGGGGGTGGCCAACTACGCCAACCTGCTCGTTTGCAATTGTGCCCTCAGTCATGGGCCCGCTGTTGTTGACAGTTGTGGTTTTCTTAAATAGCCGTGGCTTTGGCTCAAACATGCCCATAATGGGCGAATCCTTCATCTGTGTCTGAATATAACGAGCTCTTTCATAGAGCTCCTCCATGGTTGTTAATCTGTTCATGGCCAGTATGTGCCGGAACTGAGGAGTTGCATTGGAAATTATCATCTTAACTTGTTCTTGTTCTGCCAAAGTGTCTTTCAACTTCTCGGCCATTGAACGCCACCTATCAGCAAATATGATGAAGTCCTCCTCGGGCTTCATTTTTTCTGCAACCAAATCGGTGACTGAGAGGGAGGGCCCGACCCGGTCCCTATACTTCTGCAGGAACTTCTTCTGAACAATATCGAAGTCACTAGCATCTACCGAATCCAAGGAATAGAACCACTCGAGGGCTGGCCCCTCTAAAGATCTTCTAAACAAATAAGCCAATGAGGCTTTGTTGCCCTTCCAAAAGGACGTTTCATACATAAAATCCTTCAGATGGATAAAAGGATTGCCAGTGCCATTATATCGTCGGAAGTTCGGCATCTCAGAAGGTGGTAAATGAAAAACTGGCAATGTAGGAAGGGAGATTTCTGGGGCATTCTTGGCTGCAGTAACCTTGTTGAGTTTTTCTTCCATGCTAGCCAATTTCTGAAGCAGCAAAGCATTAGTGTCTGCCTCGACTGGGGCCGGATTTTGAACAAAAGAATGCGGTATAGGCATCCGTAGAATTTGAGGAGGTTGGAGAAATTGGTGCTTAACCGCAGAGTAGCTCGCCTGTTGGGCCGGCATGGCCGCAGCGGGCGTTGGTGGACGGGAAGGAGGTTTATGCAAGACCGCCTGGTCATTAACAATGTGATGGTCACTCACGGCCGGAGGGGGATTGGAGGAGGAAGAGGGAACAGACTTCCCCTTCAAAGCGGCCTGGACAGCCTGCCGCTGGGAATCATCTAACTGAGAGAAAGCTTGAATTAAATCGGTGACATTAATGGATGGGGAAGAATTCCCCGAGGTATTGGAAGGTAAAGCCTGAGAGGAGGGTTCAACCTCTTGGGAAGTGGTATCAACCACATGAACCTGAGGGTAATGAGACTGAGGAGGAGGGTAATTTCCCTCATGATAAATGGAATCTTGGAGGGGGATTTCATATTGACCAAAAACATTCTCATCCTCATCATCATAAGAATACCCATAGCCTGCCATGTTGATGATTTTACCTGAACGGAGTTTCATGTTTAAGAAGAGAGAAAGCTTTATAAAATGGGTTATGACACAAAAGCACTCAATCCAAGCAAACTTTAATCAAATCAACCCAACCAAATTTATGCAATCAAGTTGAGATGGACGTAAGATTTTAATGTTATGATTGAGATTAGAGTGGATTGATTGTAGAGTAATTCCCTCTTTTGCAAAGTGAAACCTAGTTTGAATCCAAGTGTGACCTCCGGGTCAACTAGGTTCTTTCTCTCTCTTCACCAACGATAGGTTTTCTATACTCCGGGTACTTCAAGGGTACAACCAGCCCGGCGTCCGTGAGGGAATCCACGGGTGCGGGGACTTATGGAGGTCTTGGAAAAAGGATTTCCGGTCCAAAGAGACGGAATGCTCAATGGAGGGTTGTCCCGATTCCAAGAGAGGTGTGTGGGATCCTAGTGTAGAGAGATGAGGTCTCTCAACCAAATGCCACAAGATGCAAGGCAATATGAGCAGATCACAGCAATATAGCTAAATAATCAATATAAGAATCAATGCAGCACGAATAAGCACAGACAGCAGGGTTCTGTAAAAACACAGGAAAGAGACAACCTGGGAACGGTCGCTATTAATGAAAGAGACGACAGGATGACTATCGTGAATCACTGTGGGAGACAACAGGCAGCAGTGAGAAAAACACGCCTTAGTGTGAGGCGCTATATGTGAAAAGGACGCCTCTTGGTGAGGGCGTCAAATGTGAAAACGCGCCTTGATGGGAGGCGCTATGCAATAAAGGGACGCCCTGGAGAAGGGCGTGAATTCACAGACAGCGTAATAAAAGCAGGAAATATGATGAAAGACGCCTTCGAAGAAGCCGTTAAACAGAAAGCAGACGCCCTGGAGGAAGGCGTTAAAATGAAACGCGCCTCTGGGTGAGGCGTTAATTCAGCTGATCCCGGGGAGTGTGCACAGTGGAGGGTGCGCGTGGGGCACAAAGGAGGGGTACCGTGGGTACCAAAGGGAAAGGGCACACGTGGGTGCCAAAGGGGAAAGGGCACACGTGGGTGCCAATAGGAGAGGGTAATCAATAGAAAAACAGTGGAAGTCCCACCGTGATCGCCAATTTGTAGATCGTGATAAATCCACACATATGGAACAAACCACTCATATGAGATATGTAAAAATGATGGAGAGATGATAATAAAGACAAAAGAAAGCACGTGGTGCTATAAAGGAGAGTGATCGCCAGAGGGGTTACCTCAATAAGAATTAAAGAAGATCGCGAATACCTGGTGAAAAGTGGGATGCGGGATGAATTATGAATTCCTTCCTCCTCCTTCTATCGGCCGGCCGACGAAGGGGGTTTTTCTTGTTGATTACCCTTGCAAAAGACAAAGAAACAAGCAAATAGAAGTGGATCAGCCAAGAGCGTATACTATCAATCCCAAATAGATGATGTGATGATGAAGAGAGAATAAAACATGCGCACCTTTTTTTTTGTTCGTTTTAAAACCCCTAAGGGTTAGGGAAGGAAAAGGATGCAATACTAATGCAAGGAAGAAAACCGTGCGACAGATGATATGGATGATGTGATGCAAAACAAAGCAAAACGAACAGAAGAAAGACCCCTTATGCTGTCCCTGTAAACAGTAAAGGGGAAGAAACCACTTGGAAGCTACGGTTCGGCTGCAGCAACAGAGAAGAAGAGAAAGCCCTTGAGAGAGCCCTTAAAGAGAGAGATCGCACAGAAGGAAGATGAAGATGGCGTATGCTCTTCTGTATATCTACGTAACTCTCTCTAACAGCCAGCGCCGTCGTTGTTGTTGTTATCGTAACCCCTCACAAGATTGACCAGAGCCCTCTTATATAGGGTTTTAACCGAAGATAATCTCAAATTTAGGAAGATAAGGACGGGCAATGGTTATCAAAGGCAGGACTCTAGTTCCAATTCGAGCAAGGAGACCATTGGAGGCAAGGAACTCTTTAGGAAAGGTATACTCGATCAGGACACTAAAGAATGAAACACGCCCTTTAGAAAGACGTCAAATCATAATTGACGACCTACCTTAGGACGTTACTCAAATACACGACCTGGTCAAAGGCGTCACTTCCTGGATTTAAATTTTGGAGATAAAGCATTATTTATTTGAAAATTATGGAAAGACGCCTGAGAGAAAGGCGTTACTTGAAAACACGCCCTGAGATAGGACGTTACTCTTTATTTGTAATTTATTTTAAAACCGGATAATACCAGGAATTGACGCCCTGAAGTTTAGTCATCCTTTCTTTGAAAAATGCCCTAGGTAATGTCGCTTTGTAAATAACACCCCTCTTCAGGTCGCGAATCACAAAAATGCAAGAATAAATCAAAAACACACACACAAAAAATAGAAAAACCTCATATTATAGACATATTGAAGTTCAATTTGGGGCGTCAACGTGGTGACATGAGTTTTGATTAACATAGCGTCAATTTTGGCGTGTCTACACCTACCAGTCAGAAACGGCCTTCCGCCTATTCCTTGGCGGGCCGTTAGCGTCACCCAGAACCAGTCTCCAATACACTTGCACCGCTACGGCGCAAAACTTCCCAATCTCCAGTTAACCCTGCATTACTCCTACTCAGCTCGGCCAACCTTTGGCCCTCACCTCAATGTCATAGTTCAACCAGTCCCTATGACAGTCAAGCTTCCAGTTACCATCCCGATAAATTTATATCCTGACGCATTCCCAGATATTTATCAGTCTCCGCCCCTACATCCCACATATCCAGCATGACTAGAGCACTCCAGTTCAGTATAATCCCAGTTCTCCTGTAACCCCTGACCCACTAGCTATAATCCCAGCCATACCTTCCCATGGCAAAGTGGCCCTTCACCACCATGGCTTAAGGATTTCTAAAAATCCTTATGAATGGTCGAACAATATTCGGCTATCCACACCTTTCAGTCTCAGGTCAAGTCCCCTGACAGCAACATGCTATGGACGACAGTCTCAATATATATATATATATATATGGGGTTAAAAATAGAGATACCCTGGCGGCCTCAGTCAACTCCCTCTACGAGACGACCGGGGGTAAAAATTTCCACCAACCCAGCTGAGGTGAAAACCCGAAAGGGCGCCTCAGGTAAAATCGGGTAACCCCTTGGTGTGAAAACCCACAAGGGCGCGCCGAAAAAAGCTAAAGGGGGCCAGCTAGGACAAAAACCCACAAGGGCGGTAGAGTTGGTAAAGAGAAAAAAAACTTTCTCTCTCTCCCCACTCTGTAGTTACAAAGCCATCGGCCATGACATCTCCCTATGGCGAGTTTAACATCACTCCACAGCAATGGTGACCACTACACCCCCGAGGGTCGATCATCACCAGCCTTCAACTCTAGTTTCGACTACAACGCCTTCACAGGCTAGCCGCCAGTCTCTAGCTTCCAATTTCGGCCACAATGCCTTCACAGGCCAGCCGCCAGTCTCCAACTCCAGTTTCGGCTACAACGCCTTCACAGGCCAACCGCCAGTCTCCAGCTTCTGATTTCGGCTACAACGCCTTCACAAGCCAGCCGCCAGTCTCCGGCTTCCAGTTTCGGCTACAACACCTTCACAGGCCGGCCGCCAGTCTCCAGCTTCCAGTTTCGGCTACAACGCCTTCACAGGCAAGCCACCAGTCTCCAGCTTCCAGTTTCGGCTACAACGCCTTCACAGGCCAGCCGCTAGTCTCCAACTTCTAGTTTTGGCTACAACGCCTCTACAGGACAGCCGCTAGTCTCCAGCTTCCAATTTTGGCTACAACACCTTCACAGGCCAGCCGCCAGTTTCCAGCTTCCAATTTCAACTGCAACACCTTCACAGGCCAGCCGCCAGTCTCCGGCTTCCATTTTCGGCTACAACACCTTCACAGGCCAGCCGCCAGTTTCCAACTTCCAGTTTCGACTGCAACGCCTTCACAGGCTAGCCGCCAGTCTCCAGCTTCCAGTTTCGGCTACAACGCCTTCACAGGCCAGCCGCCAGTCTCCAGCTTCCAGTTTCGGCTACAACGCCTTCACAGGCCAGCCGCCAGTTTCCAACTTCCAGTTTCGGCTGCAACGCCTTCACAGGCCAGCCGCCAGTCTCCGGCTTCCAGTTTTGGCTACAACACCTTCACAGGCCAGCCGCCAGTCTCCAGCTTCCAGTTTCGGCTACAACGCCTTCACAGGCCAGCCGCCAGCCTCCAACTTCCAGTTTCGGCTACAACGCCTTCACAGGCCAGCCGCTAGTCTCTAGCTTCCAGTTTCGGCTACAACACCTTCACAGGCCAGCCGCCAGTTTCCAACTTCCAGTTTCGACTGCAACGCCTTCACAGGCCAGCCGCCAGTTTCCAGCTTCCAGTTTCGACTACAATGCCTTCACGGACTAGCCGCTCAGCTTCCAGTCCCAGCCTCGGCTACATTGCCTTCGCAGGCCTAGCCTCCAGTTTCAACTCCAGCTTCGGCTACAACGCCTTCGCGGGCTAGCCGCTAGCTCCCAGTTCCAGTTTCGGTTATAATGCCTTCCCAGGCTAGCCATCTGACTCAGTTCCAGTTCCCAACCATTACACTTTCCTAGGTCACCCAGCTGCCTTCAGCTCAAGCCCCTCTTCCCAGTCATAGTCCCAGCTTCAATTTCCAGTCCCTCTCCCAGTTTCGGTCTTGGTTGCCATGTCCGCCTAGGCCGTCCAGCTAGCTCAATCTCAGTTTCCCAGGCACATACGAATCCCGTTCTTTGGCCAACGGCACAATGTTAGCCGACATTCCACCATCCAGTTCAGGGTAAATATACACCCTCCAGAATCACCTCTACAACCCTAAACCATGTAAGTTGCCCCATTCTTACGAGCCTACGTTGGTTCTCCGGTATGCGGGCTTTCATTCCCCGGGAGGATCGGCCCCCACATATAGCCTTTATTTCCTCTACTACCCAGCACTCAACCACCAGTTTCTAACACCGAGTTCCTTAAAACCGGTCCCTGTTATCACTCATGACAATGCGTCGTAGGACAAGCAAGCACGACTAACAATAAGTGGTCGTCAGTTCACACACATCATTCCATTCCATCAAAGAGGGGAGGGAACAACCCAGTAAACAAAGGAGCCAGAATTTGTCATTAATACTATGTAAAAGGAGCCCAAGACATGCCCTTGGGGTAATAAAATGCATACACTCCAGACAAAAGAAAAAGGGGGGAGATACAATCAGGGCTCCGCCTCAGCCCCCTCCAGCGCCGCAAGACGAAAGTCCGCTGCTGCAAGCTCCGCCTCCAAGGTGGACAAGAGCTGGGCACTGGCTCCGACTGTAGCCTCAGCCGCCTCCCACTCGGCTCGGACGCGCTCAGCAACTACCTGCCGCTCCTCCCAGGCCTTCCTCAAGGCCTCAGCCTAGCTCTCCACCTCCCTCAGTTGTGCGGGTCGCTCCTGAGATGCTGACGCGGTCGCTTCAGCGTCACTCCTCTGCTCAGCTACCGCTGACACGAGCTGAGCTCGCTGCTCCTAAGCCTCTCAGATTGCCGCTAGCCTCCGATCCCTCTGCTCATGAGCCTCGCGGAGTCGCAGGTACTCGGCCCAGATCCCAGCTAACCTGGACATCCAGAGCTCACGCGGGAAGCCAAGCGCGTGGTAGCCCTGGGTGCACTCCCGCAGTCGATGCCTCAGGTCCTCTGGAGAAGGGAGGGGCTCGCTCTGTGAGTAGCCTCGTGCCCACTGGAGCAGGGTGGCACCTGCACTCGCCTCCAGCAACGGCTCTGGCGGAGAGGCGGATGGAGGCCACTCGACCCCTAAATCTAGGGAGAGGTCTCCGGACTCAGCCGGCACTCCAGTGGAACCTGCATAGTTCCAACAAACACCAAAGGAAGTAAGTGATACATAAAAGACTTCCTTCGATAAACAAGGTGAAAAACCTGACAAAAAGAAGGAGACAAGTCTTGACTCCTTACCTGGAGCAAGTCCAGCCGACTCTGTGACATCATCTATCGGGGTCGGGGAAGGCAGCTGCACCTCCGCCTCCATAGCATCACCTATCGGGGTTGGAGAGGGCAATGGTTCCTTCACCATCCGGTCATCTACAGTAAGCACGGGTGGGAGAGGAGGCTCCTCCTGCCCTCCCTCATCAGGAGTCGACGCGTGCTCCTCTCTAGGATCCGATGCTGCAAGTAACTCAAGAATGTCAGTAGTCTGCCTTATAAAGTAGACAAGCACTAAATAAAGGTGGAGAGGACCACTGCATACCTCTAGAAGTGGTCCACGTCGGAACCTCCCTACCAGCAGAGGCCCCGAAGGACGAATAGCTCGAGCATGAGCTCTCCTCTGTCTCCATATCCAAACCGCCGTCATCTGAAGAGCTCGACGAGGTCTCCGACGAACTGCCAGAGGTGGCCGAACCTGAAACTCCTGCAAGCCAACGCAGCCAACAAGGTCATCACCAGACCCAGCTCCATGCAAGAGTGGTTCTCCAGCTAAGAGTTGCAAACAGAAAACTCACCGACCGGAGCACTCCCCTAAGAAACCTTTTCAATGTCGGTGATTTCATCGTCGCCCTCAGCAGGGGCCACTTCGGTGGACCCCTCCTCCACCATCTCGGCCCCGTTGTGGGGCAGCTCACCTTCTTCTAGAGGCGAAGGTGAACCTGTAAACAATATGTTGCATCCCTACGGTTTTGATGATGTCTTACACTATAAATCAATCTTCTATCTCTAGAATAATTCATGCTTCATCATGTAGGACTGTGCAGTTCATATAGTTGTCAGATAAATATGCACTACTTGATCATGTCTTCACACTATCTGCATAGTCTGTACACTGATGGGTCGACCCCTCCTTTAATCTCCAAGTCCATACATTGAATTTCATATTCAAAGTATGTTCATTGGTCTTCACCTGAAGTCCATACATTGAACTTAATTTTCAAAGTCTGTAGACCCTTTGCTAAGCCTTCAGAATCTGTACAGCCATTCCTTGAGTTCAAGTCCATACAACGGCACTGTAGATGGCATCTGAAGTGTATACAACCTTTCAAGGGATCAAGTCTATACACTCTCCCGTTCATTTCAAAGTCTACACATCGCCCTTCATCTTCCAAGTCTATACACACTCTGTTGAACCACAAGTCTATACATCGTCTGCCATCTCAAAGTCAATACACTGTCCCTCGTCTCTCACATCATAACCCAAAGTCTGTACAGCCTCTAGTCACTGTACAAGTCCATACAAGGGCTGCACTGCTCAAGTCTATACATTGGCTTGGGCATCCAAGTCTAGACATTGATTCACTATTCATGCCTTGATTCGAAGTCTGTACAGCGATCGGCATTCATCAAAGTCTGTACAGCCAACGCCTTCACTGATTCCATGTCTGTACATCACTATCTCAAGCTGCAAGTCTGTACAGAGTCTGGCAGTCTACACTACACTGTAGCTGCATCGGTTCACCTGAAGTCTGTACATCGTCTCAGCCACCGTCTCATTCAGCGTCTCACGCTTACAAAGTCTATACACTGGTCGGTGGAAGCAAGCCTATACATTCGACTGTTCAGCCTGTGATCAAGTCTGTACAGCCAGGGAGACCACTAAGTCTATACACTCATTCACTGTAGCTTGCACGGGGTGAAGTCTGAACATTGGCATGAGTTTTCCAAGTCTGTACATCCTTCTGTTGAAAATCCAAGTCTGTACCTCGGACTGGTTGAGCATGTCTGTACAGCGGTTGCATTTTCAGTAAGTCTATACATTGGGACTTCTACCTACGTTCTGAACTGAACTGAGTAAGTCTATACATTCCTCATATCTTTTACCTACGCTCAGTTCAGTAAGTCTTTACACTGAGAACTTTACTGACGCTGCCTTGCCAAAGTCTACACACTGTGAACCTTCAAATCTGTACAGACTTCACTTGTTCAAGTCTGTACATCATCCAGCTCTTTGGGAAGTCTACACATCACTAAGTCTAGACACTCAGTTATCCTTCAACCCTATACACTCGATATCACCTGCAAGTCTATACACTCTCAAGCTGTTCATACTTGCCTATATGCTGTTTTCAAGAGTATACACTCTCTCATTTGAAACACTTGCTTAATTGTTGTTTCTAAGTCTACACATTCGATGCCTTCATGCATTGTTCTCTTCGAAGTCTATACATCAACGTCTATACATTGAAGTCCATACAGTGCATACAGTTGTGCTTCTTAAGTCTACACATTGCTGCTCTTCATTACAAGTCTTTACACTCGTCCTCCTTCACACGACCAACTCTATACATCCATTGTCTAGCCTGCTGAATGAAGTCTACACACTGAGATCGCATGAACACTTACAAGTCCATACACTGAGATCGCATGAAAAACTTCAACTCTACACACTCTCACACTTGACACACTTGCCTATTTGTCATCCCTGAGTCTATACACTCGAGGGCCTCATTCACTTCACAGAAGTCCACACATTTCATCTGTTGTGCTAATGCATTATTTAGCTAGTCTATACACTGAGGTCGCATGAGGACTCACAAGTCTATACACTCTCTCAGTGTACACACTTACTCATCTGCTATCCTAAAGTATATACATTCCTATCTGACTGCACTAATTAATCACATTTCTTTGTCTCTGCCTACAGATGATTCAGGTCAATGATTGGGCACGTGAACCGAGGATGATACCTGGCACATGATCCGAGAATGCTCTGGAAAAGGAGGGTACGAGACTCCCTCGTGTGAAGGCCTGAAACTCAGGTCGAATGCCATATAAAAGGTGCCTTCTGCGATCAGATGGACTGAACTGGAGAAAAAGCTGAAGAGCAAAAATCCCTGAGCAGAAGAAGAAAAGAGAGAGAGTCTCCATGTTACAGAAAGAAGATAGAGAGAAAAGATTTGAGAGTATTGCTGTGAGAGAAAAGTCTGAGTGAGAGAGAAGAGTCCAATTTGCTTCTTCGGAAGCTACATTTGTATTTGATTTTTATGAAATGATTTGTGTTCATTATTGGTCTTGTTTTCATTTCTGTTTTTCCTTTTATTTCTTCATATATCTGATTTCGAGTTGTTACCCTCCGGTGTTTGGAGGAAGGGAGAGTTACTCCGGTTCCCCTCTGGGCTGCAGAGGTAGAGAGATCTGTGATCTCTGGTTTTTGCCAGTGACGGGTTGTCATTAGCAGGTTCCCTCCGGGTTGGAGGAAGGGAGAGGCATCTCCGGTTCTGGTCTTGCTGGTAGCAGGTCCAGGTGTCAAGCTGTGTGGCAGCACTTTATTCGCAGACTGAGTCTGCAGTTTTCTAGCAGTGGCTAGTGGAATCCTCACTCTAGTTAGAGTGAGGGGTGGATGTAGATTGTGGACTACAATCGAACCACCTTAAAATCTCTTGTCTCCTCTGTGGCTTGGTATCATCGTTTGTGCTTTCCTTCTGTTTGGCATTGTGTTTGTGTGTGGACGGCCTCTTCCAATCGCACCTCATTATCCTGTCTTAGTTTCTCACTGAGTTAGCTGCATTGTTTAGCCATATCTGAAGGATTGTATTTTGAAGTAGTGAGTTTCCGCTGAAGTTGTTCAAATTGGGAGTGATCTATTCATCCCCCCCTTCTATATCACTCTTCGCTGCGCTAACACAATACCGATAGGACCTCAGCACTAGAAGACAGTCAACATAAGAAGGCTTAACAAAAATGGTTAAGTCCCCAGTTACGCAACTGAGGGTCCAATGCTCGAAGACCCAACCAGCCCCATAGTGCAGGCCGACACCACAGCTGGCAGGGAAGCTCACTCCACCCCCGCCAATAGCTGCGGCAACAAGCTAGACACTTCCTCGGTTGTGGGCGCCATGGAAACGCTCCTCCCCTCAGGCTCCCCCTCAAAGGAGGAAAGAGACACTGAAGGGCTTGTACGGACTAGCACCTGAATCATCTCCAGAGTGGCGGCTGGATCCTCACCTAGCAAATGACATCATAAAGTCAGTCAGTATTGGCATCCCCGCAACTCTATAATGGAAGGGCAATACTTTTCGTAATAGTTTGATACTTACCCAAGCCATCCTGGGTCGCAGCGGGCTCCTGCCCGTCAATAGATGGGGGCACCTCGCCTTGCATCTCTGAAGAAGCTGCGGTCTCTGATGCCCCGGCCATCTCTGCATGACACCAACAACTATGTCAACTCCTAGAATCAAATACAACCATAAACACAACATGCTCAGTCCCAGTATTGGTTACCTGGCTGGGTGTCCTTTAAAGCCTTCCATGGCTCAAAGTCGGGGAAAGTCTCAACATTAGGGGTGGTCTTGTCCATCATAAGAAGGAGCCCCTCCATATCTATCTCATGATCGACCCCGTCGTCAGGAAGTGGGTCGACCTCCTGAGGTGGCGAGAAGGCCACATCATCCCCGGCCTCCAGTGGCGCTGCGAAAAGCAAATCCAATTGCACAAGGTTAGCCAATCGTCAAGGCTGAATCAATATAAAGCAAGTAGGCGAATATGGCACTTACTCAGAGCCAGCTCCGCCTCGATATGCTCCCTGGCAGCAGGTCCCCGAGAGGACTCACCAACCTCCCTGACTCCGGTCTCCACCCGAGGGCGCTTCCTCCAGGGCTGAAGGGCCCCGTCACCATCCCCAGAACATGTCCCTGTGGAGAGGGGATCCCTGTCCACCGCAAAACCTACCAAACACAGCCACACAAGATCTCTCAGCCATATGTCCTAGAAAACAACAAAGTAGGGCTAGCAGGCTAATAAAGAGGTCTTACCTGAAGTCACGAAGGGGGTCAATGGCAGAGGAACTAGCTACTCTGACTTCAAACCCACAACCCGTGCGGCCTTCACGACCGCCTCCTTCACGTCCCTCAGGGTGTAGGCACACTCAACAATGGACATGAACTCTACGGGTCCAGCTGACCCTATCGCATGGGCAATATGACGCCTCCAGTCGTCAGCTGTCGTATCTGTAAAGCTCCCCTCAGGAAGCACTCGATCCAGCGAACCCCGCTGCTCAAACCCATAGTCTGCCAGAAATTGGGTCCACCAAGTCCTCGACGTCTCGGGTCGAGGTGCCCTGACTCTGGTACCTCCAGGCACCGCCCGCGCCTGCTTGAGGGGCTTCAGTGTCCCGTTGCCGCTCCGCCCCATCGACAAAGAGCCTCGGCTCCCCCGGGGTGCATGCTGCTCCAGCCTCTCTACCTCTCGGCGGATCCGAGAAAAGTGAGTCCACAGATACCCGTCATCCAGTG
Organism: Amorphophallus konjac; assembly: GCA_022559845.1. NCBI lineage: Eukaryota > Viridiplantae > Streptophyta > Magnoliopsida > Alismatales > Araceae > Amorphophallus > Amorphophallus konjac. The sequence goes on from CM040128.1 coordinate 90,191,840, forward strand.
CGATGAGAGGCAGGTCCTCCCTCAAGAGACGGGTCTCCTCGGCTTTTTGGATCACTGAGGCCTTCTGTCGGTACTGGTTACTATGCTCGAACCACCATCTAGTGTAGTGAACGTCGAACCATCCCCTACGTCCCGACACAGGCGTCGGCAGTCGCTCCGGCTCTCGGCAACAGTAAAAGTCCCACCACGCCACGGCTAGCAAATGTGTGTCCCGACCTTTGTATTGACGACTCGCCAAAGGGAACTCCTGGTTCGGCGGGATCCCCTGGTCGTACCTGAAGTTCCGAGCGAACATGTGCGGGTAGTACGGCTCTAAGAAACTCATCACGGACCGGTGTAAAGGCAGCACCGCTGGCCGGGTGCTCATCACCCACTCTGTGTACAATGACGCGTCCGGCTTCGGCTGGTAGGGTAGGGCGCAGGCCGCCCCACCATTCAAAGGCAACATGATCAGGTGGGAGTCCCTGGTAGCACCGTCAAAAGGAACACCCTCCTCGCCCCTGCTGGGCAAGTAACACAAGACCCTCCTAGCTTCCTCCAGCTGCATCACTGCGTCCCCATCAGGTTGTCCGGTGAAGCTAAACAACAATGGTGCCGCCTGGTTCATCACAGACCCGAGAGACACCAACCCTGGAAACAGCAACCCAGCCCATGCACTGAGGTAGTGAGTCGGCAAAAGTAGGCTCCGCTCACGTGGCGCCGGGTGCGCCGCCAGTACTCCCAGTCCCTGGTAAACATTGGCCAAAGCCGCTGGGGCTAAGGCCAGCCTTCGTCCCTCTGCCAATTGGCATGCAGGCCACAACAGCTCTACTTGCAGCTGGCCGTCCTCCCCGTGGGGCACCACTAACGTCTCCAGCCAGTACGCCAAGTACGAGGCCAAGTGGGTCAAGTCCGGCAGTCTATGGGGGTTCCACCCCTTCTGTGGCGCGTAGATATACCTGCTATATCTCCGGAAACGCAGCTCCACCTATGTGTACTCCTCCCAGGGGGTCTAGTCCCTCGCGAACTCCTGGTGAAAGCAAACATGGCCGTCATAAAAGTGGCGAATCCACGCATTCAGCGGCACCCTGGGAGTCTGCACTGCTCTCTCTTTCCCAGCTAGGGCTAGATCCCTCCAGGTCTTCAGTAGATATCGGTAGTTGTAAGAAACCCGGTATCGTCCATGCCCGTCAGTGTGGCTATGATGGAGGTCATCCAACACTATCTCCTCGTACCCCTCGCCGCTGATCGGCAACCCAGAGATCCTCCACAGAGACCCACAAGTCTAATGAGGTCTCTCCTCAGCCATTGCCACGGTGTTCCACCTGCGGTTGAAACACTCTGTCAACGCCTGTAAAAGTCCTGTGTAGCAAGGATACCCATACAGAGTCACAGTCACAGCATATCTGATGTCAGCTCGGTCTAGCAGCACCCGATAGTGGTGTACTATGCCCATCAACCACGCAGTAGCTCTCTGGCGGTATCTATGTGACAGAATCACCACCAGCCGCCATACCAGCTAACAGCGGTCTGTCGCAGAATCCTGGACAAAAGGCTGTGGTCGTCATAGCCTTCCCCGGCATACTCCAGCCCTAATGGCTCCAGCACCAATCCTGGACTGCCCTCTGTCTCCACTTGGTGGTGTCCATGCAAATCCCAGGAGGCGGGACCCATCACTCCAACATGAACTCTGAACTAGTCTGCTCTGCTGAAGAAGCCCAGGTGCTCAGCACTGGGAAACTGACTATGCCTCCAGTAATCCATAGAGAAACTCGGGAAGCCACAAAGGACAATCCCGTGCAAGCTATCTCAGCCAACCAAGATCGCCCGCTCCAGTCGGCAACGGGCTCCAGCAACCCGTGAGTCACTCTCCTCCATGCCTGGCGGGACAAAGTGCCTGATAAACTCAAACAAGTGACAGTCCAAAGGGAACTCCACTGGATAGCCACCGCTGCGATCATAAGTATAAATTCCGCCTGCCTCCGACGCGCGGGCCAGCTCCACAACCCCAACCCCGTTGCTGCGCTCGCCGATGGGGCCCTCTGCCATAACTATCTGCCCACCATCATGCTGCTCCACGTTGGGCGCGGTGATAACTAGCGGGCCCAAAGGGGGCATGGGCCGCTCGGTCCTCCTCACCTAGTGGTCCCCCTCCCGGACCATACGCCTCGGGACCCTCTCGTCACTGCCAAATCGGGCCATAGCTGCAAGACATAGCACAAAAATGGTCAGTATGCCAGAAATTCAACACATACAATACAGTAAATCACAAATATATGAAGCGTCCAAATGCAACTACAACAACTCAAAAGGAGAGGTTCACGGGCCATATGCCCTCGTCTCCGCCTCCGACGCACGACTCGTGGGGGGCATTTGTTGTACCCAGACTATTTCCCCAGCAAAATACCCAGAAATAAGGGTTCAGGAATTTCCTCGAACACCTTCAAGGCATGGGCAATCCAGCCCCTCCGATAACCCAGTGGGCTCGACCAATGGCCCTAACATGTTAGCCGAGGTGCACGGCGGCACTAGCAATCAATCGGGATCACTCCCTATTCATAAGTCATGGATTTTCTCCGCGCTCTACACTGCCACCCGGGCCGCCCCGGGGACACTCCGACTACAAGCCATGTCACATGGCACTCAGTGAAAAGGCTGGGGGCCTGCCCCGAAATGCCTTCCCTCAACCCTCCAACGTCAAAGTGATGCGGGACGGACAGAGGGGACCGACTCTAAGTGATGCGGACCTCGGACTCTAAATGCAGACGCGACCAGCAACATACAACAATGGAGACACTTTGACACGGCACTAAGAGTTCCTATGGGCTATACGTCACTAACAGAAACGCAAGCTCACTCGTCATCCCAAGCGAGGGAAAACGTGGATCCGCGCGGTTGAGAAATCGGCAGAGTCAAGGGTGGTCGACTCACTTCCGTGCTCGGGTCGATCCACGGGACAGGCCACTCTCTCGCTCAACTGTTCGCAGACTGAGTCTGCTTGGTTCTAGCATTGGCTAGTGAAGCCTCACTCCGGTTGGGAGTGAGGGGTGGATGTAGGTCTGGAGGACCGAACCACCTTAAAATTATTTGTGCAGTGGTTTGCCTTGCGTTAGCTCCATATCTTCTACCTCCCATTCACAGGTTGTGCATGCTTGGCTAGTTGCATTAATTGGGAGTAATCTCTGAGCATTGTTTTCTGCTAAGTGTGCTTGGGTTGATTAGCTCTGCTTGCGAGTCTGGAGTGATCAGGTGGCTACATTGTTGCAGTCCAACTGTTTGATCAATTGTTTGATCATCATCTCCTCTTGGAAAGCTCATTAGTTTTTATTCCGCATATCTGAGCGTTTAGTGTTTTAATTCGGGCATAATTTTTAGAGGGATACATTCACCCCCCTCTGTATCCGGGCCTAGCACCCTAACAATTGGTATCAGAGCGGTGTCTGCTTAGAAGGTCCAGCGACCTGCAGATCCGATCTTGCTGTCTTAGGTGCTAATTTGTTTCTAGTGCATCATTATTCCTGTTGCATTGAATCTACCTTCTATTTGTTTCAATGTCTCCTCCACCCGTCTTTAGTGGTTCTGATTTTAATCAGTGGCACACTGCTCTCCATGCTTATGTTAATGTTGTTAATCCTGATCTGTGGAAATTAATTTCACAAGGTCCTCACACCTTACCTACGAAAGTGTCCAAATGGACCGACAGACACAGATCAAAGGACGGAGAAAATCAGAAAGCCTTTAATCTGATGAAAGCAGCTACTGACAGAGCTTTATGGTCTTGCTTTCATGATTGCAGGTCCGCTAAAGACATCTTGGATATGCTGAAGAAAATTCACAGGGCAAATGAGGACAGCTGCATGATGGCTGACAGATACAATCAAGGCAGCAGTCAGACTGAAGAAGATGATGATGATGAGGTAAATCTCTTCGAGAATTTTTCTCTAGAAGATTGGGATAATGCATATGCTGAATTATTTGAATCTCATGAACTGTTAAGAAAACAGTATAAAAAATTGAAGAAGGGTACTGGTTCAGATAGTTCAAGTTCTCCTTGTAGAAATTGTGTTGAATTGAAAAATATTCATAATGCCTGTATGTCTGATTTTCAAATATTGAAGAAACAAGTTTCATTATTGAAAATTGAAAATCAAGATCATATAAAAGTGATATCTGAACTCAAAGAAAAATTCAACTCAGATAATGATAATCAGACTCTTGTTAACTATCATGACCAGTATGAAAAATTACTGAAAAACTTTGAAAGTGTGAACTCAGATTTAAACAAGCTGAAATCTGAAAATGATTCTCTTAAAGAGTTCTCCAATAAAAATGATGAAAAATCAGAGAAACTTAGACAGGAGAACAAATTGCTGATTGAAAAACTTAATGCCATAAAGTCTGTAAACATAGAATTACAGAAAGATTTTGAAAAACAACAAAAAGAATTGAAGAAATTTGAGGCTGGAAGAAAACATGAAGCCAATTCAGAAGATCAGCTTCTAATAAATGAATTGGTTCAAAATGATAAGCTTAAGGAAGAAGTTGAAAAATTAAAATTGTTAAACAGTGCCATGTCTGAAAGACTTCTCACATTGGAGAAAGGAAAAGTCATCTGTACAAACGAAACTGATGAAGCAGATGAGCTGAGAAAGGAAATTGAAAAATACAAAACAACTAACAAAGTTTTGAATGAAGTTGTCAACTGCAGTGAACAAGAGATTGCAAGCTATGAAATAAACATTGTATCTCTCGAAAATGAGATTCAAGACTTGAGAAAATCCTTGTCTAATTTTGTTGATGGGCAGAAAAACCTAGACAAGCTACTAGGTATAAAAATCAACCCCAGAAAGGAAGGACTGGGTTACAGTCCAGTCATGAGGAAGGTTGATGGAGCCAATCTGAAAACTGTCCTTGTCAAATCGTCTGAACAGGAAAAGCCTTCTACTTCATCTCCAATTCAGTACAAGGCTAAGAAAATTGGAAAACAGGATAAAAATCAGAAAAGGACTGTAAATCAGAAAATAAATGAAAAGGGTTCATCAGTGCATGTTGATCACAGTCCTCACACACACTCACATGCATCTAAAAAGAAGATTATCTGTCATTACTGTCATAAATTGGGTCATTTGATGCATGAGTGTGAATTAAACAAATTGGATGATTTGAATGCTGAAATGATGAATGTTAGGAAATATCATGATAGAAAACCTGCTGTTCATTCAAAGAAAAGTGAATGCTCTCATTGTGGTAGAGTAGGCCACACCTTTGCTCAGTGTTGGTTTGCTAATGGAAAGAAAAAACCACTCTCACATCATGCTAAATCTTATGCTAACCAACATGCTTTTAATATAAACAAAACTGCTTCTCTGAACCAGCATGTCAAATGTTTTAATTGTAACAAGCTTGGGCACAAGACCACTGAATGTAGGGCAAGCTCTTTTAGAAGAAAGTTCCCCTTCTGCTCCCATTGTGGGAAGCATGGCCATGTAGTCAAGGACTGCTGGCATGTCCAGGGTAGGAATAGAAATTTCAAAGAATTTGATAGGAACAGACTTGTTTTTAAAAGAATTCCTGTTTGCTCAAATTGCAGAAGACCAGGCCACCAAGTTGCTGCTTGCAGGGTAGCTAGTCATGAAAAGAAAAGGTTTCATAATAATAACAGAAACCCTCATGCTCACTCTTATAATGCTCAAGTTCATGCTAGTATACATAAGAGGAACATGAAACCTGCTAGGTCATGCCACTATTGTGGGGTGTCTGAGTATTCAATGCATAACTATTTTATCATGAACTCTGATGACTGGTTGGCACAGAAAAAGATGCAGGCAGTCCCAAAAGGGGCTAATTACTATGCAAGACCCAAGACCACTTGGGTTCCTGCTAGTGGAAAATAGGAAGTTGCCTAGCAGGTGTGCCTTGGATGGAATAAAGGGGTAATGATCCAAGGCACTCAAGAATGAAAAACCCCATTCTCACACTTTTCAGGTAATCTCTCTGCATTTCCCATTTTGAAACTCATTGCATATCTGGTTTGATGTATTCTTGCATATCCTGTTCTTAGCTTCATCTAGTGCATGCATATTAAATCTGTTCTTACATATTCATTCATCATCTGCCATTTGCACTACTCTCTGATCATGCACTCTGAAACTTCTGAAAATTTAAACTGCATATGTATGTGGCTTGGAATTTGCCCTCCCATTAGCTCGTACCTGTCTGTTTTCATCTATATGGGTTCTGTATGGCCTTCAGTGCGTTGACGCATTTGGCTGACTGCGTAGACGCAATTGTGCGTCTTTCGTTTGCTGTCTTGATCACTGCGTCGACGCTGACACTAATGCGTTGACGCATTGGTGAGTATTTGATCCATGTATGCATGATCACATTTAAAAATCTACCTTGCTTCTCCTGTGCGCATGTTGAGATATCAGTGCATAATTCAGATTGATAATTGATTAGAAATCTGGACTGCGTGTTGCATTATCATGCATGACCTCAATGGTATATAAATGGTAAGGTACCAAAAGGCAGGGAAATCTGTCTGGAGGTTCTTACTATGTGTGAGGTGGTCTTTTAGACCAAGTGCTCCGCCTAGTACCATGGGTCACTTTGCTGGATAGGACAGTCTGAATGTGCATGAATCAAAATCATATGTTCAATTTTTCATGGCAAACATTGCATATTTTTAGGGGGAGTTGTCTATAGACATATGTTGTGTCTGTGTATGTATTTTTGCATGCATGTAGTTAATTGCATTGCATCTCATGAAAGATGCCAAAAAGATTGACTGAATGCATATTGTCAGGGGGAATCAATACATTGCATGAAGGTAGTCATGTGCATACATTTATGTCAGAGTTCATTGCATGTTAACTTTGAACATCCTGGAACTTGCCTGACCTCCTGATATCTTGCCTTGTGTGCATATCCCTTTCATTGATTCTATTTGACCAAACCTTGATCATAATTTGAAAACACTGAGCTTCAAAATCTCTCCTATCAATTGGTAACAATTGGTATCATTTAGTATCAGAATTATTTCAGTCCTTCATGAAGATTTCAATGGGCTATCTCGATCATAAATCTGAAAAATCTTGAACTAGAAATGTTCTATTATACGCTTTTATGAATGTCTGAAATAACTCATGTGGTTTAAGCTTAATGTATTCATGGAGTTTAACTTTAAAATCTCTTAACATATCTGAATCATGTTTAATAAATCTTAACCAACTGTTTCATACTGTGTCTTGCAAAAACTTCTGAAATCTGCACTTTTGAATACATGACTTTATTTGGTTAAGTACATGAGATTAATATTGTTTTGAAGCAAATGAATGTTTCTGAATTGTCTAAAGGGTAAAGTAATTGTCAGAGCAATGACCTTGGTCACTGAGAAACACATGTCCAAAGGACTGTGTCATGAGGTGCCTTAGTTAACTCTGCATAAAATTCATTGAAAATCAGGCAGATCAATGGCATGCACACTGAGAAATACAACTCACTCATCAAGAAATGATTTGCAGTGTGTCATGATGTGTAAATGCTATATCTGTTCATATATATAGCATGACAGTTAGTCACACTAAGTGCTTAGGGATATTGGCCTCTGATCAAGGTATATCCTCTAGTTACAAAGTGTGCACTGAACTAGAGTGCTCGTAAAATTTGTAGCATGAAAAATTATTGATCAAATTGAAATATCTGAATATTGATGCTAAAAATAAATGGCTTCAACCCTAGACAAAATCATATGACTTTATAATTACTTAATTTCAATACTGATGCATGTAATTCTGAAAGAAGTCAATAATTTTGATTGTGTAAGAGAAAGGGAGTTTTATCAAGATAAATATGAGGGCTTGGTTCATTTTTATTAAACCATAGTTTTAGATATCAATACAAAATTTTATTGATAAACTGTGCATACATCATGTTTAAACCATGCTGATCAATAAAATTCATTCATAAGCCCTTAAAATGGAAGACTTTGAAATATTCTGATTTGGATTTATGAGAGTGACATTTCCTTGAAAATCTGACTGAAATTCTTGTAGTTGAAGCCTCTTTAAAAATCTGCAAATTGAACCTCTTCTGCTCATTGACCTGAACTTCTCCCTGTCTGCCCCTGTGGTCTCCTTCTCATCTATCTCATAAGATTCCATTTATTGAGGGGGACCCTCCTTGTCATATGCATCATGCTGCATAGAAGGAGAAGAATTAAGACCTTGCATTCTGGTATCTGCATCTGCATTCATACCCCTTCCCATGGTTTATTTTGATTATACCAAAGGGGGAGAACATCAGTCAATCATTGCATGCAGGCTCCTTTTGATCATCTCTAACTCATGTTTTTGCTGAAACTCTTGCAAGGGGGAGGAATTGACTGATTTTTTTTACATGCTTTAATTTCTCAAACTATTTTTCTTTTTGATGAAGTCAAAGGGGGAGAATAGTTTGAGTCATCAGATTGACTCACTGTGTAGTGTTGCCATCATCAAAAAGGGGGAGATTGTTGTGCCCCTGTGGTTTTGATGATGGTTTTAATGGTGGTTTTGATGATAGCATGCTGATTTGTTTTGATGATTGCAACATAGTCAGTGCATTATGATATTGTGTTTTGAATATGGCTGCTGATATGATTGCATAGGACTATGTCTGATATACAGCATTGAATTCATGAGTTTGCATGCGTATTGCATGATGCGTTGACGCATGGGATCATTGCGTCAACTCACTGGTCTGTCCCAGAGCTGGTCTATAAAATGTGTCAACTGGTGCATCGACGCAGTGGACTCAATGCGTTGACGCATTGGAAATGTTTTGAAAGAGCTCTTGCTTTGCTTCATACATTAGTCTTGAAGTCTGTACAGCCTGCCTTATCAGTTCAGAGTCTATACATCGCTCAAGCGTTCAAAGCATCTGAAGTCTGTACAGCGTCCGTTGTCTAGAGTTCTTGAAGTATATACATTGGACTATTTCTTTCGAAGTATATACAATACAATGTATATACTTAGACCTTATGACTTCATTCTTGTTGCTGAAGGGAACAGGGTCGACGCTAGAGCTTAAGGCGTCCACGCACCAGTGAAGATGTATCCACAGATACTCTTCACAGCGTCAACTCTACGTAAAGGCTGCGTCAACTCAGCCACTCAAGAAGCAGAGGCCTTGTCAGAAATATTCCAATGCGTCAACGCCTTGATCAAGTGGCGTGGACGCAGTAGTTCAATCAATCAAGAAAGAAGCTTACTGGATTACTCTGGTGCGTCAACGCATTCATCAAGTGGCATCGACGCAGCAGGTTGATGGATCGACAAGGTGACCAGAGGGTGGACGCAGTTGCACAATGCGTCAACGCACTCCACATGAAATGTGAGAGGGCTGAAGCCATCTAAGTTCAGACGCTGCAGCTCTATGCGTCAACGCAGCATGCTGGGAGCGTCAACGCAGCACGTCTGTCTGCTGAATACCTAGTCACTGGATCACCGATGCGTCAACGTAGCAGTGGAGCAGCGTCGACGCAACTGTCAATAGGGCTAGGCTGGTTGCTCACTGGAACACATCAATGCGTCAACGCCATGGGTTGGAAGCGTCAACGCAGCAGACTTGAGTTTTTGCTGGTAGAATGTCCTTGAAGGCTGCGTCAACTCCTTGAAGCAAGTGCGTTAACGCCACCTCACTCCAGTTGCTGAGCGTACTGATGAGGGGGCACGTGATCCGATGGGAAAAAGGGGCAGGATGCTGCCACGTGGTCCAAATTTCTAGGGCAGGAAATGTGGAAGCCACACGTGCCCAGTGTGCCTGCTGATGCTATATATACGAGTCTTCATCCTCTGCAGAAGACTGATCGAAGAAGAAGCCTGGAGAGCAGAAAGTCCTTCGATCCAGAAAAAGAAAAGAAGAAGAAAAAGAGTGAAGAAGCAGAAGAGAAGAGTTGAAGAGAAGAGAAGAGAAGAGAAGAGACAGAGAGAGCCTGCGAAAGAAGAAAAGAAAAAGAGTGAAGAAGCAGAAGAGAAAGAGAGAGAGAGAGAAGGAGTTCGTAGAGAAGAAATGGGAAAAGCTTGAAGATCTGTCCTCTGGCGTTTGGATCAAATCCAAGCCAGACCTGCTCCCTTGAGAGCTACATTACTTGTATTTCGTTTCCAGCTTTTGGCGCTGTGATTTTTCATCCTTTCTTATTTTCATTTTTATCTTTTCATCTTTGTACTTCCGATCCTCTGGACTGAGGTCGGGTTCCTCCTATGGACTCAGGAGAAGGGAGATCGTGTGTCTTCGGTTTGCAAGTAGCTGAGTGCTACTTGTGGTTGGTTCCCTCCGGTTGGGAGGAAGGGAGGTCCGAGACCTCTAGGTTGCCTTTGACTGGGTGTCATTGGTAGGTTCCCTCAGGTTTGGAGGACAGGAGGATTGGTCCTCCGGTTCTGGTCTTGTGGTTTGCAAGACTAGGTGGTCCCTCCGGTTGGGAGGAAGAGGGGAGGCTGTTCCCCTGGTCAAGCTGTGTGGCAGCAACTGTTCGCAGACTGAGTCTGCTTGGTTCTAGCATTGGCTAGTGAAGCCTCACTCCGGTTGGGAGTGAGGGGTGGATGTAGGTCTGGAGGACCGAACCACCTTAAAATTATTTGTGCAGTGGTTTGCCTTGCGTTAGCTCCATATCTTCTACCTCCCATTCACAGGTTGTGCATGCTTGGCTAGTTGCATTAATTGGGAGTAATCTCTGAGCATTGTTTTCTGCTAAGTGTGCTTGGGTTGATTAGCTCTGCTTGCGAGTCTGGAGTGATCAGGTGGCTGCATTGTTGCAGTCCAACTGTTTGATCAATTGTTTGATCATCATCTCCTCTTGGAAAGCTCATTAGTTTTTATTCCGCATATCTGAGCGTTTAGTGTTTTAATTCGGGCATAATTTTTAGAGGGATACATTCACCCCCCTCTATATCCGGGCCTAGCACCCTAACAGGGCTATGACCGTTACATCTGGCCCAGGCGAGCCCTCGACTAGGAGGTTGATGATGATTAGCTCCCGGGAAATGGAGCGGCAGGCTAGTCGAGGTAGTCCTGTGTTTGCTATTACGGTCCGGGAGGTCGAGAGAGACTTCGAGGGTGAACTCCCACCCGAGGTTGTTCCCATTCTGCAAGAGTTTGCTAACATCTTTCCCGACGAGCTTCCCGAGGGACTCCCACCTATGCGGGATATTCAGCATGCTATCGACCTGATTCCGGGCTCCTCATTGCCCAATCTTCCTCATTATCGCATGAGTCCCACGGAACATGCCGAGCTAAAACGGCAGGTCGATGAGTTGATGCAGAGAGGGTCTGTTCAGGACAGCATGAGTCCGTGTGCTATTCCCGCATTACTCGCTCCAAAGAAGGATGGCACGTGGAGAATGTGCATTGATAGTCGTGCCATCAACAAAATCACCGTGAAGTACATGTTCCCTATTCCCTGCCTAGATGATATGCTAGACATGATGGCCGGTGCCACTATCTTCTCGAAGATCGATCTTAAGAGTGGCTACCACTAGGTGAGGATTAGGCCAGGTGATGAGTGGAAGACCGCATTCAAGACCAAGGATGGTCTATATGAGTGGTTGGTTATGCCCTTTGGGTTGACCAATGCCCCTAGTACCTTCATGCAACTTATGACTCAGGTCCTTCGACCATTCATTGGAGTCTTTGTAGTTGTGTATTTTGATGACATCCTTATATATAGTCGCACTAAAGGGGACCACTTGGACCATCTACGGCAGGTCTGTCTGCTTGTGAGGCGAGAGCAGTTGTTTGCGAACCCACAGAAGTGTGCCTTCATGACACCTCAGCTTACCTTCTTGGGTTTTATTGTGCCTAGCACCGGGGTCTTCGCCGATCCGGAGAAGGTCCGGGCCATTGTTGAGTGGCAGGAACCCCGTACGGTCCATGATGTCTACAGCTTCCATGGCCTTGCGATGTTCTATCATCATTTCATCCACGGATTTAGCTCCGTCACTGCCCCGATCACGGACTGTATTCGGAAGGACACGTTTGTATGGACGAAGGCCGCAGCTGCTACCTTCAAGGACATCAAGGAGCGCATGGCCCAGACACCTATCCTTCAATTGCCAGATTTCTCGAAGGTGTTTGAGGTCTCTTGTGATGCGTCGGGTGTTGGGATAGGAGGAGTGTTGAGTCAGGAGGCCCACCCGGTCGCATATTTTTGTGAGAAGCTGAATGACGTGAAACTGCGATACTCCACTTATGATAAGGAATTCTACGCAGTTGTTCAGGGTCTTAGGCATTGGAGGCACTATCTATTACATCAGGAGTTTATCTTATACTCCGATCATGAGGCTTTGCGGTACCTCCATTCCCAAAAGAAGCTTAATGCGCATCATAGCCGTTGGGTTGAGTATCTCCAGCAGTTCACATTTGTGCTAAAACATAAGGCTAGAGTGGAGAACTAGGTGGCCGATGCCTTGAGTTGGCGAGCGTGTTTGCTTACCACCATGAGTGCCGAGGTCATAGGGTTAGAGAAGATGATAGAGGCCTATGTTGACTGTCCTGACTTCGGTCAGATTTATATCACTCTCTAGGCTGGACCCTCGAGAGACCTTGATGATTATGTGCTTCAGGAGGGTTACCTCTTTCGAGGAGGCAGGCTTTGTGTTCCCCGAACTTCGGTTCGAGACTTCTTAGTCTGGGAGCTACATGCGGGAGGTCTAGCTGGCCACTTTGGTCGGAACAAGACTATCGAGGCTGTTGCGCTTAGATTTTATTGGCCGAGCTTGAAGCGTGATGTTGCTCATATTGTGGCTCAGTGCCGTACATGTGATACGGCCAAAATGAAGAAGCAAAGCTCGGGCCTTTATACACCTCTTCCCGTGCCTGATGCCCCGTGGTAGGATGTTAGCATGGATTTTGTCTTGGGATTGCCACGTACCTCCAGGAAGCATGATTCGGTTTATGTGGTTGTTGACCGATTCTCGAAGATGGCCCTTTTTATTCCCTGCTTGAAGACTTCGGATGCTTCGAGGGTAGCCTGCCTATTTCTTACTCATGTGGTGTGCAAGTTATTTTTGGAAGACACTGTGGCATATGTTGGGTGCTCACCTCAAGTTTTCCACTGCATATCATCCCCAGATAGATGGTCAGACCGAGGTGGTCAATAGGAGTCTGGGTGACCTTTTGAGGTGTCTTGTCAGAGATCGTCTAGGGGATTGGGATCTCATATTACCACTGGCAGAATTTGCATATAATGATTCGGTTAATAGGTCTACCGGTATGCGTCCATTTGAGATTGTCACAGGTCGTAGGCCTAGAAAGCCAGTGGATCTTGTTCCCATGCCCATTCATGCATGAGCGTCTGAGTCTGTCGAGTCTTTTTGCTAGACATGTTAGGAGTTTGCATGATGACATCCGTCATCACATTGAGGCCAGGAATGCACGGTATAAGGAGTTAGCCGATGCCCATTGACACCACCGTGAGTTCCAAGAGGGTGAATATGTCATGATCAAGGTAAGACCTGAACGGTTTCCCTCTGGAACCGTAAAGAAATTGCAAGCTCACGGAGCCGGTCCATTTAGAGTGTTGAAACGTGTTGGATCCAATGCGTATGTTGTGGACCTGCCCGAGGAATATGGTATAAGCTCAACTTTCAAATGTGTCAGATCTAGTTGCATATAGGGACCCAGGGGTGATCCCTAGTGAGCCTTTTGAGCCATCTCCTCCCATTGAGAGTGATCCCGCACCTGAGTGTCCACCACCAGCCACATTTCCACAACAGCGAGAGCATATCGATCATATACTGGATGAGCAGGTGACAGTTACCAGGAGTGGATCCTACCCGCGCTACCTAGTGCGATGGAGAGGGTGACCCGCCACCGAGGATACTTGGATCACCCATGGAGAGTTGCAGCGGATAGATCCGGACCTACTGGAGCTGTACCAAAGTGATGCAGGCCCTTACTCGACAGGGTCGAGTTTCTCCCACCCGGGGAGAATTGGTGCGAACACCAGAGCACACGAGCGCCATGAGTCGGTGAGCCATCGGTACCGTACGCGGAGCAGCACCCGAGCTACAGCGGCGTCCATCTGGCTTGGAGACAGTCTGGAGACTCCCCCTTGAGTCTCGATATTTATCGCGTTTATTTGGACTTTACTTGTGTGTCATGTGTGTTTGTTTAGTTTTATTTAGATTATAATTTGTATTGTAACAGGGGTTTATGTGTAATTTGGGACCACCCGGGCCCCGTGGGCCCCCCTATCCCTTCCCCATTGATCCACCTCATCCCTAGGGCCCATGTGGGGTCAGTCAACCTTCCAATGGTGGGCTTCTAGAAGGGTGGGCCAAGTGGGGGACAAAGGGGAATGTAATTCAAGGTTGGAACCTTGAAAGTCAAGGGGGCGCCCCTCTTTTATCATATTATATTAGGATTTGAATTTTTATTTTATTTGTTCCAAATCACATGGGAGAAATAAATTTGAACTCCCTCTTTTACCCCCCCCCCCCAATCCTAGATCTAGGGATATAATTAGTCTTTTTACCTTTTCTATATATCCCTTGTAATTCTCATTTTGGTGGAATTAATGCATAAAAATTTGAGGATTTCATTGGAGCCTAAGGCTGGTGCACCCCTCTCTCCTCTCTCCCCCTTCTTGCAGCTGGGAAGGCTGTATTTCTGAGGTGTGACGCCTCCGGTATCAGTTCGTGAGATCGCCACCGCCGCCACCGTGCTGCCATCGCACCACCGCCGTGTTCGCCGGAGTTCTGTCCACCCAAGATAGATCCCACTTCCACGAATTTCTGCTCCCAGCCACGAACTCTTCTTGAGCTCAAACTTTCAGGGTGAGTTCCAGAGGTCTCCCCCACATCCCAGAAAAATTGGTTGGGCTTCCAACTTCTATTTTGTAATTTTCCATTTTCGATCTTCATTTCCTTCCAGATCTGTCAGGTTTCTGTCCACTGTGACAGCAACCCTAAACTTCCTCTCTTCTACTAGAGGTTCTGTCCACCATCCCCACCACCCATGAATTTTCGTGGAATTTCCACAGGCCTTCACATATTTTCTAAAACTCATTTTCAGATCCCCTTTAGTTCTGTCTACTTCTGTACAGATCCGACCACCTGCCAGTATAAAATAGTTTTTCCCTTCCAAATCTCCACCAAATCAGTCATAAGAATTATTGCCATTTTCCTCTCTCTCCCCTCTACAATTTTTATGAAGATCTCGAGATCTGAATCACAGGTCTACCCTGCGGTCAACACCAACTCTCAGGAAACTTCAGTTCTGCCAGGCCAGATCTGAAACTGAGAACAGGCCGGTTGTAAAATCGCCCATCAGAAGCACGGCTCTGGTGACTTTTTTTGAGTCCCATAGGGTCCAAAGATTTCTAGTTAGCATTCCAACGGTGCTGGTTTCGTGCCGATCCGACATCGGTGCTGATCACAGCGGTGATTCTCGCCGAGTCGCGCGCCCAAAAACTGAAGCAGCAGACCCGTGGGCAGCAACTCCAAGTCTTGAAGATCGGAGTCGCCCGGCCTCCAACCGGTGCTCCCGCCCGACCGCCTTCCAGGGAGGTGCACCACCAGGGGTCTCCATCACAGCGGGACCCACCCCATCAGACCTGGAGGATAGAGCGGTCCGTGGGCCCCACGAACCCGTAGATCACGCCGTCCGGACAGCACTAAATGCGGGTTTCGGCACCGTCGGAGCGACATCAAGATGCTGTCCGTCAACCCAATTCCCGTGACTCCCGGGCCTCACATGTGACCTATTACCTCCATGCGTGGAGTGGGTCAAATTTTTGTACCACGGTAAAACTTTGTTAACCGGGAGTCTGGATTTGGCCGGGGTTGTCTTCCCCACGCCGGGAGCGTGGAGGTAACTGTCTTAACTCCTTGGCGTTCATTTGCTAGTTTAGTATATGGTCGTATGCCGCTGTGAGAGCGTAGGAACCTAGCTCGTGAGTCCATGTCACCGCTATGAGCGAGAGAGTGACCCGTCCCGTGGCTCGATCCGAGCACAGAAATGAGTCTGACTATCCTTAACTCTGCCGGTTTCTCAACCGTGCGGATCCGCGCTTTCCCTCACTTGGGATGACGAGTGAGCTTGCGTTTCTGTTAGCGACGTATATCCCATAGGATCTCTTAGTGTCAGGCCGAGTGCCTCTCCCATCGTATGTTTCTGGTCGTGTCCGCATTTAGAGTCCGAGGTCCGCATCACTTAGAGTCGGTCCCCGTGTCCGTCCCGCATCAGGAAGACAACCCCGGCCAAATCCATACTCCCGGTTAACAAATTTTTACAGCGGTACAAAGTTTTGACCCACTCCACGCAGGGAGGTAACAGGTCACATGTGGGGCCCGGGAGTATCGGGAAGTGGGTTGACGGGTAGCATCTTGATGTCGTTCCGACGGTGCCGAAATCCGCATTTTAGTGCTGTCCGGATGGCGCGATCTGTGGGTTCGTGGGGCCCACACGCTGCTCAATCCTTCGGACCTAGCGAGGTGGGTCCCGCTGTGATAGTGACCCCTGGTGGCGCGCTTCCCTGGACGGCGGCCAGGCTGAAACACCGGTCGGAGGCCGATCGGCTCTGATCTCCAAGTCTTGGAGTTACTGCCCACGGATCTGCTGCTTCTGTTTTACCGCGCGCGATTCGGTGAGATCTGTCGCTGCGATCACTCCCGACGTCGGATCGCCGCACAAGAGGTATCGTTAGAAAGCTCTATTGAAATCCTTCGACCCTCTGTGACTCCAGAAAATTCGTGGGGACTATACTTTTGTTGGCAGATTTATGAACCGGACTGATCTCTGTTTCAGATCTAGCCGGGTAGAAAGGAAGTTTTCTCAGAGTTGGCGTTGACCATGAAGTAGACCTCCGATGAGTTGCCCAATGATCTCCATGTCAAAACACCGAAAGAACTTCAGCGGAAGCATACCTGGATCCATGGGAGACGGTCTTCCAATCCAGTACAGTGTTCTCCGACGGTACTCCAAGATGATGGGATATCCAGGAGAAGGAGAAGTCTCGTGTATGGATTGGGGACCATGACCCGGCCTCTTAACCCAAGAGACCTCTGTTGTGCGTACGGGTGCTAAAACACCCTTTGGTGTCATTTTCTATTTTAGCCCATCATAAAAATAGAAATAACACCCCGGTCTCTACACATAATAAAAATATGACCCATACTTTTCTTTAAATGCTTATATCCCCAAATACCCTAAACCCTAAACCCTAAACCCTAAACCCTAAACCCTAAACCCTAAACCAAACTTTATGATAACCCATAGTATACAATTTACTATATATATATATGTATGCCCACATTAGATTAAATCCAACAATCTCCCACTTGGGCAACATATACATATTCACTTTTATGATTGTATACTAAAACTTTATGAGCTCAAAATTTGCTATCATCATCAAAAGCATCTTCAATCAATCCGGTCCATTAATTATATCAACATAGGACTAAAGAGGTTTTCATCACATTTGACGTAATTCAACCCATCAATAATCACATATGTTAATATAACGAACGACATGGATCAAGTACGGATGTGTAGCATGGAAATTACATGCAATGTGATTCAATCATGCCTATTTCCAACTGGTCCAACTTTATTCTTTATTGAGATCAACAAATAATAGAGTGAGAACAAACTGAATTCTTTATTTCTGCAGAAAATATCCACAAATACAAAATATTTCCAAAATATAAACATAAACTCCCACTAAACTAGCACATCATCAAATGACAAGACACCCATATGAGTCATATGCTCATGAAAGACCTTGGGTGGAAGTCCCTTAGTAAGCGGATCCACAATCATGGAGTTTGTACCAATATGCTCTATAAATATTTGACAACTCTGTACTCTTTCTTTAACAACCAGGAACTTGATTTCTATGTGCTTAGACTTTGAAGAACTCCTGTTGTTGTTGGAATATAACACTGCTGACTTATTGTCACAAAATATCTTAAGTGGTCTTTCAATTCCATCCATAATTCGCAACCCGGTGACAAAATTTCGCAGCCATATCCCATGATTTGATGTCTCATAACAGGCTATAAACTCTACAGCCATGGTTGAAGAAGCTACAAGTGTCTGCTTAACACTCTTACATGAAATAGCTCCTCCAGCCAAAAGGTAAATATAGCCTGATGTGGATCTCCTACTATCTTGGCATCCAGCAAAGTCAGAATCGGAATATCCAATGATCTCTAGTTGATCTGATTTTCTATATGTGAGTATGTAGTCATTTGTTCTTTGTAAGTACTGCATGACCCTTTTGGTTGCTTTCCAGTGATCCACTCCTGGATTACTTAAGTATCTGCCTAACATTCCAATAATGTACGCAATATCCAGACGCGTACAAACCTAAGCATACATAAGACTTCCTATGGCTGATACATAAGGGATCTTTTGCATCTCTTTAGCTTCAAAATCATTTTTGGGGTATTGATTAAGGCTAAACTTGTCACCTTTAGCAACAGGGGTGTCACCTGGTTTACAGTTCTGCATGCCAAATCTTTGAAGAACCTTTTCGATATAGCTCTTTTGTGATAACCCAAGGATATTTCGAGAGCGATCTCGGTATATCTATATGCCTAATACAAAAAAGGCATCTCCAAGATCTTTCATCTCAAAATTTCTTGACAGAAACTTCTTAGTTTCACATAATAAGCCTATATCATTGCTGGCAAGCAGTATGTCATCGACATATAAAATCAAAAAAATATGTTTACTCCCACTGAACTTATGGTATATACAATCATCTACTATATTCATCTCAAAATCAAATGTGATGATAACTTGGTGAAATTTGTAATACCATTGACGAGAAGCTTGCTTAAGTCCATAGATGGATTTCTTTAATTTACAAACCATATTCTTTGGGTCTCCCGACACAAAATTTTCTGGGTTCACCATATATATTGTCTCATCAATATCGCCATTGAGAAACGCAGTTTTTACATCCATCTGATGTAACTCAAGATCAAAATGTGCCACTAATGCCATTATTACTCTAAAAGAGTCTTTAGATGAAATCGGAGAGAAAGTCTCTTTATAATCGATGCCTTCCTTCTGAGTAAAGCCCTTAGCGACAAGACGAGCCTTATATCTCTCCACATTACCTTTTGAATCCCTCTTAGTTTTAAATATCCATTTACAACCAATGGGCTTTGCACCTTCAGGTAATGGGACAAGATCCCAAACATCATTGTCTTTCATGGACTTTATTTCCTCATTCATAGCATCAATCCACTTTTGAGAATTAGAACTTTGCATGGCTTGATGGAAGTTGATTGGATCATCTTCCACCACCCCAATGTCAACCTCATGTTCTTAGAGAAATATGATATAGTCATCCGGAATTGCACTTCTCCTTTCTCTAGTGGATCTCCTTAATGGCATTAGTTCTTGAGAGTGTTGAGTTTGTTCTTCTTAAATAATCTCATTATTTTGAATGTGATATATTTGAATATTATCTTGATCTGGAATTGCTTCTTGAACAATGTTAGGCAAAGAAATCTGATCCTGGTCATGTTCAATAGCAATTGGAGGAATAGTGACATACTCCTCCTCAAAGATAAAATCTCTAATCTTATCCCCCGTGGCAAACTCAACATCCTCAAAGAACTGGGCATTTCCCATCTCAAAAATGGACTTAGTTGCGGGATCATAAAACTTGTAGCCCCTTGACATTTCAGGATATCCAACAAAATAGCTACTGATTGTTTTGGAGTCCAGTTTCCTTTCATTAGGTCTGGAAGGCCTTGCCTCAGCTGGACACCCCCAAATGTGCAAATGCTTCAAACTAGGCTTCTTACCAGTCCAAAGCTCATAAGGGGTTTTCACATTTGCTTTTGTGGGAACCCTGTTTAGAAAATAAGCTGCAGTCTGTAATGCTTCTCCCCAGAGAGATTCTGGTAAGGTAGATTTACTAATCATACTTCTTACCATATCTTTAAGTGTCCTATTTCGTCGCTCAGCAGTACCATTCATGCTAGGAGATCCCGGCATGGTGTATTGTGGGACGATATCATATTCCTCTAAGAATTTAGCAAAAGGTCCTGGACGTTGTTCGCCTGATCCATCATATCTACCATAATATTCTCCACCACGGTCCGATCTGATGGCCTTTATCCTTTTGTTGAGTTGGTTCTCAACTTCAGCCTTATACTTCTTGAACACATCCAGTTACTGGGACTTCTCATGAATGAGATACAAGTAGCCATATCAAGAATAATCATCTATGAATGTAATAAAATATTGTTGACCATTCCAAGAAGCCATAGGAAATGGTCCACAAATATCTGTATGTAAAAATTTAAGACGTCTGAAGCTCTTTTGGCTCATGTTCTCCTTATGTTCGTTTGTTTTCCCTTTATACAATTGACACATGTGTCAAAGTCCGTAAAATTAAGGGAATCAAGAATACCGTCTGACACAAGTATCTCAATTCTTTGTTTAGAGATATGACCTAATCGCTTGTGCCATAGTGAAGCGGAATTCTCATTTGTTAATTTTCATTTTGTACCACGGGAACTTATATGCAAGGTTTCATTAAATGAGACTACAATATTAAGCAAATATAGGTTATCATTAAATGACAAGGAACTGGTACCAACAAGATTTGAACTTTGAAAAAAACTAAACTTACTATTTCCAAATGAACAAGAATAACCAGATTTGTCCAACATAGAAATAGATATCAAATTCCGTCGAAAAGACGGTACAACATAAGTCTCATTCAAATCTAAATAATGACCAGTCTTTAATAATAACCTAAAAATCCCTATAGCCTCAACTTCCACTGTTTTGCCATCGCCCACGTAGATGTATCTTTCACCATCATTCGGCTTTCGACAGTGGAGGCAACCTTGCATAGACACACTTATATGAGTAGTAGCACCGGAATCTATCCACCAAATGTGTGTGGGTACAGAAGTTAAATTAACCTCTGAACAAACGAAAGCGAGAAGTGTACCATTATGCATAAGAATTGAATTAATGCTGGCAGAAATATTATTAGCAGAACTTGCAACTATAACAAAATAAAACAATAGCTCACATAAGTTTCAAATTATGCTGAAAATAATTATCAAATAATGGTACGGCCCATCACAAGATATCTAGTACAACATTAATATTATGTCTTTGGACAAAAATATTAACTTGCAAATGATACTCTTGGTGTAACAGCCAAATATTGATAATAAATTCTGTCAAACAATAAGCCTTTCTTTGCACCGACTTATTATTCACATGAAATACCAAATAATTATCACATATTTACTATTACAAATGTGCATATATGTAATTCGGTCAAATATTAACTATCCTTTGGGCTAGTGAATATTTACATGAATTACATAAATACAATCATCTTGATATTCCAAAAGAAATTAATCTTCACAAGAGAGGCTACTTTGGTAGCATGTTGTTTCAATTAATCTAATTCAGAATATTAGACATCCTAAAGATACCAAAATTTGAGATAAAAGATTATATAAATCTGCCGTGACAGAAGCCAAATACATTCTAAACATATGGCTATTGAGAATTTATATGAAAGAATGTAAAGTGCTTAAATTAAAGGATGATGTTTACGGATGTATAAATATATACATCTAAAGATCCGATGCATCTGCCATGATATAAGTCAACTTAAAAAAATGTCAGGTAGTCATCACCACGTATAACAGTGACCATCTCATGTACATTGTGAAAGCAGAAAAGTGCCAACTTTAAAATTGCACGTACAAGAGATGTTGGCATATAATGAAAACATGAAATGTAAATGTACATATGTGATAACAAAAGTTGAAGGTGAATAAGATAGAAATAGAAGAACAGTGGGTCCGTAGGTAGCGATGGGAAAAACTTTCTTTTCCCATCTTCCTTCTGCTCCCTCCACACCCTGACCATCCCGACACGAGACCCATTTTCTTACGAAAAATAGTCGCCGTGGTCATCGTCCCCGCCCCCCGTCGAGACCCATTTTGCGGAAAAACGCCGCTGTGCCCATGGTCAGGGATGGGGTGGCTCGCGCGCCCCTGTATGGGTGGCGACGGGTGGCGCCGTTACCTTCGCTGGTGGCCGCCGCTGTGGGGCTCTGCCAGACGGGATCTCCCACTGGTCAGACGGGAGGGCTGTCTGCATGTACTATCCCTTTCCCCGCAGGAACAGAACAACACCCTCACTGTATTCGGGTAATAGAAAATTTGATTTTCATGGTTCTAACATGGATTTAAGGCTCTGATACCATTGTTAGGATTCTTGAGAGGGAGATTAAATCTATAGAACATGAGTTGTCCAATGATCTCTATGTCAAAACACCGAAAGAACTTCAGCGGAAGCATACCTGGATCCATGGGAGACGGTCTTCCAATCCAGTACAGTGTTCTCCGACGGTACTCCGAGATGATGGGATATCCAGGAGAAGGAGAAGTCTCGTGTATGGATTGGGGACCATGACCCGGCCTCTTAACCCAAGAGACCTCTATTGTGCGTACGGGTGCTAAAACACCCTTTGGTGTCATTTTCTATTTTAACCCATCATAAAAATAGAAATAACACTCCGGTCTCTACACATAATAAAAATATGACCCATACTTTTCTTTAAATACTTATATCCCCAAATCCTTAATTAATCACATTTATAGGGATAAACTTTATGATAACCCATAGTATACAATTTACTATATATATATGTATGCCCACATTAGATTAAATCCAACATTGAGCTCTTCATGAAAGTTGTAGAGGAGAGAGAGAAGAAAACGGAAATAATTTTTATGAATGGTTTTGTGGAGGTTTCGATTTTTTGGAAATTTTATACTAACTGGGGGTCGGATCTGGATAGTAGCAGATAGAATTGGGTTGGGATATGGAGTGAATTTTTAGAAAATATGACCACGAACCTAAATTCACAAGAAAATTTGTGGATGTGGTATTAGGTGGACAGAACCTCCAATAAAAATATCAAGTCATTTGGGTCAAAAGAAGGTGCATTCATGAACGACCTATTAGGGTTCTAGATATCTGGGCAGACTGCTGGCAGATCTGAAAGAAGGTGGAGAACGAAAATGGAAAAATGAAAAATAGAAACTAGAGGCTCCACCAGTTTTTCTAGAATGTGGTGATGATATATGGAACTCACCCTGAAAGTTTGGGCTCCAAAAGATCTCGTGGCTGGGAGCATAAATTCACGGAAGAAGGGGCTATCCTGGATGGATAGAACTTTGGCGACGATGGCGGTGGTGCGACGGCGGCACGATGGCGGTGGCGGCGGCAACGACGAACTCACGAACTGATAGAAGAGGCTTCACACCTCTGATTCACAGCCTTCCCAGCTATAGAAGGGGGGAGAGAGATAGGGGGCAACCCTTGCTTGCTCCAATAAAATTCAGATTTTTCTCTTCATTAATTCTTGAAAATAGGAAATACAGCCCTTTTATATGAAACCCATGGATCTTGATTTACGTAGAAGAGATGCCAAATGCTATTTCCCCCACGTGGTCAAGCCTAATTAAATAAGTTTAGCCTAATGAGGCCAAAAGAGGGGGGCAACCCCCTTATTTTAAGGAGAGAAAGTGGGCTTTTCTTCCCACTTTATCTCCCTTGGTCAACAAGAGAGGCTTGGTCCAAGTTGGGCCATAGACCAGCCAATTGGGCCTTCCAATCTAGGAAACCCATGAGAAAGAGAGAAGCCCAATTGGGCCTTAAGTCATTTAAAGACCCATTATGAAGTCTAGTGGTCCAATATGGCCACACTTCTTAATGGACTCTAAAGGGCTTAATCCAAATGGCTTATTAAGAGCCTTACAAAGAGGCCAACATGAAAACCCAAATAAAAACACACATTACAAGCCCAAATACAATGCAAATAAATGCAAAAAAGTGTCCAAACTCATGGCGGAGACTCCAGACTATCTTCGAGCTAAAGAGAAGCTGATGTAGCTCGAGTGGTGCTCCACGTATGGTACCGACGGCTTGCCGGTTCGTGCTTATCGCTCGCTCTGGTGTCCGCACCACAAAGGGAGACCTAAATAGGTCAAGCACCGGCTCAGGAGGCCCGTAGCACGCGTGTACGGTTCATACACGCGTGTTCGGCATTCTGCCGAACACCTTGTGGCCGCACGTGTTTCAACCCTTCTACAGCAACCCATGGGCCACCCCATGGTCCCAGTACACCAATTGGGTCCTACAACGACCCCCCAGCAAGTCGGGGCCACCCCCGACCCTCAGACACGTGGCAACAAGTCACTGAACTTAGCTCTCGGGCCAACCCGAGGCTACTCTGCCAACCCGCCGTACAACATGACACGTAGTACGAAGTAAGGCCCATGGGCCCAAGGTGCCTCCTCCCAACCCCTACGAACTTCTACCCTTGGCCCTTGGCCAAATCCAAGGCCCGTCAACCACCTACGCGGCTCGTTCGGCAACCCGGGGTGTGCCGGGCATTCGCCCGAACACCTTGCGAGCGGCCACTACAACTCGAAGAACAATGGCTCTCACGGGCCATTTCAATATCCCGAGACCCTATATCCTTCAAAGGATATCCCCAGGCGACGAAGGAAGACCCCCGGGGGCCATTCCTCGGGGTTGTGACTCGCCCGGGACCAGTTCACACCAGGGCATGGCCGCGCCCCCGTAGAGGGTGAACTCCCCGGGGGCCGCGCCCTCCCTTCAGCTCGGAGGCCCGATGGCACTCCCCAATCCCAGTTCATGGAAATTCCTAACTTCACGGTCCGAGGTTCGTGCAAGGCTCGTTCGTCGTACCCGTACGTGGAAGAACTCGTGAAGACGGAGTCTCGAGATTACGTTGAGTCACACACGTCAATCCCTCGATCCTCGCACGCAAGCAGCCAGTCCACCAGTGTATCCTCCCAGTATCCTTTATCCTCTTTCTTTTTAACCAATTTAGGAAGAAAATAACCAAAAACTGAGTTTTATAGGGGTGGGACCACTCCCTCTCTCTCTCTCTTCTACCTGGTCCGCCCAAACCCCCCCTTGGGGAGGGGTTTAGCCGGACCAGCTTGGGCCTCCAAGCTGGTCCGCCTAAACCCCCAAGGGGGGGGGGGTTTAGGCAGACCAGCCTGGAGCCCCAGGTTGGTCGGCCTAAACCCCTAAATAAAAAAAAGATTTTTAAAATTGAAAAAAGAGGACCACTTTGGTCCGCCTAAACCCCTCATAGGGAGGGGTTTAGGCGGACCAGCTTGGACCCCTAGGCTGGTCCGCCTAAACCCCTCCAAAAATAAAAAAAAGATTTTTTTATCCTCCGAAGAGGGGTTTAGGCGGACCAGACAAGCCCATGGGGCTGGTCCGCCTAAACCCCCCCTGGAGGAGGGGTTTAGGCGGACCAGACCAGCCCCTTGGGCTGGTCCGCCTAAACCCCATCTCTCACACTCCCGTACACACAAAACACACACATAAAAAATAAAAATAAAAATAAAAATAAAAGCACTAGTTGGGGGGTTTAGCCCGGACCAAGTTGGACCCTCAACTTGGTCCGCCTAAACCCCACCCCCACCCCTTCAACTTTTATAAATTGCCCCCCTTACCAACAAAAAAAAAAGACACAGACACATGCATGAAGCATAGGAAGCAACGCGCGGACACTCAGTTGGATGAGCTAACTTCCTCGATCTAATTGTCGCACCCTCGGACTCCCGGGGCTTTCGGCAAGGGTCAGGAACGCGAGAAGACAAGTGCGCGCGCGGTTGACTTGCTAGTCAGCTCTCACACACCGAGGGTATGTCGCACGTACTCCCCTCACGCGGTGTTTAGCCGTCTCATGCGAAGTTCATCCCCGCCACATGTAAGATGACCGTACCAACGGCAAATACACCCGCACCCCGGGCCTGCCCGTGTACGGTAACTTACGACACTTACGACGGTGACGAAGGGTACTTCATAGCGCCGCGTCGGCCCTCGGATTGATAAATCAAGTCTAGTCGGACCTCTGGCCTGGGAATCATAGTCCCGGGACCGACCTCGACTCCCCAGCATGACAACACTCGCCGTCCGAGACCCGGACCCGACCGCTCACCTCGAGCCGCGTCCGACCTCCGCCAGGCGCCAGCCCGTGTCCGTTCTGGCCACCGAGGCTGTCGGATCCACACCAACTCCTCTATAAAGAGTTCCAGTAAAACACGTGGACATCTGCTTCGCCATGCAATGACCCGGGGACCGACCCACGTGTCGGAATTATCCCGCGGCTTGCTCCAGTTGCACTCCGGCCATTTAGGCCTGCTTGTAAAGCCCATGTGGCTCCTCATAAAACCAGTAAAATACATATGCCCATGTTCGGGCCCCCAGCTTCCGACCCACACCCCTCAGTCTAGCACGTACCCCTAGCTGCGGAATGCACCCCAGCCCTCTACCCACGGCTTCAGACACATATACAGACTTTTCTTCAGCATAGAACGAAGGTATTTAGATTCAATCCGATGTAAATAAACACCGGTTACTTGCGGCCGGTGGGGAAAGACGTCATGTACACGATTCCCGCAATCGCCTACGCACTCGCACCCATGGAACCCCTTCTATCCACGTGTTGCCCGATCGCCTGAGCCCACGTGCCGCGCCCTGGTGGCTCTTCCCCGGTCAAACCTTAGTTCCATGAGTGATTGTTGAGAGATCGACTGGCACGCCCGCATCTTGTCTGGTTAACCTTTATCCCGACACTTCCGTGCCATTGGACCCTTTCCGACTTTCCATGAAAGGAGAGTGCCCGATACCGCCGTCAGAGGCATGCACCCGTAAGGAGGATACCCAAGATACATCAAACTCCCGTATTTTCCTTCCCCGCTATATTCCTTCCCTCACCCCGGTTAATCGGCATAAAAACCCGCGCGACAACCGCTAAGCAAACCGAGAGTCCAACCTGCGCTGGACTCTGCTCCGTTTCTGTGCGCCGTGGCCCCCTTGCAGAGCCCATAATTTCTTGAATTCTACTCCGAATTGAGCACCATTTGTTCCTATGGCTTCTCCTTTATATTATCTTGAATTTGATCCATAGATCTTAGATTTTCATTGGCTATCTTGCTCAGAAACATGGACGAAAGTTGGGCATTTATGCATCCTAGTTCAACACAAACTCTGCAGATTAAGCTCCGGGGCTCCCTTCCAGAAGCCATATCTTCTAGATCCTTCATCCAAATAGAGTCCCATTTTCTCCTACATCTTATCTTGACTATTATCTCGAGATTGATCCATAGATCTCTAGATTTGGTGGACTCTATCTCTTAAACTCGTGGAGGAAAGTTGTGGAGTTATGTAGTTTTCTATATAAAGGGCCCTGTGCGAGCCTCGCAACGGGGGCGCGTTTCCAAGGCGACGGCGAAGCCATGCCAAACTGTCTTCATCTTCCTTCGACCATAGCCTGAAGAGGGAAGTATTAACTTCATTTTAGTTCCTTATTTTCTCAATTTCATCCACATTTGCCCACTCAACTTCGCCCCTACTTTTGGCAAATCATCACAGTTTACTATTTTTCTGCTACAAGTCCGCGACGGGGGCCTGTTCATCAAGCCGGGGTGGAGTCATGCTTCATCCTTTTCATCCTCCTTTGACTCCATCTAGAAGAGGGGAGTATTAGCTTCATTTTCATTATATGTGTGCCTTATTTATCCTATCTTTTCCCCTTCTTCCAAGCCCCAACTTTTGAGGTTTCACCACTCTGTTCTGCACTTTTCTGAAGCTTAGATTTCTTGCGACTAGGGCATGTTTGCGTCACCGGAGTGAGGCCATGGGGCACTCTTGATCTGTCCTTTCAACTACAGGCTCTAGAGGAAAGTATAATCTTTGTTTTCCTTGAATTTGGGCTCATTATGTCGTCATCTTCATGCATATTTTTGTCCAAGAATTTTGCACTTTCATTCTTTTTTTACACAGTCATTTTTGTCATGTTCTGCACCCCATTATTTTCTTATATTTTCCACCCCATTTTTCACTGTTGTCTTTCCCGTTTTAAACCCTCCTTTTTGCCCTAGTTTCACCACAATATTCCCACCTTTCCATAGCATCCTCTCTTTCCTTTTTTGGTATTCTATCTTGTGAGATATTCATCATTCTTTGAGTCCATTTTGTGCACTATTATGTATTTTCTGCACAGTCTATATTTTTCCCCAAATCTCCGGCATCATAACTTTCTGTCCCAACCTCCTTTTTGAGTGATTTTTATTCCTACTTCTTCACAGCACTCCAGTCTTCTGTCATACCAATTTTCATCCTATTTGGACATCGTTTGCCCTACTATTGGCATCAGTCTTTGCACCCAATTTACACTATTTGCACAGTTTTTCTTGTGACTTGCACTTTTGCACCTTGTTTATCTATGTTCATCATGGCATATTAAATAAATCTCTTCATGTTAATCTCAGCACAATATACACACTTATTATTTGCACCCTTCCATAGGAGTTAAAAACCCTCCCCCGGTAAGTTTGCCCTCAATCTTTCATGCTACTTTATACACTTGGGCAGATTTCTACACTTAGTCTAATGGACTTTTGCTCTTGTTTTGTGTTTGTTTCGCAGAAAAGCATGGAAAGTGAGGCCCTTACCTTCTAGTCGGCTAGAAGGTGAGGAGAGGTAATCTACATTGGTTCCCGCATCCTTATATTTAGCACGATCATCCTCTTTTCGAAGGTACACAATGAGCACTTAGTTTCCCCTTTCACATTCTTTGGCGTTGTCATTCCTTGGTGGCGATCACGGTATTTCTTCTATATCTTTTGTCACCTTTTCTTTATTGTATGATCATGCTACCATGTTCACATAGTCACATATTCATGCTATTCACTTGATTGGTGGACATATGCCTTCATGCTTATTCATGTGATTTGTGGGGTCAGCACGCTTATACACATACATATTTTTCGCATCTACACCCCTTTTTTGGCGATCACGGTGGGACCTCTAGTGCCCATCACTTTGTTTATACTTTGCTGCGATTTTGGTGTGTATATCCATGTTTAGATAGCATTTCATATTCATATTGTTCACCTTGTTTGCATCCATATTGTTATGTTTGCATATGTTCATCACATAGGGTCATATATCGCATATCTTAGTTGCATTTCCTACCTTGGTAAGTGGTCATCTCGCCCCCATATTCCTTGGGGTCGACTAGGTGATCTTATCCGGGACCTCTGTAAGTCCCCGCGAGCCGTGGATTCCCATACGGACGCCGGGCCGGTTGCACCTTTTCCACCCTTTAGGCTTACATTTGCATCCGTGTGAGGGAGTTAACCTTAGTCAACCCAAAGTTTGGACCTTATTCCCATAGGATTCCTATCTTGAGGGAATTGTTATTAACTCAAATCATTAGAAGGTCTATTAAAACCCCTAAAATATTTCTCATCATATCAACTTGTTTGACTTAGGTGAAAACTCTCACATTGTATTGTTTGTGTTGTTTGGGCTTGTCCAAGCCCATTAGTGGTGTTTTGTGTTGCATTCACATATTCTTTGCTGTTGGGCCCATTTAGCTAGCCCATTTCGTGTGTTCATTATCTGGTCCATTGTCCAGTTCCGTTCTCCATTCGTCTTTGCATTAGTGGGTCAGTCCCCTCTTGTCCTCAAGCCCATTAAGCCATTGCTTCCCCACTTGTATTGTCCTTGATCTGCTTGTATTAAATCTCCATTTTCCCTCATGGAGCATCATTCGAACCCCTTGTATCATTCTTTTTCCCAATATTCCTCCTATTCCCGCGTGGAATCCTCTTCCCACGCGGGCCCATCTTCCCGTGGTCCTTCTGATCCATCCGAGGAACATGCTAATCTCATGGCCCACCTATCAAGCCTTGTTCGCCAAATGGACCCGGCCCAGGCTCAATGTCTCATTTCATTTCATCTTAATGGGCCTTCTTCTCATAATGGGCCCTCTACCCTTCATGGGCCTCTTTCTTCTCCTTCATATGCCACTGGCCCAATTTCTAATGGGCCTTATTCTCTTAAGGGGCCTCATTCTTCCGCCCATGTTGCTGCTAGCCCATTCAGTCCATATGCCAATATTTCCTCCAGGCCCGCATATCCTTTCATTCCCGGAATGGGCCCTTCTTCTTCTCAGCCTGGATCCACTTATCTGGCCCATTATCATCCTGGTCCAAATTCACAACCTCTTGCTCAAGTTGGCCCACATTACTCTCGATCTCTCCCTACCTCGGAGATGATTGCTCAAACCCAGCGTCAACTTGATGAACTCAAACGCCGAATTGATCCTAAGTCCTCCTTAAATGTTCCATTCGCATTTCAAGGTCTTCGGCTTCCGCCATCTTCATAAATTCCTACATATCATCGTTATGGTGGAGTCGATGACCCATATGTGCACTTGAAGGAGTTCGTTTATGAGTCAGCCCAGTTTCGACATGACCAACGCTTGATGGCCTATTTATTTGGTCTGTCATTGGAAGGCTCGGCTCGGGATTGGTTCTTCTCTCTTCCGCAAGAGCAAGTTGTGAGTTTTCAAGCCGTTCAAGAAAAGTTTATTCAATAGTATCAAGACCAGGTTGGGCCCAAGTTCTCTGTTGTGGATCTGGCCCACGAGAAGATGAAGCCCGATGAGGATTTCTGCACCTTTGCCAATTGCTGGTGTCGCCTCGCCGCGCAAGTCTCGGGGCACATTCCGGAGGGAGAACAAATCAAGATGCTTATATCCAATGCAATGCCCGAGTATCGGTTTATCTTAGCCCTCAATGACATCACCTCCTGGCAACAACTTTATAGCTGAGCCCGCTTCGTTCACCAATAACTTCAAGGTTCCCTTGACCTCGAGTCACCACCATCCCCATCCACCTACACCTCGCCCTCCACAAGCCAACCCTACGCTCCCATGAGTCAGCCCGCCATGAGTCAGCGTTCCACCGCATATCCTTCTATGAGCCAACCTCCCGCCTCTACATATCCGTATACTCCCACATATCAACCCTCCACGAGTCAGCCTCCCGCACCCACATACCCGGCTCCGTTTCCACCTCTGGTCAAGGGAACATCACACCCCGAGCAAGTAGATGTTGTCTATATACCTCCTCATCCCACTCCACATATGTCATCACTGAAGCCCTCCACCACTAGCCATGCACTCTTGCCTACGCAACCTCCACTTCTGTCTCCACCACCTCATACCCCTCGGCATCCGCCTTGCCCGAAGCGGGCTCCTTGTCCTCTATTGTCGGAGTACTTTACCGACATTTTTGGGGCTTTGATGCCCACTCACGCGTTGCCACTCTCTCCAGCTGTGCCTTGCCGACCCGCGGTCTGGGATTTGCTCCAATTTTGTGATTTTCATCGTCAGTAGGGGCACCTGGTCGAGGATTACCCCAAGTTATGGGATTATGTTTATGATCTGGAAGCTAAGAAGATGATCGATTGGGCCGTCATGCATGAAGCTATTTTAAATCTCCGCAATAAGCAGCAGCAGCAGTCGCCGCCTAGGTAGCCGTCTCCACTAGATGACCAGGGACACCCCTGTGATTCTTTATCTGGCATTGCACCCGCTCCGTCACCTACCCCATCACATGTTCCCTCACCTATGCTTTTGCCTACCTCGTTTCCTACCTCACCACCCTCTTCATCTCCACCTACCCCCTCACCTTCACCATCTCCTACTCAACCTCCACAACCTCCACCAATCCAAGCCTCTGCTCAGGCAAGTGCCACCCTTTCCTCCTCCATTTCCATTACCACCATTTCCACTCCTAACGCCGCTCGACGCGTCATGTCGATACGTCGACGGCGGGCGCCACGACCCTCCTCTTCACCCTCTCCATCTCCACCATCCTCACAATTGCCTAACCCATCACCATCGTCTTCACCGCTTCCTCTCCCAGCGACCCCTCTGCCATCACTTCCACCATCTCCACCGCCTTTACCCTCCCCTTTGCCATCGTTGCCCGAGCCTGAGTAGGCTATACCTATACCCACACCTCCACCTTCGCCTTTACCCTCACTTACGCCTCCACCTTTACCTTTACCCCCACTTACGCCTTCCGAGCCTTTACTCATGCCTTCCAAGCCTACCACATCCACCTCTCCATCCACTTACACCCCACGGAGCGGGTGTGCATTATCTCTAATGCCTCTTGGGTCTGGTCCCCATGGAGACGATGAGTCGAATCAGGATGATGCATTACCGATTCTGCATTTCAAGATTCAAGATTTTATCTATCGGATGTCGATCCGCATCCTGGGCCCTGGCCATTTTGGGGATGATGTGCCTGCACTCCTGATGATAGTTGCTAAAAATAGTTCCCTTGCACTGATGCCAATGTCTTCAAGAGCGAGACCGGTGGCAATCTCATTGCTCGCCGAAAAGTTCACCATTGATGATGTTGTTACTTCTCGCTCCATTGCTGTTCAGTTCACTAGCCAAGAAGGGTTCTCCATCCGTATTTTGCTAACTCATACGGCTGCCAAATCTCATGCTACTTGTGCCAAGTAACAAGACTCCATGGTTCTATGATATTCAGCATTATGAGGAGTTAGTTGTTCAAGAATGTCCGTCTACTGTTGTTAGCGCCGGGTGTCTAGGGGCAACCGCCCCGATGAAGCTGCATATTCATAGCCGGGTCAGGTCCTCTACCAGATGGGCCCGTTATTTAAGGAGACACTACAAAATAAGAGGCTTGAAGGTCCAAGCCCGCGCCAAGCAGGTCCATTTCAAGTCAATTTTAGCTAAGAAGAGACGGCGACGCAAGTTCAAGGGCCGTCGATTGTACACTCAGGGGTCCACTCCCTGTTCCCCGTCTGTTCATTCATCTTTCCTTTTGCTCAGCTCCCACCCTTGGGTAGTGTACCTTCCTTATTCTAATCCCATGTCCATGATCTTCTCCTCTCTTCCCGAGTCCACAAACCCCCACTCTTCTTATCTGATTTCTCTAGATTCTCCTTATTCTTACTGTCTTAGGCCTCAGCCCACGTCATCCTTTCATCCCGATCTAGGGATTTCTTCTTCTGATCCTTCTCCTCCGGTATCTCTGGGTTCTCGTTCTTCTTCCCTGACCTTGTCGGGTGTTTATGCTTCTCCTTCCCCGACCCAGTCGGGTGATTCTAATTCCTTTTCTCCGACCACGTCGGATGATCACTCCTCTTCCCCCTTATCTTTGCCACAATCTTCTCATGATTTATCTATTCCCTCCTCTTCACCCTTTCGGGGTCATCACCCTTTTTCTTGCTATTTTTGAGGCTTTAGCCCGCCTTGATCTCAGCTGATCTGGTTTCTTCTGTATTTTGGTTCCTTGTTATCAGGGCCTCTATGCCTTAACGAGGGAGTTCTAGCCCTCATCACTCTTCCTTTTTATCCTTCTTCATCAGTTTGGTGTCTGTCGCTCCTCCGTGTCGAGGAATCTTTAATCCTTGCTATTCTCTCCCTTTCATCCTGTCAAGCAAGGAATATGAAGCTCGTGCTGCGCGAAGCTCGATGATCAAGATTACTTCAGGATGCTAGTTTTCGTTCCATGGATTTACAAGATATCTTTATTTTGTATAAAGAACATTCTATTATTATCACTGTTATTCCTACGCATTGTTAAGATAAATGTTGGTTCCTCACATGGTTTGAGTGGCTTTAGTTCATTAAGTTTGCTTATTTTAGTCAAAAGAGTAAAGTTCGCTTCTGCAGCATCCTTAGGCTGGTGATAGCTCCGTGCTGGGAGTCTAGTTTCTTTCCCCGATCGTTGAGGGTGACCATTGAGCGTGGATTTTTCACACACCACATGGCAAGTCATAACTGATCTCTCTGAGGCACACCGTTGTTGCTTTGGCCATACTTTGGGAATGCACAAAGGTCTTTTCTCTTCTTTGCTTGGTCGAGTGTAGGGGCAAGAGATTGATGGATGAGATGACCAACGTAGGTGCTCCCCAATACGAGAGAGGTCTCAAATAGGGGCAGTCTTGACCCTTATAAAAATGAGCGTTCATGTAAAATCTAGCTAATAAGGGCTGTCAAAAATAAATCAATGATATGATCAAAGTAAAATTATGAAAATCAAAGGCATGGCAAGAGTGACAGTACAGTTCCCTGCGGGACGTCATGATCCCGGTCGCATGCATGCCTAGTAAATATGGGTCTCAAAATCAAGGACACAAAGCCCCAGCGCAACAGACTGTATCTTTGAGGGGTATTGCCCTAGAAGGAATTCAAATCCTGATATCTCCCATCCTGTATAAAGCTTGTCTCTAATTTTTCTTCTGCTTCTCCCTCTTAGGCTGGGTTGTATCCTGGGTATGGCCTTAGTAGGGATACCGTTCTTTAGAGGCGGTTGGTTGTGGCGAGCCACCCTCACATGCACACCATGTTTAATGGAAACCTTTTATAAGAGGGGTGGAAACAATAATCCCTGGCCAATAGTTTAAGCCTGTCTTTGGGTGTTGCAGATAGTTTTGTAAAATCTAAAAAAAATGAAATACTTCAAAATTTCAAAAAAAATGAAATACTTCAAAATTCTAGAAAAAATGAAATATTATCAAAATCTAAAAAAATCAGATATTATCAAAAGTCCAAAAATTAAAAAATTTCAAAAACTAAAAGAAAATTAAAATATTGTTTAAAATCCAAAAATATCAGGAAATTGAAAAATCCAGAAATATTTGTCTTTTTGTTCCTTTCTATCTATTTGTCTGAGAGCAGATACGTGATCTATTTTGTTAAGTGTGCAGGTTGCAAGTGTTCAAGCTTCTTTGCTATATCTTCTGCTCTGTCCCTTGTTCACGTGCTTCTGATCTGTTCTCTCTCTTCTTCAATCTATCTCTCGATATGTTCTGAAGCTTATGTCCTTCTCAGCTCTTGCCTCGCCTCATCATATCTTTATGAGAAGGCATTACCTCACAATTATGAACTTGGCGGTTCTGCTTCATCTGATCTTGGGCTTTGATTGAAAAGTATATTTGTCATGTCTTTCGTCCCTCTATGTCCCATGTGTTGTCCCAACTGTGTGGTCATCCCTCATATTCTTGTCCCCACCATGTGTTGTCCCACCGCGTTGTTGTCTTGTCCCACCATGTTCGTGCATGCATGTTATTTATTCATGTCATTGCATATGTGTGCTTGTTTGTCTTTGTTATGTTATGTTGCATTATTTTCCATTCATTTGATCGTTATGTTATGTTGTGTTGTCTGTCATTCAATTGATGGTTATGTTGTCTTCGTTATGTTTGTGCTTACTTATTTGTCATGTCTGCCGTATTGAAACTCATAAAAATCTAAAAATGTAAAAAATCGAAAAAATGCCGTTTCGCTTGGCAGGTAAGTCAGGTATGGCTCTCTATCCCTCCACATTGTTGCATTACTATATGGTATCTACATTATTATAGCCTCTCAAGGACCGGCTGGTTGCTTGTGCGTTCTGGGATCTGATGTTCGCCTTTAACAAAAATGATGATGATCTAGTAGCATACGATTAATCGTTGGATAGGCCACTTGGTTGAGTCGGGTGGGGGACAATGGACTCTGTCTCGCACGCCGTGGTTGCGGACGACTCTTGACCCCGCCTTGGATTGGTCTAGCAATATTATCCTTAGGTACGTTCTATTTTATCTTTTCTTTGCATTCGTTTTGATGATTTCTTTATTTTAGCCTAACATGCATCATGTCATTTTGAGCATTCACGCCTCATGATCCATTCAAGATTTCTCCTCAGCAATGGTTAATTGCACTTCAATTCTCTTGAAAAAGAGATTCTCATTCCACTCTAAATTTGAACGATTTCTCTGATCTGCCCGCTTGGTCTGGTTGGCCAGCGTGATTCTTGTCTGGATTTTATCTCAGTCTTATTCTCCTTTCTAGCTCTTATCCTGTGTTTCCTTCCGACCCACTCATTGTCTGTGGATTGTGTCCCCGATAAGACCGGTCGTATTTTTTTCCCTTAGTTTAGCTCTCCAGACATGTCTCATTCACGTCATCCATTCCGAGTGGTTAGTTCGGTATTTTTCGGGAGAATTCCTGTCGCTTGTTGGTTGTGACGGGTGTCTTTTACCTTGATGCCCGCTTATCAGTTCTCTCCGCTTCATCTCTGCTTCATCTCCACTTCACATCGCTATCACTTTCACTCAATCTCTTTTCCATTCCACCTCCGCGTCGCTTTCACTTGTTCCCTTGCAAAGCTGACATCAAGGAGGGGCATCTGTTGACACCCGTTCTAGCCCATAAGTTGCGTTATTTCTCTTTATTCGTTATTTTTGATGTCCCGAATTACCCATTATTTTGGAGCCTTCCTTGGATGGATTTCGAGTCCATTTCATTTTTCTTTAGCCTTTGAACTTTGGAGATCATGATTTCTTATCGCCCTGGAGCTTATCTTATCAACTTCCGGTCTTCCGAGTTGACTTGCGGCCCATTTAGGCCCATTCCCATCAAGCATTCGGCTCTCTTTCGCTGCGCAGCCTTGAAAATGGTCATTTTTCATCCCATTCTCTTCCTCTATTTAAAAAGTGTCATTCACCAAAGTTGTTTATCTTTCCAATCTCTACAATTTCTTCTTCTACGCCATTACCCAGTTCTACACTGATTTCAATCTATTCACTTTTTTCCGACGTACTGTTCACCTGTGTCCCAAAATTCTTTCTCTCTGTTCTAACCCTATTTTCTCCAACTTATGATCTTCTTTTCATCTTACTCTCTTCATGAAAGTTGTTCATCTTTCAGTTATCTACAATTTCTTCTTCTACCACTTTCACTAATTCTACATCGTTTTCGAGATATGATCCGATTTCTAAAGTCACACAAAGTCTACCCAAACGATCGTGCAAACGACCGTTTCTTATTACAAACGGTTCCTTAGCGGTCTTACGATAGATCGCTAAGCAAACCAAGAGTCCAACCTACGCTGGACTCTGCTCCGTTTCTGTGTGCCGTGGCCCCCTTGCAGAGCCCATAACTTCTTGAATTCTACTCCGAATTGAGCGCCGTTTGTTCCTATGGCTTCTCCTTTATATTATCTTGAATTTGATCCATATATCTCAGATTTTCATTGGCTATCTTGCTCAGAAACGTGGACAAAAGTTGGGGGTTTATGCGTCCTAATTCAACACAAACTCTGCAGATTAAGCTTCGGGGCTCCCTTCCAGAAGCCATATCTTCTAGATCCTTCATCCAAATAGAGTCACGTTTTCTCCTACATCTTATCTTGACTATTATCTCAAGATTGATCCATAGATCTCCAGATTTGGTGGACTCTATCTCTTAAACTCGTGAAGGAAAGTTGGGGAGTTAAGCAATTTTCTTTATAAAGGGCCCTGTGCGAACCTCACAACGGGGGCGCGTTTCCAAGGCGACGGCGAAGCCATGTCAAACTATCTTCATCTTCCTTCGACCATAGCCTGAAGAGGGAAGTATTAACTTCGTTTTGGTTCCTTATTTGCTCAATTTCATCAACGTTTGCCCACTCAACTTCATCCCTACTTTTGGTAAATCATCACAGTTTGCTATTTTTCTACTACAAGTCCGCGACGGGGGCCTGTTCATCAAGCCGGGGCAGAGTCATGCTTCATCCTTTTTGTCCTCCTTCGACTCCATCTTGAAGAGGGGAGTATTAACTTTATTTTCATTATATGTGTACCTTATTTCTCCTATCTTTTCCCCTTCTTCCAAGCCCCAACTTTTGAGGTTTTACCACTCTGTTCTGCACTTATCTGAAGCTCAGATTTCTTGCGACGGGGGCATGTTTGCATTGCCGGAGCGAGGCCATGGGGCACTCTTGATCTGTCCTTTCAAATCCAGGCTCTAGAGGGAAGTATAATCTTTATTTTCCTTGGTTTTGGGCTTATTATGTCATCATCTTCATGCATATTTTTGTCCATGAGTTTTACACTTTCATTCTATTTTTACACAGTCATTTTTCTGTCATGTTCTGCACCCCATTATTTTCTTATGTTTTTCACCCCATTTTCACTGTTGTCTTCCCCGTTTTAAACCCTCCTTTTTACCCTAGTTTCACCACAATATTCCCACCTTTCCATAACATCATCTCTTTCCTTTTTTGGTGTTCTATCTTGTGAGATATTCATCATTCTTTGAGTCCATTTTGTGCACTATTCTATATTTTCTGCACAGTCTATATTTTTCCCCAAATCTCCGGCATCATAACTTTCTGTCCCAACCTCCTTTTTGAGTGATTTTTGTTCCTACTTCTTCACAACACTCAAGTCGTCTATCATACCAATTTTCATCCTATTTGGACATCGTTTGCCCTACTATTGGCATCAGTCTTTTCACCCAATTTACACTATTTGCACAGTTTTTCTTGTGACTTGCACTTTTACACCTTGTTTATCTATGTTCATCATGGCATATTAAATCAATCTCTTCATGTTAATCTCATCACAATATACACACCTATTATTTTCACCCTTCCATAGGAGTTAAAAACCCTCCCCCGGTAAGTTTACCCTCAATCTTTCATGCTACTTTATACACTTGGGCATATTTCTACACTTAGCATTTTCTAATGGATTTTTCCTCTTGTTTTGTGTTTGTTTAGCAGGAATGTATGGAAAGTAAGTCCCTTACCTTCTAGCCAGCTGGAAGGTGAGGAGAGGTAATCTACATTGGTTCCCGCATCCTTATATTTAGCGCGGTCATCCTCTTTTCCAAGGTACACAACGCGCACTTAGTTTCCCCTTTCACATTCTTTGGCGTTGTCATTCCTTGGTGGCGATCACGGTATTTCTTTTATCTTTTGTCGCCTTTTCTTTATTGTATGATCATGCTACCATGTTCACATAGTCACATATTCATGCTATTCACTTGATTGGTGGACATATGTCTTCATGCTTATTCATATGTATTGTGGGGTCGGCACGCTTATACACATACATATTTTTCACACCACTGACCTTTAGGTATAAATATTCATCAATGATGTTTTCCTTGAACCCAAAGGACAGTATGATTTTACTAAATTTGATGAACCATTGACGGGAGACTTGCTTAAGTCCATAAATGAATTTCTTTAATTTACATACCAAGTGTTCTTTTCCTTCAGCAAGAAACCCCTGAGGTTGCTCCATATACACTTATTTATCTCGGTCCCCTTTGAGGAATGTTGTTTTCATATCCATTTGGTGTAACTCTAAATCAAAATGAGCCACCAAGGCCATGACTATCCTGAATGAGAGCTTCTTAGATACTAGAGAGAAGGTCTCATCATAGTCAATGCCCTCTCTTTGAGTGAAACCTTTAGCAACCAGTCTAGCCTTATATCACTCAACTTTACCTTTAGAGTCCACTTTCGTTTTGAATACCCATTTGCATCCAACAAGTTTGGACCCTTTTGGTAAGTCAACGAGATCCCAGATTTAATTTTTAGCCATTGAGTCAAGCTCTTCCTTCATGGCTTCAAACCAACAGGTGGACTTTTCACTCTTCATGGCTTGTGAAAACGTCACTAGATCATCAATGTCACCCCTATCTACATTATCCTTCTATAGGTATACCAGAAACTCATCAGATATGACATGTCTCCTGACTCTTTCAGATCTACGTAGTGTTGGCCCCTGATCCACCTGAGGAGGTGGTTGGTCAACTATTACAGCATCTTCTAGCACTGGAGCCACTTGAGGTGGACCAACTGCAACTTCTTGTTCCCCTAAAATATCATTCTGAGGAATGAATATAGGAACAATGTTGTCAGTTGTTGCAGGTATTTCAACCTGATCCTATAACTCCTCAAAATAAATCTCTTGAGAAGGTCCACTCCCACTGACTCCGCCATCCTAAAGAAACCTTACCTTATCTGTTTCTATAATGATGGGAACATGTGATGGACAATAGAATCTATACCCCTTTGATCTTTCCAGATAACTAATGAAGAATCCACTGGTTATCCTAGGATCAAAAGCCTTTTCTTATTTGTTATATGGTCTGGTCTCAGCTGGACATCCCCAAGTGTGCATATAGCTCACTAAAGGTTTCCTACCACTCCACAACTCATAAGAAGTCTTAGGAGTAGCCTTAGTAGGAACCTTATTCAAAATGTGTACAGCTGTCCTTAAGGCCTCCCCCCACAAAGACAACAGAAGGGTAGAATGACTTAACATTGTCCTGACCATTTCTTTAAGCGTTCGGTTTCTTCTTTCTGCAACCGCATTCTGATAAGGGCTGCCAGGCATAGTGTACTGAGGTACAATGCCCTCCTCTCTAAGAAACCTATCTAATGGTCCAGGCCTCTATCCCATCCCTATATACCTACCATAATACTCCCCACCCCTATCAGATCTGACTACCTTAATAGATTTTCCTGATTATTTCTCTTCCTCATTCTTAAAATCTTTAAAAGCATTGAAAACATCTATCTTTTCAAGAAGTAGATTGAGATACATATATCTAGAGTGGTCATCAATGAAAGTGACAAAGTATAGCTCACCAGTCAGACAGGGTGAAAAGGGACCACAAATATCGGTGTGAACTATTTCTAGAAGTTCAGAACTTCTAGTGGCATCCTTATTAGGCATATGTGTTTGCTTTCCCTTTATGCAATCCACACAAGTCTCAAAGTCAGTGAAATCTAGAGTGTGTAACACTCCTTCTCCCACTAACATCTTAAGCCTCTTAATGGAGATATGCCCTAATATCCTATGCCACAACATGGATGAATTTTCATTAACTCTACCACGCTTGTTGCCAATAGAAACTAAAGTATGTAGGGTATTAAAGGATTTTTCATTCACATTACTAAGACACAATTTATATAAACCATCAGATATAGAACTAGTACCAATAACAATAGAATCCTTCATTAATTCAACTACAAGATTTCCAAAACTAATATGAAAACCTTCTGAAGCAAGATTTGATATTAAAACCAAATTTATACTAAAAGAAGGTACATAAAAAGTGTCTTCAAGTCTATAACATATCCTGAACTCAAAATAAGCCTATAAGTTCCTACAGCTTTCACTTGTGAGCGTGTCATATTTCCTTAAAAGATGCACTGCTCACCCTTACTGATAGGCCTTTGGAATAGGAATCCATGCATAGAAATGGCAACATGTACAGTAGAACCTGAGTCAATCTACCATGTATTATTAGGAACATTTACTAAATGAGACTCATAGCAAACATAAGATGAGAGATTACCTTTCTTTTCAAACCATCCCTTGAATTTCAAGCACTCTTTCTTAAGGTGTCCAGGCTCATGACAGAAGAAGCATTTCTTTTCTTTTTCATTCTCTTTTTCTTTGCCTTTGCCCTTTCCTTTCATGTTGTGCTTCTTCTTGCCCTTCTTCTGAACACTCTTGTGCTTTCCTGAAGTTCCACTTCCTTTATGATAGGTAAAATTAGCAACTTGATTCCTCTCCCCTCTCAAACTCTCCTCCTCCTGAACACACATGGTCATCAATTCATTTGGTGACCATTTAGCCTGATGTGTGTTATATGATATCTTAAAGGCCTCATACTCATTTGGAAGCGAGTTGAGAATGAAGTGGACAAGGAATGTATCTAAAATGGTAACCTCCATTGCATTAAGCTGAAATGTAATGTCTCTCATCATCATAATATGTCCCCTAATGCTACCATTGCTAGTATATTTCATCGAGGATAGCTTAGCCATTAAGGTGCTAGCCTTTGCTTTATTGGAACTGATGAACTGTTCCTCAACAGCCTTTAAAAATTCACTAGTTGTGGCCTGCTCAGGGATAGATCCCTTAATGTTTTGACCTACATGTCCCTGTAAGAACAATAGACACAAACGATTGGATCTTTCCCATTTCTCAAAGTGAGTCTTATATTCATGTGTGTTTTCTACTGTAAGTGGAGCTAATTTTCCTTCACGCAAAGACAAATCTAAATCCATGCACCCTAGAGCAAATAGTACCCTTTATTTCTATTCAGTGAAATTAGTGCCATTCAAATAAGAGACAATTCTAGTGAAGGGTGTAAATAAAGGAGAAGCACCTGTAGATAACCAAATGCTCACTTATAAAAATATGAAATAATGGCAGCAAATTATGAGGCATAAAAATAAATGCTATGTAATTCTAACAACTGAAATAAATTACTTTAGCAAGTTGTCTGGTTGCATCATTACAATCTCTCCTTTGGGTGAGAATTATAACATGCTAATAGACAAACTCCCCACATAATAACTTAAGTGATAGAACTAAAACTTATATACACTTTGATGTCAAGAGAGAGCACCTTTGGGTACAAAACTCTCAAGAGTCGCCATGCACATAAATGTTATTCCACCTTGTTCCTGTCGTGAAAATAGAACACTCCTTTGGGAGTTAAATTCTACGTTCAAGTCAGGAACACAAAGTTTGATATCATTTTAATTTCTTAATGAGAATAATTTATTATTCTTCATGCATAAGGCCACTTTGGTGGTCAATTTACACACTTTGAATGCTAAAATATCCTCCCCTCAATTAAAAATGATAACAAACAAATTATAATGCTCATAAATGACACTATTTATAACTTAAGAGTGTAAAATTTTATCATTCTTTATAGTTAGTGTCACTTTGGTGGTCTACTTAATTACTAAGAAATCAAAAATTTCACACAAATCTGCATAATAGCATCAAAATAACACTAAATATGAGCAAAAGGACATAAACAAAATAATTGTTGCAATCTGAAATGGAGATATTAATGCAAGAATAATTACTATAGAGAGGTCAAAGTATCACAAAAATATCTCCTAATATTACTGCAACAATTATTTGTTCATTAACAAGCCTTAATCATGCCAAAACTAAATTAAAAGGGGTTAAAAACATAAGTTTTAGCATGCTGTTACATAAATATCCTTTTCTATTTGCAGAAATAACCATTGAATTGCAAACATACCCACAAAAATTGCTTCTATATCCAAACTGTTTACATAATGGACCCATATCCTTTAAATTGTTAATGGGTTCAAAACAGACCCAGAATAAATGGGCATAAGATCCAGAACTTAATGGATCCTATAGAAAGCCCATTAACAGAATTTAAAGAATAAGGATATAATTAAATGAATTTGAATAAACAGTTTTATACTTAAAGGATACACTGAAGCAATAATGGATACGAATATTTAAAACAGATTTTAATTGGATTCGGATACGCAAATGGATTCGGATTCAGATTCCAAATAAGATCCATATAGATCTCAGTCCCAATACCCAAACCCAGAACCATTTACCAACTTAAACCCGGATCCGAAAAAGATCCATAATCCAAACCCAAATTAAATCCAAATATATTGAGAGGGGATCCAAAATTAGATCTCCAAACTTTATTGGATCTGAATTTTGAATTTCAAAACTTAAATGTTAACATAATGGGGGGGGGGGGGT
Source organism: Amorphophallus konjac (assembly GCA_022559845.1). Lineage (NCBI taxonomy): Eukaryota > Viridiplantae > Streptophyta > Magnoliopsida > Alismatales > Araceae > Amorphophallus > Amorphophallus konjac. The sequence continues at coordinate 90,235,085 of CM040128.1, forward strand.
AAAAGGGTAAAAGACCTACGTAACCCCCTTCCCCCAAACCCTAAACTATAGGAATAAATGGCCAACATCGCCGCAAGGGAAAGGGGGGGAAGCCCACCCCCTGGCCCCTGCTAGACCTCGCCGGCCAGAGATGACGTCGACAACGTCGTCTGGCGGGGATCTAATTGCCACTCCCCAAAACTTCCACCATTTTTTTTGAAGACCTGTCACCACGGCGGGAGGGGAGGCGGAGGAGGCCCGCCGGCGAACACAAGCCTCCCTACGGGCTGACGATGCTGGTGGTGTTGTCCGAGGGGGGAGGTGGTCGTCGGGACCCCTCCTCGACTGAAGCCCCCCCTTTTTTAATAGATCGCGGAGTTCCCTGTGCAGGCGGCCGCCCGTGGCAGTGTGCCTACGCAGGGAAGCCCTCCACCGCTGTGGCGCCCCTACGCAGGGAGCCCCAGCCGCCGCCTAGGCCCAGGTCCGTGGCCGACTGTGGTATCCTTCGCGACGGTAATCATCACCCGACGGCCAAAGAAACTACACTAAAAAAATGTTCTTCTCCGTACAATGTGACAATAGGAAGAACGCAAGATCGAAGTCCAAGGGATCGTACACGGGCTCTGATACCACATGTTGGAGATGTGTACCTGAAGCGAAAGCCTGTGTGGGAGCTCATGTGGGATAATGTGTCGTCTCTTTTGACTTAACTCTCTAAATTTAATTTCCCATTTTTTTTGATGATTTGCAACAATACATTTTGTTTTTTAGCTCTTGAATTTTGATAATAATGATTTTTTGAAATCATTCTTATTATGACAACACTGTTAGCCTTTCATAGCTTCATGTGCACGCATTTCATATTAAGGTCCATACATTTTTATAGTTTTGCGCATGAAGGTCAATGCATATTGCATGGTAAGCAGAGGCAAGGTCGGTGCACATCATCTCTTAGTTCTACTAAGGTCGGTGCACGTTTCTGTAGAAGTGCGCATATAAGTCGGTGCACCTTTTGTAGACAGCACATAAGGTCTGTGCACATATGACTGTCAGGTCAGTGCACGTTTCTGTTTATGCAAACATGAAGGTCAGTGCATACCACTATTCCCTCATGTAGGTCAGTGCACATTTTAAGTGCCTGAGCAAAAGGTCCGTGCACATCTTGTATGACTGCACACAAGGTTGGTGCACGTTTCTGCCTCATGCATATAAAGGTCCGTACACCTTTTCTCTCATGCATATGAAAGGTCGGTGCATGATTTGTCTTACACATGAAAGAGGTCGGTGCAGGTTTTGCCATGTGCATATAAGGTCGGTGCACATTTACATTGATCGCTTGGAAGGTTTGTGCACACTCCATTCTGTGCATGTCCAAGGTTGGTGCATATTTCTTATACTACATATCGAGGTCAGTGCTCATTCGATTTAGCATAATCAAAGTCCGTGCACATTTGCAAGGACAAGTCTGTGCATATTCTCATATGATGCTACAAGGTTAGTGCATATGCATTCTTCGAAGTCTAAGCACATGTATAATAAAGGTCTGTGCACTAGGTAAAGTCTGTACACATTTAAGTCCGAACATGTTCAAGGTCTGAGCATCAACGTTCATATGTATGTACATCATGACCATGCTCTAAGGTATTTGCATATAGATTTATATCATTCGTCTGAGCATTAAGCATGCACTCTAAGTGTTTGACAAAGTGTCTGTCGTCTAAATTGCAGGATTAATTACTATGTCTCTGGAAACAACAGAAACTTAAGTGGTCACGTAATCCCATGACAATAAGTGGCACGTGATCCAAGGTAGTTCTCTAATCAGATCTATTTGACACTTGGGCCGCGCGCTTCCATCATCTGACACATGGAAAGAGCATCTGCATCTTCTGTCACGTGGAGCTTCACCAAAGCCTCTTCTACTGATTTTCTGGGTGGGAAACGTGTTTCCCACGCGCCCTCTTCTCATGAGGCTATAAAGAGGGACCATATCTCTCATATCAACATATAAAAGAGAGAGAGAGTGTGAAGGTAGATTGAGTAGAAGAGATAAGCAGAGCGAGTGTGAGAAGCAGAGAAGAAGTCGAAAGAAGAAGCTGCGGTAAAGGTCAAGGAAAGCAAAGCATCGTAAGCCGTTTTGATCGTCTGAGCGAGAAGAGAGTTTATCTTTGTAATTGACGCCTGGATCAAATCCAAAGTCAATCTGCTCCTAGAGACCTATATTGTTTCTTGATTATTTCCTTCCACTTTATTTCCTGAACTCTTTTAAGCTGTGTATCAGCGGGCGAGGGTGAAACCTCGAACAATGAAGCTATAAGGCTCAGCGGCAGCAAGCTGTAAGGCTCAGCGGTCTGGGATCAATTCTCCAAAGCTGTGGATCAGCGGTCTGTAGGGATCTAATCCCCGAAGCTATGGATCAACGGATTGAAGCTGTGAATCAGTAGTAAGACATACTCTATCTGAGTGTGGGGTGGATGTAGGTGAAAACCGAACCACCTAAAACCCTTTGTCTTGCGTGTGATTGTCTACATATTCTGATCTATGAATAGATAAATGATTAGGACCGCCAGTTAATTTCACTTCATTCTATGCATCTATTGCTGTTAATCTGATTACGGTTTTACTTGATTCAGATAGTGTCTTGAGTTAATTGTTCTCCTTATAACGGTGAATTGTCCATAGGGTTATTCACTAGTTTGATATTCTGCTATTCTAGTGTGTGCTATTGTTGATATTGTTGCAGCAGTTCTTCTTAATTCCGCTTTAGATTTTAAACTGCTATTGTTCTTGTATTTTGGGGTTGATCTATTCACCCCCCTCTAGATCTTAGTGTCCATCCGTTCCAACACGTGGTATCAGAGCCTAAGTCTCCCTTAGGACTTTACATCCTGGAGAGATTTGTTATGGATGCTAAAGGATTGATCGCTGAGGGTCATTCTACGAGTAAGCCACCATTCTTCAATAGTAATAGTTATGCTTACTGGAAGAATCGGATGTAGGTCTTCCTGCGTGCAAAGGACTACGAGATCTGGAAAGTTGTTAGTAAGGGTCCTTTTGATTTGCCTCCAGACGAAGAGTTCTGGACTAAGGAGCATATCCGTAGATCCACCTTGAATTGGGGTGCCATTAATTCTATACAATGTACACTTCATCCCACCGAATTCTCCAGAGTCTCTTCTTGCAACACTGCAAAGGAGATGTGGGATAAGGCATAGGTCATTTACGAAGGGACGTATCAGGTTACAGAAACCAAAGCCAACATGTTTGTCTCTGAGTATGAGGCTTTCAAAATGAAGCCTGAAGAGTCAATATCTGAGATGTATGTGCGTCTGAATGTGATTACCAATAGCTTAAGAAGTCTGGGAAAAACCTACAATGAGTATGAGTTGGTTAGGAAAATTCTAAGGTCCCTGACACCCATCTGGGACACTAAGACCACTGTAGTGGAGGAGTCTAGGAACTTAGCTACGACCACTGTAGATGAGCTCATCGGTTCTCTCATGACATATGAGTTGAACCTTAAAAAGGTTGATGAGTCTGAAAAGAGAAGAAAACCCTTAGCTCCTAAAGCTAATTCTAGCAAAGGGTCATCTAGTGAGTATAGCTGCACTAGTTCTGAGGAAGATCAGGATGAATTTGCAATGATTACCAGAAAGTTCAAGAAATTCCTGAGAAAAGAAGGGAAAGGGCTGAGAAGAAAATACTTCTCTGGAAAAAGATAGTCCAAACATAAATCTGATAATGTTAAGAAAATTGATGCCATAGTTTGTTACAATTGTAGGAAAGCAGGACATCTCAAGGAAGATTGTCCTGAGCTCAAGGATAAGCAGCCCAGGTGGAAGAACAAACATGGAAAAGCCATGGTTAGCACCTGGAACGATGAAGAAGAAGAAAGTCAGAGCAGCTCCTCTGAAAATGAGAAAGAGGAGAGGATATGTCTGATGGCCAAGTGTGATGAAGGCAAGGAAGATGATGTCGAGGTAATCTCCCCATTCGAAAACTTTACACAGAATGAATGGGAAAATGTATATGCTGAAATCCTTGAAAAATATGAAAGCATGCATAAGGAGAACAGACATTTGAAAAAGAAAGTGAATTCATTAGTTAATGATACTTCTTTTTATGATAAGATTGCATGTCTAACAACTGAAAACTCAGAGCGGAAAAACTCCCTTAATGAAGTTGAATGTAGTAACAACATGTTAATTGATTTGAAAAATGAAAATGAGAATTTGCTGAACTCCATTAATGAACTTAAAATGAGAATACATGAATTTCAGGAAGAAACTAGGATAGCAACTGAAAAATATGAAGCTATCAATGGTGTAAATGCTGAACTCAAAAAGGTCATTGAAAATCTAGAAAAAGAAAACAAGGATAAGCAAAACTCCCTTGAAGGCATGACACAAGGAACAGAAAATCTAAATGCCCTCTTAGGAACAAAAATAAACTTTAGAAAGGAAGGTTTAGGTTTCAACCCAACTAATCAGAAAAAGTTTGATGTTAGGACAATTTCTTTTGTGGCTAAAAAAGGAACATCACAACCTTTGATTCAAATGACTTCTGGTGAAAATCTGAAACCAGTTGAGAAAGTCAAGCCCAGTGCCAAAGACAAGGGCAAAGGGAAGATAGAGGTGTCTAGAGAATCTTGCTCACATACTCCCACACCTCACATCAAAGGATAGGCTAGGATTCAGACTGTTAAGGCTAGAGTCCAAGGAAAATCCAAGCCCAAAACTGTCCAGCCTCAATAGAAAGTCAGAGGCAACTCCAAACCTCATCCAACCTGTAGCACTATTGGGTTCAAATCCTTTGATAAAGGTCTAGGCAGAGGTACCTCAGGTCGTGGTCATTATCAGAATACTTCAACCCATCCTCCTTTCTATAATTCCTATCATCACTACTCTGATGGGAGAGGTCAAGGCAACCTCTACACAAGGTCAATGTAGTTCCAGAACTCCTATTCTACACAAATGCATAGACTCTATCCTTGGAACTCCTATGTGCAACCCAGGCACAAAATCTTCAGAAGTCAAAATTCTTATGGCTTTGTCAAATTCATGCCAAAATAGCCTAGGGTTCCCTATGCTCATACTACTTCCAATACTCATTGGACTGATCACTGGAAAAGAAACTTTCAAAATGGGCTTAATAAGAAAATTGCTACACCTCAAAAATAATATCCTGAAATTAATGGTAACAAGAAAAAATAGACCAAACTAAATGATAAGAAATCCACAACTGCCTTGAAGAAGTCAAATCAAATATGGATACCAAAATATTTACTTTCTTGTCTGCATGAAATAAATGCTTTTATGCGACCCAAGAAGCTTTGGGTTCCAAATCATTCTACTTAATTCCCTTGCAGGTATGTCTGGCAGCCAATCATAACAAGTGGTATCTGGATAGTGGCTGTCCAGGCACATGACCGGAGATAAAGAAAAATTCTGCATGTTGATGAAGAAAGATGCTGGTCATGTTACATTTGGAGGTAATACCAAGGGAAGGATTATTAGATCGGGAAAGGTTGGTAAGTGCTCTTCTTGTTTAATTGAAGAAGTTTTTTTAGTTGAAGGTTTAGCTTACAATCTTCTTAGCATAAGTCAACTCTGTGATAGAGGCCATAAAGTTGTATTTGATTCTCTTGCTTGCACCATCTATGAACCCAATTCTGAATCTGTGAAATTTATTGGCAAGAGAGTTAATAACATCTATATGGTAGACTTAGATGATGTAGCACACTCTAATCTCTGTCTTAGTGTTAATAAGGATGACCTAGCCTACCTGTGGCATCGCAGATTAGGCCATGCCAGCTATAGTGTGCTTCATAAACTGAATAAACATAGTATGGTAAAAGGGCTTCCTGAAATTTCTTTTAAAAATGATAATAAAATCTGTGAGGCATGCACCTAATGTAAACAGACCAGAATATCATTTAAATCTAGAACTGAAAACCTATCTTATAAACCTTATGAGCTAATTCACATGGACTTATTTGGACCCACTAGGTCAGTTAGCTTATCTGGAAAAAGATATGGTTTTGTGCTTGTTGATGACTTCTCTAGATTCACTTGGGTTTTCTAGTTGTCTCACAAAAATAAAGCCTTTGAAGAATTTCAGGAGTTCTTTTATAAAATAAAATAGACCAATGATCATGCCATTTTAAATATTTTATCTGATCATGGTGGTGAGTTTGTTAACTCATAATTTGATGATTTCTGTAGGGAGAATGGCATCACTCACATGTTCTCCTCACCAAGAACTCCAGAGCAGAATGGAGTAGTGGAAAGGAGAAACTGAACCTTAGTTGAAATGGCTCGGACTATGCTGGTAGAAGGGAACCTACCAAGGAAGTTTTGGGTTGATGCTATTAACACTTCATGTTACATCATTAATAGAGACTTGGTAAGACCCACTACTCAAATGACTCCCTATGAGATTCTTAAAGGTAAGAAACCTTCTCTAGCGCATTTCAAGGTTTTCGGTTGTAAATATTTTGTTCATGTAAACTCCAAATGAGACCTTGATAAGTTTGAACCCAAAAGTGAATCTAGAATCTTTTCTAGGTTATTCTGAACATTCCAGAGCCTACAGAATATATAATCTCAATTCTAAAACTGTTGAAGAATCTCCTCATATAGTGTTTGATGAGTCAGAAAATAAAACCGACATTAGTTTATGTAGGGACAAAGTAGATGGAGAAATTCTGCAGACCAAAGAGGCACTGAATGGAGATTTTGCAGAAGAGGCTGAAGCAGAAAAATCTTACACTCAGGGGGTGGTAAGTGAAAATCCAGGCATTCCGGTTACCAATATTAAAATTCTTAGAGACCATCCTCCAGAAAATATTATTGGTAATCTGAATGAACCTACAAGAACTAGAGCACATTTAAGAATTGAAAATGAATTGAATTCATTTGCTTTAGTATCTCAGATTGAACCAAAGAACATAGAGAGTGCCCTTCAGGATGAACACTGGATTAATGCCATGCATGAAGAACTTACTCAATTTGATAGGAACAAGGTCTGGCACTTAGTTCCTAAACCCTCTCATGGCAATATTATAGGCACTACATGGGTCTTTCGGAATAAAATTGATGAGCAAGGTAACATAGTAAGAAATAAGGCTAGGCTGGTAGCTCAGGGGTACAACCAATAGTATGGTATTGACTTTGAAGAATCTTTTGCCCATGTAGCTAGGCTAGAAGCCATTAGGATTCTTTTAGCAATCGCATGCAATTTAGGAATAGCCCTCTAGCAGATGGACGTTAAATCTGCATTCTTAAATGGTGATATAAAATAGGATGTTTTTGTAAAACAACCCCCTAGTTTTGAGTGTCTGGATTTTCTTGACCATGTCTATAAGCTTGACAAGGCACTCTATGGATTGAAGCAAGCTCCTCGAGCTTGGTATGACAAACTGAGTAAGTTCCTCACAGAAAAGGGATTCTCCAGAGGTAAGATAGACCAGACATTATTCATAAAGGTATGTGACAAAGAATTCTGATCATTCAAATTTATGTAGATGATATAGTATTTGGGTCAACAAATTCATCCGTGTGTGAGGAATTTTCAGCATTAATGACTAGTGAATTTGAAATGAGCTCAATGGGTGAACTAAAATTTTTTCTTGGGTTGCAGGTCTGTCAGACTAAAGAAGGAACGTTTATAACTCAAGAGAATTATATCAAGGATCTACTGAAGAAATTCAAGATAAAAAATGTCAAAGCTATAACTGCACCAATGGGAACATCTACCAGCCTTGATACTGATCCTGAAGGTAAAACGGTAGACCCCAAACTATACAGAGGTATGATCGGATCCTTGTTATATCTTACTGTTTCTCACCCTGATATTCCGTTTTCAGTATGTTTGTGTGCTCAATTTCAAGCATATCCTAAGGAATCACATTTGATAGTTGTGAAACAAATTTTTAGGTATCTGTCTGGCACCCTAGACTTAGGCTTATGGTATCCTGCTAAGTATGAGCTGGACCTTATAGCTTACACTGATACAGACTATGCTGGGTGTAGGATAGATAGGAAACGCACTAGTGGATATTATCAATTTCTAGGTGGGTGTCTAGTGTCTTGGGCATCTAAGAAACAGCACACTGTCGCCTTATCCACTATTGAGGCAGAGTATGTGGCTGCAGGAAACTGTGCTGCCTAAGTCCTCTGGATTAAACACCAGTTAATTGACTATCTTATAAATCTTAGTTGCATTACAATTCTTTGTGATAACACAAGTGCTATTTCCTTAACTAAAAATCATGTTCACCATTCTAAGACTAAACATATTGAAATCAAACATCACTTTCTTAGAGATGAAGTAAGTAAAAAGGAAATTGTTCTAGAATTTGTTGAATCTGAAAGATAAATTGTTGATATTTTCACCAAGTCTCTTGGTAATGAAAGATTTAAATTTCTAAGAAGAGAACTTGGTCTTTGCAAATTCTCAGCATGAGTTCTTGATCATATCTGCTTCTAAACTTTGTATTCTTGAATACTGCATGTGTGATGACTGTCACCAATTTTTTTGAATGTCTGTCTATTGCATTTCATGGTTAACCCATATGTATATCAAATGGTAAGTTGGAAGAAGGACAGATATTTTCTGTCTGAAAACCCACACTATGCGTAGAGGCTAGCCCTTAGCCTAGTACCATGGGTCAACATTGCATACATCTAGATTAAGACATGAAATCATTTTAGAAAATTTCATGCATACATTGAGGGGGAGTTTCTGGTTCATCATGTCATCCTTGGTGGTCATTAGCATACAGATAGATACCACATATATAGTTTTCACTCATGATCATCTCTTTTCATTCACTTTGTGAGGGGGAGCTTAGAATAAAGTTTGAATCCGAGCTACTCTATAGGTCAATTTCTGAATAATTCATTTGAGAACACTTTCTGCCAGTTCTCCATTTATCTGATCTATTCTCATTCTTGGTATCAGTATCTGAACATTCCTTGGAACCATTTTCTGAATCTGGACAAATGACAAACTGAAGACATGTTCATTAATCTAAGCTGCTAAAATTAGAATTTTTTTCTTATAAGAAGTAGTAATGAATCTTGAATGAATTACTGGTTTAAACTTAATGAACTTTAGAGACTAAAAACCAAACTCAATGAAGAAGTACAGTGGAATACTTTTTAATAGTTCTTAACCATTTCGTGCATGTCATGTTTAATTAAGTCTTTCAGAATCTGAATTTATCTAGACTCAGGTTAAATTGGTTGAGAAGACCTTAAAACATGTATTGTTCTTAAACAACACCCTCTGAAAATCAAATGGGCAGCTGTGTCAAAATGATGAATCATATATGCTAAAGGCAGAGCAATGATTGAATGCACTGAGAAACTGGGTACTTCATCAATGAAATGGAGAAAAACTCATGTCATTAAGTGCTTCAAGTTATCTCTGTTCAGAAAATTAAAAGGTCAGTTCCACTGAGTAACTAGGGTTACTGGTGTCTAATAAACGTGTACCCTTATGCAAAAAGGTGGACACTATACCTGAGATAGAATAGTAGATCTTGCTGAGTAACTAGGGGTACTGGCGTCTGATAAACGTGTACTCTTATGTAAGAAGACAAGATTATACTTGACTATTCTAAAGTAGTAAAGAAAAGTAATGTATGAAACTATCAATGCTCCTCTGAGGATTAATTCAAAACTATGATGTTTATTTAATCTCAATACAAGTTTTGGTCACTCCTAATGATGTTTTGATGTTTAGATAAATAAGATAAAGTAAGATAAAATCTGGCATGTCTCATGTGCTTCTGGTTCATTACTATTAAGAGCTCATACATACTGTTTCTCACAGAGTGGAGTGGTTAGTCTCTCACTTTCATACTCTTTAAACCACATAAGTTCAGGAATGCACTATCTGCATTCTTATTTTAAAGAATATGTGCTTTATTTGCTTGGTTACTGAAAGCCTACTTAGTTTGTCAACTCAGATTTCTTCTTCACAATAGTACTCTCCTTGATATCTTCCTATTATCCTTTCCGCTAATGACAAAGGGGGAGAGATTTTGATTTTGATGTTGATTAGCCTTTTGATGTTGATGGGGAGAGAGTTTGATGCTGAGAGATTTTTGCATTAGAGGGAACCTTTTGCATTAGGAAGAAATGCTGCATTTCTTGAATTTTGCTGTGTGCATATTATGTGCATATTATTGTGAGTATATTTCTTGATTCTTAATAAAATCATTGTCGACATCAAAATGTAAACGGGTTGCCATCATCAAAAAGGCGGAGAATGTGTGGGAGCTCATGCGGGATAATGTGTCATCTCTTTTGACTTTGAACAACATATTAATGTGTCCTTTCTGTCAATAAACAACATATAAAACACACAATAGGATAAAATCCTATTGTAAATTAGAATAAAGAACGTCCACAACACATAAATCTTTGAATAAAAAAAGTTACAGTTACATTAATTGAAATGTATCATTTTTTCACAATATCATTAAAAAAAATCAAGAGATATAGGCTGCATCATCCTCATTCGTCATTCGTAGCATCTCCACCATCACCGGCTGCAGGAGGATCCTACATCACAAAAAATTAATAATAAATAGATTTTAATAAATATAATTATTAATAAATATAGTTAAATATCTTTTTGATTTTCTAAGGCCGAAAGTAGATAATATGAAGATGATTTCTTTCACTCTCAAAGGTGAATTCTTTGAACTAAGTAGTAATGTTATTGTTGTGCCTTGTGGTTTTGATGATGTCTAACACTATGAATCATATTATGATAATAGTTTTTTATATCATGAATTTGATGTGTGCTGGCTAATGTCGATATGTTTTCTAATGTCTTGAACAACATTTTCATATGAAGGCTTGAAGAGTTGTAATGTCAATGCTATGAATGCTTGAACTGTTATGTCTGTATGCTTGAAGAATGTTTGTTTGAAGAACTGTAATATCTGAAGAATTCAGGTAAGCATAAGCATGGCAGTGTCACAGCAGCCCTAGAAGCAACTCTGCAGAAGAAGCCTCCAATCACTGAAGAAACAAGCTGATATATCAGCTTAAGATAGACTCTGTACCCGCTGAAGAATAAGGGTGAAAAATATCCCTTAAGGTTGACAAATGTGCATTACGGGTGACAAATACTACCTTAAGGGTAACAAATAGATGGATGTTGGCACCGGCTTATGTTCTTGAATTAATTGAGAATTAAGCACAGGGAAATACTCTCTAAATAGAGCAAAACGGCACATCGCCAGAGCTGCTCTACCAGTCGAGTTGAGCTCGAAAATCGAGACACTTTGCCTGGTCAGGCGGCGTAACATAACAACTGGGGATCGGCCCCGAGCAAATGGCATTATGCCAGCCCGTTTCTTGACAACCGGGTCAGTTTAGGGATTCGGGACAACCTGCCGTACCTTACGACACTCTATGAAGATTCGAGGATCACCCTCGGACACTCTGCATAGGGTGCCACACCGCTGACGCTTCAACAACCGGGTTAACTCGGGGCTCAGAACAGCCTGCCACATCATATAATTCTTCGCTAAGGAGAGAGGGTCACCCCGACCACCAGATAAACGGAATCATCATGTCGACGCCCTAGTCACCGGGCCCAAGCAAGGGTCCTAACCAGCTAGCCATGACCCGTGGCAACATCAGCAATCGATCGGGCCCACCCCCGATCACTTAGTTTACGGGTTTACCCGTGTTCAACACAGCTACCCTAGCCGACCCGGGGGCGCCCTGACTACGAGCCACGCCATGTGGCACCCAGCAACGAGGCCGGGGTCTACCCTCGAGTCACCTCCCTCCAGCCCTCTGAAGTCAAAGGAAGACCCACCTGGGACCAACCACAAGCTTCAGGAGCTCACAGCACCTGTATACGGCCCACGCACGCGCGTCTGGAATTTCCCCGAGCACCTGGTGGGTGCGTATGCTCCAGGCACTATACAGCAAGTCCGAGCCCAACTCAGGACTCCCAGCAACCCATCACGTCATGCACCACCATCGTGTGCCCTCCCACGCGGATCGACCTGCGCGGTCAGGTCGCGGGGGTTTCCGGGGGCGGAGCCCCCGGAAGAGAATTTCTATTTATGACGGGTCAAACCCTCAGTCAAACCCCAGTCAAACCCGTGGTCAAACCCAAGGTAAACCCTCGGTCAAACCCGCGTAAACCCCTCCGGGGAGGGGTTTAGGCGGACCAGCCTCACCCCCAAGGCTGGTCCGCCTAAACCCCCATTAAACCAAAAAAAAAGGTTTTTTAATTAAAAAAGCGCCCAGCCAGTACGCCCAAACCCCCCCTGGGGGAGGGTTTAGGCGGACCAGCTTGCCCCCTCAGGCTGGTCCGCCTAAACCCCATTAAAACTAAAAAAAGGTTTTTTAACAAAAGAAAAAACCGCTCCGTGAGGGGTTTAGGCGGACCAGACCAGCCCCTTGGGCTGGTCCGCCTAAACCCTCCCTCCCCCACTCAGTAACACTCTCCCAGGATTTACCCGGACCAGCTTTGCCCCCAAACCTAGTCCACCTAAACCCCCCCTAGGGGAGGGGTTTAGGCGGACCAGCTTTGCCCCCTAACCTAGTCCGCCTAAAGCCCCCATGACCCTTCATCTTCCCCTATAAAATCTCCCCCTAGGCAGCTCAAGGGAATGGAATGGAAAATGGAATGAGAGATGCAATAGAACACACTCCGACCTAACTGCCACACGCTCGGACTCCCGAGGCCTTCGGCAAGGGTCGGGGGCACGAGGAACTAAGTGCGCGCGTGGTTGGCTTGTTGATCGGCTTGTATACGCCGAGGGTATGTCACACGTACTCCCCTCACACGGCGTCTAGCCATCGCTCAGAAGTCCATGCCCGTCGCGTATAAGGCGTTATGACAACAGCGAATACACCCGTATCTCGAGTCCGCCCGCGTATGACAACCCACGGTGGCTACGCATACGCTATGATGCCGCACCTGCTTCTGACACAGAACCACGTGCCCACTGCTCACCACGAGCTGGCCGCTGACCACTCTAAATGATGACTCGAGTTAGTCAGACCCTGGTCCGACAGTAATATTCCCGGGGCCGGCCTTGACTCCCCGACATGACGACACTCGCCTTCCGAGGCTCGGACCCGACCGCTCACTTTGAGCCGCGTCCAACCTCCGTCAGGCGCCAGCCCACGACCGCCCCTGCCACCTAGGCAGTTGGGCGTGTCTCGATCTCCTCATGGAGAGTCTCTGTAAAACACATGGATATCCGCCATATCCCGCATTGACCCGGGGACCAACCCACGCGTCGAAATTATCCCGCGGCTTGCGCCCATTGTACTCCGGCCACCCCGGCCCATTTGTAAAGCCCACGTGGCTCTCATATAGCATGAAACCAGTTGAACACACATACCTATACTCGGGGCTCAACCTCTTCACGGTGCCCGCCTCCTTCAATCACAATGGTGCCTCCGGCACCCGACTACCAGTCACACTGGGCCCTGAGCACGACCATCGAGTTCTCCCGATGCCCGCCTCCTTCAGTCGCAACGGTGCCCCCTGCACCCGACTGCCAGTCACACTGGGCCCCGAGCACGACCATCGAGGTCTCCCGGCGCCTGCCTCCTCCAATCACAATGGTGCCTCTGGCACCCGTCTGTCAACAACTTCAGTCGCAACGGTGCCCTCAGCACCCGATTGCTAGTTACCCCAGCCACATCAGGGCCAGCGGTGCCCGACCACTCAACAACTTCAGTCACAATGGTGCCTCTAGCACCCGACTTCTAGTTACCCCAGCCACATCAAGGCCAGCGGCGCCCGATCACTTAACAACTTCAGTCACAACGGTGCCTCTAGCACCCGACTCCTAGTCACCCCAGCCACATCGGAGCCCACTGCGCCCGACCACTCAACAACTTCAGTCACAACGGTGCCCCCGATACCCGACTGCCAGCTAGTCCAGTCACAACGGTGCCCCTGACACCCGAATGGCAGCTACTCCAGTCACAACGGTGCCCCCGACACCGGATCACTCAACAACTCCAGTCACAACGATGCCCCCGGCACCCGATTACGAACAACTCCAGTCACAACGGTGCCCCCGGCACCCGACTGCCAGCTACTCCCGTCACATCGGGGCTCGCGGCACCCGACCACTCGACTTCCTCCTCACAATGGTGCCTACGGCACCCCTACTGCCCCGACCTCGACACTGTCTCATGTCGGGAATACATTGTGATGCCTCTCGGGTGCCTTCCTGCTGAGTCACAGGTCCTCTGACAGACACCATGTACAGATACGGAACTACCCACACAATAACGCAATGACCCGAGGATCGTCATGAATGACAGAATTGTCCCGTGGCTTGCAAGCAATTGTAATCGGGCTCTCATGCCCCCATATAAATGCCTTTCATGGCATATAAGTCATGTAATCCAGTCAGGGAGCGGATCCCCCTCCTCGCCGGAACCAGTCTCTCTGCCCCCAGTTATCCCTGTTGTGTTGTTGTTGCCCTGTCACTGTTGCACGGACTAAACCCTGCTGATGTTGCAGCTACCAAGGTCCCTAACTCTCTCTTTGGCATAAGAAACAAAGGTATTCGGATTCAATCCGATGTAAAATAAACACCGGTTGCTTGCGGCCGGTGGAGAAAGACGTCCAGTACACGAATCTCCATAATCGCTTACGCACTCGCACCTGTGGAACCCCTTCTATCCACGTGTTGCCTGATCTCTGGAGCCACGTGCCGCGTCCTGGCGACGCTTCCCCAGTCAATCCTTGGTTCCATAGGTGATTGTCGAGAAATCGACTGGCACGCCCGCATTCCACCCAGCCATCCCTGTCCCAGTATCCTAGAATGATGAACCATACGCCATCCCTTCCAGTGCATTCCTATCGTTCTCTCTGCCTTCTTCTCAATACCCCCGGAATCCCAGCGTGCCCAGTCAACCTATCTCGACCTTCCGTAAAAGGTGAGTGTACACCCCCGCCGTGAGGACAAAATGACAAGTGACTCCCCGCGGTCGCAAACAATGGACTAGGTGAATAATAGGCAACAGTGGTGACAAATAGCAGTGTAAAGGTGAATAATAGGCAGTAGGTGTGAAACAGCTGAAAACTAAGAACCTCAAGCCGACTCGGGAGGGCTTACAAGTCGACTTCTGACAGAAGAATTCACAAAATGAAAGAAGACTTTTTAGCTGCGGATTAAGGGTGAAAATGGGTGGACAAAGCAGACAAATGGCTGTATAGTAGTTTGAAATGGCTGTTCAGTGGTGTAAAGTGGCTCATGTCGCTGACATTTGAAGAATGATGAAACTGGTTGAAGAGAATGATTCCCTTTGTGCTTCAGAGGAAGAGAGGACTGGTCCTCTGGTTTTGGGTAACTAGGTGTTACTCATGGTTCCTTCTAATTTGATAAGAAGAAGAGAGGAGAGTGTTCTTCTAGGTCAAGCTGTAAGTCAGTGTTTGTTTGCAGACTGAATCTGCGATTATTGATGTTGCAAGGGGAAGCCACACTCAGGTTTGAGTGTGGGGTGGATGTAGATCTGCGTGGCAGATCGAATCACCTAAAAATTCTATGTGTCATGATTTGCATTGGTGTGATTGGCCCTTATCATCTTCCTCCATTCACAGGTTTGCGTATGAACAGATCTTCCCTATGCGCTAAGTGGTTGTATTGCAGTCTGTAAGATCTGTCTGATCTGAGTGGATTCTGTGAGATAGCATTCTCTTAGTTAGTACATTCTTGTCACTTTCATTTATATTGTTCTCACAGATATCATCTAAGCTCGTGATTTGAAAGCTGAGTGTTAAATTGTCTTAGGGTTAAAAATTGAGGTTAAAATTTTTATAGGATCTATTCACCCCCCCTCTAGATCCTGCTGCGCACACATATTCATATACTTGCTTCCGACTTTGCCTATAGAGCACACAACATTGGTATCACAGATACTCCTCTATTATAACTCTAAAGTCTATGAAATTAAAAATTAAATTAAATACTTACATGAGAGGGCTATGGTGTGCTCGAGGGTGCTCCCTGAGACAAAATCCCCGTCTGGGCCAGGAGGGTAGCAACCACCCGAGTAAAGCATGCCTCCATGCATTCCTCGACTAGGTCTACCGCATGTTCGACGATGGATGTAATCTGGCTCGTAGAAGTGCCGATGGAGGGAGTAGAGAAGGAACTGCTACTGGGGTAGGAAGAAGCTATGCCCGGAGAAGATGCTAGAATCGGGCCGGTGTCCAAGCTCTGCCCAAAACTGTATACTCGTCCTTTCTTCGGTGGGTCGGCTGCTGCTACCCATGCCTCAAGATCTAGTTGCGGCTGCTGCGTCTCCTCGTCCCTATACTTTTTAGTCATATGCATGTCATATGACTCCTGCAAATTGAATAAAAAATATTATAAATGTCATATTAATCAATCATATTTAAAAATAGAAATAAAAAAGAAATGTGTATGTATATAATCTTACCACTACCGTGCGAGCTCTCTCGCTCACATACTGATCCATCCCCTTCTTTTGGTGAACTGTAGCAAATAAATCACGGTACGAGACCGTACCACCCCTCTTCTTTTTCTGTTATACATGTTATAGAAAATAACTAGGGACATATAAGAAATATATTATAATAAAATTAAGATGATTACTTACCAATCTCTCCTTCTAGGTCACGAAGGAAACGGATCCAAAAGTATGGAGATGCACGTCTGGAAGTAACGCATGTGCGGCTTTGGCTTTTGCGGATTTGGCCATCCAATTAGGCTCGGCCCATCTATCACAGAGGACCTCCCAGTACTCCCTCCTCATCCATGTGGGGTCGTGTGCCTTCCAAAGGCCACGGTCCTCGTGATAGGGTGCTAGGCCCGGATACAGAGGGGGGGTGAATGTATCCCTCTACCAATAATGCCCAAATTAAAACTCAGATGCTAGACACAGTCTCGGAATAAAACCAATTCACTTGATCATATGAAGAAACACTTGGAGCGCGCCTATGCAATCATCTAGCGGAAGCAAGGAAGGCAATCAAACCACTGCACAGATAATTTTTAGGTGGTTCGGTCGTCCAGACCTACGTCCACCCCTCACTCCCAACCGAAGTGAGGCTTCCACTAGCACAAGCTAGAATGCAGACTCAGTCTGCAACAGGTGCTGCAAAACAACTTGACCATGGGAACAACCTCCCCTCTTCCTCCAGACCGGAGGGACACCACAAGTGACTCCCAGCCACTTGCAAACCAGAGGTCACAGACCTCTCTTCCTCCAGACCAGGAGGGAACCCACAAGTGACTCCCAGCCACTTGCAAACCGAAGACACAAGGTCTCCTTTCTCCTGAGTCCACAGGAGGAACCCGACCTCTATCCAGAGAATCGGAAGAACAAAGGTAATCAGAGAAACAAAAGGAAAAACAAGAAATGAAAATAACACATCAAACAGAAAGCTGGAAACTCAAATGCACAATGTGGCTCTCAACGGAGCTGACTCGCCTGGATCTGATCCATGGTCCAGTAGGAACTTCTTCTTCTTCTTCTCAACTCACGCTCTCTCTTTCTCTTCTCTGCTCTCCTTTTCTCTCTCACTGTCTTTCTCTTTTCTTTCAATCCTCACGAGCTCTATCTCTTTTTCTTTTTCTTTTGCTGCTCTCACACTCTGTCTTTTTCTTCTGATGCTTCTCTCACTCTTGCTCTCAGCTTCTCTCTTCTTCCTCTTTTCTTTCTTCTACTACTTCTGCTCTTTGCCTCTCTGCTTCGATCACTCTTCCTTTATCACTGCTCTATCACTCTCTGCTGCCCTCTCCTTCTTTTTCGATCTGTTCTTCTGATGGAGGAAGCATCGTATTTATAGTAGCAGCAATTAGGGCGTCTACAGGGCTTGTGCGCTCTCTGTCCAGATAACCTAGGATCACGTGCCAGGTGCCTACCTCGGATCACGTGCCCATTCATCAGCCTTAATCATCTGCACGAACAGAAGACAAGGATGCAACCAGTTAGTTCAGGTTCTGAACTAGGCGTGTACAGACTTTAGATGCAGCATGTAGGCAAGTATATACAATGTGAGAATGTGTAGACTTGAATGCCTTTATGCGAACTCAATGTACAGACTTGAGGGATCCATGAACATAACAGAAAGGAACGTATCGACTTAGTTCAGGCTTTTAACAAAGTGTGTATAGACATGATGCATGAACAAGCCATAGCAAATGTATAGACTTAACGATGCGAACACAGGCTGCAGTCAAGGGATGTACAGACTTAGAAGCTAGATGCACACAATGTATAGACATGATCAATCTTCAACAGATGGATGTATAGACTTAGAAGATATGTGTGTGAAGCTCAACAATGTATAGACTATGCATATGCACAATAGCGAGTGTATAGACTTGCTACGGCATCAAAGTATGCACAACGTAAATGATGCCTTCTTCCTAGGCGTTTGTTTCAAAAAGTGACGCCACTTTTGGTGGGCGTCAAATTCCAGACACAGTGGAATGTGTAGACTTCCTTTGGCGCAAAGCAACATATCGATGTACAGACTTTGGCTTGATCAATGCACAATGCACATATGGATGTACATACTTGAACGTAGGTAAAGATACCAATGTTCAGACTTGTGCAATAAATGGACTTAGTGTTGTGCGAGCATTGCTGCTGCCAGTGTATAGACTTGATGATGTGCAATGCATGAACAACTGATGCATGAGACGATGGGTAAGACGGACACGTGCATGCGAAGGACGATGTACAGACTTTGAAGCATGAACACGGTGCTGTACATACTTTATAGTGAAGTGTATAGACTTGATAAATGTGTGAGATGCTGAATGAGACGGTCGGATGTACAGACTTGCTGGACGAACGATGCATAAGACGCTGCCAGACTCTGTACAGACTTGCTAAGACGATGCATGAGACGCTGCCAGACTGTACAGACTTCGAGTGAGACGATGCATAAGACGCTGAACAATGTATATACTTTATCGTAGGTAAAGTCAATATTGTCCAGACTTTAACGTAGGTAAAGCAGACATTGTATAGACTTGCGATCACACATCAATGTGTAGACTTCGAATGCATGCCTGCATGCGATGTACAGACTTAGTGTTGCGACACTAGGCCAATGTACAGACTTAGACCGCCTGTATGCTATGCAATGTACACACTTCGACCGCCTGCATGCTATGCAATGTACACACTTTGAATGCCTGCATGCTATGCAATGTACAGACTTAGTGGCTTGTTATGCCTGCGATGTACAGACTTGAAGTCTCGTATGCAATGCAGTGTGTAGACTTGGAGTTGCTGCATGCTGTGCAATGTGCAGACTTCCACAAGCAGACTTCCACAAGCAGAGAAATGCAACATATATATATGTATATGAATGCTTTATGCAGCATATAGTTTGACTGAACATCAAATGCAATGCTTTATGATCTGATAAACTGACTGAACAGGAGAATGACTGAACATATGAAAGACTGCATTATGATCTAATAAGATGACTGAATAACAGCAAAACTCACATCAAAACCAATCATCAAAACCACAGGGGCACAACAATCTCCCCATTTTTGATGATGGCAACACTACACTGTGAGTCATTCTGATGGCTCAAACTATTCTCCCCCTTTGACTTCATCAAAAAAAAAGTTTGAGATGGAAGTTAAAGCATATTTAGGACTCAGCCAATTTCTCCCCATGAAGAGATATGAATGCAGAGATGCAGATGTACCAAGAAATGCAATACCTCCCCCTAAAAATATGAATACAGGATCACAATTGATATGAACATGATTCAAATGACAAGGAAGCTCCCCCTGAATAAATGGTGTCTTATGATATGGATGAGAGGGAGACAACAGTGGCATTCAAGGATAAGTTCAGGTCAATGAATCAAGGACAGTGAGCAGAAGAGTTTCAAATAATAGATTTTCAAATAAGCTCCAAACACAAGAAATTCAGCCAGATTTTCAAGGAGATACCAATCTCATAAATCAATAACAGAATTTTTTAAAGTCTTCCATTATAAGGGCTTATGAATGAACTTTATTGAACATCATGGTTTAAACATGATGTATGTAAAGTTTGTCAATAAAATTCTGTATTTATATCTAAAATCACAGTTTAATAAAAGTAAACCAAGTCCTCATATTTATATCTTGATTAACCTCCATTTCTCTTACACAATCAAATTTACTGACTTCTTTAGGAATTACATTCACTAGTATTGAGATCAAGCAATTATGAAGTCATGTGAATTTGTCTAGGGTTATAGCAATTTAGCTTTTGCATCAATATTCAAATATTGCAATTTGTTCAGCAAGTTTTCATTCTACATATTTCCAGAGCACTCTAGTTCAGTGCACACCTTGTAACTAGAGGATATATGTTGATCAAACGCCAATATCCCTAAGCACTTAGTGTGACTAACAGTCATGCTTTATCAACAGAGTTAACATTTACACCTCATGACATACCTCATCTCATTTCTTTGATGAGTGAGATGTATTTCTCAGTATGCATGCCATTGCTATGCCAGATTAACAAAAATTCTTAAGCAGAGTTAACTATGGCACCTCATGACACAATCCTTTGGACATGATTTCTCAGTGACCAAAGTCATTGCTCTGACACTTATTTACCCTTCAGACATTTCAGAGAGCTCATTTGCTTCAAAACAATACAAATTTCATGTACTTAACCACATAAAGCCATGAGTTCAATAGTGCAGATTCCAGAAGTTTTTACAAGACTCAGCATGAAACAGTTGGTTGAAGTTTATTAAAACATGATTCAGATATTTTTTAAGAGATTTAAAGTCAAACTTTACTGAATACATTAAACTTAAACCAGTTGAGTTATTTCAGACATTCATAAAATCGTATAATAGAAGATTCCTAGTTCAAGTGTTTTCAGATTTATGAACGAGAGATGTCCCATTGAAATCTTCATGAATGACTGATGGAACATGTCTTCAAGAATAGGTGCTTTTGAAGCTCAGTGTTTTCAGATCTGATCAAGGTTTGTCAATAGAATCCATGAAAAAAAAATGATATGCAGACCAAGCAAGATATCAGGAAGTGAGGCATGTTTCAGGAACTTCAAGGTTAACATGCAATGAATTCTGACAGAAATGTATGCACTTGACCACATGCATGCAATGCATTGACTCCCCCTGACAATGTGCATTTAATCAATCTTTTTTTTGGCATTTCCAATGTAATGAAATGTAATGCAATTAACTACATGTATGCAAAGACATGTAAAGACTCAACATTGATTGCCATGCAAAGACATGCAATATTTTGCCATGAGAATTGAACATATATCTTTGTGACTCATGCACATTCAGACTGCCCTATCAAGCAATATGACCCATGGTACTAGGCGGAAAACCTGGTCTAAAAGATCATCTCACACATAGTAAGAACCTCCAGACAGATTTCACCTGCCTTTTAGTAGCTTACTATTTAATATACCATAGTGGTCAATCATGATAATTCAACATGCAGTCCTATATGCAATTCAGATTTTCAGTAAACTATGCAACAGATAAATTTCAAACAACATTCATATGCGATTCAGATTTTAGAAATTACAAGTTTATTCTCATTTTAATATCTAAACAGATAATTCAGTATGAGCATTGAGAGACATGAATACTCATAGTGTCCAAAGCATAAATTTCAGATGAGGAGAGTTCAGAAAATTCAAATTTGACAATGCAGATGATGAGTGAATATACAAAGACAGATTTAACATGCTATGTAGTAAAACTAAAAACATGAAGTGCAAGAAATTTACCTGAAAAGTTCAGGAAGGGGTTTTCATTCTTGAGTGCCTTGGATTATTACCCCTTTTATTCCATTCCAAGGCACACCTGCAACAAACACATCATTTTGATGCAGCAGGTACCCAAGAAGACTTGGGTCCTGGATTAACAGTGACACCTTTGGCAGGTGTTCTAAACAATTTTCTAGTAGCATGGTCATCAGATTTCATCAAGTAGCAATTATTCATTGAATGACCAAATGTACCACAATAATAGCAAGATGCAGCAGGTTTCATATCTGATTTATGCACATTCTTATTAGCATGATTTCTATGTGCATATGTATGAAAATTTTTGTTAACAGAATTAAAATTCTGTTTACCAAAACTAGTCTTGCTTTAGTATCCTGCCAGCCAACAGGTTGCAGCCTTGTGACCTGACTTTCCACAGTTATAGCATGAAAGTTTTACAAATTATTTTACAGGGAATTTGACAGCATGGGAGTTAACATAATTATTTTGAATATGCCAACAGTCCTTGACTGTATGACCATTTTTCCCACACTCAAAACATGTAGAAATCTTTCTTCTAAATGCAAATTTATTCCCACCAAATTCATTTCTATTTGCAGAGAATTTAGCATGTTTAAAATTCTCATTCCTACCCTGAATATGCCAACAGTCCTTGACTGTATGGCCATGCTTTCTACAATGAGAGCAATTGAGAGAATTTCTTCTAAAAGAACCTGACCAGTATTAAGAGGCCTTGTGACCAGTTTTGTTGCAGTTAAAACAGATGATGTGCTGGTTCTTTGAAATAGATTTGTTCTTATTAAAAACATGCTGATTTGTAAAGTATTTTGTATGATATGAACATGATTTTTTCTTACCACTTGCAAACCAGCAATGAGCAGTAGTGTGTCCTACTTTATCACAATTAGAACATGTGACACTCTTTTTCTGAGGGACAAAGAACTTGACCTGCGAATCCCTACCATGCATTTCTCTAGCTTTCAGATCATCTGATTACATTAAGTTACATTCATGCATCAAGTGGCCAATCTTGTGACAGTAATGACATTTCATGATTTCCCTTTTATGTGCATGTCTAGGTGTATCAGTGTGTTTTACAGCATGCACATTTTCAATGTGATTCAATCCTTTCTTCACATGACTGACATTTTCCATTTTTTCAGTTTGTTTCAGATTCTTCTGAACATTTAGTTGTTTATTTTCTGAGGTGGTGGCTACATCTGATGCTTTGATAAAAGATGTCATTAGCTTGTTTTTGAAAGCCTTTTTATTGACATTGTTGTAGCCTAACCCTTCCTTTTGAGTATTGACCTTAACTCCTAACAACCTATCCAGATTTTCTTATCCATCAACAAATTTAGACAAAGAGTTCCTCAAGTCTTGGATTTCATATTCAAGAGAGGTAATTTGTAACTCATAACTGGCAATCTCTTGCTCACTGCAATTCACACATTCAGTTAGCACCTTGTTAGCAGTTTTATATTTCTCAATTTCATGTTCCAGGTTGCTCAGTTTATCAGACTCTTCTATGTGAACAGACTTTCCTCTTTCTAATGCTACAAGTCTTTCAGACATAGTAGTGTTCAACAGTTTTAACTTTTCATTCTCCTTAGACAGAGCATCATTTTGAATTAACTCATCAAGAAGAGTCTGATCATCATTTGATATTTTTGGATTATCTAAAATTTCAGATTCTCTTTGCATATTTTCAATGTCTTTCTGAAGCTTTATGTTCACAGAAGTTATCACATCATATTTTTCAGCTATTAGACTCTTCTCGTCTTCAAGTCTTCTGAATTTCTTTTCATGATCAGTAATCTCATTTGCAAGTTCTTGTTTTTCAATTTTCAACAACCCAATTTGATCTTTAAGGATTTGAATATCATAAAAACACACATCATGAGATTGTGTCAACTCTAGACATTTTCTACAAGAAGAACTTGAACTTTCTAACCTAGTACCCTTTTTCAATTTTTTATACTGATTTCTTAACCTCTCATGTGACTCTAATAATTCAGCATATGAATTCTCCCAATCATCTAAAGTATAGTTCTCAAAGGGATTTACCTCATCATCATCCTCTTCTTCATTTTGGCTGCCACTTTGATTGCTTCTGTTAGACATCATGCAGCTGTCCTCATTTCTCTTCTGAGCTCGCTTCAGCATATCCAGAATGTCTTTAGCAGAATTGCAATCATGAAAGCAGGAATGTAAAGCCTTATCAGTAGCTGCCTTCATTAGATTCATAGCTATCTGATTCTCTTCATGCATTGATCTGTGACTGTCAGTCCATTTGGACTTTTTCTTTGGTAATTTATGAGGACCGTGTGAAATTAACTTCCACAGATCAGGATTAAATGATATAACATAATTGTGCAGACTGACAGACCACACATTAAAATTTGAGCCGTTAAAAACTGGTGGATCACCCATGGAAACAGATCAGATTTAATGCAACAGGAATATTGATGCACCAAAAGCAAATTAGCACCGAAGACTGTAGGATCGGATCTGCAGGTCGTTGGACCTTCTATGCAGACACTGCTCTGATACCAATTGATAGGGTGCTAGGCCCGGATACAGAGGGGGGGTGAATGTATCCCTCTACCAATAATGCCCAAATTAAAACTCAGATGCTAGACACAGTCTCGGAATAAAACCAATTCACTTGATCATATGAAGAAACACTTGGAGCGCGCCTATGCAATCATCTAGCGGAAGCAAGGAAGTCAATCAAACCACTGCACAGATAATTTTTAGGTGGTTCGGTCCTCCAGACCTACGTCCACCCCTTACTCCCAACCGGAGTGAGGCTTCCACTAGCACAAGCTAGAACACAGACTCAGTCTGCAACAGGTGCTGCCAAATAGCTTGACTAGGGGAACAACCTCCCCTCTTCCTCCAGACCGGAGGGACACCACAAGTGACTCCCAGCCACTTGCAAACCAGAGGTCACATACCTCTCTTCCTCCAGACCAGGAGGGAACCCACAAGTGACTCCCAGCCATTTGCAAACCGAAGACACAAGGTCTCCCTTCTCCTGAGTCCACAGGAGGAACCCGACCTCTATCCAGAGAATCGGAAGAACAAAGGTAATCAGAGAAACAAAAGGAAAAATAAGAAATGAAAATAACACAGCAAACAGAAAGCTGGAAACTCAAATGCACAATGTGGCTCTCAACGGAGCTGATTGGCCTGGATCTGATCCACGGTCCAGTAGGAACTTCTTCTGCTACTTCTCTTCTTCTTCTTCTCAACTCACGCTCTCTCTTTCTCTTCTCTGCTCTCCTTTTCTCTCTCATTGTCTTTCTCTTTCCTTTCAATCCTCACGAGCTCTATCTCTCTTTCTTTTTCTTTTGCTGCTCTCACACTCTGTCTTTTTCTTCTGATGCTTCTCTCACTCTTGCTCTCAGCTTCTCTCTTCTTCCTCTTTTCTTTCTTCTGCTACTTCTGCTCTTTGCCTCTCTGCTTCGATCACTCTTCCTTTATCACTGCTCTATCACTCTCTGCTGCCCTCTCCTTCTTTTTCGATCTGTTCTTCTGATGGAGGAAGCATCGTATTTATAGCAGCAGCAATTAGGGCGTCTGCAGGGCTTGTGCCCTCTCTGTCCAGATAACCTAGGATCACGTGCCAGGTGCCTACCTCGGATCACGTGCCCATTCATCAGCCTTAATCATCTGCACGAACAGAAGACAAGGATGCAACCAGTTAGTTCAGGTTCTGAACTAGGCGTGTACAGACTTTAGATGCAGCATGTAGGCAAGTATATACAATGTGAGAATGTGTAGACTTGAATGCCTTTATGCGAACTCAATGTACAGACTTGAGGGATGCATGAACATAACAGAAAGGAACGTATCGACTTAGTTCAGGCTTTTAACAAAGCGTGTATAGACATGATGCATGAACAAGCCATAGCAAATGTATAGACTTAACGATGCGAACACAGGCTGCAGTCAAGGGATGTACAGACTTAGCAGCTAGATGCACACAATGTATAGACATGATCAATCTTCAACAAATGGATGTATAGACTTAGAAGATATGTGTGTGAAGCTCAACAATGTATAGACTATGCATATGCACAATAGCGTGTGTATAGACTTGCTACGGCATCAAAGTATGCACAACGTAAATGATGCCTTCTTCCTAGGCGTTTGTTTCAAAAAGTGACGCCACTTTTGGTGGGCGTCAAATTCCAGACACAGTGGAATGTATAGACTTCCTTCGGCACAAAGCAACATATCGATGTACAGACTTTGGCTTGATCAATGCACAATGCACATATGGATGTACAGACTTGAACGTAGGTAAAGATACCAATGTTCAGACTTGTGCAATGAATGGACTTAGTGTTGTGCGAGCATTACTACTGCCAGTGTACAAACTTGATGATGTGCAATGCATGATCAACCGATGCATGAGACGATGGGTAAGACGGACACGTGCATGCGAAGGACGATGTACAGACTTTGAAGCATGAACACGGCGTTGTACATACTTTATAGTGAAGAGTGTATAGACTTGATAAATGCGTGAGACGCTGAATGAGACGGTCGGATGTACAGACTTGCTGGACGAACGATGCATAAAACGTTGCCAGACTCTATACAGACTTGCTAAGATGATGCATGAGACGCTGCCAGACTGTACAGACTTCGAGTGAGACGATGCATAAGATGCTGAACAATGTATAGACTTTATCGTAGGTAAAGTCAATATTGTCCAGACTTTAACGTAGGTAAAGCAGACATTGTATAGACTTGCGATCACACAGTAATGTGTAGACTTCGAATGCCTGCCTACATGTGATGTACAGACTTAGTGTTGCGACACTAGGCCAATGTACAGACTTAGACCGCCTGCATGCTATGCAATGTACACACTTTGAATGCCTACATGCTATGCAATGTACAGACTTAGTGGCTTGCTATGCCTGCGATGTACAGACTTGAAGTCTCGCATGCAATGCAGTGTGTAGACTTGGAGTTGTTGCATGCTGTGTAATGTGCAGACTTCCACAAGCAGACTTCCACAAGCAGAGAAATGCAACATATATATATGTATATGAATGCTTTATGCAGCAGATAGTTTGACTGAACATCAAATGCAATGCTTTATGATCTGATAAACTGACTGAACAGCAGAATGGCTGAACATATGAAAGACTGCATTATGATCTAATACGATGACTGAATAATAGCAAGGTGACTCACAGTGTTTAACTCACATCAAAACCAATCATCAAAACCACAGGGGCACAACACCTCGCTCCCCCCGGCTAGAGCCTTGGCACGTTCCCGACAGCCATGTAAATGATGCTTATAATTTACAATTGTTGTGGCCTCCCATACACGTCGAGCTCGTCCAGCGTCAGCTCGCCTCACAAACTGATATCCTTACTGTCAACAATTCAAATTTTATAAGTTAGTGCATTGAAATTATGGAGTTGGGAATTATGTAATTTAAAAGATTAAATCGTATACTAGGAACTCGTCATACAATCGATCGCGGATATCCTGAGGAAACTTTCGAAATGATTTATATGGGCCGGTCACATGTCGCTCAATAATGTTGGTAATAAAATGAGAAGCCTCACTGAGCTCTACTTTATCCCTGGAATTACAAATATTAAAATGATAGCCAACAATTATATATATAGTTGTCCAACATCGCTTGTGTCCCTCTTGCAACACTACCTGCTCGCCCTCGTGATGGCTAACAGCATCGTCTGCCTGTTGTGTGCCCGGGTGGGCTGACGAGCCAACTATCGTAGGTGGTGTGCCCGACGTACCTGTTACAAGTAAAATAGAAGTAGTTAATCAGAATTTAGCTCATTATTAAATAAAAATTTCAACAAGTAAACATATACAATTCTTATCATTTAACTAATAATTTAAATAAACATAGCAGTAGAATGTGATGGAAGTGGTGTACTCTGTAGGCCTGATGTAGAGGCACTTAAACCTGTAAATAAAAAATGTCATGAGCAAAATAAAGTGCATATTCACTACTCATTTATCTAAGAATTTAAATAAACATACCCGCAGTTGTTGGCGTGGGCGGTGCACTCTGTGTACCTGGTGCGGAGACATAAAATATCGTGAGTAAAACAAAGTGCATATTTACTACTCATTTATCTAAGTGATCTGTGGAAGGATAGGATATAGAGGGGTGGTGAATATATCCCCTGATAAAAACCTATGCTCAAATTAAAATAAAAAATCAGGCGCCACCCAATTTTAAAACATAATGAACAATATGTTAACAAGAGTTTGCGTAGAACATACGTCGAACACTTAAGCACTTAAGCTAATGTCTCCGTTGACACCTATTTTTCACCCTTAAGAGGGTATATGTCACCAATAGCAGTCTATTTGTCAGCCTTATGTGTGCATTTGTCGTCCTTAGCTTCTTCTGCTGGCGGGTAAACACAAGTGGACTTCCCCTTCATGCAGCTTCAACACTTCACACATATTCAGTGCTACAACCTATTTTTCACCCGTTGAGAGCTATTTGTCAGCCTTACCTCCCTATTTGTCACCACTAATGAGTCATTTGTCTGCCTTATCTTCCTGCCTTCCCTTGTATGAATCTTAATAGATTTGTTCATCATTTCTAAAGAATTCAGACTTTGACTGCACAGACTTCGGTTGACCACTGTCTTAGCTCCATTGACTATGCGTTGACTATGTTACCACGTTGACTTTTCTTTGTTTCTTGAGAAAATAACTGGCTTTTAGCCTATTCTATGTGCAACTGTCAACATGTTCTTCGTGCAATTTAGAAGTAAACTACACACACAAAATCATTATAGCTCCATGGATGATTCTACATCAACAAAACACATTGACTATCCACATGAAGAGTATACATGAATCTAAATTTTGACAGCATCAAAACATGGAGCCGAAACACTTAGGATTTAAATAAACATATGCGCAGCAGTTGGTGGGGGCGATGCACTCTGTGTACCTGGTGCATATATTTAAATCCTCGTGAGCAAAACAAAGTGCTAAGTCACTACTCATTCATGAACGATCTTAAATAAACATACCCGCAGCAGGTGGTGGGTCGGTGTACTCTGTGTACCTGGTGCAGAGACATAAACTATCATTACCAAAACGAAGTGCATATTCACTACTCATTTATCTAAGAATTTAAATAAACAGACCCGCAGTAGGTGGTGGGGGCGGTGTGCTCTGTGTACCTGGTGCAGAGACATAAAATATCATTACCAAAATAAAGTGCATATTCACTACTCATTTATCTAATAATTTAAATAAACAGACCCGCAGCAGGTGGTGGGGGTGGTGTACTCTGTGTACCTGGTGCCATAAACACAAACTATCATTACCAAAACGAAGTGCATATTCACTACTCATTTATCTAAGAACTTAAATAAACATACCAGTAGCAGGTGGTGGGGTCGGTGTACTCTGTGTACCTTGTGTAGAGACATAAACTATCATTACCAAAACGAAGTGCATATTCACTACTCATTTATCTAAGAATTTAAATAAACAGACCCGCAGTAGGTGGTGGGGGCGGTGTACGCTGTGTACTTGGTGCAGAGGCATAAAATATCATTAACAAAATAAAGTGCATATATTCACTACTCATTTATCTAAGAATTTAAATAAACAGACCCGCAGCAGGTGGTGGGGGTGGTGTACGCTGTGTACCTGGTGCAGAGACATAAAATATCATTAACAAAACAAAGTGCATATATTCACTACTCATTTATCTAAGAATTTAAATAAACATACTGGTAGAACCCCTCCTGGAACTACCTCTCCTCGAAGATCCGGTACAACCTCGAACCATCTAATTATTGACAACAAGAATAGTAGTGCATATTAGTCTACAACTAACTTCGAGGAGAGGTGGCAATTAATAATGATAAGAAGTGCATATATGTTAAATTTCTTACAAAATATTCAATCATTATCTATTTCATCTTCAGATGCTGAAGATATATCAAACTCAGCCTCATCTTCATCATCTTCTTGGTTCTCACTAGATTCATACTCTTCCTCCTTAGAGGACTCCTCCTGCCCAACAATTGCTTCATTTAGCTCAGTTTGATCAACTTCTTCCACTTCGTCCTCTATAGACAACCGAAGTGGCTCGTCAGATTTGATCAGATGAAGATTAGAAGCAACCAACTCTGCAGTGTCACCCTCGTCTAATTGAAAAAATTCGGCACTAGAATCCTCTGAGACAGCTTCAATCAGATCTAACTCATCATTAGGCACAAGCCTTGGTTTTACCCTACAAACTACCCACCAATCTTTATTCTTGGACGATGAATAACTTAAATAATACACTTACTGGACCTGTGCGGCCAAAATGAACGGCTCATAGGTATTCAATTTTGATCTATGTTTGACATCGACAAGCCCATATATTGCATTGTTTCTAACTGAATGAGGATCAAACCAATGACACTGGAATATATGTTGGTCTTGTCCGAGATACTGTAATTCTATGACCTCCTCAAGAATACCATAGTAATCAAGACCATTTTCATTGTATGTACTACCTTTCACGCGTACGCCGCTATTCATCGTAGACTTATTTCGTTTATAATCTCTGGTGTGAAATCTATAACCATTCACAAAAAATCCTGGATAGGCATGCGCGACCTTCAAAGGTCCATAACTTATCACCTGGACTCTTTCATCAGTAACATAACCTTATTCTACTTATGAATATAAACCACGTTACTTTTCTTTTGATACGTGCATACACCTCAAGCTTTGTGGAATTGGTAGATTGACACTTACTTGACCTTTAAGCCATCTGGCAAAAGATCTCTCTCGTTCATTTTGAACCTCCATGTCATTGAGGTGTGGATATTGAGTAATTAATTTTAAATCAAATTACCTACAATGATGAATGCAACATCACGGTAAATGGGAGGAAGAACGTCAAGATGCTTATAAATTTTCGGGAGCTGTGGAGTTGATGACTCACTCAACATAAGGTTCAATCTCAGCATAGTTCAGGAGAACATATATCTCTGCGGCCAACAACTCTCTGTCCTCTAATATGCGATTCGAACAACGTCTGAATGTACGTCCTGGATACTTAAATAGGGACAACCGGTCGGACGGACCCATCTCTCCTCCATCATCATTACGTGGAGGTCGATTGCGGCGAGTTTGAATTTTAGGTTCGAAGTACATCGAACAGAGGTTTGAAATTTCTTCAATAATATACGCCCTGGTAATCGAACCCTCTACTTTAGCCTTTTTGCGAACCTTCATTTTCAGGTCATGCATACACCTATGACAACAAATCATATGATAATGACATATAGTGACAATGATAGACACATGTAAGTACTGTCCAATAATCAGTAAATACATACTGATTACCTCTCAAATGGATACATCCATCGAAATTGTACCGGTCCTCCAACTTTGGCCTCGTATAGCAAATGGATAATCAGGTGCTCCATGGAATCGAAGAACGCAGGGGGAAATATCTTCTCCAACTTGCATACCGTCGTGACCACATTCTGTTCCATAGTTTTCACGTCCCCAAGTTTGAGTTCTGATGCACATAGAATCCTGAAAAATTGACTCAACTCAGTCAATGCTCCCCATATAGGCTTTGGCAATATGTCACGGAATGCAATGGGCAGAAGTCTCTCCATGAACACATGGCAGTCATTGTAATATCCCGGACCTTTTGGATCCTTCTTCGTGGGTCCTGGATCTGGTTTCTCGGAGTGTCCGGCTCCGTTGTGTCCAAAATTTCATTTCGGACATCTTTCGTGTTCGGGTCGGTGCGATACGGAGTTGTTTCGGAGGCCCGGAGTGCGTCCGTGGCTTTTCCATGCGTGTTTTCTGATTTTCGGTGTGTGTTTCGGCAATTCCTTCGGAACCTCATTGCAGGTGAACCGGGTCGTTCACCTAGGCGAGAGTGGTACCGTTGCGATCGGTGCGTTCCGAGGATCGCGGAAATGTAATTTTTAATTTGTCGGTATTTTTCACAATTTTTCGATTTTCTATAAATATCACTCCTTTTCTCTCTCTCCCCCACCCTTCTTCTTCTTCCTCTTTCTTCCTCCCCCAACCGTGAGCGCCCCTCTTCCCCTCTCTCTCTCCCATTTCGACGCGGTGGGCCTCTCTCCGACTGCAGACGGCGATGGAGCGACGGCGCGGCGACGTGGGTGGCGGCGAGGCGATCTCGCGTGCGTGTGGTGCTCGTGGGAAGCGTGAAGGAGCGGAGTTTCTAAAAGCATTCATCGTGATTCGTGGATGATCCGGTGTGTCTCGGGGTGAAATTGAGGTAGGGTGACGTTCCCTAACCGCTTGCCTTCCATTCCCTTGGTTTGTAGGCCGAGGGGAGGCCGAGAGACGGGGTTTCATGCTGGGTTTGGGTTTTCCATGATTTGGGGAGAGTTCGCCTGATCTATGATTTTAGGCCACGATTTAATATTTTGATGGCTTAGAAGAATGCTAGGGGTCCCCAGGGGTCTTCCCCTTTGATTTCCCCCTCTCTTACGGAGACATGGGGGCATGGTTGGAATTTTTGGGCGTTTCATGCAGTTTCGCCGTCGGGTCGGTGTGACGGTCCTTCCAGTGACCATCACACCATGTGATGCGCCTAGGTGGGTGCGTCATAGCTCTGTTTTGGCCAACTGGGTGGTCTGTGGGCTATGACGGTCCCACGATAGACCGCCATGATGCTGTGACGTGCCTGGGTTGGACCGTTAGGGACGATCTGACCGTTGGCATGACCGTTGGTTTTTGACCGTTGGGGGTCAGGGCCTGTGACGCACCAGGATTGGCGCGTCACATCCTTGTGACGCCCCTGTATGGGTGCCTCAGAGCTGACATTCTCCCACACTGTAACGCGCCAGGGTTGGCCCGTTACAGGCTGTGACGCACCAAGTAGCACGCGTTACAGTCGGTTTCCTCTTGTCTTGTGACGCACCAGGGTAGGCACGTCACAGACTGTGACGCACCAGGGTAGGCGCGTCACACGCCATTTTGCACTGAGTGTCTGACGCCCCTGTGTTGGGCCGTCAGATGGCTGTGACGGTCCAGCCTTAGACCGTCAGAGCCTATGGCGCGTCTAGGGTAGACCGTCAGGCTCAGGATTGCTCCGGATAGTTTGCAGTCCCGTTTCTTTTTCTACCGAGGTCACCGTGCGACGGTACTAGTACGTGGGACGGTCCCCGTACGTCATCGGATGAGGACATTGTTTTCCGTTGACTTGAGAGTCTACTCCTTTAGTGACCCTCCACTAGTCATAGCCCACCAGTACGCGTGTGCTGGTCTCACCTGGGAGTAGGTGTACGGGCTTACCCTAAGGATTGTTTTTAGACTGGTTTCTGTTGGGCCCCACGTCTGTAGCCAGAGTCCGGCTAAGGGGAAAACCAGTCAGAGGCCAGAAGGTGCGGACACCAGAGCGATGAGAAGCACGAATCGGTGAGCCGTCGGTACCGTACACGGAGCACCACTCGGGCTACAACGGCTTCTATCTGGCTCGGAGACAGCCTGGAGACTCCCCCTTGAGTCTCGATATTTATAGTATTTACTGGGACTTTATTTGTGTGTAAGGTATTTTTATTTGGCTTTACTTCGATTGTAATTTGGATTGTAATAGCGGTTTATAGGTAAAATTGGACCACGTGGGTCCTGCGGGCCCCCCATCCCTTCTCCCATTGATCCACCTCATCTCTTGGGCCCATGTGGGGTCAGTCAACCCTCCATGGGGGGACAAAGGGAGCAAAATTTTAAAATTGGATGCCATAAAAGTCAAGGGGGCGCCCCATGTTTAATGTAGTTTATTAGGATTTGAATTTTTATTTTATTTGATTCCAAATCACATGGGAGAAATAAATTTGAACTCCCTCTTTTACCCCTCCCCAACCCTAGATCTAGGGATAGAACTAGTCTTTTTGTATTTTCTATAAGAACCCTGTATTTTTATTTTGAGTAGAATTAATGCATACATTTTAGGAGAAAATTTCTTGGAGCCCCAGCCTTGTGCGACCTCCCCCTCCTCTCTCCCCCTTCTGCAGCTGAGATGGCTGTATTCTGAGGTGAGATGCCTCCGGTATCCGTTCTTGAAGCTAGCCGCCGTCGCACCGCCACCGTCGTCGTCGGAGTTCTGTCCACCCAGGATAGACCCTTCTTCCACGAATTCTTGCTCCTAACCTCGAAATCTTTTGGAGTCCAAATCTTCAGGGTGAGTTCTAGAGGTCACCCCCACGTCCCAGAAAATTGGGTTTGGCTTCTAATTTTCAATTTCCATTTTTCCATTTTCTTTTATCTCCTCCTTCCAGATCTGTCAGCTTTCAGTCCAGATTCACAGTAGCTCTGAGTTTCCCCTCTTCGGACCTCTTGTTGATTTTTTCTTGAGCCCCCAATTTTACTGGAGGTTTTGTCCAACACCCCATCCATCCACGAATTTTCGTGGAATTTCTAAATGCCTTCACCTATTTTCTAAAAATCACTTTCAGATCCCACTTAGTTCCGTCTGTCTCCATCCAGATCCGACCACCCACTAGTATAAAATAGCTTTCTCCATCCAAACCTCTACCAAATCGGTCATAAGAATTATTGCCGTTTTCCTCTCTCTCCCCTCTACAACTTTGATGAAGAGCTCGAGGTCTGAATCAGAGGTCTATCCTATGGTCAACGCCAACTCTCAGGAAACTTCAGTTCTGCCCGGCCAGATCTGAAACTGAGAACAGGCTGGTTCTAAAATCTCCCATCAGAAGCACGGATCCGGTGAATTTTTTTGAGTCCCATAGGGTCGAAGGATTTCCAGTCAGCGTTCCAACGGAGCTGGTTTCGTGCCGATCCGACATTGGTTTTGATCGCAGTAGCCGATCTCGCCGGGTCACGCGCTAGAAAACAGAGGTTGCAGATCCGTGGACAGCACTTCCGACAAGTGGTGATCGGAGCCGCCCGACCTCCGACCGGCGTTCCAGCCCTGCCGCCATCCAGGGAGGCGTGCCTCCAAGTGTCTCCATCACAGCGGGACCCCCCCCCCGTCAGATCCAGAGGGCTGAGCAGCACATGGGCCCCACGAACCCGCAGATCGTGTAGTCCGGACAGCACTAAACGCGAGTTTCGGCGTCGACGAACTACATCAAGATGCTGCCCGTCAACCCAATTCCCGCTACTCTCGGGCCCCACATGTGACCTATTACCTCCCTGCGTGGAGTGGGTCAAATCTTTGTATCGCAGTGTATTTGTTTAACCGGGAGTACAGGATTGGCCGGGGTTGTCTTCTCCACGCCGGGAGCGTGGAGGTAATGATCTCGACTTCTTGGCATTTACTTGCTTAGCTAGTATATGGTCGTGTGCCGCGCCTGAGTGCGATAGGAACCTAGCCCATGAGTCCATGTCACCGTTGTGAGCGAGAGAGTGACCCGTCCCGTGGCTCGATCTGAGCACGGAATTGAGTCGACCACCCTTGACTCTGCCGGTTTCTCAACCGCGCGGATCCGCGTTTGCCCTCCATTGGGACGACGAGTGAGCTTGCATTTCTGTTAGTGACGCTTAGCCCATAGGAACTCTTAGTGTCGGGCCAAAGCGTCTCCATTGTTGTATGTTGCTGGTCATGTCCGCATTTAGAGTCCGAGGTCTGCATCACATAGAATCGGTTCCCGTGTCCGTCCCGCATCAGTTTGGTATCAGAGCGAGTCGAGTCTAGGGTAGTCGTTGCTTGAGTCTTGCACGGTCTAAGTCGAGTCTAGGATCATCATTATTTTCAAAATAAAAAAAATGTGTTTAAAATTGCATTTCATCTCGGTAATCCGGTATATTAAAAGGTGTTGTCCGAACGTTAGGCTACGCCTATCGGGAAGGCCGCACACTTGTGCGAGTGATCTTCGGATCGATTAACTCCGCCACATACCGGATATTAGTTTAGGTCTAGGTGCATTAGTCGGTGTTTGCATCAGTTTGTGTCTCCTAGTTCATGTGTCTTTGCATGCCCACCCGTCGAGGTACCCAATACTCGCCACCACCACCTATGGCGGATTCCCGAGCCCATAGCTCCGAAGAGCCCTCAACGGCCGAGATGTTCCGAGCCCTCATGGATCGTCTCGATATGCGTATGGATGGCCTTAGTACACGTCTAGATGGCGTAGGAACGCATCTAGAAGGGAGGATGAAAGCCCTCGAGGATCGGGCCGAATCTTCGGACCAGTCCATCCAGGGTCTTGTAGAGAGGATTGCCGTCCTCGAGAGGGCCCCAACGGCGGCGCAACCCGCGCCAACCAATGGTCAACAGGAGCCGGCTCAGCAACCTGCTGCGCCAAGAGCTCAGGCGGTAGATGTTGGGAGCCAACATGTGCATGAGGTGGCTGACTATGCATCTGATAATGAGCAAGGGGGATATGGTCGTCGTAACCAACGACAGAATCGTGATGACGATGATGACGACCGCATTCTTCGGAGCGTGCGTGCGGACCCTCCCCTTTTTAGCGGGTCCTTGGACCCGAAGGTCTATTTAGATTGGGAGGCCGGCATGGACCGGTACTTCGAGTGGTTTGAGATGACGGACCACCGGAGAGTTCGATACGCGAAGATGAAGCTGCATGGGCAGGCCCAAACTTATTGGACCAATGTGGAGAGCCTGCTAAATCAGCGACGTCAACCCCCGATCTGTACTTGGGATGACATGAAAATGAAATTGAGGGAGAAGTACCTTCCTGCCTCATATTGCCAAAGTCTCATAGACAAATGGCAAAGTCTCTCCCAAGGGAACCGATCCGTGACCGAGTACAACGCCGAGTTTGATGAGTATTATTTACAGTGTGGAGTTACGGAAGAGAGCACCATGACCATATCACGCTTTCGGAGAGGTCTGCGACCAAACTATCAATATGAACGTTTTCACCGCAATGTGACCACTTTGGAAGGGGCATATCAGGTTGCTCTCGAATTGGAGCAATTTGAGGCCGAGTTTGAGTCTACCCATCGGTTGGGCTCCTTCCCCCTTCGTAGTGTCAAGCCCTATGGCTCTTCTGGCACGTACCCGAGGGCCCCCATAGCCCGACCTCAGGAGTCCACTCGCCCTGAGCCGTTCGCTCCTAGGCTTCGCCCTCCACCTCCGAGGGACCTTCCTTGTCCCCAACAACTTACGGCACCCATTGCCCGTCCACCGGCACCCGCACCTCCTGCTCATCTCTCGTTGCCTTCACCTCCTATCCGTCGGGAGGATAAAGGGAAAGGATCTTTGATTGGGGAGCCTAGTGGATCACGACAGCAGTGTTATCGC
Source organism: Amorphophallus konjac (assembly GCA_022559845.1). Lineage (NCBI taxonomy): Eukaryota > Viridiplantae > Streptophyta > Magnoliopsida > Alismatales > Araceae > Amorphophallus > Amorphophallus konjac. The sequence goes on from CM040128.1 coordinate 90,272,111, forward strand.
TGCAATGGGTTTAGCCATTTCGCCAACCAGTGTCCCACTTGCCCATCTCTTGTCATAGGGGACACACAGGCCCAGGACGCCACCCCTACGGATCTCATGATAGTCAGCTATGAAGCAGATCCAGAGCTAGCTGACGAGTAATATGAGGCCGAAGGTGATGGCCAGGATGCCCAGCATCCAGACGATACCCACTTGGGGGTCATCAGGTGTATTCTCACTCAGCCTAGGTCAGTGATGACTGGCTTCGGACCACTATCTTTCATACATTCTGTAGGCTGGGCAAACAAGTTTGTAAGGTGATCATCGATAGTGGGAGTTGCATCAATGCAATCTCCACGTGCACTGTCTCTAGTCTTGGTCTTACACCCGTGGATCATCCTTGCCCCTATCGAGTATCATGGGTGGATTCCACCTCCATTCTGATCAGGCTGCGGTGTCTGGTCCCCCTGTAATTCCATGTCTACCGTGACAAGATCTAGTGTGATGTCCTCCCCATGGAGGTGGGCAACGTTATTCTTGGTAGGCCTTTGTTATTTGATCGGGATGCCACACTTCATGGTTGGTCGAACACCTGTACCTTCGACCATGCTGGTCAACGGATTGTTCTCCAACCCTCGCAGCCCAAGAGGCCTTCAGATAGGGGTCCTACTAGTCCTAGTACTCCGGAGCCTTCCATCCCCGGGCCCAGTATCCCACCCCCAGCTCAGGCTATGACCGTTACATCTGGCCCAGGTGAGCCCCCGACTAGGAGATTGATGATGATTACCTCCCTGGAAATGGAGCGGGAGGCTAGTAGGGGCTGCCCTGTGTTTGCTATTACGGTCCGAGAGGTGGAGCCGAAGTCCGAGGGTGAACTCCCACCTGATGTCATTCCTATTCTGCAAGAGTTTGCTGATATTTTTCCCGAGCTTCCCGAGGGACTTCCACACATGCGGGATATTTAGCATGCTATCGACCTGATTCCGGGCTCCTCATTGCCCAATCTTCCTCATTATCGCATGAGTCCCACGGAACATGTCGAGCTAAAATGGCAGGTCGATGTGTTGATGCAGAGAGGGTCTGTTCGGGACATCATGAGTCCGTGTGATGTTCCCGCATTACTCGCCCAAAAGAAGGATGGCACGTGGAGAATATGCATTGATAGGCATGCCATCAACAAAATCACCGTGAAGTACAAGTTCCCTATTCCCCGCCTAGATGATATGCTAGACATGATGGCCGGTGCCACTATCTTTTCGAAGATCGATCTTAAGAGTGGCTACCACCAGGTGAGGATTAGGCCAGGTGATGAGTGGAAGACCGCATTCAAGACCAAGGATGGTCTATATGAGCGGTTGGTTATGTCCTTTGGGTTGACCAATGCCCCTAGTACCTTCTTGCGACTCATGACTCAGGTCCTTGGACCATTCATTGGAGTCTTTGTGGTTGTGTATTTTGATGATATCCTTATATATAGTAGCACAAAAGGGGACCACTTGGGCCATCTACGGCAGGTCTGTCTACTTTTGAGGCGAGAGCAATTGTTTACAAACCCACATAAGTGTGCCTTCATGACACCTCAGCTTACCTTCTTGGGTTTTATTGTGTCTAGTACTGGGGTCTCCGCCGATCTGGAGAACGTCCAAGCCATTGTTGAGTGGTCGGAACCCCATACGGTCCATGATGTCCGCAGCTTACATGGCCTTGCGACGTTCTATCATCGTTTCATTCGCAAATTTAGCTATGTCACTGCCCCGATCACGGACTGTATTCGGAAGGTCACGTTTGTATGGACGAAGGCCGCAGCTGCTGCCTTCAAGGACATCAAGAAGCGCATGACCCAGACACCTATCCTTCGATTGTCAGATTTCTCGAAGGTGTTTGAGGTCTCTTGTGATGCATCAGGTGTAGGGATTGGAGGAGTGTTGAGTCAGGAGGCCCACCTGGTCGCATATTTCAGTGAAAAGTTGAAAGACGTGAAACTGCGATACTCCACTTATGATAAGGAATTCTACGCAGTTGTTCAGGCTCTTAGGCATTGGAGGCACTATCTATTACATCAGGAGTTTGTCTTGTACTCCGATCACGAGGCTTTGAGGTACCTCCATTCCCAAAAGAAGCTTAATGCACGTCACAGCCGATGGGTTGAGTATTTCCAGCAGTACACATTTGTGCTTAAACATAAGGCTGGAGTGGAGAACAAGGTGGCCGATGCCTTGAGTCGGCGTGCTTGTTTGATGACCACCATGAGTGCCGAGGTCATAGGGTTAGAAAAGATGCGAGAGGCCTATGTTGACTGTCCTGACTTCGGTCAGATTTATACCACTCTCCAAGCCGGACCCTCGAGAGATCATGATGATTATGTGCTTCAGGAGGGTTACCTCTTTCGAGGAGGCAGGCTTTGTGTTCCCCGAACTTCGGTTCGAGACTTCTTTGTCTGGGAGCTACATGCGGGAGGTCTAGCCGGCAACTTTGGTCAGAACAAGACTATCGAGGCTGTTGAGCATAGATTTTATTGGCCGAGCTTGAAGAGAGATGCTGCTCATATTGTGGCCCAGTGCCATACATGTGCTACGGCCAAGATGAAAAAGTAAAGCTCGGGTCTTTATACGCCTCTCCCTATGCCTGATGCTCCGTGGCATGATGTTAGCATGTACTTTGTTTTGGGATTGCCACGTACCTCTAGGAAGTATTATTCGGTCTATGTGGTGGTTGACCGATTCTTGAAGATGGCCCTTTTCATTCCCTGCTCGAAGACTTCAGATGCTTCGAGGGTAACCCGCCTATTCCTTACTCATGTGGTGTGCAAGTTCGGGTTGCCTCGTACCATAGTGTCTGACCGTGATGTTAGATTCACCAACTATTTCTGGAAGACACTGTGGCATATGTTGGGTACTCACCTCAAGTTTTTCACAGCATATCATCCCCAGACAGATGGTCAGACCGAGGTGGTCAATAGAAGTCTGGGTGACCTTTTGAGGTGTCTTGTCAGGGACTGTGTAGGGGATTGGGATCTCATATTACCATTGGTAGAATTTGTATATAATGATTCGGTTAACAGGTCTACAGGTATGAGTCCATTCGAGATTGTCACAGGTCGTAGGCCTAGGAAGCCAGTGGATCTTGTTCCCATGCCCATTCATGCATGAGTGTCTGAGTCTGCCGAGTCTTTTGCTAGGCATGTTAGGAGTTTGCATGACGACATCCGTTGTCACATTGAGGCCAGCAATACATGGTATAAGGAGTTAGCCGATGCCCATCGACACCACCGTGAGTTCCAAGAGGGCGAATATGTCATGATCAGGGTAAGACCTGAACGGTTTCCCTCTGGAACCGTAAATAAATTGCAAGCTTGCGGAGCCGGTCCATTTAGAGTGTTGAAACACGTTGGATCCAATGCGTATGTTGTGGACTTGCCCGAGGAATATGGTATAAGCTCAACTTTCAATATCTCGGATCTAGTTTCATATAGGGACCCAGTGGTGATCCCTAGTGAGCCTTTTGAGCCATTTCCTCCCATTGAGAGTGATCCCACACCTAAGTGTCCACCACCGACCCCATTTCCACAGCAGCGAGAGCATATCAATCATATACTGGATGAGTAGGTGACAGTTACCATGAGTGGATCCTACCCGCGCTACCTAGTGCGATGGAGAGGGTGACCCGCCACCGAGGATACTTGGATCACCCGTGGAGAGTTGCAGCGGATAGATCCGGACCTACTGGAGCGCTACCAGAGCGATGCAGACCCTTACTCGACAGGGTCGAGTTTCTCCCACCCAGGGAGAATTGGTGCGGACACCAGAGCGAGCGAGAAGTACGAACCGGCGAGCCGTCGGTACCGTACGCGGAGCACCACTCGGGCTACAACGGCTTCTATCTGGCTCGGAGACAGCCTGGAGTCTCCCCGTTGAGTCTCGATATTTATAGTATTTACTGGGACTTTATTTGTGTATAAGCTATTTTTATTTGGATTTACTTGGATTGTAATTTGGATTGTAACAGGGGTTTATAGGTAAAACGGGACCACCTGTGTCCCGCGGGCCCCCCATCCCTTCTCCCATTGATCCACCTCATCTCTTGAGCCCATGCGGGGTCAGTCAACCCTCCATGGGGGGGACAAAGGGAGCAAAATTTCAAAATTGGATGCCATAAAAGTCAAGGGGGCGCCCCATGTTAAATGTAGTTTATTAGGATTTGAATTTTTATTTTATTTGATTCCAAATCACATGGGAGAAATAAATTTGAACTCCCTCTTTTACCCCTCCCCAACCATAGATCTAGGGATAGAACTAGTCTTTTTGTATTTTCTATAAGAACCTTGTATTTTCATTTTGAGTGGAATTAATGCATACATTTATGAGAAAATTTCTTGGAGCCCCAACCTTGTGCGACCTCCCCCCTCCTCTCTCCCCTTTCTACAGCTGAGATGGTTGTATTCTGAGGTGAGATGCCTCCGATATCCGTTCTTGAAGCTCGCCGGCGTCGCCGCAGCTGCCGTCGCACCGCCACCGTCGTCGTCGGAGTTCTGTCCACCCAGGATAGACCCTTCTTCCACGAATTCTTGCTCCTAACCTCGAAATCTTTTGGAGTCCAAATCTTCAGGGTGAGTTCTAGAGGTCACCCCCACGTCCCGGAAAATTGGGTTTGGCTTCTAATTTTCAATTTCCATTTTTCCATTTTCTTTTATCTCCTCCTTCCAGATCTGTCAGCTTTCAGTCCAGATTCACAGTAGCTCTGAGTTTTTCCTCTTCGGACCTCTTGTTGATTTTTTCTTGAGCCCCCAATTTTACTGGAGGTTTTGTCCAACACCCCATCCATCCACGAATTTTCGTGGAATTTCTAAATGCCTTCACCTATTTTCTAAAAATCACTTTCAGATCCCACTTAGTTCCGTCTGTCTCCATCCAGATCCGACCACCCACTAGTATAAAATAGCTTTCTCCATCCAAACCTCCACTAAATCGGTCATAAAAATTATTGCCATTTTCCTCTCTCTCCCCTCTACAACTTTTATGAAGAGCTCGAGGTCTGAATCAGAGGTCTATCCTACGGTCAACGCCAACTCTCAGGAAACTTCAGTTCTGCCCGGCCAGATCTGAAACTAAAAACATGCCGGTTCTAAAATCGCCCATCAGAAGCACGGATCCGGTGAATTTTTTTGAGTCCCATAGGGTCGAAGGATTTCCAGTAAGCGTTCCAACGGCGCTGGTTTCGTGCCGATCCAACATTGGTGCTGATCGCAGTAGCCGATCTCGCCGGGTCGCGCGCTAGAAAATAGATGTTGCAGATCCGTGGACAGCACTTCCGACAAGTGGTGATCGGAGCCGCCCGGCCTCCGACCGGCGTTCCAGCCCTGCCGCCGTCCAGGGAGGCACGCCTCTAGGTATCCCCATCACAGCGGGACCCACCCCGTCAGATCTAGAGGGCTGAGTAGCACGTGGGCTCCACGAACCCGCAGATCGCGCTGTCCGGACAGCACTAAACGCGGGTTTCGGCACCGACGGATGACATCAAGATGCTGCCCGTCAACCCAATTCCTACTACTCTCGGGCACCACATGTGACCTATTACCTCCCTATGTGGAGTGGGTCAAATCTTTGTATCGTAGTGTATTTGTTTAACCGGGAGTACAGGATTGGCCGGGGTTGTCTTCCCCACGCCGGGAGCGTAGAGGTAACGATCTCGACTTCTTGGCATTTACTTGCTTAGCTAGTATATGGTCGTGTGTCGCGCCTGAGTGCGATAGGAACCTAGCCCATGAGTCCATGTCACCGTTGTGAGCGAGAGAGTGACCCGTCCCGTGGCTCGATCCGAGCACGGAATTGAGTCGACCACCCTTGACTCTACCAGTTTCTCAACCGCGCGGTTCCACGTTTCCCCTCGCTTGGGACGACGAGTGAGCTTGCGTTTCTGTTAGCGATGTATAGCCCATAGGAACTCTTAGTGTCGGGCCAAAGCGTCTCCATTGTTGTATGTTGCTGGTCGTGTCCGCATTTAGAGTCTGAGATTCGCATCACTTAGAATCGGTTCCCGTGTCCGTCCCGCATCACCCGACCTAGGATGCATGGTCTGTGTGTGCACACGTGGTTGGGGGTAGTGGACACGCACTGATGAGCGTGACCCCAGCTAGTCACTTGCTTTGTGATTACTTGTACGGTGTCCGTGCCTTTGGTAGGCGCTACCACGTCAGGCAGTTCACCTGCGGTGCGGTGTAAGACGTCAGGGGACGCTACCGACTGTGCTTCTAGTGCGCGGTACTCCTGTCGACTTCGTAGTATCAGACTGTTAGTCTTTGTGACTTCGACCTTCGAGTTTTTATCGTGTTGACCGTGGTGTTCCGATCGTTTCACCGTGGCACGTGTGTCGGTTTTCGTGCCGTGAGACTGGTGTTTTGTAGATTGCAAGGCTTCCCCTTTCCGAGGTACCCGCTTACTGCTAGTGTAGCCATTTTCCGTTTGCGAGGTAGGGTTCGAGTGATCCCTATTGAGTCTTGTTCCGAGACTCATCCCCTGCGTGTTTTCACCGTGTTTCAGGTGAGTCGCGGCCTCAGGGGAGCGCGTCTGAGGCTCAGTGTGGTTCGGGTGCCTAGCGTTAGTGCCAGAGGTCAGAGCCGGGGTATGCCCTGTGTAGCTGTACGTTTCTTTCTTGTCTACGTACTAGTTGTGGACAACTACTGTTGTTATTTTATTGTTATTTTCTGAACCTTGTATCATGTAAAATATTAATTTATTCACTGCTTAATTATATAACTGTTTAATTTTTGCAATTATTTGTGATACTTGTGTAGTCTCCACACTATCCTTTTAACCCTTCCGAGTCTTCGGACTCGTGGGTGGTGGGGCGAGTCTCGGGTTATCGGGCATTCCCGGTAATCAGATTCCCGAGTCGTTACAGCTGGTATCAGAGCACGGTTGTGGAATTATACGAGAATCATAAGTAATTGTGGTGGTCCACTTGTCCACAGCGATGATGTACAGTTGACGCTGGCATTGGGCATCGTGTGTTTTTCTTAACCTTGCTGTTTCCATGTTTCTGTCTTTTGCTTCAGGAGCGAGTATGGCGCCGAGGCGGAGCACTCGCTCTCAGCTGGGGCAGTTGATAACTTCATATTTTCACATATTATTTCTATATGCTTGGGAGATAATTTTAAGTAAAATGTTGATTATGTGTGACAATGTCCACAAAAACAGATTTTTATGAATATGGGAGTTTTCATGGAAAAAGATAACTATTGGAGAGTAATTTGGAAATAATAATGAGTGCATATATGTGTTAACCACCTTATCTATTTTTTTAGTCACATATGCACCTTTTTTCTAATGGCAGGTTGTTGCAATTGGCATCACGTGTGGATATACGAGAGTTGCATGAAGAACATAAGAGTATCACGTAAGGCTATACCATTGGCATGATTTGTACATGCATGAAGGCTTCAGCGGTTGAAGAAATACGTGGCTAACACAAATGCATGGTAGTTGTGGTATCACGTAGATGGCTAAAGATAGTTGCATGAGGTGTTGGTAGTGTAACCTACATGAAATTTATAAAATGCAAGAATAAGGGACAGATGGGTTGCATGAAGCACGTGATGAAGGGCCATGGGCTAGCAGCTACCGTGGCTGAATAATGGCGTCTTCGGCATGGCCATGCACGTGCAACATGACATGGTTTGCAAGGGAAGTGAAGGTTAGCAAAGATCGCCACAATTTACATTGAGAAGGAGGTGTTCTCATCAAGGTAGCAGATGTCGTTCGCAAGGGAGAGGGATGTGGCAGTTTCAGCCAGTGAGATGATAGCGTGTGAGTAGAATTAGTCCACGATAAAGTGCATCGAAGGCTGTTGAACCAACAAGAGAAGGCAAAAGCGGGGGTTCCGTCCACGTCCAACCACCAGCGAAGCTTCAGCAGATGCAGTCAAGGGACGGTGCATAGGTGGCGTGCAAGGCGGAGGGCATCTCGCCACCCATGCGAACATTCGCCGCATGTGGAGCGTGGATGACACCGGCGGGATAACGATGATGGCGTCGATTGCGGAGGAGTCAGTGGAACTCTTGGCGAGGTTCACCCCTATTTAGGGGAGGTTCAGGGAACAACCAGGGGGGTCGGGCTTTGCTTTTTGTTCTCTCATTTGGTTTTTTTTTGGTTGGTTGGCTTTTGTTTTTGGTTCTCCCTTTGAGTTTTAGTTTCTGGGTTTGGCCTTCGCATCGTTCCTCCGGAGTTCAGGCGTCTCTCTTGAGGGTTCTCCTCAAGCTCTCTCTACCCCCGGGTGTTGTCCGTGGCGAGCATCCACGGCGAGGAGACGGGAAGCAAGCATGGTGGCAGCGTGCTTCCATCTGCTGCACTGTGCACGTCCGTGACGGGAGGTGTCGCGTCCGTCCATCTCGTGGAGTTCCCTTGCTGCCGTGGACTCTCCTCAGCAACGTGTTTGGGCTGCAGTGAACTTCTTCAGCTGCTGAGCGTCCAGCATCCGTCGACGGCGAGCCCCATCTGCTGCTCGCGTGTGGCATTCGCAACAGAAAAGAGAGAGAGAGAGAGAGAGAGCAGTCGAAGTCCTTCCGTGCTGCAGTTCTTTTCTTGTTCACTGTTATTTCCATGAAGTTTTTTTTAGCTATTTTTGCCTATTGTATTACTCTCTTCAAAAGCATAATCCAGTTAGTCCATTAATCTTTATTAGCTTAAGTTTGTTAATTACGTTGCAAGCTCATTCCTCCTTTGATATTAATTTAGTGAAAGTGTTTTATTTTTATTCATTATCTTCATATCTTGCGTCTTCTTCTTTAAATGTGGTGTCTTTCTTTTGTTGTTGTTTTTGCACTTGATTACATTAATTATTAAGTGCATTCACCTAGATTAGTTAATTTTAATTCATCAACTTTCATTTGAGTATCAATTGGAATGAACTTTCAGTTCTAAGAAAACCTTAAGATTTTCTACCTTAAAATCTGAATTTCCCTGTGGATTCGACTCGGACTCACTGCTTATCTATTCTCTGTTAATTAATTTGTGGGCCGATAATTAAATCTGGTAGTGAATACATTAACGGCATGTATTTTAACTATCAGCAGTCGGCTGGAGGTCAGGAGATTCAGCAGAAGGTTCAGTAGGAGCAGGAGGAGCAGAGTAGAGTGCCACCTGAGGCCCCCGAGATAGTGGATACTGCGAGGTTTCCGGGGGCCGAGGATTTCTTCCGTGGCATGTACCAGCTTATGTCGCAGTAGTTCGGCGGAGAGGCTGGCGTGGGCTCGTCGACCAGGGGTGGGCCAGGCCGAGCAGTGAGGGATTTCATGCAGTTTCATCCACCTTACTATGGCGGCCAGCCATACCCTGATTTGGCTCAGAGTTGGCTCGACGAGATGGAGCGGGTGTTCAGTTCCACGCGGTGTACTGCAGAGGACAGGGTGATGTTGGTCTACAACCAGTTACAGGGTATGGCTCGAGCGTGGTGGTCTTCCGAGTGGAAGACGTCTTTCCAGCTTCGTCCACTTGAGCAGATTGCATGGGACGACTTCGTCAGCGCTTTTGAGCGCGCGTACTATCCAGAGTATATTGCTACGTAGCGGATGCGTGAGTTCTTGGAGCTGGTCCAGGGCGACATGTCCGTGTTGTAGTACAGGGCCCGATTTGTTGAGTTGGGTCGTTATGCACCTCATATCATGGAGCATGAGAGGTGAAGATCGCACAGTTCGTACAAGGCTTGAGGCAGAAGCTGAGGCACCATTTGATCGCGAACGCGGCCACTGATTTGGAGGCAGCGTCTCGTGTTGCGGCTTCTTTGGAGATGGATATGCTGAGGACTCGAGGACCGATTAGCCATGGGCAGTCTTTGTCGGGTCGCAGCCAGCAGTCGACTACCCAACAGTAGGGTTCTTTTCAGCATGCGTCGGGTGGTTCAGGAGCGCCGGCACCGGCAGCGTCGGTGACAGGATCTGCGTCTTTTGGCTCGATGGCCAAGAAGTTCCTTAAGAAGGGTTTCTCTAAGAAGTGCAAGGAACAGAGGCAGGCATCATCGGGCAGTGTACAGCAGTCGATTCCTTTTCAGCGTCAGGGATCAGTCGGTGGGTCTCGTTCGGTGTGTCCCCAGTGTGGCGAGTCCCATGTAGGCAGGTAGTGTATGGTGCCGATAGTTTATTTCCGGTGTGACCAGCCAGAGAATATGGCACGTGACTGTCCTCAGAGGTAGCAGCAGCAGTAGTTTCCCCAGCAGCAGAGGCCACAGTAGCAGCAGTAGGGACAATATCCGCCACTACCCAGGTCAGCGAGTGTGGGAGGCAGGCAGAGAGCTCGAGACCAGATTACACACATGACCAGGGCAGAGGCAGTGGTGTCGCAGCTCATGGAAGGTACCATTCAGATTTTGGGTTGTGCGACTCGGGTTTTGTTTGATTCTGGCGCGTCTCATTCGTTTATTTCGGAGGATTTCACACTGAGTATTGAGGAGCCGGTGACCCAGTTGTCCTGTGATTTGATAGTGGAGTCGCCTTCGGGTGATTTTATGATCACTCCGTATTGTTTCGATGGGGTTCCTATGTGGGTGGAAGGGTAGAGTTTATCGGCTACGCTCTATGCGTTGCCGCTTCAGGACTTTGATGTGATTTTGGGCATAGATTGGCTCGAGGCACATCATGCTTTGGTGGATTGTGGCTCGAAGAGTGTTTATTTTAGGCGACTTCGTGGACCCACCTTCTATTTCCAAGGTATCAGGTCTTCCTCTTCCCGCTTTCTTATTTCTGCGATTCGAGCTCGTCGTTTGCTTGACGTGGGTTGTTAGGGTTTTCTCGCTTCTGTGGTCTTGGTAGACCAGCTGTGTCCGGATGTCGAGGACATTCCTGTGGTGTGCGAGTTTTCGATATTTTTCCGGAGGACTTACCTGGATTGCCTCCCCAGCGGGAGATTGATTTCGTGATCGAGATTATGCCTGGTACGGGACCTTTGGCGAAAGCTCCCTACCGTATGGCCCCCGCTGAGTTGAGGGCGCGATTGCAGGAGTTGCTGGCCAATGGGTACATTCGTCCTAGCTTTTCCCCTTGGGGTGCGCCAGTGTTGTTCGTGAAGAAGAAGGACGGTAGCTTGCGGTTGTGCATTGACTACCGGCAGCTGAATGAGGTGACCATTAAGAACAAGTATATGTTGCCACGGATTGACAATTTGTTCGACCAACTTCAGTCTGCTCGAGTGTTCTCGCGGATTGATTTACGGTCCGGTTACTATCAACTGAGGATTTGCGAGTCCGATGTGGAGAAGACTGCGTTCAGTACAAGATACGGGCATTATGAGTTCCTAGTGATGTCGTTTGGGCTCACCAATGCCCCCGCAGCTTTTATGGACTTGATGCAGAGGGTGTTTCATCCGTACTTGGACCAATTCGTGGTCATATTTATGGATGACATCCTTGTTTATTCGCGGACTGCTGAGGAGCACGCGTACCATTTAGGTGTGGTGCTGCAGACGCTATGAGATCACCAGTTGTATGCGAAGCTCAGTAAGTGCGAGTTCTGGCTTCGTGAGGTGTACTTTTTAGGGCACATGATTTCTAGTGATGGTATTTCCGTGGACCCTGCCAAGGTCGAGGCAGTAATGCAATGGAAGAGGCCGAGGTCTGTGACGGAGATCCAGAGTTTCTTGGGGCTTGCGGGCTACTATCGACGGTTTATCCAGAATTTTTCTCGCATTGCGGCCCCGATGACCAAGCTTACGCAGAAGGATGTGCCTTTCGTTTGGACTGAGGAGTGTGAGCAGAGTTTCAGGGAACTGAAGAGATTGCTCACCTCGGCTCCGGTGTTGGTTTTACCTTCTGGATCGGGAGGTTTTGTGATGTGTACAGATGCTTACGGGGTCAGATTGGGTGCTGTGTTGATGCAGCATGATAGAGTGGTGGCGTATGCATCTCGGCAGCTGAAGCCCCACGAAGAGAACTACCCTACCCATGACCTGGAGTTGGCGGCTGTGATCTTCGTGCAGAAGATCTGGAGGCATTATCTGTACGGTGAGAAGTTTGAGGTGTTCACTGACCATCAGAGTTTGAGGTATGTGTTCACGCAGAGGGACCTTAACCTCAGGCAGAGGTGTTGGATGGAGTACATGAATGATTATGACTTCACCTTGTCTTATCAGCCGGGCAGGATGAATGTCGTCGCCGATGCTTTGAGTAGGAAGGTCGCGGTCAGTGCCTTGATGTTGAGGAAGTGGAGGCTCTGGGAACATGTGTCGAAGTGTCATTCAGGCTCAAGATTCCCTGAGAGCCAGGGTTAGTAGTGCTTGCTAGTCTGACTGTCACGCATGCTATCCACCGTCAGGTGACAGAGGCTCAGCATGCAGACCCTGGGTTACCCCGGATTTTGGCTATGGCTGATGTGGAGCTCGGCGAGGACGGAGCCGTGAGATTACGTGGTAGGCTGTACGTCCCAGCTGAGGAGCAAGTTCATCGTGCGGTGTTGCACGAGGCTAATAGGAGCAGGTACACCGTACACCCAGGTGCGATAAAGATGTATCGGAACTTGCGAAGGTAGTTCTGGTGGCCTGGCATGAAGAGAGATGTGACCGAGTTTATGGCCAGGTGCCTGACATGTCAACAGGTGAAGGCGGAGCATCAGCGACCAGGTGGTACTCTCCAGCCCTTGGATGTTCCCGCGTGGAAATGGGACCACGTGACCATGGATTTCATGGTGGGATTGCCGAGAACTCCGAGTGGACAGAACATTATTTGGTTGCTGGTGGATCGGCTGACGAAGGTGACTCGGTTGTTACCGATTAAAGTTGACTGGAGCGTGTCTAAGTTGGCTCGTCTTTATGTGGAGCGGATCGTTCCGTTGCATGGGATTCCCATTTCCATTGTGTCGGATCAGGATTCGCACTTCACTTCTGGATTCTGGAGGAGTTTCCAGCGAGCTCTTGGCATGGATTTGGCTTTTAGCTAAGCGTACCATCCTCAGTCAGATGGTCAGTCAGAGAGGACCATCCAGAATTTGGAGGATATGTTGAGATCCTGCTGCCTAGAGTGGTAGGGGAGTTGGATTCACCACCTACCGTTGGTGGAGTTTGCCTACAACAACAGCTATCATTCGAGCATCGGTATGGCTCCTTATGAGGCGTTGTATGGGCGTCCGTGTTGGACTCCACTTGATTGGTTCGAGGTCGGTGAGCGTGTTTTGACGGGACCGCAGTTGGTGCAGCAGTGTGTGGATGTCGTGCATCTGGTTCGTCAGAACATGTTGGCGGCCCAGAGTCGGCAGAAGAGCTATGCTGACCGGAGGAGGCAGCCTCTCGCGTTCGCCGTTGGCGATCGTGTGTTCTTGAGAGATTCTCCGATGAAGGGGGTGACGCGTTTTGGGCGGCGTGGGAAGCTGAGTCCCCGCTATATTGGTCCCTTCCACATTGTGGAGCGCATCGGTGAGGTAGCTTATCTGATGAGGACATCAAGGGCTTGTGGGATGTGTATTAGTGTGTATTGGCTTGTATAGGTGTGTATTATGGGTTGTATTCGCTTGAAAGTGTGTAATTTTTGATTTCTTTCATTTGGGCTCTCTTTGTAAGGCTTTAATTAAGCCATTGGGCCACATTTCTAGGAAGAGTCCATTACTAGGTATCATGTATTAGGTCCACTTAAGGGTGTTACTTCATATTGGATCATTAGGTTTCAAATGAGTCCTTAAGTCACTTAAGGCCCAAATTGGGTTACACTCTCTCATGGGCCATCTAAGTGGGAATGGTCCATGACTAGCATGGGCTTGTGGAAGGCTCTTGGCCCATGATTGGCCTTTGGCCCATGAAGGGGGGCGCATGGTTCTTTGGCCTTATTAGGCTTGGTAGGTGTGATTTAGGTAGAGTTTGAATAGAAATGGTCAAGTTAGATTAAAAAAATGTATTAGGTGTGTTATTCTCATTTCATCCCAGCCCTCCATTCCCCATCCCTAGATCCAAGGGTCTACATTTGATTTGATGTGAATCATATATAAGGTTGTATTTTCATTTAGAAATCAATGAAAAAGATAGAAAATTTGTTGAATGCCCAAGGCTTCTTGCGCCCCCAGCTCCTCTCCTGGTGTTCTTCCTTCCCCAACCCCCCTTTCTAGAGTGGATTCATCTCTATCCCCCTCCCCCAATCTCTGATTTCATCTGGTGCCGCCGCCGCCGCCGTTCGTGCCGCCATCGAGCCGCCATCGAGCCACCGTTGAAGTTCTATCTTCAGCCAATAGCAGCCCATTCCACGAAATTCTGTAGTCAGCCACGAGATCTTCTTGATCTTCAAATTTTATGGTGTGTTCCTATCTTCAATCCCCACCACCACAAAAAAAATCCCGTCCAAATTCCATCATTTACCATTTTTAAAATTTCGTGTGTTTCTATTTCCCAGTTCTATCCAGTTTCAGATCTGTGTGACAGTACCCCTGTAATCCCCCCATCCGACCATCTTTTTTGATTTTTCAAAAACCTCACAATTTTACTGGGAGTTCTGTCCACCGTCCCCTCACTCCATGAATTTTTGTAGTTTTTTATCAGCCTTCTATCCATTTTTTAAAAATCGTGTTCTTCTTCAGCTACAGTATTGTCAGCCAGATTCCATATCTGACCACCTTCCAGTGTAAAAATTATATCAATTCGTAACCACCTCCAATCAGTCCACATAAAATATTTCCATCTTCCTTGTTTAAAATCCTATAACTTTTGTGAAGAGCTCAGGAGCTGAATCGGACATCTACCTTGCGGTCAATGGTAGTTCTCAGACAAGTTCCCTGCAGATCTGAGAGTTCGGCTACTGTACATCAGGAATTCAAAAATTCAATAAAGCCCAGATCTGTGCAGATCCAGGTCTGATCTTTAGGCCTAGGGTGAAGTACTTCAAGTTAGCTTTCCAACGGAGCCAGTTTCGTGTCGATCCGACATCGGGGCTGATTGTAGCTTCCGTTCTCTCCGGAGCGCGCCCCGGAAAATAGAACCGGCAGATCCGTGGCCGGTTATTCCGACCGGTGCCGAACGGAGCCGCCCGGCCTCGGGTCGACGTTCCAGCGTACCGTCAGCCCAGGGAATGCTTCCCCTAGTGTCCCCACCACAGTGGTGCCACCGGGCCCCACACGGCCCCTCCGGACAGCACGTGGGCCCCACAGTCACAAGTTCGGGTGCCGCCGAAGGTACGCGAGAAGTCGCCCGTCAACCCGAATCCGGTCCTTCCGGACCCCATTGTGTCGCCCTTTACCTCCCTGCGTGGAGTGGACAGTGCTTCATTGCTGTAACAAGTGTGCAATATTATTCCGGGAGTACGGGTTTCGGCCGGGTCCGTCGTCCCCACGCCAAGCGCGTGGAGGTATCGCTTTCTCTCCCTTCTCGGCATTTTACTTACTTCATATATGCTTTATATGCCGCTGCTAGAGAGCATGTTTTAGGACCTAGCTTGCTATATATTTTCATATCACCGCTGCTGCGAGAGAGAGCGAAGCCGTCCCGTGACCCGATCCGGGCACAAAAGAGAATTGACCACCCTAGCTCTTACCGGTTTCTCAACCGTGCACGTCCGACGCTTCCCTCGTTAAGGGACAATCACGAGCTCACCTAGAGTCCGAGGACTACATTCCTCATTCAAGTCGTGTCTGTGGTCTCGTCCCGCATCATTATCGGTTGTAGTTACCCCCTGAGTTCGCATCGGTGCATGGCGTGTTGCACGTCTCGACGTTGCGAAAGTATATGCCTGATGACTCTCATGTGCTTGAGGTTTCTGTTTGGCCTGAGGTGACTCCAGATCTTTCTTTCCCAGAGTTTCCCGTCCGCATTAAGGATATGCAATAGCAGCGCCTGCAGAACAAGGTCATCCCCTTGGTTAAGGTGGTGTGGCAGCAGCACTCTGGTGGTGAGGCTTCTTGGGAGCGTGAGGACTAGATGCATCAGTAGTTCCCTTACTTGTTTGAGTGAGTCTTCCTCTTCTTTCCCCTTGGGTTGTTCTCAATTTCGAGGATGAAATTCCTTCAAGGGGGAAGGGCTGTAATATCCCGAACCTTTCGGATCTTTCTTCGTAGGTCCTGGATCTGGTTTCTAGGAGTGTCTGACTCTATTGTGTCTGAAATTTTATTTCGGACATCTTTCGTGTTCGGGACGACGCGATCCGGAGTTGTTTCGGAGGTCCAGAGTGTGTCCGTGGCTTTTTCGCGGGTTTTTTCTGATTTTCGATGTGTGTTTCGGCAATTCCTTCAGAACCTCGTTGCGGGTGAACCGGGTCGTTCACCTAGGCGAGAGTGGTACCGTTGCGATCGGTGCGTTCCGAGGATCGTGAAAATGTAATTTTTAATTTTTCGGTATTTTCTGGAATTTTTGGATTTTCTATAAATATCACTCTTTTTCTCTCTCTCCCCCACCCTTCTTCTTCTTCCTCTTTCTTCCTCCCCCAACCGTGAGCGCCCCTCTTCCCCTCTCTCTCCCATTTCGACGCGGCTGGCCTCTCTCCGACTGCAGACCGCCGCGGGGCGACGATGTGGTGATGTGGGTGGCGGCGAGGCGATCTCGTGGGTGTGCGATGCTCGTGGGAAGCGTGAAGGAGCAGGGTTTCTAAAAGCTTTCATCGTGATTCGTGGACGATCCGGTGCGTCTCAGGGTGAAATTGAGGTAGGGTGACGTTCCCTAGCTTATTGCGTTCCATTCCCGTGGTTTGTAGGCCGAGGGGAGGCCGAGAGACGGGGTTTCATGCCAGGTTTGGGTTTTCCATGATTTGGGGAGAGTTGGGCGGATCTATGATTTTAGGCCACGATTTCGCATTTTGATGGCTTAGAAGCATGCTAGGGTTCCCCAGGGGTCTTCCCCTTTGATTTCCCCCTCTCCTACGAAGGCATGGGGGCGTGGTTGGAATTTTTAGGCGTTTCACGCCGTTTCGGCGTCGGGTCGGTGTGACGGTCCTTCCAGTGACCGTCACACCATGTGACGTGCCTAGGTGGTGCATCACAGCTCTGTTTTGACCAACTGGGGGGTCTGTGGGTTGTGACGGTCCCACGATAGACCGCCACGGCACTGTGACGCACCTGGGTTGGACCGTCAGGGATGATCTGACCGTTGGCATGACCGTTGGTTTTTGACCATTGGGGGTCAGGGCCTGTGACGCACCAGGATTGGCGCGTCACAACCTTGTGACACCCTTGTGTGGGTGCCTCAGAGCTGACATTCTCCCACACTGTAACGCACCAGGGTTGGTCCGTTACAGGCTATGATGCATCGAGTGGCACACATTACAGTCGGTTTCCACTTGTCTTGTGACGCACCAGGGCAGGCGCGTCACAGACTGTGACGCACCAGGGTAGGCGTGTCACACGCCGTTTTGCACTGAGGGTCTAACGCCCCTATGTTGGGCCGTCAGATGGCTATGACGGTCCAACCTTAGACCGTCAGAGCCTGTGGCGCGTCTAGGGTAGTCCGCCAGGCTCAGGATTGCTCCGAATAGTTTGCAGTCCCGTTTCTTTTCTGACTGTGGTCGCCGTGCGATGGTGCTGGTACGTGGGACGGTCCCCGTACGTCATCGGATGCGGACGTTGTTTTCCGTTTACTTGAGAGTCTACTCCTTTAGTGACCCTCCACTAGTCGTAGCCCACCAGTACGCGTATGCTGGTCTCACCTGGGAGTAGGTGTACGGGCTTACCTTGAGGATGGTTTTTAGACTAGTTTTCGTCCGTCCCCACGTCTATAGCCAGAGTCCGGCTAAGGGGAAAACTAGTCAGAGGCCAGACCTAGGACGCATGGTCTGTGTGTGCACACGTGGTTGGGGGCAGTGGACACGCACTGACGAGTGTGACCCCAGCTAGTCACTTGCTTTGCGGTTACTTGTACGGTGTACGTGCCTTTGGTAGGCGCTACCACGTCAGGCAGTTCACCTGCGGTGAGGTGTAAGACGTCAGGGGACGCTACCGACTGTGCTTCTAGTGCGAGGTACTCCTGTCGAGTTCGGAGTATCAGACTGTCAGTCTTTGTGACTTTGACCTTCGGGTTTTTGTCATGTTGACCGTGGTGTTCCGATCATTTCACCGTGGCACGTGTGTCGGTTTTCGTGCCGTGAGACCGGTGTTTTGTAGATTGCAGGGCTTCCCCTTTCTGAGGTACCCCCTTACTGCTAGTGTAGCGGTTTTCTGTTTGCGAGGTAGGGTTCGAGTGATCCCTACTGAGTCTTGTTCCGAGACTCATCCCCTGCATGTTTTCACCGTGTTTCAGGTGAGTCACGACCTCAGGGGAGCACGTATGAGGCTCGGCGTGGTTCGGGTGCCCAGCGTTAGTGTCAGAGGTCAGAGCCGGGGTATGCCCCATGTAGCTGTACTTTTCTTTCTTTCTCTGTACTAGTTGTGGAATACTACTGTTGTTATTTTATTATTATCTTGTGGACCATGCATCATGTAAAATGTTAATTTATTCCCTACTTAATTATATAACTGTTTAATTTTTGTAATTATTTGTGATACTTGTGTAGTCTCCACACCATCCTTTTAACCCTTCCGAGTCTTCGGACTCGTGGGTGGCGGGGCGAGTCTCGGGTTATCGGGCCATCCCAGTAATCGGATTCTCGGGTCGTTATAGTCATGACTTTTGAATCCATATATTTTTCCCTCATTGACATTCACACAACGGGCTATGTTAGACACATATCCATCAGGGAATCTTAATTGCTTTAGCCACTGGCACAGTTCATGTATCTGTGTGTCTTTCAACACGTAAGCTGCTTTAGGTTGCACAACTTTGCCCCGTACCAGCCGCAATTCCAACTCTGGTCGTTTGCAAAGTATCTTCAAGTCTGCTCGCGCCTTGGCATTGTCCTTTGTTTTGGCTTTCACGTTCATGATGGTGTTGAACACATTATCAAAGACATTCTTCTCAACATGCATGACGTCTAGGTTGTGCCGTATCAACAGGCTGACCAGTAAGGTAATTCCCAGAAGATATTTTTCTTCACCCAATTGTGTTCCCCTCCAAATCCACGAAGATGTCATGTACTACTCGACAATTACACTATATCTGGAAAGTTTTACACCTCTAATGCCATTTGTCGACCAGACACCCGTTCCAAGTCTGCTTCATCCATTTCAACTGTGTTCTTAATGAATGAGTCCTTTTGCCTTCGAAAAGGATGGTCATTTGGTAGAAACCGTCGATGACAATCGAACCAGTATGATTTCTTACCATATTTTAGGACAAAGGATTTAGCATCAGCCATACAGTAAGGACATGCCAACCTCCCGTGTGTGCTCCGGCCAGATAGTATTCCATATGCAGGGAAGTCACATATTGTACACATCAATGCAGCCTTCATAGTGAAATTTTATTTTCTGTATGCATCATAAGTAACAACTCCATCATTCCATAATCTTTTCAACTCATCAATCAGTGGCCTGAGATATTGATGTGACACGCCCTAAGGATGATGATGCTCTGATACCAAATTGATGTGACACAACTCCTTGGACCTGAATTTGCTAGCAACCAGACCGAACGGCGATCTCTCACAAGCGGGTTCACCCTCGTCGCGCGCACCTGGGTCCGTAGGCGGACCGGCGATGATGGTGAGGGTCCGAGGTTGGACCTTGGGGTTCCAAGGGTATGGCTAGCTGGAGATGGACCCCAATGGGCTAGGGATGCCCAATTTCAAGGGCAGACGGCACGCCGAGGGCGTGGGATGTAATGTCTCCCTCACAACTCACCCCGCGATGGCTCTCGATTAGATGGAAAGTTGGAACGAGCACTCTCTCACTGCCGAAGGAGAAACTAGAAATAATACTAAGCTAAGCAAGGGTAAAAATCAGCAGAGAAGAGTGCCCCGATGCTCACCTTATCGGTGTGAAGACACCGATCCCGGTCGGAGACGAGGGCGAGCGGGGAAGCGTGGGCTACCCGCACGCCGCGCCGATGAGGCTTCCAGCGATGACCTGCTAGTACAAACACTACGCCCTCATAGAGGGGTTGGCATAGGGGAGGGGGACTATGGGATACATAAAAATACAACCTCCGCACAGGGAGGGGTTGTAAGCCGGCCAGGCGGGGGTGGGGAAGCAAGATCGGCGATCGTCGTTGGTTCTGTCCGCTTCTGGGACACCCTGATAGGGGGCCGATGACGGCGCTGCCATGGATGCTCCCAAACTCGGAATCTGACGAAACCAGGGCCAAAACGTCGCGGACTGTTCGGGGATGACTCCTGAATTTTTCCAAAATCTTGAAGTGTCGCCGATGGCCGGAGCAGGTGCTGGATCGGCGCTGCTTGGTTCTGGCTCAAGCAGGTTTCAGGATACTACAGCGGGAAGATGAAGCCGCCCCGAGTGCTCCCGTGATTAGAACGATGCGGGACCAGGACAGTTACAAGCGTGGCCGCGTCCTCTTCGCTCAGCAAGGAAGAACGGCTCTGGACGAGGTCAGGGTCGAGAGTGGCAGCTCGAGAGGTGAAGAGGTATCGGGACAGACCTTGACTAACCTGAACAGCGTCCCTGCGGTAGAAAAATTGGTACGAGCAGCTCCGATCTCCAAACGATGTTCTGTCATCTGCGTTGGTTAGGCGACTGGCAGATCTCCGTGCTGGTCAAACGGCGCACCAAGGGGATCTGAGGAGAGGCCGCAGGAGCTTCTGGACTGAGGCGCTAGCCTCTGCTCGGGTGCTGAATGCGCTGCCGGGCGAGAACGGATGCCGAGAACAGCTCCAACCTCGAAACGGGGCAAGACCACCTCGCCTGCGAAGCCGATTGGGGGAGCTTTCCAGAAATATATAATACGCCTCCAGAAGATGCTCGGTGATGATGTGCCAGCCACTGAAACAAGCAGCTAGCCTACTGCCTACGAACTGGATAGAGCAGGAAGGTGAATGATGTTGATGGTGGTGGGAAGGGGTGAAGGGACTGCAATGGGGAGAGGGCTAATGGCTGTGGGGCTTGGATGGGGGTGGATAGAGATGGTGGAGAGGCTGGGGAAGAGGGCTGGGTCGTAGCTAGCAGGTGGAGGGGGAAGAGAGGGTGGAGGGCGCATGTTGGGCTAGGGGGAGGTGTGAGAATGGAGTGTTTGAAATCCCCTCAATGGAGAGGAGTTAATGCCAGCCTAGGGGAGAGGAAAGGTTGTGTTGGGGATGGGAAGGGTTGTATGGGAAGGTGGAGGGATATGTGGGGAAAAGGGAAGGGTGCTTGGGGGAGAGGGAAGGGTGCTAGGAAAGTGGGAGGGTTGCTTTGGGATACGAAGGGGTGTTTGGGTAGTGGTAAGAGTGAATGGGGATTTATGGGTCTTGGGGAGGTGAAGGGGGTTGTGGTTAATGAGGTGGGGTGATGTGGCAAGGAGGGAGGAGAGAGAGGGGGGCGAATTTTGGAGAGAGAGGGGAGGAGAGAGAGGGGGTCGCCCCCTTTAGAGAGAGAGAGAGAGAGAGAGAGAGAGAGAGAAAGAGAGAGGTTCTCACAAGAGATATGTGAACACTCAATTCAAATTTTTCTTCTTCAGGTACGCAGGGCAGGCTAGTCAGGGTCAGTCCTGATACCCCCCCACTCTTTGGGCTGGTACTCTCGACTCCGACCTCCTATGGTGCCATTCTCGGTTGCTGATCGAAGAAGACTCGACCACGCTCACGATCGTCCTAGTCCGGCATCGTTCAGATCTTGAAAGTGTTCGTGGTGAATCCGACATCCTACTGCAGCATCCAGGGACCAGTCAGAGCCAGAACAGAGCAGCACCGGTCTAGCGCCTGCCCCGGCCGTTAGCGATGACTCAAACTCACAAGAAAATTCAGCAGCCCTCCCGGCTCAGTCAGTGAAGATTCAGCGTTGGTTTTGATGAATTCCAAGTTCGGGAGAACCCGTGGCAGCGCCAACAGCGAGTACCTGTCAGGCAGTTCCAGAAGCGGGCAGAATCGGCGAAGTCCGCAATCGACTTCTTCCTTAGCTTTCCTCCCTATCCCACTTGGCCGACTGACCGCCCCTCCCTATGTGGAGGTAGTTTTGATTGTAATTGGATTATCCCTACCCCTAGTCCACCCCCTCTACGAGGGCGTAGTGATTGTACTAGCAGGTAAGTGGCTGAAGCATCATCGGCGCGGCATGCGGGTAGCCCACGCCTCCCTGCTCGCCCTCGTCTCCGGCTGGGATCGGTGTATTCACACCGATCAGGTGATCTTTTGGTCACTTCCTCTGCTGGTTTTACTTTTTCTTGTCTTAGTATTGTTTCTAGTTGCCCGTCGGCGGTGACGTGAGCGCTCGATCTCAAACTCCATTGAATTGTGCGACCACCGCGGAGTGAGTTGAGAGTGCGACCCTACAACCCACGCCCGTGGCGTGCTGGCCGCCCACGGAATTGGGCATCCCAGGCCCTTTGGGGGTCCATCCTATGCTTGACAAACCCCCGGAATAGAAAGGTCCAACCGCAGACCCTCACCACTATCGCCGGTCCACCTACGGACCCAGGTGTGCGCGACGCGGGTGAACCCGCTTAGGTGAGTCCGTCGTTCGGTTCGGTTGCTTGCGAATCTAGGTCTGAGGGGTCGTGTCACATCAGATATATGTCCAAATTTTTTCCTGTATTTTTTGGACCTAGAATCATCAAAGTTAAGAAAAGGTTCTCTCGCTTCATGCACATGCCCGGTGGAAGGTTGTACGGCATCATGAACACTGGCCAACATGAGTAAGACGCCACTGAACCTCCAAATGGTCTGAAGATGTCTGTGCATAAACCTAACCTAACATTGCGTGGCTCATGAGAAAAAGTAGTATACGTACGATTGAAATGAGCCCAGACTTCACCGTCGGTGTGATGACTGATTATATCATCTACACGACCTACTCTCTCCGTGTGCCATATCATATGCCGAGCTGTCTTTGACGACATATACATCCGCTGCAATCTGGGCGTGAGAGGGAAGTATCACAGTGACTTGTAAGGCACACACTTCTGCTTTGAATTGTCCCCTCTCTTAGGTTTAAATCTATCATGCTGACAAATATCACATGATCTTTTATCTACATTATCTTCATAATATAGCATACAGTGATTAGAGCATGCATCTTTTTTTTGGTATTCAAGCGCTAACTCATTGACCATCTTCTTTGCACTGTAAAAATTTTCAGGCAGCTTCTCATCTCGAGGCAGCATACTCTTGATAAAGAGGAGCATACGGTCAAAACAACTCTTACTAAGGTGAAATTCAGATTTCAAATTCAACAACTGTGAGACAGCAGACAACCGAGTGTGATTTTCACAGCCATCCCACAGCGGCTCATCAACATCCCGAAGTAACTGATAAAATCTTTCAGCTTACTTGTTTGGTAGTTCTTCGTTGTACACATGTTCCCCTTGTACATTAAAGTTAAGGCCAGCAGCATCGAATACCATGTCTGCATAGGTACTTGTGGAAATGAGGGCCTTCTTTCTGGCTAGGGTGATGGGGCATCAACAGCTGTTTCCTTATACGGGTGGAACGTATTTGTGTGGTATGGCTTGTATGGGATTGTAATTGTGTATTTACTTGATTTCTTTCATTTGGGCTCTTTGTAAGGCTTTTAATAAGCCATTGGGCCATCTTTCATGTAGAGTCTATTAGTGGTTTTCATTTAGTAGAGTCCATTAAGGGGGTTATGTCATATTGGACACTTATTGGGTTGTACTATTTAAATAAGGCTAATGGGCCTATGGTCTTGTAATGGGCTAGAATAGTGGTCTAGAATTATTGGGCTTTTAAATGGGCCAAGCCCATGGGCTAGTGTGAAAGGGGCTTGGTGGCTTGTGGGCTTCTAGAAGGGGGAGCCCCCTTTCTTGGTCCAAGGTAGGCAAACTACCAAACTTAAACTTCCCTCCTTTGAAAATTCAAAGGACGGAAGCTTCCTTTGCCCCCCCCCTTGGTTCCCCTACCTCCCCCACTTGGCTTCCACGAGATTCCCAGCTCCTCCCCTTGCTATTCTCTATTTAAGGGTGTGTATAGTGTCATTTGTGAATTTAAAGAAGAATTATTGAATGAATTTTGAGAAAAATTGCCCAAGAGGCCATTTGCCCCCCCTCCTTCCTCTCTCCCTGGTGTTCATCTCCTCCAACCTCCAGTTCTAGAGTGTATCCACCTTCTATCTTCCCCTCTCAACCTCTGATCTTCATCTGTGCCGCCGCCGCCGCTGTTCGTGCCGCCTTCGAGCCGCCGCGGAGCCGTCTTCAAGTTTCTGTCCTGCTGGACAGAGGTGTAGTTCATGAATTCTTGCTGCCAGTCACGAGCTCAGATGGATTTGAAATTTTGAGGGTGTGTTCTTGCCTTGAATCCCCACCTCCACCTAAATGTTCACGTCCAAACTCCTCCATTTAGTAATTTTCCATTTTCGTTCATTTGTCATTCTCAGATCTGTTTTGTCTCTGTCTACAGTGACAACAGCTCTGAGTTTCTCATCTCCGACTACCTTTTTGATTTTTCCAAACCCTCCAAATTTCACTGGGAGTTCTTTCCATAATCCCCTACATCCTTAAATTTTCTTAAAGTTTGATCAGCATTCCATCGATTTTTAAAAATTCGTGTTCTTCCTCAGCTACAGTGTTGTCAGCCAGATTCCAGATCTGACCCACTGCTAGTGCAAAAATCATAGAAATTCGTAGCCTTTTCCAAATCTAGATCTAAAAATATTCCTGATTTCCTAGCTTGATTTCCAACAACTTTTCTGAAGACCATAACCTCAGATTCGGACGTTCACATATCGGTCAAAGGCAACTCTCAGGAACGTTCCCTGCTAGTCTGAGAGTTCAGACACTGTACAACAGTAAACTTCAAAATTCGCCAATCAGAAGTACAAGCTTGATTATTTTTCTGTAATCCCCTTGGGTTGAAGCCCTTCGAAGCATCTTTCCAACGGCGCCAGTTTCATCACATTCCGACGTCGGGGCTGATCGCAGCGTCCGTTCTTGCCGGAGCGCGCGCCAGAAAATAGAACTGGCAGATCCGTGGCCGGTTATTCCGACCGGTGCCGAACGGAGCCGCCTGGCCTCCGACCGGTGAACCAGCGTGCCACCAGCCCAGGGAACACTTCCACAAGTGTCCCCACCATAGTGGTGACATCGGGTCCCGCACGGTCCCTCCGGACAGCGCGTGGGCCCCACAGCCACAAGTTTGGGTGCTGCCGAAGAGACGCGAGAAGCCGCCCGTCAACCCGAATTCGGTCCTCCCGGGCCCAGTTGTGTAGCCCTTTACCTCCCTGCGTGGAGTGGGTGATATTTCATTGCTGTCATCATTGTGTAATATTTATCCCGGGAGTACGAGTTTCGGCCGGGTCCGTCTTCCCCACGCCGAGCGCGTGGAGGTATCGCATTCGCTCCCTTACTTGGCATTTTGCTTACTTCATATATATTTATTTATGCCGCTGCTAGAGAGCATGTGTAGGGATATCTAGCTCGCTTTATCTATTCATTACCGCTGCTGCGAGAGAGTGCGAGACCGTCCCGTGACCCGATCCGGGCACACGAGAGAGCCGATCACCCTAGCTCATTTCCGGTTTCTCAACCGCGCACGTCCGACGCTTCCCTCGTTAAGGGACAGTCACGAGCTTGTGGTGTCCGTGGTCTCGTCCCGCATCATAGGGTGCAAGAGGCTCACATTACCGCTGATGCAGCACCTCCTAGGCCCGTCGAACAGGTGACGGTTGATGTCATGCCACCTCCGACAGCCCCTGTCAAGGAAGTGCAAGGGGATGAAAATGTTGAGCAAAGTATATGTCAAACCTCTGAAATGGACATTGCCGTCAATGTCCCACCTCCAAGGCCCCCTCAACAAAGTACGGATGATACCGTGCCATCTAAGGCAGCCCCTGAAGAGGATGTGCAAGGCAATATTCAAGCTCAGATGTGTAGACACGCTATTCCTGACATCACCCTGAGAAAATCTCATATTACTATATGACGCCCCGCAGTGGCTTTCGCATTTTGAATTGCTTGAGTGCTTCCCATTCTTGGGTCTTCTTTCGCCTTTTGAGTGGGTAGCGTAACGATTCTTCGGCATCCGAAAACCGTCTCATTACGGAAATCATGCAGCATACGGACGGCATCGCAACCAATCGGACGTATCGAAAGATTCCAAAATCAGGAGATGTCTGGCGGATGGCTGCCGACGGCCTTTCGAGGGGGTCCGACAGATTTTCATGGAGGCGTCCAGGAGACTGGACACCTCCATCATGGAAAAATGAAAAAAAATAATAATAAAAAAATAATTGTGAAGGCGTCCAAGGACCTGGACGCCTTAGTCTTGAGGCGTCCATGGGCCTGGATGCCTCCACACTCTGCATCCGGACAATCTCGGCACGCCGATTGATTTGACGCTTCAGAAAAATCCAAAACATTGAGGCGTCCAGGTGTCTGGACGCCTTCAATTTCTGACATCTGGACAAACCGAACCGCTGCTCGGTTTGACGTTACGGAAAAATCCAAGAATATAAGGATGTCTTGCCAGCTAGACGCACCCACTCGTGAGTCACGGGTGCCCACCGAAACCACGCGCATTACCCATTGTCTACGGCTTTCAGCAGAATTCCGGTGGGCGGGCATGGAGGCGTCCAATCTCTTGGACGCCTTCATAAAAAGGGTAAAAATAAAAAAAATAAAAAATATTTATTTATTGGTGGAGGCGTCCAGTGTCCTGGACGCCCCCATATTGAGGCGTCCAGTCCCCTGGACGCCTCAATCCACTTGCCCTCTATAAATAGAAGACCCCTTTCCTCGAGGGGAAGGGGCTTCAGATCCGATAGAGGAAGGAGAGACTCTATCGGATCCCATTTCTAACCCGTGGGTCTTTTGTAGGGGGAGGTTCTGCCGGCTTCTCGGGTGCCTGCGCTCGCGAAAGGAAGGCCGCCTTCATCCATCGTGCTTCCACGTCGTCCCTACGCTACCGAAGCTCCGTTGAATCCCACCATCGGCACATTCAATAAGCCAATTCTCTCCCCTTTTCTCCGTAGTTCTTTTGCATTCATCATCTCACATTCTCCGTCTCCCTTCATAAGGGAGTCTTCTTTTATATACATTTACACAATCCCCCATTCATCATAGCATTTTCCTCCTACTCGTGTCCGAGAGGGGTTTAAAAATAACACCAACCCGGTGTGTGTCTTGCCACGATTTCATTATTCTTCATTAAGGGACTAATACTACACTGCCATCTTTTCTGATCCACTTGTTTTGTGTTTGTTTCTCTTTTGTAAGGGTAACCAAGGAAAGCCCTCTCCATCGGCCGGCCGAAGGGGGAGGAAGAAGCAACCCGCCATCTCCCACTTTTGAGGTAGGTGCGATCACTTTCTTTATTTTGGGGTCTCCGGCCCCTGTCGATCACATCATATTCTCGAGGCCGCGGAGAGTCATTTCCCGCAATGGCCGTTTAAATTTCTGTCTCTTATATTCTATTCCTTATATCTGTTATATTCTCGAGGTCGCGGTGAGTCATTTTTCGCAATGGCCATTTGAATTTCTGTCATTAATATTCTGTGTTGTGGTTATATCTGCTCATATTCTCGAGGCCGCGGCGAGTCACTTCCCGCAATGGCCGTTTAAATTCCTGTTGCTTATATTTTGTACTCTTCTCATATCTGTTCATATTCTCGAGGCCGCGGCGAGTCATTTCCCGCAATGGCCGTTTAAATTTTTGTCACTTAAATTCTGCACTTTTCCCATCCCCCGAGGTCGCGGAGAGTCATTTCCCGCTATGGCCGTTTAATCCCCATTGTATTGCATCTATCCCGCACGCCCCGCTGGAGTAATCTCCCGTGGTGGTCTCTCTCCCCTTCTCTCTTCTTTCTATGTTGCAGTAAAACGAGCCCCTTGCGCGCTCCGCTTCACCTCCTCCGGTAATTAATTTCGCGTGACGTCGTTCACAGATTGGCGATCACGATGGGACAACTTTCGCTTTCCCTCGGTTACCCTTGCAAGTTCGGCACCGCCGTGTGCTCCTCCACCTTTGTGCCCTCACGCGCTCCAGTTGTGCTCACAGTAGCACTTTCAGTTCTTATCCCTCGTGCACTTCGCCCCTAGTCCCTTGTGATTCATTAGGTGTTGATTATATCTTTGTTATCTCTGTTATTTTCTTATGTTCTGTATATCTGTTCAGCACTTCATTGCATGCATCCACCCCTTTTCTTATTTTTTTCATTTTTTTCTAAGGATCACCCTCTCTCGGTGAAGGAAGGACTCTCCGTTCGGGAATTCCTCTCGACGGACTAGAATCTCCTCCACCGGGACCTCCATAAGTCCCCGACAGCAAAGGATTCCCTCCTCATTCACTGGGCTGGTTGTACCATTGAAGTTCCCCGGAGCTAGTAACACATTCGTGGCAAGAAGAGTGACCCTAGTTGACACGGCGGTGAAACAAATTGGAATTAGGGTCCTCCCTATTTTTGTGTGAACTTTCGATCTGGTTAAAAACACACAAAAAATTATCAAAATCAAAACAAAAAAGGCGTAAAGGCATTCACTTGATTGATAATCTTTGCTATCCGTGTGTTGGTGTATATTTTTGCGTTCCGGGAGAACTCTGAGCATGGCTCACGAGTCTTTTGAGGAGAACCACCCTGGTCGTGGTCAATCAATCGAGCCGCGAGTCCACGCTATGGACTCGGGTCCTTCTTATGAGCCCTCACGTGAGGTGCAGGTTACCGCAGGGGACACATCCCCGCCACAGGACATCTCCTCTTTGCTAGGTGTCCTCGCCAATACGGAGCTTACCTCTGAGCAGCTCCGGGCCTTCCAGGCCATTCTGAAAGGGAAATCTATTTCTCCCGCCCCCCAAGAGTCAACTCCAGCCATCGCACCCCTCCAAGAGTCGGTGCAGGCCATCCCATCTCCTTCACTGGCACAAGCCATCCAGTCTCCCTCGCTTCAAGGGCAGGCGAGCCAACAACCACCCTCATTCCAATTCCCTTCACAATCTCAAACCCCTGTTATTCCCCACATACCGCTCCAGCCGGTGCCAACTGCCGGCGGTCCGGTAGCTCCCTCTCATTCGGGATTTCCCCCTCAAGTCTCCGAGAGACATTTTCCTCCCCAGTGGCACGTGCCACCTTCACCTCCCGAGGAGCTTGCCCAATCGCTCCTCAAAGGTTCAATAGAATGGACGAACAGTTTCAGAATTTGAAGAAAATGGTGGACGTGAAATCCACCCCGGAGGTTGCTTTGCCAATCCTTCCGGTGACCCATCTTCCTCCCTCTGAAATGCCCACGTACCGCAGGTACAATGGCACTGGCAACCCCTATATTCACCTCAAGGATTTCATGTATGAATCCTCCTATTGGCAAAATGACCAAAGATCCCTGGCATACCTCTTTCGGAGATCATTGGATGGTCCTGCACTAGAGTAGTTCTATTCTTTGGAGCCCGGCGAGGTCGAGAACTTTGATACGGTACAAAGAAGATTCTTACAAAAGTATCGGGATAGGGTCGGTCCCTCTCTTTCCATTACCGACCTAGTGGCCGAGAAAATGAAGCCCGATGAGGATTTTGTCCGCTATGCCGACAGATGGAGGTCCCTGGCAGAAAGAATAAGAGATACCCTCTCAGAGCCTGAATAAGTAAAGATGATTGTGTCCAATGCAACCCCACAGTTCAGGCACGTCCTGGCCATGAACAAGCTTACCACAATGGAGGAACTCTATGAAAGGGCCTGGTATATCCAGACCCAGTTGAAAGACTCCTCCATTATGCACATGTTTGAGCCGTCGAAGCCCAAGGTGATCAGAAAGACAGGCACTGGTGTCCCAAGTGGAGCAACAGAAGGGGTGGTAACAAATGAGCAGGTGAGTGCAGTCAACAACGCCAACTATGCACTCAACCTAAGGCTTCCACAAATGCCCCGACTTCCCCTCCAACAAGGTCCTTTCCCCTCTCATCCTCCACCCCAAAATAATCCACCCCAGAACAATATGCCTCAACCACTTCAACCCCAGTAACAACTCCGACCCCAGCAACAACAATCGCCACTTCAGTACCACCAAGCTCCACCCCCAGGGAATTATGGCCCCCCATAGCAACAAAGGAGACCGATTGGCCCCAAGAGAGCCTATTACCCACCATTTCCAGAAACTTTGGCAGATATTTTCAGCACCCTCATGGCCTCAAACACACTAGTCCTACCCAGGGAAAGGCTCGCGTGGCCCCCGAATGTTGATACCTCCAGATACTGCGTCTATCACAGGCAGCCAGGACACACAATAGAGAACTGCTTTCAGTTTAAAGATTACATCTATGATACGAATGATGAAGGCGGAATTGACTGGGATGAAATGAGGTGATACGTCGCCACTCTCAAAGCCAGGAGACCTCCTCCTAGGCCATAGTTCCAGCAACAACAGCAACTTCAACAGCAGCCATAGCAACAACCACAACAACAACAACAGCCTCAGCAGGCACAACAACAACAGCCCAACATGGCATAATCCAGAATCCATTACCAGAGCACCAACAGCCCAATCACCAGGTCAACCCCATCTCCTCCTTCTCGGAAGTCAGGAGAGAGCAGGTGTGGCACCCAGAAAGTACCTCTATTCTTGCTACCGCCAACCCTATCGTCATGCAACCCCCTCGCCTTGCCCGGGTAGCACCTCTCTCTCATCAACCCGCATTACAACCTATAGTACCGCCTTCACCATTCCCACTACCATCACGCCCTCTCATTCACACCCCTCCCATTAACTCACCAATGACCTATCAGCCAACACCTTCCACTATGCCCTCGCACCCTCTCATCTTCTCTCACCCCCCCCATTTTGCCATCCACCTCTACTGCATCTACCCCTATGCCTTCCAAACCTCTTATCACCCGTCAACCATACGTGATCCCGCCTATCTCCACAATACCTCCACTAATGCCTTCAAAGCCACTCATCACCCATCACCCATCTCAAAACCATTACCCATCTCAAGCCTTATCCATGTCCACTTTGCCTCCACCTTCCAAACCCCTTATCCTTCATAGCTCGTGTGATATCCCCTCTACCTCCACCATGCCTCCACCGAACAAACCCCATATCAGAATCCCTGCTCCCATTGTTACTTCGGCTTCATCAACTATTCCTCCACCGCTACCCCTCAAACCTTTGCTTAAACCCACACCTAATCCCATTGAGATGCAAAAACCGCAAGCAATGGTGCTCCGGAGTAGAAGGATTTTCCATAGGGTTTTCCCTCAGAATAGTCAGAACCCCGAGCAGTCTCAGCCAGAAAAGGACGGAGAACAGCTAGAAAAGTACATCCTTGGGACACAGTATGATTTGTTAAAACACCTGGATAAGACGCCCACTCGGATCTCCATCCTCAAGCTACTTCAAAGGTCCACGTCCCATTAGGCGGCCTTAATCGAATATCTTCAAAAGGTCATGGTGAATGAAGACCTCCCTGTAGAGAAGATTTTCGCCGTCTTGACATCAACAGACACACAACCGGCCATCATGTTCCACAACTACGAGCTCGCTCCCAAGGAAGCTCAGAAATATGCGTTGTGCATTTCAATAAAAATCAATGGAGTCTCCATAAACCCGTGCCTTGTAGACACGGGTGCGTCCATAAATGTGATCTCCATGAGCACCCTTCAGTTGTGTAGGGTCGACGAGGAACAAATAAGACCTTCCTCGATCACAGTCACAGCTTATGACAATAGCAAAAGGCCGCCACAAGGGATGATTATCCTGAAGGCAGAGCTAGGCCCTGTGTCAGTCTCCACGGAACTCCATGTCCTCGACATGGACCCCACATTCAAGGCCGTACTGGGTCGCCCCTACATTGAAGCCATGGATGCTGTGCCTTCCACCAACCATCAGTGCTTGAAGTTTCATTACAATAGGAGAATTATTAAAGTGCTCAGTACACCTGTCCTTCACACGGTGGATGCTATCAACACCTCTCTGCCCTCTGTTTGGCCGTCTCATCGGCCCATATTGTCACTACTGGATGTGTGTGATTCATCTCACATTCCGCTAGCACCAAAGAAGCCGATCAAGGCAACAACGCCATATCTCCCTTTTCATTCCAAAGGTTGGGAGATTATGAGGAATATCGGCTATCAACAGGGAAAAGGTCTGGACGCGCAACTACAAGATAGGCTGAAACCACCAAAGGAGATCAGGCCGAACCGCAGGTTTGGCCTAGGCTTCAAAGGACCACTCAAGACGGACTGGAAGCCCCTCACGTGGACCCTATCAAACCACTTCAACAAAGGGCTCGTTATTCAGATGGGGGATTACCCGCAAGAAGCACATGGGGGATCACATGCTGTGTATTTGGCTGAAAAATATCCGAGGGTCACCAAAAGAGGAAAGATCAAAGATCCAGAATGCGAATGGGACAAGTGGTTTGATATACGGGATATTTCCATTGCACTGGAAAGGATGTTCTTGCCTCCACAGCTTGAAGGACTGCCATTGATCTCCAAAATGCTAGAGAATGTCACTACTGTTGCCAAGGTTCCAAACTATCCCCGTCCTCGGCAGAAGGACTTTGTCACCGGCGGATCTTCATCCGTCATCAACATTGCCATCGACGGCTCATTATCCATCGTCTTCTTCCATTCACTCACCTCAGCCTTCGCTGATGTCTTCTTCCTGGGCCAGACGGTTGTCTGACGATCTTCCCAGGTCCCCTTCTCTACTTACATACCTGAGCGGGTTTCTTAACCCGCGCCAGGCTTTCAATCATGATCTGCTCTACGAGCCTCCTAATCCTTTAGCCATAACCACTTTTTTCTCTCCTCCAATTTCTTTTCATTGTTTTGTCATCAAAAATGAAAACGAAAAAAAAACGTCAATTTTCAAACTCCTCAACAACACGTCATTGTTGAGGAAACCTCCTACATCTCCCACGAGTGCGTCTCGCCTTGCGGGCCACCCATCCGAGGTCCTATGAGTGACCTTTTCTACCCCTCCTCTAAGGGGTCCTTCCCTGTACATTCTCCGGCATCTTCTTTAGCTTCTTCTTCGTCCGTAGGACAACCCAGTCAACCTAGGAATAATGAGTCAAGGGTAGTATCCACAAAGAAATCCAATGGTAAGCAGATCCCTCATCGATTCCTTCTGGATTTAGCCACCAGGTGTCAGGCCCTTCTTGACATCCCTCAGTTGCTAGAAAAATCCATCCAACTACCAGAGATAGAATGTGAGGACAATTGTGTGATTGATGAAGGATATGGGGTTTATGAAATCACCGATGAAGAATACCCTATTGAAGAAGGGGATAAAGAATATGAGGATGCGGCTGGCGCATATGCTAGTGGAATAAGGAGATTCGACGAGCCGTCAGCCGCCGTAGAAGAGTCCACCAAAGAAGTCAACTTGGGAACTGAGGAAGACCCTAGGATCATCCTCATAAGTGATAATCTACCACCCTCTGAAGAAGAGGCATTGATTGAAGTTCTCAAGGAATATAAGGACACATTTGCATGGAGCTACGAGGATATGCCGGGTCTGGATTCCACCTTGGTTGAACATCGCTTAACTCTAAAACCAGGGTCCGTCTCGGTAAAACAAAGGTTAAGACGTTTCCACCCTCAGATGGCTTTAAAAATGAAAGAAGAGGTCGACAAGCTCCACAAAGCCAGGTTCATTAGAGTCGTTCTTTATCCTCAGTGGGTGGCGAATATTGTCCCGGTTATGAAGAAGGATGGAAAAGTCAGGATTTGCATCAACTTCTGGGACCTTAACCGCGCGTGACCAAAGGATGATTTTCCCTTGCCTCACATTGATGTGTTAATCGATAACACAGCAGGTTATGAGACCCTCTCATTCATGGATGGATTTTCAGGATATAATCAAATTCGTTTGGCAGAAGAGGATCAGGAGAAGACGTCATTCACTAAACCATGGGGAACATATTGTTACGTGGTCATGCCGTTTGGGTTAAAGAATGCTGGAGCTACTTACCAAAGAGCTATGATGGCCATATTTCATGACATGATGCATATATATCTGGAGGTGTATGTGGATGATTTATTGGTGAAATCAAGAACCAGGGTGGAACATCCGAAAGTTTTGGCTAAAGTCTTGCAAAGATCAAGGGAATTCCAATTGAAAATGAACCCTAAGAAGTGCGTGTTTGGTGTATCATCGAGTAAATTACTGGGTTTCATTATGAGTAAAAGGGGGATCAAGATAGACCCCAACAAAGCTAAGGCCATCAAGGACATGTCACCTCCCAAAAAGTTGAGGAAAGTTTGAGGTTTAAAGGGGAGGTTGCAATTCATTCGTCTGTTTGTGTCTCAGCACTCACAAAGGTGTAGACCTTTCTACGAGTTGACCAAGCCAGGAGTAGAATTCCATTGGGATGCTAAATGTTAGAAAGCTTTTGAAGGGTTAAAGGAATGCCTGGCTAGTCCACCCGTTCTCATTCCACCCAAACCAGAAAAACCTCTGATCCTTTACATCTCAGTCTTGGATGACTCCGTGGGAGCCGTCCTCGCACAAGCCGATGAAGAAGGCAAGGAACGGGCAACCTACTACCTGTCCAAACTCCTCAACCCCTGTGAGCATAAGTACACCACCATGGAGAAGACCTGTGCTGCCCTCGTTTGGGTACTACAAAAATTGAAGCATTACTTTCTGGCTCATGAAGTCCATTTGATTGCTAGCATGAACCTTATCAAGTTCCTTCTGGAGAAATCCGTCCTTACTGATAGGCTAGCACGCTGGTAGAGTTTCCTATCTCAGTTTGACATCTCCTACATCCAGCAAAAGGCAATTAAAGGCTATGCTATAGCCGAGCATCTCGTTCATCACCCTCTCCCCAAGTTTGATCCTGTCCAATCAGAGTTTCCAGATGAGAAACTAATGTCCATCACCCAATCTGATGAGCCAATGTGGACGTTATATTTTGATGGAGCTCTGAATTACCAAGGGAAGGATATTGGCATTGTCCTTCTAACGCCCGAAGGCGTTACCATCCCAGAGGCATTTCACCTCGCATTTCCAGTCACCAACAATATTGCTGAGTATGAGGCTCTTCTAGCCGGTCTAGATTTGGCCCATTCCTTCTATATCACCGAATTACGAGTCGTGGGTGATAGTCAACTTGTTCTCTGCCAGGTGCTTACCAAGTATCACACCCTTGATCCTAAACTCAAGCCTTATCAGGAGTTGGTCTCCGCCTATGCCAAATTGTTCACCAAGCTGATCTTTGTCCATGTCCCTCGCGAACAGAATATTCTGGCCGATGCCCTCACCTCCTTGGCCTCATCCTTCAGATTCCCTCTAGGTGTATGGTCTGAATCCATCACCCTCTACAAGCATCTTGTCCCTGCCGTTTAAGACCCGTACCTCCTAAGAATCAAAGAAAGAGTCTTACGGAAGGTCCAGGAGGGAGAAATTCTCGAGAAAAGGGAGATCATGTTGGCAGAAGTCAAAGAAGAACTGGCTGACGAGGAGAAACCATGACTCTATGAAATCGCCAAATATTGCAAAGACCAATCTTACCCTGAGGAAGCCACCACAGAAGATAAGAAAGCCATAAGAAGGGTGGCCCAGAAATACACATTGGTTGGAGGTCTACTGTACAGGAGAAGCCTTACTGGTGTTCTACTAAGATGTCTTGATGACGATGAGGTCTGGAAATGTGTAGAGGAAGCACACTCAGGTGTATGCGGTGGCCATGTAAATAGCCAAATGCTCGCTAAGATGATCATTAGGTAAGGCTTTTACTGGCCCACTATGGAAGAGGATTGTGCTGTTTATGTCCGTAGGTGTGTCAAGTGTCAACTCCACCCCAACAAAATTCATTCACCATCTTCCTAACTTCATCCAATATCCTCCCCATGGCCTTTCTCCATGTGGGCATTCGGCATCATTGGTCCCCTAGGTGATCCCAATTCCCTCACCAAGTAGAAATCTTTCATCCTCACTGCGACGGAGTACTTCACCAAATGGGCCGAAGCCGAAGCTTACGCAGAAATCAAGGTGTCAACAGTCTCCAAGTTCATCATGAAGAACATCCTCACCAGGTTCGGCGTCCCAAGCACAATCATCACCGACAATGGGCCACAGTTCATTTCTCAAGATCTTCAAGACCTCTGAAAAAGGTACGCAATCACATTGCATCATTCATCACCTTATTACCCACAAGGTAATGGCCAAGCAGAGGCCACCAACAAAACATTGATCAAAATCATGAAGAAAACCTACAAGTCTAATAAGTTTTCAGACTGGCTAGAAAAGCTTATCGAACCTCTATGGGCCTATCGCACTTCAATCCGTACCCCCACCGGGCAGACTCCGTTTGCCCTTACTTATGGGATGGAAGCGGTAGTCCCGTACGAGACTCTGATCCCTTCTCTCAGGGTACAATTGGATGATGAATTTCCCCTCTACGAACGTTGTAATTCACTCCTTGCCTAATTGGAACTCTTAGACGAGAAGCGGCTGGCCGCTGCCAAGCATGCACGTGTTTATCAAAATAGACTCGCCAGTTTTTACCAAAAGAAGGTCGTTGAGAGAAAATTCAAAATTGGCGAGATGGTCGTAAAAAGAATTTTTGTCAAACCTGGAGGGCCGCGTTCTAAGCTCCAACCCAATTGGGAAGGACCATATGTGATTCAAGCCGTGTACCCCAGTAACGCCTACAAGCTAGTCAATGCCGAAGGGACCGAGTTATCCCACCCTTGGAACGGGCTTTATCTTAAGAAATATTACCCTTAGATAAGTGTAACAACTGGCATGGTACGAGGACCATCGAGCTGGAATTCACTCTTCGATCTTTGCAGTCTAACTCAGGGTTAACCCCCGCTCACTCCTGTACCCCACTTTTGGGATCGAATGGAACGGAACCCGAGGGGAGCCTCGAAAAAAGAAAAAAAAGAGAAGAAAAAAAAAGAAACAAATGAGAAAAAAGAAGAAAAAAAAAGAAAAAAAAAGAACTGATGCCTGGTGTCTATCATGCGGTCAGGTCTTTGCATCTATCCTTCATATTAAGATAGCACCCATTGAGGTCGGTAGATCTCGGGTCTTGGTCTGCCAGAACTGTGGAGACTCATGTCCGGTCATGTCGGATTATGCCCATTAAAAGAAGGCAACACACACACGCAACCGTTTTGGCTACAAAATTGGTAGTTTTGCTCATCATGAGGCTGTGCTCGAAGGTCTCCAAGAAAGTCGTAATCTTTGTTCTCTCCTTTCTTGACCCAATGAGACAGCCGGCGCCCTTAAAATGCTGAGCATAAGGGAACCGAAATGTAATACCCCGAAGGCGAGAGTAGGATTCATCTCCTCGAACCCGAGTCAGAGCACGAGAAGAGGGTAGTGTCCCCGCAGGCATACAAAAGGGATTCCCACATATCAAATTCTCATACCTCCCTCAAAAAAAAAGTGGAAAGAGAAAAATCAAAGTCAAAAGCCTGGTCATGACCGTGCCTGATTTCGACAAACGAAACCCCCAAACAAAGGAAATTCTACAAAGGGGCAATGTAAGTCTGTTCGAGGATTGGTCCGAAGTCGCCTAAAGGCGAAAGGTTGAGTAAGTCCCGGTTAGCTCGTCGGGTTAACGGTTTTGCCGGTCCTCTCGGAAGGTTTACCCCACCTTACTCTTCTTTCTCCCCTCAATGATGAAAGCTCAATGGAATACCCGAGAGGCGTGCCCCGCTAAGGCAAACGACCCCATTTTTTACAAAACACACATATTTGTCTACTTCGAAGAGCAAAAGCCGTCACTGCGAAGGAGTCTCGATGTTTCTGGCCGGTCAAGACCTCTATCTACCACTTTGATGGCTTCTTACTTCAACCTCGGGCTTAGGTCAATGCAAGCGCGTCACCAATAGGTGCGACGGCGTCTGATTCCGGGTCAGCGTCGCGCGGTTGACCGTTAGGGTTCCAAGGTGTTCCATCATATACCATCTAGAGTTGTGAGGAAATAGACCCGGGTCGGGCAAATCCTTTACCCTGAACACTCTTTCGGTGTCTCCTTGTGGTTGGAAGTAACTGGGAGCCTAAGCATGGCATGACGGTTTTGTCATCAGGTTAAGTCTTAACCGACAGAACTATCACTTGAGGGGTCTAGGGGCCAAAATCAACGTAGATGTGCACGCAGGATACCCAGGAGGTTAGTGAGAAAACCTATCCTCATATAGGTCAGGTGCCATAAGGATGGTTGCCAGGCATTAGTTACAAAATGTACAAAAAAATGGTAATGTTTGTGATTAAGAGGCCCCCCGGAGGGCTCCGTTGAGTAAGTCCAAGCGGGGATTCCCTTGGAGCATGTTAACCCCGCATTACGCTACTTAAGAATGATTTAAGCACCTATGGTCCAAGAACCATGCCGATTGTAATAACAGTGTCTTTCAAAAAAAATAAATAAATAATTTCGAAAAAAAATAACAAAAAAAAGTTTTCAAAAAAACATAAACAAACAACACAAAAAAATGCATCCGTGTGATCTCATTTGTGTGCTACATTTTTACGTTATGTTCCCATTTGTGTACCCGTATGTTGCATTCATCATCTTTGCTCTTGCCTTAATTAATAAAGGCTTGGCCCCTTGACTCGTTATCAAGGCTAGTCTCGAAATAATCACCCACTCTTGAGCAAGGGGCTAAGTCAGAACGAAAAAACTGACTTGTTTCATTAAGTAATGTGTACAGGATTGAAAAGCAGAAATAAAGGCAGAATACATGAAACTGAACATTCCTTCCTTTATTTCCTTCCAGAAATTGTACATTAAGTCCCGTCCCCTCTCTCAATGTTACCCCTTTCTCCACTTTCCAGGTGAAGAACCCTGGAGGGTGTTGCTAAACCACGCGAGGCGGTGCCTCTGTTGCTCTATACCCCTCTTCCCATCTCTGCTCCCCGTCGATCGACAGGGGCAGCAAAGAAGTTACTAACACAAAAGCTATGCTCTCGTGCTCTAAGGTAGCGCTCTTCACCATCTCTCAGCCATTGTTCAGCAAGACCGAGGCTGGTCCGGAGTTCAAACAGTTGGGCCTCCATGGCCCTACGCTCCTCCCTCTCAGCCAATCTGTCGGCTCTCCAACTTTCGGTGTCTCTTTCCCTTTCCGCGCGTTCTCTCTCACGGTCCTCCCTCTCCAGCTGAAGGGTAATCCTCAGCTCCATGGCGTCCTGAGAAGAGCCATCGTCTGGACGATGTCGTAACTCTTCCTCCAGTTCCGCTATTCTGGCTTCCCCCTGCGTAGTGTGGGCAAGTGCATCTTGCACCTCTTTCGTCTACCATAACCATCATTTTAGATATGTGGAGGCATGGATAAGTGAAATTCAATGACCAGACTCTCACCTGTGTGGAGAGCATTCCTTCTGCCTCTGCAGCTCGCTGCGTAGTATGAGCAAGCTGCTCATGAAGCAAATCAAGTTCGGAAGTGGGGATCCACAAACTGGAAGAGACACCATCTGCCCCCATTGCTGAGGAAGCCGCATCAAGCTGGGCACGCTGCAACACACATAAGGTGACACTGAGGACCTAACGCCAGGAATATTGGTCTATGATCGTGTGCATGTAGGCTTACCAAAGAACTCAAGGCTGCGCGAGTATCATGTAACTGTCGCTCTGTGCCTACCAGGTGACCCTGCAGGTTTGCTATCATAGTGTCGCGAACATCTTGTGGCCAGGACATAGGTTAACTTTAAAAAAAAGAAAAAAACATAAAAAAAATGTTGTTCACCTCCACGGTCCCTTCAGGGTGGAGTCGCTCTGCATACATCACCTTATAGAGGCACAGATAATCCTCGCTATCTTGAGCATGTGACTCCACGGGAGTGCCACCCCGTCGCCAGTCCTCGTATTGCTCAGGGAACTGCACTCTCCAATCAACGGAGGTCACCGGCCCACGCGTCTTCCTCCCGACACGTGGTGTGGTAGTCATGTCCACCCATTCTTGGGCAAGCCCTAGAGTCCTCATGGCCAATCGTAGCCGAAGTGGCTCGATTTCGTTCAAACAGTGCATCCAGAAGTCGCGTCCGAATCGGGCACGGCTCATTATGACCCAGGGTTGATCGGCGTCGGTCATGCCCGCATAAGGCCTCCAGATCACCTAAGTCAAGCAAATCTTTCTATTTACAAGAAGGACAAAACAACACAAAAATAAACTGGATGGCGATTGATAACCACCATTGTTGCAGGGAACTCTTGCAACTCGCGTTTTATCACCATCAGCTGGTAGGACATAGGGGCCGGGCTCATGATGGGCTGCCACCGCCTCGCCAACGGCACCGCCATTGGGCACCGATGATGGGCCTTTCCCATTGGAAGGTAATAATAGCTCCACAACTGCCTTGTCATGTGTTATGAACGTTATCAAAAAAAGAGATACATTTGAAGCTAAGAGAGAAGACGGGTACCTGCAGGAATGGCATGAAGCCACTCACTGTTATCTCTCGATCTGCTCTTTCAGACAGACCCGCAAATAGATGTGCCAGCATGGCTGCCCCCCAGGCGTATCGTCCCACTTTCTCGGGGTCTACCAGGAATTCTAAGAAGCGACAATGAATGTTGTCTCCTTTCGGGCCCATTAACAGCTTTCCCAACAGGAAGAAGAGGAATCTCCTCAAATCCATGTTGGCCCTCTCCCAATTGCTCGCATCTACGCAGTAGACGGCGCGACATCCTCTTTCAGTTCTCCCCATAAACTCTTCCGAGGACTCGTCATCACGAGGATGAACATCAGTAAGCCCCAGTGTCTCCATGATAGGTGTCTTGGCTATGGACCTGTTCTTGCGATCATCTAGGTCCACCCCTAGTAACCTCTGGGCAGCCTCTCTATAGTCGGAGTATGTGATACCGGTCAGTGCCTCGCCATCCACTTTTAGGCCTATAATTCGGACCACATCTTCCAGGCTGGGCACCATGTGCCCCCAAGGCACAAGAAGGCACGGCTCATTGGATCCCACCTTTCACGCAATGCTTGGACGAGAGAGAGGTCGAGCCTGATTGGCTCGATCTGAAGAAAGACTCCAAGCCCCATCACGTCTAGCCTGACCTTCTGAAAATCCGGGAGACCCCGGTATGCGGCCACTACCAACTCCCATGGAATGTGTGATTTTATCACACCCTGCGCATACACAAGGAGGGGTTTTGTTAGAAGGGAGGAAGAAAGACTTGAAGAAGAGACGAGCAAGCTCAGCTTACAAGTTGCGATTGTGTCCTTTCATTGAGATGCCCTTCAAGCTCCGAGAGTCTCCGAGAGCTGCTACCGCTGGACCTGCTTCTCTTCGAAGAATGGGAAGATTTGGCCTCCATCCCAAGTCTTAAAACTCTTAGCTCTTCCGTGCTGTGGAAGCCCATACTCTTCAAGATGGCTTTCGATGTCCCTGGGAGAACACAGAGGGGAGGTATTTATGGGAATGGGAGAAGTGCGAGCCATAACCCCCCCCCCCATGCTAGGGCACCTTCCTTGCGGTCCCATGTGTCACTTCGCCGCTCGCACAGGGAAGCTGATTGAGTGGTGCGACACGACGACTCAGAAATGACCCCCCAAGTCCGAATGGATGCAATAGGGAATAGGCGAAGGCCGTTGTTGTTGACTTCGATGGCAGGTTCTCGTGCAAAAAGGGGCATGGCAAAGCACGAGTCTCTGTTTCGCGGCTAGGCCTTGTCGAGCGCGTCACATAGAAACGGTAAAAGAGAAGAAGCGTAGGAAGGAAGGAACGCGCAAGAGGACAAATAA
This sequence comes from Amorphophallus konjac, assembly GCA_022559845.1. Classification (NCBI taxonomy): domain Eukaryota; kingdom Viridiplantae; phylum Streptophyta; class Magnoliopsida; order Alismatales; family Araceae; genus Amorphophallus; species Amorphophallus konjac. Next base: position 90,313,641 of record CM040128.1, read on the forward strand.
GCGGCATGAAATCAAATCACTCCATTCATAAGTCTACATAAACTGTCATCAACATCACAATCATAGAGAGGAGGCGTATGCTAGCTCGCCAACTCTCACCATCACCATCACACTCATCTCTCTAGGCGTCCCTCTCCTCTCCCCTAAGGTGAGGGCCCCTCAGGGGCCTTCTAGAGCCCCGTACAGCAGCACTCGCCTCGCCTCGTGGCGCCTGCTCGGCAGCGGTGACCCGCTGATGCTCCCCTGGCGTAGCAAAGAAGCCACCCATATGGAGCTGGCCGGACTGGCGGAGTCGTGCCCCGAATTCTCGTGCCCTCTTATAGCTTGCCTCCATGCTCTCAAGCCTCTGTCCCATAGCTCGAAGGCCTAGCTGGAGCTCCCTCACCTGGGCCTCCATGGCTCTTCTGTCCTCTCTCTCCTTCTCCATCTCTAGCCTTTCTCTTTCCGCCTCTCTCTTGGCCACCTGGAGGAACACCCTCAACTCTAGGATGTCCAGATGTGGCCTCTCCTCACTGTGACGCCGCAGCTCCGCTACAGCCGCTACCCAGGCATCACGCTCCTCTTCAGCCTGAGCCGCACGCGCCACCACATCGGCAAGTTGCTCTCGGAGGGAGGCAATCTCAAGAAAAGGGGCCGAGGAGCTGGACGATGCGCCGCCAGCCATTCCTGCCATCGCTGCCTGCTAGGCACGCTGGAACAAATAAACGACGGCCATAGGCTAAGCTCTAAATTTTTTTTAAAAATTAAATAATAAAAAAATGCAACACTTAACTTACCAGGATTGCCAGTTCCTGTTGAGTGACGGTCAGCTTCCGCCTAGCCTCTACTAGTTGGGCACGCAAGCCGTTGATGTCACGTGCATCCCCGGATTGGAGAGGTCCCACATGACTCTCCCGCCGCTGCCGTAGGAAGTCGGCACTGTCCTGCACCAGTACGCTCCCTTGCTGTCCAGGGAGACGTATACGCCAGTCCTCGAGCTTCGCCTTACCGCGACTCTCCTTCCTGACACGGCTCGGCTCATCAGCGCTCGCCCATTCATCGGCCAAGCCCGGAGTCCTTGTCATGCCCTACATCAAGAAAGAAGGGTCTTACGTCAAACAACGAGAACGCGTCTCCTGTCAAGGACGCATCCATCATTTGAGTGCAACACTCGCCGAACCCTTTTTCCCTCTCACATGGCTCACTCCGAACTCAAAACGAATCAAAGAGGAGGAGATCGGAGGACCTACCGGGCCGTGTTCACCTCCCTCCGTGCCATCGGGCCCCTCGAGTGCCCGAAGGGGCCCTTCCTCTTCCATGGACGCCTCTTCGTGCTCTTGCGCGTCCCTCCTCGGGCAAGGAGTTCCTCACCCCATTCTCCCTTCACCATGATTTGGCCCACCAAACTCCATCGATCGAGAGTGGAAGAAGACAAAGATAGGCGAGCAAACCTCGACGGGAGGCGGGCTCGTTTGCGGGCAAGGCACGGGAGAAGAAGGGCCGCCTGGTGCTTTAAATTTGAATTTAAAAGTCAAGACGTGTCCTCGTGCCTAGACGCGCCCAAGAAAAGAGGATCCCTCCGTGCAAAGTGTAATTCCCTACTTTTCAGGGCAAGGTCTCGTGAAGAGTGCCTCGAAAGAACATGTGCAAGAAAAGAAGCGTGGGAAAGGGAAAGTGCACACAACAAAGGAACAATTTCATTTCACAAAAGTAAATAGGCAGTTGTACATCATAAAGTGAGGAGGGTGGGGTGTACAAGCAACTCTCTAACTCTCGCTACCACCCTTCTGATCATCTCTCTCCTCCTCCTCTGATGGGGGTCCCTAGGGGGCCTCTGCGAACTCTGAGAGGCGGTGCTCGCCTCGCCCTGTGGTGCCACGCCGGTCTCAAAGGCATGACGCCGAGGAGACCAAAAAGCTACCTACAGAAAATGAACTAGACTGACGAAGTCGCGCCCCGCGCTCCTTCCCCCTCTGGTATCGCTCCTCGCTCTCCCGTAGCCTCCCCTCCGCTGTACCAAGACTCACCCGAAGCTCCATCATCTGGGCCTCCAGAGCCCTCATCTCGTCCCAATCTCGCTGTCGCTCCGCCCTCCTGTCCTCTCTCTCTCTATGTCCTCCCTCTCCCTCTCTCTCATCGCCTATCTCCTCGACAGCTCAAGGGCAATCCGTAGCTCCAGCACGTCGCGAGGAAGCTCCTCAGCCTCCCGCCGTCGCTCCTCCTCTAGCTCCGCTATTCGGGCATCACGCTCTGCTGCCCAGGTGTCACGCTCCTGCTCGGCACGGACTGCACGAGCCAAGGCATCCCGAATCTCTGCCACCTGCCAAAGCCCGCATGACCCGTAAAAGATCGGTGAAGGAAGGAGAGCAACTGGAATGAGAGCCGGGGTCAAGCAAGCACTCACTCGAGCCGCGCGGTCGCGCTCGGCCTCCTCAGCCCGGGCCACCGCATGCGCCAGCTGCTCCTGGAGGGAAGAGACCTCCGGAGGAGGGCCCCACGAACTAGAACCCTCTCCGCCAGCCATCCCGGCTGCCGTTGCTTGATGGGCGTCCTAAAACACAAGAGCAAACGACAGTAAGAGGCTAAGCATCAAAAAATCTAGGTCAAAAAAAATGCATAATACATTGCATAGACTCACCAGGATCTCCAACTCCTGCCGGATGGCCGCCAACAGCAGCCTAGCGTCCGCCAACTGGGCCCGTAGGTCGGTAATAATGTTATCACGAGCATCCTGCATTTATGCACATAGGTTAGTGTCACATGCATATGCATATAGAGAAGGAAAAATCTTCACCTCACACTTACCCCTGCCGCCCCACCGAGGTGTGACGCTCCGCGTATGTGGCCCGGTACCGTCGCAGGTAGTCGGTGCAGTCCTGTACGTGGGACACCACCAAGATGCCACCCTGCTGCCAGTCTAGGTACTGTGCAGGGAAGCGCGTACGCCAGTCGACGATCTTCGCCTTGCCTCGGGTCTTTCGCCCGACATGGCTCGGCTCGTCCACATCAACCCACTCCTGAGCTAGCCCCAACGTCCTCATGACCAGCCTAAGCCGCAGTGGCTCGATCTCGTTCAGGCAATGGACTCACACGTCCCGCCCGAAACGAGGACGGCCCGCTACGACCCAAGACTGGCCAGCATCGGCCATGCCCAGGTAGGGCCTTCACACCACCTGCATCGCCATACATGCATCATATTAGTTGCCATTTTACTCAATTAAATCATACGTATAAAACAAAAAAAATCATACGCATCATACCATAGCCTCAGGGTACTCAGTCAGCTCACGTCGAAGCGACGCCAGTTGGTAGCCGTGTGGTGCCGCAACCATGACCGGCCTCCACCGCCGCGCCAGGGGCACGGCTCTCCTATTCCACTGCCGGGCTCTTCCCATCGGGAAGTAGTAGTAGCTCCATACATGCATCCATCATACATCATTAGTACAAGTAATTGCATATTTGTAACTACGGTAAAATGCATAAATAAAATGTTTACCTGGAGAAAAGGTGTGAAGCCACTAACTGTCGTCTCCCTCTCTGTACTCTGAGAGAGATTGGCGATCAAGTGGGCGAGTAGGGCTGCTCCCCACGCGTAGTCCCCCACTCGGTCCAGGTCCCCTGGACGCCTCTATATCCCTTTTTTAAATCCAAAAAATAATAATAATCCAAAAATAATAACAAAAAATATTAAAAAATTGTTTGAGGCGTCTAGGGGCCTGGACGCCTCTATACATTTATCTTTTTTTATTTAATTAATTTCGTAAAAATAACGTAAAAAATACATAAAACAAAAAAAATATAAAAAACATGAAGGCGTCCACTGTGTTGGACGCCTAAAACAGTCTCCTCCTCTCACACCCACCTCCCTCCTGAACGCCATCTCTCACCCATTTCACACATGAAATCACACAATAATGCAATGGAGAAGTTCTGGGACACTTACCGAATCATGCTCATCCTCTCCCGCGTCGCCGGGGCCCTCAGGACCCTCCACGGCCAAGGGAGGCGCCTCCTCTTCCATGACGGCCTCCTCCTCCACTGCAGCCCTCTCTGCGTGATCCCTCGACCTCCGCGGTCGACGAGCAAGTCGTTTCCGCTTCTCTCCACCTTGGCTCGAGCCTCCTTGCTCCATTAGGTATTGAGAATGGGTTGTTCAGGGTAGAATGGGTCGTTGGAATGAAGAGGGAAAGAGAAAATGGGGCGAAGCCGCCCTTTTTATAGAAATTCAACTTTTTTTGGGGCGTCTAGGCGCTTGGACGCCCCCATAAATAAATAATAAAAAAAAGAAAATATTGGGGCATCCAGGTCAGTGGACGCCCCTATAAAAATATTAATTAAAAAAATCTAAAAAATATTGGGGCGTCCAGGTGCTTGGACGCCCCCATAAATAAAAAAAATAAATTAAAAAAAAGAAACTATTGGGGCGTCCGGGGACCTGGACGCCCCCCAAAAAAAATTAAATTAAAAAAATCCAAAAAATATTGGGGCGTCCAGGCCCTTAGACGCCCCTTTAAAAAAAGGGAAAATATTGGGACGTCTAGGCCTCTGGACGCCCTCATTAAAAATATATATATATAATAATAATATGAATAAATAAGAGGATGAAAAAAAATAAGAAAAGAAAAAAATATAATAACAAAGGGGAACAATGGTCCAAAAATGTCTGACTTCGCACTTATTCCATTAAAGCAATAGGGTGAGCTACATTAGGGGCTTAGGCGCTTTAGGCCTTAATTTCTCCAGTTCGATTACATAAGCCCTCCACAGCTCGCATTCTTCCTCCGCATGCGCTAATGCCTTTCCCGCAACACTTGTCTTCCATGGTGCTTTGATGGCCTTCGCTTCCTTCGCATCCGCTTCCGTGCCCAACTCCCTCTTCTTCAAAGGAACGATGCCGGATAACGACGAGAACAAGTGGCGGGGAAGGCCGATTTGAATGCAGCACTGATTTGCGTTGTAGAGAACAAACTCAGTCGCGCTAATGAGTTGGAGTTCGGCATCAGGGGAAGACCTCGTGAGGAGTTCGCGTGAGAGTAGGCATGCCGGTGCACAAGTGAAAAAGCTTTGCGTCATGGTTCTGAAGTGAGACCGCCAACCTTCACGTTTCCTCAGCCACGGAACACGGTTCGCTATGGTACCACCAAAGCCTAACACATCGGCTATGTGATAAAGGGGGCTTTGTTGGAAGAGCTTCGAAGCAGTTGGCATCCCCTCGCGGTGGTCAAATTTGAAGTGCAAATCAATCCAGCAATTCAGAAGAAGTGCGCAACCGAAAGGAGGCTTACCCATGCTGGAGGTAGTAAGGCCACTGTAAAGGTAGGCAAGGACGGTGGGTCCCACCCTCTTTCCACCCCAAATCCCACAGATGGCACTCAATTGGTCCTCCTCCACTATGTTGTCGGTATAAGGGAATAGGAGAGCACCCGCCAAACAGATGGTAAACCCTTTCATGATTCCTTCCAAGTGGTCATTGTCTGGTGACCCTCTCAGGGCGTCCATGACCCATTCCACGAGCTTTTGCAGATCAATTCCCTTTTGAGTCTGGACCTTCCTCGTAGCACCAGGCGGCATGAAGCTTCTGAGGACACTCTCGGAAGTCACCCTTGTCAGCATCCGCATGACCTTTATCCTCCCGTCACTCTTGAATTTCTTCAGTTCGAGTAGAAGTTCCTCCTCTTCGAGGAGGATGGTCGCCTCGAAGGTAGGGAAGATGAAAGTGTGGGTTTGGGGATGCCAGATCCCCACCAATGCGCCCATAGTCGCCCAGTCCATGTGAATCTTCTCGCAGTGCTTGGCGTGGATAAGGAGCCCTTGCAGATGCCACTTCATGATTATGGCCCTCATGCCGATGGAGATGTTGGAGGTGAGTTTTGAAAGCCACGGCAGCTTGGAAAACTTCCTCGGGCCTGGGAAAAGAGGGTATGGCTGGAAGAGAAAAATGAAAACAAGGAAGGAAAAGAAGTGAAAAGAGAGTTCGCGCGGAGAATTTGAAATAAATCAACTTACCATACGCGACTGGATCATCCCACTCAGATGACATTCGAGATCGAAAAGTCGCCTGATCTCGCTGCTAGGCCTGCTCCTCTTCATAAGGCGGGAAGACTCGCCTTCCATCCTGAAACCCTCAGATTTCTTCTCTTCCTCCCTTGAAGCTTCTAAGCCCACTCCTTGGGGCATTTGGTTGAACTAGCCTAAGGGAGTATTTATAGGAAAGGAGAGGCGCTAAAGGATGAAATGCGTCACATCAGTGGTCAATCATTAGTGTTTTGTCTGGATCTCCCTTATACTGTGGTGCGATTCTGTTGCTTTCTGATGTTATTAATCTGTGCAGGTTTTACTAACAGACGCCACTGTCCCACCTTGTGTACCACCGTTCGGTGATTGGTCCCACCATGTCATGCATCATATTATATGATATTTACGCTATTAGAACATGTCAAGGACCTTGCGACCCGAACGAATCTGAGATTTGAGTTCCCCTTCAACAAAAACGGTGATGATTTCAGAAGAACTTGGGTTGTACGGATAGGCCGTTAATTTATGATAGCGTGGGGACGATGGTTCCGTTCAGTGAGTTGGTGCGTGGATAAACGAGCCCCAGCTCAGTGTCAGCTCACCGAATCGGTATCCCGACCCATTCTTAACAAATTGATAATATTATCCTTGGTTATTTTCTATTTTAGTTTGTTTTAAATTTTCTTTAAACCCAGCATACAATCATATAGGACTTTGATTTTATTGCGGAAGATCATTCAAAGTGATTCGATTGTGACAACCACTGTGCTTCAATTCTTACAAATATGAGATATTCCACTCCGAATAAAACGCGGAGTTTCCTTGAGACGGACCTACGCTGTTCTTCCAAAAGAGACCCTTATTTGGACTGACCCTTAGATATTCCTCTGCTTTTACCTTGTTTGACTCACCTTGGCCGCAGCACTTCCACATTGGCTGGTAACTGCTCCCCAAAGGTGAAGCCTGCAGGTTTATGACCCAGGTACTTCCACACTGAGAAGTTGGTCACCTTTTATTTCGTGCCTGAGCGCACATCTCCCCCTCCCTTGTTTGATCTCCGTCCAAGCAATCGTCAAATTTGGAAGACCTTCTCCAAGGCCGCCTCATTGAAAATCTGAGAAAGATTCCAAACAGTAATGTCAAAAGTGTGTCTCATCGCACCTTGGCATCAACTTTTCAGTCCATTCCCACTCCACTTCACTTCACTTCGATACCATTCCATTATGTGTCACTCCCTTGCAAAGCAGACGCCAAGGCGGGGCAGCTGTAGACACGCTATTTCTGACATCACCCTGAGAAAATCTCATATTACTATATGACGCCCCGCAGTGACTTTCGCATTTTGAATCGCTTGAGTGCTTCCCATTATTGGGTCTTCTTTCACCTTTTGAGTGGGTAACGTAACGATTCTTCGGCATCCGAAAATCGTCTCATTACGGAAATCATGCAGCATACGGACGGAATCGCCACCAATCGGACGTATCGAAAGATTCCAAAATCAGAAGATGTTTGGCGGATGGTTGCCGACGGCCTTTCGAGGGGGTCCAACAGATTTTCATGGAGGCATCCAAGAGACTGGATGCCTCCATCATGAAAAAATGAAAAAAATAATAAAAATAATTGTGAAGGCGTCCAAGGACCTGGACGCCTCCATACTCTGCATCCAGACAATATCGGCACGCCGGTTGATTTGACGCTTCGGAAAAATCCAAAACATTGAGGCGTCCAGGTGCCTGGACGCCTTCAATTTCTGACATCCGGACAAATGGAACCGCCGCTCGGTTTTACGTTGCGGAAAAATCTAAGAATATAAGGACGTCTTGCCAGCTAGACGCGCCCACTCATGAGTCACGGGTGCCCACCGAAACCACGCGCTTTACCCACTGTCTATGGCTTTGGGCGGAATTCCGGTGGGCGGGCATGGAGGCGTCCAGTCTCCTGGACGCCATCATAAAAAGGGTAAAAATAAAAAAAAATAAAAAATATTTATTTATTAATGGAGGCATCCAGTGTCCTGGACGCCCCCATATTGAGGCGTCCAGTCCCATGGACGCCTCAATCCACCTGCCCTCTATAAATAGAAGACCCCCTTCCTCGAAGGGAAGGGGCTTCAGATCTGACAGAGGAAGGAGAGACTCTGCCGGATCCCATTTCTAACCCGTGGGTCTTTTGTAGGGGGAGGTTTTGCCGGCTTCTCGGGTGCCCGTGCTCGCGAAAGGAAGGCCGCCTTCATCCACCGTGCTTCCACGTCGTCCCTACGCTGCCGAAGCTCCGCCGGATCCTGCCATCGGCACATTCAATAAGCCAATTCTCTCCCCTTTTCTCCGTAGTTCTTTTACATTCATCATCTTGCATTCTCCGTCTCCCTTCATAAGGGAGTCTTCTTTTATATACATTTGCGCGATCCCCCATTCATCATAGCATTTTCCTCCTACTCGTTTTCAAGAGGGGTTTAAAAATAACACCAACCAGGTGTGTGTCTTGCCACCATTTCATTATTCTTCATTAAGGGACTAATACTACACTGCCATCTTTTCTGATCCACTTGTTTTGTGTTTGTTTCTCTTTTGCAAGGGTAACCAAGGAAATCCCTCTCCATCGGCCGGTCGAAGGGAGAGGAAGAAGCAACCAGCCATCTCCCTCTTTTGAGGTAGGCACGATCACTTTCTTTATTTTAGGGGCTCCGGCCCCTGGCGATCACATCATATTCTCGAGGCCGCGGAGAGTCATTTCCCGCAATGGCCGTTTAAATTTCTGTCACTTATATTCTGCATTGTTCTTATATCTGTTATATTCTCGAGGCCGAGGCGAGTCATTTCCCGCAATGGCCGTTTAAATTTCTGTCTCTTATATTCTGTTTCTTATATCTATTATATTCTCAAGGCCGCGGCGAGTCATTTCCCGCAATGGCCGTTTGAATTTCTGTCATTGATATTCTGTGCTGTGGTTATATCTGCTCATATTCTCGAGGCCACGGCTAGTCACTTCCTGCAATGGCCATTTAAATTCATGTTGATTGTATTATGTACTCTTCTCATATCTGTTCATATTCTCGAGGCCGCGGCGAGTCATTTCCCGCAATGGCAGTTTAAATTTTTGTCACTTAAATTCTGCACTTTTCCCATCCCCCGAGGTCGCGGAGAGTCATTTCCCGCTATGGCCGTTTAATCCCCATTATATTGCATCTGTCCCGCACGCCCCGCCGGAGCAATCTCCCATGGTGGTCTCTCTCCCCTTCTCTCTTCTTTCTGTGTTGCAGCAAAACGAGCCCCTCACGGGCTCCGCTTTGCCTCGTCCGACAATTAATTCCGCGTGACGTCGTTCACAAGATGGAGACGACCAATGGGCATGGTGACCGTCGTGAAGGTGTCTTTTCTTAGTCCCTTCATCAACGGGACGAGAAGTCCGTGAGGAAAAGGCGGGCACCTACAAAGAAAACTGCAGGACGGGGGAAGAAGAAGGTGAGTCTGCGTTGTTCCTACTTCTTACAGTATAGAATCTAAGATTGGTATATTGACATAAATGTAGAAGGGAGATGAAGCCGACCCTTACAAAAAGATCAAACAAAGTACTGATTAGATCTGCAAAGGCCTGCTGAAGCCGACAGATAACACGATTGTGAATGAATTAATTGATACTTGTGCCTCTAGGGATATTGAGTAAGTTATCCTCTTATAGTTTTTATAATTATCCTAATCCGTCTTACTCTGACTACCATGAAAATTTTTGTCCAATATAGTGGCCCCATATTTCGATTACAGAACGGGATTATTTTGAACCGTCGTCATGTCATTGATCTATTATACAGCCAGATGATAGATGATGCGGTAATTATTTTGGAAAATTATGAAATTTTTTGTCACTCGCCCTACCCTGAACTTGTGTTTCTGCTGCTAATAGAATCGTGATTATTAATTTGCAGGTGATCGACGCCATGATATACCTCCTCCACTCACGATTCAATGATTCTGACACCTTTCATCGGTGGGTTTGTTTTCCCATCACTTTCGTGAATCACATAAACGGCAGGACAGCGGCCAACTTTGAAAAATTCAACGAATTGTTGGAGTGCGCCTACGAGAATGCTGAATTATCAGAACTGCAGAGGAACAAATATTTATTCTTCGTGTTACACTCTAGAGATCACTAGCATCTACTTGTTGTTGACACGGAGAATCGCCGCTTTGTCTCATACAATTCCATGAGAGGCATGGCCATCCATGATGCCACAACATAAAATTGGGTACATTTTCTTATCCATGTACCCAAAATCATAGATATTTATATTGTCTGTTAATTATTCCTTAATAATTTATAACCTTTCATTTGCATGCTGCAGTTGTACGGGGGTCTCTGAAGCTCTATGGGACATTCGAGGGAGTTGAGAAATGGGATCTTGTATTCGACAACGAATGTCTCCAACATGCAGCTGGAAGCCTCAACTGTGACATTTATGTACTGAAATATGTTCAAGAATTGTCAAGGAAAGGGGAGACATCATAGATATTTAATGAGGGTGATTGTAATATGTTTAGAGCCCGGTTAGGGGCCGACCTCATTACCTTTGGAAATACAACATCTTAAATATTTCACGTCTCAAACCTTAGAATGTGGCATACCTGTCTTCATTGATATTTCTTTTGTCATACATTTTGATCTTCAAAGTTTTATATATTTTAATGTTGTTAATGTGTGTGCTTGATAATGTTAACTCATGAATATCAATGAGTTTTTTGAAGACAGATTCAACTTTGGTTAAGGAACTAGGCTGAAGTGTGAAAAGATGAAGGCTTTACTTGCACAAGTGTCAACTAGAGTCGATCGTGGAGCCGACTCCAGTTCAGACTGCTGAAGAGAAATACCCAAGTCACCCGCTGGATGAAAAGGGCTTTGGCTACGCTTTAAGGGTGACAAATAGGTGGCCAATGGTGAAAAAATGGCCTTACTGGTGTAAAAGAGGAGACAAAGGGTGAATAATAGATGATCAGGTTGAAATACGGAAATATCCATGTCCCATGAGAGAGAATATACCTCTAATAGGGTAGCCTCGAATCACGTGCAAAGCCTGTGCCCCTGGCCTTTGAGTTGAGCATGTGCTAGACACACTGAGCATGTGATTCACCCTTTCAGCCCATTTGTCAACCTTACTAGCTAATTTACACGCTTATCATCCATTTGTCAGTCATACGGGCTATTTGTCACCCTTACTGCATATTTATAACTGTTATCTTTCCATATGACCAACCGTTGCCTTATTCTCTCCAGTAGCTGCTTGTCTTTGACCTGGATCACTGTAGCTGACTAATCTATAAATTAACCTTTGACTTTGACTAGGACCTCATGACTGTAGTCAAGAAAAAGTTGAGCTTTCTGGAGTCCTCTTTGACTGGCGTTGACCTTGACGAGTCGACATTGACTGTCTTGGCATTGACCAAGTCCCTTCGTTCTTCGATCTTCTGATTGCTCTATAAACTCTTGATATACTATTCACATTTTTGTCCTCTTGTGAACTTGACACCTCCTTTCAGCTCCTTCTGCTTTTCATTGGTTAGTTCGAAGAATCTATTTTTCACCCTTACCATTGTATTTATCTGCTCTGCAGATCTAGTTGTCGCCACTGATAGGTATTTTTCACCCTTATCCAGTGTATTTGCCAACACCCTCTCTTGTCCAATCACCTCTACAATATGCTCCGATCGAGCGACGATCGTTCGGCTAGGGTTCCCGACGTTCCCTTTTTTTCTGCTCCCGAGGGGCTGCATTACCACCTCTATTACAGCGATGTGTTAAATCGACACACCGATCCCGCTCGTGACCCTACATTGACACCCGCTCTTCTATTTTAAGTTATTAAGGCTCCTCCGCAATGTCATCCCCTTCATCAGTGCACGTAGCGGTGGCTTCCCCAGCAAAAGAGCATGTCTCCTCGCGTCCTCCTCGGTCCCTTGTCGTCACGGGTTCCTGCAGCAGATGCCATCTTCCTTTTTTTTAATACTCTTCCATGTTTATGCATTTTACAGGCCTTTCATATGTTCGTATATGATATGCTCTAGGTAGTTTCATATTAAATGGATGCAGTGGTAGTTTCATTTTACATGCTTTCTGATCTACAAACTTACTCTTATGGATTGGACTTCATATTAAATTTGTTGTAATTATTATGTCTATCATACCTATTGTCTTTTATAACACCTTACATGCAGAGAATTGAGATTCAGAAAATTGGGAAGGTATAAATGCTATGTAGTGTGGGTTGGTCGCGAATCTGGTGTATATTATAGTTGGCCCAAATACTTGGTCCAAGTGAATGGATATCCTGGAGCTCGTTATAAGAGTTTTCACTCGGTAGAGGAAGCACATGCTGCTATAAATGGGGTTGGCAATAGCAGACATATGTATGTTGATCATCCTCAACTACAAGAAAGGCCCATGCCTATATATCATGCAAGTCCCGGGCTTGACTATGATTCAAGGAAGGAGGCACTACGCCAACAGACTACACAAATGTTAAATGTGCCTTGTATTGTTGTTGTTCTATTATGTACTCTAGTAGTGTTGCTCCTTTTCATATTAGTTGCTTTGTTATTACTGTTGTTATAGGTAAGGAAGTGTACTACGCTTGGTCTGCATAGGGAAATAATGTACTGAACATTTTACTCCTTGACACCGTTAAATCCTTCAAACGAACTTGAGTTTCTTCAAGTTTCACTGTCATGAGCTATTTGTCACCGTTACAGAGCTATTTGTCACTTCTAATGGCTATTTGTCACTCATAACGAGCTATTTGTCACCCTTATTGCTCGCTAGGCGTCGCCTTTGTTTCGCTTCATCACATATTGTGACCTCTGTTATCAATTTATCACCCTTACAAGCAGTGTTATCAGAACTAGATCGGACCGGCTGGTCAGACCGGTTCGACCGTGAACAGGTCTAGGAACCGATCCGATTAGGCCCGGTCCGGTCAAATGGCAAAAAACCGTCTGAACCGCGGTTCGACCATTGAACCGGTTCGGGCCGATTCGACCCTATTCCCCCGTCAAAATAAAAAATGGGCCAACCCAACTCGGCCCGGCCCGGCATAAATAAATAAATAACTATATTATTTACTTATATTCAATTAAACCATTTAATTCGACATACAACTCAAGCCCACATCTTATGCCCCTTGGGTCCTGACCCAAGGGTGAGCTCTCCAACATATAAAGCCAAGTAAGTCTTTCTAACTTCCAATATGAGACTAAACATAAAGGCTCCATTTCCAACATATAAATGAAGATATTTGAATCAACATAAAGGCTCTATTTCCAACAAGTAGTTACAAGTTATTCTCTATATACATGTATGTTTATTTATTTTGATCATTATATCTTATTTGAGTTATTTCTTAATGTATTAGGTTATAGAATCGGGTCGGACCATATATCAATATTATAATGACATCACGGTTCAAGCCGATTCAAACCAACGATCAAACCGGTTCGAACCGAACCAGCTTATTGTCCAGTTCAGGCACCGGTCCGGTTCTTATAACATTACTTACGAGACATTTGTCAACCTTGAAGCCTATTTGTCACCATTGATGACTATTTGTCACCACTATACGGTGTTAGCCGTTGCAGTATCTCTCTCCGGCCTCTCGTCTACTATGCGGCTGATGTATCCGGACGAAAGGAACCTCGGTCCAAGCGATCTCATGACCGACAAAAAGGAAAGACCGAGAGTCGGAAAAGTTGGGGGAGATGGAATGATCTTCGCGGTCCCGTCGCTTCGATTTCCACAAAGTTAGGGAGGCACGAAGACTCTTTTTCCCTTTGGGGGTTTCGTCTCCTTCCTATAAATAGAGACTCTGTGGGGAACCCTAAGGATATCCTGATTTCCTTTGACTCTCGTGAAGATGTCATTGTCTGAGAAGTCAGATTCTTTGTCAGAGCAGGTTCCCGCCAAAAGGCTGTGCTTCGGAAAGGAAGTCCTGTCGGTGCCGGACCAGCCATCAGGGGAAAGCAGCGGTGGTGACTTTTCGGAGGAATACAAGCAGGGGTACCTGCAAGGGTGGCAGGACGGTTTAGCGAAGGTGGACTGCCTATTTTGTAACAAGGGGGTGTTGAGCCTCCAACCTGACAGGTTCCGTCCCAAAGAGGACGAGTAACCGCTTGTACCCTCTTCCCCTATCAATATAAATTTTTTTTCTGCAACCTTTCTTTGCATGATGGATGCTTGATCTTTGTGTGATGTGGTTGCCGTCAAATGAAGGATACCATCCATCGCAGGTAGGGGTTACCTTTACGAAGGGGAGTTCTTCCCCTATAAGTAGCATGGTTTATCGATGGTTCTAATATTAGTAGGGCTTATCTTCATGCTCATAATTCATCGTTAGGATCTATTTGTCACCCTTCATGCACATTTGTCCCCCCTGTTGATCTATTTGTCACCACTAATAGGCATCCTTCACTCTTATAGCATGCAGGAGCCGTCCGCCTTTGCCCCTCGGAGCCGTCGCCTTTGTGCATTTTTTCACCGTTAAGAGTATTTTGTCACCCCTCATGCGCATTTGTCGCCCCTGTCAACCTATTTGTCACCACTAATGTGCATCTGTTGCCTCTGTCAACTTATTTGTCACCAATAATATGCATTCATCACCCTTATCATTCATTTTACTCGCTGCTCTCACATATGGAAGGTGAACCGAAAAGAGAAAATAAATATAACAATTAAAAAAATTCATAAAAATTGATAATCAATAAATAAAATAATTTGTCACATAGGCAAGAAAATAACAAACAAATCATAAAAAGATAAATAATTATGAAAATAATAATAATAATAATAATAAGTATAATAAAATAATAAAAATAAAATAATTATGAAAAATATAAAAATCATATAAAATGATAATTAATAAATGTAACATTATAAGAATAGTTAAATAATTATGAAAATGACAAAAATTGAAAAATTGAAATGATAATTAATAAATGTAACGGTAAAATAATAATGAAATAGCTAAAAATGAGAAAAAATATAAAAATGATAATTAATAAATGTAACAGCATAATAATAGTAAAATAATTATGAAAATGACAAAGACCATAAAAATGATAATTAACAAATGTACCAGTATAATAATAAATCAATTATAAAATTGACAAAAAATATATAATTGATAATTAATAAATGTAACACTATAACAATAATATAAAATCACCAAATTATGAAAAATGATAGAAAAATAATATAAACAATTCGCTTCATTTAATCAGTGTCGTTTGATGACTAGGAAAGCTTCAGATCCGTGTTGGTAGAGTTAGGAAACCCATACACGGTTAAACCCTTCAAACGAACTTGAGTTTCTTCAAGTTTCACTGCCATGAGATATTTGTCACCGTTACAGAGTTATTTGTCACTGCTAACGGCTATTTGTCACTCACAACATCTATTTGTCACCCTTATCGCTAGCCAGCCATCGCCTATGTTTTGCTTCAAAACATATCTTTTACTTCTGTTATCCATTTATCACCCTTAGGAGACATTTCTCAGCCCTTAAATTTATTTCTCACCACTGATGGCTATTTGTCACCACTATGCGGTGTTAATCGTCGCGCTTGATTTTGGCTTATCTGACTTACTAGCTCCAAAACTTCAAAACTTGTTCTTCTTTCAGTCTAACAGTGATAATTAATAAATATAATACTCTAATTATAATAAAATAAATAAAAATGCCAAAAATCATATAAATTAAAATTTTATAAATATAACATAATAATAATAATAAAATAATTATGAAAAAGACAAAAATCATATAAAACGATAATTAATAAATGTAACATCATAATAATAGTTAAATAATTATGAAAATGACAAAAATTAAAAATGATAATTAATAAATGTAACAGCATAATAATAGTAAAATAATTTGGAAAATGACAAAGACCATGAAAATGATAATTAATAAATGTACCAATATAATAATAAATTAATTATAAAATTGATAAGAAAACATATAATTGATAATTAATAAATGTAACACTATAACAATAATATAAAACCACCTAATTGTGAAGTATGATAGAAAAATAATATAAACGGTTCGCTTCATTTAATCAATGTCGTTTGATGACTAGGAAAGCTTCAGATCCATGTTGGTAGAGTTAGGAAACCCATACACAGTTAAACCCTTCAAACTGACTTGAGTTTCTTCAAGTTTCACTGCCATGAGATATTTGTCACTGCTAACGGCTATTTGTCACTCACAACATCTATTTGTCACCATTATCGCTCGCCAGCCATCGCCTTTGTTTCGCTTCAAAACATATCTTTTACTTCTGTTATCCATTTATCACCCTTTAAAATTATAATTATACACACAACCTACACAACTTAACATAAAACACACATCCCCCGATAAAATCCACACAACATATAACTCAATGAATAAAAAAAATTACAATTACATTAATTCAAATGTGTCATTTTTTACAGTTACAATTACAAATCAACAGATATCCGTTGGATCATCCTCCACCATCACCAGTTGTAGAAGAATCCCATCTCTCAGATGACTCCTCCTGCCCAACAATTGCTTCATTTAGCTCAGTTGGATCGGCTTCTTCCACTTCATCCTCTATACACAACCGAAGTGGCTCGACAGATTCGATCAGACGAAGATTAGAAGCAACTAACTCTGCAGTGTCACCCTCATCTTATTGAAAAGTTTCGACACTAGAATCCTCTAAGACACCAATTTTTAAGAATACTCGCTCCGTTCGAATCATAATTTTGAAAGAAGCTCTTTTCTGAAGTCGGTATCATGATCTCTCTCTTCTAGAGAATCAGTGTCGACTAGCCTGTATGTGTAAACCTTCCTCCTCTGTCCTGGTCTAAAAGCACGAACAATAGCTTTGGTATCTCGCCAAGCCATTGGTCCTGCTTTTAGACCAGGACAGACGAGGAAGGTTTACACATATAGGCTGGTCACTGCAGATTCTCCAGAAGAGAGAGATCACAATACCTGCTTCAGAAAAGAGCTTATTTCAAAATTGTGATTTGAATGGAGCGAGTATTCTAAAAATTTTTGACAACATCTCCCTTAAAAATTGATAATTTTCCACTTTTGTACATCCTGAAAAATTATATTAAACAAAATAAAAATACATCCAACATGTGAACTGAGAGATGAAATTAGGAATCATGACATGAGGGATTAAACCATGGCAGTGACACCTTGGATGTGATGTTATAGAGGCCCTACGCGGGCGGCGGTGGCAGAATGGCGATGGGCGGCCGAGGACGGCGGCTGCAGCGGTGCTGGACAGCAGCCGGTGGGCGGGTCCGGCTCGAACAGCAGCCGGCTACCCTGGCACGGCATCGGAGGCGCAGCGGTGCTCTGCCGGAGTGGTTGCAAGGGGGAGCGCGACGGTGGGCTGCCCGGCAATCACGACGGTGCTGGTTCGCGGAGGAGAGGGAGGGTGCGCAGGACACCCGTGGGCACACGGGGACAAGGTGGCGATGGTCTGCGGCGAGGGGGGAAAAGCAAGGGATGGGGGAAAAGCAAATGGCTTCTAACTTTCTAAGGGTAAGAAATACGTCGTAAGGGTGATAAATATGTCGTAAGGGTGACAAATGCTTCTAAGGGTAACAAATTGGTCCTAAAGGTGACAAATAGCTTCTAAGGGTAACAAATGGGTATCTAAACGTGAAAAATAGTTGTAGTGGTGACAAATGAAAGAGAGAGAGAGAGAGAGAGGGGCATTAACAAATAGAAAAACTGGTGGTTCCTGGCACACGTCTCTCTCTCCTGCAGTCCAGCTGTCCTGCACTCTTGTTGGTGGTAAAGTATTCGTATTTGTTTACTAAAGTCGGTGGAAGACGAAGGGCCTCTCCCAACTTATGCCAACTACTCATGACTCATGAGTTGAAGTTTTTAAAGATGAAGGGTCTCACTACGGCTGGTTTTAATTTTAGAAGTCAAATAGTTAAAATGGGGTAGTTATTATAATTTTGGGAAGTGTAACAATCTTCCATCTTATCATATTTTTTATAATTTATATTTTATATTTTATATTATATATTTTATACTATATTATTTACATAAATATATATTATATTATATATATTATTACGAACGGATATTTTATGAAACGAATATTATAATATCCATATCCGGTCCGATTCAAATTCTAATATTATCCATATCCAAAATAATAAATACGATTTAGACTATTATCCGCTAATTAATACGGATTCGAATTCGAATATTATCCAGCTAAACTATTGATATATTTATATTTGTTTTTATTATTTATTACATATACGTATTACGGTTAAACATAAGCTATTCCATGAGTTTTCAATGGAATCTTATTCAGTCAAAAATAAGTCAAAATGTACACACAGATTTCTGTTCATTTATGATAATTATTACATAAATATATGTAAATATTAGTGACGGAAACTTTCTTGTCGAAAATCAGTGAGTAATTACTAATGTAATTCTGACGAAATTTAAGTTGTCTCAAAGTTGTCTCTTTTTAGATACAGATTTCCGCCCGAAATAATAGGTCAGAAATCAGTCCGTATTTACCGATGGATTTGCGACATAATATTTTTCGTTGGAAAGTTATAATAGTTCCGACGTCTTTCCGACGAATATATTGCCATCGAAAAATTACGTCAATATTTCCCATTTTTCTTATAGTGACTGTGCAATAGGTAAAGTCTGTACACATTTAAGTCCGAACATGTTCAAGGTCTGAGCATCAACGTTCATATGTCTGTACATCATGACCATGCTCTGAGGTATTTGCATATAGATTTATATCATTGGTCTGAGCATTAAGCATGCACTCTAAGCGTTTGACTAAGTGTCTGTCGTCTGAATTGCAGGATTAATTACTACGTCTCTGGAAACAACAGAAACTTAAGTGGTCACGTAATCCCAGGACAATAAGTGGCACGTGATCCAAGGCAGTTCTCCAATCAAATCTATCTGACACTTGGGCCGGGCGCTTCCATCATCTAACACGTGGAAAGATCATCTGCATCTTCTGTCACGTGGAGCTTCACCAAAGCCTCTTCTACTGATTTTCTGGGCGGGAAACGTGTTTCCCACGCGCCCTCTTCTCACAAGGCTAATAAGAGGGACCAGATCTCTCAGATCAATATATAAAAAGAGAGAGAGAGAGAGAGTGAAGGCAGATTGAGCAGAAGAGATAAGCAGAGCGAGTGTGAGAAACAAAGAAGAAGTTGAAAAAAGAAGCTGCGGTAAAGGTCAAGGAAAGCAGAGCATTGTAAGCCGTTTTGATCGTGTGAGTGAGAAGAGCGTTTCTCTTTGTAATTGACGTCTGGATCCTCCTAGAGAGCTATATTATTTCTTGATTATTTCTTTCCACTTTATTTCTTGAACTCTTTTAAGCTGTGTATCAGCGGGCGAGGGTGAAACCTCAGACAGCGAAGCTGTAAGGCTCGGCGGTAACAAGCTGTCAGGCTCAGCGGTCTGAGATAAATTCCCCAAAGCTATGGATCAGCGGTCTGGGATTAATTCCCCAAAGCTGTGGATCAATGATCTGTAGGGATCTAATCCACGAAGTTGTGGATCGGCAGATTGAAGCTGTGAATCAGCAGTAAGCCACACTCTATCTGAGTGTCGGATAGATGTAGGTGAAAACTAAACCACCTAAAACCCTTTGTCTTGCATGTGATTGTCTGCTTATTCTGATCTGCGAATAGATAAATGATTAGGACCGCCAGTTAATTTCACTTCATTCTATGCAACTATTACTGTTAATATGACTATGGTTTTACTTGATTCAGATAGTGTCTTGAGTTAATTGTTCTCCTTATAACGGTGAATTGTACGTAGGATTATTCACTAGTTTGATATTCTGCTATTCTGGTGTGTGCTGTTGCTGATATTGTTGCATCAGTTCTTCTTAATTCCGCTTTAGATTTTAAACTGCTATTGTTCTTGTATTTTGGGGTTGATCTATTCATCCCCCCTCTAGATATTAGTGTCCATCCGTTCCAACAAAGCCATCCCACTCGAAGGAAGACGACAAAGAGACGATCCAAAATAACGAACTCCGGGAAGGGAGCAACGGAACCCACATTCTCCTTCTGGTTTCCTCTCTCTATCTCACGTACTGTATGTGTGTGTGTAACCTAATGGGGAGTTGCACACTTATGTAGAGAGGAGGGACCAATCCCTATTGGGTTTAAACAAGATCTCACCCATAATAAGATCCTAATGGGCGCTCAATGGGTTTAGCCCAATAACGTATTCTTTTAACTAGACTTGATGGTATGTTTAATTGTGTGTGGCCCAATCACAAGTGGACCACAATGTAAGGATAAAACCCAATATACCATCCATCAACAGAAAAGCTGAGTTCTTCTACACACCCTTGTTTTGGCCTCTTTTTCTACAGAAAGTTGTTGCCTGAGCAACTTTGTTTTATAAACGGCTTTCTTAGACCTCACATCTATCTTAATAAATTTCTTGCTTGTCAAAGTTCATTCAGGTTTTGAAGCATTAACCAAGAAAAATCGAAATTATCCTTTTTTATACCGTTTTATGTTGTCAATTAATGGATTTAATTTGCATATTTCTTTTGTTCTGAAAACACTCATAAAAAATATTATGAAAATTGTGGGGGTTCAACAATGTACTTCTCTACTAGATTTTCTTTTATTATTTGATATTTTCGATCTAGTTACATGGTGGGATCTGGTGAATATATTTCCTTTTTCATCTCACAGTCTTACTGGTCCACGTCAATAGTATATCAAAGTTGTTCAAGAATATTCTGATGGTGTCCATCACGAGTATGGTTTGTGATAAAAAAAGAGTTGAACTGATTCTATTTGCTTATGAAGTGATCCTCAGTAATTTGCACATTCAGTCATGGGGTTATATTTAGTGCAGGCAACATTATCTAATTATGTAAGATTAAAAACTGATATTTGTGGTGAATTAGGTCCATCTATGACAAGATCATAGTGATGTAACCTATTAATGGTAATGTATTCTATTATCTAACCATCCTTTTGTAATTAGGTTACACGTTTGTGTTAGTGACCATTTTCTTTCCTTTTCTTTCTGGTGAAAGCTTGTGGTAGCACCATGCAACCCATTGAGCATCTCCGTGCCTTTCTGTTTCCATATTACATAGTTCGTTGACTCCCAAAGATAACTTATTATTAATTATTAATTCAAGTAACCATCAATTGGGAACTTGCAAATCACTTAATTGTTCACATTAGCTATGTCCAAGAAACCTTGAAAATGGGGAAAAGTTCAGTAGAGAAGAACACAACATTGGGCACATTTGAATCCTTAGCTTTTGGTGTTCTGTAGATAGTTCATGAAAAATTCCTGCAAGCCTGTAGAGTAGGTAATTTGGCTCTAGCCATGTGTTTGCTCCCATAGAGTGAAGCTTGAAACTCCTTGGCCCAATTGATCTATATCTTGCCAAATGCTTTTTGATGTAATAGTCTATAGATTCCTCTAGGTTTCTAAATCCTTATCAAAGTTAAGGAGGGTTCCCTTGATACAGCAAAAGTAGTTGACCGTCAGGTGAGCCCAAAGAAAATTCTTTCAATTATCACATTCATCCTCTTTATAATGTAAGGGTCATTTTATTCCATTAAACTTTTTTCTCAGCTTGAAGTTGTTAACTAGAACCTCGAAGCTTATCATGATTCTTGGGACAAATTTGTACAATCTTGGATAATTATCAAAATTAATGACCCTAGTTGTGTGTACCAATGGCGATTAGAGGTCGATGTTGAATGTTATGGAAATCTTTTTCATGCAATGTCTGCTACGTTTGTTTCGGTCTAAGCATCTCTTTTTTCACATTTTAGGTGGAAGTGGCCATGAGGGCAGATGAAAAACCTAGCATGCCAGATGAAGAGGTTTATTTTTGGTCCTTCTTACTTCATTCTTTACATTCATAAGCATGATTATTCTATTTTTAAGTTTGAAAGAGTGTTGGCAAGTTTGGAATCCAAATAAATTTTGGAACACCTATTTCTTTAAAATCCAAATAACTTTTGCAGGTTTTGGATTTTGTATCACGGTACCTGCCAGCATACAAAGCCTATCTTCCAACTCTCTATTCGGAGGGGCAAAAGGGGATGGATCCAGAGCATCTTCTTGTTGTTGAGGTCGACGATGAGAGGAATCCCATTGCTGGGAGCTAATCTACCCTTCAATTTTCTCATTTCAGTCTACTTTTTCCATCACTTTTTGAGTATTCACAAGGCCACACGTTGAAAGCCATCATATGGACTGCTTTTCTATAACATTTCACATTAAAAAAATCAAAGAGTAATGATGTTCATATGCTCTCCTTGCTGATGTTTTGATCGATCTGATAGTCCTGGTTGAGGCACTTCCAATTTCCAAGTGTGACGGTAAGCTGTGGGCTAAAGCAGGCTTTGCTCTTTGGGAAACACTTCGTGCAATTGTGATTATTTTCACATGGAAGAAAAATGCAGACCACCTTATTAATAGTTCTCTCTGATCATGTAATTGTAATCTCTTTAATCCAAAACTAAGAAGTCATCTGAATATTAATTGTAATTTCTTATAAGTTTTTTTCTCATGCTTCCTTTTCTGACATTCCGCCTGTGTGAGTTCTCATTCTTTTGAGCAGGTGACATTGTTCCATACAGTGAAGTTAACTCTTTTGAGATGGAGGATCATTCTTAAATAATCACAAGTCCCTATGGCAAAGAAGTCTTAGAAACAACATGTGCAGTCTGAACAGAACAATGCAGATTGTATGTCAAGTCTGATTAGCATCTTTGATTTCTGCCAAGGTCATTTCACTCAGAAGTTATTGTCAGATAAGAGGCATGGAAGTGTTAGGCATGCCGGTAAGTTTTTTTTTCGTTCATGGTTGATTTGTTAGTTTTGATAAACCTGTACTACACATTCAGTACCTTTGAAATTAGAGTTTTTGTGAACTCAACTAGTAATTCTCATTTGCAGGAATTGGGCATTCTAAGGGAAAACTTAATTGATTGGCAAGTTCGAGGAGAAACCCAAAGGCATAAATGTAAGTTTAGGCAATTTACTTAGAAAGAGTATATATTTGGACTTCTGAGTAGATATATCAAGTTTATTTATCCAAATTAATATCTAGTTATGTTGTGATAGTTTAGTGTTCTAGATGGATATGAAGTGTTGTGTCAAAGTATAAAGATATGGGATGCACCAAAGTGGCAATGTACGAGCCGGTCTAAGGGCATTCAAAGAAATAGTTTGCATACATTTAGACTCATGACTATGTTTAGTTTTTCTTTACTGGGTAATAATAGTTCATGGTTTCCTTTTTGTGCAAAGTGGGAGACAAAATCCCTTGGGCTCCTAATATAAGATTTGTGGAGAACAGTTTTGGAAGCCTATGGTTTATGAATATATTGTATTTTTCCATTGACATTGCAAATACTTCAGCATTTATATGGATTCTTGTTTAGAGTTCAATTTCTGTGCTATACCTCAATAATTTCCACAAAAAATCATCTTTTGCGCCTTTAATTTTAGAAAGCGGTAAGGAAAAATGTGAAGAAGTTAGCTGATGGCTTGAGCAATATGCAATCACACCGACAGCTATCCATGGTTCTTGTTCTTGTACTTGGGTGGTCCTTGCTTTCTCTTGCCGACTAGTGTTTTTGGGTATTATTGCAACTCGTAAATTATAAGTGATGTTATCATTTATTGACACTACTAATGTCACGCCCCGAGATTTATGTACAGCGAAAGATATTCGGGAACGTGAATAGCCGGCAAGAGAAGCCTCAAGTGACAATAATAATCAGAGCGCAATCATTCACACATAAGATGAATGGAGACAATAATTGATCAAAAATCTAACTTCTATTGATAATAATCATCTAGTACATGATCGTGACTCATTAACTAATCTAGACTCAATGAAGTAAAAATTACATATTTGACTCTTGACTAGACTAATTATGGCTTCTCTCGAACCATCAATCACTCTCGGATCCATCACTTGAATAATCTGAACCCACCCCGCTAAAATTTCCTGAAAAAGATTAGAAAGTAGGGTCATGAGCACACTTGCCCAGTAGGTATCTTCGCATCAACATGAAGGCAATATTAAAGTGATTAACATTTTTGGCTCTAAAGGATAAGGTAAAATCATGCGAATGCGATAAATCATGTGCATAAAACAAGTAACATAATAGCACGATAAGATCACGATGAGAAAGGATATGCGAACAAGATCGAGTTGAATATAACAATAACATAAATTGGCCTTTCATGAATATGAATATGCTTGCATGCATCAAGAACGCACTTTCACTTTTCACTTTTCATAACCATAAAGGTTATGCACTAGAATGTCATGACGCGGGAGGTGGTATTGTACTTTGTGACTCTAATGCCTCCCTTGTATGGGATGCGGCTGCTGCTTACCCACATGCCTCTTCCAGCCTTGAAGCTGAAGCGCTTGCTCTTCGGGATGGCCTCCTACTATGTTCTCAACGTGGGCTGTGATCCGTTGCGG
Source organism: Amorphophallus konjac (assembly GCA_022559845.1). Lineage (NCBI taxonomy): Eukaryota > Viridiplantae > Streptophyta > Magnoliopsida > Alismatales > Araceae > Amorphophallus > Amorphophallus konjac. The sequence continues at coordinate 90,338,171 of CM040128.1, forward strand.
TTGAGACTGATTCACTTGTGTTGGCACAAATTGTTAATGGCCATTTCTCCTGTCCGTGGAAGCTTTCTCTCATTTTGTATGATGTGGCTACTGCCCTTACCTCCTTCGATGTCTCCATTTCTCATGTGTTTAAGGAGGCTATCCAGGTGGCTGACATGTTGTCTACCGTGGGATGCTCCTTGTCGTCTCTCTCCTTTTGGCAATCTTGGGCTGATCTTCCTCTTTCTGTAAAGGGGCCCTACCGGCTTGATAAGGTAGGGTGCCCCTTTGTACGGCCCTAGACCTTGTTGTATCTTTTCTCTTTCACTATATATATATATATATCATTTCCTGTTGGGCGGCTGGGGTTGAGTGACTCTCTCCTTTCCTAGGGGTGATCGCTCTCCCTCTCCCTGCCGTAATAGGTATTGACCGGATTAAAAAAAAACTAGCATGTAGCAATTCAATCAAGAGAGAGTCTCGCAAGAGTTCCGTGGATTTTCACTTATTTATAAAGAAAGTACTCCCAGCGCAATGCGACGCCAGTAGCATCATACCCCATGGTTTACAGTATGTTTCCGACAATCAGCCGAGGGGACTAGCATAGAGCCCTTGAACACAATCAGTGCTCGAACTACATCTTCACGTATAAATCAAACTACTTCCATGTTTATAACAATAAGGCCAAGAATGCACAATTTTAATAATAGCTCCATGATAAGGTAACCAAAAATAAGAAATGCTTCTATTGAGAATAAGAGATTTCAAGAAATGCGTTAGATAACTAGGTTATGCCGTGGAGATAAATTTGGCAGCATAACGGTACAAATTCTTTAACTTTCACACTTCAATTAAAATACTTCGATTAAGGTGATATGTCTAGGAAATTCAATAGTCTTTCTAGGATCATAGGAATATTAACCCCTTTGGGTTAAAACTCAGGAAACTTAGCGGTCCATAACTGGGCCGTCACATGAATATAGCGGTCTAGTTCTGGACCGTTAAGTACAAGATTGTTCGATATTTAAAAACAGGCTCTCAGGAGTCTTTGGCGGTCAAAGGTAGATCCATCAAGGTCCCTTTAGCGGTCTAGAGAAGGTGCGCTATCAGACTATGGCGGTCAATTATTGGGCCGCTAAGATCCAGAAACATAAAACATCGGTAGTTCTTTTCTAGACAAATTGGCTTTAATGGTTATTGTACCAGGACTATTTCCCAGTCAAAATGACAAGGAGTAAGGGTTCAGACATTTCCCCAAACACCTTTAAGACACCGGCTACCAAGCCCTTTCTAAAACCCTGCAGGTCCCCACGAGGGTCCCGACCAACTCACCGTGACACGCGGCGGCACAAGCAAGTGTTCGGGGTCGATCCCGGCCACTCTCATACGGGCTTTGCCCGCGGTCCATATGGCTGCCCGGGACCACCCGGGGGCACCCCGACGCCATGCCACGCCACGTGGCATCAAGTAAAAGAGTCACAGGCCTACTCCGAGACCCTTCATTCAACCCTCCAAGGTAAAAGGGAGACCCGAGCAAGTCAACCACAGCCTTCGGAGGCCCGCAGCACGCGTGTACGGCTCACACACGTGTGTCCGGCTCACACACGTGTGTCCGGCATTTTTCCAAACACCTTGTGGACACGTATATTTCAACCCTTCTACATAAGACCACGGGCCAGCCTGTGGCTCCAGCATACTAATTCGGTCCTACAACAACCCCCCGGCAAGTCGGGGGCCACCCCCGACCCTCAGACACGTGGCAACGAACCACTGAACTTAGCTATTGGGCCAACCCGAGGCTACCCTGCCAACCCGCCGTACAACATGGCACGTAGCACGAGGCAAGGCCCATAGGCCCAAGGTGCCTTGTCACGCCCCGACGCGGAATATCGGGACCGATAGTAGAAAAAGTTAGAAAAGATAACATGCTAAGCTAAGAATTAACATAATGCCATGAACAGAAATAACTCCAATCTATTACAGTAACCATCAAAACGTCTTACAAACCGACTTAAACATAAACAAACATAATCTCTACTCGACTCCGGTACAATAACTAACACAAGTTCTAAGACATAGCTAGATGTAAACAACTGAACAAACTCAACATATCTACTAGCTGACACACTCCAAGTTATCACTCTCGCCCATTCCCATCCATCTGTGAATCTTCACCTGAGCTGCCTGGAAAGGGGGGAAAACAACTATATGAGCAAACGCTCAGTAGGTAACAATAGGCAAGTGTAAGTGATTAACCAACTAATTACATGTACGAACGGAAAGAAAAGAAATAATGATCGAATGAAACAACATAATAAAAAAAGTGCTAAAGAATGGAATGGAATAACAATATGACAAGATGATATAATTACAAGAATTACAAGTTATGAACAATATATATAACATGAAATTGCAGGAAATTGGCCAACATGTAAGAATATAACCAAGTCAAACACGATCAAGCAAGAGATAAGAGATCATTATCATAGACATCACGCTAGTCATGCACTCGGTGCAATGTCTCACCCTGTCATTATAAATTCCCATGGGCACAAGTACTTTTCGGGCGCTCTCCCCAGGACCAGACCGGGCCCCTATGGTGCGTTGGCATTGATTTATTGGATCCAAGATCCCAAGTTGTCTAGACTTTAATCAAATTAAATGGCCAATTATAATCAAGTATAAACTTACCACGGAACATCCCAAGGCTAAGTTGAAGAGATACTATCCAGAATTTCTATCCAGAAGTTCAAGTTATCAAGAACCATCATGTTCTTGGATTCAAAATCATAAAACACGAGGAAAACTAATCTTTGGATGATATGCGATCATTACTGGGCCGCTCAGGACTTGTACGGTCGACTCTGGGTGACACTAACAGGAACTGGGCAGAGGTTTAGCCATCGGGGGTCAAGGTTGAACGGCTGATAAAGGGCCGCTCTACTATATGAACGGTAGAAATTGGGCCGTACAAGGCCAGAAGTTTATAAAATCAAGGTCATGATATGTGGTCCTGATAGAGCCGCTCACTAGTTGAACAGTCCACTCAGGGCCGCCTGTAAGATGTACGGTCCATTACTGGCCGCACAACACATGGCCTAACCATGAGTTAGAATTTAGCCCAAGTGGGCTCCCGGGCTACCATGGGCAGGGTGGAACTGAACCAGAGGCCAGCCCACTGTCTGCTGGTCGGCCTAGGGTCTATTGGACTGATCAAATCAGGGATTGGCCGAAGATGGATCAAGGATTATCAGCCAAACTAATTGGCATAAGACAGGGATAAACAGTCTCTATTGGCCCGTTCATGAATATATGTGATCCACAAATGGCCGCGCAAGTCCCTGTTAGTCCAATTCGGACTAAGACTCAAATCACGCGGTTCGATTGAGTCTAAAACAATTCTAGGGAATAATAAAGGTTCAAGATTAACGGTTCAGGTCTAAGGTTAACAATGTAAACCTAATAGCCATTTCAATTATCAAGAATTCATAATTAAAATTTACATTCATTGGAAAGATGAATCAAGATCAAGCTCAATTAAATAAATCAGTAAGAATGATTTATTGTCATAGATTACAGTTTATTAGGTGTGTTGCTAACATGTAAATAACCACTAATCTATTAACCTAACATGCTGAAATGACAATTAATCTATTCTGTTACAGATGTACGGTTGGTTCTGGACCTTACATCCCCATGAACGGTCACGAACTGGCCACACACGTCCCCTCAGATCCGAAGACCTGCTGGATATGGACGGTCAGTAGTGTGCCGCCTGGAGGGATGTGCGGTCTGGAACTGGCCGCAGGAAATGCATGCGGTTAGGGCTCGGCCGCACGTTCCAGGGACACGATCAGGTATAAAAACATATAAACAGTTAAAAGATGGCCGCTTGTATAGGATGTGCGGTCTATCGTGTGGCCGCACAAGCCCATCCAGGTCGCTGCCCCTTCGCCTTGCCCGAGTCCGGCAAGGTTTCTAGGGTCAGAACTAAAACATGAAATCTGCACGATATAAAATATGGAATTTGGGGCTTTTACTATCAACAGAAAGAGCATGAAAAACTATACAATATGTATGAATCAATTTTATGTTTACAACCTGAAATCACTACTTAATTGAAAGGGGACAATTATAACCCGAGATGTGACATGCTTCTACTAAAACCTAAAATTCTCGCAGAACACTTGATGAAATATAGGGCTTTCTACATCAATGAAAAGCTAACGTGATGATGCTTCTAACTATATATTATTTGTAGGGTTTGGCTTGCTATCACCTACCTGAATTGGATGAAGAAGGAAGGATAAAGAAACCCAAAGACGTCGGTACACGTAGCCACTAATCGCTAGAGATCTCCCTCGATCTAACTCCTCTGAAGCCGTCGCTGGTTCTAAACGATTCTAGGGTTAGAGAGATTCATTTTAATAGGTCACACACCTTCTGGAGGGTTCTATGCGCGGAGTATTCATCCACGCAAGTCGGGTCGATGTAAACGTCGTCGCAAAAGTTGACTCGATCCAAATTCCGCCCAATGCATCTCCTAGGGTTAGGGTTTCGAGAGATTAAAGAAGGTAAATGATTCTCTCATCCTGGCCTTTCATTTGCCACCAATTTAGGCTCATTTGATGGAGTATTTGACTTGAATTTGGCGTTTCAAGGTATGGTTAACTAAGTGTTTAATTTGGGCTTAAGCCACTAATTTGGCCTACTTACATATTTTATTTGGGTTGGCCACAGAAGACAAGTTTGTTAAAAGTGTTATCCTCTACAAGAATATAATTTTTCTGGATTTTTATAAAATGGTCGAAATCTAGCTTATTCTATTTATTAAGGGATTATTCTAATTAATTTTTAATTAATTTCTAAAGAAATCAGGGTATTACACCCTCCCCCACTTAAGGAATTTGGTCCTCCAAATTCAATGCACTTAATAAAATGAGAGAGTGAGATAGCTCACCTAGAATAAGTCGGGGTACTGTCTCCGCATAGTATCTTCTGACTCCCAAGTAGCTTCTTCAGTTCCACGCCGACTCCACTGTACTTTAACCATCGATATGGAACGATTCCTGAGTTGTTGTTGCTTCCGATCCAAAATCTTGATCGGTCTTTCTTCATAAGTCAGATCTTCCTTCAATTCGAAGTCCATATGCTAAATAATGTGAGTGGGATCATACACATATCTCTGTAACATAGACACATGGAAAATATTGTGTACTCTAGATAACTGAGGTGGTAGTGCCAAACAGTAAGCAACCTCCCCCACTCTTTCCAGAATCTCGAATGGACCAATGTATCTTGGACTCAGTTTGCCTTGAATATCAAACCTTCGAATTCCTCTTATAGGAGAGACCTTTAAAAACACATGTTCACCAACCTGAAATTCCAATGCTCTCCTCCTGGTGTCGGCATAACTCTTTTGTCTTGATTGTGCTACTTGCAACCGATCTCTGATAATACGGATGTTCTTGGACGATTCAGAAATGAGATCTGGTCCAAGCCATTGCTTCTCACCTACCTCGTCCCAACATAACGGGGATCGACAACTTCTACCATACAAAGCTTCAAATGGAGCCATCTGAATGCTGGACTAGTAACTATTATTGTAGGTGAATTCAACCAATGCCAAATGATCACTCCAACTACCTCCAAAGTCAATCATGTAGGCTCTAAGCATATCTTCCACTATCTGGTTGGTCCTTTCAGTCTACCCGTCTATTTGTGGATGGAAATCAGTACTGAAATTCAGACGAGTTTTCAAGGACTCTTGCAATCCTTTCCAAAAATGAAAAGTGAACCTGGGGTCTCTATCAGACACAATGCTGACTGGTATACCATGTAGTCTTACCACTTCCTTCATATACAAAGCAATCAAAATATCAACTGTCCATTTAGACTTAATAGATAAGAAATGAGCCGATTTTGTCAATCTGTCGATAATCACCCATATTGCGTCAAATCCACTACGAGTCTTAGGTAGACCCATAATGAAATCCATGCCAATGCTCTCCCACTTCCATTGGGGTATATCAAGGGGTTTCATTTTCCCTGCTGGTCTGAAATGCTCCGCCTTGACTTGCTGACAAACCAAGTATCTACTTACGAAGTCCGCCACTTCCCTTTTCATATTTGGCCACCAAAAAGATCTTTTCAAATCCTTGAACATCTTAGTATCTCCAGGATGAATGGTGTATCTGGATCTATGAGCTTCCTCGAGGATCTTACTCTTTAGCTCAGCTACATCAGGTACACAAGTTCTTCCTTGAAATAACAATCTTACATCATCAGCCATCATGAAGTCAAGTCTGTTACTCAAGCTTCCCTTGATCTCTACCAACTCTGGGTCATCATCTTGCAGAGATTTGATTTCCATCAATAATTCGGGCAGAAGTTGAATCTGAGAAATCATAACCCGATCCTTGTCAACATTAAGATCCAAACTAGCTAACTGCTCCAACAATTTCCATTCTTATAACATGAGGCTTGACAACTTAGCTATAGGCTTGCGGATTAAGGCATCTGCCACAACATTACCTTTTCCAGGATGATACTCAATGGAGAAATCAAAATCCTTCAAATACTCTAGCCATCTTCGCTGCCTCATATTGAGTTCCTTATGAGAAAACAAGTATTTCAAACTCTTATGATCTGAAAACACCGTAAATGTCTCTCCATACAAGTAGTGCCTCCATATCTTCAAGGCGAACACCACTGCTGCTAGCTCCAAATCATGAACAGGATAATTCTCTTCATGCTTCCTCAACTGCCTAGAAGAATAGTCTATCACTTTCCCATGCTGCATGAGTACACACCTTAAGCCAAAACCTGAAGCATCAGTGTATACAACAAAACCTCCTTCACCAGAAGGTAAAGCCAAAACAGGTGCAGTAGTCAAACATTCCTTCAGAGTCTGAAAGCTTCGCTCGTAATCTTCTGACCAATCAAATATGATCTCCTTGCGAGTTAATCTTGTCAGAGGTACCGCAATCTTAGAGAAATCTTGAATAAACCTTCGGTAGTAACCTGCTAGGCCTAGGAAACTTCTCACTTCAGTCAAATTAGTAGGCTTATCCCAATTCTTTACTGCCTCTACCTTTGAAGGATCAACTGAAATACCTTCTTTTGTGATGATATGCCTTAGAAAAGACACCTCTTGCAGCCAGAAATCACACTTACTAAACTTGACATATAACTGATGATCTCTCAATAGTTGCAATGCCATCCTCAAATGTTCAGCATGCTCCTCCTCACTCTTAGAATAAATCAAGATGTCATCAATGAACACCACGACCCATTGATCAAGATAGGGTCGAAACACATCGTTCATCAGCTGCATGAAAGCTGCAGGTGCATTCGTTAGCCCAAAAGGCATTACTACAAATACAAAATGCCCATACTTGCTGCGGAATGTTGTTTTATAGATATCTTCTTCCTTAATTCGTAACTGATGATATCTAGATCGGAGGTCGATCTTAGAAAAATACTGAGCTTTTGCTATCTGATCAAATAACTCATCAATCCTTGGCAATGGATATTTGTTCTTGATAGTCAACTGGTTCAATTGCCGATAATCGATGCACAACCTCATCAAACCATCCTTCTTCCATACGAATAATATAGGGGCTCCCCACGGGGAAGTACTTGGACGAATGAACCCTTTCTCAAGCAATTCAATCAACTACTGCTTCAGTTCCCTTAGCTCCACAGGAGACATACGATAAGGAGCTTTGGAAATAGGGGTCGCACCAGGAATTAGATCAACAGAAAAGATAACTTCCCTTTCAGGAGGAAGTCCTGGTAGTTCCTCAGGAAAGACATCTGTAAAATCTCGGACGACAGAAAAGTCCTCAATCTCAATCTTCTGCTCAGGGGTCACAGAAACAAAGGCTAGAAAAGCCTTGCATCCTCTCCTCATCAGCTTATCAGCTCGAAGAGCCGAAATAAGCGGAACAGACTTATGGTGTCTAATTCCTATAAAAGAAAGTCTAGGGTGTCCAGTGAAAGACACAGAACTAGATCTGCACTAAACATTGGCCTCATACTTAGCCAACCAATCTGCTCCTGGGATTACATCATAATCCTTCATGTCCATACAAACTAAATCAGCTGGCAGGTTTTGTTCATTGATCAAGACCTTACTGGAAGGATAGAAATACTTAATTGCTGATCCGGAACCAATAGGAGTTGAAATCTCTAACGGAAAATTCATCAAAACTGGCTTCACATCTAAAGACTTCACAAATCTCCAAGAAATAAAAGAATGTGTGGCACCAGTATCAAAAAGAACAAAAGCTGATTTATCATGTATAATAAGAGTACCTTCGACAAGTCCACCTTCCTCGGCGGGTCCTGCCTCGTCTTCTTGTAGAGCCTGGAGCTTGCCTTGCTGTTTCTTGATTCCATGCAGTTTCACCGAGGTAGCTTGCTCAGATAAAAGAGGGCACTCGGGAATACGGTGGTCCCTACTGCCACAACGTAAACAGGCGTCCAGCTTGCGCCAGCACTCCTCCATCTTGTGACTTGGATGGTCACAATACTTGCATACGCCTTTGAATGGAACAATAGGACCAGGTTTCTTGTCTTCAATCTTCGGCATCTTGCCCTTCCACGAACCAGACCCGCTAATGGACCTCTTCCTGCCATGACCAGGCTTGATACTCCGAGAACCAGTATGGTGTTGTTCAATCTTAACACTCTTCCCACGGATTCTCTCCGTCATTTCTAAAGTATCTTCCAATACTTGAGCCTTTCTCACCATCTCGAAATAAGTTGGAATTTCCATCGGTGCCAACCGGTTGATATACTGCAGCTTCAGCCCATTAAGAAAACGCTTAGCCTTCATCTTCTTGGTAGATATCAAATGAGTAGCATAACGAGATAGCCGAGAGAATTGAGCTTCATATTCAGCTACGGATAGATTTCGTTGCTTCAAAGTAGCAAACTCAGCCGCCTTCTTCTCTTGTACTCTATCAGAAAAATATTTACCATTGAAGAATTCCTTGAACTCTTCCCATGTGACTTGTCTATCACCAAGGGTAGCCTTCACTGCGTCCCACCATGTCCTCGCATCACGTTCAAGTTGAAAGGTCGACAAGAGGACACGTTCTTGATCGCTGCATTGCATCACTTCAAAAATCCTCCCTATCTCTTCAAGCCAGTGCTCGGCTTCATCAGGGTCAGTCGAGCCACCAAATCACGGGGGATTCATCCCACGAAATTTCGATAAAGATCCCCAATGCCATGGTTTGCAGCTCCTCCTTGGGCCACTTGTTGCAAAGCCTGAGTAAGTCCTTGAACCGTATGCTGCAAGTTCCTCCATTCCGCACGTTCTCCTGTCATTGCAAAAGTCTACACGTGGAATAGGTTTTATTAGGTTCAATTAAGAATGGATAATCGTGCAATGAGATCATTAACTCAACCCCAGTCTTCCACCCAAATCTCACCAGGTTGGGTCCTTAGACTCATAACAAGGTTATAGGTCCTATGGAATAACTTAGGATCCTAGAACTTAGAGAACCTAGAAATATCAGAAAGCCTAGGCTCTGATACCACCAAACTGTCACGTCCCGACGTGGAATATCGAGACTGGCAGTAGAAAACGCTAGAAAAGATAACACGCTAAGCTAAGAATTAACATAATGCCATTAACAGAAATAACTCCAATCTATTACAATAACCATCAAAACATCTTACAAACCGACTTAAACATAAACAAACATAATCTCTACTCGACTCTGGTACAATAACTAACACAAGTTTTAAGACATAGCTAGATGTAAACAACTGAACAAACTCAACATATCTACTAGCTGACACACTCCAAGTTATCACTCTCGCCCATTCGCATCCATCTGTCAATCTTCACCTGAGCTGCCTGGAAAGGGGGGAAAACAACTATATGAGCAAACACTCAGTAGGTAACAACAGACAAGTGTAAGTGATTAACCAATTAATTACATGTACGAACGGAAAGAAAAGAAATAACGATCAAATGAAACAACATAATAAAAGAAAGTGCTAAAGAATGGAATGGAATAACAATATGACAAGAGGATATAATTACAAGAATTGCAAGTTATGAACAATAAATATAACAAGAAATTGAAGGAAATTGGCCAATAAGTAAGAATATAACCAAGTCAAACACGATCAAGCAAGAGATAAGAGATCATTGCCATATACATCACGCTAGTCATGCACTCAGTGCAATGCCTCACCCTGTCATTAGAAACTCCCATGGGCACAAGTACTTTTCGGGCGCTCTCCCTAGGACTAGACCGGGCCCCTATGGTGCGTTGGCATTGATTTATTTGATCCAAGATCCCAAGTTGTCTAGACTTTAATCAAGTTAAATGGCAAATTATAATCAAGTATAAACTTACCTCGGAACATCCTAAGGCTAAGTTGAAGAGATACTGTCCAGAAGTTCAAGTTATCAAGAACCATCATGTTCTTGGATTCAAAACCATAAAACACGAGGAAAACTTATCTTTCGATGATATGCGGTCATTACTGGGCCGCTCAGGACTTGTGTGGTCGACTCTGGGTGACACTAATAGGAACTGGGCAGAGGTTTACCCCTCGGGGGTCAAGGTTGAACGGCTGATAAAGGGCCGCTCTACTATATGAACGGTAGAAATTGGGCCGCACAAGGCCAGAAGTTTATAAAATCGAGGTCATGATATGTGGTCCTGACAGAGCCGCTCACTAGTTGAACGGTGCACTCAGGGCCGCCTGTAAGATGTACGGTCCATTACTGGCCGCACAACACATGGCCTAACCATGAGTTAGAATTTAGCCCAAGTGGGCTCCCGAGCTACCATAGGCAGGGTGGAATTGAACCAGAGTCCAGCCCACTGTCTGCTGGTCGGCCTAGGGTCTACTGGACTGTTCAATCAGGGATTGGCCGAAGATGGATCAAGGATAATCGGCCAAACTAATTGGCATAAGCCAGGGATAAACGATCTCTATTGGCCCGTTCATGGATATATGCGGTCCACAAATGGCCGCGCAAGTCCATGTTAGTCCAATTCAGACTAAGACTCAAATCACAGCGGTTCGATTGAGTCTAAAATAATTCTAGGGAATAATAAAGGTTCAAGATTAACGGTTCATGTCTAAGGTTAACAATGTAAACCTAATAGCCATTTCAATTATCAAGAATTCACAATTAAAATTGACATTCATTGGAAAGATAAATCAAGATCAAGCTCAATTAAATAAATCAGTAAGAATGATTTACTGTCATAGATTACAGTTTATTAGGTGTGTTGCTAACATGCAAATAACCACTAATCTATTAACCTAACATGCTGAAATGACAATTAATCTGTTATGTTACAGATGTGCGGTTGGTTCTGGATCTTACATCCCCATGAACGGTCACGGACTGGCCGCACACGTCCCCTCAGATCCGAAGACCTGCTGGATATGGACGGTTGGTAGTGTGCCGCCTAGAGGGATGTGCGGTCTGGAACTGGCCGTAGGAAATACATGTGGTTAGGGCTCGGCCGCACGTTCCAGGGACACGATCAGGTATAAAAACATATAAATGGTCAAAAGATGGCTGCCTGTATAGGATGTGCGGTCTATCGTGTGGCTGCACAAGCCCATCCAGGTCGCTGCCCCTTCGCCTTGCCCGAGTCCGACGAGGTTTCTAGGGTCAGAACTAAAACATGAAATTCGCATGATATAAAACATAGAATTTGGGGCTTTTACTATCAACAGAAAGAGCACAAAAAATTATACAAGATGCATGAATCAATTTTATATTTACAGCCTGAAATCACTACTTAATCGAAAGGGAACAATTATAACCCTAGATGTGACATGCTTCTACTAAAACCTAAAATTCTTGCAAAACACTTGATGAAATTTAAGGCTTTCTACATCAATGAAAAGCTAACGCGATGCTGCTTCTAACCATAAATTATTTGTAGGGTTTGGCTTGCTAACACCTACCTGAATCGGATGAAGAAGGAAGAAGAAAGAAACCCAAAGATGTCGGTACACGCAGCCACTAATCGCTGGAGATCTCCCTCGATCTAACTGCTCTGCAGCAGCCGCTGATTCTAAACGATTCTAGGGTTAGAGAGCTTCATTTTAATAGGTCACACACCTTCTGGAGGGTTCTATGCGCGAGTATTCATCCACGCAAGTCGGGTCGATGTGAACGCCGCCATAAAAGTTGACTAGATCCAAACTCCGCCGAATGCATCTCCTAGGGTTAGGGTTTCAAGAGATTAAGAGAGGGTAAATGATCTTCTCATCATGGCCTTTCATTTGCCATCGATTTGGGCTCATTTGATGGAGTATTGGGCTCGAATTTGGCGTTTCAAGGTATGGTTAACTAAGCGTTCAATTTGGGCTTAAGCCACTAATTCGGCCCACTTACAGATTTTATTTGAGTTGGCCACAGAAGACAAGTTTGTTAAACGTGTTATCCTCTACAAGAATATATATTTTTTGGATTTTTATAAAATGGTCAAAATATAGCTTATTATATTTATTAAGGGATTGTTCTAATTAATTTCTAATTAATTTCTAATTAATTTCTAAAGCAATCGGGGTATTACATGCCTCCTCCCAGCCCCTATGGACTTCTACCCTTGGCCTTAGGGCAAATCTAAGGCCCGTCGGCCACCTACGCGGCTCGTTTGGCACCCCGGGGTGTGTCGGGCATTTCCCCAAACACCTTGTGAGCGGCTACTCCGACTCGAAGAACAACGGCCCTACGGGCCCATGCCAGCCTCCTGGAGTTCAAAGTCCGTCAAAGGACATCCCCAGGCAACACACGGGGGGCCATCCCTCGGCGTTACGGCTAGGCTGGGGCCAGTTCGCCCCGGGGCATGGCCGCGCGCCCCGTGGAGGGCGAACTCCCTAGGGGCCATGCCCTCCCTCCAGCCCGGTGGTCCCATGACCCCACTCATCCCTGGTTCGTCCGATTTACGGTCCTACGACGCGATTCGTGTGCCGTAACAATTCGAGAAGGTGACACGTGTACGCGGGAGTGCAAAGCGACAGCACGCAGGGATTCCACAAGTCAACGCGCACACAAGCCTCCACGTATCCTCCCAGCCACTTGTCCTTTTCTTTCTTAGTCAAATTAGGACGAAAAAAGACCTAAAACTCAAATTTTTATAGGGTGGGGACCATCCCCTCTCTCGCTTGGAGCGAACCCGCCTAAACCACCTTTGGGGGGTTTAGGCGGACCAGCCTGGGCCCCCAGGCTGGTCTGCGTAAACCCCCATTCAATTCAAATAAAAATTATTCTTTAAAAAAGAAAAAAGATCAGAGCGAACCTGCCTAAACCCCCTTGGGGGGGGTTTAGGCAGACCAGCCCAGGCCCCCTGGCTGGTCCGCGTAAACCCCCATCCAAGGGGGGGTTTACGCGGACCAGCTCGGGCCCCCTGGCTGGTCCGCGTAAACCCCTTCCCCTCTCTCTCAACCTATGTAACCCAGTGACACTATTCACTTAGGTTTACGCGGACTAGCTCACCCCCCTTAGCTGGTCCACGTAAACCCCTTGTGACCCTTCAGCTTCCCCTATAAAAACCCCTTTGGAGCTCAAGGGGTGGGGCATCCAAGGCATCCAATCCAACGAGATACACAAGATCGTCCGGCACCCGACAAGCACAAGACTTCAAACGCGGCCCCAAGCAACGGGCGAAGGAGAATTGTGTGTGGGTGACTTGTTCGGAAGTCTAATACGATGGGGGTATGCCGTTCGCACTCCCCTCACGTCGTATGTAGCCGTCACACACAAGTCAACACCCACCATATGTGAGACATTGTGATATGGGCGGACGTCCCCTCATGCCGGGATTTCCCCTCGCACGCCCGCCAGTTGCAACCACACGCGTGCCATGACGTCAGGCTCACTCGCAGTCACGAGGCCATGTACGATCGCTCAATTCGAGTCATGACCGACCCTCGCCCAGATACCGGATCGACGTATCCCTCCCAGTCATCCAGTCATAGGCCCCCGTTCGGCACCACGGCTATGGCCCACGCCACGGAAGGAGCTCTTTGTAAATGCAGATATGTTCATTCATTACGCATCGACCCGGGAACCGATTAGCACGTCGGAGTTGTCCCGTGGCATGCGCCAGTTGTACTTTGGCCATTACTGCTTTCTTGTAAAGAAATATACGTCTCAGCACAACACCACCGATTGGACGATTGCTCTCGCACCCACGTCCCGGCCCTCAGTCTTCTATCTATGCCACTCGACATCCGTGCCTAACACCCTAACCTCAGTAAACACCCCCGGTCTAACACGCACCCATAGCTGCTGAATGCCCCCTAGCCCTCCACCCACGGCTTCAGACACATATACAGACTTCTCTTCAGCTTAGAACGAAGGTATTAGGATTCAATCCGATGTAAATAAACACCGGTTGCTTGCGGTCGGTGGGAAAAGACGTCCAGTACATGATTCTCGCAATCGCTTACGCACTCGCACCCATGGAACCCATTCTCTTCACGTGTCGCCCGATCGCCCGAGCCCACGTGCCGTGCCCTGGTGACGCTTCCCCAGTCAACCCTTGGTTCCATGAGTGATTGTCGAGAAATCGACTGGCACGCCCGCACCCTATCCGGTTAACCCTTATCCTGACATTTCCGTGCCATTCGACCTTTTTTCAACTTTCCGTGAAAGGAGAGTGCCCGATACCACTGTGAGAGGCATGCAACTGTAAGGAAGATACCCGAGATATATCAAACTCGCGTATTTTTCTTCCTCGCTATATCCCTTCCTTCACCCTGGTAATCGACAAAAAAAACCCACGCCACAGAGAGGATGGCACGCCCGGTGGGACGTCTCCCGCCTTCCTTCTTTTTGTTGAAGAAAAGTTTGTGCCAGCCCTGAAGCCCGGTGCCCTTTCCCTGTCCTTGCAGGTGAGGCAGAGGAGGGTACTCGTGCGCGCATTCTCTAGCAGCTTCCGATTCACGTTCTAACCGTCGGACCACACTTGGCGGCTGTCAGCGACCGTCACCTCCGTAGCACTCAGCACTCCAGCAACCATGGCGGCTGTCACCTACGGCCCCCACGTCATTGCCACCCATAACCGGGTGGGCTACTTGGCGACGTTGATCGCTTTCGGTAGCTTCACCCCGGTTATCGGATCGCCCTACTTCTTGGGTGTGATCCCTATAGCTGTTCCTCAACCAATGCCAGTTTCTCTGTTGGCCCCTGCGGCTGACGTGCCATGCGCACTTCCAGCACCAGTGTCCCGCCTGAGTGCTGGGCGCCGGACTGTCACTACTGGCCCCTGTCGGGCCCCCATATCAACGCCGGCCAGGGTAAGCGTTAGCTCCCGAGGCCAGCCTCGTCCGAGCTCCAACACGGGCCCCATGCCCCGGACTTCGGTCACTATCCCAGCACCTTCTTTGGGTCCTCAATCGTGAGCCGCAGCCAAGCCGGCACCCGACACGGGCTCCCTACCCCGGGTCCACGACTTCCCAGCACCTTCCTCAGGTCCTCAACCCCGAGCCGTAGCTAAGCCGGCACCCAACACAGGCTCCCTGCCCCAGGTCCATGACTCCTCAGCATCCTCCTCGGGTCTCCAACCCCGAGCCCCAGCCAAGCCGGCACCCAACACGGGATCCCTGCCCCGGGTCTACGGCTCTCCAGCATCTGCATCAGGTTTCCGACCCTGAATCCCGGCACGGCCGACACTCGACACGGGTTCACAGCCCCGAGTTCGCGGCTCTCCAGTATTACACTCGGGACCTCGGTCTCGAGCTCCAGTTGAACTGGCTCTCCCCGTGGGTCTCCCACCCAGGGGACAACGTTCCTCAGCACCTTCCTTGGGTCTCCCGACCCAAGCCTAGACTACGCCAACACCTATCGTTGGTCCTCCAACCAGGAGCGTCGGCATCCCAGCACTTCCAACGGCGTCGCCTTTCGGTACAAGAGTGTCATCTCGAGCATCGGCACCACTCCTATCGGCGCGGGCAAATGCTTACACCCGAGTCACCTAACCATCGACTTTCGGCGCGGGTTACTTACCTCGGGTGCCGATCTCAGCACTTCAGACTGACAGCTTCACACTACCGGTCGCTACAGGGCGGGTCTTCTCGGTCTACCATCTCGGGGCGGAGTCTTCCTCAGCTCCTCAGAAGAAGCGTCGCCATGGCCGCAGAGGTAGACGGCTCGCTACTGCAACCAGTAACTCCGGTAAGACGATTCTTATCTGTGACTTGCGGATCCGTCTCGACGGGGGTGAACCAATCATACCCCAGGAACGGACCGTTCCCACCATCCCCACCTCCAATCGTTTTGACCTCTTGCGTCAAACACAAGAGGACGGGGCGAAGCTCAAAGGAGCGGGTTCCTCGGTAGCAGCCCAGGGGCACCCACTACAGTCCGACACACGGCCTCCCGAGACGCCTCATCGAAAAGATGACAACAAGGGATATCGGTAATCTGACTTGAAGAGAATCTGGGTCACCCCAGAAGAAGCTCTAGCTGTTCGAAGGGTGCGTATCAGAAACCCCCTGCGAGCACTCAGACGCAGCATCAGGCGGGATGCGACTGGCCTCACAGTAGCATCTTCTGATGACGCCCAGTCGTCCAATGTCCCCCGCACAAGTAAGCGGAGGCAAAGGCGAGCCCGCTCCTGGGCCCTCCTGCAACCTGTCCTCGGTTCTCCTCCGACTGATGTCGGGAGCGATCCCCCTCCGCAACGCATCTCGATCTTTGAAAGACTAGGGATGCCTATCCGCCCCGAGCGACACTCGCGGAGGAAGCGGACGGCCCGGTTCATCAATGATGCGGTTCGAGTGTTCGCGTGCTACACCACCAAACACCAGTTAGACACCCAGTCTGACGACTTGAACCAGCCTCTGTCCCACTTCAGGAGGCCACGCCACCAGGCTCTGCCGCCTCCCCCAACAGGTCACATTGGCACTTCTGTCGGACCGCAGGCGTGAGAACGCGTGGAAGAGGTCCCGGCGGAAGATCGTGATCCTCCTATCAACATAGAGCCGGTCAACAATGACCCTCCTACGAACGAGGCTCAAGAAGTGACCCTCGACACTCTCATGAAGGAGAACCAGCATTTGAAGGCCCTCCTGCAATACCTCCTTCAGGAATGAGACCTTCATCCGTAGTAACCTATTAGGCCTCAGGCTGAAGCACCGGCACCCCCGGCGGCCCGCGATGCTTCCAACACCTCAGCGGCGATTGCCCGAACCCCATTGGCAACTGGGTTTGGCACGCCCCCGGTTGAGGTTCAACCACGAGCCTCCAATACGTCAATGCAAGAAAATCTCCTGGCGCAACGCCAAATGATCGAGCGCATCATCGAGACAAAGCTCAC
Organism: Amorphophallus konjac; assembly: GCA_022559845.1. NCBI lineage: Eukaryota > Viridiplantae > Streptophyta > Magnoliopsida > Alismatales > Araceae > Amorphophallus > Amorphophallus konjac. The sequence continues at coordinate 90,355,474 of CM040128.1, forward strand.
CCAGTATGGTGAAGGGGCCGTCACGGTAGATCTCCACAGTGTGCCCTACCCGCTTCATCACCAGCTAAAAAAGCTTCCCCCAGAATACTTCAAGCCCCCAAAGTTGAAAAAGTTCGACGGGCAGGGGTCGCCACATGAACACTTGGCCAACTATGTTACGGCCATGGGCGAGTTAGCGTTGGATGAATCGTATCTCCTCCACTACTTCACCACTTCACTTACGGGAACGGCCTTCCAATGGTACTCCCTCCTGAAGCCCAACTCAGTCATCGACTGGGCCGATCTCCAGAAGAAATTACTCGACTGCTTTCAAACGGCTAAGCGAAAGGTCTCCTTAGCCAAACTCTGTTCTCTTCGGAAGAAAAAGGGCGAGGGTGCCCTCGACTTCATAAAAAAATGGCGAGACCTCAGCATGAGGTGTGTCAATCCACCCGTTCAAGAGGACGCCCTCTCCATATGTCGTCAAGGTCAGGCGGCCGAAGTCAGCGAAAAGCTTCTCGGTACCAATATCAAAGGCTTCGACCAACTCAATTCGGCGGTCGCCGAAATAGAGATGTTCTTCGCTGATAACCCAAGCTATGCTGCAGCAAAGGTTAAACAAGCGCGAGAACGCTAGTCCGATAAGGAGGTGAATATCATAGAGTTCACCCCTGTCGCCAAGGCCAGTAAGGGGGCCGAATCCAGTGGCTCTGACAAAAAGTCAACGGATAAGCTGACTGCTCCCTCCTTCTCGGAGCGTATGAAGACACCCTTCTCCTTCAAGAAGGAACACATGAAGATGCTCTTCGACCTCTGCATGGCCCTGAAGATCATCGAACTGCCAGAAATCTGCAAGCCGGATGAGGCCCTGAAGACCGACGATCCCAGTTATTGCCTGTATCATCGCATGTTGGGTCACTCAATTGAAGATTGCTACGTCTTCAAAACCCAGGCGCAGAAGCTGATCCGAGACGCTCTTGTCAAAATGAAGAGCGGCCTCGTCGATCCTCCGCAACCATATACGTGGGCCAGGTGTTGGGATGGTGCGATCGATACAGAGGGGGGGTGAATGTATCTCCTTCAAGAATATTGCCCAAATTAAAAAACAATACGCCTGCTACTAGATACAGTTGCAGAGTAAAAGCAATAGAGTTCAAATAGGCATTTGATTGACCAGATGAGTTGCTGACTATACTAGTGGAACCAGATGAAGTCTAATGCCAAAGGACATAACAATGAAAACTAAACTCACTTAGCAAGATGTAAAGCTCAAGGCCACTGCAGATCGAAACAAGACTATTCAAACAACCTGTGAAATAGATAGAAGATATGGAAGAACACACCACAGGCAAACCACAGAACAGCAGGTTTTAGGTGGTTCGGTCCACAGACCTACGTCCACCCCTCACTCCCAACCGGAGTGAGGCTTCAACTAGCACAAGCTAGAAACCGCAGACTCAGTCTGCAACAGGTGCTGCCACACAGCTTGAACAACCAAGGGAAACAAATCCCTCAACCAAGCTCTGCTACCCACAGAGCTTGAAACCTGTTCCAGCTACCAGCTAGAACAGAACCGGAGAAACCTCTCCCTTCCTCCACACACCGGAGGGAACCTGCTAATGACAACCTGTCACTAGCAACACCAGAGATCACCGATCTCTCTTCCTCTGCAACCCAGAGGGAAACCAGAGTAACACTCCCTTCCTCCACACACCGGAGGGGAACCAATCACAAGTAGCACCCAGCTACTTGCAAACCGAAGACACAAGATCTCCCTTCTCCTGAGTCCACAGGAATAACCCGATCCCCAACAGGGCAATCGGAAGAACAACAAGTGACTGTTTAAAAAGAAAAACAAAAACCGCAGCAACAGAAAGCTGGAGAAATAAGAAATCAGACTGTGGCTCTCGCAGGAGCTGGCTGGCCTGGATTTGATCCACGGTCCAGCAGGAACAGATCTTCAGTTGAAGCTTCTATCACTCTAGCTCTCTCTTCTTCTCATTCTTCTTTTCTTCTCTTTCGCAGGCTCTCTCTCTGTCTCTTCTTTCTTCTTTCTTCTTCTTCTTTCTTCTTCTTCTGCTCACAGCCTCTCTGCTGCACTGTCTGTCTATATCGATCACTCTTTCTCTTTCAGATCATTTTTTCTCTTCTTCTTCTTTTTTTTTTCAATGGACGGAGGCTTCTATTTATATCAGGTTCAGCATGTGCTAGGGCGTGCTCTTTTCGATTCCCGCCCAAGCTTCAGTCCACGTGGTGACTTCTCAGCATCTTGGATTGCGTGTCAGATGTCAGCCTCGTGTCACGTGCCCAGACTCTGCAGGTTAAATGAAAAGATACTTCAGTCGATCAGCAGAATGTATAGACTTAATGTAAAAACAGTAGTGTACAGACTTAAAAGATGCAGCGTGATAAGCAACCGAATGTATATACTTTAGAACAGCAAATGATCAAGTATGTACACTGAGAGAGTGTATAGACTTGTAACATGCGCTCTCAGTGTATAGACTTGCTGATGAATGCATTATCATAACAAGATAGAATGTGTAGACTTCTGTGAAATGCATGAGGGAATCGGGTGTATAGACTTTAGGTAAAGCATGTAATGCAACACAGTGTAAAGACTTGAAGCCTTGAGAATGAGTGTATAGACTTTAACTTGAAGATCGTTCAGGAACAAGCCATAACAGTGTATAGACTTAAGCGTTCTGTTCAAGACAGAACTAATGTACAGACTTCATGCTGTATAGACTTGATGTTGATTAAAAGACCCTTGGACATCAGCCAAGGCGTCAATGCTTCCATCGTGCAGCGTCGCCTCAGCTCCTCAAGTGAAATGCTCACGCCCTTGGCAACTGGCCAATGCGTCAACGCATCTAGTGTCAGCGTCGACGCAGTGAACAAGACAGAAAGCGAAAGACGCACAATTGCGTCTACGCAGTTAGCCAAGTGCGTCAACGCACTAAAAGCATAGAACCCATGAAGACAGATAGACTGTACAGACTTTGATGCTCAGAGACGATTGTATAGACTTTGCCTTAGAAACGAGTGTATGGACTTTGAAACAGCAAATGAATAAGTATGTACACTGAGTCGAAGAGGCAGGCTGTATAGACTTGGAGTTTAACATGCATGAAGATCAGTGTACAGACTTTGAGTGTTAGGGCCAATGTATAGACTTGTAAGCCCATGTGGATGTATAGACTTGAACGTGCACTCTGGATGTATAGACTTAACTGAGTGAAGTCGATGTACAGACTTGCCTATGCGAAGCCACTGTACAGACATTGAAAACGTGAAGCCAGTGTGTAGACTTTCACAGATCTCCCAATGTATAGATTTCACGCTGTACAGACTTTCCAAAGAGGCGAAACGGTGTACAGACTTGAGGCTTTGAACGTATAGGCTGAAGTGATGTACAGACTTAGCGATGTATAGGCTTGGCCAGAAAACGTTGGGAAAGATATGAGTGTATAGACTTGGCCAAGAGTAGGAAACGCCCCCAATGTGCAGACTTTGAACTCTGAACACTGTACAGACTTTGCAATCAACAGGCGATGTATAGACTTGCTAGTCTGAAGGCCAATGTATGGACTTAAAGGTTAACACTCGAATGTATAGAGTTGAAGGGCTAACAATCTAGTGTATAGACTTCAAAAGGACAAAGCATCCACAGACCAGACGATGTACAGACTTTGCCAATATGAGACACTGTATAGACTTTGTCAAGTGACTGGCTGTACAAACTTCAGAAGATGAAGACTCTGTATCGACTTGAAGACCATGAGCCAATGTATAGACTTGCCTTAACAATGAATGAGTAGACTTTGAAACAGGAGTCAGGCAAACGGATGTACAGAGTTGGCCAAAGCAGCAATGTATAGACTTTGATACCCAGACAGTCAGTGTTCTGATGGGTCGACGCATCAGTAGGGGTGGGTCAACCCACTACTGTCCATACTAACTAAACAGACTTGGCCAATGCATGAAGCACAGTCCAGTGTATAGACTCGATGCCTTGAAGATCAATGTACATACTTTGAAGACTGACCTAGCAGGATGTGTAGACTTAGAATGCAACCAGGATGTCTAGACTGGATGTGAGGCAATGCACAATGAACATGAACCAATGAATTGAATGCATATAGCAGACATGAACTGAATGTATGCAGGAGAACTAATTAAAGCATTACCTGATCTGGGCATTCACCTTACCTGTCATGATTTGACTTTGACTTGGGTTAACTTCAGGACCTGTGAGTCATCCTTAAACCTGTTCTGACAGTTTCTCATAATGCAATAGGATTATAAACATAATGAGGCATAATATCTATCATCATCAAAACTCCAGAACCACAGGGGACACATCACCAGGCCGGCTAAGGCAGCTCGCGTGGCTCCCCCTCGGCCAATGTCATCCACATGATGGCCGCATTCTCTGTCTCTGACGATGAGTCAGAGGAGCCCAGGGCTAATCGAAGAGAATGTTCGATCTGGTATCCAGGGTGGAGGCCCTAGCATGATCAGAGACCTCTCTCCTTCCCCAGGGAGAGAACTCGACAACTCTTCGATATCCTCATCGAGAGGGGGAAAAATCATGCCCCGCGACTCGCCTGTCGACTACACCCATTGGGATCGTAGTCACCCCAAGTGCTAGCCCTTCCACGCCAGAATCTGCCACCCGATCGAGTCCTGTGAGAAAGTTCAACACCTCATCCAGGAATAGATCCGATGGGAGCAGATCGATGCGGAAGGAAACTCCATGTCACTCGTCAGGCTTATACAAGCTATCGAAGAGACCCTGAGCATCGCCAGGGATGTGCCAGAGCGGCCAGACTCTCCTCAAGAAAATGGGCACGGGCTGCCTTACCAGCATCCTCCAGAATGGCTCGAGTTCCAGACGGACAACCAAGAGGCGCTCGAGCGGTTGCGGAGGCGTAGAGAGCGGGATACCAATCAAGAGACAGAGCCGACCAACTTCTCGGTCAACGTCATTCACTCCCCTGCTCCTCCGGCCCCTGGGGGCTCTCAGGCATCAACAACCAGCTAGCCAACTCCAGCCACTTTGGCTGTGCAGTGGCGGTTCTGGTGGGAGCTAAAGTCTCTCCCTTTTCCTGAAGAAGACACCGCTAGGCTCCTCCGGGTCCTTCTCGGCCAAGAGAATGTTCTAGTGGGCGAAACGACGATGGGCTCTGTCACGCCCCGAACAAGGCGGAAATATCGGGACGTATAGTTAGGGACAAGCTGGCAAGAGAGGGAACTAAATCTAAAACAATACACAAGTGCTACAAGATGGAAATGCTAAATGATCATTAATAAACCACGACTAATACAATAATCCTCAAGTTCAACTTAATACAACTGGAATAATCAACCACTAAAACTCAATAACAAACTGAAACTAAATGATCTCCAAACACAACTAACAATAACGCACTGCTAACACACTAGAACTGATACACTCAAGACATCACTCCTGCCCTTCCCCATCGGTAAGCGCGTCACCTGAAAAGCCTGGAAAAGGGGGAAACAACGGGGTGTGAGCTAACGCTCAGTAGGAAGTAACAGACATGTATAAGTGATTAACAGTTTAATTACATTTTCAAAATGTCATGCTACAAATGATAAAAATAATAAAAAAGATAACGATGATATCACGAAATGAAATTCAAAGATCTTGCAAGGTCAAGAAATATAATGAATAGAATAGTAAGACAAGAATTTATTACAGGAGATAACGATAAAAAGTTGGCCATATCAAGTCGATTCAAGTCATGTCAAGCACGTATGTAATTTCATTTCCACGTCCAAGTAATGAGCAAGTACAGTAACCACAAGTAGAGTATAGAACAGTGACGAGTGGAAAGTGAAAAGTAGCAGAAAGTAATGTAGAGAGTAGTGGAGAGAGTAGTGGAGAGAGTAGTGGACAGTCCTAGATTTAACACATGTCAAGTACTGGTGCCAAATGCCACACCTAGTCATTCACCTTCCAGGGGTACACGTAGTGTTCGGGCGCTCTTCCCAGGACTAGACCGAGCCCTTAATTGTTTGCCAGGCATTGATTTCTTTGAATCAAAGATCCCACGAATCTAGACTTCCACAGTTTATGGCCAGAATTCCAAGGTTTAAACTAAGTAGCAATAACAACTTCAAGTAGGAAGGAGATTCATTTCCAGAATTTCAAGGTAAGTATAATCATCCAGGAGATTGAAATCAAGTCACAACAAGAGTTAATCGTGCTGCGCTACTGTACAACAGCAGCAATCAAACAAGCTAATCAACATATTAATCCTAATCATCAAGTTAAGATATCATGATTTAACCATTATCATTTGCATTAAGACAATTGCCAAGAAGCTGATTCAAGATGATAAGGCAAAGAACAACTCCCACAGGAGTGAAATAGAATGCATTAACAGAGATTTAGTTACACCATTAACCACTAATTATGTGGGTTTCTATTTAATCTTGTATGCATTGAAAATGAAGATGATAAACGGTGTGTTTTTACACTAAGTTTGCATGTATGGACCAATGTTAATTGAAACTAAAAAGGGTACATGAATAGGTCATTAGTTCCTCAAAAATGTAGTTTTCAAAGTGTTTAGGTTGAATGATTTGATTCCCCGATGATCCGGACTGATCCTCGGGTCAAATCATCAAAAAAAACGGGTTTACAATGCATGGGTCGACCCCTGGAAAAATTCCAGGGATGGGTCGACCCCTGGGTCGACCCCTGCAATCCTGGCTGCATGGGTCGACCCATGGGTCGACCCCTGCAGGCTGTGGGTCGACCCATTGGGTCGACCCATGCAAGGCAGCATTGCTGCTTGCAGGGTTTGAAATGGGTCGACCCGTGGGTCGACCCCTTGATTTCCAGACCCAAAAAGGCCTCAAAAAAAACATGAAAACTCCATGAATTGGGGTCTAAATGTATTGGGATTATAACCATAGACTCTAGGGTCATTAATATGCATCTTGGGGTCATGAAACACAATTTTAAATCACGAATTTCGATAGGAATCCAATGAAATAAATCCTATTCTATGAAGAACACAAGTGAAGTCTAGCTTGCTAGCATGCTTCTAATAACACACAAAATACTCTAGACATGATCTATAAAAATTAGGGATTTTGATGTCAAAAGAAAGCTAACATGCTATTGATTACATTCATGTATGTTAATTAGAAATTGGGCTGTTATCACCTACCTCAAATTGAAGAAGGAACTCGAAACCTAGAATGAAGAACAACTTGACAGCACCTCACTAAAACTTCGATATCTCCACGGATACCTAATGAAAATTGGGGATTTTGCCACCAATGGAAAGAGCTCGATGAGAGGTACAATTTTCTATACTCATGATCAAGATTTGGTTGAGAATTCCTACCTCAATAGATTGATCAAAGAAGGATGAAGGGAAGCCAACGGCCTACTGACCGACCTCCACAAATCGAACTAGATCTCTCCAGATCCGAAATTTCAGCAAACCCCACAGCAGCCAAATGAAAGAAGACTCGTAGGGCTTCATTTTGATAGCTCATAGAGCTTCTGGAGCCTTCTGAATTGGGAGTATTTGCTGCTGCAAGCTACGAGTTTAGAAACGGCGCCGAAATCCTTGACTTGACCAAACTATGCCGGCAGCACGTTTTGAGACTAAGTTTACCTCAAATTGATTGAGGGTAAAAGTTCCTTTATGTAATACCTTTCATTTGCCTCTGGAATCACCCCATTTGGTTGAGAATCAAGCTCGAATTTGATGTTCAAAGTTTGGGTGAATAGTAAATTCGAATTTGGGTTAGGTGGGTTATAAGTCAGGCTTAAACCACTGATTAGGGCTAGATAATGATTTAATTAGGCTTACTCCAAGAAGATAAAAGTGTTAGTCGAAGCATCTATTATTTAATTACTATTTTTATGAATTTTTATATGTTAGATAAAATTCCATTTCTACTATTCCGTAATTAATTAAATATTAAGTTCGGAAGAATTAGTTCGCTAATTCGGCTTAATAAACGATTGTATTAGGCTTAATTGTAGAAGACAAAGTTGATAAACAAAATTAATTCTACAAGATGTGATTTTTGGGGATTTTTAGAAAATAGTAGAAAAATGACTTATTCTATTAATTAATTAATTAATCTAATTAATTTGGATAATTCTCATTAATTTCGAATAACTTCAAATAAATTCCAAGTAATTACAAATAACTTTCTAAATAAATTTCTAAAGAATTTGGGGTCTTACACCCTCCCCTACTTAAAGGAATTTGGTCCTCCAAATTCACTGCACTAAAACTGAGAGTGGAAAAAGATCGCTCACCTAGAATAGATCGGGATACCGCTTTCGCATAGTCTCTTCAGACTCCCATGTAGCTTCTTCGGTCCCACACCGACTCCACTGAATCTTGACCATCGGTATCGAACGATTCCGGAGTTGCTGATGCTTCCGGTCCAGAATCTTGACAGGTCTTTCCTCATAGGTCAAATCTTCCTTCAGTTCAAAATCCACTTGTTGAATGATATGAGTGGGATCGTACACATATTTCCGTAACATAGACACATGGAAAACATTATGTACGCCAGACAAATGCGGTGGTAAAGCCAGTCTGTATGCCACCTCTCCCACTCTAGCTAGAATCTCGAATGGACCAATGTACCTCGGACTCAGCTTGCCATGAATGTCAAATCTTCGTATCCCTCTCATCGGAGAGACCTTTAAGAACACATGCTCGCCAACCTAAAATTCCAAATCCCTTCTCCTGTTGTCGGCATAACTCTTCTGTCTTGACTGGGCTACTTGTAATCGGTCTCGGATAACACGGATGTTCTGTGATGATTCCGAAACAAGATCTGGTCCAAGCCACTGTTTCACACCTACCTCGTCCCAACACAACGGGGAACGACAACTTCTACCATATAGTGCTTCAAAAGGAGTCATCTGAATGCTAGACTGATAGCTGTTATTGTAGGCGAATTCAATTAATGCCAAATGCTCACTCCAATTACCACCGAAATCAATCATGCAAGCTCGCAACATATCTTCCACTATCTGATTGGTTCTTTCAGTCTGTCCATCTGTCTGTGGATGAAAAGCAGTACTGAAATTCAGACGAGTACCCAAAGACTCTTGCAGTCCCTTCCAGAAATGTGAAGTAAATCTGGGGTCTCGATCAGATACTATATTCACTGGGATACCATGCAATCTCACCACTTCCTTTATATACAAAGCAGCCAATACATCAATCGTCCACTTGGACTTAATTGGTAAGAAATGAGCCGACTTTGTCAAACGATCAACAATCACCCATATCGCATCAAATCCACCACGAGTCCTAGGTAGACCCATAATAAAATCCATGCCAATACTTTCCCACTTCCATTGGGGTATGTCGAGTGGTTTCAATTTCCCTGCTGGTCTGAAATGTTCGGCCTTAACTTGCTGACATACCAAATATCTGCTCACAAAATCTGCAACTTCTCTTTTCATATTCGGCCACCAAAAGGACCTTTTCAAATCTCGGTACATCTTAGTGCCTCCAGGATGAATGGTATATCTGGATCTATGGGCTTCCTCAAGGATTTTGTTCTTTATAGTAACCTCATCCGGAACACAAGTTCTGCCTTTAAATAATAATCTACCATCATCGGCCAACATGAAATCAGGTCTGCTGCTCAAGTTTCCCTTGATCTCTACCAACTCGGGATCATTATCTTGCAAGGACTTGATCTCTATCAATAATTCAGGTTTAAGTTGAATCTGGGCAATCAGGATCCGATCATTGTCAATATTGAGATCCAGACTAGATAATTGTTCCAACAATCTCCATTCTTGTAACATGAGACTTGACAATCTAGCTACCGGCTTCCGACTTAATGCATCTGCCACAACATTACCTTTGCCAGGATGATACTCAATCGAGAAGTCGAAGTCTTTCAAGTACTCCAACCATCTCCGCTGCCTCATGTTGAGTTCCTTTTGAGAAAATAAGTACTTCAGACTCTTATGATCTGAAAACACTGTAAAGGTTTCTCCATACAAGTAATGCCTCCATATCTTTAAAGCAAACACGACTGCAGCAAGTTCCAAATCATGAACAGGATAATTATCTTCGTGCTTCCTCAACTGCCTAGAGGAATAGGCAATCACCTTCCCATGCTGCATGAGTACACAGCCTAAGCCAATACCTGAAGCATCAGTATAAACAACAAATCCTCCTTCACCAGAAGGTAAAGCCAAAACAGGTGCAGTAGTCAAACACTCCTTCAGAGTCTGAAAGCTTCGCTGACAATCATCTGACCAATCAAACTTGTTCTCCTTGCGGGTTAATCTTGTCATAGGTACTGCAATCTTGGAGAAATCTTGAATAAATCTTCGGTAATAGCCTGCCAGGCCTAGAAAACTTCTAACTTCAGTTGTACTAGTAGGCTGCTCCCAATTCTTCACTGCCTCAATCTTCGAAGGATCAACAGAAATACCTTCCTTGGTGATAATATGTCCGAGAAAGGACACTTCTTGTAGCCAGAACTCACACTTACTGAACTTAGCATATAGCTGATGATCTTTCAATAGTTGCAATGCCATTCTCAGATGCTCAGCATGCTCCTCCTCATTCTTAGAATAAATCAGGATGTCATCAATAAAGACTACGACCCATTGATCAAGATAGGGCCGAAATACATCGTTCATCAACTGCATGAAAGCTGCTGGAGCATTCGTTAGATCAAAAGGCATAACGACAAATTCAAAATGACCATACCTGCTGCGGAAAGCTGTTTTATAAATATCCTCTTCCTTAATCCGCAACTGGTGATATCCAGATCGAAGATCGATCTTAGAGAAATATTGAGCTCCCGCTATCTGGTCAAATAACTCGTCAATCCTCGGCAAGGGATATTTATTCTTGACAGTTTGCTGGTTTATTTGCCGATAATCAATGCACAACCTCATCGAACCATCTTTCTTCCTGACGAATAACACAGGGGCTCCCCATGGAGAAGTACTAGGACGAATAAAACCCTTCTCGAGTAATTCCATCAGTTGCTGCTTCAGTTCCCTCAGTTCCGCAGGAGACATACGATAAGGAGCCTTAGAAATAGGAGCTGTGCCAGAAATAAGATCAATAGAAAAGATAACTTCCCGCTCAGGCGGAAGTCCTGCTAGTTCCTCTGGAAAGACATCAGGAAAATCTCGGACAACAGGAATGTCCTTAATCTCCATCTGCTGCTCAGGAGTTGCACAAACAAAGGCTAGAAAAGCCTCACACCCATGCCTTAAAAGCTTATCAGCTCGAAGAGCCGAAATGAGTGGTACGGAGTTATGGTGCTTGACTCCTGTAAAAGATAAACCAGAATGTCCAGTAAAAGTCACTGAGCTAGAACTACAGTGAACATTGGCCTCATACTTAGCCAACCAATCTGCTCCTAGGATTACATCATAATCCTTCATATCCATGCAGACCAAATCTGCTGGAAAGTTCTGTTCACCAATCATAACCTTACTAGAAGGATAGAAATACAGGATTGTTGATCTAGTGCCAATAGGGGTTGAAATCTCTAACGGAGTATTCATCAAAACAGGTTCCACAGCTAATGACTTAGCAAATCTCTGTGAAATAAAAGAATGTGTTGCACCAGTATCAAAGAGAGCAAACGCGGGCTTATCGATTATAGTAAGGGTACCTTCGACGAGTCCGCCATCATCAGAAATCCCAGTTTCATCTTCATGTAAAGCTTGAAGCTTGCCTTGTGGTTTCTTGAAGACTAGAGGTTTTGCCGGTGTAGCTTGTTCCGATATGAGAGGGCAATTGGGGATACGGTGCTCCTTGCTTCCACATCGCAAACAGGCGCCTAGCTTGCGCCAGCACTCCTCTATCTTGTGACCCGGACGATCACAATAGTTGCACACACCCTTGAATGGAACAATAGGGCCAGGCTTCTTGTCTTCATGCCTCGGCATCTTGCCCTTCCAAGATCCGGACCCGCTCCACGAACCAGGTCCACTAACTCTTCTTGGTATACCCGGGTTTGACACTCCCGGAACCCGTAGGTAATTCTTTCTTGGTGCCTTTCCCACGGATTCTCTCCGTCATTTCAAGAGTATCCTCCAGAACTTGCGCTTTCCTTACCATCTCGGAATAAGTGGAAATCTCCATCGGTGCCAATTGATTGATATAATGAAGCTTTAAACCATTGAAAAAGCGCTTCGCCTTCATCTTCTCGGTGGAAATGAGATGTGTAGCATATCGAGAAAGCCGTGCGAATTGAGCCTCATACTCTGCCACGGACAAACCTCGCTGTTTCAAGGCCGCGAACTCTGCCGCTTTCTTCTCTTGCACTCTATCGGAAAAATACTTGCTATTGAAGAATTCCTCGAACTCTTCCCACATAACTTGCCGATCTCCGAGAGTTGCCTTGATAGAATCCCACCAAGTACGTGCATCATGTTCCAGTTGAAATGTAGACAAAAGGACACGCTCCTGGTTGGTGCATTGCATAACTTCAAAGATTCTCCCCATCTCGTCTAGCCAGTGCTCGGCTTGGTCAGGGTCAGTCGAACCAGCGAATCTAGGCGGATTCATTCCGTGAAAGTTCCGGTATAGATCACCGGTGCCATGCTGTGCCGCTCCTGCCTGAGCTACTTGCTGAAGGGCCTGAGTAAGGCCTTGAACCGTACGTTGCAGGTTCCTCCATTCAGCACGATCAGCTGCCATCTACACGAGAAATAGATTACTTAGGTTCAAATAAGATAGATAATTACACGATTAAGAAACGATCTTAACCCAAGTTTCTACCCATTCTCACCAGGTCAGGTCCTAGACTTTTACAAGGTTAGGGATCTAGTGCACCTAGACACGACCAAAACTCGGTACCTGGCGGAGGTAATCGGTCCGAAGACCACTCGCGCAAGTGTGCGACCTTTCCGATAGGCGTAGCCTAACGTTCGGGCAACACCTTTTTATATACCGGTTATTGGGATGCAATGCAAGAAAACTTAAACTTAGGGAACCTAGGAATGTGAAACCTAGGGCTCTGATACCAACTAAACTGTCACGCCCCGAACAAGGCGGAAATATCGGGACGTACAGTTAGGGACAAGCTGGCAAGAGAGGGAACTAAATCTAAAACAATACACAAGTGCTACAAGATGGAAATGCTAAATGATCATTAATAAACCACGACTAATACAATAATCCTCAAGTTCAACTTAATACAACTGGAATAATCAACCACTAAAACTCAATAACAAACTGAAACTAAATGATCTCCAAACACAACTAACAATAACACACTGCTAACACACTAGAACTGATACACTCAAGACATCACTCCTGCCCTTCCCCATCGGTAAGCGCGTCACCTGAAAAGCCTGGAAAAGGGGGAAACAACGGGGTGTGAGCTAACGCTCAGTAGGAAGTAACAGACATGTATAAGTGATTAACAGTTTAATTACATTTTCAAAATGTCATGCTACAAATGATAAAAACAATAAAAAAGATAACGATGATATCACGAAACGAAATTCAAAGATCTTGCAAGGTCAAGAAATATAATGAATAGAATAGTAAGACAAGAATTTATTACAGGAGATAACGATAAAAAGTTGGCCATATCAAGTCGATTCAAGTCATGTCAAGCACGTATGTAATTTCATTTCCACGTCCAAGTAATGAGCAAGTACAGTAACCACAAGTAGAGTATAGAACAGTGACGAGTGGAAAGTGAAAAGTAGCAGAAAGTAATGTAGAGAGTAGTGGAGAGAGTAGTGGAGAGAGTAGTGGACAGTCCTAGATTTAACACATGTCAAGTACTGGTGCCAAATGCCACACCTAGTCATTCACCTCCCAGGGGTACACGTAGTGTTCGGGCGCTCTTCCCAGGACTAGACCGAGCCCTTAATTGTTTGCCAGGCATTGATTTCTTTGGATCAAAGATCTCACGAATCTAGACTTCCACAGTTTATGGCCAGAATTCCAAGGTTTAAACTAAGTAGCAATAACAACTTCAAGTAGGAAGGAGATTCATTTCCAGAATTTCAAGGTAAGTATAATCATCCAGGAGATTGAAATCAAGTCACAACAAGAGTTAATCGTGCTGCGCTACTGTACAACAGCAGCAATCAAACAAGCTAATCAACATATTAATCCTAATCATCAAGTTAAGATATCATGATTTAACCATTATCATTTGCATTAAGACAATTGCCAAGAAGCTGATTCAAGATGATAAGGCAAAGAACAACTCCCACAGGAGTGAAATAGAATGCATTAACAGAGATTTAGTTACACCATTAACCACTAATTATGTGGGTTTCTATTTAATCTTGTATGCATTGAAAATGAAGATGATAAACGGTGTGTTTTTACACTAAGTTTGCATGTATGGACCAATGTTAATTGAAACTAAAAAGGGTACATGACTAGGTCATTAGTTCCTCAAAAATGTAGTTTTCAAAGTGTTTAGGTTGAATGGTTTGATTCCCCGATGATCCGGATTGATCCCCGGGTCAAATCATCAAAAAAAAACGGGTTTACAATGCATGGGTCGACCCTTTAGGTCGACCCCTGGAAAAATTCCAGGGATGGGTCGACCCCTGGGTCGACCCCTGCAATCCTGGCTGCATGGGTCGACCCAATGGGTCGACCCCTGCAGGCTGTGGGTCGACCCATTGGGTCGACCCATGCAAGGCAGCATTGCTGCTTGCAGGGTTTGAAATGGGTCGACCCGTGGGTCGACCCCTTGATTTCCAGACCCAAAAAGGCCTAAAAAAAAACATGAAAACTCCATGAATTGGGGTCTAAATGTATTGGGATTATAACCATAGACTCTAGGGTCATTAATATGCATCTTGGGGTCATGAAACACAATTTTAAATCACGAATTTCGATAGGAATCCAATGAAATAAATCCTATTCTATGAAGAACACAAGTGAAGTCTAGCTTGCTAGCATGCTTCTAATAACACACAAAATACTCTAGACATGATCTATAAAAATTAGGGATTTTGATGTCAAAAGAAAGCTAACATGCTATTGATTACATTCATGTATGTTAATTAGAAATTGGGCTGTTATCACCTACCTCAAATTGAAGAAGGAACTCGAAACCTAGAATGAAGAACAACTTGACAGCACCTCACTAAAACTTCGATATCTCCACGGATACCTAATGAAAATTGGGGCTTTTGCCACCAATGGAAAGAGCTCGATGAGAGGTACAATTTGCTATACTCATGATCAAGATTTGGTTGAGAATTCCTACCTCAATAGATTGATCAAAGAAGGATGAAGGGAAGCCAACGGCCTACTGACCGACCTCCACAAATCGAACTAGATCTCTCCAGATCCGAAATTTCAGCGAACCCCACAGCAGCCAAATGAAAGAAGACTCGTAGGGCTTCATTTTGATAGCTCATAGAGCTTTTGGAGCCTTCTGAATTGGGAGTATTTGCTGCTGCAAGCTACGAGTTTAGAAACGGCGCCGAAATCCTTGACTTGACCAAACTATGTCGGCATCATGTTTTGAGACTAAGTTTACCTCAAATTGATTGAGGGTAAAAGTTCCTTTATGTAATACCTTTCATTTGCCTCTGGAATCACCCCATTTGGTTGAGAATCAAGCTCGAATTTGATGTTCAAAGTTTGGGTGAATAGTAAATTCGAATTTGGGTTAGGTGGGTTATAAGTCAGGCTTAAACCACTGATTAGGGCTAGATAATGATTTAATTAGGCTTACTCCAAGAAGATAAAAGTGTTAGTCGAAGCATCTATTATTTAATTACTATTTTTATGAATTTTTATATGTTAGATAAAATTCCATTTCTACTATTCCGTAATTAATTAAATATTAAGTTCGGAAGAATTAGTTCGCTAATTCGGCTTAATAAACGATTGTATTAGGCTTAATTGTAGAAGACAAAGTTGATAAACAAAATTAATTCTACAAGATGTGATTTTTGGGGATTTTTAGAAAATAGTAGAAAAATGACTTATTCTATTAATTAATTAATTAATCTAATTAATTTGGATAATTCTCATTAATTTCGAATAACTTCAAATAAATTCCAAGTAATTACAAATAACTTTCTAAATAAATTTATAAAGAATTTGGGGTCTTACAGGCTCTCCAGCTCCCTCTCGTTATCCTCCCCTCCTATCTCCGTCACCGACAGTCGTGGATAGGAAGGGAAAGCAAAAGCAAGGTGGGGCCCCGCCTCAGCCTCGTTACATCTCTTCAGCGGATGGGCCATTGGGTCCTCCTCACCTACCTGTTGACACGATCCGAAGTACAAAGAAGGCATCTTCAGAGTCTTCAGTGGCTTCGATTCAAGTGGCGGGCCCACCACCACAAGGCTCTTCCATTCCTCAGAGTTAGGATAATTATGCAGAGCGACAACGTCATGCAATGTCGTCAGTTGCCGCTGGGCCCAGCTCTCAGCATGGTTGCAAAGGCAAGGCTAAGGTGCGGGACGACCAGTGCACCTCTCTGTCCGCTTCTCAACAAAAGCCGTTGCCACCACGGCTAAGGCATCAAACCGCGCACACATCTTCGGACGCCAGCACCAGCCTCTTGACTCCTTGTAGGCTCCCATCGCCACTGTGGGTAAGGCACCAAACCGCGCACACGTCTTCGGATGCCAGTCCTAGCATTATGGCATACCAGGAATTGCCGCTCGAGGTAATCGAGCAGGCGATCAACGCCACCTTGCAGATACAACAAGCGGAAGGCACCTGGATCGAAATCCGGGTGAGGAAGAGTCACCGACCTCGCCCTGCAAAGACATCAGCTCGGAGATATCCTCATCAGGATTTGTCAACTCCGGCTCTGGCACCTGTCCCTCCTACTCCCTTGGAGACGGCTATCGCCAAGAGACAAGAGAAAAATAGGAGGAAGAACCACAAAAGGCGGCTCAAGAAACAAGCAGAACAAGCCCCCACCCGACAATCTCCGGCTGAGCCAATGCCTCTCCAAAGGCTCCAACGGCTCATTGATGACCTGGAGGAATACGTTCCTCCTCGTCCTACCGGTGCTCTCCCACTAGACAGCTACATCCCTTGGGAAGAAATGCAAAAACAAGCCCGCCTCAGGAATTGGGTCCAAGAGATGATCCAAAAGCTCAAGAACGGCGAGAGGCTCGTGATCCCTGACGAGCTCTCCTTGTGCTACAAAGATGAGGAGATCACCACAGAGCAGCTGGAATAAATGCTTCGACGCTGCACATGCAACATGGTGGCCATCCCACCTCCTGACAATATCAACACTTCTCGGCAGGGCGAGCCAGTAGCCTCCCGGACAAGACAAAGGGCTACCGCCCCTCTTGGGCTACAGCCAGCTTCCTAACACACCGGTCGTGGCCGAGGTCATGGCCGGGGACGCGGTAGAGGCAGTGGGAGGACTCCCGAACTACCTCCTCACCCGTCCACCTTCGACCCGAAACGAGTCATCCTCTTTCGAGGGGACGAGCCAGCTCCCATCCCGGAAGTAGAAATTCAGGGCGGACCCGATATCTTTGATCCTTCCGGCATTGATGAGACTACTGCCAGTCTCCCAGCCCCTACGCTAGTACCAGCGTCTGCAGCTGAGCGAGCGGGACCGTCCGGCAACGACGAGCCAGCCCGCCAATCACCCCCAGAAGAGCCGTCATTGGCATCCCTGTTCCATGAGTCCGCTGCGATAGGTCTAGAGGGGGGTGAATGGACCTTTACCCGTTAAAAATTAAGGATTAAAAATTAAGTTTAGATCTCAAACATGAGTTTCCGAATTAGAGCACAATGGTCAAACACTAATCGCAGAACGAACTGCTTGGAGGATAGGGAAGGATCGGCCTAAACAAGCATCTACCGAATATCCAAGCCCAGAAGAGAAAAACAAGCACACGGCACGGGGATTTTTAGGTGGTTCGGTCCTCCAAACCTACATCCACTCCACACTCAAACTGAGTGTGGCTTCACTAACAGCTGGGCAACACAGCTTGCCAACAAACGCTGATACACAGCTTACCCAGGGGAACAACCTCCCCTCTTCCTCCTACTCGGAGGGAACCACTAGCAACCCATGGTCACTAGAAACCAGAGACTCACGTCTCTCTTCCTCTATACCAAGAGGGAACCCCACTGGTAGCAGTCCCACTACCAGTGAACCAGCCAGTAGCAACCTACTGCCGGCAACCCACCAGAGGCCTAGCCTCTCTTCCTCCAGACCAGGAGGGAACCCACTAGTGACTCCCCGTCACTAGCAAACCAGAGGTCTAAGACCTCTCTTCCTCCAACCGGAGGGACCCCTTGACTTGCAAGCCACAAGCCAAGGACCGGAGGACAAGCCTCCCTTCCTCTAAACCAGAGGGAACCCTCAAGTGACAACCTGCCACTTGCAACCTGGAGATCAGATCTCCCTTCTCCTGTACCACCAGGAGAAACCCGATCCCCAACAGGGCAATCGAAAGAACAAGACTAAACAAGGTAGCAAAAAGAAAAATAAGAAAACATGAAAATGACAGCGACATAAGCTGGAAATAAAACGCAAGATATATAGCTCTCAATGAGCATAGTCGTTCTGGATTTGATCCACGAACAGACTGATCAGATCCTCAGTAAAGCTCTCTCTCCTCTTCTTTTCTTCTTCTTCTTTCTCCTTCAGTTTCTGCTCTCTCTTTTTCTTCTCTTCTTTCTCTCATTTTTCAGGATCGAAGGACTCTCTGCTTTTCTGCTCTTTCTTCTATATCTTTCTCTTTTTCGATCATACTCCATCTGAAGACGAAGGTTTCTATTTATATCAGCAGCAGCAGCAGATCCGGTTCAGAATGCGTGTGCCTCCCACGCTTGATCCAGAACCTTCTTGCCACGTGTCCTTATCGGATTGGTTCCTCTAGCATTGGATCACGTGCTGCCCAGACACTGAGGAGTAATCTTCCTCGGATCCCTGCAAGCAGATTAATTACATTAATGCTCAGGGTTCGCTATATGTAGCTGAGATAAGTTGGTTGGCCATAAGAACAAAGAACTGCACGAGATATATGATAACAAAATGAGGTGCACTATACTGTGACTGACACGAGGTACATTAGATGAGTTTAGCATGAGATAACACGAGAACGACATGAAGTACACGAGAATACAGCTAACACAACAATGAAGACGACACGAAGTCAGATGAAGACAGCATGAGGTGAGAAGAAGATAACACAGAGTGAAGCAATAGAAAGACACGCGATCAGAAGAGACCAGGACGAAAATAGAAGGAAGCAACACGGAGATACAAATACAAAGATAATACGAAGACATGAATACAAAGACAACACGAAGACACGAATACAAAGACAACACGAAGACACGAATACAAAAGACAACACGAAGACACGTAGTGAAACAACACTTGAAAACACAAGAAAAACAACTCGAGCACACAATAGCTCGAATGAACGACTCGAAGACGAGGCGACATGAGTTGAAAACAACACGAAGACGAAAACAGAAACTGACACGAGGTGAGGTCACAAAGCGACAAAGACACGAGGTCTAGGAAACACGACACGAAGACATGAGATAGACACGTCTTCAACAACACGTGATGAAACGGTGGAAGCAGAAGAACAACTCGAGGAACTACAGTAATTGACACAAAGACACAAGAGCAAACATAGAGGACTGACTCGAGATGAGCAACTAAGTGCTAACGACACGAGGTTCATACAGAAGCAACTCGAAGTTCATCAGAACAATTCGAGCTGCTTCAGAAGAATCAGCACGAAGTCAATCAGCACACAACTTAACACAACACGAGGTACGAAAGGACGACACGGCGTGTTGAAAACACAAACAGTACTAAAACTAAAACGACACGAAGGCAAACAGTACAACACGAGGTGTTATACACAAACATGACGAAGTTCCAACCAACACGAAGACAGTCCCTGAAAATACCTGAAGTGAAATGAAGGTTTATTCTTCACAGAAAAATATTCTTTGTTCACTTTCACAGAAAAATATTTTTGTTAATTTTTCATAGAGAAATATTTTTGAACACCACTAAGACTTATAGTGTTTTCATCATCAAAACATGTAAAGATTCAACAAGACTCAACAATCTCCCCCTTTTTGATGGATGGCAACACTATGAGTCTTGAGTCTTTGCAGAAAAAAAAAATTCAGCCTTTCCAAGGCTAAACAAACATTAGCACCATTATTAAACATTTTTAAAGTGTCAAATAACCATTCTCAATGAATAACAAACATTCTCAACGAGCTAGCAAAGGCCTGATTTCTCCCCCTTTGTCATCATCAAAAAGAAGGAAACAATAAGGATGCAACAATGCAAATGATATGAAATTTAATTAATAAGTCCAAGAGTGTGAGAGAGAAAGCCTCAAAATGGGTAACAAGATACATAGCATTGTCTTTTCAAGAAAAATGTCTGGCATGTCTGCTAGAAGGGCCACGCGGCCTGCCATGTGGTGGTCTCCCCCTTGGAGAAGCAGAGGTATATTCTTGAGGTGGAGTTCTGCTAGAAGAAGCTTGACCAGGTGCTGAACCCAAGGTAGACTGAAATTCCTTTAGGTCATTTGACAGTTCAGCTAGCCAATACACCACAGCGCTTCTGACATGTGCCACTTCAGAAATGATGTCGTCTTGGCGAATATTAACAGTTTCATATCTGTCAGTCAGAATTGTCATTTCTGTTAAGAAGGCGACCAATTTATCATAGATCTGCTGAACACCTGGACCTAGGGCACTGGATGACTTCTTCAAAACTTCTAAAGATGTTCTGATCTCAAAGCAGTGATCTATAATGTTGGTAGATAGTTTGAAGGAGGAAATTTGAACATCTTGTAACTCACGCAGTGCTTTTGCTATCTTTGAACAAACCTCCTGCAAACCTTGCATCAAGGATCTGTTGGCATCATCTGAAGCCTTTTTGTTGAGTAGGAACCTTTTCCATTCAGTGAGGAGAGATATCTCAAGCTTCAGTAGCCTAGAATGTACTTGATTGATGTTGAGAGTGACATATTTGAGCAGATCATCTAATTTCTTATCTTGTTTCTGCATCTGCTGAGTCAAGTTTATGAGGAGTTCTTCAATGTTGGGTGCCCGAGCAGATTCAATGTTGGGCGCCTGTGCAGATAGAAGTCTAGGTGGACCTAGAGGTGTACCAAAAAATTCTTGCACCGGCGGTTGGTTGTCTACTGCTGGAGCCTGATCTTCAACTTCAGCTTGTGTGTCTTTGACAGGAACTATAATTTCAGGTTCCTCTTCCTCATTTGAAGATTCGGTATCCAATTCTATGACAGGAACTTTTTCTTGACTGTTATCCCCTCTATCTTCCATGAGATCATGATCTGCAGGGCTGTCAACAGGTGCCTGTTCAAGACTTTCAGATGTAACCAAGTTGGTAGCCTCTTCCAAGCTTTTCTCTACAGTCTCTCTTAGAATCACATTAACAAAATCAGCAAGTTCTTGATCAGTACTTTCTTGCTCTTTAGCTGGCTGTTCCACGGGCAATATCACCTCTTCAGATGTCTTCCCAAAAGAATCAAATAGACCATCAATATTTGCATCTAGATCAGTCTGAATACTTTCTTCAGACAACCTGATTTCTTCAGATGCAACCTCAACTAGCCTCTGAAAGGAAAAAGATACTTCAGTGAGTGCAGCAGACGTAATAGACTGTGGTTGTTCAGCTGGTGTATCCTGTACAGCAATCTCAGAAACTAATTGCACACCAGTTTGAGCTAAGTCTTGAGATTGTTCCAGATGCTCCCCCTGAGTTTGTGATTCCTTGACTTTCTGGGCCTTAACTTGCCCCACCATTGAAGAGCCCTCCAAGCCCAAAAACACTGAAACAAAATTCATATTAAATATGTTTCGGGCCTTAACTTCAGATGCAGCCTCTCCATCCAAGTAAATCTCTGAATACTTGAAGATGTCTGTCAGATGGGCGGCATAGGGAAGGTGTCTCTTGGATCCAATACATCCCTTCATGACAGTAAAAATGATTTCTGGCAAACATATCTTTACATTCTGAATTAGACAAAACAGTAGAAACCTCTGTGTGTCTGTGATTCTACCCCTAGCTCTAGTCTGTGGTGTGACTATAGAAGTAATTATGTTTTGAAGGAGCTTGTGAAGAGGAGGAAATGATGAGGTTTGGAAAGCTTTCAGCTTCACTTGCCCCTTGTCAAGGATGTTACTGGGTTTACCAGTAATAACCGAAAACGCCTCATGCAGACTGTATCTGTACCCTCTCTCCACCTCTCCCTTTTCTGAAATACTTAGAGCTTCATGGAGAGAGTTGCATGTCACTGTTATCTCAACCCCTTTAACAGTCGAAATCAATGCAGACTTATCTCGGCTCAACAACAAGTTGTTGTAAAATTCCATCACCAGGCTAGGGTAGAATACCCTGTGATCTTCCAAAAATTTCCTCCATTCCTGAAACTCGAAGATCTTCAAGAGTTCTGGAAACTTCAGGACCATGGATTCATCACCGAAATCAACTATCCTAGGAGGAATGATTTTACCACTCTCTAAAAATACGGTAGACTGGGAAGGCCTGGTACCGTGCTCTGAAGACATTCCCGCAGCAGCTTCTGATTCTAGACAATGTTGCTGCTTGGACGGAGGCTCCTCAGCAGTTTCCTTTCCTTTCCTCTTCCTTTCAACCTGAGCGGCGGATGCTTGCTGATCCATTTGCCAAGACTCCTAGAGTATCAACTCTCTCTTGTCGGTTGCTACTGGAAGTGAAGCTAGGCCCAAGAGAGGAAGAGATCTCTGTGGGGAAAGGAAGTGAGCGGGAAAAGATAGAGATGAGTTTGAAGGAACACTCAAGGTGGAGTGGCACGAAGATGAATAGGAAGCGGCAAGGGGAAACGAGGGTTTGTGGATGAAGGCGTGTGAAACAAGAAGGGTTTTGTCGGGTTGCTTTTCACTCTTATCAAACTTTTTCTGGAAATACCCAAACTACCCTCAGTCATGATGTAACACAGCCATTGCCTGTTAAAGTTTGCCCTTCAATATATGGACTAGTTATATTCTTCCAAATTCCATGTTCAGTTACCTCAAGATATTAAATCAACATGATCACAAAATTAGCTGTTAAAGTTGCTTAACCTAGAGAGAGTCACGATTAAATTACTCCTTATGTTTGTCAAGCAAAGAAATAACACATCGATGTCAAGCAGATTTCATTTCTTCATTTAATGGACAGGAGAAGGCATACAGGGTCAACCAATTTGTTGAGCACAAGGTAGAATAGTCCCTTTTTACACAAGGAGACATGTTTATCAGACACCAGAAACCCTGGTTACTCAGGACGGACTACCTTTCTGCCAATCAAAGCCAATGAAATTTTTCTTTGTTGACTTTTCCCTTTTTTTTATTATTTTAACATTTCTATACAGAGATAGCTAGTTGTATCATGACAGAAACTCTGGACTTCTCTGATCTAGAGTGTCTATTTCTCCACAAAAGCCATTGCTCTGCCACAAAGAATGGCGTATTCCCTGGTGGCACTTCTCATGATTTTAGACAAAAGACAGATATCTTACTTAACACAATTTTTATCTCACAGCTCTCTTCACATAAGTTTCAGTTAAATCAAGATCCTCAACAAGTTTTTCTCATTTAACAGGAAGTTTTATAATATGTTGACCAACACTTGAGAGGATAACTTAGAAGGATCAAGGACCAAATATAACCCCCATACATTGAAGTTCTTTATTAACAGGTGTAAGTTGTTACACTAGATATTGGGTGGTTTAAGGTATACAGATCACATCTGATAAGAGCAAGAAGACTGTAAGAAAAAAAATTTCTTTGAGAGAATTTCTGAACCAAAAGTGATAGGAGAGAGATAAGAAGGTGGCAGACCGAATGGAGAGAGATGAGATGAGCAGCACTCCTATCAGTAAGCCAACAAGTGAGAGATCACTCAAGACATTAAGCACCAAGGACGCTTATAAATATAATATTCTTGAAGAAGTTCTGTCTCACATCCAGAGAAGCTCTTGGGCAATAAACTGCAACCTCATGAGATGACAGATCTTAACACCACATTAACTGCATCGGCTGACAAGATTCTTCAGAAACCAAATGGCCTGTCAAACTCCTTTTCAGCCCACTCAAGGACATCTCACACACGACTCTTAGAAGTATTAATTATTTATTGAATGCAGTGTTTGCCATGAAAATTAAACATGTGAGTTTGTGAATCATGCACATACAGGCTCCCCTGATCAGCAGAATGACCCATGGTACTAGGCGGAGCACTTGGTCTGAAAGACCACCTCACACATAGTAAGCACCTCAGGACAGATTTCCCTGCCTTTTGATAGCTTACTATTTGATATATCATAGTGGTCAAACATGATAATCAACGGGCATGGCAGACTAGAGAGGTTGTTCTAATCATGATAATTCTGTCTAGTCCAAAATAGGCAGTTTATATGAACAACAACAAACATCATTCTGATGGATTGGAGATTGAATTCAGATTAGGAGGGAAGCAGTAAATTTACCTGGAGCATTCAGACATGGGGTCCTTTTATGTGCCCTGGTTTATTACCCCTTTATTCCATCCAAGGCACACCTGCAAAGCAAAGTTATTTTGCACAAACAGGTACCCAAGAAGTCTTGGGTCCTGACATGACAGTATTACTTCTAGCAAGTTTCTTCAGCACATTTTTAACTTGATAGCAAGGAGTAGCAAGGAGCAACAGCTTTTAGTACTGATTTATGCATATCCTTGTTAGCATGAATCCTATGTGCATAAACATGAGACTCCTTGTTAACAGAATAAGCATTCTGTTTGCCAAAATCAGTTTCGTTTTGATATCCTGCCAGCCAACAGGTTGCAATCTTGTGACCTGGCTTCCCACATTTGAAGCACTCATTGTGCTTGCCTCTAAAGACATTTCTACCAAAAGCATTTTTATTCGCAGGGAGATTAACAGTTTTAGAATTGAGTTTTCTACCCTGAGCATGCCAGCAGTCCTTGACTGCATGGCCATGCTTCCCACAATGGGAGCAGAAAGGAGACTCTCTCCTATAAGATCTTGCCCAACATTCAGTGACCTTATGCCCAAGCTTGTTACAATTAAAACATCTGACATGCTGGTTCGGAGAAGCAGTTTTGTTGATATTAAGAGCATGTTGGTTAGCATAAAATTTAGCATGATGTGGGAGTGATTTTTTCTTTCCATTAGTAAACCAACATTGAGCAAGGGTGTGGCCTAATCTACCACAATGCGAACATTCCCTTTTCTTTGAATGAACATCAGGATTTCTATCACGATATTTCCTAGCATCCATATCATCCTTTTCCATCAATCTACATTCATGCATCAAATGGCCAATTCTATGGCAGTAGTAACATGACATTTTCTTTTTTTGAACCTCATGATTTCTGTCATGAGTTTTCCTAACATGCATTTTACTAGTATTCATGTCATCTTTTCCTTTCAGTTTGCATTCATGTATTTGATGACCAGCTTTATGACAATTAAGGCATGACATAGGTTTCTTGTTAGCATGGGATTTAAAGTCAGGATGCATGTATGTAGTAGAATCCACTTTGTTCTTCCCTTTTTGTTCTACTGTTGTCTTCAGACTTCTTTGAGCAGTGAATTGAAATACAGAAGGACTGGCTAGGCTAGCAGATGCAACATCTGAAACAGCAGAAGTTTGAATCTTATTTTCAAAACTCTTTTTCTTTGTTGAGTTATAGCCCAACCCTTCTTTTTGAAAATTGACTTTAACACCTAACAATCTGTCCAGATTTTCTTGTCCTTCCACAAATTTTGACAAGGATTTCTTCAAGTCTTCTATTTCATTTTCCAGAGAAACAATGTGTATTTCATAACTGGCAATCTCTTGTTCATTGCAGTTTACACATTCACTTAGCACCTTGTTTGCGATTTTATAGTCCTCAATTTCATTTTCCAGATTACTCAGTTTATCAGAATCTTCAATGCAAATAGTTTTTCCTTTTTCTAAGGTTAGAAGTCTCTCAGACATACTACTGTTCAACATTTTCAATTTTTCAATTTCTCCCTTGAGCTTGTCATTCTTGACCAATTCATTTATTATCTGATCTTCACACGGTGGTTCAAATTGTTGATTAGATTCAGATTTTTCAGTTAACAGTTTGTTTTCTTGTTCAAGGTTTTTAATTTTCTGAACATTTTCTTCAATGATTTTCCTGAGAGAGTCATTTTCAGATTTAAGTTCATTCAGTTTTGAATTAATAGATTCTTGATTCTTTTTCTTTAACAATTTAATTTGACTCTCAAGCTTACGAATCTCAGCTATGGAAGCATCATTTGTTTGTTCCAATTTTAAACAGTTTTGACATGAAGAGGAATTTGCACTGGTTAACCTAGTACTCTTTCTCAGTTTCTTATGTTCTCTTTTTAAATTTTCATATAGCCCCAACAAGTCAGCATAGCTATTTTCCCAATCATCCATAGTATAATGTTGAAAAGGGTTTACCTGATCATCATTGTCCTCTTCATTACTTTGATTGTTGCTGTGATCAGTCCCATTGGCCATCATGCAGGCGTCCTTCTTTGATTCGAAGGCTATTTTCAGTTGGTCCAAGATTTCAGTGGCTGACCTGCAATGATAAAAACATGAATGTAAAGCTTTGTCAGTGGCAGCCTTCAGAATTTCCATAGCCTTCTCGTTTTGATCACACATGTATCTATCATTGTCAGTCCATTTGGACATTTTCTTTGGCAGTTTGTGTGGACCATGTGAAATGAACTTCCACATATCCAGATCACGTTGTTTAACATAGGTACGCAGACTTCTAAGCCACAACTTAAATCCAGAACCACTAAAGATCGATGGGTGCTTCATTGAAATCAGTTCAGGAGTAAAACCAAGCAGTAAGTCCAAAACAGAAATGCACCTATCAGACCAGCAGGATCCCCTACAGATCATTGAATCTGGAGATATAGGGAACCTGGCTCTGATACCAATTGATAGGTCCAGAGGGGGGTGAATGGACCTTTACCCGTTAAAAATTAAGGATTAAAAATTAAGTTTAGATCTCAAACAGGAGTTTCCGAATTAGAGCACAATGGTCAAACACTAACCGCAGAACGAACTGCTTGGAGGATAGGGAAGGATCGGCCTAAACAAGCATCTACCGAATATCCAAGCCCAGAAGAGAAAAACAAGCACACGGCACGGGGATTTTTAGGAGGTTCGGTCCTCCAGACCTACATCCACCCCACACTCAAACTGAGTGTGGCTTCACTAATAGCTGGGCAACACAGCTTGCCAACAAACGTTGATACACAGCTTACCCAGGGGAACAACCTCCCTTCTTCCTCCTACTCGGAGAGAACCACTAGCAACCCACGGTCACTAGAAACCAGAGACTCACGTCTCTCTTCCTCTATACCAAGAGGAACCCCACTGGTAGCAGTCCCACTACCAGTGAACCACCCAGTAGCAACCTACTGCCGGCAACCCACCAGAGGCCTAGCCTCTCTTCCTCCAGACCAGGAGGGAACCCACCAGTGACTCCCCGTCACTAGCAAACCAGAGCTCTAAGACCTCTCTTCCTCCAACCGGAGGGACCCCTTGACTTGCAAGCCACAAGCCAAGGACCGGAGGACAAGCCTCCCTTCCTCTAAACCAGAGGGAACCCTCAAGTGACAACCTGCCACTTGCAACCTGGAGATCAGATCTCCCTTCTCCTGTACCACCAGGAGAAACCCGATCCCCAACAGGGCAATCGGAAGAACAAGACTAAACAAGGTAGCAAAAGGAAAAATAAGAAAACATGAAAATGACAGCGACAGAAGCTGGAAATAAAATGCAAGATATATAGCTCTCAATGAGCATAGTCGTTCTGGATTTGATCCACGAACAGACTGATCAGATCCTCAGTAAAGCTCTCTCTCCTCTTCTTTTCTTCTTCTTCTTTCTCCTTCAGTTTCTGCTCTCTCTTTTTCTTCTCTTCTTTCTCTCGTTTTTCTGGATCGAAGGACTCTCTGCTTTTCTGCTCTTTCTTCTATATCTTTCTCTTTTTCGATCATACTCCATCTGAAGATGAAGGTTTCTATTTATATCAGCAGCAGCAGCAGATCCGGTTCAGAATGCGTGTGCCTCCCATGCTTGATCCAGAACCTTCTTGCCACGTGTCCTTATCGGATTGGTTCCTCTAGCATTGGATCACGTGCTACCCAGACACTGAGGAGTAATCTTCCTCGGATCCCTGCAAGCAGATTAATTACATTAATGCTCAGGGTTCGCTATATGTAGCTGAGATAAGTTGGTTGGCCATAAGAACAAAGAACTGCACGAGATATATGATAACAAAACGAGGTGCACTATACTGTGACTGACATGAGGTACGTTAGATGAGTTTAGCACGAGATAACACGAGAACGACACGAAGTACACGAGAATACAGCTAACACAACAACGAAGACGACACGAAGTCAGATGAAGACGGCATGAGGTGAGAAGAAGATAACAAAGAGTGAAGCAATAGAAAGACACGCGATCAGAAGAGACCAGGACGAAAATAGAAGGAAGCAACACGAAGATACAAAAACAAAAGAAACATGAAGACATGAATACAAAGACAATACGAAGACATGAATACAAAGACAACACGAAGACACGAATACAAAAGACAACACGAAGACACGTAGTGAAACAACACTTGAAAACACAAGAAAAACAACTCGAGCACACAATAGCTCGAATGAACGACTCGAAGACGAGGCGACACGAGTTGAAAACAACACGAAGATGAAAATAGAAACCGACACGAGGTGATGTCACAAAGCGACAAAGACACGAGGTCTAGGAAACACGACACGAAGACATGAGATAGACACGTCTTCAACAACACGTGATGAAACGGTGGAAGCAGAAGAACAACTCGAGGAACTACAGTAATTGACACGAAGACACAAGAGCAAACATAGAGGACTGACTCGAGATGAGCAACTAAGTGCTAACGACACGAGGTTCATACAGAAGCAACTCGAAGTTCATCAGAACAATTCGAGCTGCTTCAGAAGAATCAGCACGAAGTCAATCAGCACACAACTTAACACAACACGAGGTACGAAAGGACGACACGGCGTATTGAAAACACAAACAGTACTAAAACTAAAACGACACGAAGGCAAACAGTACAACATGAGGTGTTATACACAAACATGACGAAGTTCCAACCAACACGAAGACAGTCCCTGAAAATACCTGAAGTGAAATGAAGGTTTATTCTTCACAGAAAAATATTCTTTGTTCACTTTCACAGAAAAATATTTTTGTTAATTTTTCACAGAGAAATATTTTTGAACACCACTAAGACTTATAGTGTTGTCATCATCAAAACATGTAAAGATTCAACAAGACTCAACAATCTCCCCCTTTTTGATGGATGGCAACACTATGAGTCTTGAGTCTTTGCAGAAAAAAAATTTTCAGCCTTTCCAAGGCTAAACAAACATTAGCACCATTATTAAATATTTTTAAAGTGTCAAATAATCATTCTCAATGAATAACAAACATTCTCAACGAGCTAGCAAAGGCCTGATTTCTCCCCCTTTGTCATCATCAAAAAGAAGGAAACAATAAGGATGCAACAATGCAAATGATATGAAATTTAATTAATAAGTCCAAGAGTGTGAGAGAGAAAGCCTCAAAATGGGTAACAAGATACAGAGCATTGTCTTTTCAAGAAAAATGTCTGGCATGTCTGCTAGAAGGGCCACGCGGCCTGCCATGTGGTGGTCTCCCCCTTGGAGAAGCAGAGGTATATTCTTGAGGTGGAGTTCTGCTAGAAGAAGCTTGACCAGGTGCTGAACCCAAGGTAGACTGAAATTCCTTTAGGTCATTTGACAGTTCAGCTAGCCAATACACCACAGCGCTTCTGACATGTGCCACTTCAGAAATGATGTCGTCTTGGCGAATATTAACAGTTTCATATCTGTCAGTCAGAATTGTCATTTCTGTTAAGAAGGTGACCAATTTATCATAGATCTGCTGAACACCTGGACCTAGGGCACTGGATGACTTCTTCAAAACTTCTAAAGATGTTCTGATCTCAAAGCAGTGATCTATAATGTTGGTAGATAGTTTGAAGGAGGAAATTTGAACATCTTGTAACTCACGCAGTGCTTTTGCTATCTTTGAACAAACCTCCTGCAAACCTTGCATCAAGGATCTGTTGGCATCATCTGAAGCCTTTTTGTTGAGTAGGAACCTTTTCCATTCAGTGAGGAGAGATATCTCAAGCTTCAGTAGCCTGGAATGTACTTGATTGATGTTGAGAGTGACATATTTGAGCAGATCATCTAATTTCTTATCTTGTTTCTGCATCTGCTGAGTCAAGTTTATGAGGAGTTCTTCAATGTTGGGTGCCCGAGCAGATTCAATGTTGGGCGCCTGTGCAGATAGAAGTCTAGGTGGACCTAGAGGTGTACCAAAAAATTCTTGCACTGGCGGTTGGTTGTCTACTGCTGGAGCCTGATCTTCAACTTCAGCTTGTGTGTCTTTGACAGGAACTACAATTTCAGGTTCCTCTTCCTCATTTGAAGATTCTGTATCCAATTCTATGACAGGAACTTTTTCTTGACTGTTATCCCCTCTATCTTCCATGAGATCATGATCTGCAGGGCTGTCAACAGGTGCCTGTTCAAGACTTTCAGATGTAACCAAGTTGGTAGCCTCTTCCAAGCTTTTCTCTACAGTCTCTCTTAGAATCACATTAACAAAATCAGCAAGTTCTTGATCAGTACTTTCTTGCTCTTTAGCTGGCTGTTCCACGGGCAATATCACCTCTTCAGATGTCTTCCCAAAAGAATCAAACAGACCATCAATATTTGCATCTAGATCAGTCTGAATACTTTCTTCAGACAACCTGATTTCTTCAGATGCAACCTCAACTAGCCTCTGAAAGGAAAAAGATACTTCAGTGAGTGCAGCAGACGTAATAGACTGTGGTTGTTCAGCTGGTGTATCCTGTACAGCAATCTCAGAAACTAATTGCACACCAGTTTGAGCTAAGTCTTGAGATTGTTCCAGATGCTCCCCCTGAGTTTGTGATTCCTTGACTTTCTGGGCCTTAACTTGCCCCACCATTGAAGAGCCCTCCAAGCCCAAAAACACTGAAACAAAATTCATATTAAATATGTTTCGGGCCTTAACTTCAGATGCAGCCTCTCCATCCAAGTAAATCTCTGAATACTTGAAGATGTCTGTCAGATGGGCGGCATAGGGAAGGTGTCTCTTGGATCCAATACATCCCTTCATGACAGTAAAAATGATTTCTGGCAAACATATCTTTACATTCTGAATCAGACAAAACAGTAGAAACCTCTGTGTGTCTATGATTCTACCCCTAGCTCCAGTCTGTGGTGTGACTATAGAAGCAATTATGTTTTGAAGGAGCTTGTGAAGAGGAGGAAATGACGAGGTTTGGAAAGCTTTCAGCTTCACTTGCCCCTTGTCAAGGATGTTACTGGGTTTACCAGTAATAACCGAAAACGCCTCATGCAGACTGTATCTGTACCCTCTCTCCACCTCTCCCTTTTCTGGAATACTTAGAGCTTCATGGAGAGAGTTGCATGTCACTGTTATCTCAACCCCTTTAACTGTCGAAATCAATGCAGACTTATCTCGGCTCAACAACAAGTTGTTGTAAAATTCCATCACCAGGCTAGGGTAGAATATCCTGTGATCTTCCAAAAATTTCCTCCATTCCTGAAACTCGAAGATCTTCAAGAGTTCTGGAAACTTCAGGACCATGGATTCATCACCGAAATCAACTATCCTCGGAGGAATGATTTTACCACTCTCTAAAAATATGGTAGACTGGGAAGGCCTGGTACCTTGCTCTGAAGACATTCCCGCAGCAGCTTCTGATTCTAGACAACGTTGCTGCTTGGACGGAGGCTCCTCAGCAGTTTCCTTTCCTTTCCTCTTCCTTTCAACCTGAGCGGCGGATGCTTGCTGATCCATTTGCCAAGACTCCTAGAGTATCAACTCTCTCTTGCCGGTTGCTACTGGAAGTGAAGCTAGACCCAAGAGAGGAAGAGATCTCTGTGGGGAAAGGAAGTGAGCGGGAAAAGATAGAGATGAGTTTGAAGGAACACTCAAGGTGGAGCGGCACGAAGATGAATAGGAAGCGGCAAGGGGAAACGAGGGTTTGTGGATGAAGGCGTGTGAAACAAGAAGGGTTTTGTCGGGTTGCTTTTCACTCTTATCAAACTTTTTCTGGAAATACCCAAACTACCCTCAGTCATGATGTAACACAGCCATTGCCTGTTAAAGTTTGCCCTTCAATATATGGACTAGTTATATTCTTCCAAATTCCATGGTCAGTTACCTCAAGATATTAAATCAACATGATCACAAAATTAGCTGTTAAAGTTGCTTAACCTAGAGAGAGTCACGATTAAATTACTCCTTATGTTTGTCAAGCAAAGAAATAACACATCGATGTCAAGCAGATTTCATTTCTTCATTTAATGGACAAGAGAAGGCATACAGGGTCAACCAATTTGTTGAGCACAAGGTAGAATAGTCCCTTTTTACACAAGGAGACATGTTTATCAGACACCAGAAACCCTGGTTACTCAGGACGGACTACCTTTATGCCAATCAAAGCCAATGAAATTTTTCTTTGTTGACTTTTCCCTTTTTTTTTATTATTTTAACATTTCTATACAGAGATAGCTAGTTGTATCATGACAGAAACTCTGGACTTCTCTGATCTAGAGTGTCTATTTCTCCACAAAAGCCATTGCTCTGCCACAAAGAATGGCGTATTCCCTGGTGGCACTTCTCATGATTTTAGACAAAAGACAGATATCTTACTTAACACAATTTTTATCTCACAGCTCTCTTCACATAAGTTTCAGTTAAATCGAGATCCTCAACAAGTTTTTCTCATTTAACAGGAAGTTTTATAATATGTTGACCAACACTTGAGAGGATAACTTAGAAGGATCAAGGACCAAATATAACCCCCATACATTGAAGTTCTTTATTAACAGGTGTAAGTTGTTACACTAGATATTGGGTGGTTTAAGGTATACAGATCACATCTGATAAGAGCAAGAAGACTGTAAGAAAAAAAATTTCTTTGAGAGAATTTCTGAACCAAAAGTGATAGGAGAGAGATAAGAAGGTGGCAGACCGAATGGAGAGAGATGAGATGAGCAGCACTCCTATCAGCAAGCCAACAAGTGAGAGATCACTCAAGACATTAAGCACCAAGGACGCTTACAAATATAATATTCTTGAAGAAGTTCTGTCTCACATCCAGAGAAGCTCTTGGGCAATAAACTGCAACCTCATGAGATGACAGATCTTAACACCACATTAACTGCATCGGCTGACAAATTCTTCAGAAACCAAATGGCCTGTCAAACTCCTTTTCAGCCCACTCAAGGACATCTCACACACGACTCTTGGAAGTATTAATTATTTATTGAATGCAGTGTTTGCCATGAAAATTAAACATGTGAGTTTGTGAATCATGCACATACAGGCTCCCCTGATCAGCAGAATGACCCATGGTACTAGGCGGAGCACTTGGTCTGAAAGACCACCTCACACATAGTAAGCACCTCAGGACAGATTTCCCTGCCTTTTGATAGCTTACTATTTGATATATCATAGTGGTCAAACATGATAATCAACGGGCATGGCAGACTAGAGAGGTTGTTCTAATCATGATAATTCTGTCTAGTCCAAAATAGGTAGTTTATATGAACAACAACAAACATCATTCTGATGGATTGGAGATTGAATTCAGATTAGGAGGGAAGCAGTAAATTTACCTGGAGCATTCAGACATGGGGTCCTTTTATGTGCCCTGGTTTATTACCCCTTTATTCCATCCAAGGCACACCTGCAAAGCAAAGTTATTTTGCACAAACAGGTACCCAAGAAGTCTTGGGTCCTGACATGACAGTATTACTTCTAGCAAGTTTCCTCAGCACATTTTTAACTTGATAGCAAGGAGCAGCAGCTTTCAGTACTGATTTATGCATATCCTTGTTAGCATGAATCCTATGTGCATAAACATGAGACTCCTTGTTAACAGAATAAACATTCTGTTTGCCAAAACCAGTTTGGTTTTGATATCCTGCCAGCCAACAGGTTGCAATCCTGTGACCTGGCTTCCCACATTTGAAGCACTCATTGTGCTTGCCTCTAAAGACATTTCTACCAAATGCATTTTTATTCGCAGGGAGATTAACAGTTTTAGAATTGAGTTTTCTACCCTGAGCATGCCAGCAGTCCTTGACTGCATGGCCATGCTTCCCACAATGGGAGCAGAAAGGAGACTCTCTCCTATAAGATCTTGCCCAACATTCAGTGACCTTATGCCCAAGCTTGTTACAATTAAAACATCTGACATGCTGGTTCGGAGAAGCAGTTTTGTTGATATTAAGAGCATGTTGGTTAGCATAAAATTTAGCATGATGTGGGAGTGGTTTTTTCTTTCCATTAGCAAACCAACATTGAGCAAGGGTGTGGCCTAATCTACCACAATGCGAACATTCCCTTTTCTTTGAATGAACATCAGGATTTCTATCACGATATTTCCTAGCATCCATATCATCCTTTTCCATCAATCTACATTCATGCATCAAATGGCCAATTCTATGGCAGTAGTAACATGACATTTTCTTTTTCTGAACCTCATGATTTCTGTCATGAGTTTTCCTAACATGCATTTTACTAGTATTCATGTCATCTTTTCCTTTCAGTTTGCATTCATGCATTTGATGACCAGCTTTATGACAATTAAGGCATGACATAGGTTTCTTGTTAGCATGGGATTTAAAGTCAGGATGCATGTATGTAGTAGAATCCACTTTGTTCTTCCCTTTTTGTTCTACAGTTGTCTTCAGACTTCTTTGAGCAGTGAATTGAAATACAGAAGGACTGGCTAGGCTAGCAGATGCAACATCTGAAACAGCAGAAGTTTGAATCTTATTTTCAAAACTCTTTTTCTTTGTTGAGTTATAGCCCAACCCTTCTTTTTGAAAATTGACTTTAACACCTAACAATCTGTCCAGATTTTCTTGTCCTTCCACAAATTTTGACAAGGATTTCTTCAAGTCTTCTATTTCATTTTCCAGAGAAACAATGTGTATTTCATAACTGGCAATCTCTTGTTCATTGCAGTTTACACATTCACTTAGCACCTTGTTTGCGATTTTATAGTCCTCAATTTCATTTTCCAGATTGCTCAGTTTATCAGAATCTTCAATGCAAACAGTTTTTCCTTTTTCTAAGGTTAGAAGTCTCTCAGACATACTACTGTTCAACATTTTCAATTTTTCAATTTCTCCCTTGAGCTTGTCATTCTGGACCAATTCATTTATTAAATCTGATCTTCACACGGTGGTTCAAATTGTTGATTAGATTCAGATTTTTCAGTTAGCAGTTTGTTTTCTTGTTCAAGGTTTTTAATTTTCTGAACATTTTCTTCAATGATTTTCCTGAGAGAGTCATTTTCAGATTTAAGTTCATTCAGTTCTGAATTAACAGATTCTTGATTCTTTTTCTTTAACAATTTAATTTGACTCTCAAGCTTACGAATCTCAGCTATGGAAGCATCATTTGTTTGTTCCAATTTTAAACAGTTTTGACATGAAGAGGAATTTGCACTGGTTAACCTAGTACCCTTTCTCAGTTTCTTATGTTCTCTTTTTAAATTTTCATATAGCCCCAACAAGTCAGCATAGCTATTTTCCCAATCATCCATAGTATAATGTTGAAAAGGGTTTACCTGATCATCATTGTCCTCTTCATTACTTTGATTGTTGCTGTGATCAGTCCCATTGGCCATCATGCAGGCGTCCTTCTTTGACTCGAAGGCTATTTTCAGTTGGTCCAAAATTTCAGTGGCTGACCTGCAATGATAAAAACATGAATGTAAAGCTTTGTCAGTGGCAGCCTTCAGAATTTCCATAGCCTTCTCGTTTTGATCACACATGTATCTATCATTGTCAGTCCATTTGGACATTTTCTTTGACAGTTTGTGTGGACCATGTGAAATCAACTTCCACATATCCGGATCACGTTGTTTAACATAGGTACGCAGACTTCTAAGCCACAACTTAAATCCAGAACCACTAAAGATCGGTGGGTGCTTCATTGAAATCAGTTCAGGAGTAAAACCAAGCAGTAAGACCAAAACAGAAATGCACCTATCAGACCAGCAGGATCCCCTACAGATCGTTGAATCTGGAGATATAGGGAACCGCTCTGATACCAATTGATAGGTCCAGAGGGGGGTGAATGGACCTTTACCCGTTAAAAATTAAGGATTAAAAATTAAGTTTAGATCTCAAACAGGAGTTTCCGAATTAGAGCACAATGGTCAAACACTAACCGCAGAACGAACTGCTTGGAGGATAGGGAAGGATCGGCCTAAACAAGCATCTACCGAATATCCAAGCCCAGAAGAGAAAAACAAGCACACGGCACGGGGATTTTTAGGTGGTTCGGTCCTCCAGACCTACATCCACCCCACACTCAAACTGAGTGTGGCTTCACTAACAGCTGGGCAACACAGCTTGCCAACAAACGCTGATACACAGCTTACCCAGGGGAACAACCTCCCCTCTTCCTCCTACTCGGAGGGAACCACTAGCAACCCACGGTCACTAGAAACCAGAGACTCACGTCTCTCTTCCTCTATACCAAGAGGGAACCCCACTGGTAGCAGTCCCACTACCAGTGAACCAGCCAGTAGCAACCTACTGCCGGCAACCCACCAGAGGCCTAGCCTCTCTTCCTCCAGACCAGGAGGGAACCCACCAGTGACTCCCCGTCACTAGCAAACCAGAGGTCTAAGACCTCTCTTCCTCCAACCGGAGGGACCCCTTGACTTGCAAGCCACAAGCCAAGGACCGGAGGACAAGCCTCCCTTCCTCTAAACCAGAGGGAACCCTCAAGTGACAACCTGCCACTTGCAACCTGGAGATCAGATCTCCCTTCTCCTGTACCACCAGGAGAAACCCGATCCCCAACAGGGCAATCGGAAGAACAAGACTAAACAAGGTAGCAAAAGGAAAAATAAGAAAACATGAAAATGACAGCGACAGAAGCTGGAAATAAAACGCAAGATATATAGCTCTCAATGAGCATAGTCGTTCTGGATTTGATCCACGAACAGACTGATCAGATCCTCAGTAAAGCTCTCTCTCCTCTTCTTTTCTTCTTCTTCTTTCTCCTTCAGTTTCTGCTCTCTCTTTTTCTTCTCTTCTTTCTCTCGTTTTTCTGGATCGAAGGACTCTCTGCTTTTCTGCTCTTTCTTCTATATCTTTCTCTTTTTCGATCATCCTCCATCTGAAGACGAAGGTTTCTATTTATATCAGCAGCAGCAGCAGATCCGGTTCAGAATGCGTGTGCCTCCCACGCTTGATCCAGAACCTTCTTGCCACGTGTCCTTATCGGATTGGTTCCTCTAGCATTGGATCACGTGCTGCCCAGACACTGAGGAGTAATCTTCCTCGGATCCCTGCAAGCAGATTAATTACATTAATGCTCAGGGTTCGCTATATGTAGCTGAGATAAGTTGGTTGGCCATAAGAACAAAGAACTGCACGAGATATATGATAACAAAACGAGGTGCACTATACTGTGACTGACACGAGGTACGTTAGATGAGTTTAGCACGAGATAACACGAGAACGACACGAAGTACACGAGAACACAGCTAACACAACAACGAAGACGACACGAAGTCAGATGAAGACAGCATGAGGTGAGAAGAAGATAACACAGAGTGAAGCAATAGAAAGACACGCGATCAGAAGAGACCAGGACGAAAATAGAAGGAAGCAACACGGAGATACAAATACAAAAGAAACACGAAGACACGAATACAAAGACAATACGAAGACACGAATACAAAGACAACACGAAGACACGAATACAAAAGACAACACGAAGACACGTAGTGAAACAACACTTGAAAACACAAGAAAAATAACTCGAGCACACAATTGCTCGAATGAACGACTCGAAGACGAGGCGACACGAGTTGAAAATAACATGAATACGAAAACAGAAACCGACACAAGGTGAGGTCACAAAGCGACAAAGACACGAGGTCTAGGAAACACGACACGAAGACATGAGATAGACACATCTTCAACAACACGTGATGAAACGGTGGAAGCAGAAGAACAACTCGAGGAACTACAGTAATTGACACGAAGACACAAGAGCAAA
The DNA here is from genome assembly GCA_022559845.1 of Amorphophallus konjac. Lineage (NCBI taxonomy): Eukaryota > Viridiplantae > Streptophyta > Magnoliopsida > Alismatales > Araceae > Amorphophallus > Amorphophallus konjac. The sequence continues at coordinate 90,393,675 of CM040128.1, forward strand.
CATAGAGGACTGACTCGAGATGAGCAACTAAGTGCTAACGACACGAGGTTCATACAGAAGCAACTCGAAGTTCATCAGAACAATTCGAGCTGCTTCAGAAGAATCAGCACGAAGTCAATCAGCACACAACTTAACACAACACGAGGTACGAAAGGATGACACGGCGTGTTGAAAACACAAACAGTACTAAAACTAAAACGACACGAAGGCAAACAGTACAACACGAGGTGTTATACACAAACATGACGAAGTTCCAACTAACATGAAGACAGTCCCTGAAAATACCTGAAGTGAAATGAAGGTTTATTCTTCACAGAAAAATATTCTTTGTTCACTTTCACAGAAAAATATTTTTGTTATTTTTTCACAGAGAAATATTTTTGAACACCACTGAGACTTATAGTGTTGTCATCATCAAAACATGTAAAGATTCAACAAGACTCAACACGCTGGGGATCAAAGTCAGTCTGACCCCGGTGGTAAGGGCAAGGCAGTGCAACTCCCCGATGGGGAACAGCACGGCAGTTCGCAGAAGGTTCAACCTGACATACTACCATCTCTGGAGGATGCTCGAGCCCGAGCTGACCGAAAGGTCCTCCACCAAATGAAGCGCTTCCCTGCCAGTATTTCAATTTGGGAGGCCATCGCTTGGAGTAAAGACCTAAGGGAAACTCTTATCAAAATACTCCGAGATCCAGAAGTCTATGAAGCGCATGCCGCGGAAATTAAGGCGGCTGCCTATGGAGCCTTCGCACCCACCATCTCTTTCACGGAGAAAGACATGCTGCTGTCCCCTCCCTGCCACAACCTTCCTCTCTACATGAAGGGGAAGATCAACGGGCACGATGTGAACCGGATCCTAGTGGATGCCGGTGCCGCAGTCAACATCATGCCGCTCAAGACATTCAAGTCTCTATATCTGACCCCATACCTCCAGAAGGTTCAGGCGGTTAAGATATCCGACTTCAACCAGAACACCGAGGACGTCCTTGGCCGGGTGGATGTCGACCTGGTGCTCGATGATTTCACCTTTAAGGCGACATTCTACATCATCGACTCCAACACGTCTTACAAGATGCTACTGGGCACACCCTGGTTTCATGAAAACTAGGTCGTCTCGTCGACTCTCCACCAATGCATCAAGTATGCCAAGGATGGGGAGCAACACAAGGTCTTTGCAGACATGTCACCATTCACACCGGCGGAATGCAACCTAGCCGACGATGCGCTCTACTTCAAAGGGATTAGTCTGTACCCTGTGATTAAGAGCAAAAGCAACTGCTGGCTCTCAGAGGAAGATGACGATGATCTCTTCTCTGTCGACAAGGAAAAGGCCAAGCGTCGCCGACTACGCCTTGGCTCCAAGTCAACCTCAGATCGCCCCGAATGGCACCAGATCGACTTCGAGGCTAATCTCTATCGGCAAGAGTATATGCTTGCCACTAGACTACATCCAGCTCCCGTGTGCATTCGAGGAGCACAGTGTCGAGTCGCTGACGACATTTATTGTCACCTTCAAGCGATAACGTCGAAATAAGAAGAAGGCTAACAGGGACAAACCCATTGTCTTCTACAAAGGAGACATGGTCCCTCAGGCCCCACCGGATGATGACTTCGGCTGGTCTAGGCAAGCTGATGATACCCACAAAGCAGTTCAGGTGTGGGGCGACATGTCTCTGCATATTCAAGAAATGTGTTTGAAGCAACACATTCCCCTGTGGCAAACTTCTGCCCAACAAAGATATTTTCACCAATTGTGGGACCCTTCCCAGGGCCGAGGGTAACCCCCATCTTTCCATAAGGATACCAGGGGACTTGGTTACGACCAGGACCCAGACTTTCGCGTCCACTACGCAGTTAACGTCGTAGGCTTGGCACTACCAGCCGACGACCAAACGAGAGTCGAAGCCAAATTCGACAGCTCCGGGGATGAGGGAGAGGAAATTCTGATATCGATCTCCGCCAAAGCCAGAACCCCGGCTCAAGCCGTCGGGGAACCTTCTTCGCCTCCCTGCCAAGATAAAGGGGCGGGAGAAGCTTCTCCAGTCTCTCAGCCAGTCGAGGGACCCAGTACAATAAACCCTCCTAAAAGGGGGGATCTTGCTGGTCTTAGCTGCGAAAGATTGCCAGCTCAGCCAGGAGACCCCGGAGAAACCTCAGCAACTCCAGTTGACGACTGCTGGCCAAAAGCCAGCGGCCCAGATCAATCCCTAGCGAGTCCCAGCAACAACTGCTCTCCGGTCCCTTCAGCATCAATCGGTGGCTTCGAGAACCAAGAAATACACGAAGCCTACATCGATGATGATGATTTCATTGACCTTCAACCCGCTCCTCCTGAGCTGGAGGACGGCGACCAGGCGACCGTCGATGATCTCATGGAGATCAACCTGTGCGGAGATGAAGCCCCTCAGCCCGCATTTGTTAGCACTCTCCTTACCGATGCAGAGAAGCAAGACTACAAGCAACTCTTGCTTGAATACAAAGACTACTTCGCCTGGACATACAAGGAGATGCCAGGGCTAGACCCCTCCATAGCGGAGCACGACCTACCCATTTCTCCCTCAGCCACTCCGGTCAAGCAACCTCAGCGGCGCATGCGCCACGAGCTAGAGCTCCAGGTTTCGGCCGACGTCCACAAAATGGCGGAGGTCGACTTCATCGAGCCGTGCATCTACCCGATCTGGCTCGCCAATATAGTTCCAATCAAGAAGAAGAATGGTCAAGTCTGCATTTGTGTCAACTTCTGAGATCTCAACAAAGCCTATCCGAAGGATGACTTGCCAGTCCCAATTATAGAAACGATGGTCGATATGACCACCGGCCATGAAGCCTTATCTTTTATGGATGCGTCGTCCAGTTATTGTTGGGTTCGGTGCTATGTATTCAGAGGGGGGGTGAATGAATACACCCTTTAAAACTTCGCCCAATTAAAGTCTAGTGCTCAGAACTGCGGAATAAAAGCACTAAGACTAAATAAGAAAGTCTAACCCGGTCATCAATTGAACGTGTAGACGGATATAAAGAGTGCTCCTAATCAGACATCTAATGTGGGCAGCAGTTAAACAGATCAAGCAAACACACAATACTATTGTCAAGCATATAGTGTGCGCATCAATGAAATGAATACTTATAGAACATCAAACCAAAGCGAACGTAAGCATTCATCTAGCATCAAACACACAAGAAATCAAACCACTGCTCAATGGGTTTTTAGGTGGTTCGGTCCAGCAGACCTACATCCACCCCACACTCAAACTAGAGTGTGGATTCCGCTGACTCACAGCTTGAATAGCTGGGCATCACAGCTTGCCATACAACCACTGGGCAACACAGCTTGCCATCCGAGGAATCCTCCTCGCCCGCTGAGCCTCACAGCTTGCTGTCCGAGGTACTCACCTCTCCTGCTGAGCCTCACAGCTTACTGTCCAGAGGAATCCTCCTCTGCAAAATCCGCTGAGCAATACAGCTTAGCCGTCCAGTGGAATCCACCACTGCAAGTGCTGCCACACAGCTTGAACACAAGAGTTTCAAAAAAAACAAAACAAAAGACAAACGAAAGACAAAAGGAAATGTATCCCTGCAGGGAATATAGCTCAACCAAGTGAGCAGCCTCAGATCTGGTTTTGAACCAAAGATCTGAGGAACGAACTCCTTCTCTCTCTCTCTCTTCTTCTTCTCTTCACACTCTGCTCGAGCTCTCTATCTCTCACCTTTTCTCTTCTGCTTCTTCTCTCTTTCTTTTCTTCTTCTTCTCTTTTCTCTGGATCGAACAGCTCTCTATTCTTTCTCTCAACTTCTGCTCTTCTGCTTCTCACCTTCTGCTTCGATCAGTCTTCATCTGTGGACGAAGGCTTCCTTTTATAAGCAGTCACAGCAGGAGCAGCACTGGGCGCGTGTCTTCCACATTTCCCACCCAAGTGTTTTAGCCACGTGTCATCCTGTCAGCCCTTCCAGCCTCGGATCACGTGCCCCTTCATTAAGCTTCACGAACAGAGCCTGTCAGACAGAGAATTATCAGTTTAATGTCGACACATTGTATAGACTTCGTTCGATGCATCAAGCAATGTGTAGACTTGATAATGCGAAGACAATGTATAGACTTTGCAGTGTGTGCAGTGATGCACAAGATGAAGTATGCACAATGGATGTATGGACTTGGCGTTCTGAACAATGTACATACTTGCTGCGAAGAATAGTGCCCAAATGCAGTGCATGGACTTAGCGTGAATGCAATGCAGACACAAGAGTGTATAGACTTGTTGAATACGATGCAGACACACAGAGTGTGTAGACTTGATGACCAATGCATTCCAAGCAGACCCTGTACAGACTTGAATGATGAAGCACATGATGCAATGTGAAGACTTTGAAGAACATATGCTGTACAGACTTCGAATCAATAGTTGCACGATGTACATACATACTCGGTGTACATACTTCCTATATGCTCAAGACTATGCACAACGAATGTATATACTTGCTGTAAGGGATGTGCAGACTTGATAAATGAACCAATGTATAGACTTAGACAGTCTTGCTAACATGCATGAACAAATGGCATTGTATATACTTGGCCAATGCAACGATGTACAGACTTGCACAGCTCCAGCTACAGTGCAATGTATGAACATGAAGAATGATGCATGTAACGGATGTATAGACTTTGCAATGTTCAACTGAGACGGAAGATGAGACGGACGGCTGTACAGACTTTCCACCAAGACGATGCATGAGACGCTAAACAGCCAAGACTGTATAGTCTTCTAAATGCAGACGAACGATGTATAGACTTGCCAAGGGAAAGACTATACAGACTTGAGCAAAGCAAAGCAATTGAATGTATAGACTACACGATGTGTAGACTTGCAAGTGCAACGTAGGTAAAATCACCAGTGTACAGACTTGCTAGTTGCAACGTAGGTAAAATATATCAATGTATAGACTTGCATGAGACGGTGAATGAGACGATGAAGTATGTACAGACTTTAACAGTGAGACACTGGACGCTGTACATACTTGAAGACAATGCATGCTTCAATGTGTAGACTTCGCCTATGCATAAGACGCTAATTGAGATGGTCCAGTGTATATACTTATGCTGTGCTGCAAGATGGCAGTGTACACACTTGGTGTCCACTTGAGACGCTCAGGGAGACGGTGAGCAATGTACAGACTTGCTGAAGTGAAAGCATGAACAGTCTGCAAACAGTGCAATGTATAGACTTTACATATACACTGGCTGTACAGACTTGCCAATGTATAGACTTCATGAACAATGCATGAATGTATAGACTTGCCATGTCTGCCCCAATAGCGATGTATGAACTTACACAGTTAAAGGATGTATAGACTTATGTTCTAAACGATGCACAAACACAACACAAGATAATGTATAGACATTGAGTGTGTAGACTTGTGTGTGTGCAGTGTGTAGACCTGTGTGTGTGTGCATTGTGTAGACTTGATGCACTGACTGTACACACTTCAGAAAGCGCGATGTATAGACATGCGAATATGGGGGGTCGACCCATCTAAGTACACTGATGCAATGTATGCACAAAGCAGTATTGAACTGAAGCTAACTGACAGAATGCAATGCATCTATACTGACTCACTGTTATGAATGCACCTGTGATACTCTCACTGTGTTGCTATCATCAAAACAACATAGCATATGCTTGTGCCTAAGAGGCACAACAGTTATAATCAAATCTGGATGTCCCTCAGGGACAAGAACCATACAGCCTTTAGATCCCCCAAGGGGATTTTCAACTACAAGCACATGCCCTTCGGTTTGAAGAATGTCGGGGCTACTTACCAAAGGGCCATGACTAAAATATTCGACGAGATGCTGCACAACATCGTCGAATGCTATGTCGACGACCTCGTCATCAAGGCTAAAAGGTGAGAAGACCATTTGTGCGACCTCCACCAAGTCTTCGAGCGTCTCCGGCAATATGGGATCAAGATGAAACCCATGAAATGAGCCTTTGGCGTTTCCAGTGGCAAATTTCTTGGCTTCGTCGTCAGGTACCGAGGAATCGAGGTGGATCCCAGCAAGATCAAAGCGATCTGGGAGCTCCCACCACCCAGCAACATCATCGAACTCAGGTCCTTCCAAGGGAGGCTGACCTATATTTGGAGGTTTATCTCTAACCTCTCCGGTCGGTGTGCGCCTTTCAGCAAGCTAATGAAGAAAGTATCCCCATTTACATGAGACTCGGAATGCCGGGCGGCTTTCGAGCAAATCAAGGAGTACCATTTTACTCCTCCAGTCCTGGGGGTACCATTCAAGGGTAAACCCCTCATCCTTTACATTGCAGCCATGGACGCTTCGCTAAGAGCTCTCTTGGCGCAAATTAATGAGGAAGGTAAAGCGCAACCTCTCTATTACCTCAGCTGAAAGCTAATCGGTGCCGAGTACCGCTACTCCCCTATGGAGAAGGTCTCTGTTATGCCCCTGTGGTTTTGATGATTGGTTTTTGATGTGAGTTAATCACTGTAAGTCATCTTGCTGTGTGTCATCATGCTATTATTCAGTCATTCTCTGATCATAATACTTTCTTTTATATGCACGATAAATTCATGTTTTATCATGTAAATGTATGAAGTTCATAGGGCTGTCAGATAACATGCTCTACTTAATTCAGTCTACACTCTGTCTGCACAGTCTCCACAGCAGTGCGGCAACTCCTTGAGCTGATGCGTCGACTCTTCAGTTCAATCTCTCAAGTCTATACACTCCATGCCCATTCAAGTCTATACATCGGTTTAATTCAAAGTTTGTACACTGCTTCACTTCGTCAAAGTCCATACATCCTCAGCTGAACCCCATGTCTGTACAACGGCCTCAATCTTCATCTATCTACACTCTGTTTGGATAGTATGGACAGTGGTGGGTCGACCCACCCTTGCTGATGCGTCGACCCATCAGAACAGTGTTCTTTATAGTAAGCCCACACATTGGTCTTCTTGACTCAAAGTCTATACATCCGGAAAGGGGCCAAGTCTATATAGTCTCACGCTCAAATCCTTCAAAGTCCATACATTGGACTGTAGCTTCCACTGTTCATGCCTTGGTCCAAGTCTATACAGTGCACTGTGCAGCCTGTTCATGTTCAAGCTTGTTGGTGAAGTCTGTACATCGCTCGCTCCTTCAGCTTTCACCAAGTCTGTACAGCGTGAACAGTTCGTCTCAATCCTTCGAACTCTACACATTCATATGTCTTCTAAGTCTACACATTGCCAAAGTATGTGCAGCCCCTACTCTATACAACCGATTGATGTTGCAGTGTTCACCAAGTCTATACATCGCCTTCAGACCTTCAAGTCTATACACTGCTACAGGAACCAAGTCTGTACATCAGCTTCGCATATGCAAGTCTGTACATTGGAGTCAGTTCACCAAGTCTATACACTGGACTTTGTTTCACCATGTCTGTACACTCCACATCTTTTCCTACGCTTGGCCAAGTCTATACACTCATACCTTTTCCTACGTTTTACTGGCCAAGTCTATACATCGCTAAGTCTGCACATTGTCTTCAGCTGAAGCGTTCAAAGCCTAAAGTCTGTACAGCGCAAAGTCTACACATTGGCTCAGGGTCGTCAAGTCTATACATCCACAGTGGACGTTCAAGTCTATAAATTGGCCCTAACACTCAAAGTCTGTACACTCGCTGCACTGTACAAGTCTATTCATTGACTCTAACATTCCAAACTCTGTACAGTCACTCCCTCAGCAAGTCTATACACTGGAGTCGTCAGCTGTGAGGACAGCAAGTCTGTACACTGGTTTTCATGCATGTTAAACTCCAAGTCTATACAGCCTGCCTCTTTGACTCAGTGTACATACTTATTCATTTGCTGTTTCAAAGTCCATACACTCGTTTCTAAGGCAAAGTCTATACAATCGTCTCTGAGCATCAAAGTCTATACAGCCTGTCTATCTTCATGGGTTCTGTTCTTTTAGTGCGTTGACACACTTGGCTGACTGCGTAGACGCAATTGTGCATCTTTCGCTTCCTGTCTTGTTCACTGTGTCGACGCTGACACTGGATGCGTTGACACATTAGCCAGTTGCCAAGGGCGTGAGCATCTCGCTTGAGGAGCTGAGGCGACGCTGCACGATGGAAGCGTTGACGCCTTGGGCTGATGTCCAAATGTCTTTTGATCAACATCAAGTCTGTACAGCATGAAGTCTGTACATTGGTTTTGTCTTGAACAGAACGCCTAAGTCTATACATTGCTATGGATTGCACTGAACTAACCAAGTCTATACAGCCGTCTATGTGTGCCTTGCTCGCTGAATGAAGTCTGAACATTGCCTTAAGCTGATACTATCTTCGACTGATTAACTGACAGGTTATTCAACTGATTTTCTGACAGGTTTGATGGATGAGGCCATCAAGACTTGCACGTGATCCTAGAGGCTGAAATGCTGACACGTGGACCACTGAAGCTTGGGCGGGAATCGAAAAGAGCATAAGCCCTAGCTGCCTGCTGCTGGTATATATATATGGAGTCTCCTCCATCGGTCGAGAGTGATCGAAAGGCAGAGAGCCATCGAGAAAGGCTGATAGAGATCGAGAGAGTGAAAGAGCAGAAGAAGAAAAGAGCAGTAGAGAGCAGAAGAAGAAGAGAAGAGAAAAGCCAGAGGGAGCCTGCAAAAGAGAAGGAAGAAGAGCAGAAGAAGAAAGGAAAAGCCAGAGTGAGCAGAAGAAGAAAAAAAGAAAGAAGAAGAAGAAGAAGAAAGAGAAGAGACCAGAGAGAGCCTGCGAAAGAGAAGAAAGAAGAAAAGAAGAAGAAAGAGAGCTCATGAGGATTGAGAGAAGAAGAATAGAAGTTGCATCTGAAGATTTGTTCCTACTGGACCGTGGATCAAATCCAGGCCAGCCAGCTCCATTGAGAGCTATCTTTGTGCTTCGTCTTTTACAGCTTGTGGTTGCTGTGTTATTTTTATTTCTTGTTTTCCCCTTTGTGTTCTGATTACCTTTGTTCTTCCGATCCTCTGGTCTGAGGTCGGGTTCCTCCTGGTGGGTCAGGAGAAGGGAGATCTGATCTCCGGTTGCAAGTAGCTGGGTGCTACTTGTGGGTTCCCTCCAGTTTGGAGGAAGGGAGACGTGTCTCCGGTTCTGGGCTTGTGGGTTGCAAGTCCAGGGGTCCCTCCGGTCTGGAGGAAGAGAGACTTCGGTCTCTGGTTTCCAAGTGGCTGGGAGTCACTTGGGGTGTCCCTCCGGTTGGGAGGAAGAGGGGAGGTTGTTCCCCTGGTCAAGCTGTGTGGCAGCACCTTGTTCGCAGACTGAGTCTGCTTGGTTCTAGCGTTTGCTAGTGAAGCCTCACTCCGGTTGGGAGTGAGGGGTGGATGTAGGTCTGGAGGACCGAACCACCTAAAAATCTATTGAGCAATGGTTTGCTTTGTGTGCTTGCTTCCGCTAGATGCTTGGATAGGCGCGCTCCATGTGTTTGCTCATAAGTTTAATTGAATTTGTTTCATTCTGTGATTACGTCTAGCATCTGAGTTTTTATTTGGGCATTATTCGTAGAAGGATACATTCACCCCCCTCTGTATCCGGGCCTAGCACCCTAAAAGTTGGTATCAGAGACGGTGTCTGCATACAAGGTCCAGCGACCTATAGATTCGATCTTGCAGTCTTAGGTGCTAATTTATTTTTAGTGCATCAATATTCCTATTGCATTAATCTGTTGTGTTCTCATGGCTCATCCACCGATTTTCAGTGGTACGCATTTTAATGCATGGTTCGCTAGTCTGAAGAATTATATCAAATCTGTGAATCCAGACCTGTGGAAAGTAATTTCACATGGTCCTCATGAACTACCAAAGAAAAAGTCCAAATGGACTGACAGTCACAAGTCTATGCATGAAGAGAATCAGATAGCTATAAATCTAATGAAGGCAGCTACTGATAGAGCCTTTCACTCATGCTTCGTTGATTGCAGTTCTGCTAAAGACATTCTGGATACACTGAAGCGAACTCAGGAGATAGATGTGGACAGCTGTATGATGGCCAACAGAAGAAATCAAAGTGGCAGCGATCCAGGCAGCAATCAAACTGAAGAAGATGATGATGATGAGGTAAATCTCTTCGAGAATTTTTCTCTAGAAGATTGGGAGAATGCATATGCTGAATTATTTGAATCTCATGAACTGTTAAGAAAATAGTATAAAAAATTGAAGAAGGGTACTGGTTTAGATAGTTCAAGTTCTCCTTGTAGAAATTATGTTGAATTGAAAAATATTCATGATGCATGTATGTCTGATTTTCAAATATTGAAGAAACAAGTTTCATTATTGAAAACTGAAAATCAAGATCATATAAATGTGATATCTAAACTCAAAGAAAAATTCAACTCAGATAATGATAATCAGACTCTTGTTAACTATCATGACCAGTATGAAAAATTGCTGAAAAACTTTGAAAGTGTGAACTCAGATTTAAACAAGCTGAAATCTGAAAATGATTCTCTGAGAACATCTGCTAATAAAAATGATAAAAAATATGAGAAACTTGAGCAGGAGAAGAACTTATTTGCTGAAAAACTTGAAGCCATCAAATCTGTGAATGTGGAATTACAGAAAAACATTGAAAAGAAGGAAAAAGATTTGAAGGAATTCAAGGCTGGAAGAAAACTTGAAACTAACTCAGAAGATCAGACTTTGATAAATGAGTTAATTCAGAATGACAAGCTTAAGGAAGAAAATGAGAAATTAAAAATGCTGAACTCCACTATGTCTGAGAGACTGCTAGCCTTAGAAAGAGGAAAAACTGTGTATGTTGAAGATTCTGATAAACTGAGCAATCTGGAATAGGAAGTTGAAAAATATAAAACTGCTAACAAAGTTTTGAATGAAGCTATGAATTACTGTGAGCAAGAGATTGCCAGTTATGAGCTACATATTTCCTCTTTAGAAAATGAAATTCAGGATTTGAAAGTTTCCTTGTCTAAATTTGTTGATGGGCAGAAAAACCTAGACAAGCTACTAGGTATAAAAATCAACCCTAGGAAGGAAGGGCTGGGCTACAATAAGATAAACAAGAAGGAACTTCAGAACAAAGTTATGACATCTTTTGTAAGTGGTTCAGATGTAGCCACCACCTCTAAAGACAAACAGCCCATTGCTCAGAAAATGTTAGGAGCAAAGGATAATTTTAAGAAAGAGGGACTGGGCTACAGTCCAGTCATGAGGAAGGTCGATGGATCCAATTTGAAAACTATTTTTGTTAAATCTTCTGAACAGGAAAAGCCTTCTACCTCATCTCCACCTCAGTATAAGGCTAAGAAAACAGAAAAACATGATAAAAATCAGAAAATGATTGGAAAACAGAAAATAAATAAAAAGGGTCCATCAGTGTTTGCTGATCACAGTCCTCACACACACTCACATGCATCTAAAAAGAAGATTATCTGTCATTACTGTCATAAAGTTGGACATCTGATGCATGAGTGTAAGTTGATGGAGAAGGATGATAAGAATGCTAGGAGATCTCATGATAAAAATCCTTCACCTCAGAAAAGGAGTGTCACATGTTCTAATTGTGGCAAATTAGGACACTCAATTGCTCATTGCTGGTTTGCAAGTAATAAGGAAAAATCATGTTCATATCATACAAAACACTTTGCAAATCAGCATGTCTTTAGTAAAAACAAATCTATTTTTATGAACCAGCACATCATCTGTTTTAATTGCAACAAAAGGGGTCACAGGGACTCTGAATGCTGGTCAGGTTCTTGTAGAAGAAATTCTATTTCATGCTTTGAATGTGGAAAGATAGGCCACAGGGCCATTAATTGTTGGCATGCTCAGGGTAGAAAATTAAATTCTAAAACTGTTAAATTACCTGCCATTAACAGAAAGTCTCCTGCATGCTATCACTGTGGGAAGCCAGGCCACAGAGCTGGAGATTGTTGGCATGTTCAGAATAACTCTACTAAACTCCATGTTGCGAAATTTACATGCCATCATTGTGGGAAGCCAGGTCACAGGGCTGCAACCTGTTGGCTGGCAGGATATCAAAACCAAACTGGTTTTGGCAAACAGAATTTTTATTCTATTAACAAGAAATCTCATGCATATGCACATAGAATTCATGCTAACAAGAATGTGCATAAATCAGATCTGAAAACTGCTCCTAGAAATGTGCTGAGAAAACCTGCTAGGAATAATACTGTCATGTCAGGACCCAAGACTTCTTGGGTGCCTATTTGTGCAAAATAGTTTGCTAACCTATAGGTGTGCCTTGGAAGCTGAAGAATAAAGAGGGGTAATAAACCAAGGCACTCAAGAATGAAAACCCCTTCCTGAATCCTTCAGGTAAATTTCTTGCACTTCCTGTTTTTAGTTCTACTGCATGACATACTAAATCTATTTTTGCATATTCATTCTTCATCTGCATTGTCTGAATTGATGCCTCTGAACTCTCCTCATCTGAAGTGCATATATGTGATTTGCATGTATAGTACATTGAAAAATCTGAACTGCATTTGAATGCTGTTTGAAAACTGTCTGTTGCATAGTTCACTGAAAATCTGATTTATACATAGGACTGCACATTGAATTATCATGATTGACCACTATGGTATGTAAATGGTAAGCTACCAAAAGATAAGGAAATCTGTCTGGAGGTTCCTACTATGTGTGAGGTGGTCGTTTAGACCAAATGCTCCGCCTAGTACCATGGGTCTTTTTGCTTGATAGGGCAGTCTGAATGTGCATGAATCAAAATCATATGTTCAGTGTCTCATGGTAAACATTGCATGTCTTCAGGGGGAGTTAATTGCATATCTTTGCATAGCATTTAGTGTTGAGTCTTTGCATGCATGTAGTTAATTGCATTGCATTTCATGAAAAATGCCAAAAAGATTGTCTGAATGCATAGTGTTAGGGGGAGTCAATGCATCGCATATAGGTTGTCAAATGCATACTCTTGTGAGAATTCATTGCATACCCTTCATCATTGATCTTAGTTGACAAACCTTGATAATATCAGAAATCATTGAGCCTCGAAATCTCTCCTATCAATTGGTATCATTTGGCTTCAGAATTCCACCAGTCCTTCATGAAGATTTCAATGTGACTATCTCGATCATAAATCTGAAAACTCTTGAACTAGAAATCTTCTATTATACATTTTTATGAATGACTGAAATAACTCATGTGGTTTAAGTTTAATGTATTCAATGAGTTTGGCTTTAAAATCTCTTAAAAATATATGAAGCATGTTTAATAAACCTTAACCATCTGTTTCATGCTGTGTCTTGTAAAATCCTCTGAAATCTGCATTATTGAATACATGACTTTATTTGGTTAAGTACATGAAATTGTTATTGATTTGAAGCAAATGAATTTTTCTGAAATGTCTAAAGGGTATTTTCTGTCAGAGCAATGACCTTGGTCACTGAGAAACACATGTCCAAAGGACTGTGTCATGAGGTACCATAGTTAACTCTGATTAAGAATAATTAAAATTCAGGCAGAGCAATGGCATGCACACTGAGAAATACAACTCACTCATCAAGAAATGATTTACAGTGTGTCATGATGTGTAAATGCTATCTTTGTTCATATAAAGCATGATAGTTAGTCACACTAAGTGCTTAGGGATATTGGCCTCTGATCAAGGTATATCCTCTAGTTATAAGGTGTGCACTGAACTAGAGTGCTCGTAAAATTTGTAGCATGAAAAATTGTTGAACGAATTGAAATATCTGAATATTGATGCTAAAATCAAATTGCTTCAACCCTAGACAAAATCATATGACTTCATAATTGCTTGATTTCAATACTGATGCATGTAATTCCGAAAGAAGTCAATAAATTTGATTGTGTAAGAGAAAGGGAGTTTTATCAAGATAAATATGAGGGCTTGGTTTATTTTTTATTAAACCATGATTTTAGATATCAATACAGATTTTTATTGATAAACTCTACATACATCATGTTTAAACCATGCTGTTCAATAAAGCTCATTCATAAGCCCTTATAATGAAAGACTTTGAAAAACTTATGTTTTGGATTTATGAGATTGATATCTCTCTGAAAATCTGACTGAATTTTCTGAGATTGGAGCTTCTTTAAAAATATGCTAATTGAACCTCTTCTGCTCATTGACCTGAACTTCTCCTTGTTTGCCCCTGTGGTCTCCTTCTCATTCATTTCATAAGGTTCCATTTATTGAGGGGGAGCCTCCTTGTCATATGCATCATGCTGCATAGAAGGAGAAGAATTATGCTCTTGCATTCATATTTCTGGTATCTGCATCTACATTCATACCCCTTCCCATGGTTTATTTTGATTATACCAAAGGGGGATATTGTTTGCCAAAGAGGGAGAATATCATTCAATCAGTGCATGCAGGTTCCTTTTGATCATCTCTAACTCATGCTTTTACTGAAACTCTTAAAGGGGGAGAATCATGTTCTTGCAAGGGGGAGAAATTGACTGAATTTTTATACATACTATAATTTTTCAAACTATTTTCTTTTTGATGAAGTCAAAGGGGGAGAATAGTTTGTGTCATCAGCATTACTCACAGTGTAGTATTGCCATCATCAAAAAAGGGGAGATTGTTGTGCCCCTGTGGTTTTGATGATGGTTTTGATGATTGGTTTTTGATGTGAGTTAATCACTGTGAGTCATCTTGCTGTGTGTCATCATGCTATTATTCTGTCATTCTCTGATCATAATGCTTTCTTTTATATGCACGATAAATTCATGTTTTATCATGTAAATGTATGGAGTTCATAGGGCTGTCAGATAACATGCTCTACTTAATTCTATCTACACTCTGTCTGCACAGTCTCCATAGTAGTGCGTCAACTCCTTGAGCTGATGCGTCGACTCTTCAGTTCAATCTCTCAAGTCTATACACTCCATGCCCATTCAAGTCTATACATCGGTTTAATTCAAAGTTTGTACACTGCTTCACTTCGTCAAAGTCCATACATCCTCAGCTGAACCCCATGTCTGTACAACGGCCTCAATCTTCATCTATCTACACTCTGTTTGGATAGTATGGACAGTGGTGGGTCGACCCACCCTTGCTGATGCGTCGACCCATCAGAACAGTGTTCTTTATAGTAAGCCCACACATTGGTCTTCTTGACTCAAAGTCTATACATCCAGAAAGGGGCCAAGTCTATACAGTCTCACGCTCAAATCCTTCAAAGTCCATACATTGGACTGTAGCTTCCACTGTTCATGCCTTGGTCCAAGTCTATACAGTGCACTGTGTAGCATGTTCGTGTTCAAGCTTGTTGGTGAAGTCTGTACATCGCTCGCTCCTTCAGCTTTCACCAAGTCTGTACAACGTGAACAGTTCGTCTCAATCCTTCGAAGTCTACACATTCATATGTCTTCTAAGTCTACACATTGCCAAAGTATGTGCAGCCCCTACTCTATACAACCGATTGATGTTGCAGTGTTCACCAAATATATACATCGCCTTCAGACCTTCAAGTCTATACACTGCTACAGGAACCAAGTCTTTACATCGGCTTCGCATCTGCAAGTCTGTACATTGGAGTCAGTTCACCAAGTCTATACACTGGACTTTGTTTCACCAAGTCTGTACACTCCACATCTTTTCCTACGTTTGGCCAAGTCTATACACTCATACATTTTCCTACGTTTTACTGGCCAAGTCTATACATCGCTAAGTCTGCACATTGTCTTCAACTCAAGCGTTCAAAGCCTAAAGTCTGTACAGCGCAAAGTCTACACATTGGCTCAGGGTCGTCAAGTCTATACATCCACAGTGGACGTTCAAGTCTATAAATTGGCCCTAACACTCAAAGTCTGTACACTCGCTGCACTGTACAAGTCTATTCATTGGCTCTAACATTCCAAACTCTGTACAGTCACTCCCTCAGCAAGTCTATACACTGGAGTCGTCAGTTGTGAGGACAGCAAGTCTGTACACTAGTTTTCATGCATGTTAAACTCCAAGTCTATACAGCCTACCTCTTCGACTCAGTGTACATACTTATTCATTTGCTGTTTCAAAGTCCATACACTCGTTTCTAAGGCAAAGTCTATACAATCGTCTCTGAGCATCAAAGTCTGTACAGCCTGTCTGTCTTCATGGGTTCTATGCTTTTAGTGCGTTGACGCACTTGGCTGACTGCGTAGACGCAATTGTGCGTCTTTCGCTTTCTGTCTTGTTCATTGCGTCGACGCTGACACTGGATGCGTTGACACATTGGCCAGTTGCCAAGGGCGTGAGCATCTCGCTTGAGGAGCTGAGGCAACGCTGCACGATGGAAGCGTTGACGCCTTGGGCTGATATCCAAATGTCTTTTGATCAACATCAAGTCTATACAGCATGAAGTCTGTACATTGGTTTTATCTTGAACAGAACGCCTAAGTCTATACATTGCTATGGATTGCACTGAACTAACCAAGTCTATACAGCCGTCTATGTGTGCCTTGCTCGCTGAATGAAGTCTGAACATTGCCTTAAGCTGATACTGTCTTCGACTGATTAACTGACAGGTTATTCAACTGATTTTCTGACAGGTTTGATGGATGAGGCCATCAAGACTTGCACGTGATCCTAGAGGCTGAAATGCTGACACGTGGACCACTGAAGCTTGGGCGGGAATCGAAAAGAGCATAAGCCCTAGCTGCCTGCTGCTGGTATATATATGGAGTCTCCTCCATCGGCCGAGAGTGATCGAAAGGCAGAGAGCCATCGAGAAAGGCTGATAGAGATCGAGAGAGTGAAAGAGCAGAAGAAGAAAAGAGCAGTAGAGAGCAGAAGAAGAAGAGAAGAGAAAAGCCAGAGAGAGCCTGCGAAAGAGAAGGAAGAAGAGCAGAAGAAGAAAGGAAAAGCCAGAGTGAGCAGAAGAAGAAAAAAAGAAAGAAGAAGAAGAAGAAGAAAGAGAAGAGACCAGAGAGAGCCTGCGAAAGAGAAGAAAGAAGAAAAGAAGAAGAAAGAGAGCTCGTGAGGATTGAGAGAAGAAGAATAGAAGCTGCATCTGAAGATTTGTTCCTGCTGGACCGTGGATCAAATCCAGGCCAGCCAGCTCCATTGAGAGCTATCTTTGTGCTTCGTCTTTTACAGCTTGTGGTTGCTGTGTTATTTTTATTTCTTGTTTTCCCCTTTGTGTTCTGATTACCTTTGTTCTTTCGATCCTCTAGTCTGAGGTCGGGTTCCTCCTGGTGGGTCAGGAGAAGGGAGATCTGATCTCCGGTTGCAAGTAGCTGGGTGCTACTTGTGGGTTCCCTCCAGTTTGGAGGAAGGTAGACGTGTCTCCGGTTCTGGGCCTGTGGGTTGCAAGTCTAGGGGTCCCTCCGGTCTGGAGGAAGAGAGACTTCGGTCTCTGGTTTCCATGTGGCTGGGAGTCACTTGGGGTGTCCCTCCGGTTGGGAGGAAGAGGGGAGGTTGTTCCCCTGGTCAAGCTGTGTGGCAGCACCTTGTTCGCAGACTGAGTCTGCTTGGTTCTAGCGTTTGCTAGTGAAGCCTCACTCCGGTTGGGAGTGAGGGGTGGATGTAGGTCTGGAGGACCGAACCACCTAAAAATCTATTGAGCAATGGTTTGCTTTGTGTGCTTGCTTCCGCTAGATGCTTGGATAGGCGCGCTCCATGTGTTTGCTCATAAGTTTAATTGAATTTGTTTCATTCTGTGATTGTGTCTAGCATCTGAGTTTTTATTTGGGCATTATTCGTAGAAGGATACATTCACCCCCCTCTGTATCCGGGCCTAGCACCCTAACAGTCTCCATGGCACTGGTGTTCGCAGTTAAGAAGCTGCGGCATTACCTCCTGTCTCATCAAGTCGAGCATATATCCAAGCACGACCCTCTGAAGTATCTCCTTCGGCAACCTGTCCTCTCGGGCAGACTGGGGAGGTGGGCTCTCCTGTTGATGGAGTATGACATTACCTATGTCCCCAGAAAAGTAATTAAGGGACAGGGTATGGTTGAATTCTTGGCAGCCCATCCAGTGCCAGACGACTCACCCTTCAGCTCGGAGCTCCCGGACGAGGAGTACCTGGCTGTTCAATCACAACAACCGGTTGAACAGAGCGGAGATGTCTTGCATTACTGGCAGCAAAGTGCTCTCACAACCACTGTTGCTCAATCACAACAACCAGTTGAACAGAGCAGAGATGTCTTGCATTATTAGCAGCAAAACGCTCTCGCAACCAGCGTGCCTTGCTGGGAGCTCTACTTCGACGGTGCTTCCCGAGGGATCACCCGGAGCAACCAGGATCCAACCACCACAGCAGGCGCCGACATAGTCTTCTTGACTCCACAGGGTGGAGTTTTGTACAACTCTTGCACCCTCATGAAGTCCTTGACCAACAACGAAGCGGAGTATGAGGCTCTACTCATCGGGCTCCAGATGGCTCTCCACATGGGCATTAAATGCCTCAAGGCCTACGGGGACTCCCAGTTGATAGTCCGGCAGGTCCTCGACATCTATGACGTGCGGAAGCCAGAATTGGTTCCATACCATACCGTCGTCACCAGGTTAACCCAGAAGTCCTATTTCTTTGAAATAGATTACATCCCCACGAGCAGCAACACTCAGGCGGATGCCTTAGCAAAATTGGCCGCGGCCATCAAGCTCCCTCCCGAGGGCGAGGTCGACATCGTCATCAAGCATAGAAGGTTGATGCCAAGTTTACTCGAAGACAACACCAGTCTCACCATTTATGAGGTCCACGACCTTGACCAAAATACTCCACAAGAAGGAGAAGATTGGCGACAGCCGATCATAAACTCAAGAAAGGGTGGCTCCCTCCTGACCGAGCTCAAAGGGTCCAGCAACTCCGCCGAGCAACCTCTTACGAATTGATTGGCGACACCCTGTATAGGCTTGTCCACGAGAAGGATAAATCCATTCTCCTGAGATGTGTCTCCTTCGCCGAGGCTCGAGACATCATGCAGGAGGTCCACTCCGGATTGTGCGGTGCACACCAGGCCGGAGATCGGATGAAGCACAACATCGAGCTCAATGGCTTCTACTGGCCGACCATGTACGTGGACTGCATCTAGTATGCCTGTACATGCCATCAATGCCAAGCCTTTGGCCCAGTACCCAAAAGACCTCCCAACCCACTACGTCCTACGACCCCCACTTGGCCATTCGCTGAATGGGGCATGGACATTGCGGGTCCTTTCCCGCCATCTTCCAAGGGCCATAAATACATCTTGGCCACCACTAACTACTTCTCTCGTTGGGCGGAGGATCTACCCTTGCGAGAGGTCACAGGTGAAATCGTTGCTAGATTCGTCTGGCACAACATTATATACCGATTCGGTACTCCCAGTCGCATAGTGTCCGACAACGGGACACCCTTCAAGAATAAGGTTGTATACCAGTTAGCAGCCAAATTCCACATCGACTGGAGAACCTCTTCGGTCTACAACCCTCAGGCTAATGGCTTAGCGGAAGCCTTCAACAAAACCCTCTGTAAGCTCCTGGCTAAGATGGTTAGCCACCGGAAATGCGACTGGGGTGAGAAGGTCTTCGAAGCATTATGGGCCTATCGGACGGTCTACAAAACCCCTATGGGGTGCTCGCCATTCTCCCTTGCTTACGAGATAGAAGCGGTTATCCCCATCGAAGTCCAGTTAACCTCTTATCGTTTGGCAATCCACACCGGCCTTACCGACTCTGATGAAGACGAGTACTAGAGAAGGCTAGAAGAGCTCACCGATCTAGAAGGTAAGCGACTCGAAGCCTACAAACACCTCCAAGTATACGAGGCTCGCATGGCTCGGGCCTATGATAAGCTCGTCAAGCAGCGAGCTTTCAAGCAAGGCGACCTTGTCATGATCAAGGAAAAAGAAGTCATGGTAGGGCGCTCCAGTGGAAAACTATAGCCAAATTAGCGAGGTCTATACATCATCCAGAATGTCTATGAGGGTAGGGCCTACATGGTTGTTGATCACAAAGGTCATAGACCGTTCCTGCCTCTCAACGGCAAACACATGAAGCTGTATTATGCACCAGAGCACGAGTTCACACGCCAGCCAGACTAAGGTGCACGTCCCAACTATCACCAATAAGGCCAGTCCTCCTCCGTGAAGGGTCTAACCGGCCAGCCCTCCCAGTCTACCGTTCCCAGTCAGCCAACCAGCTCAGCTCCTCGGAACCACCGCCAGGCATCCACAGGAACTGGTTTCCTGCCCTCGTTCCCGTCACCATGGGAGCACGGGCACTTCTGCACCAGCACCAGCCTAGCCGCCAGGCTCACAGGTAAGTCAAATATATATATATATATATATATACATATATATATATATATATGATAATGGGGTTAAAAATAGAGATGTCCCGGTAGACCCAGTCATCCTCACCGTAATAGGGTGATTGGGGGAAAAAAGGCCAGTAACCCGGAAGAGGTGGAAACCTAAAAGGGCACCTCGGGCAAAATTGGGAAACCCCTCGACGTAAAAACCCGCAAGGGCGCGTCGAAAAAAGCTAAAGGGGGTCGACTCTGGTGAAAACTCGAAAGGGCGGTAGAGCCGATAACGAGAAAATCTTCTTCTTCCCACCAGTCAGAATGGCCTCCCACCTATTCCTTGGTGGGCCGTTAGCCTCATCCAGAGCCAGTCTCCAATCCATTCGCACTGCTACGGTGCAAACCCTCCAATCCCCAGTTAACCTTGCATTATTCTTGCTCAATTTGGCCAACCTTTAGCCCTTGCTTCGGTGACACAAATCAACCAATCCCTGCGACAGTTAAGCTCCCAGTCACCATCTTGGTAAACTTATATCCCGATACATTCCCAGTCATCTATCATTCTCTGCCCCTACATCCTACATGCCCTGCAAATCCAGAGCCTTCAAGTTCGTTATAATACCAGTTCTCCCCATACAATCCCTGATCCACTAGCCATAACTCTAGTCATATCTCGCCAGGATAAAGTGGTCCCTCGCCACCATGGCGTGAGGATTTCTAAAAAACCCCTATTAATGGCTGAACAATATCCGGCTACCCACACCTTCTAGTCTCAGGTTACGTCCCCTAACAGCAACATGCTATGGACGACAGTCTCAATAAAATAAAAAAAATGGGGTTAAAAATAGAGATTCCCCGGAGGGCCTGGTCGAATCCATTACAGGGAGCCGACTAGGTGCAAAAATTGCCACTGACCCAGCTAAGGTGAAAACCCTAAAGGGCGCCTTAGGCAAAATCGGGTAACCCCTCGGTGTAAAAACCTGTAAGGGCGCACCGGAAAAAGTAAAAGGGGGCCAGTTCTGGCAAAAACCCACAAGGGCGGTAGGGCTGGTAAAGAGAGAGAAAAAAACTCTCTCTCCCTCTCCACTTTTCACTCAAAAAGCCATCGGCTATGACACATCTCGATGGCGAGCTCAACATCACTCCACCACAATGGTGGCCACTACACCCCCGAGGGTTGGTCATCGCCAGCTCCCAGTTCTAATTTCGGCTACAACGCCTCTACAGGTCAACCCCCAGCCCCAGTCCTAGCACTTCGGCTACAACGCCTTCACAGGCCAGCCGCCGGCTTTCAAGTCCAGTTTTCGGCTACAACACCTTCACAGGTCAGCCGCCAACTTTTAACTCCAGTTTTCGGCTACAACGCCTTCACAGGCCAGCCGCCAGCTTTCAACTCCAGTTTTCGGCTACAACACCTTTACAGGCTAGCCGCCAACCACCAGTCCCAGTACTTCAGCTACAACACCTTCATCGGCCAGTCGCCAGCTTCTAACCCCGGTCACAGGCTATCGCGCCATTACAGGCTAGCCGCCAGCTCCAAGCTCCAATTTCGGCCACAATCCCTCCACGGGTGGACCAACCAGCCCCAGTCCCGCTCACGGCCCCTGGCTGTGATGCCTTGGGGCCCTTCGGCCAGCTCAGTCCCAGTTTCTTAAGTCTAGAAGAGCTACATTACCAGCTAACAACATACAAATAACCAACACTCAGACGCCAACCTACAGCTGATATATCCCAGAATCAGTTCCCGACCTTAACCAAGTAGGCCGCCACGTCTTGACGGGCCTACGCTAACCCTACACAGGGCTTTCTCCCCACTTCCCAGCAACCAGCATTTAGTTCCCAGTACCTAAAATCTAGTCACCACCACTCTCCTCACCCAGTCCTTTATCTCAGCTCCAGTTTCGGGTAAAACCCAGTCCCCTTCCCCCTACGCCGGTACGTGTTAAAACAACCAAGCACGACCAACAGTAAGTGGCAGCCGTCCCTTGTATCCAACCCTATCCCACAGACTGGGGAGAAGAGCAACTCAGTAAACAATAACACCAAAATCTGGAATTTGTCATTGATACTCTATAAAATGGAGCCCAGGACATGCCCATGGGCTAATAAAGATACACAGTCCGGATAACAAAAAGGGGGAAGGGAAGTGATACAATCATGGCCTAGCCTCGCTCCTCTCTAGCTCCGCTAAGCGGGACTCCGCAGTCGCCAGCTCCGCCTCCAAGGTCGATGTGAGCTGAACACTAGCCCCAGCTCCGGCTTCGGCAGTCCGCCACTCAGCTCTAACAAGCTCCACGGCTTGCCGCTGCTCCTCCAAGGCCTTCTGCAGGGCCTCTGCTCTGCTGGTCGCCTCGTTCAGCTGCTTGGCACGGTTCTGGGCAAGGGACATGGCCGCATCGACAACCTTCCTCTGCTCGGTTGCAGCCGACGCAAGCTGAACACACTGCTCCTGTATCTCACGAATGGCCGCCAGTCACTGTGCCCGCTGCTCCTGAGCCTCCCGAAGCCGTAGGTACTCCACCCAGATGCCGGCCAAGCCAGACATCCAGGGCCCATGAGGGAATCCAAGGTCGTGGTAGCCGTGCGTGCACTCCCTCAGCCGCTACCGAAGCTCCTTTGGGGAAGGTAGCGGGTCACCCCCTACGTAGCCCCGGGCTCGCTGAAGTAAGGCTGCACCTGCACTAGCGTCCAACAACGGCTCGGTGGTGAAACGGATGTAGGCCACTCATTCTCCAGCTCGAGAGAAGAGTGACCCATCTCAGCCAGCACACCGGAAGGATCTGCACAACCCCATCAAACACGAAACGGGTCAACAATGTTAAGGACTTTCCTATGATAAGACAAGGTGAAAAACCTGAGAAATGTCCTGACTCTCACCGGGTATAGCTCCTGCCGTGCCTATGACTTCCCCACTCGGGGTCAGTAAAGGTAACCTCTCCTCCACCCCGGCAATGTCCTCTGTCAGAGTCAGAGAGGGTAGAGACTCCCCTGCAACCTGATCCTCCCCAATGGCCATTGGGGTAACGGAGGGCTCCTCTCGACCCTCCTCGACGGGAGCCGGCGCGTGCTCCTCCTCATACTCCAGTCCTAGACATAATATGAAAATGTCAGCACTCTGCCATAAACTTTGTATCAAAGCTAATGCAGAGGCAAGGAGAACCCGCATATACCTTCCAGCGCCGTCTCCATCTCCGCATCCCCGGCAGAAGAGGCCTCGGAGGAAGAAGATCTCGAGCTCAAGCTCTCGTCAGTTTCCATCGTGGCGCTGCCACCCTCTGAAGAACCAGACTAGCTCTCTTACAAGCCCCTGATCGTGGGCAAATCAGGGGCACCTATACATCGGGAAACTAGATTAGACCACTATCAAGTCCAGCCTCACATAAAGGTAGCTCCCTAGTCAAAGATGTTAGGGAAGAAGCTTACCAGTTGGGGCATCCCCTTCAGAAACCCCCTCAATGTCGACAAACTCCTCGTTGCCCCCAGCAGTAGCTGCGACGGGAGGTTCATCTCCTAATGGTCGGTCCGTATCCCGAGGGAGCTCTCCTTCCTCCAGAGGGGAAGAGGTACCTGCAATTTATCCCAATCAAAGCTCAGCACATGTGGGAAAGTCAAATAATCCACCCTAAAGTGATCAAGTGCTCAGCTACATACCTAACGGTCCCACGCTGGAGGACTCCACCAGTCCCACCGTACAGGCCGACACTACGATCGGCAAAGGTGGGAGAGGCACCCTCGTCAGCAACGGTGGTGGTCTACCCAACGTGTCCTCAACAGTGGTTGGGGGCACGGAAGTCACCGGTCCGGGCTCATCTCCAAAAGATGGCAGGGCCACTGACGGGCCGGCATCCGCCAATTCCCAGATCATCTCCAGGGGCATCGCCGCGTCCTCGCCTGCCAAACCAGCAACATAAGTCAAGTCAATAATTTTGGCTTGCTAAAAGGAGTTCACCAACAACAAGAAGACTCCCTCGACGGTAGTTGGGCACTCACCCTGATGACTACGGGCCACCGTGGGCCCTGGCTCGTTGGCCTGGCCAAGCACTTCACCATGTGCCCCAGTAGGGGACCCGGCCCCTGGTGCCTCTACCCTCCCTATATAATCCACATGGTCACAACAAATAACCAGAGGCAAACAAAAGCGGCAGCATACGCCCAAGGTTCAAAACTCTTACCTACGCGGGCTCCTCCCATGGCTGTCCATGACTCGAAGTCGGGGAAGTCCTCCATGTTGGGGAAAGGTACGCTCATCAGGCGCATAAGCTCCTCCATGTCAACCTCCCCTCCGGCTTCCTCTTCATGCGGGGAGTCTACCTCTCGAGGGGGCGAAAAGGTCACCTCCACACCAGCCGCCAGCGGAGCTGCGACAGACAGAAAAGTCCAACAAAATAGAATTAGTCAATCATATTGGCTAAACCAAATAAAAACAAAGGAGTCGGGGCGACACTCACTCAAGGCCGTCTCCTCCTCAACTCGCTCTCCGGTCCCGGGTCCCTCAGACGACCCACCAGTCTCGACCGCTGCATCCCCCACACCAGGGCGTTTCCTCCGAGGCCACAGACCACCGTCCCCATTCCCTGAGGATGTTCCCATGGAGGGTTGATCCCCCTCTGCCGTAGAACCTGCTGACAAACATAGCAATATACAACATCTCAGTTCTGTAGCTAAGAATCACAAAATGAAAGAAAGAGAACATACTAAGGGAGGAAAGCGTAACCTGAAGCCCCGAAGGGCGTCAATTGTAGAGGCACCAGCTGCTCCATCCCTATCGCCAAGGCTCGGGCTGCCATCGTGACGGCCTCCCGAATATCCCGTGGAGTCCGTGCGCACTCAACTTGGGACACGAACTCCACAGGTCCAGCTGACCCAATCGCGTGGGCGATGTGTCGTCTCCAGTCATCGACCGCTGTGTCGGCGAAGCTCCCATGGGGGAGCTCCCGGTCCAGCGACCCTCTGCCCCAGATGCCACAATCGGCCAGGAACTGAGTCCACCAAGCCTTAGGTGCCCTCGGTCGAGACACCTTCGCTCCGGTTGCTGTTACCGATGCCCGTCCCAGGGGCTTCAGTGCCCCTCCGTTGCTTCAACTCCAAGAAGACGAACCCCGGCCACTCCTGGGCCACTGTGCTACAATCCACTCAACCTCTTGGCAGATCCGAGCAACGCGGGTCCTCAAGTACCCCTCGTCCAGTGCAATGGGAGGCAGATCCTCCCTCAGCAGGTGACTCTCCTCCGCCTTCCTAATCACGGAGGCCTTCTGTCGATAGAGGTGGCTGTGCCCGAACCACCACCGGGCGTAGTGTACATCATATCGTCCCCGACGTCCCTGCTCCGACATCGGGAATCGCTCCAGCTCCCAGCGGTAGTAGAAATCCCACCAGGCCGTTGCAAGTAGGTGGGTATCCTTGCCCTTGTACTGCCTGCCCGTCAAATGGAACTCCTTGTTCAGCGGAATCCCCTGGTCGTACCCAAAGTTTCTGGCAAAGCGATGTGGGTAGTATGGCTCCAAGAAACTCGTTGCCGACCAATGCAACGCCAACACAGTTGCTTGGGCGCTCAGTATCCACTCAGTCCATTGTCCTATGTCGGCCGCCCCCTGACTGGGGTGGGCGCTGGTCGCCCCTCCACCTGAAGCCCCCAGAAAGAGGCTAGAGTCCCTCGCTGCATTGTCAAAGGGCAGTCCCTCCTCGCCCAGGGCGGGCAGGTAATAAAGGGCCCTCCTGGCCCCCTCAAGCTGCTCCTCTGCATCCCCATCCGGCTGCCCGATAAAGCTGAACAAAAGTGGTGCCGTCGGGTTCGCCACAGCACCTCGCGTCACCAGTCCCGGGAATAGTAACCTGGCCCACACACTAAGGTAGTGGGTCGGTAGGAGTATTGATGAGGGCATCCCTTGCCCCTCCACATTTTCTCCGGACTCGGATTGTTCGTCGACAAGCGCCATTATGTTAGTCATGTATTTTTGAGTCTAGTCATGTAATCTTCACATTTTATTTGAGTCAATATCATGTAATTTTCCCTTTATTTGAGTCATGTACCTAGGTTAGTGAGTCATTTTCCTAAGTATTGTGTCATTAGGTTGGTTTGTTAGGCTAGTGGGCCCAATTCATTGGGCTTGGCCCAAGGGCACCCCTATCCCTTTGGTTATTTGTCATTGAGTCAAATGTTAGGGACTTTTGTAGAAATGTGGGTTGCCTATATATAGGACCCCATTCCCCTCATTTTGAAGTAATGAACAATTGAATGAAAATTGAAATCCACTTCCAAATCCCACTAGATCTCTCTCTCTCTCACTCTCTCTCTCTAAGGGGTCCCCCCCTCTCTCTCTCTCTCTCCCTCCACCCCAATTTTTGGAATTTTCTCTCTCCTCCCCATTCACCCCTCATTAAGACCTCTCCCCTTCCCCATACACCCATTTAACTCCCCCTCAACCCAAGGTGGCATCCTCCAATCCACACCCCACCTCCCAACCCCCAACTACCCAACACCACTTCCTAAGCACCCCTTCCTCTCCCCAAGGTTGAAGGGGATCTTCCCTAAGCCCAAATTCAAATTTCCCTCTCCCTAGGGCAGTGCCCTTCCATCTCCCCACCTCCCAAACCACCCAAAGTCGCAGCCCCCCTTCTCCATACCAGCCAAGTTCACCCTCCACCTCTTACTCTCTTGGCCATCCCCTTCCCCACCCCCTCATCTTCTTCTCATTCAGCCTCTGTTTCAGGCAGCAGAGTTGCAGCGACTTGCAGAGGCAGCCACGACCGTCTCTCAAAGATTCAGGTGGCAAGGCCTACATTGCTGGAATCGTCATCGAGATAGCTTTCCAACGGTGGTGGTCTCTCCGGCTTCTGAGTTCGGATCTGTCCGGAGGAGCGTCATCTTCAACGACTGCGCAATCTGTCCC
This sequence comes from Amorphophallus konjac, assembly GCA_022559845.1. Classification (NCBI taxonomy): domain Eukaryota; kingdom Viridiplantae; phylum Streptophyta; class Magnoliopsida; order Alismatales; family Araceae; genus Amorphophallus; species Amorphophallus konjac. The sequence continues at coordinate 90,420,782 of CM040128.1, forward strand.
AGACTGAAGACCAGAGCGATCTTGGAAGCTGTTCTGCGGTCAACCTTGGAGGAATTCGAGCACACTTCCTTCTACAAAATTCTTCTTCGTCTAGTCCTCCATCAGTAACAGAAAGAACGATGCCAATTGCCTACCCGAGCTATTTGTTCTGAATTTTTTCGTCGGAGTGTGCAGTCTGCCACCAGTGGACTCAGGTTTGACCTGTCTTCATTTATGTGGCCACCATTCTCATCTCCGACCTCGGATTGTGGCCCCGTCAACTTCTGCTCGAAGCTACTCCGACCACGATCGCGTCACCACCAGTTTCGTTCAATTTGATGTTCGGAAGCGACCGCAGCGCCTTCTGCACTCCACTACATCAGTTCTGCATCAGTCCGAAGCAGAGTGTTACTGTCCTGCTCCAGTCACCGGTCCGATCAGCCCCGAGGTCCAGAGCTTCCCAAAAAATTTAGGCATCATCCTCTGTCAGTTGGGAAACTTTTGGTGCAGGTTTCGTCAAGATCTGAGCTCTGTGAAATTTGTGACAGTTACATCACCGGCCCCCTGTCCAACAATTCTGAAGGTTGGCAGAACCGGCGGGGATCGACAAATCGGGTTTCCTTAGCATAAGTCCCCACCCCGCTTGGCCGGCTGAAGGCCCCTCCCTATGTGGAGGTAGTATTGGATGTAATACGATTAATCCCCACCCCAAGATCACCCCTCCTGCGAGAGGTGTAGTGGTGTAATCTTTCCATTTTAGGTTGAAGCGACACCGACGCGGCGTGCGGGTGCATACCCTCGCCTCCCCGCTCGCCCCCATCTCCGGCCGGAGTCGGCGTCTTCACGCCGGCTAGGTGAGCTCCTGAACATATCTCATTGCTGTAATGGACTTGCTTAGCTTAGTATTGCTATAGTTACTCCGTCGGCGGTAAGAGAGTGTCCGATTTTAAATTGCTACCCAAATTGAGTGACCACCGCGGGCGAGTTGTGAGAGCATCCACTTAACCCACACCCTTGGTGTGTTGGCTGCCCATGATTTGGACATCCTAAGCCCATTTGGGGTTCTCCCCAAGCTAGCCAACCATTGGAGCCTCAAGGTCCCGCCTCGGACCCTCTCCAACATCGCCTAGTCGCCATCGGGCACTAGTGTGTGCCATACGGGTGAGCTCGCTAGTGTGAGTCCGCTGCTCAAACTTGAATGCTTTCAAAATAGGTCCATAGGTGGTGTTACATCAAGTGATATCAGAGCAAGTTCATAACTTGTCTCTATCAAGTTGGTCCTAGGGCATGTCTATGCATTTAGAGTCTTCAAGTGCATCATTCTTGTCCCCTAGTATGGCCACCTCATATCGACCTTACCAATCGGCCCACTCCATAAGTCCAAGCCACTAAGAGATGCCTACCACTAACACCCATAACTTCCATGGCCATGTCAACTACTTCATGAAAGCCTTGACCTATGCCAATGAGCGGCTTGATAACATATCGGGCCGACTCAACTAACTTGGAGAAAATAGGCCCGCCCCAAGGACGGACGATAGGATGGTCCCTTTCCCACTTCCCACCATTGATGGAACCTCTCCTAGAGAATATTTAGATTGGGAAGCTACAATGGACCAATACTTCACTTGGTATCATATGTCCGAGGATGAAAAGGCATTGGTTGCCAAAATGCAACTTACCAAACGGGCAGAAACTTATTGGATGCAAATTATCGAGCTAAAGGTACTTAGAAGGGAAACTCCCATCATCACTTGGAAGGACATGAAGGAGCAACTTAGGGCTAGATATGTTTCCCCCTCATACTCAAATCACCAAGACCTAAGGAGCACTTCAACTCCTTCATCCCCACCTAGCCAACCCATGACCCTAATTCCCCATTCCACATCACTTCCCACCTATCCTACCCCAACCACCACACCAGCACCCTACCTACAAACTCCCACCACAACCATATGTCCACAAACCCAATTGGACCCCGTGTCCACCCATCCACCGAGGCCCATAATGGCCACCACCCCCAAACCCAAAACCCCTCACCAAACCCATACCCCACAAGCCCCCTTGACCACCACCACAAACCCACCATCATCCCCAAAAAGGGACACATCTCCCAAAACAAATCAACCCAAAATCCCTCACCCAACCGACCTCCCGCTTCCTACACCAATCTTTCCCCAACCTAGGCCTCCTCTACTTCCCCTTCCTATCCCAACCCAAGCCCATGCTTGTTCACCACCCCGGGTGTGTCATACGCTAGCTATCACCAAACCACCCCCCATAGATCCCCCTACTCCATTAGCAATAGAAGTTGCAACCCATACACCCACCCAAGTGGAGAAGGATGCCCATCCGGATCCACCTCCCAACATAGAGGAAATCCAAAGGCCAAACAACTCACACACCTCTAGCCTAGCTCCTCTAGAGACACCCAACCTCACCATAGGTAAGTCCATACTCCAATGGCTCAAGAAAGGTTTCACCATTCCTAGTTCACAACCATGCCACCTACCCATGGGATATCAATCCCAAATCATTCCCATTCAGCCACATGTCACTTATCAAACTTCATATTGTGTGGAAGATTTGGGAGACTTAGTGAACTACATACATTGGCAAATTCACTTGACCAATATGCTAGCCATGAGACCGTCCGAAACTAACACCATTAGCCTAGCATATCCCACCATTGGCTCCATCACTTCCATCTACACTAATGGCCAAGTTACTAGTGAGATCATCCTCCTTCTTCCCATGGAGGAAGAACCTATCCTATTCCACTCCCCAACCATAGAGATCCCAAGTGCTTTGATCAGCCAACCCATTAGTAACTTTGGCCCAATTATTGAGGAGGAGGACTCACCATTCGAGGACCTTGAGAGCATAGAGTACCCCTACCAAGGTGACCCTTACCATGATCCCTTTAACCCTTTTCTATGGGAGCCTAGATCTCCATTTAACCCACTCACCTTATTCACCACCCACCCTTTCCTACCCCCACCCACCATGTTGGGCCAAGCCCACCTCATCCATGACCCAGGTTACACCATAGGAATCATGACCTTAGGCAACACCCGCCTAGAGATCAAGAAGGTGCCCCACCCTATATCCACCTACCTAGATCCCTTCGACCCTTTTGAGTGGAAGCTCAAAGACCACCCCACCATCCCACATGAGGAAGTCATCTTTGGGAAAGGAATTCATATGTCTTGGCACATCACACCGCTTGGCATGATTAGTCCGTCGGGTACATTCATCCATATCACCCACATGTCAAGAAGAAAACATGAGTGGTCAATATTTGGTTGTAATGGTCCACCATCATTCATCATAAATCTCAAGCATGTTAGGAGCATTCATGGATGTCCGGGTCCTCCAACATTCATCACACTCACTCACAAGAGGGACACCTATGGATGCCCCGGTCCTCCCAAATCCTTCAAAGTCTTCATAACATCAATGCATGATAGGTCTATATGTGGTTGTCCTGGACCCCCTTTGCATACCATACATTGTCAACTCACACCGCATCATAGTACATGGCATATGCATTCAAGCAAGTATCAAGCAACAAGCGGTGGGATTCACAAGAAACGAGCACAAACTCCTAAGCACCACTTTGAGTTCCAAGTTGACAACTTGGCGATGATGGCTTTGGAGTGGCTCTACTTTAGGGTCACCTCCAATCTGAGGGCACGAGGACTTGGACCTTGCCAAGTTCCGAGTGGCTTTGGTAACCAAGCTTATGGGTTGAACTTTCAAAAGGGTTTTGGGATTCTCCCCATTTCTCATGTGGCGGATCCAGCACGCTCTAAGGGCACCGCGGTGGATCCTAGTGAGTGCCTCGAACTTACACCTACCCTTGTGAGAGACACCCTCGGAGTGCCACCACAAATAGACTGAGAGCCCGACGTGAGCACACATCGGCAATACTAGGCAAGCAAGATCCCATCGCCAGCATGAGGGTATGACCAAGCCACTTTGTCGAGCTGAAGCGCCGTTCCCCGACTATGGTCGCGGGTTGAGTATGGAGATCGTGGATCACCCAGAGCCGCAGTTCGATGTACTACTTCCCTGGTGGACCCATACTCGACGGGGTCAAGTTTTCCCCACCCCGAGGGTATGATGAGGGCATCCCTTGCCCCTCCACATTTTCTCCGGACTCGGATTGTTCGTCGACAAGCGCCATTATGTTAGTTATGTATTTTTGAGTCTAGTCATGTAATCTTCACATTTTATTTGAGTCAATATCATGTAATTTTCCCTTTATTTGAGTCATGTACCTAGGTTAGTGAGTCATTTTCCTAAGTATTGTGTCATTAGGTTGGTTTGTTAGGCTAGTGGGCCCAATTCATTGGGCTTGGCCCAAGGGCACCCCTATCCCTTCGGTTATTTGTCATTGAGTCAAATGTTAGGGACTTTTGTAGAAATGTGGGTTGCCTATATATAGGACCCCATTCCCCTCATTTTGAAGTAATGAACAATTGAATGAAAATTGAAATCCACTTCCAAATCCCACTAGATCTCTCTCTCTCTCTCACTCTCTCTCTCTCTAAGGGGTCCCCCCCTCTCTCTCTCTCTCCCTCCACCCCAATTTTTGGAATTTTCTCTCTCCTCCCCATTCACCCCTCATTAAGACCTCTCCCCTTCCCCATACACCCATTTAACTCCCCCCCAACCCAAGGTGGCATCCTCCAATCCACACCCCACCTCCCAACCCCCAACTACCCAACACCACTTCCTAAGCACCCCTTCCTCTCCCCAAGGTTGAAGGGGCTCTTCCCTAAGCCCAAATTCAAATTTCCCTCTCCCTAGGGCAGTGCCCTTCCATCTCCCCACCTCCCAAACCACCCAATGTCACAGCCCCCCTTCCCCATACCAGTCAAGTTCACCCTCCACCTCTTATTCTCTTGGCCATCCCCTTCCCCACCCCCTCATCTTCTTCTCATTCAGCCTCTGTTTTAGGCAACAGAGTTGTAGCAACTTGCAGAGGCAGCCACGACCGTCTCTCAACGATTCAGGTGGCAAGGCCTACATTTCTGGAATCATCATCGAGATAGCTTTCCAACGGTGGTGGTCTCGCCGGCTTCCGAGTTCGGAGCTGTCCGGAGGAGCGTCATCTTCAACGACTGCGCAATCTGTCCCAGACTGAAGACCAGAGCGATCTTGGAAGCTGTTCTACGGTCAACCTTGGAGGAATTCGAGCACACTTCCTTCTACAAAATTCTTTTTCGTCTAGTCCTACATCAGTAGCAGAAAGAACAATGCCAATCGCCTGCCCAAGCTATTTGTTCTGAATTATTTCGTCGAAGTGTGCATTCTACCACCAGTGGAATCAGGTTTGACCTGTCTTCATTTATCTGGCCGCCATTCTCATCTCCGACCTCGGATTGTGGCCCCGTCAACTTCTGCTCGAAGCTACTCCGACCACGATCGCGTCACCGCCAGTTTTGTTCATTTTGAAGTTCGGGATCGACCGCAACGCCTTCTGCAATCCACTGCATCAGTTCTGCATCAGTCCAAAGCAGAGTGTTGCTATCCTGCTCCAGTCGCCGGTCTGATCAGCCCCGAGGTCCAGAGCTTCCCAAAAAATTCAGGCATCATCCTCTGTCAGTTGGAAAACTTTTGGCGTAGGTTTCGTCAGGATCTGAGCTCTGTGGAATTTTTGGCAGTGACATCACCGGCCCCCTGTCCAACAATTCTGAAGGTTGGCAGAACCGGCGGGGATCGGCAAATCGGGTTTCCTTAGCATAAGTCCCCACCCCGCTTGGCCGGCTGAAGGCCCCTCCCTGCGTGGAGGTAGTATTGGATGTAATAAGATTAATCCCCACCCCAAGATCACCCCTCCTGCGAGAGGTGTAGTGGTGTAATCTTTCCATTTCAGGTTGAAGCGACACCGACGCGGCGTGCCGGTGCATACCCTCGCCTCCCCGCTTGCCCCCATTTCCGACCGGAGTCGGCGTCTTCACGCCGGCTAGGTGAGCTCCTGAACATATCTCATTGCTGTAATGGACTTGCTTAGCTTAGTATTGCTATAGTTACTCCGTCGGTGGTAAGAGAGTGTCCGATTTTAAATTGCTACCCAAATTGAGTGACCACCGCGGGTGAGTTGTGAGAGCATCCACTTAATCCACACCCTTGGTGTGTTGGACACCCATGATTTGGGCATCCTAGGCCCATTTGGGGTTCTCCCCAAGCTAGCCAACCATTGGAGCCTCAAGGTCCCGCCTCGGACCCTCTCCAACATCGCCTAGTCGCCATCGGGCACTAGTGTGCGCCATACGGGTGAGCTCGCTAGTGTGAGTCCGCTGCTCAAACTTGAATGCTTGCAAAATAGGTCCATAGGTGGTGTTACATCAAGTATACTCCTCTCCCTCGGTGCTGAGTGTGTCGCTAGAACTCCAAGCCCCTGGTAAATGTTAACCAGTGCAGTGGGAGCTAGAGCTAACTGTCTCCCCTCAGCCAACAAGCAAGCCGGCCACAATAACTCGGCTCTAAACAGCCCATCCTCTCCGTGAGGAATTACGAAAGTCGCCAGCCAATATGCCAGATACGCTATAAGATATGTCACATCTGGCAGACCATGGGGATACCACCCCTCCCACGGTGCATACACATATCTGGAGTACGTCCGAAAGCATAGCTTCACCTCCGTGTACTCCCATGGAGTCTGATCCCTGGCGAACTCCTGGTAGAAGCAAAACGGCCCATTGTAGAAATGGCGGACCCACACATTCAGCAGCACCCGTGGAGTCTGTGTGGCTCTCTCTCTCCCTGCGAGAGCTAAATCTCTCCAGGTCTTTATCAAATACCGATAACTGTAAGGCACTCGGTATCGTCCCAGTCCATCAGTATGACTGCGGTGGAGGTCATCCAGCACTACCTCCCTGTACCCTTCGCCGATAATCGGCAAGCCAGAAATCCTGAACAAAGACCACAAGTCAAGACTGGTCTCTCCCTCTACTGTTGCCACCGTGTTTCAACGATGGTTGAAACGCTCCAGCAGGCCCTGCAGTAATCCAGTGTAGCACGGGTACGCGTACAGAATGATAGTCACCACGTACCTGATCCCAGCTTAATCCAGCAACACCCGGTAGTGGTGGATAATCCCCATCAACCACTTCGTGGCACCCTGGCGGTAGTATTGTGACGGGATCACTGTCCAGCGGCCATACCAGCTAATGACGGTCTACCGCATGACTCCATTCAACATAATGTAGTCATCATGGCCCTCTCTAGCATACTGCACACTAGCAGGCTCCAATACCAACCCAACAATTCCCTCCATCTCCGTGTGATGGTGGCCGTGCAAATCCCAGCTAGCGGGGCCAATCGGCCCAACTCTGACTCCGGACTGCTCCGCCATGCCAAAGAACCCCAGGCAATCAACGCAGGGAAACTGGCGCTTCCTCCAGTAGTCCTCTGAAAAGCTCGGATAGCTGCAGAAAGTGGTACCCTGCAGGCTGTCCCTACCAATCAAGATGGCCCGCTCAAGCCGGCGGCAGACTCCCGGAATCTGCGAGTCGCCCTCCGCCACGCCAGGAGGGACATAGCCACAGATGAATTCAAGAAGATGACGATCCAGGGGGAACTCCAATGGATAACCCCCGCTCTGGTCGTAACTGTACAAATCACCCGCCTCCAGAATCCTGGCCACCTCCACGGCCCCTGCTCCAGCTATCCTCTCACCAATCGGACCCTCCGCCACGGCCATATGGCCCCGATCCAGTAGCTCTATACCAGCCACGGTGATCACGGGTGCATCTAGAGGGCTCATCGGTCGATCAGTCCGCTGCACCTAGTGATCTTCCTCCCGAGCCATTCGCCTCGGGACCCGCCCATCTCTGCCGAAGCGTGCCATAGCTGCAAGACAAGGCACCCAGGAACATAGTCAGCATACCAAAAAATCCACATGTACAACACATCAAAACAAAGACATATGAAGCATCAAAATACAAATACAACAACTCAGAAAGAGGGTCTCACGAGCCGCACGCCCTCATCCCCGCCTCCGACGCATGCCCCGTGGGGGGCATTTATTGTACCCGAACAATTTCCCAGTCAAAATGACAAGGAGTAAGGGTTCGGGCATTTCCCCGAACACCTTCAAGACATGGGCTACCTAGCCCTTTCTACAACCCTACAGGTCCCCACGAGGGTCCCGACCAACTCGCCGTGACACGCGGCGGCACAAGCAAGTGTTCGGGGTCGATCCCGGCTACTCTCATACGGGCTTCGCCCGCGGTCCACATGGCCGCCCGGGACCACCCGGGGGCACCCCGACGCCAAGCCATGCCATGTGCCATCCAGTAAAAGAGTCACGGGTCTACTCCGAGACCCTTCATTCAACCCTCCAAGGTCAAAGGGAGACCCGAGCAAGTCAACCGCATGCTTCGGAGGCCCGCAGCACGTGTGTACGGCTCACACACGTGTGCCCGGCATTTTTCTGAACACCTTGTGGGCACGTATATTTCAACCCGTCTACACAAGACCACGGGCCAGCCCGTGGCTCCAGCATACTAATTGGGTCCTACAACGACCCCCCAGCAAGTCGGGGGCCACCCCCGACCCTTAAACACGTGGCAACGAACCACTGAACTTAGCTCTCGGGCCAACCCGAGGCTACCCTACCAACCCACCGTACAACGCAGCATGCAGTACGAGATAAGGCCCATGGGCCCAAGGACCTCCTCCCAGCCCTTATGGACTTCTACCCTTGGCCGTAGGCCAAATCCAAGGCCTGTCGACCACCTACGCGGCTCATTCGACAACCCGGGGTGTGTCGGGCATTTCCCCAAACACCTTGCGAGCGACTACTCCGACTTGAAGAACAACGGCCCTACGGGCCCATGCCAGCCTCCGGGAGTTCAAGGTCCGTCAAAGGACATCCCCAGGCAACACAAGAAGACCCCCGGGGGCCATCCCTCGGGGTTACGACCAGCTCAAGGCCAGTTTGCCTCGAGGCATGGCCGCGCGCCCCAGGGAGGGTGAACTCCCTGGGGGCCGTGCCCTTCCTCCAGCCCGGTGGTCCCACGACCCCACTCAGCCCCAGTTCGTCCGATTTACTGTCCTACGACGTGATTCGTGTGCCGTACCCGTTCGAGAAGGTGACACATGGACGCGGGGGCGTAAAGCAACAGCACGCGGGGATTCCGCAAGTCAACGCGCACACAAGCCTCCACGTATCCTCCCAGCCACTTGTCTTTTTCTTTCTTAGTCAAATTAGGAAGAAAAAAGACCCAAAAATCAATTTTTTATAGGGTGGGGACCAGCCCCTCTGTCTCTTGGAGCGAACCCGCCTAAACTCCCCCTGGGGGGGTTTAGGTGGACCAGCCTGGGCCCCCTGGCTGGTCCGTGTAAACCCCCATTCAATTCAAAAAAAAATTTATTTTTTAAAAAAGAAAAAAGACCGGAGCGAACTCGCCTAAACCCCCCATGAGGGGGTTTACGCGGACCAGCCCAGGCCCCCTGGCTGGCTTGCGTAAACCTCCATCCAAGGGGGGGTTTACGCGGACCAGCTCAGGGCCCCTGGCTGGTCCGCGTAAACCCCTTCCCCTCTCTCTCAACCCGTGTAACCTAGTGACACTATTCACTTGGGTTTACGCGGACCAGCTCACCCCCCTTAGCTGGTCCACGTAAACCCCTTGTGACCCTTCAACTTCCCCTACAAAAACCCCTTTGGAGCTCAAGGGGTAGGGCATCCAAGGCATCCAATCCAGCGACATACACAAGATCGTCCAGCACTCGGCAAGCACAAGACTTCAAGCGTGGCCCCAAGCAACGGGCGAAGGAGAATTGTGTGTGGGTGACTTGTTCGGCGGTCTAATACGTCGGGGGTATGTCGTTCGCACTCCCCTCACGCCGTATGTAGCCGTCACACACAAGTCAACACCCACCATATGTGAGACATTGTGATATGGGTGGACGTCCCCTCATGTCGGGATTTCCCCTCGCACGCCCGCCAGTTGCAACCACACGCGTGCCATGACGTCTGGCTCACTCGCAGTCATGAGGCCATATCCGACCGCTCAATTCGAGTCGTGACCGACCCTCACCCTGATATCGGATCGACGTATCCCCCCAGTCATCCAGTCATAGGCCCCTGTTCGGCACCACGGCTATGGCCCACGCCACGGGAGGAGCTCTCTGTAAACGCAGATGTGTTCATTCATCACGCATCGACCCGGGAATCAACTAGCACGTCAGAGTTAACCCGTGGCATGCGCTAGTTGTACTTTGGCCATTACGGCTTTCCTGTAAAGAAATATACGTCTCTGCACAACACCGCCAATTGGATGAGTGCTCTCACACCCACGTCCCGGCCTTCAGTCTTCTATCTATGCCACTCGGCATCCATGCCTAACACCCTAACTTCAGTAAACACCCCACAGTCTAACACGCACCCATAGCTGCTGAATGCCCCCTAGCCCTCCACCCACGGCTTCAGACACATATACAGACTTCTCTTCAGCTTAGAACGAAGGTATTCGGATTCAATCCAATGTAAATAAACACCGGTTGCTTGCGGCCGGTGGGGAAAGACGTCCAGTACACGATTCCCGCAATCGCCTACGCACTCGCACCCATGGAACCCATTCTCTCCAGGTGTCGCCCGGTCGCCCGAGCCCATGTGCCGCGCCCTGGTGATGCTTCCCCGATCAACCTTTGGTTCCATGAGTGATTGTCAAGGAATCGACTGGCACGCCCGCACCCTGTCCGGTTAACCCTTATCCTGACATTTCCGTGCCATTTGACCTTTTTTTGACTTTCTGTGAAAGGAGAGTGCCCGATACCGCCGTGAGAGACATGCAACTGTAAGGAGGATACCCGAGATATATCAAACTCCCGTATTTTCTTCCTCGTTGTATCCCTTCCTTCACCCCGGTAATCGACAAAAAAAAAACCCACGCGATAATGGTACAACCAACTCGGCGTCCTAGTGGGAATCACAGGCTCGCGGAGAATTACAGAGGCCTTGAAACAAGATTTTCCAGTCTATTGGAAGGAATATCTAAGGGAGAGGTGCTCATGTCCAAGATTATGTTCCTATAGTGCAAAGTGTGTAACTAATGGTCATATACCGGAATATATGCCATGAACTTATAGAAATGACTCTGAGATAAGAATAGATTGTGTACAATAAGAAACCAGCATTAAATCTCGTCCATATAAGCATTTAAACCAAAATTTACTACAAGACTATATAGTTTATGGCATGAAATTATCATATGCTTAAAATAATCATAAGTATGATAAAGAAACATGAACTCACTATTTATGAATCATGAATTAAAACTCAGAGTAATAAATACCATTAAAACAGGTTAGTATATAGTTAGCTAGGCTTAATTATAAGTTATATGGCTGTTCTTAAATCTATCTCGGGTTGACAGAAAATAGTACAGTGGCGGTCTATCATAGAGCCGTTACAGGACTCTATAGGTTTATCGTAAGGCCGCCAAAGTTACTTTAACGGTCTATTTCCAGTCTGTCAGAGGTTTCATGAAAATCGAATTGACAGAGGGTCTAGCGGTTTATCGTAGGGCCGCTGCATGATGTTGGCGGTCGAACATTAGGCCGCTAGAGTAAGACTGACAGTAACTTAAGTAGAAAAATCTAATGTTTAAACATATCATGTCTAGAAATCAGCATATTTATAAAAATACTACATGATAGTACGAAGGTTAATCTAGCAATATGCATGGGTTTCTGTGAATTTACAAGAGAGTACTTCTTAACTTATTTAAGGCTAAGAATATGCATGAATGTATACTAGATGCATAAAACATCAAATTCACGATCTATAAAGCATGAAATCAAGTGCAATAAGGGGGCTTTTATCTCTAGAGTGATGTTTTAGCCGTTCATGAGATGACCTACCTCTGCTAAGGCCTTTAATCTTCGAATTTGATGCTAGATGCTACCCTTAGTCTCTTGCACTCCTTATGACAAATCAGCAACTTCAAGCTGCTCTAACTTCTTACTCTCTTGACTTAATAAGGTGAAATTTGGAGAGTAAGAAGTAGATACTAAGGGGAACAAAAAGTTCTAAAGGCACTAAGGCTAAATACCCCGATTTGGTTCTCTAATTCTTTGATCTTCACCGAACTTTTGTACAGTTTCCTGGGTCGCTAAGATGGAACCAGCAACTTTGCAGGCTTCGATCTCCTTGTGTGCTTGATCTCCTAGCACGAAATTTTGGAAGATGTTAGTCTTATGTATTATCAATAAAAATTTCTAAAGAACCTACCTGAAATAATGTCATCTTACCTTGATTTCACGCGAGCCAATGTAAGGGTCGCGCAGGTCAAAACTAGGTCCTATTTATAGGGTTTTGCTAGGGTTTGAGGATTAGATCGATTCTAGAGTCCTTGTTAAACCTTAGATTGACTTCTGAGAGTCCTTAACACGTTTACTAGTCCTCCCATCTCGATCTCTAAAGGATAGACTAGCAAAAATCCCATCTTTTTGCTCTTTCTTCAATTCACGGAACTGACAGGAAATGGCAATCGAAGCTTGGTCCGCCACATGCTTTTAGCGGTTTTACGATAGACCGCTAAGATCCTTAGGCGCCGAATTTAAAATGAGTTCAAACTCTAATTTCGTCTTATCCACTAATTTATCCATTCAAGGTGTATTTATCCCTATATTTCGTGAATAAGGTAATTAATCTTCTAGAATATGGGCCAAACTTCATGGGCTTGGTCCTTAAGTCTTTTGGGCTCCATTTAAATAGGCTAGGTTAACTGTTTACCATAATAGGGCCTTAATGATGATTTATTTAACCTAATATTTATTTATTAATCTATTTTGATCTTTAAAATTCTCAGAAAATACTTAAATATACCAGAAATAATTTATAAAAATTCTGGGGCATTACACCCTTCCCCACTTAAGAGAATTTGGTCTCCAAATTCATAACATGAGTTTTTACGGAGAGCATACATACTTTAATGTATTAAAAATTAACATAAGATGAATGGGTTAAGAGGGTACCTTTAATCATTTCACCTTCATCGTCTAGAATGGCATTTAATCGACCTCGTTTCCCACGTCCGTTGTTATCCCTTGACGATTGTTCATTTATGAGAGGACACATGGGCAAGCGATGTTCCCGACTTCCACATTTGAGACAAGCGCCAAGACGCTTCCAACATTCTTCTGTCGAGTGCCCAAATTTTTCACAAAATGAGCAAGCCGTGGAGACTTGCATTCTCTCTTCTTCTTTAACTTTCTTATTCTTTCCATTTCAATTTCTTTTTCCATTACCGTTCCCATTACGGGACCTCTTAATGTGACGGTTTTCATCCGCATCCCGTTCTTTCTCTTCTTGCCTATCATGTTTTCGGCTTGACCTTTCTCCTCGGAGCCTTTCCACCTTCTCCATGGTTCTTTCACATAGATGCGCTCTTTGAACCATCTCAGTATAGGTGCGGATATTCTGAGTTCCAAGTTGTTGGATAAATCCTGGTCTTAAACCATCCATAAATTGGTTGGCTTTCAATAAATCTGTGCTTACCAAGTGAGGAGCATAAGGTGCTAGTCGAGAGAATTGTAATTCATACTCTACCACGGACATCATGCCTTGTTTTAAGGAGGCAAATTCCATAGCCTTCCTCTCCTTTACATGCTCGGAGAAGTACTTGGCTCGAAAAAGTGTAAGAAAACCCTCCCATGTATGAGGTGCATCTGCAGGAGGTGCCGGAATGACGAGCATCCTTATTGAGTTGGAACGTGGTAAGTCAAACTTTCTCCTGGTCGGTGCATTACATGACATCGAATATTCGATTCATCTCGTCGATCCAATTTTCCATTTCATCTGGGTTTGAAGATCCAGAGAATCGTGGGGGATTTAAACTTTGGAAATTGCCATGTAAGTTACCCCCGCCAGCCCTTCCACCAGCTTGGGCCACTGTGTGTAGGGCTTGGGTAATTCCCGCAACAGTTTGCTGCATCTCGTCCCAATTCACACGATGACCAATTGAGAATCAAGGTACCTGAGAACATGGACATTTTAGTTATTTAGAGTCGGGAAGATTTACCCTAAGATAATTTCTATATAACTATCTCATCCCAGGTTCTACCCAATTCTCACATGGGTTGGGAATTTCTTCCTTAGTTCGTAGGCATGGATCCTTAAGCCTCGGACTTATCCTATGACATATGACATTTTCCTTGGAATAAGTAAGTCCTAAGTCCTATGCTCTGATACCACTTTAACTGTCACGTCCCGAGATTTATGTACAGCGGAAGATATTCGGGAATGTGAACAGCTGGCAAGAGAAGCCTCAAGTGACAATAATAATCAGAACGCAATCATTCACACATAAGATGAATGGAGACAATAATTGATCAAAAATCTAACTTCTATTGATAATAATCATCTAGTACATGATCGTGACTCATTAACTAATCTAGACTTAATAAAGAAAAAATTACATATTTGACTCTTGAGTAGACTAATTATGGCTTCTCTTGAACCATCAATCACTCTCGGATCCATCACTTGAATAATCCGAATCCACCCCGCTAGAATTTCCTGAAAAAGATTAGAAAGTAGGGTCATGAGCACACTTACCCAGTAGGTATCTTCGCATCAACATGAAGGTAAAATCATGCGAATGCGATAAATCATGTGAATAAAACAAGTAACATAATAGCACGATAAGATCACGATGAGAAAGGATATGCGAACAAGATCGAGTTGAATATAACAAGAACGTAAATTGGCCTTTCATGAATACGAATATGCTTGCATGCATCAAGAACGCACTTTCACTTTCACTTTTCACTTTTCATAACCATAAAGGTTATGCACTAGAATGTCATGTAACTAGCATGTAGCAATTCAATCAAGAAAGAGTCTCGCAAGAGTTCTGTGGATTTTCACTTATTTATAAAGAAAGTACTCCCAGCGTAATGCGATGCCAGTAGCATCATACCCCATGGTTTACAATATGTTTTCGACAATCAGCTGAGGGGACTAGCATAGAGCCCTTGAACATAATCAGTTCTTGAACTGCATCTTCACATATAAATCAAGCTACTTCCACGTTTATAGCAATAAGGCCAAGAATGCACAATTTTAATTATAGCTCCTTGATAAGGTAACCAAAAATAAGAAATGCTTCTATTAAGAATAAGAGATTTCAAGAAATGCATTAGATAACTAGGTTATGCCGTGGAGATAAATTTGGCAGCATAATGGTACAAATTCTTTAACTTTCACACTTCAATTAGAATATTTTGATTAAGGTGATATGTCCCAGAAATTCAATAGTTTTTCTAGGATCATAGGAATATTAACCCCTTTGGGTTAAAACTCAGGAAACTTAGCGGTTTATAACTGGGCCGTCACACGAATATAGCGGTCTAGTTCTGGACCGTTAAGTACAAGACTATTCGATATTTGAAAACAGGCTCTCTGGAGTCTTTGGTGGTCAAAGGTAGATCTGTCAAGGTCCATTCAGCGGTCTAGAGAAGGCGCGCTATCAGACTATGGCGATCAATTATTGGGCCACTAAGATCCAGAAATACAAAACATCGGTAGTGCTTTTCTAGACAAATGGGATTTAATGGTTGTTGTACTCGGACTATTTCCTCAGCGAAATACCCAGAAATAGGGGTTCGGGAGTTTCCTCGAACACCTTCAAGGCATGGGCTACCCGGCCCCTCCGACAACCCAGTGGGCCCGACCAACGGCCCTAGCACGTAGGTCGAGGTGCACGACGGCCCTAGCAATCAATCGGGATTGCTCCCGATTCATAAGTCGCGGATTTCCTCCGCACTCTACACGGTCACCCAGGCCGCCCCGGGGACACTCCAACTACAAGCCATGCCACATGACACTCAGTGAAGAGGCTAGGGGCCTACCTCGGAACACCTTCCCTCAACCCTCCAAGGTCAAAGGGAGACCCAAATAGGTCAACCACATGCTCAGGAGGCCCGTAGTACGCGTGTACAGCTCACACATGTGTGTTCGGCATTCTGCCGAACACCTTGTAGGCGCACGTGTTTCAACCCTTCTACACCAACCCGCGGGTCACCCTGTGGTTCCAGCACACCAATTGGGTCCTACAACGACCCCCCAGCAAGCCGGTGCCACCCCCGACCCTCAGACACGTGGCAACATGCCACTCGACTTTGGCTCTCGGGGCAACCCGAGGCTACCCTGCCAACCCACCGTACAACATGGCACGTAGCTTGAGGTAGGGCTCATCGGCCCAAGGTGCCTCCACCCAGCCCCTACGGACTCCTACCCTTGGCCCTTGGCCAAATCCGAGGCCCGTCGGCCACCTATGCGGCTCGTTCGGCAACCCAGGGTGTGTCGGGCATTCGCCCAAACACCTTGCGAGCGGCCACTACAACTCGAAGAACAATGGCTCCCATGGCCCATTTCAACCTTCCGGAACTTTATATCCCCCAAGGGGTATCCCTAGACGATGAAGGAAGACCCTCGAGGGCCAACCCTAGGGGTTACGGCTTTGCCCGGGGCCCGTGTGCCCCAGGGCGTGGCCGCGCCCCCGGGGAGGGTGAACTCCCCAGGGGGGCTGCGCCCTCTCCTCAGCCCGGAGGTCCGACAGCCCTCCCCAGTCCCTGTTCGTGCAGATGCGGCCCGAGGTTCGTGTAAAGCTCGTTCGTCGTACCTGTACACGGAAGAATTTGCGAAGACGAAGTCCCGAGAATACGTGGAGTCGCACACGTCAATCCCTCGGTCTACGCACACCAGTAGCCAGTCAACCAGTGTATCCTCCCAGTATCCTTTATCCTCTTTCTTCTTAACCAATTTGAGAAGAAAATACACAAAAACCAGGTTTTTATAGAAGGGGGACCACTCCCTCTCTCTCCCTCTACCTGGTCCGCCCAAACCCCCCCTTGGGGAGGGGTTTAGGCGGACCAGCTTGGGCCTCCAAGCTGGTCTGCCTAAACCCCACAAGGGGGGGGGGGTAGGCGGACCAGCCTGGACCCCCAGGCTGGTATGCCTAAACCCTTGAACAATAAAAAAAGATTTTTTAAACAAAAAAAAGGACCAACATGGTCCACCCAAACCCCCTTGGGAGGGGGTTTAGGCGGACCCGCTTGGACCCCCAAGCTGGTCCGCCTAAACCCCATCTCTTCCACTCACACACACACGAAAAAACACATAAAAAAATTTAAATAAAACAAAAACAAAAATACTATTTGGGGGGTTTACCCGGACCAAGTTGGACCCTCAACTTGGTCTACCTAAACCCCACCCCACCCCTTCAACTTCTATAAATTGCCCCCCTTGAAAGCTCAAAAAGAAGAGAAGAGAGAGGGGACAACAGATACAGGCATAACACGCGTGAAGGACGGAAGCAACACACGGTCGAGCTAACTTCCCCGGCCTAATTGTCTCACCCTCGGACTTCCGAGGCTTTTGGCAAGGGTCGGGAATGCGAGAAGACAAGTGCGCGCGCGATTGACTTGCTAGTCGGCTCACACACGCCGAGGGTATGTCTCACATACTTACCTCACACGGTGTCTAGCCGTCTCATGCCAAGTCCATCCTCGCCTCGTGTAAGATGACCGTACCAACGACAAATACGCCCGTGCCCCGGGTCCACCCGTGTACCTCGACTTACGGCACTCACCGTGGTGACGAAGGGTACCGCGTAACGACCACGTCGCCCCTCGATACGGATCCACGTGCCTACCGTTCATCGTCCAGTAGACCGTCGGCCCCTCAGATTGACGAAGCGAGTCTGGTCGGACCTCTGGCCCGGGAATCATAGTCCCGGGGCCGACCTTGACTCTCCAGCATGACAACACTTGCCGTCCGAGACCTGGACACGACCGCTCGCCTTGAGCCGTGTCCGACCTCTGCCAGGCACCTGCCATGTCCGTTCTGACCACCAAGGCAGCCGGACCTACATCAACTCCTCTGTAAAGAGTTCTAGTAGAACATGCGGACACCCGCTTTGTCACGCAATGACCCGGGGGACCGACTCACGTGTCGGAAATTTCCCGCGGCTTGCGCCTGTTGTACTTCGGCCTGCTCGGCCCATTTGTAAAGCCCATGTGGCTCATCGTAATACCAGTGAAATACATACACCCTTATTCGAGCCTCCAGCTTCCTACCCACACCACTCGGCATCCGTGCCCAATACCCAAACTCCAGTGAAGGCCCCTCAGTCTAGCACGTACCCCTAGCTGCTAAATGCGCCCAGCCCTCCGCTCATGGCTTCAGACACATATACAGACTTTTCTTCAGCATGGAACGAAGGTATTCGGATTCAATCCGATGTAAATAAACACTGGTTGCTTGCGACCGCTGGGGAAAGACGTCCTGTACACGATTCCCGCAATCGCCTACGCACTCGCACCCATGGAACCCCTTCTCTCCACGTGTCACCCGATCCCCTAAGCCCACGTGCCGCGCCCTGGTGGCACTACCCCGGTCAAACCTTGGTTCCATGAGTGATTGTCGAGAGATCGACTAGCACGCCCGCACCCTGTCCGGTTAACCCTTAGCCCGACATCCCCTTGCCATTCCACCCCTTTCGACTTTCCATAAAAGGAGAGTGCCCGGTACCACCGTGAGAGGCATGCAACCGTAAGGAGGATACCAGAGATACATCAAACTCCTGTATTTTTCCCTCCCCACTGCATTCCTTCCTTCACCCCAGTTAACCGGCATAAAAACCCACATAACAGAGAGGATGGCACGCCCGGTGGGACGTCTCCCGCCTTCCTTCTTTTTGCTGAAGAAAAGTCTTTGCCTACCCTGAAGCCCGGTGCCCTTTCCATGTCCTTGTAGGAGAGGCAGAGGAGGGTACTCGTGTGCATTCTCTAGTAGCCTCCAGTCTGTGTTCCCATCGTCGGGTCGCTCTCAGCAACTGTCAGCGACAGTCGCCTCCGCAGCACTCAACACTCTGGCAACTATGGCGGCCGTCACCAACGGTCCCAACGTCATCGCCACCCACGCCCGGGTGGGCTACTTGGCGACGCCGATCGCTTTCGGTAGCTTCGCCCTGGTTATCGGATCGCCCTACTTTCTGGGTGTGATCCCTGTGGCTGCTTCTCAGCTAACTCTAGTCTCTCCAGTGGCCCCTGCGGCCAACGCGCCATGCGCATCTCCAGCTCCAGTGCCCCGCCTGCTTGTCGGGCGACGGACTACCACTGCCGACCCCTACAGGGCCCCCAGATCAACGCCGGTCCGGGTGAACGTCAGCTCCCGAGGCCAGCCTCGTTCGATCTCCAACACGGGCCCTGCGCCTCGGACTTTGGTCGCCATCCCAGTATCTTCCTCCGGTCCTCAATCTCGAGCCGCATCCAAGCCGACACCCAACACGGGCTCCCTGCCCCAAGTCCACAGCTTCCCAGCATCTTCCTCGGGTCCTCAACCCCGAGCCGCAGCGAAGCCAGCACCCAACATGGGCTTTCAGCCCCGGGTCTATGGCTTCCCAGTATCTTCCTCGGGTCCTCAACCCCGAGCCGCAGTCAAGCCGACACCCAACACGGGCTCCCTGCCCCGGGTCTACGGCTTCCCAGCATCTTCCTCGGGTCCTCAACCCCAAGCCCCAGCCAAGCCGACACCCAACACGGGCTCCTTACCCTGGTTCCACAGCTTCTCAGCATCTTCCTCGAGTCCTCAACCCCGAGCCGCAGCCAAGCCAGCACCCAACACGGGCTTTCAGCCCCGGGTCTACGGCTTCCCAGCATCTTCCTCGGGTCCTCAACCCCGAGCCGCAACCAAGCCAGCACCCAACACGGGCTCCCAGCCCCGGGTCCACGGCTTCTCAGCATCCGCCTCGGGTCTTCAACCCCGAGCCCCAACAAAGCCAGCACCCAACACGGGCTTTCAGTCCCGGGTCTACGGCTTCCCAGCATCTGCATCGGGTCTCCCATCCCGAATCCCGGCAAGGCCGCCACTCGACACGGGCTCCCATCCCCGAGTTCGCGGCTCCCCGGTAGTGCACTCGGGACCCCGGTCCCGAGCTCCAGTTGAACTAGCTCTCCCCGTGGGTCTCCTACCCAAGGGGCAGTGCTCCTCAGCACCTTCCTCGAGTCCTTCGACCCGAGCCCAGACTACGCCGGCACCTACCACAAGTCCTCGACCCAGGGGCGTCGGCACCCCGGTACTTCCAACGGCTATGCCTTCCGGCGCAAGAGTGTCACCTCGAGCATCGGTAACACTCTAATCAGCGCGGGCGAAGGCTTACACCCGAGTCACCCAGTCATCGACTCCTGGTGCGGGCTACTTGCCCCGGGGACCGACCCCGACACTTCGGATCGACGACTTCACCTTGCCGGTCGTTCCGGGCCATGTTTTCTCGGTCTACCATCTTGGGGCGGAGTCTTCCTCAGCTCCTCAGAAGAAGCGTCGCCATGGCCGCAGAAGCAGGCAACTCACTACTGCAACCAGCAACTCCGGCAAGATGGTCCTTGTTGGTGACCTGCAGATCTGTCTCAACGGGGGTGAGCCAATTATACCCCAAGAACGGACCGTTCCTACCATCCCCACTTCCAATCATTTTGACCTCTTGCGTCAAACACGAGAGGATGGGGCGAAGCTCAAAGGAGCGTGTTCCTCGGCGGCAGCCCGGGGGCACCCACCGCAGCAAGACACACGGCCTCCCAAGATGACTCGTCGGAAAAACGGCGACAAGGGAGACCAGCAATCGAACCTGAGAAGAATCTGGGTCACCCCAGAGGAAGCTCAAGCTGTTCGGAGGGCGTGAATTACCAACCCCCTGTGAGCACTCAGACGCGGCATCAGACGTGATGCGGCGGGTCTCACAGTAGCATAGTCTGACGATGCCCAATCGTCCAATGTCCCCTTCTCAAGCAAGCGAAGGCAAAGGTGAGCCCATCCTTGGGCCATCCAGCAACCTGTCCAGGGTTCTCCTCCGACTAACATCGGGAATGAGCCACCTCCGCAACGCATCTCGGTCTTTGACAGACTAGGGACGCCTGTCCACCCCGAGCCACATCCGCGAAGGAAGCGGACGACCCAGTTTATCAATGATGCGGTTCGAGTGTTCACATGTTACACCACCGGACACCAGCCAGACACCCAGTCTGACGACTTGAACCAGCCTCTGTCCCACTTTAGGAGGCCACGCCACCCGGCTCCGCCACTTCCTTCAACAGGTCACATCGGCACTTCTGTCGGACCGCAAGCGTCGGAACGCGCGGAAGAGGTCCCAGAGGAAGACCCCGACCCTCCAGTCAATGCAGAGCCGGTCAACAACGACCCGCCTGCGAACGAGGTTTAGGAAGTGACCCTCGATGCCCTAATGAAGGAGAACCAGCATCTGAAGGCCCTCCTGCAAGACCTTCTCCAGGAGCGAGACCTTCACCCTCAGAAACCTACTAGGCCTCAGGCCGAGGCAACGGTACCCTCGGTGGCCCGCGATGCCACCAACACCTCAGCGGCGATTGCCCGAACCCCGTTGGCAATTGGGTTTGGCACGCCCCCGGTCGAGACTCAGCCACGAGCCTCCAACACGCCAATGCCAGAAAATCTCTTGGCGCAACGCCAGATGATCGAGTGCATTGTCGAGACAAAGCTCGCCCAGTATGGTGAAGGGACGGTCACGGTGGACCTCTACAGTGTACCCTACCCACTTCACCACCAGTTGAAGAAGCTTCCTCCAGAATACTCCAAGCCCCCGAAGCTGTAAAAGTTTGATGGGCAGGGGTCGCCACATGAACACTTGGCCTACTATGTTACGGCCATGGGTGAGTTAGCGTTGGATGAATCCTATCTCCTCCGCTACTTTGCCACTTAGCTCACGGGAACGGCCTTCCAATGGTACTCCCATTTGAAGCCCAACTCAGTCATCGACTGGGCCGATCTCCAGTAGAAATTCCTCGATCGATTTCAAACGGTCGAGCGAAGGGTCTCCCTAGCCAAACTCTGCTCCCTTCGGCAATGTTGAGTCCCGGAGGGTGGCAATCAAGAGGGGAGGGGTGAATTGATGGCCCAATAAAAACTAAAAACGAGCTACACGGAACCAAGGCAAGATAAACAACAAACTCAAACCTAGCACGAACATAAAAATACACGTGAATGCGTGATGATGGGGTGATTTATTAACAAGCAATAGAATTCTCTCCTCACCGTGAAGCCCACACGATATATAGCAGAAAATCAAACCACAAAGTGCACACGGAATTTTTAGGTGGTTCGGGTACACACCGTGTCCCCTACGTCCACCCCTCACATGGAGGATTAACTTCCACTAGACAGTGAAACACACACACCAGCTGTTTACAACAGCAACCACACACACACGCTGTGTAGAACAGCAAGCACAAACACACACACACGTTCGTGTTGTCGAACACGAACACACACACACAAATCTCAGATTTACTGATTACAAACAGATGATGAAGTTAAACTCAAGGTATTCAAAGTGAGAAGAGTGAAAAGAGGTTGGATTATCCTGGTTGGAGCTCCCCCTATCACTTTCACGAATTTAATCGAACACTTTGTGCAGCACGGTGACGATCTTGGCTTGAATGAAGCTTTAGGTTGATTTTGGATCGCATCCAGCAGCTGTGGCTTGTATGGAAGTAGTTCTCCTTCTCCTTCTCTTCACTTTCACGTGCTCTTCAAGCTGGAACCAGGTCAGGAGGTGGCGACTTCAACCTGCAAACACAAGGGGTTAGAAAGAAAGCTTACAGTTCAACATACGATTTCTCCCCTTAGGGTTTTCATCAACCAAGCGACATTATATATGCTAAGAGAGTTCTGGGGATGGTCAAGGGACCAGATCCGCAAAATGTGGAGCAAAGCACGGGCCCCCAACCTAAAACAAATGACCCATGAGGTCGAAACTCCAAGGGTCAACAAATACGGCTCGGCCCAGAAATGAAGGGGTCGACCCTTGGGGTCGACCCTCGTGGGTGGTTTTTCTGCCCAGAAGGCATGGGTCGACCCCTGGGGTCGACCCTCTCAGGAACGCTTGCTGTTTAAGAATTTTTACTGAAGGGGTCGACCCTTGGGGTCGACCCACAGCCTGAGGGGTCGACCCTCTCAGTCCAGAACCAACAACCAGCGGGCCAAAAAATAAATACAACAGGGGGCGACCCCTGGGGTCGACCCTTGGCTAGGGGTCGACCCTTGGGGTCGACCCTTTCAGCCAGAACATGAATATGCCGAGAACGCGATCCAAACGACCGAGTCAAGTTCCAGAACGTCTAAAATAAACATGCAAACCATGAGAAGTGTTCAGGAACAAGTTTATGAGTTACAAAAATGGTTTTTAAAGCATGTCAATCAATTAAGCTTAAACCATTTCATACTTAGACATAATTCAAATGAGAGACGATCTTAAAGGACTTCAATCACAAAATTGAAAATCAAGGTTGAAGTCGATCTCACCAAACGTCCCAGAGCATTGACATTCTTGTCCTTGAAGATTGGCCTGTCAAAATATCTCGCAGTTAATTCTTTCATCCAAACTGTCAAATTAACTCACTTACCCTCAAGAAGATTGCATTGAGCCTTCATAACACGCCAAAACCTCATATGACGGAGTTGGGATTCAAGACGTTAGAAGGACTCATTTTCAGTTCAAAAAGAATTTGGTCAACATCAAAACCATAAGGCATTTTACATGAGGAGGGGGTTCAACAATCTCCCCCTTTTTAATGATGATAAAATTTAAAATTGCATTTTTGATCAATGTAAACTACCATTCAAGAATAAATGAAACCACATAATTATGAACCATATCAACCACAAATATTGAACTGAATTCACCATGCTGAACCGATATCAAAGGCAACTTAACAAAACATGTGAGATTGAGTAGCATTACCACAAGGTGTGCCGACAACAAGAGGAAATAGGAAGAGTTCAAATGCAATAACAATGAGACATGAAGGAACTTGAGACTCACACAATATGATATGACACACATGACTCTAAAATGCAAAACTAAAATGCAAACTAAAGCCAACTGAAAATGAGCACACATGCATGCAAGCATTCATCACACATACATATAAGTAGCCGAAATAGTTCTTTTCTCCCCCTTTGGCAACATCAAAAAGGAGGGGGTGAAATAAGTAGTAGATAAAGTCCAAGCTCCAAGAGCAATGTCATCTAATCTTCATCAGACGACGAGGAGGTGTGCGGACGCCTCATATAGCCCAAGATTTCTTCAAGCAAGTGGGTTTGATTATCAAATGTGGCTTGAACAGACTGGGTGTGCTCTTGATGACTAAGTTTCAGATCCGCAAGTTGTTGTTGCATGCCCTCCAAAGTCTCCCCATAAGTGTCTAACCTATCATCTATCGAATCCAACCGATCCATGAGTAGCTGAACCGCCTCAGAAGGCATATCTTCGGCAGGTGGGGCCTGTTCATATTCATCAGATTCATCCTCAGAACAGATCTCTTGTTCGGTACTTTTCAGAGTGCGAACTAAGTTTCCATCAAGCAGCTCATATCCCATATTATGGCAAATGGAATGAATTGTGAAAATGTCAGCCTCTCGTATAGTTTGTGAGATTTCGGTGGAGAGATCAATACCCAAATGTGTAAACACGGCAGTGAGTACAGCAACATATGGAATGGTGCGGTTCTTGTGCTTCATGCTATTGCTCATATGAAATAAAAGAATGGCTGGGAAATTCACAGGAATACCACTTAAAATGCAGTAGAAAAGAAACATGTGAATTTCAGTGACCTTGTCATGACCACCGCCCCGTGGAAGTAGAATTGTGGTGATCATTCTGTGTAAAATGTGTTGCATGGGCGGAAAATGATTTGCATTCAGTCCTGCCATAGAACGGTTACCCCTTTCTTCACCTTTCATCATTTGAAAAACTGCATCTTCAGGAATTTCAATATCTCCAAGCATAAAACCTTCAGTCGGGAGATTAAATGCTGCTCCCAAAAATTCTGTAGTGAGAATTAACCGATGGCCATGAACCACTGTAGTTGGGTGCTCCCCGGACATGATAAAATTGCCATAAAATTGATGTACCAAGTTGGGATATATACGTCGATGTGCAGACATGAAATATTCTAGATTCGGCTGACTGCATAACATATCAACGAGTCCCGGAAGATGACGATGTAAGTTTACAAGAGATACCGACCGCGGCCGGAGGACTTTTCTATCCAAAACTTTGGGTGGCGGCGCCGGTCCTCTGCCTTGGATGCCCGCCCGACCACGTCGTGCTGGGGCCGCACTCGACTCTCCACGGCTGCGAGAAGCTTGCCTCTTTGGCGCCATCTAACCACAAATCGACGGAACCGGAGATGAGGGAATAGATCAAAATGGCTCAACTTGGAGAGAGATGCTTCCACGGGAGAGAATGGGGATCCTCCACACATCAAGAACTTACCTCAGTGAAGGGAAGAACAACGAGACGCGGTGCTAGCGTCGGAAGAATGATCCGCGTGGGTAGCCACCGAGAGGGCCGCACTAGGGCACAAGGGGGGATGCCAAGGAGGGGTGTAATGTTTGGAGAAAGAGGTGGCTTTAGGCTTGAAGGGGGCTTGAGGGGTTTTAAGGGATGGGAGGGGAGGAAACTTAGGGTTTCCTCCCTTATTGGAGCCGGTTCGGACGCGGCGAGGCCGCCCGACCGGAACGGGTCGACCCTATGGGTCGTCCCCTTTCAAACCCCGCCCCAGAACACTACCCGTTAACGAGGGTCGACCCTTGGGGTCGACCCCTTTTCGTGGGTCGACCCTTGGGGTCGACCCTTTCAGGGTTTGCTGCAAAAGCTGAAGAAAACGTAAGTTTAAGGGAGCGAATGATATGGCTCGAGTCCCCAGTGATTATATTGAGTTGGAATCAAGAAATTGGAGTTATATGAATGGGTATACACACTGGGGAACTTGTTTCAAGAATGACTTAGACCATAGAAGGTGTTCATTGTTTCCCATCTCCGAAAGTTCAGATTTTGATATCAATTGCTCTTTTGCTGGCCTTAAGAAAATTCAAGGAATTATCGGCCATAGAATTTGCAAAGCCAATGGTTGTATTCTATAGTAAGAACATGCATACCATGCAATCAAGGTTTTCATGCAAAAGAAATAGAAAATTTTTGTGGTTTTTCAAGCACGACTATGCACATGCATGACAAAAAAAAATGACACACTACATGCAATGCAATGACATTGATGCACATGATTAAGACTCAGATTGATCTATCCTACAAACCCCTAGTTCCCTTCTAAATGATGTGAACTTGTCTACACTAAGAGGTTTGGTGAAAATGTCGGCAATTTGATGATCTGTCTCAACAAAACTGATGTTAATATCACCCTTACTCACATGGTCTCTGATGAAATGATGTCTAATTTCAATATGCTTGGTGCGGGAGTGATGAACTGGATTTTTGGACAGATTTATGGCGGATGTGTTATCACAAAGAATTGGGGTGTTTTTAAAGGAAATGCCATAATCAATCATTTGCTGTTGGATTCATAGCACTTGGGTAACGCAACTACCGACAGCCACATACTCGGCTTCGGCTGTTGATAATGCCACTGAATTTTCTTTCTTGGAGGCCCATGAGACCACACAACCCCCAAGAAAATGGCAATAACCACTAGTGCTTTTCCGATCCATCTTACAACCCGTGTAATCGGCGTCAGAATAAGCGACAATTTCAAAGCATGAATTCCGTGGAAACCACAATCCTAAGTTAACTGTACCAGCAATATATCTAAAAATCCGTTTCACAGTCGACAAATGAGATTCCTTTGGATTTGACTGAAATCTTGCACATAGACAAACAGCAAATTGTATGTCGGGCCTGCTGGCAGTTAGATACAATAGTGAACCTATCATACTTCTAAAGAGTTTTTGGTCCACTGATGTACCTTTCTCATCTTGATCAATTTTTAATGAAGTGGACATGGGTGTTGGTTGTGGCTTAGTTGATGCCAAACCGAATTTTTTCAGCAACTCCATTGCATATTTCTTTTGGTGTATGAACAACCCGTCCACCATTTGATGTACCTGCAATCCCAAAAAGAAGGTTAACTCTCCCATGAGGCTCATCTCGAACTCACTTTGCATCAATTTTGCAAAGTCGTTGCTAAGGGCATCTTTAGTGGAGCCAAAAATAATGTCATCAACATAAACTTGAACAATCAAGATTTCCTCACCATTCAATTTTGTGAAGAGGGTTTGATCAACATTACCTTGTTTGAATTCATGTTGAATGAGGAATTCACTTAACCTTTCATACCATGCACGAGGTGCTTGTTTCAGACTGTAAAGTGCCTTGTCCAGCTTGTACACATGGTCTAAATACTTTGTCTTCAAACCCCGGTGGTTGCTCCACATACACGTCCTCCTGGATATAGCCATTCAAAAATGCACTCTTAACATCCATTTGAAATAATTTGATGTTATGACAACATGCAAATGCTAAGAGAACCCTCACTACCTCAAGTCTTGCTACTGGAGCAAAAGACTCATCGAAGTCAACTCCTAATTCTTGGCTATAACCCTTGGCTACAAGCCTGGCCTTGTTCCTAATTACCACTCCTTGATCGTTTGTTTTATTTCGAAACACCCATTTTGTTCCGATCACGGAGTGATTCTTAGGACATGGTATGAGGAACCACACCTTGTTCCTTTGAAACTGGTGTAATTCTTCTTGCATGGCCATGATCCATGACTCATCTTTCAAGGCCTCTTCAATGGAGTGAGGTTCAAATTGAGAGAGCAAGGCTAATAAGTCATGAGTTTCAACTTTCCTGAAGGAGGCTCGTGTCCTTATTCCTTCTTGTACATTTCCCAATGCATTCTCCAGAGGATGGTCCTTTGCAAATATCCATTGCAACGGTAGCTCCTGTTCAAGTTGAGTTTCCTGATTTACATCTTCTTCTTTTGGTTCTTCCTCTTTTTATTTTTCTGAATTTTCTTGCTTCTTCTCGATATTGTCATCTTTCAACACATCATCCTATAAAATAGATTTTTCATCAGTTCTAAATGGAGATGATTCATCAATAATAACATGTGGACTTTCTTCAACTACGAGAGTTCTCAATTTATACACTCGATATGCTCTCGAATTGAGAGAGTACCCAAGCAGTATGCCTTTGTCACTTTTGGGATCAAATTTAGCCAAGTCCTTCTTACCATTGTTATGAATGTAGCATATTGAGCCAAACGGTCTCAAGTATGAAATGTTAGGCTTCTTACCTCGGTATAGCTCATATGGAGTTTTCTTCAACAGTGGTCTTACCATGGCTCGATTTATGATGTAGCAGGCCGTGTTCACTGCTTCAGCCCAAAAGTACCTTGGTATTTTATTCTCATTCAGCATGGTTCTTGCCATCTCAACTAGCGTTCTGTTCTTCCTTTCCACAACTCCATTTTGTTCCGGAGTTCTAGGTGCAGAGAAGTCATGCATATAGCCTTGAGCCCTGCAAAAATTGCTGAACTCATGGTTATCAAATTCTCGGCCGTGATCACTCCGCACAGCTTTGATGCAATACCCTTTATCATTTTGAACAAATCTACAAAATGCTTCAAATTTCGTCAGGGCATCATTTTTATGAGAGAGAAAATAGACCCAACAGAATCTTGAATAATCATCTACAATCACAAATCCATATAGTTTACCACCCAAGCTGTGAGTTCTACTTGGTCCGAAGAGATCAATGTGGATGAGTTCAAGAGGTCTTGATGTGGTCACATCTTGTTTGGACTTGAATGATGTCCTTGTTTGTTTGCCCATGCTGCAAGCTACACAAATTCCATCATTGACGGCCTTCAACTTGGGCAGTCTAACCACCAAATCCTTTCTGGATAATTTCAGCAATACATTGAAGCTAGCATGCCCAAGCCGCCGATGCCAGAGCCAAGCATCATCGTTGCTCCTTGCAGTCAAACATAAGTTTTCATGAGAAGCATCATTCAAGTCTATCATGTAAACATTGTTATACCTGAAACCAATGAATTTGATCTCTTGAGTATTCCTATTCAAAACAGTGCAGTGGTTAGAATCAAAAATCACATTGCATCCCTTATCACAAAGTTGACTTATGCTTAAAAGATTATGTTGCAAACCCTTCACAAGCAATACATTTTCAATGGTATGATTTTGATTCTTACCTATCTTACCTTCTCCAATGATTTTACCTTTGTCTTTACCACCGAATGCTACCGTTCCGCCATCCTTTTTTTGCAGGTCCACAAACCATTCCTTGTTTCCCGTCATATGTCGAGAGCAACCGCTGTCCAAATACCATTTGTTCCTTTGAGCTCTCGAGTGGACCTGCAATTCAACCAAAGTTCTTATGGAGATTTTGGTACCCAAGCAAGCTTGGGTCCATGACGGTTAGAGGCATGATGCATATATGATCTTTTTCTGAATCCAACAGAATTTTCTTCATCATATTTCAAAATTTTACAATCATACATATCATGACCCAATTTTCCACAATAGAAACAAGTGATGGCTCTATCTCTTTTTCTCCATCTACCAACATTCGAAAAGGAGTTATGCATGTGTTTCTTTGGTTTAAGAGATGCTGAAGTTGATCTTTCAAGGATGGCAAGGGCATCCTTCAACATTTTTATTTCAGCCAATTGAGATTGACTTTACTTTTCAGCCTTTTCTTTGGCTTTATTACAAGCCGAGATTTGAAGCTTTTCTTGTTCCATGTCATCTTTCAATTCTTCATGCATTTTCAGAAATGTAGATTGTTCTTCTCTCATACATGAAATCTCTTCTTCAAATAATTCAATTTTAGATGAAAGAATTTCATTTTCTAATTTTAAAGCATGGCACTCTTCACATGATTTTTTAGTATGCACAAAATGATCAATTTTCTTTTTCAAATTTCTGTTTTCAGATTTGAATCTCTTACATTTTTCATATAAAGATTCATATGCAATTTGTCATTGTTCAGAGGTGAGAGTTTCAGTTTCAGAATCTACCTCATTTCCTTCGTCGTCATTTGCCATGAGGCATAGATTCTGGACTAGCTCCTCTAGTCCATCTTCATTTCCGGACTCCTCTTGATCTTCATCGCTCCATGTGGCCATCATGGCCTTGGGCTTTCTGAACTTGCCTTTCTTTACCTTCTTGATGAGATCGGGGCACTCACCCCGCATATGGCCGGGTTTCTTGCATTCATAGCAAATCACTTCTTCTCTCTTGCTATTTTCTCCTCTGTTTGGACCTTGCCTTCTTGGTCCTTTTCTGAACTGACCACCAAAATTTCTGGTTCGTTTCACAAACCGTCTTGCCCTTTGTGTGATCATGGCAACTAATTCTTCATCTTCAGTGTTGCCTATTGAATCATTTTCACTGCCCTCTGAGTCGTGTGGATTCACCTTTAGAGCCATTGTGGTAACAACCTTCTTTTTCTTGTGATCCTCCTCACTCCTTTTGATGTTTATCTCGTAAGTCATCAACGAGCCAATTAACTCGTCAAGGGTTAAGGTACTTAGATCCTTGGAGTCTTCAATTATAGTGGCCTTTGTATGCCACTGTGGAGTGAGGGATCTTAGGACTTTTCTGACGAGTTCCTTGTTGGAATACTCCTTGCCAAGTCCCTTTAGTCCATTTGTGATTTCGGTTAGCCTTGCAAACATATCAGAAATTGATTCTTCTGACTTCATTGCGAACAGCTCATAGTCCCGAACTAGGAGGTTGGCTTTTGTTTCCTTGACTTCCGATGTTCCTTCATATATAAGCCGTAGCTTATCCCACATCTCCTGCACAGAGGCACACATAGATATACGTGAGTATTCGTTAGGATGAACGGCACATTGAATTATATTCATAGCCTTAAAGTTCGTTGAACACTTCTCTATATCTTCTTCATCCCATTCATCTTCTTTTTCAGATAAAACATAAGGACCCTTACTTATAACACGCCAAACATCATAGTCCTGGGCACGTAGGAAAACATACATTCTATTTTTCCAGTAAGGGTAGTTCGATCCATCAAAGAACGGAGGTCTTTGAATGGAATGCCCTTCGGGCATCATCCCTCTATTTGCCATTTAACGGGATCTGCTATGACAACCGTGAGATCGTAAATCAACCAGAGCACAAGGCTCTGATACCAATTGTTGAGTCCCGGAGGGTGGCAATCAAGAGGGGAGGGGTGAATTGATGGCCCAATAAAAACTAAAAATGAGCTACACGGAACCAAGGCAAGATAAACAACAAACTCAAATCTAGCACGAACATAAAAACACACGTGAATGTGTGATGATGGGGTGATTTATTAACAAGCAATAGAATTCTCTCCTCACCGTGAAGCCCACACGATATATAGCAGAAAATCAAACCACAAAGTGCACACGGAATTTTTAGGTGGTTCGGGTACACACCGTGTCCCCTATGTCCACCCCTCACACGGAGGATTAACTTCCACTAGACAGTGAAACACACACACCCGCTGTTTACAACAGCAACCACACACACACGCTGTGTAGAACAGCAAGCACAAACACACACACACGTTCGTGTTGTCGAACACGAACACACACACATAAATCTCGGATTTACTGATTACAAACAGATGATGAAGTTAAACTCAAGGTATTCAAAGTGAGAAGAGTGAAAAGAGGTTGGATTATCCTGGTTGGAGCTCCCCCTATCACTTCCACGAATTTAATCGAACACTTTGTGCAGCACGGTGACGATCTTGGCTTGAATGAAGCTTTAGGTTGATTTTGGATCGCATCCAGCAGCTGTGGGTTGTATGGAAGTAGTTCTCCTTCTCCTTCTCTTCACTTTCACGCTCTCTTCAAGCTGGAACCAGGTCAGGAGGTGGCGACTTCAACCTGCAAACACAAGGGGTTAGAAAGAAAGCTTACAGTTCAACATACGATTTCTCCCCTTAGGGTTTTCATCAACCAAGCGACATTATATATGCTAAGAGAGTTCTGGGGACGGTCAAGGGACCAGATCCGCAAAATGTGGAGCAAAGCACGGGCCCCCAACCTAAAACAAATGACCCATGAGGTCGAAACTCCAAGGGTCAACAAATACGGCTCAGCCCAGAAATGAAGGGGTCGACCCTTGGGGTCGACCCTCGTGGGTGGTTTTTCTGCCCAGAAGGCATGGGTCGACCCCTGGGGTCGACCCTCTCAGGAACGGTTGCTGTTTAAGAATTTTTACTGAAGGGGTCGACCCTTGGGGTCGACCCATAGCCTAAGGGGTCGACCCTTGGGGTCGACCCTCTCAGTCCAGAACCAACAACCAGCGGGCCAAAAAATAAATACAACAGGGGGCGACCCCTGGGGTCGACCCTTTCAGCCAGAACACGAATATGCCGAGAACGCGATCCAAACGACCGAGTCAAGTTCCAGAACGTCTAAAATAAACATGCAAACCATGAGAAGTGTTCAAGAACAAGTTTATGAGTTACAAAAATGGTTTTTAAAGCATGTCAATCAATTAAGCTTAAACCATTTCATACTTAGACATAATTCAAATGAGAGACGATCTTAAAGGACTTCAATCACAAAATTGAAAATCAAGGTTGAAGTCGATCTCACCAAACGTCCCAGAGCATTGACATTCTTGTCCTTGAAGATTGGCCTGTCAAAATATCTCGTAGTTAATTCTTTCATCCAAACTGTCAAATTAACTCACTTACCCTCAAGAAGATTGCATTGAGCCTTCATAACACGCCAAAACCTCATATGACGGAGTTGGGATTCAAGACGTTAGAAGGACTCATTTTCAGTTCAAAAATAATTTGGTCAACATCAAAACCATAAGGCATTTTGCATGAGGAGGGGGTTCAACAGGCAGAAAAAGGGCAAGAGTGCCCTCGACTTCATCAAGAAGTGGCGAGACCTCAGCATGGGGTGCGTCAATCCACACGTCCAGGAGGACGCTATCACTATATGTCGTCGAGGTCTGGCAGCCGAGGTCAGCGAAAAGCTTCTCCGCACCAATATCAAAGGCTTCGACCAGCTCAATTCGACGGTTGCCGAGATAGAGATGTTCTTCGCCGATAACCCAAGCTATACTGCAGCAAAGGGTAAACAAGCGCGAGAACGCCAGCCCGGTAAGGAGGTGAATATCATAGAGTTCACCCCTACCGCTAAGTCCAGTAAAGTGGCCGAATCTAGTGGCTCTGACAAAAAGCCAGCGGACAAGCCGGCTGCTCCTTCTTTCTCAGAGCATATGAAGACACCATTCTCCTTCAAGAAGGAACATACGAAGATGCTCTTCGACCTCTGCATGGCTTAGAAGATTATTGAACTGCCAGAAATCTGCAAGCCGGACGAGGCCCTGAAGATCGACGATCCCAGTTACTACCTGTACCATCGCATGCTGGGTCATTCAATTGAAGATTGCTACGTCTTCAAGACTCAGGCACAGAAGCTGATCCGAGACGGCCTCGTCAAGATGAAGAGCGGACTCGTCGATCCCCCGCAGCCACATACGTGGGCCAGGGCAGCTAAAGCAGCACGCGTGGCTCACCCCTCGGCCAATGTCATCCACATGATGGACGCATTCTCTCTTTCTGACGATGAATCAGAGGAGCCCAGTGCCAGTCGAAGGGAACGTTCGATCTGGTATCCAGTGTGGAGGCCTTGGCATGATCGGAGACCTCTCTCCTTCCCAAGGGAGAGAACCCGGTGACTCTTCGATATCCTCGTCGAGACTGGGCAAATCATTCCCCGTGACTCGCCTCCTGGCTACACCCATTAGGATCGTAGTCACCCCCAGTATTGCCCCTTCCACGCCAGAATCTGCCACCCGATCGAGTCTTGTGAGGAAGTCCAATATCTCATCCTGGAACAGATCCAATGGGAGCAGATTGATGCGGAAGGAAACTCCATGTCGCTCGTCAGGCTTCGGAAAGCTGTCAAAGAGACCCTGAGCATCGCCAGGGATGCACCGGAGCGGCCAGACTCTCCTCAAGAGAATGGGCACGGGCTGCCTTACCAGCATCCTCCAGAATGGCTCGAGTTTCAGACTGACAACCAAGAAGCGCTCGAGCGACTGCGAAGGTGTAGAGAGCAGGAGGCCAGTCAAGAGACGGAGCTGACCAACTTCTCGGTCAACGTCATCCATTCCCCTGCTCCTCCGACCCTCGAGGGCTCCCAGACATCCACAGCTATCCAGCCAACCCCAGCCACTTCGGCCGTGCAATGGCGGCCCTGGCGGGAGCTAAAGTCTCTCCCTTTTTCTGAAGAAGACACTACCAGGCTCCTCCGGGCCTTTCTCAGCCGGGCGGACGTTTTAGTGGGAGAGATAACAACAGGCTCTGCAGCTCTTCCTGGTCCTCCTCCTGCCCTATCCCCGCCATCGACAGCCGTGGATTGGAAGGGATAGCAAAAATAGGGTGAGGCCCCACCTCAGCCTCGTGACACCTCCTCAGCGGGGGGGGCCGTCCAGTCCTCTCCGCCTACATGTTGACGCAATCCGAAGTACAAAGAAGACATCTTCGGAGTCTTCAGTGGCTTCGATTCAAGTGGTGGGCTCACCGCCACAAGGTTCCACCATTCCGCAAAGTCGGGATAACTGTGCAGAGCAACAATGTCCCGCGACACTGTCAATGGTCACCAGGCCCAGCTCTCAGCATGGTTACAAAGGCAAGACTAAGGAGCAGGACAACTAGTGTCCCTCTCTGCCCGCTTCTCAACAGAAGCCACCGCCACCGCGGCTAAGGCATCAAACCGCGCATATGTCTTCCAACACCGGTCCCAACGTATCGGTTCAGCAAAAGACATCTCCACCGCCACCGCGGGTAAGGCATCAAACCGCGCATATGTCTTCCAACACCGGTTCCAACATACCGGCTCAGCGGAAGACATCTCCATCGCCACCGCGGTTAAGGCA
This sequence comes from Amorphophallus konjac, assembly GCA_022559845.1. Classification (NCBI taxonomy): domain Eukaryota; kingdom Viridiplantae; phylum Streptophyta; class Magnoliopsida; order Alismatales; family Araceae; genus Amorphophallus; species Amorphophallus konjac. The sequence goes on from CM040128.1 coordinate 90,455,539, forward strand.
TCAAACCGCGCATACGTCTTCGGACGCCAGTACCAGCCTACCGACTCCTCGTAGGCTCCCGCTGCCACCGCGGGTAAGGCACCAAACTGCGAACACGTCTTCGGACGCCAGTCCCAGCATTTCGGCATACCAGGAATTGCCGCTCGAGGTGATCGGGCAGGCGATTAATGCCACCTTCTAGATACAACAAGCGGAAGGCGCCTGGATCGAAATCCGAGCGTGGAAGAGTCAACGACCTTGCCCTACAAAGACATCAGCTCAGAGATATTGATGGGAATCTACACCGGACACTAAATTTTATTTTTATATTTGTGTCCTTTTAGTTTGCATTTATATCCTTGGGAAGTAGGTTTGCAATTGTAAGGCTTTATAAGCCAATTTGTCATTCCTTAGGATTCTTTGGGTTTTTGTGCAAAAGTCCAATAGGACCATCAAGGGGCCCCCATCTCCTTTCCTTTTGGTCCACCTAAGTCTTAGGGCCCATGTGGGGTCAGTCAAAGGTCCAAGGTGGGCTTCTAGATGGCTTGACCATTCAAGGGGACAATTGGATTAAAAAGTCCAATATTCTAACCCTTAAAGTCCAAGATGCTTCCCCCTTATAATATAGTTTATCCCATGTTGTATTTTTTATTTTTTTTGGTCATTTGACCACATGGGGAAGAAAATCCCCTCTCTCCCATGAAATTCCCAGCCCCCCACCCCTTGCCAGTCTCTATATAAGCCCATGTATAGTGTCATTACAGAAATTAATGAAAAGAAAAAAAATTGTGAAATTTGGTTGGAACCAAAGAAGGGTGTGCCCTCCTCCTCTCTCCCTCCCCCTCTTGCATATGGATTTCTACTAAATCTTGGGTGTGATACCCTTCTATCTTCTCCTTAACCCCTCTGAATTCTAATTCTACCGCCGCCGCCATCGCACCGCCGTCGCGCCGCCGCCACCGTCATCGGAGTTCTATCTCCATCAGAACAGAACCTCTTCTCCGAAATTATATCTCTGGTTCTTGTTGTCTGATTGAGCCCTAATTTTGAAGATTTTTTCTGTCCATCTCCCCTAACCTTTAGTTAAAATTTCGTGTCATTTGGAGTCCATTTGATAATTTTCCTATATTTTTGTTTGTCCTCTCAGAAATCTGCCATTTTACAAATCTACGGGACAGAGTCTCCTTGTTGTAATTTCCCCACCCACTTAGAAAATTTTATAAAATCCACAAAAGTTCCCTAGTGTTCCTCCGGTATACCCCCTTCCACCATAATTTTCGTTGAGTCAAAAAAAATCATTGAGCCCTCGGACAAAGGTCTGTTTCAGGTAGTTTCATTTCTGCCCTGTGTGTATGTCAGTCCGGGTCAGAAAAACAAAGGCAGTTTACAGTCATTCTTTTTAATCCGTTCTGTGGATGGAGCCACCAAAAATATATGTTGTATATCTATGAGTGCTCTATCCATCGGTACCTCTTGTGCATCAATCCGACATCGGATCGGGTCGTAGGAATTCTTTTCGTGAAGGTGTGCAGAGCAGATCCGAATTCAGCTAGCACGACTCAGTCCGGGAGAAAATTCAGAATAAATATCAAAGGTCAACTTCAGCGACCGCCCCTTCAGAGAGTCGATTAGGGACATCCCGCCATCGTCCCAGCCAAGCGGAGCCTCCCTAAGATATTAGGAAGGCAGCGTTCCTTTGGAAACCGTTGCTTACTGTCCAGTGAGTCAGCAACCAAGTTGGCGCAGCACCGAGTTGGAATAGTGCCGAGTCGGACCAGCAGGTCGAGTTCGTGCCGTACGCACCTCCAGATTACTGCCCGTCAACCCAGGGCCGGTCCTCCCGGGCCCCACTTGTAGCCCTTTATCTCCCTGTGTGGAGTGGGCAATAGATTTCACTGTTGTAATTAACTTTTACCGTTGTTACCGGGAGTTACCGTACTTGGCCGGGAACGTCTTCCCCACGCCCGGAGCGTGGAGGTACACTCGCTACCCTCCTCGTAGGCATTGCTTTACTCGTATATTTTTGTATATGCCGCTGCATGAGTGATAGATTATCTAGCTTGCTATACTTTTATTCACAGCTACGAGAGAGTAAGTGTATCCATCCCGTGACTCAACCTGAGTTAACGCGGAAAGGCCGATACCCGAGACTCACTGCCGGTTTCTCAACCGCGCACGGTCCAACGTTTCCCTCGCATAGGGACGATCATGAGCTAGAGTCCCATGTCACGTTTCCGTCCCGCATCAATTTGGTATCAGAGCGCCAGTTGAGTCTAGGGTGTCTAAAATAAGAAAAAAAGTGTTATTTACGTCTAGTCATTGTCTAAGTCGGTCTAAAGTTGCATCCGCATACCATTGTTTGGTATATAAAAAGATGTCACCCGATATTTAGGTTACGCCTATAGGAGAGGTGATTCACTTGCGCGAGTGATCTTCGGGTCGATTAACTCCGCCACGTACCGAATCTTGGTCGTGTCTAGGTGTGTAGTCGAGTCTCATTTCAACTTTGTATTTGCATCACATTCTAAGTCGTGTCTAGGTGCTTGTATTAGTTGGCATAACATTTCGCTTATAAAATAAAAACAAAAAAAATGGCCTTGCATATCCATTCCTAGGGGATCCAACCCCATCTTGGCTCACCATGGCCACACCCCGAGTCCATAGTCCCGATGAAGTGGCCGGAATGTTCCGAGCCATTATGGGATCAATGAAGGGGTTGAGTACACGCCTAGATCGGTTGACTACCGGAGTAGATCGGATGGAATGGTACATCCCGGTGCCACACCAGGGACCCCTTCTCCACGAGGAGGACATTCCTTCATCGCCCATGAGAGCTCCATTACCGTCAACCTCATCTTCCGATCTTATTTCGGAACCATCTTATTTGGAGCCACCAAGGTCCGAGCCTCCCCTGTTTCTAACAGGTACGCTATACATAGCCGAGCCGCTTCTTAGTTGGCTCAAGGATGGCTTGGTCTCACCTCCTTATCCATCCATGGACCCCACCTTACCATTAGTGCCGGTCAACTCATTCTACACTACATTTTGATCTAGTCACCATGTTGATACCTTGGATGATCTTGTTATGGGATTAGATTCACAATGGAAGTTGACGCACTTATTAGCCCGAGGCTTCGACCAACCTACTAGTCGTAGCTTCACCCATCCAACCATAGGGTCCATTGCCTCCATGTGCACCGTGGGTTGTGTCACCACGGAGATTCTTCTATTCCTCCGATGCCGGCCGAGTCCGACTTCGTTCCCTTTTGCCCAAGGGAGGAATCCTATTTTTTAGACATGACCATCGTCCCACCGATCACAATGTATGACGGTGATTATGAATTCTTAACTTGGAACCGAGTCATGAGGCATCCCACTTCATGGGGTCATACCTTTTTTGACCCTTTTGAACCCTTCACTAATGAACCTCCCGAGCTATCATATTCACTCCACTTCTTCCAAGGAGTTCACTATCCCACCCCTACCCCTCAGTCTAGTTGGCAAGCCGTACCTACGTCTAGGGGTAATGACGAGGGTAGTTTTGGATCTCCTAGCCCTTCCCCACCTAAATCCAAAGGGCCGTTCATGCATGACTGGGTCATACTTGGGCGTCTAGATGTTTCCCATACCACCAACCTTCGGGTACATAAGATGCATGCATGGCACATATTCGGATGTCCTGGTCCGCCGTCACCCATGTACGGGTCGGACTAACATTAGGTTTGTTTAGGGTCCTTGTGAGTCTTTGTTTCGTTTGTTTGTCGAGTGCATTGTGTGTCTGAGCATACGTTGAGTCGAGTCAGTTTTGTACGCTCGCGTTGTTAGTCCCTTTCGAGTATGAGACTTGTCGGACTATTGGGATCGGTTCTACTCCATGTATCGGATCTAATCACATAAGGGACCCGCGGTGATTCCTAGTGAGTCTTTGAGTCGCCTCCCTCATTTGAGAGTGACCCCACCTCGGAGTGTCCACCTCTAGCCTCATTCCCATGGCAGCGTGTGCATATCGAATCTATACGGGATGAGCAAGTGTAGATTACTTGGAGTGGAGCGTACTCCGCGCTTCCGGGTACGATGACGGATCCGCCGGCATCACGAGCAGCCGCACCCCTTACTCGACGGGGTCGAGTTCTTCCCACCCAGGGAGAAATGATTGGAATCTACACCGGGCACTAACTTTTATTTTTATATTTGTGTCCTTTTAGTTTGCATTTATATCCTTGGGAAGTAGGTTTGCAATTGTAAGGCTTTATAAGCCAATTTGTCATTCCTTAGGATTCTTTGGGTTTTTGTGTAAAAGTCCAGTAGGACCAGCAAGGGGGCCCTATCTCCTTTCCTATTGGTCCACCTAAGTCTTAGGGCCCATGTGGGGTCAGTCAAAGGTCCAAGGTGGACTTCTAGATGGATTGACCATTCAAGGGGACAATTGGATTAAAAAGTTCAATATTCTAACCCTTAAAGTCCAAGATGCTCCCCCCTTATAATATAGGTTATCCCATGTTGTATTTTTTATTTTTTTTGGTCATTTGACCACATGGAGAAGAAAATCCCCTCTCTCCCATGAAATTCCCAGCCCCCCACCCCTTGCCATTCTCTATATAAGCCCATGTATAGTGTCATTACAGAAATTAATGAAAAGAAAAAAATTTGTGAAATTTGGTTGGAACCAAAGAAGGGTGTGCCCTCCTCCTCTCTCCCTCCCCCTCTTGCAGATGGATTTCTGCTAAATCTTGGCTGTGATGCCCTTCTATCTTCTCCTTAGCCCCTTTGAATTCTATTTCTACCGCCGCCGCCGCCATCGCACCACCGTCGCGCCGCCGCCACCGTCATCGGAGTTCTGTCTCCATCAGAACAGAACATCTTCTCCGAAATTATATCTCTGGTTCTTGTTATCTGATTGAGCCCTAATTTTTAGGGTTTTTTCTGTCTATCTCCTCTAACCTCTAGTTAAAATTTTGTCATTTGGAGTCCATTTGATAATTTTCCCATATTTTTGTTTGTCCTCTCAGTAATCTACCCTTTTGCAGATCTACGAGATAGAGTCTCCTTATTGCAATTTCCCCACCCACTTAAAATTTTTTATAAAATCCACAAAAATTCTCTAATATTCCTCACGTATACCCCCTTCCACCATAATTTGCGTTGAGTCAAAAAAAATCATTGAGCCCTCGGTCAAAGGTCTGTTTCAGGCAGATTCATCTCTGCCCTGTGTGTCTGTCAGTCCGGGTCAAAAAATAAAGGCAGTTTGCAGTCATTTTTATTTTTAATCCGTTCTATGGATGGAGCCACCAAACATATATGTTGGAGATCTGTGAGTCCTCTATCCATCGGTACCTCTTGTGCATCAATCCAACATCGGATCGGGTCGTAGGAATTCTTTTCGTGAAGGTGTGCAGAGCAGATCCGAATTCAGCCAGCACGACTCAGTCCGGGAGAAAATTCAGAAATAAATATCAAAGATTAACTTCAGCGACCGCTCCTTCAGAGAGTCGATCAGGGACATCCCGTTATCGTCCCAGCCAAGCGGCGCCTCCCTAAGATATCAGGAAGGCAGCGTTCATTTGGAAACCGTTACTTATTGTCCAGTGAGTCAGCAACTGAGTTGGCGCAGCACCGAGTTGGAATAGTGCCGAGTCGGACCAGCAGGCCGAGTTTGAGCCGTATGCACCTCCAGATTGCTGCCCATCAACCCAGGGTCGGTCCTCCCGGGCCCCACTTGTAGCCCTTTATCTCCCTGCGTGGAGTGGGCAATAGATTTCACTGTTGTAATTAACTTTTACCGTTGTTACCGGGAGTTACCGTACTTGGCCGGGAACGTCTTCCCCACGCCCGGAGCGTGGAGGTACACTTGCTACTCTCCTCGTAGGTATTGCTTTACTCGTATATTTTTGTATATGCCGCTGCATGAGTGATAGATTATCTAGCTTGCTATACTTTTATTCACTGTTGCGAGAGAGTGAGCGTAACCCATCCCGTGACTCGACCCGAGTTAACGCGGAAAGGCCGATACCCGAGACTCACTGCCGGTTTCTCAACCGCGCACGGTCCAACGTTTCCCTCGTATAGGGACGATCATGAGCTAGAGTCCCAGGTCGCGTGTCTGTCCCGCATCAGATATCCTCACCAGGATTTGTCAACTCCGGCCCTGGCACCTCTCCCTCCTACTCCCTTGGAGACGGCTATCGCCAAGAGACAAGAGAAAAACAGGAAGAAGAACTTCAAAAGGCGGCTCAAGAAACAGGCTGAACAAGCAGCCGCCCTGCGATTCCCGGTCGAGCCAACGCCTCTCCAAAGGCTCAAACGGCTCATAGATGACCTGGAGGAATACGTTCCCCCTTGTCCTACCAGGTCTCTCCCACTCGACAGCTACATCCCGTGGGAAGAAATGCAGAAACGAGCTCGTCTCAAAAATTGGGTCCAAGAGATGATCCAAAAGCTCAAGGATGGCGAAAGACTCGTGATCCCTGACGAGCTCTCCTTGTGCTATAAAGAGAAGGAGATTACCACAGGGTAGCTGGAAGAAATGCTCCGATGCTGCACTTGCAATATGGTGGCCATCCCACCTCCCGACAATATCAATGCTTCTCGACGGGGCGAGCTAGTGGCCTCCCGGATAAGACAAAGGGCTAATGCCACCCCTTGGGCTCCAGCCAGCTTTAGAGCACACCGGTCGTGGCTGGGGTCGTGGCCGGGGATGTGGTAGAGGTCGTGGGAGAACTCCCGAGTTACCCCACTCTCCGTCCACCTTTGATCCGGAGTGAGTTATCCTCTTTCGAGGAGAAGAACCAGCTCCCATTCCGGAAGTAGAAATTCGGGGCGGACCCGGCATCTTAGATCCTTCCGGCAGCAAAGAGGCTACTTCCAGCCTCCCAATCCCTGCACCAGTACCAACTTCCGCAGTAGAGCAAGCGGGACCGTCCGGCAAGGACGAGCCAACCCGCCAATCACCCCCAGAAGAGCCGTCATTGGCATCCCTGTTCCAAGAGCCCGCTGGTGATCAAGGTCGACCTGGTCCCAGTGATAAGGGCAAGGCAATGCAACTTCCCGATGGGGAACAGCACGGCAGCTCACAGAAGGTTCAACCTGACATACTACCTTCTCTGGAGGATACTCGAGCCCGAGCTGACCGGAAGGTCCTCCACCAGATGAAGCGCTTCCCCGCCAGCATCTCAATTTGGGAAGCCATTGCTTGGAGTAAGGATCTGAGGGAGACCCTTATTAAAATACTCCAAGAGCCAGAAGTTTATGAAGCGCATGCCGCGGAAATGAAGGCGGCTGCCTATGGAGCCTTCGCAGCCACCATCACCTTCACGGAGAAAGATATGCTGCTTTCTCCTCCGTGCCACAACCGTCCTCTCTATATGAAGGGGAAGATCAATGGACATGATGTGAACTGGATCCTGGTGGATGCTGGTGCCGCAGTGATGCGGGACGTACCACGGACTCGACTCGAATTATGAATGCGATCCTTGGACTCTAAACAAGCTCATGATTGTCCCTTAGCGAGGGAAGCGTCGGACGTGCGCAGTTGAGAAATCGGCAATGAGCTAGGGTGGTCAATTCTCTATTGTGCCTGGATCGGGTCACGGGATGGTCTCGCTCTCTCTCGCAGTAGCGGTGAATAATAATATGAAGCGAGCTACGATCCTAGAACATACTCTCTAGCAGCGGCATATAAAGTATAGACGAATAAAGCAAAATACCGAGTAAGGAGTGAATACGATACCTCCACGCTCTCGGCGTGGGGAAGACGGACCCGGCCGAACTCATACTCCCGGATAGTATTATACAAATATTACAGCAACACAAATTACGACCCACTCCACGCAGGGAGATAAAGGGCGACACAAGTGGGTCCGGGAGGACCGATTTCGGGTTGACGGGCGGCTTCTCGCGACGCTTCGGAGGCACACGTACTCACGGACGTGGGGCCCACTTGCTGGTCCGAGGGGTCATGTGGGGCCGGAGTGGCTCCGCTAAGGTGGGGACACCTGGACGGGCCCTCCCTGGGACAGCGGCACGTTGGTTCACCGGCCGGAGGCCGGACGGCTCCGTTCATCACCCGTCGGAATTACAGTCCATGGATTGGTTGCTGCTATTTTGCAGCGCGCGCTCCGGTGAGATCGGCCGCTGCGATCAATCCGGATGTCGGATCGAAGCACAGGAGGTACTGATGGAAAGCTCTTTCAAAGCCATTCAATCTAGGCCCAAAGATGTGATCTGGATCTACACGGATCTGGCCTTAACCTATTTTTGAAGCTACTGTTCCACAGTACCTGAACTCTCAGAACAGTAGGGAAGTTTCATGAGAACTGCCTTTGACCACGGGGTAGACTTCTAATTCAGATCTTGAGCCCTTCTCAAAAGTTGAAGAGAATTGAACGAGAAAGACAGAAATATTTTTTGTGAAAGGATTGGTAGAGACCACGATTTATTGGGGTTTCTACACTGACTGGTGGTCGAATTTGGACACTGGCTGACAGAACTGATTTTGGGAAGAAGATGGAATTTCTAAAAATAGATGGAGGCCTGTGGAAATTCCACGAAAAATTGGGGATGGAGGGGAAGGTGGACAGAATCTCCAATAAAATTAGGGACTCCTGAAAAAATCAAAAAGGGGTTCTAAGAAGGTGTTCTTCAGCTGGCTATAACAGTGAACATAAAGCTGACAGAATTGGAAGGAGATGATGAACGAAAATGGAAAAATACAAAACGGGATCTAGAGACCAAACCAATTTTTCTAGAGGATGGTGGGACCCCTGAAACACACCCTAAAAATCCCAGATCAAGAAGATCTTGGATCTGAGATCAGGATTTCTTGGAAGAGGGATCTGTCCTGGATGGACAGAACTGCAGTGGTGGATTCACGGCGACACGACGGCGGCACGAACGGCGGCGGCGACGGCACAGAATGAAAATAGAAGTGGAGGGACTAAGATAGAAGGGCTACAACCCTGAAACACAGAGGGGGAAGAAGGATTTCCAGAGGGGAGAGGGAGAGGGGCGCACAAAGCTATTGGGCTCTCCAAGAAAATTCAACAATTCTTCTATCATTAATTCCACAAAATGAGAAATACATGCTATATGTAATAAATGGAAAAAGACCATGAATACCCTTAGATCAAGGATCTGGAGGGGCATTTAAGGGACTTCAAATTTGGTCCAAACAAAATAAAAAAAATAATTCCTAATTAATTCTAATGGAGGGGGGCGCCCCCTTGACCAAGGGGAGGTGATAGGTGGCCAACCTTGGACTTTGAAATCCACTTGTCCCCCACGTGGCATATTGACATTCAACCCTTCTGGATGGCCACCTAGGATGGTTGACCAGCCCCACATGTCTTAGGTGGCCCAATGGGGAAGGGCTGGTGATGCGGGATGAGACCACGGACACGATTCGAATGAGGAATGCAGTCCTCGGACTCTAGGTGAGCTCGTGATTGTCCCTTAACGAGGGAAGCGTCGGACGTGCACGGTTGAGAAACCGACAAGAGCTAGGGTGGTCAATTCTCTTTTGTGCCCGGATCGGGTCACGGGACGGTCACGTTCTCTCTCTCGCAGCAGCAGTTAAATAAAAATTACGAGCTAACGGCCCTACACATGCTCTCGAGCAGCGGCATATAAAGCATATAAGGAAATAAGCGAAATGCCGAGTGTAAGAGCGAATACGATACCTCCACGCTCTCGGCGTGGGGAAGACGGACCCGGCCGAACTCGTACTCCCGAGACGGTTAACACATAAATGTTACAGCAAGAAATCACTGCCCACTCCACGCAGGGAGGTAAAAGGCTACAACAATGGGCCCGGGAGGACCGATTCCTGGTTGACGAGCGGCATCACGCGTAGCTTCGGCAGCACATGTACTCGCGACCGTGGGGCCCACGTGCTGTCCGGAGGGGCCGTGTGGGACCCGGTGACACCGCTGTAGTGGGGACACTTGGGGAAGAGCTCCCTGGGATGGCGGCACGCTGGTTCGCCGGCTGGAGGCCGGGCGGCTCCGATCGGCACCGGTCGGAATAACCGGCCACGGATCTGCCGATTCTGTTTTCAGGCGCGCGCTCCTGCGAGAACGGATGCTGCGATCAGCCCCAATGTCGGATCGACACGAAACTAGCGCCGTTGGAAAACTGTTTCGAAGGGCTTCAACCCTATGGGATTACATAAAAAAACCAGCTCTGTACTTATTGTTGGCGAATTTTAATAGCTGCTGTTGTACAGTGCCCGAATTCTCAGATCAACAGGAAACTTGTCTGAGAACTGCCATTGACCGATAGATAGACGCCATAATCTGAAGTTGTATTCTTCATCAAAGTTGTAGGAAATGGAACAAGGAAGACGGCAATAGTTTTTGTGACAAGTTTGGTGATGGATACGAATTTTTATGATTTTTATACTATCAGTGGGCTGGATCTGGAAACTGGCTGACAATACTGTAGCTGAAGAAGAACACGATTTTCATAAAATAGGTGGAGGGCAGATAGAAAATCAAGAAAAATCATGGGTGGAGGGGTTGATGGACAGAACTCTCAGTAAAATGGGGAGCCCTAGGAAAAATCACAAAAGGGGTCGAAGATGGAAAACTCAGGCGGACTGGAAATCAGATCTGAAAACATGTAGATCTGAGCTGAACAGATGAACGAAAATTGAAAAATATGAATCGAAGTTTAAATGCCAAACCAAATTTTGTGGGATGTGGCTGACATGTCAGGAACACTTCATAAAATTTTCAGATCAAGAAGATGCCGTGGCTGATAGATGGAATTCCGGGAAGGAGCTTATGCCCAGGATGGACAGAACACCAAAGTCGTCTTCGCGGCGGCTCGAAGGCGGCACGAACGGCGGCGGCGGCACCGGAGATGAACTCGGAGATTGAGGGGGAGGAGATAGAAATGTTCCACTCTAGAATTGGGGGTTGGAGGAGATGAACACCAGAGGAGAGAGGGGAGGGGCGCAAGGAGCTTCAAGCTTCCAACAAATTTTCTAACTTTTCATTAATTGTAACAAATGGAAAATACAACCTTTTATATGCTATAAATCTAATCTAATCTACACCCTTGGATCTAGGGATGGGGAATGGATGGCCTAGATTGGATGTGAATCACACACAAAAAATAAAATATTACAAGTGGAAGGGGGTGCCCCCTTGACCAAGGGGTAGGTTGGTGGCCAACCTTTGAAATTTTGACCCCTTTGTCTCCCATGTGGTCAATTGGCATTCAACCCTTCTAGATGGCCACCTAGGATGGTTGACCAGCCCCACATAGGTGACATGGACCAATGGGAAAGGGCTGAGGGCCCCCTAACTGGACCTACTACACAATTGCATAAAAACCCACAGAATCCAAGGGAATGACGCATTGGCTTACAAAGCCGTACATTTGCGTACATACTTTCCCAAAGATATGAACACAAACTAAAAGGACATAAATGTAAAAGAAAATGTACATGCTCGGCGTCGATTCCCATCAACTCTCCCCGGGTGGGAGGAACTCGACCCCGTCGAGTAGGGGTATGGATGCTCGGGTACTCCGGCGGATACATCACCGTGCCAAGTAGCGCGGGTATGCTCCACTCCAAGTGATCGTCACCTGCTCAGTCCATATATACTCGATATGCACAAACTGCTATGGGCTAAAGGTGGACACTCCGGGTGGGGCACTCTCAAAATGGGAGGAGGTGGCTCGAAGACTCACTAGGAATCACTGCTGGGTCCCTGTAGGTGACTGATCCGGGTATAGAGGTAGAACCGTGCCCAAACTCCTCGAGTGAGTCTACTCGCTTTCACACTCATAAGGGACTGACATAGATGAACTTGCACACGACACATGCAGACTCACCATGCACGAACACACATATGCAAACCACACAAATAAGAAATTGACCCATGACTCGAGACAAATCTATGGTTAGTCTGACCCGTACATGGATGATGGCGGACCAGGACACCCGAACGTATGCCATGCATGCATCTGACGTAACCGGTGGTTGACATCATGCGGAAATCCTAGACCTCCTAAGATGGGCCATGCATGCATATGGGATGTGGATGTGGGAGGACCAAGAGTATTTCCCCTAGATGATGGTGTATCTTGTAGGTGTACGGGCTTGGTGGGCATAGATGACCCGGCCCGTGGGGTAGGAGTGTGATAGTGGACTCCCTCTAAGAAGTGAAGTATATATGGAGGGTCTAAGGGTCCACTAGGGAATGGATCAAAGGGATCAAAGAAGGTATGACCCCTTGTGGTGGGTTCCCACAAGTCACGGTTCCCGGTGTAGAAGTCTTGAAGGTGTGGATATTCACCTTCATGCATTGTAGGGGAAATGGTGATCATGTGTAGGATGCATGGTTCCTCCCTCGGGCGAAAGGGTATGAAGTCGGACTCGACCGGCATCGGGAGGAATAGAAGAATCTCTGTGGTGACACAACCCACGGTGCACACGGAGGTAATAGACCCTAAGGCCGGATGGGTGAAGCTACGACTAGTGGGTTGGTCGAAGCCTCGGGCCAATAAATGTGTCAACTGCCATTGCCAACCTAAACCAAGAATAAGGTCACCCAATGTGTCAACATGGTGACGGGATCGGAATGTAGTATGGTAGGAGTTGGCGGGCACTAAAGGTAGGGTAGGGTTCATAGACGGGTAAGGGAGTGGGACCAAGCCATCCTTGAGCCAACTAAGAAGCAGCTCGGCTATGTATAGCGTCCCCGTAAGAAACACGGGTGGCTCGGGGTGAGATGGCTCCAAGCATAATGGTTTCGAATGTGGAGTGGGCCACTGGGGTTGGGTGGCTGGACATACGAGGGTGATCTTGCCGGGTAGGTAAGGTGGGTATAAGGTGCAAGTCCTCCTGCCCCAGTCAAGATTGGCTCTTCTTTCTCCTAACCACGTTTGCCCTAAAATGATGCATGGACCAGCAAGTGTGCCGATCCTGCACCATGCGCCATCGGTGTAGAGAACGAAGCTAATCTTCCTATAGAACTCAACACAAGCAAAATCACCATCGCGGACAATCTCGCCTATCTTGGAGAGAGACTCCACGATGTCAAGAGAAACCCAATTATCCGACTCCCTATCGGTGAAATGGAATTCTGTTGTGGACCCGTTGGGTAGAGTGGCTTTCATAATGAGAGGGGTAAAACCAAAGGCTCGGGCCATGATGGCATTGAATTGGGCCACAAAGGATGACCACTCGGACGTATAGTCTTGGGAAACGGCCATGGGTAGAGGACATGGACATGCATACACACGGTGACAAGACACTAGACCGGCTATGCAAGGTTGGAATGCATGCACACTAAGGACCCTAGACGTAAACCAAGACTCGGTACGTGGCGGAGATAACCGATCCGAAGATCACTCGCGCAAGTGTGCGACCTTCCCGATAGGCGTAGCCTAACGTTCGGACAACACCTTTTGATATACCGGGTTATTGGGATGCAATGCAAAAAGACACACTTTTTTTTTAAAACAATGATGACCCTAAACATGACTTAGACAATGACTAATGACTAGACGTAAATGACACTCTCTTTTTTTTTTAGACACCCTAGACTCAACCTCGCTCTGATACCAAATTGATGCGGGACGAGACCACAGACACGACTCGAATGAGGAATGTAGTCCTCGGACTCTAGGTGAGCTCGTGATTGTCCCTTAACGAGGGAAGCGTCGGACGTGCACGGTTGAGAAATCGACAAGAGCTAGGGTGGTCAATTCTCTTTCGTGCCCGGATCGGGTCACGGGACGGTCACGCTCTCTCTCTCGTAGCAGTGGTGAAATAAAAATTACGAGCTAACGGCCCTACACATGCTCTCTAGCAGCAGCATATAAAGCATATAAGGAAATAAGCGAAATGCCGAGTGTAAGAGCGAATACGATACCTCCACGCTCTCGGCGTGGGGAAAACGTACCCGGCCGAACTCGTACTCCCGGGACGATTAACACACAAATGTTATAGCAAGAAATCACTACCCACTCCACGCAGGGAGCTAAAGGGCTACACAAATGGGCCTGGGAGGACCGATTCCGGGTTGACGGGCAGCTTCACGCGTAGCTTCGGCATCACACGTACTCGCGACCGTGGGGCCCACGTGCTGTCTGGAGAGGGCCGTGTGGGACCTGGTGGCACCGCTGTAGTGGGGACACTTGGGGAAGCTCTCCCCGGGATGGCGGCACGTTGGTTCGCCGGCTGGAGGCCGGGCGGCTCCGATCGGCACCGGTCGGAATAACCGGCCACGAATCTGCCGGTTCTGTTTTCAAGCGCGCGCTTCGGCGAGAATGGATGCTGCGATCAGCCCCAATGTCGGATCGACACGAAACTACCGCCATTGGAAAACTTCTTCGAATGTCTTCAACCCTATGCGATTACAGAAAAATAACCAACTCTGTACTTCTTATTGGCGAATTTTGATAGCTGCTATTGTACAGTGCCCGAATTCTCAGATCAACAGGGAACTTGTCTGAGAACTGCCGTTGACCGATAGTTTGGAGGTGGATACGAATTATTATGATTTTTATACTAGTAGTGGGCCGGATCTGAAAACTGGCTGACAATACTGTACCTAAAGAAGAACACGATTTTTATAAAATAGGTGGAGGGTGGTTCAAAAATAAAGAAAAATCATGGGTGGAGGGATTGATAGATAGAACTCTCAGTAAAATTGGGCACCCTAGGAAAAATCACAAAAGGGGTCGAAGATGGAAAACTCAGGCGGACTATCAATCAGATCTGAAAATAGGCAGATCTGAGCTGAACAGATGAACGAAAATTGAAAAATATGAATCGAAGTTTAAATGCCAAACCAAATTTTGTGGGATGTGGCTGACATGTCAGGAACAGCTCATAAAATTTTCAGATCAAGAAGATGTCGTGGCTGATAGTTGGAATTCCGGGAAGGAGCTTCTGCCCAGGATGGACAGAACACCGAAGTCGTCTTCGCGGCGACTCGAAGGCGGCACGAACGGCGGCGGCGACACCGGAGATGAACTCGGAGATTGAGGGGGAGGAGATAGAAATGTTCCACTCTAGAATTGGGGGTTGGAGGAGATGAACACCAGAGGAGAGAGGGGAGGGGCGCAAGGAGCTTCAAGCTTCCAACAAATTTTCTAACTTTTCATTAATTGTAACAAATGGAAAATACAACCTTTTATATGCTATGAATCTAATCTAATCTACACCCTTAGATCTAGGGATGGGGAATGGATGGCCTAGATTGGATGTGAATCACACACAAAAAATAAAATATTACAAGTGGAAGGGGGCGCCCCCTTGACCAAGGGGTAGGTTGGTGGCCAACCTTTGAAATTTTGACCCCTTTGTCTCCCATGTGGTCAATTGGCATTCAACCCTTCTAGATGGCCACCTAGGATGGTTGACCAGCCCCACATAGGTGACATGGACCAATGGGAAAGGGCTGAGGGCCCCCTAGCTGGACCTACTACACAATTGCATAAAAACCCACACAATCCAAGGGAATGACACATTGGCTTACAAAGCCGTACATTTGCGTACATACTTTCCCAAAGATATGAACACAAACTAAAAGGACATAAATGCAAAAGAAAATGTACATGCTCGGCGTCGATTCCCATCAGCTGGGCATATAAACCCACTAAGACATACAATTGCGTACCCATTTAACACAAGGGTATACATACAAATAAGAAAGGACATAAATGCAAACAAAATATGGACGGTCTTGCTTCGATGTCCCCATCAATTCTCCTCGGGTGGGAAGAACTCGACCCCGTCGAGTAGGGGTATGGATGCTCGAGTACACCGGCGGATCCGTCACCGTGCCAAGTAACGCGGGTATGCTCCACTCCAAGTGACCGACACCTGCTCATTCCATATATACTCGATATGCACAAGCTGCTACGGGCTAGAGGTGGACACTCCGGGTGGGGCACTCTCAAAGGGGAGGAGACGGCTCGAAGACTCACTAGGAATCACCGCTGGGTCCCTGTAGGTGACTAGATCCGGGTATAGATATAGAACCGATCCCATACTCATCGAGCGAGTCCACTCGCCTCTTACTCATAAGAGATCGACAACGAGCTTGCACAAGACACATGCAGACTCACCATGCACTAACATACGTATGCAAACCGCACAAACAAGAAACGGACTCATGAATGACTCTAGATAAACCTATTGTTAGTCCGACCCGTACATGGGTGACGGCGGACCAGGACACCCGAATGTGTGCCATGCATGCATCTGACGTAACCGGAGGTTGACGTCATGGGGAACTCCTAGACACCCTACGATGCACCAATCATGGACATTGGGCTTGAATGTGGGAAGTCCGGGAGGTGCGGGTGGTTTAGATGGATCGGGGAAACCAAAGTTTTCATTACCCCCAAATTAAGGTTCGGACTTATGGCTATGTGGAGGTTGCTTGGCCCGAGTGGAAAAGGCGTGATAGTGAACTCCGCGGAGGAAGTGGAGTGAAGATGGAGGCTCGGGAGATTCATTAGTGAGGGGGTCAAAAGGGTCGAAGAAGGTATGACCCCGTGAGATGGGTTCCAACATGACATGGTCCCAAGTTTGGAATTCATAATCACCGCCATACATTATGATCGATGGGACGACGGATATGTGTAGGAAATAAGATTCCTCCCTTGGGCAAAAGGGAATGAAGTCGGATTTGACCGACATAGGGAGGAATAATAGAATCTCCGTGGTGACACAACCCATGGTGCACTCGGAGGTAATGGACCCTCAGGCCGGATGGGTGAAGCTAAGACTAGCGGGTTGGTCAAAGCCTGGGGCCAGTAGGTGCGTCAACTTCCATTGTGAATCTAATCCCATGACAAGATCGTCCAACGTGTCAACATGGTGACTAGATCGAAATGTGGTTTGGAATGAGTTGACCGGCACTAATGGTAGGATGGGGTCCATTGATGGGAAGGGAGGTGGGACCGAGCCTTCCTTGAGCTATCTAAGAAGTGGCTCGGCTATATAAAGAGTACCCGTTAGAAAGATGGGTGGCTCGGGCTTTGGTAATTCCAAATGAGGTGGTTCCGAATCAAGTTCAGAAATCGAGAGTGATGACATTGGAGCTCTCATGGGTGAGGAAGGAATGTCCTTCTCGTGGAGAAGGGGTCCTTGGGGTGGTTGCGGGAACAACCAATCTACCCCGATAGTAAATCGACCTAGGCTAGTACTAAACCGATCTAGGCTTGTACTAAACCTTTGCACTTGTCCCATCATGGCTTGGAACATTGCGCCCACTTCATTGGGACTATAGGCTCGGGATGCGGCCATGGTTGCAAAGATGGGGTTGGGTCCCCTAGGAATGGAGATGCAAGACCATTTTTTTTAAAGTAAAATGTTTTACAAACTAATGCACCTAGACTTAACCAAAACTCGATACGTGGCGGAGATAATCGATCCGAAGATCACTCGCGCAAGTGTGCGTCCTTCTCGATAGGCGTAGCCTAACGTTCGTACAACACCTTTTGATATATCAAGTAAAGGGATGCAAATGCAACTCCTAAGACCGACTTAGACACTTAGACTTGAATGACACTTTTTTGTTTTTGTTGTAGACACCGACTCAAACTCGCTCTGATACCAAATTGATGCGGGACGGACCACGGACTCGACTCGAATTATGAATGCGATCCTCGGACTATAAATAAGCTCGTGATTGTCCCTTAGCGAGGGAAGCGTCGGACGTGCGCGGTTGAGAAACCGGCAATGAGCTAGGGTGGTCAATTCTCTATTGTGCCCGGATCGGGTCACGGGATGGTCTCGCTCTCTCTCGCAGCAGCGGTGAATAATAATATGAAGCGAGCAACGATCCTAGAACATGCTCTCTAGCAGCGGCATATAAAGTATATACGAATAAAGTAAAATGCCGAGCAAGGAGCGAATACGATACCTCCACGCTCTCGGCGTGGGGAAGACGGACCCGGCCGAACTCGTACTCCCGGACAGTATTATACAAATATTACAGCAACACAAATTACGGCCCACTCCACGCAGGGAGGTAAAGGGTGACACAAGTGGGTCCGGGAGGACCGATTTCGGGTTGACGGGCGGCTTCTCGCGACACTTCGGCGGCACACGTACTCACGGCCGTGGGGCCCATGTACTGGTCCGAGGGGTCATGTGGGGCCGTAGTGGGTCCGCTGAGGTGGGGACACCTGGATGAGCGCTACCTGGGACGGCGGCGCATTGGTTCACCGGCCGGAGGCCGGGCGGCTCCGTTCATCACCCGTCGGAATTGCAGTCCACGGACTGGTTGCTGCTGTTTTGCAGCGCGCGCTCCGGCGAGATCGGCCGCTGCGATCAATCCGGATGTCGGATCTATGCACAGGAGGTACTGATGAAAAGCTCTTTTGAAGCCCTTCAATCTAGGCCCAGAGATATGATCTGGATCTGCACGGATCTGGCCTTAACCTATTTTTGAAGCTGCTGTTGCACAGTACCCGAACTGTCAGAACAGTAGGGTAGTTTCCTGAGAACTACCTTTAACCGAGGGGTAGACTTCTGATTCAGATCTCGAACCCTTCTTCAAAGTTGTAGAGAATTGAACGAGAAAGACGGAATTTTTTTTTTGAAAGGATTGGTGGAGGCTACGATTTATTGGGGTTTTGACAATGACTGGTGGTCGGATTTGGACACTGGCTGACAGAACTGATTTTGGGAAGAAGATGGAATTTCTAAAAATAGATGGGGGCCTGTGAAAATTCCACGAAAAATTGGGGATAGAGGGGAAGGTGGACATAATCTCCAATAAAATTAGGAACTCCTGGAAAAATCAAAAAGGGGTTCGAAAATGTGTTCTTCAGCTGGCTATAACAGTGAACATAAAGTTGACAGAATTGGAAGGAGATGATGAACGAAAATGGAAAAATACAAAACGGGATCTAGAGATCAAAATTTTTTTATAGAGGATGGTGGGAACCCCTGAAACACACCCTAAAAATCCCAGATCAAGAAGATCTCGGATCTGAGATCAGGAATTCGTGGAAGAGGGATATGTCCTGGATGGACAGAACTGCAGTGGCGGCTTCGCGGCGGCATGACGGCGGCACGAACGGCGGCGGCACAGAATGAAAATAGAAGTGGAGGGGCTAAGATAGAAGGGCTACAACCCTGAAACACAGAGGGGGAAGAAGGATTTCCAGAGGGGAGAGGGAGAGGGGCGCACAAAGCTCTTGGGCTCTCCAAGAAAATTCAATAATTCTTCTATCATTAATTCCACAAAATGAGAAATACATGCTATATGTAATAAATGGAAAACGACCATGAATACCCTTAGATCTAGGATCTGGAGGGGCATTTAAGGGACTTCATATTTGGTCCAAACAAAATAAAAAAACAATTCCTAATTAATTCTAATGGAGGGGGGCGCCCCCTTGACCAAGAGGAGGTGGTAGGTGGCCAATCTTGGACTTTGAAATCCACTTGTCCCCCATGTGGCATATTGACATTCAACCCTTCTAGATGGCCACCTAGGATGGTTGACCAGCCCCACATGGCTTAGGTGGCCCATTGGGGAAGGGCTGGGGGCCCCCTTGCTTGGGCCTACTGTAATTTTGCATATAAACCCACTAAGACATACAATTGCGTACCCATTTAACACAAGGGTATACATAGAAATATGAAAGGACATAAATGCAAACAAAATGTGGATGGTCTTGCTTCGATGTCCCCATCACGCTGTTAACATCATGCCGCTCAAGACATTCAAGTCTCTATATCTGACCCCATACCTCCAGAAGGTCCAGGCGGTCAAGATATCCAGCTTCAACCAGAACACCGAGGACGTCCTCGACCGGGTGGACGTCGATCTGGTGCTCGATGATTTTGCCTCCAAGGCAACATTCTACATCATCGACTCCAACACGTCTTATAAGATGTTGTTGGGCAGACCCTGGCTTCATGGAAACTGGGTCGTCCCATCGACTCTCCACCAATGCATCACGTATGCCAAGGACGGAGAGCAACAGAAGGTCTTTGCAGACCTGTCACCATTTACACCAGCAGAATGCAACCTAGCCGACGTTGCGCTCTACTTCAAGGGGATTAGTCCGTACCCCGTGATCAAAAGCAAAAGCAACGGCTGGCTCTCAGAGGAAGATGATGATTACCTCTTCTCTGTTGACGAGGAAAAGGCAAAGCTCCACCAGCTGCGCCTCAGCTCCAAGTCAACCCCAGATCGCCTTGAGAGGCGCCAGATCGACTTCGAGGCTAATCTCATTAGCCGGGCTATCGACAAGAGTCTATGCCTACCACCATATTGCATCCAGCTCCCGTGTGCATCCGAGGAGCACTGCGTCGAGTCGCTGACAACATTCATTGTCACCGTCAAGCAACAATGCCGGAACAAGAAGAAGGCTAACAGGGACAAACATATTGTTTTCTACAAAGGAGACATGGTCCCTCAAGCCCCGCCAGATGATGACTTCGACTGGTCTAGGCGAGTCGATGATACCCCTGAAGCAATTCAGGTGTGGGGCGACCTGTCGCCGCATATTCAAGAGATGTGTTTGAAACAACACATTCCCCTGTGGCAGACCTCTGCCCAACAAAGATACTTCTGACGACTGTGGGACCCTTCCCAGGTCCGGGGGTAACCCTCGTCCTTCCATAAGGATACCAGGGGGCTTGGCTACGACCAGAACTCAGACTTCCACGTCCACTACGCAGTTAACGTCGTAGGCTTGGCACTACCAACCGACGACCAAGCAAGAGTCGAAGCTAAATTTGACAGCTTTGGAGATGGGGGAGAGGAAATCATGATCTCGACCTTCGCCAAAGCCGGAACCCCGGCTCAAGATGTTGGGGAGCTTTCTTCACCTCCCTACCGAGACAAAGGAGCTAAAGAAGCATCTCCGGTCTCTCAACCAGTCGAGGAACCCAGTAAAATAAACCCTCCTGAGGGGGGATCTCGCCAGTCCTAGCTACGAGGGATTGTCAGCTTCGCCAGTCAATCCTGAGGAGACCTCAGCAACTCCAGTTGACGACTGCCGGCCTAAGGCCGGTGGCCCAGATCAATCCTCGATGGATCCCAGCAACAACGGCCCTCCAGTCCGATCGGCGTCAACTAGTGGCTTCGGGAACCAAGGACTACCCGAAGTCGACACTGATGATGAAGATTTCATCGACCTCCGACCCGCTCCTCCCTGTAGACACGCCAAAACTGACGCTATGTCGAGTAAAATCTCATGTCACCATGTGACGCCCCAAAGTGAACCTCAATATTGATTTAATATTAACTTTTTCTATTTTTATGTGTTTTCTGTGATTTTCTTAGCTTTTTTTGGAATTAACGACTTGACGTTGGGCGTCTTTTTAATAACGGCTTAGCCCTGGGCGTCACTCAATGAAAGGACGACCGTTGGAAGAGGCGTCAATTTTTGGAATATTACAAAATCTAACCAAATTGGAAAATCAAGAATTGACGTCCCCCAGAGGGTCGTTTATCAATTAACGCCCATTGGTACAGGCGTCATTTCATCATTTTTAAATAAGGAAAGGGTTTTGCTACTAAAATTAAACCTGTGAATTGACGCCTTTGTTTCGGTCGTCATTTTAGTTAACGCCTTGAGATAGGTCGTCAATTTCAATTGACGCCCTTCGGAGAGTCATCTTTTACCCTTCCGTGTCCTGCTCGAATGAACCTTTCCTGGAGAGATCCCTGCTCTGTTTCAATCACCTTGTTAGATTAGGGAAGTAGAGGCCTTGCCGTAGATGACTGTTGCCCATTCTAATCCCACTAAATCTATGGTTTGCACCCTATAAATATAGCCCTGGGTTCTGCTCGCGCGAGGTTAACAAGAACAACAGTTAGCAAGCAGAGAGCAAGCAGGTTAGCAGGCAGAGATAGTTGCTGCTGTCGTGAGTTCAGAAGAAAGGACGTGCTTCTTCCTTCTTCCTTCTTCCTGTTGTACCAGCAGGAAGCCACCTTCTTGGGTTCTCTCCCTTTACTGTTGTCAGGAATAGCAGGGAGTTGTTTCATTACTTTGCTACTCATCCCATCATTGTTCATCATATAGTGATCCTTGCATTACTCTTTGCATCATATCTCCTCTTTGCATCATATCTCCTCTCCCTAATTCTCTTAGGGGTTTTAAAAAGGACCAAAAGGTGCGTTCTTCATGTTCATATTTCATTACCTTATTCTAATTGTGGATTGATACTACTCTTGGCTAATCCCCTTCTACTTTGGTTATTTGTGTTTTGTTTAAGGGTAATCAAGAAAGAGAAACCCCCTTCATCGGCCGGCCGGTAGAAGGAGGAGGAGAAAAACCACAATCCATCCCGCATCACTTTTCTTACCAGGTATTCGTGATCATTCTCCTTCCCTTTTGAGGTAACCCTTTTGGCGATCACACTCCATTAGCAACCTCTTGCTCCTTTTCATTTAGCAATTAATTTCTTTTAATATATTATTTTTTTGATGTCGGTGTGACACGGTTCACAAATTGGCGATCACGGTGGGACATCCACTGTTTTTCTTTCGATTACCCCCTCCTCTTGGCACCCACGTGTGCCCTTTCCCTCGGCACCCACGTGTGCCCCTCCCTTTGGTACCCTCGGTACCCCTCCATTGTGCCCCACGCGGCACCCTCCATTGTGCACCATGTGCACACTCCCCATCGGGATTAGCCAGTTTGTGATCATCCACCTCATCTTTTAAAAGAAAGAAATTTGGTTACTAGTTGCTGTTATCTGCTATTTTCTCAATTAACGCCTCCCTCAAAGGCGTCTTTTCCATATTTAACGCCTTCATCAAAGGCGTCATTTTTTTTAGCATATCTGTTGTTTTATTTCCTCTCTACCTGTGATTTCGTGCCCTCTGCGCGGGCATCATTTGATTATTTAGCACCTAACGCCAAGGCGTCTTTTACCTTTGAGATTGTGCCCCATCTCTTTTGACGCCCTTTGTCAGAGGCGTCCTTTTCATATTTAGCGCCTCACACCAAGGCGCTGCTTCTGCACTGTCGGTGCAACTTATAGTGATTCGCGACAGCCCCTTTGTCGTGTTTTCTGCTTGTAGCGACTTCTGCAAAGTCGCTAATTTCCTGAGTGTTAACAGAGAGCTGTCTGCTTTGGCTATTTCTGCTAGATTATTCATGTATTCATCATTTGATTATACTTATTTGATCTGATTATATTGTCTTGCATTTTTGTGGCATTTGGTTGAGAGACCTCCTCTCTCTACACTAGGATCCCACACACCTCTCTTGGAATTGGAACGACCCTCCATTGAGCATTCCGTCTCTTTGGATTGGAAATTCCTTTTCTAAGACCTCCGTAAGTCTCCGCACCCGTGGATTCCCTCACGGACGCCGGACTGGTTGTACCTTGAAGTACCCGAAGTTTAGATAACCCATCGTTGGTGAGGAGAGAGAAAGAACCTAGTTAACCCGGAGATTACACTCAAAATTCATAACTAGGATTCACATTGCAAAGGGAGTGAACTGCTCTTCAATTTAATTCACCCTAACCTCAAACACAAATCTAAAAGCTCGCGTTCATTACAACTTGTTTGCATAAGCTTGATTGGATTAGGTGATTATTGTGGTTATATTGCCTTCAAGAAAAGAACTTTCTTTCTTCTTAAACATGCAACTTCGTTCAGGTAAAATCATCAACATGGCAAGCTACGGGTAATCTTATGATGATACGGATGAGAATGATTTCAATCAATCTTATGAGGTCCCCCTCCAAGATTCCATCCACCATGAGGGAAATTATCCTCCCCCTCACGCACATTTTTCTCAAGTCCACGTGGTTGACACCACAACTCAAGAGGTCGACACTTCTTCTCAAGCTCTACCCTCCAATCAAAACACCTCGGGGAACACCTCCCCATCATTCAATGTCAACGATTTAATTCAAGCTTTATCACAACTGGATGATTCCCAGCGGCAGGCAGTTCAAGCCGCTTTGAAAGGGAAAGTTGTTCCCTCTTCATCTTCCAACCCCCCTCCAGCCACGAGTGGCCATCATGTTGCTAATGACCCGGCGGTCTTACACAAAACCCCTTCACGTCCTCCAACGCCTATTGTGGCCATGCCGGCCCAACAGGCAAGTTATTCTACGGCTAGGTCCCAATTCCCTCCACCTCCTCAAATTCTAAGGACGCCTATGCCGAATTCTTTCATTCCAAACTCGGCCCCAGTCAAATCGGATACCAACGTTCTACTTCTTCAAAGTTGGCTAGCATGGAAGAACAACTCAAGAAGGTTACTGCGGTGAAGAATGCCCCGGAGATTTCTCTCCCTACATTGCCAATTTTTCATCTACCACCTTCTGAGATGCCGAATTTTCGGCGATATAACGGAACTGGCAATCCGTTTATTCACATGAAGGACTTTATGTATGAAACTTCCTTTTGGCAGGGCAACAAAGCCTCATTGGCTTATCTGTTCAGACGGTCTCTAGAGGGGCCAGCCCTTGAGTGGTTGTACTCCTTAGAACCGACAGACGCTAGTGACTTTGATGTGGTTCAAAAGAAATTCTTGCAGAAATATAGGGACTGGGTCGGACCCTCCCTATCAGTTACTGATATGGTCGCTGAGAAAATGAAGCTTGAGGAGGACTTCATTATATTTGCTGATAGATGGCGATTGATGGCCGAAAAGTTGAAAGATACACTGTTAGAGCCGGAACAGGTTAAGATGATTATTTCAAATGCAACCCCTCAGTTCAGACACATATTGGCCATGAACAGGCTGACTACCATGGAAAAGCTCTATGAGAGAGCTCGATATATTCAAACTCAGATGAAAGATTCACCCATCATGGGCATGTTTGAACAGAGACCACGATTGGTCAAGAAGAATGCAAATGTCAACAATAGCGGCGCCACAACTGAGGGTACCGTTACTAAAGAGCTGGTTGGCGTAGTTGGCCACCCCACCCCTTTTCGCCAATCTAACCCACGACCTCCACAATAAAACCCCTTCTTCAACGCACCCCCACAACACAAATTTGCTCCTCAATATTCCTTTGCTCCTCCACAAAACCAAATGCCTCACCCGGACCCCTCAGCTCCACAACAATACCACCAAGTACCACCACCCGCCAACTATGGCCCACCACAACAACAACAAAGGAGACCACAAGGCCCCAAAAGGGCCCAGTATCCACCATTGCCGGAAAGTCTCCCAGACATATTCAATGCCCTCATGGCCGCTGATGCGGGACGAGACACGGACACGACAAGCTCGCGATCGTCCCTTAACGAGGGAAGCGTCGGACGTGCACGGTTGAGAAACCGGCAAGAGCTAGGGTGGTCATTTCACACTTTCGTGCCCGGATCGGGTCATAGGACGGCTTCGCTCTCTCTCACAGTAGCGGTGATATGAACATATATAGCAATCTAGGTCCTAAAACATACTCTCTAGCAGTGGCATATAAAGCATATATGAAATAAAGCAAAATGCCAAGTAAGGGAACGAATTCGATACCTCCACGCGCTCGGCGTGGGGAAGACGGACCCGGCCGAAACTCGTACTCCCGGAACAATAATACACAATATTACAGCAATACAACTCGCTGTCCACTCCACGCAGGGAGGTAAAGGGCTACACAATGGGGTCCGGGAGGACCGAATTCGGGTTGACGGACGGCTTCTCACGTTGATTCGGCAGCACCCGAACTTGTGACGGTGGGGCCCACGTGCTGTCCGGAGGGGCAGTGTGGGACCCGATGACACCGCTGTAGTGGAGGATGCCTGGAAGGGTGCTCCCTGGAGTAGAGGCACGCTGGTTCACCGGCCGGAGGCCGGGCGGCTCCGATCGGCACCGGTCGGAATAACCGGCCACGGATTTGCAGCTTCTAGTTTTCAGCGCGCGTCCTGGCGAGAACGGACGCTGCGATCAGCCCCGATGTCGGATCGACACGAAACTGGCGCGGTTGGAAAGCTAACTTCAAATAATTCAATCTAGGATTGAAGATCTGGCCTGGATCTGCACGGATCTTAGCTTTAATGAATTGTTGAGTTGCTGTTGTACAGTGACCGGACTCTCAGATCTGCAGAGAACTTGTCTGAGAATGGCCGTTGACCGCCTAATATACCTTAGATTCAGACTTCGACCTCTTCATAAAAGTTGGAGGAAATGGAGCTAGGAAAATGGACATAGTTTTTATGAAAGGAGGTGGCTACGATTTGCTGTGATTTGTTCACTGGAAGGTGGTCGGATCTGGGAATTTACTGAAAGCACTGTAGTAGAGATAGAACATGAATTTGGAAAAATAGATAGGGGGCTGATAAAAAATTAAGAAAATTCATGGATGTAAAGGATGATGGAAAGAATGCCCAGTAAAATTGGGAGCCCCAAAAAAAATCAAAAAGAATGTCGGTGATGGGAAACTCAGAGCTGCTGTCACTGTAGACAGAGACAGGACATATATGGGAGTGATATGGGAAAGGGCTGAGGGCCCCCTTGCTGGTCCTACCGGCAAATTACATAGAAACCCACACAATCTACGGGAGTGACGCATTGGCTGATAAAGCCGTACAATTGCGCGTATACTTTCCCGTGGATATAAAAATAAACTAAAGGACATAAATGCAATATGAAAAGTACTTGCTCGGCGTCGATTCCCATCAGCCGCCGACCTGCTCATATTGCCGAAAGAAAGAACGACGTGGCCCGCTAATGTTGACACATCCCGCTACTGTGTTTTCCACCGCTCACCTAGTCACAATATTGACCACTGCTTTCATTTCAAGGACTATATTTATGATTTAAATGACCAAGGTGGTATTAATTGGGACGAGATGAGACAGTTCATCGCCACTCTAAAAGCAAGAAGGCCTCCTCGGCAACACCAGGCTCAGCAGCCGCAGCAACCAGCTCCACAAGCACAACAGCAAGCTCCAGCACCGCAGCAAGATATGGGGATTGTCCACAATCCACTGTCGGAGCACCCACCAAACCAACATATAAACCCCGTCACAACCCTCCACGAGGTGGATAGAGGGCAGGGATGGCACGAAGAGAACGCCTCTGTCGGGGCAGTTAATCACAATTCAAACCAACCTCCACGTCTCTTACGCACACTTCCCACTTCTACTCCCCAGTTGGCCCGCTCCCTTCTACGCCCTGTTAATCAAACCCCATCTACTCCAATTAATTCCCCATCCTTGCCAACCCAGCCTGTCCTTATCCGTCCTCCATCATCGTGGCCTTTGACGCAGCAAACCCCACCACCCCTCACCAACCCTTCACCCTTGCCGTCTAGGCCACTCCTCATCCGCCCATCCTTGACATCCGTTACATTCCCCGCCATTACTCTCCACCGGCAAGGATCCCTTCACCGTCAGTCCACCCCCCATTTGTACCCAGACCTCTCCTTGTTCAACCAGCTATTCCCTCCCACACTCAGGCGTCTCTTGCTCCTCTTGCGCCTCCTACCGGGGCTCTTTTTTTGAACCCTTCCCCGACACCCCCTGTGGGGACATCTTCTTTGAACACCCCTCCAGCACCTGCCAACACTAATACCCCTTCTTCTTCCGCTAACCCTCCACCCACACTTAGCCCGACAGAGGCGTCACCGAACCAAACTATGGTACCCCGTAGTGGACGGATATTCCACCGCATTTTTCCTTAGAGGGAGCAAGAGCCCGCACAAGGGCCCAGTGAGCAAGAACAGGAGCAGGAATCTGTACCCGGCACTCAATATGATTTACTAAAACATCTGGACAGGACTCCAGCAAGAATTTCTATTTTAGAGCTGATTAAAAGGTCAACAACCCATCAATTGGCCTTAAAAGAATACCTGCAGAAGGTCATGGTTAATGAAGACATTCCTGCCGAGCACATAACCACAGTCCTGACGCCCGCTAGCGGTCAACCGGCAATTATTTTTCATGAACATGAACTAGCACCTCAACCAGCTAGAAAATATGCTCTGTGTATCACAGTGGACATTAACAAGGTGGCAGTAAAACAATGTTTGGTGGACACTGGGGCATCCATCAATGTATTGCCGCCCAGCACTTTAAAAATGTGTGGCATTCCGGGAAGTCAGATTCGGCCGTCCACTATAACAGTCACAGCTTACGACAACACCAAGAAGCCTCCTTTGGGCATGATAACACTAAAGGTCAATTTGGGCCCAGCTACAACCACAGCAGATTTTCACATCTTGGACATGGATCCAACATTCAATGCCATCCTGGGCCGCCCCTATATTCAACAGCTGGATGCAGTGCCCTCTATGAATCATCAATGCCTCAAGTTTCCACATAAGGGCCGCATTATTAAGGTTACAAGTATGCCGATTCTGCCGGATGAAGACATACACTTAGCAACGTCAGTTCCTTCTATTTGGCCTTCCAATAAACCATTGCTATCAGTGTTAGATATTATTGACCTACGGCCGAGGCCATCCAAGACGGTTACAACAGTTGCCATGACACCCCTGGCTTCCAAGGGGAAGAAGAAGAAAAGCATACTGAATACCCCTGGTTGGAATATTCTGATGAAAATGGGGTATCAGGCCGGTAAAGGTTTGGGTGTTAATTTCTAAGGCAGAACTAAACCCATTATGCTATGAAAATTAATGGTACGGGGCGGCCTAGGCTATAAAGGGCCGAGTAAGAATGGAGAAGAACCATGGGCAGTTATGACATCCACTTTGAAGACAGATCACCAACCGCTTACCTGGACACTACAAACACATTTTGTCAAAGGTGGCATTCAAAACGATGAGCAGACTACAATAGTCACTTCTATGCTAGACTGCCAAGATGTGCATGCTAGGCAGTTCGCTCGTCATATTGCTCCATTGGCCACATACAAAGCCCTGGAGTCTTTAAGGCCGGACAAAAGAAGGAAAATGGATGATCCAGAGTGTGATTGGTATAGATGGTTTGATATGAATGACATCACTATTGCTTTGAGCCGTCTATTTATGCCAACTGATCCGGAATGGCCGCCGCTGATTCATGAGCTAATTGAGAAGCCAGCAGTGATCACGGACAAGAGGCAGTTGCTAAGTAATTATACAGATACTGGAGAGCCCGATGTGCCGTTCGAGGAGGGCTTCACTACAGATAGGCTGTGGGCCGGCCTTTTCCTTACCAAGTCCATTCACCCGACGGCTGTTGTCTGTCTGATTGATCGATTGTTTTTATCCGACATTCCTAGACCACCCGCGGTCTTAATAAACTTTTCCCCAAATTTACTTCAAGTCTCTCCTCTAATTCCCCCCTTGCTCCTCGAGCAATCCTCTAGGCTCTCCATCACACCCCCACGCGGGTCGTCACTCATTCAATCTTTTGCCAACTTGTCAATTTCAACTCCACCTCCTGTTTCTCCCTCGCATTGCTTCCTCCTTGAAAATGAAAGAGAAAATAAAAATAAAAATGAAAAAAATGCCAAAAATCCAACTTTTCAATCCTCCATCTCCATTGAGGAGACCTCCTATCTCTTTTCTGAGTGTGTCCCAACCCAGGGGCCGCTCTTCCAAGATTCGTTGATAGATCTTTTTTACCCCTCTGGCGAGGGGTCTTCATCTGTATCCCCTTCTGTACCCGCTTTTTCTCCTCCTTTCTCTTCTTTGTCAAGTTCTAGTGATCAAGCTAGTTGCTCTTACTCTTCTGATAAGATTCATGGGGTAGCTTCACATAAGAAATCCAAGGGCAAGCAGATTCCCCGTAGATTTCTCAGAGAGTTAGCCATTAGATGTCAGGCTTGCTTAGCCATTCCCGAATTTGTGAAGGACCCGATTATCCTGTCGGAGTTGGAGTATGAGGATACTTGTGCTTCTTATAAGGGTTTTGGTGTTTATGAGATTATGAATGATGAAGACCCTGTTGAAGAGGGGGATGAAAGTTACGAAGAATATGAGGACGAGGCTGATGCTTTTGCCAGTGGCATGAGAAGATTTGATGAACCATCAGCCTCAGAAGAAGAGCCTACCAAAGAAATAAATCTGGGTACTGAAGAAGACCCTAGGATTGTCCTCATTAGTAAGAACTTGCCGCCCTCCGAAGAGGAGGCGCTTATTTTGGTTCTTCAAGAATACAAGGACACGTTTGCGTGGAGTTATGAAGATATGCCTGGACTAGACCCTGCGCTAGTTGAACATCGGCTTACACTTAAGCCAGGGACTGTACCGGTCAAACAATGGTTGAGACGTTTCCACCCTAATATGGCTTTAAAGATGAAAGAAGAGGTCGACAAGCTTCATAAGGCTAGATTTGTTAGAGTTGTCCTCTATCCTAATTGGGTGGCTAACATTGTCCCAGTCATGAAGAAAGATGGAAAGGTTCGAATTTGTATAGACTTCCGGGACGTCAACCGTGCATGTCCTAAAGATGACTTCCCCCTCCCTCATATTGACGTTTTGATTGACAATACGGCAGGATATGAGACTCTCTCCTTCATGGATGGCTTTTCGGGTTATAATCAGATTCGCTTGGCTGAGGAAGACCAAGAGAAAACATCGTTCACTACACCGTGGGGTACATATTGCTATGTTGTCATGCCTTTTAGACTTAAGAACGCTGGAGCCACCTATCAGAGGGCTATGATGGTAATTTTTCATGATATGATCCCCGTTTATATTGAGGTGTATGTGGACGACCTGGTAGTAAAATCAAGAACAAGGATTGAGCATCTTAGGGTTCTAACCAAAGTCTTGCAAAGAGCACGGGAGTATCAGTTGAAAATGAACCCCAAGAAGTGCGTATTTGGCGTCTCATCAGGGAAATTACTCAGATTTATTGTTAGCAAAAGGGGAATTGAAGTTGATCCTAATAAGGCGAGGGCCATCCGAGATATGCCTCCTCCCAAGAATTTGAAGGAAGTTCGGGGATTAATTGGGAGGTTGCAATTTATTCGCCGATTTGTCTCCCAGCATTCACAAAGATGTAGGCCGTTTTACGAGCTTACTAAGCCGGGGGTCAAGTTTAATTGGGATGACAAGTGTCAGGCAGCTTTTGATGGATTGAAGGATTATCTGGCCAATCCTCCTGTCCTGAGGCCGCCAATTCCAGGCAAACCGCTCATTCTCTATGTCTCTGTCCTGGATGACTCTGTAGGTGCTGTCCTTGCGCAAGAAGATGAAGAAAGGAAGGAGAGGGCAGCATACTACTTGTCTAAACTTCTTAACCCCTGTGAGCAGAGGTTCTCAGCTATGGAGAAGACTTGTGCTGCTTTAGTCTGGGTAGTTCAGAAGTTAAAGCATTATTTTCTAGCTCACGAGGTTCATCTCATTGCTCGCATGAATCCGATTAAATTCCTCCTTGAAAAATCTGTCCTTACCGACCGATTAGCACGCTGGCAAAGTTTCCTTTCCCAATTCGACATCACTTACATTCAACAGAAAGCTGTCAAAGGCTATGCCATTGCCGAACATCTTGCTCACCACCCTCTACCCCGATTTGATCCAGTCAATTCAGAGTTTCCAGATGAGGAACTAATGTCCATTAATCAACCCCACGATCCTATGTGGACGTTACATTTTGATGGAGCTCTAAATTCCCAGGGAAAAGGGATCGACATGGTTTTATTAACACCAGAAGGGGTCACCATCCCATTCGCCGCTCAGCTTACTTTCCCGGTCACCAACAATATAGCTGAGTATGAAGCTCTTTTGACCGGCCTGCAAACCGCTCACGAATATGGTGTTACCCAATTACGAATTGTTGGTGATAGTCAGCTCATTCTACGCTAGGTGCTTGTCAAATGCCGCACTATCAATCCTAAGCTCAAGCCATACCAGGAACTTGCTTCAGCTTATGCCAAACTCTTTACCAAGTTGATTTTTGTCCATGTCCCTCGAAGCCAAAACATCTTAGCTGACGCCCTTGCTTCATTGGCTTCTGCTTTAATCTTCCCTCCTGAATGAGATTTCCATGTTCCCATCATTCATCAGCGTGACACTCCAGCTATTAAGAATCGTGCGTTCCTCGACATTAGGGACAAGGTGCTCGAGAGGGTTAGGAAGAGTGAAGCTCTTAAAAACAAGGAGGTCATGTTGTTAGATTGGGAAGAGGAATTGACTGATGAGGAGAAACCATGATATTATGAGATTGCCAGATATTGCAATGATCAGTCCTATCCCGAGGAAGCCACTGCGGAAGAGAAGAAAGCAATTAGAAGAGTGGCTCAACGTTACGTTTTGGTTGGAGGTGTGCTCTATAGAAGAGGGCTCACAGGTGTTTTATTAAGATGCCTAGACGATGATGAATCTTGGAAGGTTGTGGAGAACATCCAGATGCTAGCTAAGAAGATCCTTAGGCTAGGCTTCTATTGGCCCACTTTAGAAGAGGATTGTTCTATCTATGTTCGAAGGTGTGTTAAGTGCCAACTGCACGCCGATAAAATTCATTCTCCTGCTTCTTCACTCCATCCTATGTCTTCCCCATGGCCTTTCTCCATGTGCGCTTTCTATATCATTGGACCTCTTGGTGATTCCAACCTCCTTACAAAGCAGAAGTCATTCATTCTCATGGCAACGGAGTACTTCACCAAGTGGGCGGAAGCGGAAGCTTATGTGGAGATAAAAGTATCAACCGTCTGCAAGTTCATAATGAAGACTATCATCGTAAGGTTCGGCATCCCAAGTACCATCGTCACCGACAATGGACCCCAATTCATCTCTCAGGAGCTTAAAAATCTCTGCAGCAGGTATAACATTGCATTGCATCATTCATCTCGTTATTATCCGCAGGGCAATGGCCAAGTAGAGGCAACTAATAAAACTTTGATTAAAATTGTTAAGAAAACGTGTGAGGCTAATAAATTCACGGATTGGCCTGAAAAGCTGGTGGAAGCTCTTTGGGCCTATCGCACTTCCATTCGTACTCCTACTGGGCAGACCCCTTTTGCCCTCACTTATGGAATGGAGGTGGTAGTTCCTTATGAGATTCTCATTCCCTCTCTGCGAGTACAATTGGACAAGGAATTCTCTATTGATGAACGACGTGAATCTCTCCTTGCCTAGTTGGAACTCCTGGATGAGAAGCGTTTGGTCGCTGCTGAGCATGCGCGTATCTATCAAAACAGGCTTTCACGTTTTTACCAAAAGAAAGTAATCGAGAGAAAGTTAAAAATCTGTGAGATGGTAATTAAAAGAATCTTTGTAAAACCAGGTGGACAACATTCAAAACTCCAACTTAATTGAGAAGGACCATTTATCATAAAAGATGTTTATCCTGGCAATGCTTATAGATTGATTAATGCTGAAGGCGAAGAACTAACACACCCTTGGAATGGTCTTTATCTAAAGAAATACTACCCCTGAACCAAACCAAAAAAAAATAAAAGAAACAAAAAGAAGAAAAACAAAAAGCAATAAAAAAGAGAGAAAAACAAGCAGAAAAAAAAATCTTTGAGACTGGTATGGTGCATGGGCCACGATACTGAAATAATCAAAATCCTTAATTCTTTCTTCAGTCTCGACGATTTAACTCTTGGGTTAATTCACGCACACACTACAGGCTTTATTCTTAAACTCGAGCAGCCCGGAATTCGAAGAAAGTCTGACCCAAACTAAGAATGTAAAAGCCTTACCTATTCTCCTCCTTTCGGCTCACGAGAGGGAATACAAGTTAGGGGTTACCAACCAAGCCTGCCCGCCACCTCAGTAGGTGGAAGTCAGGGCCCAAAAGGGAACAAAATGCTTAAAGCCCAAGTACAATTAGGTCTTTATCTGTTTCGGAAAAAAGAAAAGAAAAGGAAGTTATGATAAAAGAAAGCATGTCAAGAGGGCAAAGTCCCCGCAAGGAAAACCTTGGTCGTAAGCATGCATGAATAAGGGCAAAAAGAGTAACAAAATTTCCCTAAGCCAAAGACCGAATCCCAACAAGCATTAGGGCAAGGGAGGAGCGTGCCCCATTCTTGAAAACCTTTCGTGAGCTTCCTTAATCATTCTTTTTTTCTCCCTCCATGGTGGGTTGTGAACTCGAAGAATGGCGAAGGCCGACTAAGAAGGACGGGCTGCAAGAGAATATGAGTAAACGCCTAAGTACAAGTCACGTTGACTCTTTTGTTAAGTCTCTTGAGAAAGTCTAATGAATTTTTTATTATGATGGTTAAGGTTTCAAAGCTCTATACTATGCTTACCTCCAAAACAAAAAAATTTCAAATCAAAATTCACGCCTCTTAGAATAGGCATTCTTTTCAAAATTAACAACCCTATCGAAGGCGCCACTTTCAAAATGAAAATACAATATATATATATATATATATATATATATATATAATAACAAAAAAATTGTGGAATTTCAAGCCCTTCATTTTTCATATGCTTGGTTGCATCTTTTATTTCCAGTTGGCATTTGCCTGCTTGCATGGCGCATTTTATATCTATCATTTGCCTTCATTGATTAAATGATTGGCCCCTTGACCCGTTATCAAGGTCACAGTTAAGACATCCCTTGCTCATTGAGCAAGGGGCCAAGTCGAACAGAAGGATTAACCTGTTTGTTCAAGTGTGAACTACAAGCGCAGGGCAAAAGTAAAAGGTGAGAAGGAAAAGAAGGTACAACTACACAACTACACAAGTGCTCAGGTAACAAAATTTCAATTCCATATATATATACATCATGAATGTCTGAGTATAAGTGTGAGGGTGGAGGAGTACAAGTAAGTCTCTTAGCTCTCGCCTACACCCTCCTCTCTCCTACTCTCTACCTCACTCACGTCCTCCCAACGAGGCGCTGGTGGAGGGGGCATGGACCCCTGGGAAGTAACTGGAGCTTGAGCCGGCTCCTCTGCCTCGCTCCTCTGGCGGAGAGAGGAACTCGCCACAAAAGTAGAGCTGGCGAAGCTGTACCCCGCAGCTCGCGCCCGCTCCCGGCCTCGCTGAAGCCGCTCCTCGGTCGCTCGTAGCCGCTCCTGTGTAACGGCTAGCTGGGCCCTCAAGGCTGTAAGCTCCCGATCGCAAGCTGAACGCTCCTCACGATCCCGGGCACGCTCCGCCTGGTGCTGCTCACGGTCCCGGGCACGCTCCGCCTGGTGCTCCTCGCGCTCCCGAGTAGGCTCTCTCCGCTCCATCTCGAGGGCGACTCGCAACTCCGCCATGTCCTGAGGCAACTCCTCTCGCCGCCTCAAGGCCCGCTCCAGCTCCACGACCCGCTGCTCGCGGATCGCCAACTCTGTCCTGGCCAGGGCAGTCTGGGTAAGCGATGCATGTAGCTCCGAGGTCTGCAAACAGGTAAACAAATCATCAGTTCCACAGTTCAATAATTCATGAAATGGGCAATGTACAACTGAAAACAAATAACTCACCCGAGAGGCCATCGCCTGTTGTCCCTCCGCGATGCAGGTAAGAGCGGCCCGGAGCTCCTCAGTCTGTGAATACAACTTTTTATGAGCATATCATATAAGCAATTGAATGAAATTGAGTTTGAGTTTAAAGGCATACCCGTGTGGCGAGGGCGCGCTCTGCCGCCTCGGCCAGTGTCACTGCTCCTGCTAGCTGCTCTGCTAGTGCAGTCGCCTCTGCACTAGGCCCTCTCGAGCTAGAGGCCTCTCCCGTCTCTCTCCCTGCTGCTCCCTGCTGGGCACGCTGTATTTATTGAGATTGTCAGTGGCTAATCATCAATAAAAAAATTCATTTGCATATAGGAATAAATTAAACACTCACCAGGGTCTCAAGGTCTGCCCGGGTGGCAGCCAACTGGGCCTCCAAGCTATAGAGGTGGGTCTGCATGTCCATTGCTGCTATGTCCCGTGCATCTTGCATTCACCACATATTAGTCACATAATAGATATACATAAGCATTTGCATTTAATTTAGAAATAAGTGCATTCATACATACCCCTAGGACCCTCATCTGGGGTCGGCCGGCGTAAACCTCCCAGTAGCGTCGGAGGTACTCGGAGCTGTCCGCTGCCCGGGAAGTGACTCGGGTCCCGCCACACTGCCAGTCTGCGTACTGGTCAGAGAATCGCACTCTCCAGTCGATCGCCTTCGTGCGACCGCGCGTCTTCTTGCCTATCCCACGCGGCTCTCCTACCTCGATCCACTCCTGGTGTAGGTCGAGGGTCCTCATCACCAGCTTAAGCCGTAGCGGCTCAATCTCGCTCAAGCAATGAACCCAAAGCTCATATCCGAAGCGAGGTCGGCCCGCTACGACCCACGGCTGGCCCTCATCGGTCATCCCCTCGTAGGGTCTCCACCACACCTGCATCCATAAACATGCATACCATCATCGTCTCATCATAATTAATTAATAAAAAAAATGCATAACATTAATCATACGTACCAGTGAGGCAGGGAAGTCTCGGAACTCTCGTCGCAGCACTCGTTACTCGTAGGCAAGTGGGGCTCCAATCACCACTGGTAGCCAGCGCCGTGCTAGAGGGAAAGACCCCTCGTCTCCAGGCCGTGGGTCAGCGCGCCCCATCGGCATGTACAAATGGCTCCAAACCTGCATTCATGCATCGCAGTAGCAAAACATTCATATGCATATGCATTCTATCAAGAAAACAACAAAAAAATGCATACCTGAAGAAATGGTGAAAAGCCACTGACGGTCGTCTCACGACCTGTCCCCGTGGACAGGTCGGCTATCAAGTGCG
Source organism: Amorphophallus konjac (assembly GCA_022559845.1). NCBI lineage: Eukaryota > Viridiplantae > Streptophyta > Magnoliopsida > Alismatales > Araceae > Amorphophallus > Amorphophallus konjac. The sequence goes on from CM040128.1 coordinate 90,492,037, forward strand.
CCAACAGCGCTACTCCCCAAGCGTATCGGCCGACGCCCTCCAAGTCCTCAAGAATCCCTAGGAAGCGGTAGTTGATGACATCGCCCTTTGTGCCGAGCAGTAGCCTCCCGAGCATCAAGAACAAGAACCTCCTCAGATCTCGATCTACCCTCTCCCTATCAGCAGGGTCCTGGCAGTAAGCAGCCCTAGCCCCATCTATCAACCTCTGTGAGAACTGCTGTAGGGATTCCCTAGATCTATGCCTAGCATCACCCAAACCCATGGCCATGGTAAGGTCGGTGCGGTAGATGGTCCTACACTCGCTAGGTGTCTCGTAGACGGTCTCTAGCCCTAGCAGTCTCTGGGTAAGCTCGCTATAGTCAGGTAGGGTGATCCCACTCACCGCCTCACCGTCAACCCTCAACCTGGTAATCCTAGCCACATCCTCTAGGCTGGGGACCATGTGACCCCACGGCATCAGAAATGCCCGGCTCGACCTATCCCACCTCTCCCTCAAAACCTAGATCAGGGGTAGGTCGGGTCTCACTAGCTCAATGCTAAGGAAAGCCCCAAACCCCATGGCATCTACCCTGGCTCTCTAGAACTCAGGGAGGCCGTAGTACGCTGCTCGGACCTGGACCCAAGAAATCCATGTCCTCATCAGCCCCTGCATGCATATAAAAGAATTTTTTGCTTAAGTTTTCATGTGAAAATTCATTTAAGTTCATTAACTGTGATATTTGCTGTTTGGATGATTAACGACCTGCCTTGGGTCGTGGTTTTTATGATTGACGCCCCTGAGGGCGACGTTATTTCCAAATGGGTTTCGGGTGATACTGTGCATTCATTGAATTAACGACCCAGCCTGGGTCGTTGTTTATCTAGAAGCCGCCCCTGTGGGGGACGTTTTTTTCTTGAAACTAAATTCCTAAATTCCAAGAGATTTTGAATTGATGCCCATCCCTGGGTCGTCAGTTGTTTAATTATCGCCCATGTAGGGGACGTTGTTCAAAGTGAGCAATTTTTCGCCCAAGAAAGAAATTCTGGAAATTTTTAATTGACGACCACACCATTGGTCGTTGTTTGTTGAATTGACGCCCCGACGGGGGGCGTTGTTTTCCCAGGGTTTTAAATTAAAACAGCATGCGAAATAAAAATCAACAGGGGCTCATATATTGAAAATAACTAATTGAGATAAAAGAAAGCATGAAAATAACAACATGAAGCTAAACATGATAATTTTTAAAATAACGACATGTTGCAGGGCGTGATTTGTGAAAAAAAAAATATATTTTTGAAATTGACGACCCTCAAGGAGTCGTTGTTTTAATTAACGACACCCCTTGGGGCGTCTTTTCTCTGTGTCGTCCGAGAGCTTTGACAGAGGATGAAAAATGGAAATAAAATTGAAGAAAAATAAAAAAAATAGGAAATGGGATTTGAGGCTTACCTTCCGTCGCTCGGGCACCACTAGCCCTCCCCGGAGTTGAGGACGTAGCTGCCGTGGCCGCCGCGGTTGGCCGGGATGAGGGGTGGCCGCCGCCGTGGGCGGTGGTTCTTCTCCTCCTTCTCGTTCTTCTCCTTCTTCATTTCCTCCTCCTTCCTCTTCTTCTCCTCCATCTTCATCCTCATCCTCGTCCTCACCTTCATCCTCACCTTCATCTTCATCATCATCTTCTTCATTATGTGCCCCTTCGTCAACCGCTTCTTCCTCACCGCTGTGCTCCGCCGCCGGAGCTTCCTCGGCCGCCGCGGGAGGCGCCTCTTCCACGGCGTGCTCGTCCTCGCCCAAGTTCACCATGTCGGGACCATAACCCTTTGGCGTTTCTGTCCACCACCGGCCATGGCTAGAGAGTGAGAGAGAGAGAGGGTGAGAGTGAGAGAGGGTGAGAGTGAGAGAGTTAGAGAAGAGGGGAGGGCTCGGTTAGGGTTGCAGAAGAGGAAAAGAGGGAAAGAGGGCGAAGGAAGAAAAAGAAAGGTGGGAAAGAAAAAATCAAATGGTCGAAATTAATTAACGACCTAAGGAAAGGCGTCTATTTTTGAATTAACGGATACATGTTGGGCGTTATTTCGAGATTTGACGACATGCATGGGGGCGTCATTTTATCTTTGCGTGGGAATCCGTAATCGTCGTCAGGCGCATTTAATGGAATTGATATATGTGATTGGAGTCATCATTACAGTTTTCAATTGACGACTTTGTGGTAGGCGTCATTTACATAAGAGGTGGCTTATCTGAAGGCGTTACTTTTAGAATTCAAACGGTTAATTGTTGGAATTTGGATCAAATTAATGCCTTGACCTGGGACGTGAATCAATTAGCGCCACTTTCAGAAGGCGTCAATCATGGGAATTGATATTTTGATTTCAGAAAATGATTAATGATTGGCGACGTGTTGGAAGGCGTTACTTTTGGAATTGACGCCATTGTCTAAGTCGTTATTCAGAACAGAAACGCTGATTATTGGAGGAATTAATCATAAACATTATAATTTGGCTCTAATGGAAGATTATCATTATTTTATTGATGAAAAGATCACAATACATCTAATGAGCCATTTTGGGCCTTAAATTTCTTAAAGCTATTACATATGCTTTCCACTGATCTTTGTCTTCTTCTAAGTTTTCCACAGGTTGATGAGCTTTGCTGATTTTCCATAAGGCTTGAATTGTGGTGGTTTCTTCTCCATCTTCATTGCTGCCGATGTCCCTTGTCTTGATAGGAGGGAGATGAGATAAGTCCTCGAATAGTCGCCGTGGAAGCCCGAGTTGAGGAAGGCACCTATGAGAGTTGTATAGTGCAAATTCTGTGGCACCTATTAGCCGAAGATCCGTCCCGGGAGAGAATCGTGTGCGGAGTTGTTGAACCTTGAGTAGCCCCGGGGCGCATGTGAAGAGATTCTTAGGCATCACCTTGAGGTGCTCCCTCCATTCCACTCTTTTCTTGATTTGAGGAATCCGATTCATCACTTTATTGCTCAATCCCAATGAGCCGGTCATATAGGAAAGAGGGCTTTTAGAGAATATCCTTGATGATTGTTGGGCCTCCTCGCATGGGTCAAATTTAAAATGGAGATCTACCCAACTAGAGAGAATGATCATGCATCCATAAATCGGTCTCCCCATTGCCGCCGAGGTGAGCCCACTATATAGATAGGCTAATATCACCGGTCTCGCTCTCTCTCCTTCCCAAAGGCTAGCTATAGCGCTCAATTGGGACTCTTCTAGAAAATCTTCCATAGAGGGAAACAAGATTGCTCCCGCCAAGCATACAACAAAGGCCTTTGCCACCCGTTCTATTTTATCATCCTCTTTAGCTTGGTCGGCCCTTTTATAGACCCATGAGGCAAGCTTTAAGAGATTAATCCCTTTTGTGGCTTTGATTTGGCTCACTAGGTTGGGACTAGGAATCAAGCTTGATAGTAGTTCATGAGAGGTTATTTGTCTTGGCATGATGGCCATCTTCTCCTCATCCCCTTGTTTCATCTTCTTTAAGCCTAAGATCATTTCTAATTCTTCTAATAAAATTGTGGCTTCAAAGGTAGAGAAAAGAAAGGTATGGGTAGAAGGGTGCCATATCTCCACAAGAGCTCCTATAGCTGCCCAATCTAGGTGAATTTGGTCATAGTGTTTAGCATGGGTGACCAAACCTAGGACGTGCCATCTAGATAGGAAGGCCCTCATGTCTGAGCTAAACTTGGAAAGCAAGAGGGGAAGCCATTTATTCTTTGTGAATCTCCTTGCCCCTGGAATATTTGGATAGTCCTGTAGAAAAGAAAAGTGAAAGCACAGAGGAGAAGAGGGATGAGAGTTGAAGGGAATAATGCAGAATAGCAAAAAAACAAGTAACTCAAATTTTAAAGTACCTGGTTCATAGCAATTCTATTATTTACATGGCCGTTGATCTCGGAAAGCATGGGAGTGGAAGTCTTGGCCTTCTTCATGGCTCTCTGCATATTGCAAGCATATGTTGCGGTACTGAGCTTCACGAAAAACAGTGGCAGCCTGCAGCACCTGTGAATGAACGAAAAGAAGAAACAGCAGAACAGAAAGGATCTCGTTGAATTGCTCCTCCTTTTATAGAAGTTTGAAGGTTCTGATGGATGTTCGAAGTTGAGGATTTGAATACGAATAAGACTGGGTTCAAGCTTTCTATTTCAGAGACGGAAGAGTGTTGTCTCAGAATTTCAGTTAATTAACGACAGGGTTCAGGGCGTCATTTATTGAATTAACGACTTGATTCAGGTCGCCTTTTATTTAACGCCTTTCTGAAGAGCGTCATTTGCTTTTCAATTCCTAATCGAACCTTTAATGCAATTAACGCCTTTATGCTGGTCGTCTTTTATCATTTGGACGTCGCTTCCTGTGGTCGTCAATTTCTGATCTTACATGTTGGATTGCTTTATAAACATTTTTATGAGCTTAAGTGCTATCTTTTATTATCAGCCTTCATATTATGCACTTATGATCATATTGAGGATTCTTTCATGAGTTGATCATTTTTTTATGTGGACTGATGAATTTTTAAGTACAGAAGAGTGTAGGTCTGGAGATGCGTGGTTGACTCATTGGGGTAACATCACTTCATCTTTCCTATAAAGCATTGTTATCTATATAATATTCTACGCTATTATAGCATATCGAGGACCTTGTGGTTCTGATAAACCTGGAATTTGAGTTCCCCTTCATCAAAAAACAGTGATAATTCCAGGAGAGTCTTGATCGCACGGATAGGCCGTTGAGTCATTCAAGGTTTGGGACGACGGTTCCACTTTCTGAGTTGATGCGTGGACAAACGGGCTTCGACTTAGTGTCAGCTTAGAGATCTGGATTCTTGACAAAACCTAGACGGCTTAGCAATATTATCCTTGATTATTTTCTATTTTTTAGTTTGTTTTAATCTTTTTTTCTTGTAGCCCAGCATGCATCATGTAGGACTTTGAGCTTAATGATGAAAATCTCCATATTACGCCAATAATGAAGGTCGCTCGCTGTTAACTGAGTTGACATGAGATATTCCATTCCAAATCCAGTACTTTATTCTCCTTGAAGCCGCTCAGGCTGGTTCCTTGAAAAGCGTTCATCTGCTGGGTCTTCATCTCAATTCATTTTGTTTTGTTACAAATCCACCTTAGCTGTAGCACGTCCACATTGGCTGGTAACCGCTCTCCAATGGTGTCTCCCTTTCGTGCTCTCGTGCACATTTTTAGTTCCCTTTTTCCAGCTGATTGATGCTTTTCTTGTAATCATCCAGGGTTGTTTCGTTCAGAATCTTGGAAAGATTTCCAACGCTTAGTGTTAGAGGCATGTCACATCACACCTTGGCATCTACTTATCAGTTCATTCCACTTCATTCCGCTTGTTGCACTTTCACTTCATTCCGTCTCACTCTCTTGCAAAGCAGATGCTAAGGCGGGGCAGCTGTAGACACGCCAACACTGACGCTATGTCGAGTAAAATCTCATGTCACCATGTGACGCCCCAAAGTGAACCTCAATATTGATTTAATATGAACTTTTTCTATTTTTATGTGTTTTCTGTGATTTTCTTAGCTTTTTTTGGAATTAACGACTTGACGTTGGGCGTCTTTTTAATAACGGCTTAGCCCTGGGCGTCGCTCAATGAAAGGACGACCGTTGGAAGAGGCGTCAATTTTTGGAATATTACAAATTCTAACCAAATTGGAAAATCAAGAATTGACGTCCCCCAGAGGGTCGTTTATCAATTAACGCCCATTGGTACATGTGTCATTTCATCATTTTTAAATAAGGAAAGGGTTTTGCTACTAAAATTAAACCTGTGAATTGACGCCTTTGTTTCGATCGTCATTTTAATTAACGCCTTGAGACAGGTCGTCAATTTCAATTGACGCCCTTCGGAGAGTCATCTTTTACCCTTCCGTGTCCTGCTCGAATGAACCTTTTCTGGAGAGATCCCTGCTCTGTTTCAATCACCTTGTTAGATTAGGGAAGTAGAGGCCTTGCCGTAGATGACTGTTGCCCATTCTAATCCCACTAAATCTATGGTTTGCACCCTATAAATATAGCCTGGGTTCTGCTCGCGCGAGGTTAACAAGAACAACAGTTAGCAAGCAGAGAGCAAGCAGGTTAGCAGGCAGAGATAGTTGCTGCTATCGTGAGTTCAGAAGAAAGGACGTGCTTCTTCCTTCTTCCTTCTTCCTTCTTCCTGTTGCACCAGTAGGAAGCCACCTTCTTGGGTTCTCTCCCTTTACTGTTGTCAGGAACAGCAGGGAGTTGTTTCAATAGTTTGCTACTCATCCCATCATTGTTCATCATATAGTGATCCTTGCATTACTCTTTGCATCATATCTCCTCTCCCTAATTCTCTTAGGGGTTTTAAAAAGGGTTCATTACCTTATTCTAATTGTGGATTGATACTACTCTTGGCTAATCCCCTTCTACTTTGGTTATTTGTGTTTTGTTTAAGGGTAATCAAGAAAGAGAAACCCCCTTCGTCGGCCGGCCGGTAGAAGGAGGAGGAGAAAAACCACAATCCATCCCGCATCACTTTTCTTACCAGGTATTCGTGATCATTCTCCTTCCCTTTTGAGGTAACCCTTCTGGCGATCACACTCCATTAGCAACCTCTTGCTCCTTTTCATTTAGCAATTAATTTCTTTTAATATATTATTTTTTTGATGTCGGTGTGACACGGTTCACACTCCCGAGCTGGAGGACGGCGGCCAGGCGACCATCGACGATCTCGTGGAGATCAACCTGGGCGACGATGAAGTCCCTCAGCCTACATTTGTCAGTGCTCTCCTCACCGAGGTAGAGAAACAGGACTACAAGTAACTCCTACTCAAGTTCAAGGACTGCTTCGCCTGGACCTACAAGGAGATGTCAGGGCTAGACCCTTCCGTAGCGGAGCACAATCTAGCCATTTCTCCCTCAATCGCTTTGGTCAAGCAACCCCAGCGACGCATGCGTCATGAGCTGGAGTGCCAGGTCTCGGCCGAAGTCCACAAAATGGCGGAGGTCGACTTCATCGAGCCGTGCATCTACCCGATATGGCTCGCCAATATAGTCCTAGTCAAGAAGAAGAATGGTCAAGTCCGCATCTGCGTTGACTTTCGAGACCTCAACAAAGCCTGTCCCAAGGATGACTTCCCAGTTCCAATTACTAAAACGATGGTCGATATGACCACCGATCATGAAGCCCTGTCTTTCATGGACGGGTCGTCCGGTTATAATCAAATCCGGATGTCCCTCAAAGACAAGAATCACACAGCCTTCAGATCCCCCAAGGGGATTTTCAATTACAAACGCATGCCCTTCGGTTTGAAGAATGCCTGTGCTACTTACCAAAGGGCTATGACCAAAATATTCAACGAGATGCTACACAACACCGTCGAATGCTATGTCGACGACCTCGTCGTCAAGACCAAAAGGTGTGAAGACCATTTGCGTGACCTTCGCCAAGTCTTCGAGCGTCTCCGGCAATACGGGCTCAAGATGAACCCCATGAAGTGCGCCTTCGGCGTATCCAGTGGCAAATTTCTCGGCTTTGTTGTCAGGTACCGAGGAATCAAGGCGGATCCCAGCAAGATCAAAGCGATCCGAGAGCTTCCACCACACAGCAACATCACTGAACTCAGATCCTTCCAAGGGAGGCTGACCTACATTCGGAGGTTTATTTCTAACCTCTCCGGTCGATGCGCGCCTTTCAGCAAGCTAATGAAAAAAGACGCCCCATTCACATGGGACTCGGAATGTCAAGCGGCTTTCAAGCAAATCAATGGGTACCTCCTTACTCCCCCAGTCCTGGGAGCACCAGTCAAGGGTAAACCCCTCATCCTTTACATTGCTGCCATGGATGCTTCGCTAGGAGCTCTGTTGGCGCAGATCAATGAAGAAGGTAAAGAGCAGCCCCTCTATTACCTTAGCCGGAAGCTCATCGGTGCCGAGTACCGCTACTCCCCCATGGAGAAGGTCTGCTTAGCACTGGTGTTCACAGTTAAAAAGCTACGGCATTACCTCCTGTCTCATCGGGTCGAGCTTATCTCCAAGCATGACCCTCTGAAGTATCTCCTTCGACGGCCTGTCCTCTCAGGCAGATTGGGGAGGTGGGCTCTCCAGTTGATGGAATACGACATTACCTATGTCCCCAGAAAAGCAATCAAAGGATAGGGTATGGCTGAATTCTTGGTAGCCCATCCAGTGCCAAATGTTTCACCCTTCAACTCAGAGCTCCCAGACGAGGAGTCCCTTGCTACTCAATCACAACAACCGGTTGAATAGAGCGGAGATGTCTTGCATTATTGGCAGCAAAGCGCTCTCACAACTAGCGTACCTTACTGGGAGCTCTACTTCGATAGTGCTTCACGAGGAATCACCCGGAGCAACCAGGATCCAGCCACCACGGTAGGTGCCGGCATTATTTTCCTGACTCCTCAGGGCGGAGTTTTGTACAACTCCTGCGCCCTCATGAAGTCCCTGACCAATAATGAAGCCGAAGATGAAGCTCTACTCATTGGGCTCCAGATGGCTCTCCATATGGGCATTAAATGCCTTAAAGCCTACAGGGACTCCCAGCTCATAGTCCGACACGTCCTCGGCATCTATGACGTGCGAAAGCCAGAATTGGTTCCATACCACACCGCTGTCACCAGATTAACCAAGAAGTTCTATTTCTTCGAAATAGATCACATTCCCAGAAGCAGCAACGCTCAGGCAGATGCCTTAGTAAAATTGGCCGCGGCCATCAAGCTCCCGCCCGAGGGCGAGGTTGACATCGTCATCAAGCACAGAAGATTGATGTCGAGCTCACTCAAAGGTGACACCGGTCTCACCATCTACGAGGTCCACGACCTTGACCAGAGCCCACCTCCAGAAGAAGATGATTGGCGTGCGCCTACCATCAAATTCAAGAAAGGGTGGCTTCCCCCTGATCGAGCTCAAAGAGTCCAGCTACTCCGTTGAGCAACCTCTTACGAGTTGATTGGCGACTCTTTATATCGGCTCGTCCATGAGAAGGACAAGTCGGTTCTCCTGAGATGTGTCTCTCTGGCGGAAGCTCGAGCCATCATGCAGGAGGTCCACTCCGGATTGTGCGGTGCACACCAGGACGGAGATCGGATGAAGCACAACATCAAGCTCAAAGGTTTCTACTGGCCGACCATGTACGCGGATTGCGTCCAGTATGCCCGTGCATGCCATCAGTGCCAAGCCTTTGGCCCAGTACCCAAAAAACCTCCTAACCCACTACGTCCTACGGCCCCCACTTGGCCATTCGCTGAGTGGGGCATGGACATTGCGGGGCCTTTCCCACCATCTTATAAGGGCCATAAATACATCTTGGCCGCCACTGACTACTTCTCTCGTTGGGCGGAGGCTCTACCCTTGCGAGAGGTCACCGGTGAAGTCGTTGCCAGATTCGTCCAACACAACATCATATACCGATACGGCACTCCCAGTCGCATAGTGCTCGACAACGGGACACCCTTCAAGAATAAGGCCGTATACTAGTTAGCGGCCAAATTCCAAATCGACTGGAGAACCTCTTCGGTCTACAACCCTCCTACCAATGGCTTAGCGGAAGCCTTCAACAAAACCCTCTGTAAGCTCCTGGCTAAGGTGGTTAGCCACAGAAAGCGCGACTGGGGTGAGAAGATCTTCGAAGCATTATGGGCCTATCGGACGGTCTACAAAACCCCTACGGGGTGCTCACCGTTTTCCCTTGCCTACGGGTCAGAGGCGGTTATCCCCATCGAAGTCCAGCTAGCCTCTTATCGCGTGGCAATCCACACCGGCTGATGGGAATCTACACCGGGCACTAACTTTTATTTTTATATTTGTGTCCTTTTAGTTTACATTTATATCCTTGGGAAGTAGTTTTGCAATTGTAAGGCTTTATAAGCCAATTTGTCATTCCTTAGGATTCTTTGGGTTTTTGTGCAAAAAGTCCAGTAGGACCAGCAAAGGGCCCCCATCTCCTTTCCTATTGGTCCACCTAAGTCTTAAGGCCCATGTGGGGTCAGTCAAAGGTCCAAGGTGGGCTTCCAGATGGCTTGACCATTCAAGGGGACAATTGGATTAAAAAGTCCAATATTCCAACCCTTGTCCAAGATGCTTCCCCCTTATAATATAGTTTATCCCATGTTGTATTTTTTATTTTTTTTGGTCATTTGACCACATGGGGAAGAAAATCCCCTCTCTCCCACAAAATTCCCAGCCCCCCACCCCTTGCCATTCTCTATATAAACCTATGTATAGTGTCATTAGAGAATTAATGAAGAAATTATGTGAAAATTGCTTGAAGCAAGAAGGGTGTGCCCTCTCTCCTCTCTCTCTGGTTCTCTTCTTCTTCCTCCAGCCCTCTAGGGTGTGAAGCCCCTACTCCTTAGCCCCTCTAAGTTCTCTTTCTACTGCCGCCGCCATCGCACCGCCGTTGCGCCGCCGCCACCGTCATCGGAGTTCTGTCAACATCAGGACAGAAGCTCTTCTCCGAAATTGTATCTCTGGTTCTTGTTATCTGATTGAGCCCTAATTTTGAGAGTTTGTTTTGTCCATCTCTCCTAACCTCTAGTTAAAATTTCGTGTCATTTAGAGTCCATTTGATAATTTTTCCATATTTTTGTTTGTCCTCTCAGTAATCTGCCCTTTTGCAGATCTACGGGACAGAGTCGCCTTGTTGCAATTTCCCCACCCACATAGAAAATTTTATAAAATCCACAAAAATTCCCTAATATTCCTCACGTATATCCCCTTCCACCATAATTTGCGTTGGGTCAAAAAAAATCATTGAGCTCTCGGTCAAAGGTCTGTTTCAGGTAGATTCATCTCTGCCCTGTGTGTCTGTCAGTCCGGGTCAGAAAAACAAAGGTAGTTTGCAGTCATTTTTATTTTTAATCCGTTCTATGGATGGAGCCACCAAAAATATATGTTGTAGATCTGTGAGTCCTCTATCCATCAGTACCTCTTGTGCATCAATCCAACATCGGATCGGGTCGTAGGAATTCTTTTCGTGAAGATGTGCAGAGCAGATCCGAATTCAGCCAGCACGACTCAGTCCGGGAGAAAATTCAGAAATAAATATCAAAGGTCAACTTCAGCGACCGCCCCTTCAGAGAGTCGATCAGGGACATCCCGCCATCGTCCCAGCCAAGCGGCGCCTCCCTAAGATATCAGGAAGGCAGCGTTCCTTTGGAAACTGTTACTTACTATCCAGTGAGTCAGCAACCGAGTTGGCGCAGCACCGAGTTGGAATAGTGCCGAGTCGGACCAGCAGGCCGAGTTTATGCCGTACTCACCTTCAGATTGCTGCCCGTCAACCCAGGGTCGGTCCTCCCGGGCCCCACTTGTAGCCCTTTCCCTCCCTGCGTGGAGTGGGCAATAGATTTCACTGTTGTAATTAACTTTTACCGTTGTTACCGGGAGTTACCGTAACTGGCTGGGAACGTCTTCCACACGCCCGGAGCGTGGAGGTAAACTCACTGCCCTCCTCGTAGACATCGCTTTACTTGTATTACTTTGTATATGCCGCTGCATGTGATAGGTTTCTAGCTTGTTATTCTATTATCACCGCTGCGAGAGAGCGAGATTGAGTGTACCGTCCCGTGACTCGATCCGAGTTAACGCGGAAAGGCTGATACCCAAGACTCACGGCCGGTTTCTCAACCGTGCCCGGTCCCACGTCTTCCCTCGCATAGGGATGATCGCGAGCTAGAGTCCCAGGTCGCGTGTCCGTCCCGCATCAATTTGGAATCAGAGCGCCAGTTGAGTCTAGGGTGTTTAAAACAAAAAAAAGGTGTCATTTATGTCTAGTCATCGTCTAAGTCGGTCTAAGGTTGCATCCGCATACAATTGTTCGGTATATAAAAAGGTGTTGTCCGAACGTTAGGCTATGCTTATCGGTAAGGCCGCACACTTGCGCGAGTGATCTTCGGATCGATTAACTCCGCCACGTACCGAATCTTGATTTTGTCTAGGTGTGTAGTCGAGTCTCATTTTAACTTTGCATGTGCATCTCATTCTAAGTCGTGTCTAGGTGCTTGCATTAACAAAAACAAAAAAAATGGCCTTGCATGACCATTCCTGGGGATCCGTTCCCATATTTTGGCCACTATGGTCAACCCATGCCGACCCGTCCAAGGTGACAAGTCCGTGTCCGAGTACATTCGGGACTATGATAAGTACCGATTGGAATATGGAGTTGGAGAGGAGAGCACCACAACTGCTTTTGCGTTTCGGAGAGGTTTGCGGTTATACTTTCAACTCCAATGTTTTATCAGCAATGCATCCTCTCTGGCGCAGTCCTATAAGGTCACCCTGGAGGTCGAGTCTTTTGAGTCTCGATTTAATGATGATGTACGGCAAGTCGATGCTGCCCATCGGCAAGCATCTACCTCCCAGCTGAGTCCCGATCCGGTCGGACCCCTCCTTCATCACTCATGAGAGCTCCAATGCCTCCACCCTCTACTTCCGAACTTTATTCGGAACCATCTTATTTGGAGCCACCAAAGCCCGAGCCACCCGTGTTTCTAACGGGTACGCTTTTTATAGCCGAGCCACTTCTTAGTTGGCTCAAAGATGGCTTGGTCCCACTTCCTTACCCATCCATGGACCCCACCCTACCACTAGTGCCCGTCAACTCCTTCCATACCACATTCCGATCTAGTCACCATGTTGATACATTGGATGACCTTATTTTGGGTTTAGGTTGGCAATGGAAGTTGACGCATATATTGGCCAGAGGCTTCGACCAACCCACTAGTCGTAGCTTCACCCATCCGGCCATAGGGTCCATTACCTCCGCGTGCACAATGGGTTGTGTCACCATGGAGATTCTTCTATTCCTCCCGATGCCGTCCGAGTCCGACTTCGTTCCCTTTTGCCCAAGGGAATAATCCTATTTTCTAGACATGACTGTCGTCCCACCGATCACTATGTATGACGGTGATTATGAATTCTTAACTTGGGGCCGAGTCATGGGGGAACCCACTTCATGGGGTCATACCTTCTTCGACCCTTTTGACCCCTTCGCTAGTGAACCTCCCGAGCTATCATTTTCACTCCGCTTCTTCCAAGGAGTTCACTACCCCAACCCTACCCCTCGGTCTAGTTGGAAAGCCATACCTACGTCTAGGGGTAATGACGATGGTAGTTTTGGATCTCCTAGCCCTTCCCCACCCAAATCCCATAGGTCGCCAATGCATGAGTGGTACATCTTAGGGTGTCTAGGAGTCCTCCATTCCTTTAACCATCGAGTACATCTAGTGTATGCATGGCACATATTCGGGTGTCCTGGTCCGCCGTCACACACGTACGGGTCGGACTAACATTAGGTTGTTTAGGGTCTGTGTGAGTCTTTGTTTCGTCCGGTTTGTTTGTCGAGTGCATTGTGTGTCTGAGCATACGTTGAGTCGAGTCGGTTTTGTACGCTCGCGTTGTTAGTCCCTTTCGAGTATGAGACTTTTCGGACTATTGGGATCAGTTCTACTCCACATATCGGATCTAGTCACATAAGGGACCCGCGGTGATTCCTAGTGAGTCTTTGAGCCGCCTCCCTCATTTGAGAGTGACCCCACCCCGGAGTGTCCACCTCTAGTTTCATTCCTATGGCAGCGTGTGCATATCGAATCTATACGGGATGAGCAAGTGTCGATTACTTGGAGTGGAGCGTACTCCGCGCTTCCGGGTACGATGACGGATCCGCCGGCATCACGAGCAGCCGCACCCCTTACTCGACGGGGTCGAGTTCTTCCTACCCGGGGAGAATTGATGGGAATCTACACCGGGCACTAACTTTTATTTTTATATTTGTGTTCTTTTAGTTTGCATTTATATCCTTGGGAAGTAGGTTTGTAATTGTAAGGCTTTATAAGCCAATTTGTCATTCCTTAGGATTCTTTGGGTTTTTGTGCAAAAAGTCCAGTAGGACCAGCAAAGGGCCCCCATCTCCTTTCCTATTGGTCCACCTAAGTCTTAGGGCCCATGTGGGGTCAGTCAAAGGTCCAAGATGGGCTTCTAGATGGCTTGACCATTCAAGGGGACAATTGGATTAAAAAGTCCAATATTCCAACCCTTAAAGTCCAAGATGCTTCCCCCTTATAATATAGTTTATCCCATGTTGTATTTTTTATTTTTTTTGGTCATTTGACCACATGGGGAAGAAAATCCCCTCTCTCCCACAAAATTCCCAGCCCCCCACCCCTTGCCATTCTCTATATAAACCTATGTATAGTGTCATTAGAGAATTAATGAAGAAATTATGTGAAAATTGCTTGAAGCAAGAAGGGTGTGCCCTCTCTCCTCTCTCTCTGGTTCTCTTCTTCTTCCTCCAGCCCTCTAGGGTGTGAAGCCCCTACTCCTTAGCCCCTCTGAGTTCTCTTTCTGCTGCCGCGGCCATCGCACTGCCGTCGCGCCGCCGCCACCGTCATCGGAGTTCTGTCTCCATCAGGACAGAAGCTCTTCTCCGAAATTGTATCTCTAGTTCTTGTTATCTGATTGAGCCCTAATTTTGAGAGTTTGTTCTATCCATCTCTCCTAACCTCCATTTAAAATTTCGTGTCATTTAGAGTCCATTTGATAATTTTTCCATATTTTTGTTTGTCCTCTCAGTAACTTACCCTTTTGCAGATCTACGGGATAGAGTCGCCTTGTTGCAATTTCCCCACCCACTTAGAAAATTTTTAAAAATCCAAAAACATTCCCTAGTGTTCCTCACATATACCTTCTTCCACCATAATTTTCGTTGAGTCAAAAAAAATCATTTAGCCCTCGGTCAAAGGTCTGTTTCAGGCACATCCATCTCTGCCTTGTGTCTGTCAGTCCGGGTCAGAAAAAAAAGGCAGTTTGCAGTCATTTTTATTTTTAATCTGTTCTGTGAATGGAGCCACCAAAAATATATGTTGTAGATCTTTGAGTCCTCTATCCATCGGTACCTCTTGTGCATCAATCCGACATCGGATCTGGTCGTAGGAATTCTTTTCGTGAAGGTGTGCAGAGCAGATCTGAATTCAGCTAGCACAACTCAGTCCGGGAGAAAATTCAGAAATAAATATCAAAGGTCAACTTCAGCGACCGCCCCTTCAGGGAGTCGATCAGGGACATCCCGCCATCTTCCCAGCCAAGCGGCGCCTCCAGAATATCTCAGGAAGGCAACGCTCCTTTGGAAACCGTTGTTTGTTGTCCAGCGAGTCAGCAACTGAGTTGGCGCAGCACCGAGTTGGAATAGTGCCGAGTCGGACCAGCAGGCCGAGTTCGTGCCATACGCACCTCCAAATTGCTGCCCGTCAACCCAAGGTCGGTCCTCCCGGGCCCCACTTGTAGCCCTTTACCTCCCTGTGTGGAGTGGGCAATAGATTTCACTATTGTAATTAACTTTTACCGTTGTTACCGGGCCGAGAACGTCTTCCCCACGCCCGGAGCGTGGAGGTAAACTCGCTGCCCTCCTCGTAGGCATTACTTTACTCGTATTACTTTGTGTATGCCGCTACATGTGATAGGTTTCTAGCTTGTTATTCTATTATCACCGCTGCGAGAGAGCGAGATTGAGTGTACCGTCCCGTGACTCGATCCGAGTTAACGCGGAAAGGCTGATACCCAAGACTCACGGCCGGTTTCTCAACCGTTCCCGGTCCCATGTCTTCCCTCGCATAGGGACGATCGCGAGCTAGAGTCCCAGGTCGCGTGTCTGTCCCGCATCACCGGCCTTGCCAGTTCTGATGAAAATGAGTACCAGAGAAGGCTAGAAGAGCTCTCCGACCTAGAAGGCAAGCGACTTGAAGCCTACAAACACTTACAAGCATATCAGGCCTGCATGGCCCGGGCCTATGATAAGCTCGTCAGGCAACGAGCTTTAAAGCAAGGCGACCTCGTCATGATCAAGGAAAAAGAGGTCATGGCGGGGCGCTCTAGTGGAAAACTACAGCCAAACTGGTGAGGTCCGTACATCATCCAGAATGTCTATGAGGGTGGGGCCTATACGGTTGTTGATCACAAAGGTCACAGACCGTTCCCGCCTCTCAACGGCAAACACATGAAGCTATATTATGCACCAGAGCATGAGTTCACGCGCCAGCCGGACTGAGGCGCACGTCCCAGCTACTACCAATAAGGCCGATCATCCCCCGTGAAGGATCCAACTGGCCAGTCCTTCCAGTCTACAATTCCCAGTCAACCAACCAGCTCGGCTCCTCGGAATCATCGTCAGGCATCCTCAGGAACCGGTCTCCTGCCCTCGTTCCCGTCACTATGGGAGCACGAGCACCTCTGCACTTATACCAGTCTAGCCGCCAAGCTCTCAGGTAAGTCAAAAAAAAAAAACAACACAACAAAAAAAATGGGGTTAAAAATAGAGATGCCCCGGCAGACCCAGTCATCCTCACCACGATAGGGTGGCTGGGGGTAAAAAGGCCAACAACCCGGATGAGGTTGAAACCCGAAAGGGCACCTCAGGCAAAATTGAGAAACCCCTCGACGTGAAAACCAACAAGGGCGCGTCGGAAGAAGCTAAAGGGGGTCGGCTCTAGCGAAAACCCGAAAGGGCGGTAGAGCCGATAACGAGAAAATCTTCTTCTCCCTACCAGTCAACACGGCCTTCTACCTGTCCTTTGGTGGGCCGCTAGCCTCACCCAGAACCAGTCCCCAATCCCCTCACACTGCTACGGTGCAAGCCCTTCAATCCCCCAGTTAACCCTGCATTACTCCCGCTCAACTTGGTCAACCTCTGGCCCTCACCTCAATGTCGCAGTTCAATCAATCCCTGTAACAGTAAAACTTCCAGTCACCATCTCGGTAAACCTACATCCCGACACATTCCCAGACATTTACTATTCCCTGCCCCCACATCCCACGTATCTAGTAAATCCAGAGCCTTCCAGTTCATTAGAATCCCAGTTCCCTATACAACCCCAGATTCACTAGTCACAACCGCAGTCATACCTTGCCATGGCAAAGTGGCCTTTCGCCACCATGGCTTAAGGATTTCTAAAAACCCTTAAGAGTGGTCGAACAATATTCAGCCACCCACACCTTCCAGTCTCAGGTGACGTCCCTTGACAGCAATAGGCTATGGACGATAGTCTCAAAATAAAAAAGAAAGAAACAAAAAAATGGGGTTAAAAATAGAGATACCTCGGTGGCCTTAGTCAACTCTCTCTACGAGGCGACTGAGGGCAAAAATTGCCACCAACCCAGCTGAGGTGAAAACCCGAAAGGGTGCCCCAGGTAAAATCGGGTAACCCCTCGGTGCGAAAACCCGCAAGGGTGCACCGGAAAAAGCTAAAGAGGGCCAGCACTGGAGAAAACCCGCAAGGGCGGTAGAGCTGGTAAAGAGAAAGAAAAACTTTCTCCCTCTCCACTTTTCACTTAAAAAGCCGTCGGCCATGACACGTCCCGATGGCGAGTTCAACATCACTTCACGACAATGGTGGCCACTACACCCCCAAGGGTCGATCATCGCCAGCTTTCAATTCCAGTTTCGGCTACAACGCCTTCACAGGCCAGCCGCCAGTCTCCAGTTCCAGTTTCGGCTACAACGCCTTCACAGGCCAGCCGCCAGCTTTCAACTCCAGTTTCGGCTACAACGCCTTCACAGGCCAGCCGCCAGTCTCCAGTTCCAGTTTCGGCTACAACGCCTTCACAGGCCAGTCGCCAGTCTCCAGTTCCAGTTTCGGCTACAATGCCTTCACAGGCTAGCCGCCAGCTTTCTATTCCAGTTTCGGCTACAACGCCTTCATAGGCCAATCGCCAGTTTTCAATTCTAGTTTCGGCTACAACGCCTTCACAGGCCAGCCGCCGGTCTCCAGTTTCCTGTTTCAGCTACAACGCCTTCACAGGCTAGCCGCCAGTTTTCAATTCCATTTTTGACTACAACGCCTTCACAGGCCAGCCGCCAGTCTCTAGCTTCCTTTCTCGGCTACAATGCCTTCACAGGCCAGTCGCCAACTTCCAATTCCAGTTCCGGCTACAACGCCTTCACAGGCCAGCCGCCCAGTCTCCAGTTTCGGCTACAACGCCTTCACAGGCTAGCCGCCCAGCTTCCGATCCCGGCCTCAGCTACAACGCCTCCACAGGCCCAGCCGCCAGTCCTCAACTCCAGCCTCGCCTACGATGCCTTTACGGTATAGCCGCCCAACCCCCAGTTCCAGCCTTGGTTATAACGCCCTTTCGGGTTAGTCACCTGGCTTAGTTTCAGTTCTCAACCATCGCATCTTTATAGATCACCCAGCTGGTTTCAACGCCAGTCCCCTTTCCCAGTCACAGTCCCTCTTCCAGTTCCGGTCTTGGTTGCCATGTCCGCCTAGGCCATCCAGCTAGTTCAATCCCAGTTGCCCAGACACGTACAAGTCCCATTTTCTTTGGCTGACTGCACAATGTTCCACCATGCAGCTCAGGGTCAATATACACCCTCCAGAATCACCTCTACAACCCTAAATCACGTAAGTTGCCCCGTTCTTACGGGCATACATTGGTTCCCCGGTATGTGGGCTTTCATCCCCCAGGAGGATTGACCCCCACATATAGCCCATCTTTCCTCTACTACCGAGTACTCAACCTCCAGCTTTTGACATCGAGTTCCTTAAACCCGATTCCTGTTATCACTCATGGCGATGCGTCGTAGGACAAGCAAGTACGACTAACACTAAGGGGTCGTCAGTTCGCGCGCATCATTCCATTCCATCAAAGAAGGGAGGGAACAACCCAGCAAACAAAGGATCTAGAGTTCATTAATACTCTGTCAAAAGAGCCTAAGACATGTCCTTGGGGTAACAAAATCCGTACACTCCAGACATCAAAAAAAAAGAGGGGGAAGATACAATCAGGATGCCTGCTCGATCCCCTCTAGCGCCGTAAGGTGAGAGTCCACTGCTGAAAGCTCCGCCTCCAGGGTGGACAAGAGCTGAGCACTGGCTTCGGCTGTAGTCTCAGCCGCCTGCCACTCGACTCGGACGCGCTCGGTGACTGCCTGTCGCTTCTCCCAGGCCTTCCTCAAGGCCTCAGCCTGGCCTTCCACCTCCCTCAGCTGTGCGGCTCGCTCCTGAGATGCTGATGCGGTCGCCTCGGCGTGACTCCTCTGCTCGGCTACGGCTGACACGAGCCGAGCCCGCTGCTCCTGTGCCTCTCGGATCGCCACCAGCCTCTGAGACCTCTGCTCCTGCACCTCACGGAGTCGTAGGTTCTCGGCCTAGATCTCAGCCAACCCGACATCCAGAGCTCACGTGGGAATCCAAGCGCGTGATAGCCCTGGGTGCACTCCCTCAGCCGCAGCCTCAGGTCCTCCAGAGAAAGGAGGTGCTCGCTCTGTGAGTAGCCTCGCGCCCGCTGGAGTAGGGCGGCACCTGCACTCGCCTCCAGCAACGGCTCTGGCAGAGAGGTGAATGGAGGCCACTCGACACCTAAATCTAGAAAGAGGTCTCCGGACGTAGCCAACACTCTAGTGGAACTTGCATAGTTCCAAAAAATGCCAAAGGGAGTAAGCAATACATAAAAGACTTCCTTCGACAAAAAAGGAGAAAAACCTGACAAAAAGAAGGAGACAAGTCTTGACTCCTTACCTGGAGCAAGTCCAGCTGACTCTGTGGCATCGTCTGTCGGGGTCGGGGAAGGTAACTGCACCTCCGCCTCCACGGCATCACCTACCGGGGTCGGAGAGGGCAATGGTTCCTCCACCATCCGGTCATCCCCAGCAATCATGGGTGGGACAGGGGGCTCCCCCTGCTCGCCCTCACCAGGAGCTGACACGTGCTCCTCCCCAGAATCTGACGCTGCAAATAACTCAAGAACGTCAGCACCCTGCTTTATAGAGTTGACAAGCACCATATAAGGACGGAGAGGACAACTGCATACCTCTAGAAGGGGTCCCCGTCAGAACCTCCCTACCAGCAGAGGCCTCGGAGGACGAGGAGCTCGAGCTCGAGCTCTCCTCTGTCTCCATCTCTGAGCCGTCGTCGTCTGAAGAGCTCGACGAGGTCCCCGATGAACTCCCAGAGGTGGATGAACCTGAAACTCCTGCAAGCCAGCGCAGCAAACAAGGTCATCACAAGACCCAGCTCTACATAAGGATGCCTCTCCAGCTAAGGGTTGCAAACAGAAAACTCACCGGCCGGAGTGCTCCCCTCCGAAACCTTCTCTATATCGATGATCTCCTCGTCGCCCTCAGCAGGGGCCACTTTTGTAGGCCCCTCCTCCACCATCTCGGTCCCGTCGTGGGGTAGCTCACCTTCTTCTAGAGGCGAATGTACACCTGCAAACAATATGGACAAGACCTCAGCACTAGAAGACGGTCAACATAAAAAGGCCTAACAGAAGTGGTTAAGTCTACAGCTACGCACCTGAGGGTCCCATGCTCGAGGACCCGACCAGCCCCATAGTGCAGGCCGACACCACAGCCGATAGGGAAGCTCGCTCCACCCCTGCCAATAGCTGCGGCAATAAGCTAGACACTTCCTCGGTAGCGGGCGGTATCGAAGCACTCCTCCCCTCAGGCTCCCCTTCAAAGGAGGGAAGAGACACTGAAGGGCCGACATGGACCAGCTCCTGAATCATCTCCAGAGTAGCGGCTGGATCCTCACCTGACAAATGACATCATAAAGTCAGTCAGTATCGGCATCCCCGCGACTATACAATGGAAGGGCAATGCCCTTCGCAGCGATTCAGTGCTCACCCGAGCCATCCTGGGTCACACCGGGCTCCTTCCCGTCAATAGATGGGGGAATCTTGCCTGGCATCTCAGGAGAAGCCGCGGTCTCTGATGTCCCAACCAACTCTGCATGACACCAACAACGATGTCAACTGCCAGAATCAAATACAACCGTCAACATAACATGCTTGGTTCCAGAATTATTTACCTGACTGAGCATCCTTTGAAGCCTTCCATGGCTCAAAATTAGGGAAGGTCTCAACATTGGGGGCGGTCTCATCCATCATACAAAGGAGCCCCTCCATATCTATCTCGTGATCAACCCCGCCGTCAAGAAGTGGGTCAACCTCCTGAGGTGGCGAGAAGGCTGCATCAGCCCCGGCCTCTAGCGGCACTGTGAAAAGCAAATCCAATTGCACAAGGTTAGCTAATCGTCAAGGCTGAATCAACGCAAAGCAAGTAGGCGAATATGGCACTTACTCAGAGCTGACTCCACCTCAATATGCTCCCTGGCAGTGGGTCCCCTAGAGGACTCACCAACCTCCCTGACTCCGGTCTCCACCCGGGGGCGCTTCCTTCGGGGCTGAAGGGCCCCGTCACTATCCCTAGAATATGTCCCTGTGGAACGATGACCTCTGTCCGCCGTGGGACCTGCCAATAAACACAACCACACAGGATCTCTCAGCCATATGCCCTAGAAAACTATGAAGCAGGGCTAGCAAGCTAATGAAGAGGTCATACCTGAAGTCACGAAGGGGGTCAGTGGCAGAAGAACTAGCTACTCCGGCTTCAAGCCCACGACCCGTGCGGCCTTCGCAACCGCCTCCTTCACGTCCCTCAGGGTGTAGGCACACTTGATAAGGGACACCAGCTCTACGGGCCCGACTGACCCGATCGCATGGGTGATGTGACGCCTCCAGTCATCGGCTGTGGTATCTGCAAAGCTCCCCTCAGGGAGCACTCGGTCCAGTAAACCCCGCTGCTCAAACCCGCAGTCCGCCAGAAACTGGGTCCACCAAGTCCTCAAAGCCTTGGGTCGAGGTGCCCTAACTCTGGTACCTCCAGGCGTCGCCCGCGCCTGCCTGAGGGGCTTCAGGGCCCCGTTGCCACCTCGCCCCGTCGACAAAGAGCCTCGGCTCCCCCGGGGTGCCTGTTGCACCAACCTCTCTACCTCCCGGTGGATCCAAGAAAAGCGAGTCCGCAGGTACCCATCATCCAGTGCAATGAGAGGCAGGTCCTCCCTCAAGAGACGGGTCTCCTCGGCTTTCCGGATCACCGAGGCCTTCTATCGGTACTGGTGACTATGCTCGAACCACCATCTGGTGTAGTGGACGTCAAACCGTCCCCTGCATCCCAGCCTATGCGTCGGTAGCCGCTCTGGCTCTCGACGACAGTAAAAATTCCACCACGCCGCGGCTAGCAAATGGGTGTCCCGACCTTTGTACTGACGACACACCAAATGGAACTCCTGGTTCGGCGGGATCCCCTGGTTGTACCCGAAGTTCCGAGCGAACCTGTGCGGGTAGTAAAGCTCCAAGAAGCTTGTCACGGACCGGTGTAAAGGCAGCACCGCCGGCCGGGTGCTCATCACCCACTCTGTGTACAACGACGCATCCGACTCTGGCTGGTAAGGTAGGGCGCAGGCCACCCCACCATTCAAAGGCACCATGACCAAGTGAGAGTCCCTGGTAGCGCCGTCAAAAGGAACACCCTCCTCGCCCCTACCGGGCAAGTAAAACAAGACCCTCCTGGCTTTCTCCAGCTGCATCACTGCATCCCCATTGGGCTGTCCTGTGAAGCTGAACAACAATGGTGGCGCCTGGTTCGTCACAGACCCGCGAGACACCAACCCTGGGAATAGCAACCCAGCATATGCACTGAGGTAGTGAGTCGGCAGAAGCAGGCTCTGCTCACGTGGCGCCGGGTGCGCCTCCAGTACTCCCAGTCCTTGGTAAACATAGGCCAAAGCCATTGGGGCTAAGGCCAGTCTCCACCCCTCTGCCAATTGGCACGTAGGCCACAGCAGCTCTACTCACAGCAGGCTGTCCTCCCCGTGGGGGACCACGAACGTCGCCAGCCAGTACGCCAAGTACGCGGCCAAGTGCGTCACATCCGGCAGTCGGTGGGGGTTACACCCCTCCCATGGAGCGTAGATATACCTCGGATGCATCCTGAATCGCAACTCCACCTCTGTATACTCCTCCCAGGGAGTCTGGTCTCTGGCGTACTCCTGGTGAAAATAGAAAGGCCCGTTGTAGAAATGACGGACCCATGCGTTCAGCGGCACTCTCAGAGTCTGCACTACTTTCTCTCTCCCAGTCAGGGCTAGGTCCCTCCAGGTCTTCAATAAATACTGGTATCTGTAAGGAACCCGGTATATCCCATATCCATCAGTATGGCTGCGATGGAGGTCATCCAGTACTACCTCCTCGTATCCTTTGCCGCTGATCGATAACCCAGAGATCCTCCATAGAGACCACAAGTCTAATGAGGTCTCTCCCTCAGCCGTTGCCACGGTGTTCCACCTGCGGTTGAAGTGCTCTGTCAGCGCCTGTAAAAGCCCCGAGTAGCAAGGGTACCCGTACAGAGCCCCAGTCACAGCATATCTGACGTCGGCTCGGTCTAGCAGCACCCGGTAGTGGTGTACTTTGCCCATCAACCACTTAGTCGCCCCCTGGCGGTACCTGTGTGACAGAATCACCTCCCAGTGGCCATACCAACTGACTGCACTCTGTCGTAAAATCTCGGAAAGGAGGCTGTGGTCGTCGTAGCCCTCCCCAGCTTACTCCAGCCCTGATGGCTCCAGCACTCACCCTGGACTGCCCTCTGTCTCTGCTCGGTGGTGTCCATGCAAATCCCAGGAGGCAGGACCCATCACTCCAGCACGAACTCCAAACTGGTCTGCTCTACTGAAGAAGCCCAGGCACTCAACACTGGGAAACTGACTCTGCCTCCAGTAATCCACAGAGAAACTCGGGAAGCCACAAAAGACAATCCCGTGCAAGCTATCTCGACCCACTAAGATCGCTCGCTCCAGTCGGCGACGGTCTCCAGCAACCCGACAGTCACTCTCCTCCATGCCTGGCGGGACAAAGTGCCTAATAAACTCAAACAGGTGACGGTCCAAAGGGTACTCCACTAGATAGGCACCGCTGCGATCATAAGTGTAAATTTCGCCCGCTTCTGACACGCGGGCCATCTCCACAACCCTGACCCCGTTGCCGCGCTCGCCGACGGGGCCCTCTGCCACCATTGCCTGCCCACCATCAAGCTGCTCCACGCTGGCCGCGGTAACAACTGGTGGGCCCAAAGGGGGCATGGGCCGCTCTGTCCTCCTCACCCAGTGGTCCTCCTCCCGGACCACACGTCTCGGGACCCTCTCGTCCCTGCCAAATCGGGCCATAGCTGCAAGACATAGCACAAAAATGGTCAGTAAGCCAGAAATTCAATATATACAATACATCAAATCACAAATATATGAAGTGTCAAAATGCAACTACAACAACTCAGAAGGAGAGGTTCACGGGCCGTACGCCCTCGTCTCCGCCTCCGACGCACGACCCGTGGGGGGCATTTGTTGTACTCGGACTATTTCCTCAGCGAAATACCCAGAAATAGGGGTTTGAGAGTTTCCTCGAACACCTTCAAGGCATGGGCTACCCGGCCCCTCCGACAACCCAGTGGGCCCGACCAACGGCCCTAGCACGTTGGTCGAGGTGCACAATGGCCCTAGCAATCAATCGGGATCGCTCCCGATTCATAAGTCGCGGATTTCCTCCGCACTCTACACTGTCACCCGGGCCACCCCGGGGACAATCCGACTACAAGCCATGCCACATGACACTCAGTGAAGAGGCTAGGGGCCTAGAACGCCTTCCCTCAACCCTCCAAGGTCAAAGGGAGACCCAAATAGGTCAACCACAGGCTCAGGAGGCCCGTAGTACACGTGTACAGCTCACACACGTGTGTTCGGCATTCTACCGAACACCTTGTGGGCGCACGTGTTTCAACCCTTCTACACCAATCCGCGGGCCACCCCATGGTTCCAGTACACCAATTGGGTCCTACAACGACCCCCCAGCAAGCCGAGGCCACCCCCGACCCTTAGACACGTGGCAACATGCCACTCGACATTGGCTCTCGGGGCACCCCGAGGCTACCCTTGTCTATCGCCCCATTCGTCTCTATAAGTTTGGGTGCATGTCCCTCGTCCCCTCTCCCCTTTTATACTGTCATTTTCTATTTTGATTAATGAAAACGCTTGCCTGGTGGTCGGAGTGGAACGTTCATCCCCTTCCGCAATGAAGGGATTAACGGAATACCTCGTCTCCCCCTTGCAAGTATTACCTTTTAATTTTTTTTAAAAAAACCCAAGGCTACCCTGCCAACCCGCTATACAATGTGTCAAGTAGCTCGAGGTAGAGCTCATCGGCCCAAGGTGCCTCCGCCCAACCCCTACGGACTCCTACCCTTGGCCCTTGGCCAAATCCGAGGCCCGTTGGCCACCTACGCGGCTCGTTCGGCAACCCGGGGTGTGTCGGGCATTCGCCCGAACACCTTGCGAGCGGCCACTACAAATCGAAGAACAATGGCTCTCATGGGCCATTTCAACCTCCCGAAACTTTATATCCCCCAAGGGGTATCCCTAGACGATGAAGGAAGACCCCCGGGGGCCAACCCTCGGGGTTACGGCATTGCCCGGGGCCCGTGTGCCCCAGGGCGTGGCCGCGCCCCCGGGGAGGGCGAACTCCCCAGGGGGGCCGCGCCCTCTCCTCAACCCGGAGGTTCGACAGCCCTCCCCAGTCCCTGTTCATGCAGATGTGGTCCGAGGTTCGTGTAAAGCTCGTTCATCGTACCCGTACACGGAAGAATTCGCGAAGACGAAGTCTCGGGAATACGTGGAGTCGCACACGTCAATCCCTCGGTCTACGCACACCAACAGCCAGTCCACCAGTGTATCCTCCCAGTATCCTTTATCCTCTTTCTTCTTAACCAATTTGAGAATAAAATACACAAAAATCGGGTTTTTATAGAAGGGGGACCACTCCCTCTCTCTCCCTCAACCTTGTCCGCCCAAACCCCCCCTTGGGGAGGGGTTTTGGCGGACCAGCTTGGGCCTCCAAGCTGGTCCGCCTAAACCCTTGAACAATAAAAAAAAAAGATTTTTTAAACAAAAAAAAGGACCAACATGGTCCGCCTAAACCCCCCCAAGGTAGGGGGTTTTGGCGGACCAGCTTGGACCCCCAAGCTCGTCCGCCTAAACCCCATCTCTTCCACTCACACACACACACACGAAAAAACACATAAAAAAATTCAAATAAAACAAAAACACTATTTGGGGGTTTACCCAGACCAAGTTGGACCCTCAACTTGGTCCGCCTAAACCCCACCCCCACCCCCTCAACTTCTATAAATTGCCCTCCTTGCAAGCCCAAAAAGAAGAGAAGAGAGAGAGGACAACAGATACAGGCATACAATGCGTGAAGGAAGGAAGCAACGCACGGACGAGCTAACTTCCCCGGCCTAATTGTCGCACCCTCGGACTTCCGAGGCTTTTGGCATGGGTCTGGAACGCGAGAAGACAAGTGCGCGCACGATTGACTTGCTAGTCAGCTCACACACGTCGAGGGTATGTCTCACATACTTCCCTCACGCGGTGTCTAGCGTCTCATGCCAAGTCCATCCCCGCCTCGTGTAAGATGACCGTACCAACGGTGAATACGCCTGTGCCCCAGGTCCGCCCGTGTACGTCGACTTACGGCACTCACCGTGGCGACGAAGGGTACCGTGTAAGGACCACGTCGGCCCTCGACACGGATCTACGTGCCCATCATTCATCCTCCAGTCGGCCGTCGGCCCCTCAGATTGACGAAGCGAGTCTAGTCGGACCTCTGGCCCGGGAATCATAGTCCTGGGGCCGACCTTGACTCTCCAGCATGACAACACTCGCCGTCCGAGACTCGGACCCGACCGCTCGCCTTGAGCCATGTTCGACCTCCGCCAGGCGCCAGCCATGTCCGTTCTGACCACCAAGGCCGTTGGACCTACACCAACTCCTCTATAAAGAGTTCCAGTAGAACATGCGGACACCCGCTTTGTCACGCAATGACCCGGGGCCGACTCACGTGTCGAAAATATCCCGCGGCTTGCGCCCGTTGTACTTCGGCCTCCTCGACCCATTTGTAAAGCCCACGTGGCTCATCGTAAAACCAGTGAAATACATACGCCCGTATTCGGGCCTCCAGCTTCCTACCCACACCACTCGGCATCCGTGCCCGATACCCCAACTCCAGTGAACGCCCCTCAGTCTAGCACGTACCCCTAGCTGCTAAATGTGCCCAGCCCTCCGCCAATGGCTTCAGACACATATACAGACTTTTCTTCAGCATGGAACGAAGGTATTCAGATTCAATCCGATGTAAATAAACACCGGTTGCTTGCGGCCGGTGGGGAAAGACGTCCTGTAAATGATTCCCGCAATCGCCTTTGCACTCGCACCCATGGAACCCCTACTCTCCACGTGTCGCCCGATCCCCTGAGCCCACGTGCCGCGCCCCGGTGGCGCTTCCCCGGTCAAACCTTGGTTCCATGAGTGATTGTCGAGAGATCGACTGGCATGCCCGCACCCTCTCCGGTTAACCTTTAGCCCGACATCCCCGTGCCATTCCACCCCTTTCGACTTTCTGTAAAAGGAGAGTGCCCGGTACCGCCGTGAGAGGCATGCAACCATAAGGAGGATACCAGAGATACATCAAACTCCCGTATTTTTCCTTCCCCGCTGCATTCCTTCCTTCACCCTGGTTAACCGACATAAAAACCCGCGCAATAATGGTACAACCAACTCGGCCTCCTAGTGGGAATCCCAGGCTCACGAAGAATTACGGAGGCCTTCAAAAAGATTTCCTTTCCACTTTTCTCTCTCCTAAATCCCGTTTTCCCCCCCTTCCGTTCTCTGCGTAGGGTTTCCCGCCCGTGGCCTCCGGCCATGGCCGGTCGTAGGAGAGCCAAGGCGGCCTCCCACCGGCAAGGCCCTGCTACTGGTCCCCCTTCTTCTCCGCCTCCGCAGGTTGATGGCGTCCCTGCTCCTCCCCCGGTCCCCATTGCCTGCACGGAGCCAGTTGAAGGTAGCCACGTAGGTACGGACGTTGCCGTGCCCCCCAAGCCTGTCTCCTCGCTGGCCTTGTAGAAGCGGTAGTTCTCTGCGTGGTAGATCCACCTCCGTCCAACTCCCTGGGTTGCTTTGCTGCTGTTCCTTTCCCTCTTGTAGGGCCTCCCGGTGGCCTGGATGTTGCTCCTGCACCACCGCCGTCCTCGGCTTTTGCTCCCCCGAGGCCTGTTATTTGCTCAGGGCAACACCCCTTCGAGATTGGCGGTTTGGCCCCTACTATTGGCCTCCGTCCCTCCAACGAGGGGAGTGTTGTGCCGTCCCCCTGCCCTCTGGTTGGCGTGCCTGCAGTGGGTGCTGCAGCTCCCTCTGGCAGCTCTTCTGTTCCTTTGGCTTTCGCCGTGGTCAGCGGCCTTGCAACGACCTCCAGCCTTCTTGGGCCTGCACCGCTCTCCTCCTCGGTGGAACCATCGTGCTCGCATGACCCTGCCTCCTCTCAGCTTGGGGGCACTGTTCATGATGGGACTGCCCCGCGAAACGGTGCTCTGTTTCAGGGGCTGTCCGGCCTTCCCCCGGTTTGCTCCTCTCCGTCAGCCACGGCAGCGGCCGGTGCCTGCCCTATCAGTCCAGACGCTCGCGATGACCCGACAGTGTGCTCACCCGTGGCTACCGGTCGTGTGGGAGCCCCTCCTGCAGCTGCTCAAGGCCTTCCCACGCCTCCGTCTGCGGTGACGGTAGGGAAGTCTGCGGCTCACCTTCCCTCTTCGGTCAACCCGCCGTGGGCTCGTGTTCCCGATGCCTCCTTGGGCGATCCTTCTTCTGCCTTAGTGGGTCCATCCTTTGCCCAGGTGGTCCTCCAAGCTGTTAAACCACCTTGCCTTCCTCTGACCGCTCATGCCCCAGCGTTCACGGACTCTGGGGAGCCAGCGGCTTTCTTCACCGCTGAGGAGGTGAAGATCTCTTGCCAGCCTCTGGAATACACCATTATTGCCAGGACCCTCCATGGTCGCCCTGCCTTCCAAGAGATCCAGTATCATCTGGCTCAACGGTTTTAGCTCCGCCAGGACTTCATCATCAGCTCGCTAGATTCAAGACATTTGCTCCTGCGGTTCCACAACCATGAGGACTTCCTCCAAGTGCTGCTGAAGGACACACTGTACATCAAAGGGCGGCCATTTGTCTTCTCCAAATGGACTATGGGTTTCTCTAAGGATGCTGACTCCCCCCTTGTCCCAGTCTAGATCGAGCTGCCATACCTCCCGGTCAATTTTTACAATGAGGCTATGATTACCTCCATTGCTGCAAGTATTGGGCCTACCTTACAAGTAGACCGCAACACTCTATGCCTCACTCGATCGCTTGCTGCCCGTATCTGTGTGCAATTGGACATTTTGAAGACCTTGCCTCACATAGTTTATATTGGCCTTGGTGGCTCTGGCTTCTGGCAACCCATTGCTTACAGGGACCTTCCCCTTTATTGCTCTGCCTGCAAGCGCCTGGGTCATCAGGCATCCAAGTGCAAGAAGCAGCCCTCTGGTCCACCTGCTGAAGTTGCTTCTCAGCCAGCTTGCCTAGGAGCCCCCCACCAGGCAACTGTCCATGCTTCGTCCCTGCCGATGGCGAAGTCTGTAGTGCCACCGTCTGCTAAGATTTCTGTCCTCCATAGGGAGCCTGCAGTTACGTCCTCAAGCGGTGGGCTGCCTGCCACCCTATGCCAATCCTCTGCTTGTTGCCCGACCTCTGATGCCTCTTCTGCCGGCCCTCTGAGCGCTCCTCTAAAGGCTGTGGATGCCCCTCAGCCTACCTTCGTGGACCCTGCATCTGCTTCCGCAATGCTTCATCGCCCGCCGGGTAATCTGCAAGGTGCTCCTAGCAGTTGCACCGACGCACTACCTCTGAGTACCACCTCTTGCGCCAGTGCTCCTCCTTTGGGGGCCACCGCTTGCCTCGACGCTCATCCCTCGGGGGCCACTTCTGTTGACCGGCCGGCTGCGCCTTCCGGGGGACACGTCTCTGCTGAGGGGCTGGGTGGGTGCCCCCCCGGGGTTGCCTTCATGGCCGACCCCCAGTCCTCTTCCTCCCTACCGTTGCTTTCAATTGTCGGGCATTCACCTGCTCTTGCTGGTTCATGTCTGGGCCCCGTGGCCTCTGCTGCTATTGTCCCTGGCCTCTTGGAGGGGCCGCCAGCCCTTGGGGTGGTGATTGGTCCTCCTGATCAGGTGGATGTTCTTGACAAGGACCCTTCTCCCCGCTATCCTTCGGCCGGTCGTCTCAACCCAGAGGCCCTTGCGATTCCCTCCCCCCAGGCTGACGGCTTCACTCAGTCGATGAGTGTCATTCCCAATCACCCCACCTCGGCCGCTGCTACGATGGTCCTCGGCCTCCAGGCGCCGGATGCTCAGCCCCAAGGCGGGTCGCAGCACCCCACCATGGTGGGTGGGGTTGCTGAGCTAGTGCCACCTTCCTCTACTCCAACGCACTCTCCCCGTCTCTCCTTTGCCCAAGCACTGAGAAAGAAAATCAACCGGGAGTCGCCCGGTCCGATTGTTGACTATGCTCCTCCCCCAGTTCCGATGCATCCTGCGGATGCCGCGCCACCCTCGGTTCTTGGTTCTGGTATCAAGCTCCCTCAGCTCGTACAGGTTCTCTCCTTCCCCGGGCTTGAGCCGGCGTCAGGGTTCAGTGACTTTGCGGCGGCTCATGCGGCTTTCGTGGGCAACCCTGTCATGGACTGTTCGCGGGTGGGGTTGAGGAAAGAGGCCGGTCCGTCCCGGCGTTCCTACCGCCGCTCCAACTCCACTTCCTCTTCCCGCGATCGACAGTGCATTTTTGACGAGGCTCCTCCTCCTCCCCGTCGCTCTCTTCAGCTCCAATCGGCCTTGGCGGCACCCCCCCCGCCAGTCCACTCTTCCGTCTCCGAGGACCCCGATCACGATGGTTCGGACCTTGACCCTCTTGATTGGCCTGGATCTCCGGACCGTCGGAGCGGAATCCGTTCCTCGTCCTCATCCGACTCTGAAGGGGCTTTCGATGAAGATTCTATCTTGTTGGGGCTGTGAACTTTACTTGTGATGTGGGTCCCTGGGTTCTGTGCCTTGCCGTCATCCTGGCCTTTTTTGACCTCTATCTTTTGTGGGCCTCTCGGCATTGTACTCGTCCTGCCTCCCTTCGGGCGACGTTCCCCTCCCCTCCCCCTGTACCCCTTTTCTTTTACTGCTTTCCTTAATGAAAACGCTTGCCTGGCGGCCGGGATAGTGTGTTCATCTTCTTCCGTAATGAAGGGAGGAACCCCCTACCCCCTCCACCACCTCGCAAGTATTTACTTGAGTAAAAAAAATATATCCAAGGGAGAGGTCCTTATGTCCAAGATTATGTTCCTATAGTGCAAAGTGTGTAACTAATGGTCATATACCGGAATATATGCCATGAACTTACAGAAATGACTTTGAGATAAGAATAGAATGTGTATGTAGACACGCCAAAATTGATACTATGTTGATTAAATATCACGTCACCATATTAACGCCCCAAAGTGAACTTCAATATTTCCATAATATGAAGTTTTTCTATGTTTGTGTATTTTTAGGCCATTTTCTAATTGTTTTTGTAATTCACGACTCTACGTAGGGCGTGTTTTAAATAACGACTTGGGCCGGGGCGTTTCTCAAAGAAAGGACGACTGATCAAAAAGGCGTCAGTTTCTGGACTTTTACAAATCCTACTCAAAATTAGAAAATAAGAATTAACGTCCCTCCATGGGTCGTGTTTTGAATTAACGCCTCTCTCTCAGGTGTCTCTCCATCATTTTCAAATAAAGAATGTTTTCATTACTAAAATTATATCCATGAATTGACGCCTTTGTCCAAGTCGTGATTTTAATTAACGCCTTGTCCCAGGTCATCAATTTCGAATAACGTCTTTCCGTGGGTCGTCTTCCACCCTTCCGAGTCCTGCTTGAACATACCTTTCCTGGAGAGTTCCCTGCTATGTTTTGGTCACCATGCTCGATTGGGGAAGTAGAGACCTTGTCGTAGATGAGTCTTGCATGTTCTTATCCCATCAGATCTGTGTTTTGCACCCTATAAATAGCCCCCTGGGTTGAGCTCGCGCGAAAGTTTAGAAAGGTTTAGAAAGGGTTAGAAAGGGTTAGGAAGGGTTAGAAAGGGTTGAGCTCGCGCGAAAGTTTAGACGGAACTGACAAATGGACTGGACCTACTATGAAGACCAAGTGCGGCCAGCACTCACACGTGACAAGGCAAGCCGAGTGAACGACTTCCGTACTATTCCTCCGGGGAGAGGCGTCTCTCAACAAGAAACCCAAGTCCACGGCCGTCCCTATGAGGGAAGCGAGTGGATCAAAGCGGCAAAGGAGCCGACGCGTAACTATAGGAGTCCAGTCCGAGCTCGGTGCTCGACTGGGGCCACGGAATGGGAATACTCTCGCTCACGATCTCGCGGTGTTTAATGCTAGCTAGGATCCCTACTCTCTCACGCGGCATGCAATAATCACATACTAGTAAAGCAGAATGCCGAAGGGGGAGCGTCGCACGTACCTCCACGCCTAGGCGTGGGGAAGGAACCCCGGCCGAGACCGACAACCCCGATACACACAATGAAAGAAAAGTACAAGCCAGCAATGGTGCCCACTCCTCGCAGGGAGATAACAGGCTACAACAACTCCATTCGGGGTGGCCGATACACGGGCTGACGGGCGGCACTCGGTGGAGTGGTTGATCGCGAGGAAGGCCCGGACGCCGACCGGCAGAATCGCAGCAACACGCGACTCGGCGAAAAGGGCTCTCACGGTCCGCTCCGGGGTCCGATTGGGGTGCCGTCAGTGACGGCGCGCAGTTAGGTCGCAGGAGGAAGCCTCGGCCAAAGGGCGCCCTCAGATTCCGATCGTGGAAGCCGTGGCCGCACCTGCAAGTGGGGACAAGAAAGCTGCCTCCAGAACCGCGCTGTCGAGCGGGGAAAATGGTAACTCGCTGTTCTGGAAGGCGAACGAGGCTCCGCTTGAGGGAGGATGCTGGGGACGCAGAGCAGCAGGTCCGGACCAAAGGGCTCGACCAGATCTGGTCGAGGTTGGACGCCGTGAACTCGGGAAGTCGCCGGGTCTTCTGGCGCCGGGTGGACTGGACAGATCCGCGCGACCTCACGGGAACGGACGCCACGAACAGCTCGGGCGTCGGAAGGAGACGAGGTTGGCGGCGTTGGAAAGAGGACGACGAGAGGTACCAACCCTGAAGAAATCAGCTCCAAACTCGGCGTCGTGCGTCCTGTGGGATTTTCGCAAGGAGGAGGTGGGATCTGGGCGCGCAGAGATGGAGGCTCCTGCGCTAGCTCACGAGGAAATCCGCCACGGGTGGTGCCGACCTCGGATCGAGGCGAAACCAAGGCCCACGCGTCTCTGACTTGTAGACGTATCCACAGAAAAAGGAGGGGGGGCTCAGATTCGATCAGCACCGGACAGGGTCGCCGCTGCAACTCGGGGCTGAATCTGGAACTCACGAATTGAACCGGAGACGACGTAGAAGAGGGAGGGAACCTCGGCGTCGCACCGAGGGGATGGGGCGTCGCACCCCGGGGTTGCTCCCGTCGCAGGAGCTGTGGAGGAGGGGAGGGTCGCCCTCTCCAAGAGGTGGATGCGCAAAAGGCTCCTCAAGAAATTGTTTGATTGTTCATTAATTTGAAAAAGAGGAAAATACAAGGGTTATATACCCGGGGGGGGAAACTAGGGTTTCAACCTAGCCACATGGGGGGTGGGGGCGCAAATGGGAGGAGGGGTGGGCCCCAACTCCCTCCATTCAAGGGGGGGTTGCGACCAGCCCTCCCTCCAATCAAGGAGGGTGCGCTCAAGTGAGGCAAGGGGGGGAAGAGTGGAAAGGGGAAAGGGGGGGGGCGCCCAAAAAGGAAGGCGGCTGCTACCTCCTCCACTTGGAGGAGGTGGGATGCGCCCAAAACCCTAACCCTAGGGGTGGGTGCGCAAATCCCCACATGGGCCAAGGAGGAGTGGAGCACAAGATGGCCCACTAACCCTTTGCCCTCTAAATAAGCCTACAAAGCATAAAAAAATGTCCAATTGGCCTACAAGGGCCCACAACTAGAAAGCAGTGTCCACGCAGGGACTAATCCAAGGCCCAACATGGCCTAAAGCATGAAAAAATAAATAGGGATAACCCTGCTAATCTGCTAGATGATCGCCGAGCCAAAGGGATGCCGGCATGCTCCGTGTGCTCCGTCGAGTGATGCGGCGTGTGTCCTCACCAATTCTCCCCGGGTGGGAAGAGCTCGACCCTGTCGAGTAAGGGTCACGGTCGCTCAAGTAACGCTCCAGCAGGTCCGGGTCGATCCGCTCCAGCTCTCCACGTGTGATCCAGGTGTCGTCTGTCGCAGGGCACCCTCTCCAACGCACTAGAAAGCGTTGGTAGGCTCCGCTCCTGGTCGTGGTCACCTGCTCATCCAGTATGTAATCTACATGCTCGCGTGTCTGTAATGGGGCTGGAGGAGGTGGACGCTCAGAAGGTGTAATGCTCTCAACAGGAGGGGTAGGCCCAAAAAGCTCGCTGGGAATCACCGCGGGATCCCGATATGCCACCAGATCTGAGACATTGAACGTCGAGCTGATCCCATAGTCGTCTGGCAGCTCAATCTCATACGCATTCGACCCTATTCGCTTCAGAACTCGGAAGGGTCCAGCATCGCGGGCCTGGAGTTTCTTCATGGCCCCCGAAGGAAACCGTTCAGGTCTGACCCTGATCATGACGTACTCTCCCTTACGGAACTCACGGGTGGGCCGATGCGTATCAGCTAAATCCTCATAACGTGCGTTGCTGGCCTCAAGATGGTGATGATGATGTAGACTCCGAACTAGCTGTGTTGACTCATACCTATGTGAATGCAGTGGTGGCCCTGGACATCCAAACACAGACCTAGCATGCCTATGACTCCTACATGACTGGACAACACGGGGAGGACCAGGACAACCAAAGTTGTATCTATCATGCATGGGTGTCCTACGGAATGTGGTAGACTCATGGGGACTAAATTGCCCAAACTCACTCATGACATTCCCTATATGAGACAAACCCCTATATGATGGTGGACATGAAGAAACATGGGGAAGAGACATGTGTCCCTGGCCTCCTAAGCTCGGGCTTCTGGATGCCGGTAAGGTGAGGTGTTGACTAGAAGGCCTAGGTGGTGTATGATAGTGGACCTCCTCGACAAGGTGGGGAAAAGAATAAGGGTCGAGAGGCTCACTAGGGAGGGGATCGAAAGGGTCAAAGAAATGATGACCCCTCCCGACAGGTCCCTTTACTATACTTGCCCATGTGCGACATTCACCCAGGTGCAGATAATCACCTTCAGGCACTCTCATGTATGGGGCAAGAGGCTCATGAGGAAGGCAAGGAAGGCTAGGTTCCTCCCTCGGGACCGTGAAACCATAAGCGGGGACAAAATCAACCTCCACGGGTATGGGAAATAATAAAAGGACCTCGGATGTGATATGTCCTATGGTGTAGACCGAGGTAATAGACCCCAAAGCAGGGAGTGTAAAGCTATGACTATAGGGTTGGTCAGACCCTAAGGTCAACATATAAGTCAACTCCCATTGATAATCTAAACTCCTAAGGAAGTCCTTCACATTTTCAAGAAAGCAGAAGGACCGAAAAGTGGTGTGAAAGGAGTTAAGGGGTATTATTGGGAGGGCTGGTCCCATGGGTGTATAGCAAGGAATGGAGACATCTGGAAGTGGACCCTCCCTTAGCCAGCTAGCTAAAGACTCACCAATGACCAGTTCACCCTCGGAAGGTAAGAATGTCTCTATATGAGGGTCTAAGGGTGAAGCCTCTCTCTCGGGAGTGGAAATGGAGTCCTCTATGATGTGGAGGGGATCACTCACTAACTCCTCAACCTCAGTTAGGTACTCCTCAATCAACTCCTGTTCAGCCTCGTAACTCACAGGAACAAACCCAGGTGATGACATGGAGGTGGTCGGCGTAATGCCGTCATGGAAGACAAACTCACCGGGAAGGTGAGATGGGTGTAAGGTGCAGGTCCTCCTATCCAGGTCGATGGTCGCACTTCTTTCCTCCAACCAAGTTCGCCCTAAAATGATGCATGGACCAGCAAGTGTGCTGATCTTGCACCAAGCGCCATCGAAATATTTAACGGGGCCAAACCACCGTTGAAACTCGATAAAAGCTAAACCATCACGGAGAACAATCTCCCCAGTCTTAGAGAGTGACTCAATAATGTCTTGTGAGACACAGTTAGATGACACCCTACTGATGAAGTCGATCTCCGTATGCATCCCATTAGGTAGGATGGCAGTGGACATGACAGGGCGTTGGAATGACTCGGTCATCGGTATAGGGATCGGGTCTCCCGACGACTGAGTGGTAGGGGCGACACTTAGGGGTCGTACCATAAGAGCATCGAATCGGGCCAATAGGGATGACTAATCTGACATGTGGGCTCGAGGAACCACCATGGGGTTGGCGCGGAGCTGGACATGCAAGACTCAACGAGACAAGGATAAAACTCTAACTAGACACAAACCTAACATTACAATGCAATGGTGGGTTACCTAGATGAACTAAGAGACTCAATGCAACCTAGATAACTCTAAGGCCTCAATTGCACCCTAGACAACCTAAAGACTCGAATGACCTAAGACCCCAATTTGTTAGAACAAACTGGTTCCCTAAGCTCTGATACCAAATTTGACGCGGGACGGAACTGACAAATGGAGTGGACCTACTATGAAGACCAAGTGCGGCCAGCACTCACACGTGACAAGGCATGCCGAGTGAACGACTTCCGTACTATTCCTCCAGGGAGAGGCGTCTCTCAACAAGAAACCCAAGTCCACGGCCGTCCCTATGAGGGAAGCGAGTGGATCAAAGCGGCAAAGGAGCCGACGCGTAACTATAGGAGTCCAGTCCGAGCTCGGTGCTCGACTGGGGCCACGGAATGGGAATACTCTCGCTCACGATCTCGCGGTGTTTAATGCTAGCTAGGATCCCTACTCTCTCACGCGGCATGCAATAATCACATACTAGTAAAGCAGAATGCCGAAGGGGGAGCGTCGCACGTACCTCCACGCCTAGGCGTGGGGAAGGAACCCCGGCCGAGACCGACAACCCCGATACACACAATGAAAGAAAAGTACAAGCCAGCAATGGTGCCCACTCCTCGCAGGGAGATAACAGGCTACAACAACTCCATTCGGGGTGGCCGATACACGGGCTGACGGGCGGCACTCGGTGGAGTGGTTGATCGCGAGGAAGGCCCGGACGCCGACCGGCAGAATCGCAGCAACGCGCGACTCGGCGAAAAGGGCTCTCACGGTCCGCTCCGGGGTCCGATTGGGGTGCCGTCAGCGACGGCGCGCAGTTAGGTCGCAGGAGGAAGCCTCGGCCAAAGGGCGCCCTCAGATTCCGATCGTGGAAGCCGTGGCCGCACCTGCAAGTGGGGACAAGAAAGCTGCCTCCAGAACCGCGCTGTCGAGCGGGGAAAATGGTAACTCGCTGTTCTGGAAGGCGAACGAGGCTCCGCTTGAGGGAGGATGCTGGGGACGCAGAGCAGAAGGTCTGGACCAAAGGGCTCGACCAGATCTGGTCGAGGTTGGACGCCGTGAACTCGGGAAGTCGCCGGGTCTTCTGGCGCCGGGTGGACTGGACAGATCCGCGCGACCTCACGGGAACGGACGCCACAAACAGCTCGGGCGTAGGAAGGAGACGAGGTTGGCGGCGTTGGAAAGAGGACGACGAGAGGTACCAACCCTGAAGAAATCAGCTCCAAACTCGGTGTCGTGCGTCCTGTGGGATTTTCGCAAGGAGGAGGTGGGATCTGGGCGCGCAGAGATGGAGGCTCCTGCGCTAGCTCACGAGGAAATCCGCCACGGGTGGTGCCGACCTCGGATCGAGGCGAAACCAAGGCCCACGCGTTGCTGACTTGTAGACGTATCCACAGAAAAAGGAGGGGGGGCTCAGATTCGATCAGCACCGGACAGGGTCGCCGCTGCAACTCGGGGCTGAATCTGGAACTCACGAATTGAACCGGAGACGACGTAGAAGAGGGAGGGAACCTCGGCGTCGCACCGAGGGGATGGGGCGTCGCACCCCGGGGTTGCTCCTGTCGCAGGAGCTGTGGAGGAGGGGAGGGTCGCCCTCTCCAAGAGGTGGATGCGCAATAGGCTCCTCAAGAAATTGTTTGATTGTTCATTAATTTGAAAAAGAGGAAAATACAAGGGTTATATACCCGGGGGGGGAAACTAGGGTTTCAACCTAGCCACATGGGGGGTGGGGGCGCAAATGGGAGGAGGGGTGGGCCCCAACTCCCTCCATTCAAGGGGGGGTTGCGACCAGCCCTCCCTCCAATCAAGGAGGGTGCGCTCAAGTGAGGCAAGGGGGGGAAGAGTGGAAAGGGGAAAGGGGGGGGCGCCCAAAAAGGAAGGCGGCTGCTACCTCCTCCACTTGGAGGAGGTGGGATGCGCCCAAAACCCTAACCCTAGGGGTGGGTGCGCAAATCCCCACATGGGCCAAGGAGGAGTGGAGCACAAGATGGCCCACTAACCCTTTGCCCTCTAAATAAGCCTACAAAGCATAAAAAAATGTCCAATTGGCCTACAAGGGCCCACAACTAGAAAGCAGTGTCCACGCAGGGACTAATCCAAGGCCCAACATGGCCTAAAGCATGAAAAAATAAATAGGGATAACTCTGCTAATCTGCTAGATGATCGCCGAGCCAAAGGGATGCCGGCATGCTCCGTGTGCTCCGTCGAGTGATGCGGCGTGTGTCCTCACCACGTCAGTTTCTGGACTTTTACAAATCCTACTCAAAATTAGAAAATAAGAATTAACGTCCCTCCATGGGTCGTGTTTTGAATTAACGCCTCTCTCTCAGGTGTCTCTCCATCATTTTCAAATAAAGAATGTTTTCATTACTAAAATTATATCCATGAATTGACGCCTTTGTCCAAGTCGTGATTTTAATTAACGCCTTGTCCTAGGTCATCAATTTCGAATAACGTCTTTCCGTGGGTCGTCTTCCACCCTTCCGAGTCCTGCTTGAACATACCTTTCCTGGAGAGTTCCCTGCTATGTTTTGGTCACCATGCTCGATTGGGGAAGTAGAGACCTTGTCGTAGATGAGTCTTGCATGTTCTTATCCCATCAGATCTGTGTTTTGCACCCTATAAATAGCCCCCTGGGTTGAGCTCGCGCGAAAGTTTAGAAAGGTTTAGAAAGGGTTAGAAAGGGTTAGGAAGGGTTAGAAAGGGTTGAGCTCGCGCGAAAGTTTAGAAAGTTTAGAAAGGGTTAGAAAGGGTTATAAGAGGTTAGAGAGGTTAGAAAGAGTTAAAAAGCAGAGGTTAGCAGAGCAGAGCGGAGCTGAGATAAAAAAAAAAGAGAGAGAAGCGGCAGGTTGAGTAGAGAGTTTGTTTTTTTTACAGAAAGAAACAGATTGCTGCTGTTTGATTGATTCTTCCTCCTTCCGGATACAGCATCCCATGGCCATCATCTTGGTTTTCTCTCCCTTTACTGTTGTCAGGAACAGTAGGGAGTTCTTTATGTTAGCTCATCTTATCATCTCATCATCGTTCATCACAGTCTTTTGCATTAGCTTTGCATCACATCTCCTCTCCCTGATTCTCTAGGGGTTTTAAAGAAACCAAAAGGTGCATCCTTTATGCTCATACTTCATCATCTTATTCTACTTGAGGATTGATACTACACTTTGGCTAATCCTATTTTATCTTTGGTTGTTTGTGATTTGTTTAAGGGTAATCAAAGAGAGAAACCCCCTTCATCGGCCGGCCGGTAGAAGGAGGAGGAAGAAATCCACAATCATCCCGCATCCCTTTTCTTACCAGGTATTCGCGATCAATTTCCTTCCTTTTTTTTTGAGGTAACCCCTCTGGCGATCACCCTCCATATAGCAATCTCTTGCCCCCTTTTTATTTAGCTTTGTCGGCGTACCATCTTCTTCTTTAGGTGTTCACAAATTGGCGATCACGGTGGGACTTCCACTGTTTTTCTTTTGATTATCCCCTCCTATTGGCACCCACGTGTGCCCTTTCCTATTGGCACCCACGTGTGCCCCTCCCTTTGGTACCCACGGTATCCCTCCATTGTGCCCCACGGGCACCCTCCATTGTCCACTGCGGATTAGCCAGTTTGTGAACATCGCTGCTGTTTTCTTATTTAACGCCTTCCCTCAAGGCGTTTTTCATAATTTAACGCCTTTACCCAAGGCCTCTTTCTGTTATTTAACGCCTTCTACAAAGGCGCTATTCATCATACCTCTTGATTTGGTTTATCACTCCCTGAGAATTCACGCCCTTTGGTCTGGGCTTCCTTTGTTAATGCAGCGACTAGCATCAAGGCGTCTTTTATTTTGAGCTTGTGCACTATTTTCTTTTGACGCCATCTGCGAGAGGCGTCCTTTTCACAATCAGCGCCTCACACCAAGGCGCTTCTTCTGCACTGTCGGTCAGCACTTCACAGATTAGCGGCAGCCCCCCTGTCGTTGCTTCTGCTTTTAGCGACTGCTGCTAAGTCGCTTCTTACCTGTGTGTTTACAGAAACCGGTTTGCTCTGTCTATTCATGCTGGATTGATTTATATGTTCATCATCTGATTATACCTGTTTGATCTGATCATATTATTCTGCATTTTGTGGCATTTGGTTGAGAGACCTCCTCTCTCTACACTAGGATTCCACACACCTTTCTTGGAATTGGAATAACCCTCCATTGAGCATTCCGTCTCTTTGGACCGGAAATTCCTTTTCCAAGACCTCTGTAAGTCCCCGCACCCGTGGATTCCCTCACGGACGCCGGGCTGGTTGTACCTTGAAGTATTCGGAGTTTAGACAACCCATCGTTGGTGAAGAGAGAGAAAGAACCTAGTTAACCCGGAGATCACACTCAAATTCATAACTAGGGTTCACACTGCAAAAAGAGTGGATTGTGCTGCAACTTAATTCACCCTAACCTCAAACTTGAATCTAAAAGCTTGCACTCATCACAACTTGTTTGCATAAACTTGATTAGATTGAGTGATTATTGTGGTTATAATCCCTTCAAGATAAGCTTTCTCTCCTCTTAAACATGCAACTTCGCTCAGGTAAAATCATCAGCATGGCAAGCTACGGGTACTCCTATGATGACATGGATGAGAATATTTTCAGTCAATCTTATGAGGTTCCCCTCCAAGATTCCATTTACCACGAGGGAAACTACCCCCCGTCTCATGCACATTATTCCCAAGTTCATGTGGTCGACACCACAACTCATGAGGTTGAACCCTCTTCTCAAGCTTTACCCTCCAACCAAAACGCATCAGGGAACACCTCCCCATCATTCAATGTCAATGATTTGATTCATGCTTTATCTCAATTGGATGACTCCCAGCGGCAGGCAGTTCAGGCCGCTTTGAAAGGGAAAGTTGTTCCCTCTTCATCTTCCAACCCCCCTCCGGTCGCGAGTGGCCATCATGTTGTTAATGACCAGGCGGTCTTGCACAAAACTCCTTTACGTCCAACAACGCCCGTTGTGGCCATGCCGGCCCAACAGGCAAGTTATTCTGCGGCTATGCCTCAATTCCTTCAACCTCCCCAAATTCTAAGGATGCCTATGCCAAATTCTTTCATTCCAAATTCAGCCCCAGTCGAGTTAGACACCAATGCTCTACTCCTTCAAAAGTTGGCTAGCATAGAAGAACAACTCAAGAAAGTTACTGCTGCAAAGAATGCCCCGGAGATTTCTCTCCCTACATTGCCAGTATTTCATCTACCACCTTCTGAAATGCCGAACTTTCGGTGATATAATGGAACTGGCAATCCATTTATTCACTTGAAAGATTTTATGTATGAAACTTCCTTTTGGCAGGGCAACAAAGCCTCATTGGCTTATTTGTTTAGAAGGTCTCTAGAGGGGCCAGCCCTCGAGTGGTTTTATTCCTTGGACCCGGCAAATGCTAGTGACTTTGATGTGGTCCAAACGAAATTCTTGCAGAAATATAGGGACCGGGTCGGACCCTCCCTATCAGTTACTGATCTGGTTGCAGAAAAGATGAAGCCTGAGGAGGACTTCATTATATTTGCTGATAGATGGCGATCAATGGCCGAAAAATTGAAAGATACATTGTCAGAACCGGAACAGGTCAAGATGATCATTTCAAATGCAACCCCTCAGTTCCGGCATATATTGGCCATGAATAGATTGACTACCATGGAGGAGCTCTATGAGAGAGCTCGATATATTCAAACCCATATGAAAGATTCACCAATCATGGGCATGTTTGAACCAAAACCGCGGCTGATTAAGAAGAATACAAATGTCAACAATAGCGGACCCACGATTGAGGGCACCGTTACTAACGAGCAAGTTGGCGTGGTTGGCAACCCCACACCCTTTCGCCAATCTAACCCACGACCTCCGCCACCTCCACAGCAAAGCACCCTCTTCAATGCACCCCCACAACACCAATCCGCTCCCCAACATTCCTTTGCTCCTCCACAAAACCAAACGCCGCACCTCGACCCCCCAACTCCTCAACAATACAACCAAGTACCACCACCCGCCAACTACGGCCCACCACAACAACAACAAAGGAGACCACTAGGTCCTAAAAGGGCCCACTATCCACCATTGCCCGAAAGTCTCCCGGATATATTCAATGCCCTTATGGCCGCCAACTTGCTCATGTTACCAAAGGAAAGGACGGTGTGGCCCGCTAATGTTGACACATCCCGCTATTGTGTTTTCCACCGCTCCCCTGGTCACAATGTTGATCACTGCTTTCATTTCAAAGACTATATTTATGACTTAAATGACCAAGGCGGTATTAATTGGGATGAGATGAGGCAGTTTATCACCTCTCTGAAAACAAGAAGACCTCCTCGGCAACAACAGGCTCAGCAGCCATAGCAACCAGCTCCACAAGTACAACAGCAAGCTCCAGCACCACAGCAAGATATGGGGATTGTCCATAATCCACTGTCGGAGCACCCGCTAAACCAGCATGTGAACCCTGTCACAACCCTCCATGAGTTGGAGAGGGGGCAAGGATGGCACGAAGAAAATGCCTCTGTCGGGGCACTAAACCACAATCCAAACCAACCTCCGCCCTCTTATGCACGCTTCACACTCCCCAGCTAATCCGCACCCCTCTGCGCCCTGTTAACCAAACCCCATCTACTCCAATTAATTCCCCATCCTTGCCAACCCGGTCTCTCCTTACCCGTTCTCCACCTCCGCAGCCTACCACGCAGCAAACTCCACCACCCATCACCAACCCTTCGCCCTTGCCATCTAGGCCACTCCTCATCCGCCCATCATCAACACCTGTTACATCCACCACCATTACTCCTCCACCGGCAAGGACCCCTCTACCATCAGTTCACCCACCATTTATACCCAGGTCTCTCCTTATTCAACCAACTATCTTCACCCCCACTCGGGCACCCCTTTCTACTCCCATGCCTCCTACGGGGGCTTCTTTTTTGAACCCTTCCCCAACACCCCCTACGGGGGATCCTTCTTTGAACACTTCTCCACCACTTGCCAACACTAATGTCCCTTCTTCATCCTCTAAACCTCCCTCCACCCTTGCCCCGACAGAGGCATCGCCGAATCAAACTATGGTACTCCGCAGTGGATGGATATTCCACCGTGTTTTTCCTCAGAGGGAGCAGGAGCCCACACAGGGGCCCAATGAGCAAGAACAGGAGCAGGAGTCTATCCCGGGCACTCAATACGATTTATTAAAGCATCTGGATAGGACTCCAGCAAGAATTTCTATTTTAGAGCTGATCAAAAGGTCAGCAACCCATCAATTGGCCTTAAAAGAATATCTGCAGAAGGTCATGGTTAATGAAGACATTCTTGTCGAGCATATAACCACGGTCCTAACGCCTGCTAGCGGTCAGCCAGCAATTATTTTTCATGAACATGAACTAGCACCTTAACCAGCTCGGAAATATGCTCTGTGTATCACAGTGGACATTAACAAGGTGGCAGTAAAACAATGTTTGGTGGACACTGGGGCATCCATCAATGTATTGCCGCCTAGCACTTTAAGGATGTGTGGCAT
This sequence comes from Amorphophallus konjac, assembly GCA_022559845.1. Lineage (NCBI taxonomy): Eukaryota > Viridiplantae > Streptophyta > Magnoliopsida > Alismatales > Araceae > Amorphophallus > Amorphophallus konjac. The sequence continues at coordinate 90,535,830 of CM040128.1, forward strand.
TCCGGAAAGTCAGGTTCGGCCATCCACTATAACAGTCACAGCATATGATAACACCAAGAAGCCTCCCTTGGGTATGATAACATTAAAAGTCAGTTTGGGTCTAGCTACAATCACAGTAGATTTCCACATCTTGGACATGGATCCAACATTCAATGGCATCCTGGGTCGCCCCTATATTCAACAGCTGGATGTGGTGCCTTCTACAAATCATCAATGCCTCAAGTTTCCACATAAAGGCCGTATTATCAAAGTCACTAGCATGCCGATTTTGCCAGATGAAGACATACACTTAGCAACATCAGTTCCGTCTATTTGGCCTTCCAACAAACCGTTGTTATCAGTGTTAGATGTCATTAACCCACGGCCGACGCCCTCAGAGACAGTCACAACGGTTGCTATGACACCTCTGACTTCCAAGGGGAAGAAGAAGAAGAGCATAATAAATACCCCTGGCTGGAATATTTTGATGAAAATGGGGTACCAAGCTGGTAAAGGCCTGGGTGTTAATTTCCAAGGCAGAACTAAGCTTGTCAAGCCACAAAAATTAATTGCACGGGGTGGCCTAGGCTATAAAGGGCCAAGCAAGAATGAAGAAGAACCATGGGCAGTTATGACGTCTACTCTGAAGACAGATCGCCAGCCACTTACATGGACACTGCAAACACATTTTGTCAAAGGTGGCACTCAAAACAACGAGCAGACTACAATAGTCACCTCTATGCTAGATTGCCAGGACGTTCATGCTAGACAATTCGCACGTTATATTGCTCCATTAGCCACATACAAAGCCCTGGAGTCTTTAAGGCCAGATAAAAGAAGGAAGATGGATGATCCTGAGTGTGACTGGTATAGATGGTTTGATATGAATGATATCACTATTGCTTTGAGCCATCTATTTATGCCAACTGATCCAGAATGGCCGCCATTGATCCCTGAGCTGATTGAAAAACCTACTGTGATAACAGATAAAAGGCAGTTATTGAGCAACTATATAGACACTGGGGAGCCTGATGTGCCATATGAAGAAGGTTTCACGACAGACAGGCTGTGGGCCGGCCTTTTCTCTCTCACTTCCATGCATCTGTCTCTTCTTGTCTCCCTGTATTCCCAAATGTTTCCATGTGTGCCTAGACCGCCCCCAATCATGGTCATCTTTTCTCTAAGTTCACTTCGAGTTTCTTCTCCAATTCCTCCCTTGCTCCTCGAGCAATTCTCCAGACTCTCCATCACACCCCCGCGTGGGTCGTTATTGATTCAACCCTTCTCCAATCTTTCAATTTCCACTCCTCCTTCTATTTTTCCTTCACATTACTTTCTATTGGAAAAAGAAAATAAAAATGAAGAAAAAAAATGCCAAAATTTCAACTTTTCAATCCTACATCTCCGTTGAGGAGACCTCTTATCTCCTTTCCGAGGGTGTCCCGACCTAGGGGCCGCTCTTCCAGGATTCATTGACAAATCTTTTCTACCCTTCTGGTGAAGGGTCTTCGTTTGTATCCCCTCCTGTATCCACTTTTGCACCTCCTTCCTTTTCTTCTTCTAATGATCAAGCTAGTTGCTCCTCTTCTTCTTCTAATAAAATTCATGGGGTAGCTTCACATAAGAAATCCAAGGGTAAGCAGATTCCCCGTAGATTCCTGTTAGAATTGGCTAAAAGGTGCCAGGCATGCTCAACTCTTCCCAAATTTCTAGAGAATCTGATCATCCTGCCAGAGATAGAATATGAGGGTACTTGTGCTTCTATGAGGGTTTGGGTGTCTATGAGATTATGAATGATGAAGACCCTATTGAAGAGGGGGATGAAAGTTACGAAGAATATGAGGACGAGGCTGATGCCTTTGCTAGTGGCATGAGGAGATTTGATGAACCATCAGCCTCAGTAGAAGAGCCTACCAAAGAAATAAATCTGGGTACGGAAGAAGACCCCAGGATTGTCCTCATTTCAAAGAACTTGCCGCCCTCCGAAGAGGAGGCGCTTATTTTGGTACTTCAAGAATACAAGGACACGTTTGCATGGAGTTATGAAGATATGCTTGGACTAGACCCTGCACTCGTTGAACATCGGCTTACACTTAAGCCAGGGGCTGTCCCGGTCAAACAACGGTTGAGACGTTTCCACCCTAACATGGCTTTAAAAATGAAAGAAGAGGTCGACAAGCTTCATAAGGCTAGATTTGTTAGAGTTGTCCTCTATCCTAACTGGGTGGCTAACATCGTCCCAGTTATGAAGAAAGATGGAAAGGTTCGGATTTGTATAGACTTTCGGGACCTCAACCGTGCGTGTCCTAAGGATGACTTCCCCCTCCCTCATATTAATGTTTTAATTGATAATACGGCAGGATTTGAGACTCTCTCCTTCATGGATGGCTTTTCGGGTTATAATCAGATTCGCTTGGCTGAGGAAGATCAAGAAAAAATATCGTTTACTACACCGTGGGGAACATACTGCTATATGGTCATGCCTTTTGGGCTCAAGAATGCTGGAGCCACCTATCAGAGGGCTATGATGGTAATTTTTCATGATATGATCCACATTTATATTGAGGTGTACGTGGATGATCTGGTGATAAAATCAAGAACAAGGATTGAGCATCCTGGGGTTCTAGCTAAAGTCTTGCAAAGATCACGAGAGTATCAGTTGAAAATGAACCCCAAGAAGTGCGTATTTGGTGTTTCATCAGGGAAGTTGCTTGGATTTATTGTCAGCAAAAGGGGAATTGAAGTTGATCCCAATAAGGCAAAGGCCATCAGAGATATGCCTCCTCCCAATAATTTGAAGGAAGTTCGAGGATTAATCGGGATGTTGCAATTTATCCGCCGCTATGTCTCCCAGCATTCACAAAGATGTAGGCCGTTTTACGAGCTTACTAAGCCGGGGGTCAAGTTTAATTGGGATGACAAATGTCAGGCAGCTTTTGACGGATTGAATGCTTATTTGGCCAATCCTCCTGTCCTGAGGCCGCCAGTTCTAGGCAAACCGCTCATCCTTTATGTTTCTGTCCTAGATGACTCTGTGGGTGCTGTCCTAGCTCAAGTGGATGAAGAAGGGAAGGAGAGGGCAGCATACTACTTGTCTAAACTTCTTAACCCTTGTGAGCAAAGGCACTCAGCTATGGAAAAGACTTGCGCTGCTTTAGTCTGGGTAGTTCAGAAGTTAAGGCATTATTTCTTAGCTCACGAGGTTCATCTCATTGCACGCATGAATCTGATTAAATTCCTTCTTGAAAAATCTATCCTTACCGACCGATTAGCACGCTGGCAAAGTTTCCTCTCTCAATTTGACATCACTTACATTCAACAGAAAGCTATCAAAGGCTACGCCATTGCCGAACATCTTGCTCACCACCCTCTACCCCGATTTGATCCTGTCAATTCGGAGTTTCCAGATGAAGAACTAATGTCCATTAATCAACCCCATGATCTGATGTGGACACTACATTTTGATGGAGCTCTAAATTCCCAAGGAAGAGGGATCGGCATGGTTCTTTTAACACCAGAAGGGGTCACCATCCCATTCGCCGCTCAGCTTACTTTCCCTGTCACAAATAATATAGCTGAGTATGAAGCTCTCTTGGCCGGCCTTCAAACTGCTCATAAATATGGCGTTACCCAATTACGAATTGTTGGTGATAGTCAGCTCATTCTACGCCAGGTGCTTGTCAAATGCCGCACTATCAATCCTAAGCTCAAATCATACCAGGAACTTGCTTCAGCTTATGCCAAACGCTTCACCAAATTGATCTTCGTCCATGTCCCTCGTAGCCAGAACATCTTAGCTGACGCTCTTGCCTCATTGGCCTCTGCTTTAGTCTTCCCTCCTGAACGAGATTTCCATGTTCCTCTCATTCATCAGCGTGACACTCCAGCTATTAAGGATCGCGCGTTCCTCGACATTAGGGACAAGGTGCTCGAGAAGGTCAGGCGGAGTGAAGCTCTTAAAGGCAAAGAGGTCATGTTATTAGATTGGGAAGAAGAATTGGCTGATGAGGAGAAACCTTGGTATTATGAGATTGCCAGATATTGCAATGATCAGTCCTATCCCAAAGAAGCCACTGCAGAAGAGAAGAAAGCAATTAGAAAAGTGGCTCAATGTTATGTCTTGGTTGGAGGTGTGCTCTATAGAAGAGGGCTCACGGGTGTTTTATTAAGATGCCTTGACGATGATGAATCCTGGAAGGTCGTGGAAGAGGCGCATTAAGGAGTGTGTGGTGGTCATATGAACAGCCAGATGCTAGCTAAGAAGATCCTTAGGCTAGGCTTCTATTGGCCAACTCTAGAAGAGGATTGCTCCATCTATGTTTGAAGGTGTGTTAAGTGCCAACTGCACGCCGACAAGATTCATTCTCTTGCTTCTTCACTCCATCCTATGTCGTCCCCATGGCCTTTCTCCATGTGGGCTTTCGATATCATTGGACCTCTTTGAGATTCGAACCTCCTTACAAAACAAAATTCATTCATCCTTACAGCAACGGAGTACTTCACCAAGTGGGCGGAAGCGGAAGCATACGTGGAGATCAAAGCATCAACCGTCTGCAAGTTCATAATGAAGAACATCATCGCAAGGTTCGGCATCCCGAGCACCATCATCACCGACAATGGGCCTCAATTCATCTCTCAAGAGCTCAAGGATCTCTGCAACAGGTATAACATTGCATTGCATCATTCTTCTCCCTATTATCCGCAGGGTAATGGTCAAGCAGAGGCAACTAATAAGACATTGATCAAAATTGTTAAGAAAACGTGTGAGGCTAATAAATTTTTGGATTGGCCAGACAACCTAGTTGAAGCTCTCTGGGCCTATCACACTTCCATTCGTACCCCCACTGGGCAAACCCCTTTCGCCCTTACTTATGGAATGGAGGCGGTAGTTCCTTATGAGATTCTCATTCCCTCTCTACAAGTACAATTGGACAAGGAATTCTCTATTGATGAGCGTCGTGATTCACTCCTTGCCCAGTTGGAACTCCTAGATGAGAAGCGTCTGGTCGCCGCTGAGCATGCGTACGTTTATCAAAATAGGCTTTCACGTTTTTATCAAAAGAAAGTAATTGAGAGAAAATTTAAAATCGGTGAGATGGTAGTCAAGAGAATCTTCGTAAAACTTGGTGGACCCCGTTCAAAACTCCAACCAAACTGGGAAGGACCCTTTGTTATAAAAGATGTTTATCCTGTCAATGCTTATAAATTGATTAATGCTGAAGGAGAGGAGCTAGCTCATCCTTGGAATGGTCTGTACCTTAAGAAATACTACCCCTAATCAAAAATCCAAAAAAAATGAAATTTTCCAAAATCCAAAAAAAATGAAATTTCCAAAACCCAAAAAAACAATAGAAATTCTCCAAAATTCAAAAAAAAATCTTCCAATTTCCAAAATGGTTGCCATGGCGTACGAGGACGTAAAGTCTGAAAGGTCAAAATTCAGTATTCATTCATCAGTCTTGTTAACTTAAAATGGGGTCGACTCCTGCACACACTACACACTTAAACCTCGAACTCAAGCGGTGCAAAATCCGATGGGAAGCCAAAAACCTGACTAAAGGTGAAGACAATACCCATTCTTTTCCTCTTCGGCCCATAAGGGAGGAAGGAAGGTCTCGGAGTAGACCCGCCAAGCCTACCCGCCGCCTTAGTAAGTGGAAGTCGGGGCCCAAAAGGGAACAAAAATGCCGCAAAAGCCCAAGTACAATTAGATTTTTCATCAGTACAAATCAGTTTCAAAGAGAAAGTCAAATCGTGAAAAGAAAAGCATGTCAAGAGGGCAAAGTCCCCGCAAGGAAAACCTTGGGCGTATGCATGCAATATAAAAGAGGTAAAAGGCAACAAAATTTCCCTATGCCGAAGACTGAACCCCAACAAGCATAGGGTAGGGGAGGTAGTTTAGCCTCGAGCTTCTCAGAATCCCTTATGGGCTTCCTTATATCCTCTTCCATCTCTTTCTTTGCGGTAAGTCATAAACCAGCAGAATGGTCGAGACTGACCTAGGAGATTGCACCGTTCGAGATCTTGCGTATAAGTTTAACCATTAGCACGTCGACCCCCTTTTGATTATTCAAGAAAGATCAATGAATACTCAATGATGACCACGTAGGACCTAGTGCCTTAGTAGCTTTGTCAACCTAATTCTGAAGACACGGAAATTAACGCCTCTGAGTAAGGCGCCTTTTATGGAATTAACGCCTATGTGAAAGTCATCTTTTCTCAAATAACTCCCCTAGGTAGGTTGTCATTTCCACGAAAATCAAATTCTTTTTCAAAATTAACGACCGTCATTGAGGGCGTCATTTATTGAATTAACGACTTGCTCCAGGTCGTGTTTTATTTCACGCCTTGATGACGGTCGTCTTTTGTTGAAATCTCAAATTAATTAACGCCTTGATGCTAGTCATCTTTTATCCTTTTGACGCCACTGCTATCGGTCGTCAATTTATGGCTCGCATATTCAGCTCCTCTATGCTGTTTTTAATGAACTTAAGTGCTGTCTTTTAAGTGGAATTTATTTGTGATTATGCACTTATGGTCATGTCATGTTTAAACTGAGGAATGTTGTGTCCCTGAAGTCATTTGAGTTATTTTGTGGTCACTTGGGTCATTCGACATCATTCTATGGTCATATGCATTATGTGGTATTCTTGGTTTTGATAATGGCTAAACACTATTAGTCATTGTTATTTGTCACTCTTATATGACTGACATATGTGTTGTTGTGTTCATGATAGATATGCAAATGAATGGACAAGTGAAAGCTCAATGTTGCGCCCTCACACGCGGATCGACCTGCGTGGTCAGGTCGCGGGGGTCAAGGGGGCAGCGGCCCTTGCTGGGGTTTCCGGGGGCGGAGCCCCCGAAACAAAAATTTGATTGAAGACTCAATAATAAAATCTTCAAGACTGTCAAGGGCAATGCCACAAACATGCACGAGCTGCTAAAGGACTTAAGTGGCGGAGCTAAGATAGATAACGGACCAACCCGAGAAAATCCGGGTTCTGCCCAGCTGGCGGTCGACCGCCCCAGCCAGGGAATCCCAGGCCGAAGATGTTTCAGTAGCGGTCGACCGCCAGCCAGTGGCGGTCGATCGGAAATCCCAGGGGCCATTCATCTACAGCATTTCACAGTAGCGGTCGACCGCCAAGAGCTGCAGGTCGACCGCCAGTCTCGAGCCTTCAATGTTGACTTTGTTTCCAACTTCGAAAAGGGCCATTCAACATGGATTTCTTTAATCCAAAAGTCACCTAATCACCCATAAATTGTGGATCTGGTCTGAGGCTTGTCTATAGACCATTCAAGGTCTACAAAACTCTCACTTGAGGGATTAGAAACATAAGGGCTTCAAGGCTTCAAGAGAGATCAAGGGAGTTCATTTTCGAGGTACTGTAGCACCTCCGTGAACAGTGTTTCGGGAGGAAGTTCTTCATCCATTCCAAGGCATTCAAGTCCAGATCTGAAGCCATCTCAACCTCCAAGGAAGAAGAAGGAATCAAGGCTCTCAAGGGTGATCTAAGCTGCATCCTACATCTTCTACATCCTCTTCATCGGCTCAAGAAGATCAAAAGGAAGATTGAAGCTACATCCATCATCTTCTTCATTAACTAGAAGAGGTTCAAGGAAGATCATCCCGCAAGAAAGAAGACACCGTCAAAGCACCCGATTCAAGCTTCTGCAACTCAGACAAGATTCTTTTCTTTGAGCATACTCTATATCTTGTTTGAGTGATTTCATATTTGTTCTCTTTTTCATTTCATACAAACAATTGAATCTGAGAATCGTCCCTACCGGTGGTTAGTAGGAAGGCAATCGGAGGTTGTCCAATCTGCGTTGTTGACGTCCCTACCAGGTGGTTAGTAGGAAGGCAATCGGTGGTCTTTCCGATTTGCGGTTCAGTGCGTGGCACTAGTGGAGCCTTACCGGATTTGGTGAGGGGTGGACGTAGGACTGGGGATTCAGTCCGAACCACCTTAAAATCTCGTGTGTTGTGGTTTGTTTGTGTGATTGTTTCGTTCTAAATGCATGCTTAGGTTCGAATCGATATATTAGTAATCATCTTGCTAAGCAAATCGTTGTGTCCTTCGTTTAGCTAGTTATATTCCGCTGTAATTTATTTCATCTAGCTATATAGAGGGTTACATTACGAAAAGAGGGACAGATCTATTCACCCCTCCCCTCTAGATCTGCTGTCCACTACACAACAAGGATATTTTCTATCATGAGGAATAATGAATTTTCAAGTGCAGAAGAGTGCAGGATTCGAGATGCATGGGAATAACATCATTTCGTTCTTGTATTCTTTCATGTAAGCATTGTTACTATATGGTACTCTACGCTATTATAGTATATCAAGGACCTTGTGGTTCTGACGAACCTGGAATTTGAGTTCCCCTTCATCAAAAACAGTGATAATTCCAGAGAATCTTGATCACACGGATAGGCCGTTGAGTCATTCAAGGTCTGGGACGATGGTTCCACTTTCTGGGTTGATGCGCGGACAAACGGGCTTCGGCTTAGTGTCAGCACAGAGATATGGATTCTTGACCAAATCTAGATGGCTTGGTAATATTATCCTTGATGATTTTCTATTTTTAGTTTGTTTTAATTTTTCTTTTAGCCCAGCATGCATCATGTAGGACTTTGAGCTTAATGATGAAAATCTTTATATTACGGCAATAATGAAGGTCACTCGCTCTTGATTGAGTTGACATGAGATATTCCACTCCAAATCAAGTATTTTATTCTCTCTGAAACCGCTCAGGCTAGTTCCTTGAAAGCGTCCCTTTGTTGGGTCTTCATCTCCATTCACTTTAATTTTCTGCAAATCCACCTTGGTTGTAGCACGTCCACATTGGCTGGTAACCACTCTCCAAAGGTGCCTCCCTGTCGTGCCCTCGCGCACATTTTATTTATTTAGTTTAGTCTCCTTCATCCAGCCAATCGATGCTTTCTTGGAATCACCCGGAGTTGTTGCACTCAGAATCTTGGAAAGATTTCTAACGCTTAGTGTCAGAGGTGTGTCACATCACACCTTGGCATCTACTTATCAGTTCATTCCACTTCATTTCGCTTGTTGCACTTTCACTTCATTTTGTCTCACTCCCTTGCAAAGCAGACGCCAAGGCGGGGTAGCTGTAGACATGCCAAAATTGATACTATGTTGATTAAATCTCATGTCACCATATTAACGCCCCAAAGTGAACTTCAATATTTCCATAATATGAAGTTTTTCTATTTTTGTGTGTTTTTAGGCCATTTTCTAATTGTTTTTGTAATTCACGACTCTACGTAGGGCGTGTTTTAAATAACGGCTTGGGCCGGGGCATTTCTCAAAGAAAGGACGACTGATCAAAAAGGCGTCAGTTTCTGGACTTTTACAAATCCTACTCAAAATTAGAAAATAAGAATTAACGTCCCTCCATGGGTCGTGTTTTGAATTAACGCCTCTCTCTCAGGCGTCTCTTCACATTTTCAAATAAAGAATGTTTTCATTACTAAAATTAAATCCATGAATTGACGCCTTTGTCCTAGTCGTGATTTTAATTAACGCCTTGTCCCAGGTCGTCAATTTCGAATAACGCTTTTCCGTGGGTCTTCTTCCACCCTTCCGAGTCCTGCTTGAACATACCTTTCTTGGAGAGTTCCCTGCTATGTTTTGGTCACCATGCTCGATTGGGGAAGTAGAGACCTTGCCGTAGATGAGTCTTGCCTGTTCTTATCCCATCAGATCTGTGTTTTGCACCCTATAAATAGCCCCCTGGGTTGAGCTCGCGCGAAAGTTTAGAAAGGTTTAGAAAGTTTAGAAAGGGTTAGAAAGGGTTAGGAAGGGTTAGAAAGGGTTGAGCTCGCTCGAAAGTTTAGAAAGTTTAGAAAGGGTTAGAAAGGGTTAGAAGAGGTTAGAGAGGTGAGAAAGAGTTAAAAAGCAGAGGTTAGCAGAGCAGAGCAGAGCGGAGCTGAGATAAAAAAAAGAGAGAGAAGCGGCAGGTTGAGCAGAGAGTTTGTTTTTTTACAGAAAGAAACAGATTGTTGTTGTTTGATTGATTCTTCCTCCTTCCGGATACAGCATCCCATGGCCATCATCTTGGTTTTCTCTCCCTTTACTGTTGTCAGGAACAGTAGGGAGTTCTTTATGTTAGCTCATCTTATCATCTCATCATCGTTCATCACAGTCTTTTGCATTAGCTTTGCATCACATCTCCTCTCCCTGATTCTCTAGGGGTTTTAAAGAAACCAAAAGGTGCATCCTTTATGCTCATACTTCATCATCTTATTCTACTTGAGGATTGATACTACACTTTGGCTAATCCTATTTTATCTTTGGTTGTTTGTGATTTTTTTAAGGGTAATCAAAGAGAGAAACCCCCTTCATCGGCTGGCCGGTAGAAGGAGGAGGAAGAAATCCACAATCATCCCGCATCCCTTTTCTCACCAGGTATTCGCGATCAATTTCCTTCCTTTTTTTGAGGTAACCCCTCTGGCGATCACCCTCCATATAGCAATCTCTTGCCCCCTTTTTATTTAGCTTTGTCGGCGTAACATCTTCTTCTTTAGGTGTTCACAGTGTACAGTAAGAAACCAGCGTTAAATCTCGTCCATATAAGCATTTAAACCAAAATTTAATACAAGACTATATAGTTTTTGGCATAAAATTATCATATACTTAAAATAATCCTAAATATGATAAAGAAACATGAACTCACTGTTTATGAATCAGGAATTAAAACTCAGAGTAATAAATACCATTAAAACAAGTTAGTATATAGTTAACTAGGCTTAATTATAAGTTATATGGCTGTTCTTAAATCTATCTCGGGTTGATAGAAAACAGCACAGTGGCGGTCTATCATAGAGCCGTTACAGGACTCTGGCGGTTTATCGTAAGGCCGCCAAAGTTACTTTAACGGTCTATTTCCGGTCCGTCAGAGGTTTCATGAAAATTGAATTGACAGAGGGTCTAGTGGTTTATCGTAGGGCCGCTGCATGATGTTGGCGGTCGAACATTAGGCCGCTAGAGTAAGACTGACAGTAACTTAAGTAGAAAAATCTAATGTTTAAATATATCATGTCTGGAAATCAGCATATTTATAAAACTACTACATGATAGTACGAAGGTTAAGCTAGAAATATGCATGGGTTTCTGTGAATTTACAAGAGAGTACTTCTTAACTTATTTAGGGCTAAGAATATGCATGAATGTATACTAGATGCATAAAACATGAAATTCACGATCTATAAAGTATGAAATCAAGTGCAATAAGAGGGTTCTTATCCTTAGAGTGATGTTTTAGTCGTTCATGAGATGACCTACCTCTGCTAAGGACTTTAAACTTCGAATTTGATGCTAGATATTACCCTTAGTCCCTTACACTCCTTGTGACAAATCAGCAACTTCAAGCTGCTCTAACTTCTTACTATCTTGACCTAATGAGGTGAAATTTGAAGGGTAAGAAGTATATACTAAGGGGAACAAAAAGTTCTAAAGGCACTAAGGCTAAATATCCCGATTTGATTCTCTAATCCTTTGATCTTCACCGGACTTTTGCACAGTTTCCTAGGTCGCTAAGATGGAACCAGCAACTTTGTAGGCTTCTATCTCCTTGTGTGCTTGATCTCTTAGCACGAAATTTTTGGAGATGTTAGTCATATGTATTATCAATAAAAATTTCTAAAGAACCTTCCTGAAATAATGTCGTCTTAGCTTGATTCCACGTGAGCCAATGTAAGGGTCGCACAGGTCAAAACTAGATTCTATTTATAGGGTTTTGCTAGGGTTTGAGGATTAGATCGATTCTAGAGTCCTTGTTAAACCTTAGATCGACTTCTGAGAGTCCTTAACACGTTTACTAGTCCTCCCATCTCGATCTCTAAAGGATAGACTAGTAAAAATCCCATCTTTTTGCTCTTTCTTCAATTCACAGAACTGACAGGAAATAGCGGTCGAAGCTTGGTCCGCCACATGCTTTTAGCGATTTTACGATAGACCGCTAAGATCCTTAGGCACCGAATTTAAGATGAGTTCAAACTCTAATTTCATCTTATCCACTAATTTATCCATTCAATGTGTATTTATCCCTATATTTCTTGAATAAGGTAATTAGTCTTCTAGAATATGGGTCAAACTTCATGGGCTTGGTCCTTAAGTCTTTTGGGCTCCATTTAAATAGGCTAGGTTAACTGTTTACCATAATAGGGCCTTAATAATGATTTGTTTAACCCAATATTTATTTATTAATCAATTTTGATCTTTAAAATTCTCAAAAAAATACTTAAATATATCGGAAATAATTTATAAAAATCCTGGAGCATTACAATTAAAGTGAAAGGTTGAATTTGAGAAATCTATGATTCCTCCCTTCAGTTTACCATATCACATGTCTTTCTTTTTATTTGGTCGGTTCCCTTTTACATAGTAAATTCTTTCTCAATTATTTTGCTATTCATTTTTTACCAATAAAAATTTCCATTTTTTCTCTGTCTAATGTTACACGTTTCTGTTACACATGGTTTAGATTGGGCAACATTGCATGATTGCGGAAGGTTCACAATTGGGTGACAAATGCAATGTGAAGCGATCTATCATTGGGCGTCACTGCAGGATTGATTCAAATGTAAAGGTATGATACAACTAAATGCACCAGAAAGTGATCCTCCATTGTCAACATATATTTGCATTGAACCTGCAATGAATATATTTTGTTAAGTCATCAATTCCTGATTTGTATTTGTTTAGTTCTAAAATCAAACAAGAGCAATATAAAGAGAATGTGCAATAGCTTATCATCGTCACCACCTGTTACTATGTTTTTCATTTTTGAATGATCTACAGATTGTAAACTATGTATTGATGAACAAGGTGAAGGCATATAATGAATTTATATATTAAAATAAAAAAATTATTATCTCCTCGAATTGCTACATCACATATGTTGATGATAGCATACTCTTCACCTTACAAAACTACTGACTTCTGTCAAATAGTTGGCGTGAAATTCTGAATTCTTGAATCGAGGTTATGATTTCCTCCCAGAACTGATACGAGGAATTTACATGAGCTACATGACATGAGAACTTTTCTTGCTCTGCGTTCCTACTGATTTGTCCATTGGAAATCGTTTGCCAACCATTAGGTTGGAGCAGGATATGTTGTCACTGCTGGGAGTGAGCACAAGGGCCAGTCGTTGGCAAAAAAGTAGAAAACTCTGTTCTCTGTAAGTTTGCTATGTACACTTGTTTCCTTGTCCACATGATTTCCTTATTTTTACATTGGGGCTGGATCATGTGAAATGATAAAAAATAGAGCATATGAATTGTTGGGCATATGTCCATTCTCCTTTCTTTTTGCCATTGACTTCGGTTGTCATGTTCTGCTGCTTCTGCCATCCAAAGAGCAGCAACACGTGGCTTTTCTTTGAAAAACCCTGTAGTAAGATAAAAATGACGTGCTTATCTTATTTAGATATGCTCATTACTTGTCTTATTTATTTTGAAATTTACAGACTTGGTTGGTTTTCTTTTGCAGCCTCTTTGTGGGTCTGACTGTATATTCTTGATAGCTGCTCAGCACAAATTATCGAGCTCTTTTTGTCATGAAATATAGAACTAAGGTGATGCAGATTTTTGTTCTTCAATACATTGCTTTTTCCTTTTAATTTATGTAGGATGTTAATTATGTATAATTTATCATGACTTATATTCATTTGAAATGGATGTAGATTATCTTTTCCTTCATTTATAGAGACTTATGTAGTTGCTTTTAATGTATTATAAATTTGTTATTTTTTAATAAATATCTTTAAGATTTAATCATGTAACGTACGTTCTTTAATTATCTTCAATGAATGAGATTTGTGAATGGATGTGAACTTGAATTATGTGGACTAATATGAATGGATGCACTAGTATAGATGATGAGAGCACACATAATAATAGTATTTTCTTTAAAAAATAAATAACATATTTCTACATTTTTTATTAAACGATGCTAAAATAATTTCTTACGTTTTTTATTAATTGACATTAATTGATTTTCATACGGTTTAAATTAAGTAAAGAAAATCAAATAATATTAAGTAAATCTATACCTACGTTGCTTTTAGTATGTGGCTAAAAAGAATACCTATGTTTGTGTGCCGTAGGTACATCCTCTTACATGCGTGTGTATATATAAGTTTCACCTATATTTTTTTTGGACTATTCCTACGCTTTTGAAGCGTAGGTATAGGTCGATCTATACTAGAAACGTAGGTATAACTTATAGTCACGCGAGCAAGCGTCACGTTTTCAAAGCGTGACAAGGAAATGTAGGTAAAGATTTTACCTAAAATTTTAGACCTATACTTACGTTTTCGAAACGTGGGTAAAAGTCTGGTTTGTTGTAGTATTTTTTTTTTTTCAATCAACACTGGCCCTCAGTATCAAAGTTTGGTCGAGTGCATGTCCCCCCGAAGGGGAACATGTTCTCACTCCCCCAGGTTGATGTTGTGGCCGAAATTTTTATTAATTTTGTGAAAGAATACAATCTCTTCGGGGCATACCCCTGTCTATACAAGCTGCCAAAAAGAGTCCCCAAAGAATCTGAAAAAACTAATTACAAAGCCGAAGAGAAGGCAAACCTCCTCTGTCCATCCTTAACGCTCCCCTCACCACTTTAGGGAGTTCACTAACATGAGAAAAGATAGTATTAGAATGACTTATACTAGCATAGGAGGCCAAGGCATCAGCCACTTGGTTATCTTCCCTGTAGACATGTTGTACCGAACAGCCACTTAGAGTTATTAATTTTAGAATTTCGTTCCACCAAGGGAGAACAACCCAGCTGGGAGTTTTACTCTTGTGGATGGATTCCACAAGGAGAGCACAATATGAGAATATTGCAGCCAGTTTAAGACCTCCATTATTGACAATTGACAGCCCATCATAGGGAGCCCTCATTTCTGCTAATATACTGCTACCAATTCCATAATTGAAGGCAAAACTGATTATCATATTACCAGCAGGGTCTCTAATACATCCTCCACCACCACATTCACCAGGGTTTCCTTTGGAAGCACCATCAACATGCAAAGTAAAATGGAAAGGGGCGAGTCTGCAAATTACTAACATTGGCCTCCTTGGAGTGATCTTCGGAAACAATTGGAACTGTGTCAGAATTTTCAATTGTTCGGCAGAGTTAATAAAGGAGAAAGATAGTTTATTCAAAGTATGAGAAAGGGCAGCCAATACTTTCTTCTTGATGCAGATTACACTAATGGCAGAATTCTCAAACTTAGCAGAATATCTAGCCTTCCAAATCTCCCATAACATCAAGATAACTGCATACATTCCCGAATAGCTGAATGCAGAGTGCAAATTGGAGCCAGCCAAAATATTCCAACAACGAATGGTGATATGCTCACTAAGATTGATTTTAGCACTTATCAAGGGAGAAACCCAATTCCATAGAGTTGTAGCTAACTCACCTTTTATAAAAAGGTGGTCTAGGTCCTCTTGAGATGGAGAATGACAACACAAGCATTTTGAAGCTAAAGGGGTATCACATTCTGCAACTCTACAGTCAACTGGCACTGCTCTAAGAACCAGTTTCCAGAAAAAAATTGCTGCCCTGGGCACTATACTTGAATGCCATAACTTGACCCATGGCGGCCTAGTTATTCCACATGATCTCATAAGTTTGCAGGAAGACTGAACACTGAATTCTCCTCCAACAGTACCTATCCAGATACAAAAATCTGGTTTATTGCTCAACTGAATATTTGGTAATGATTGAGCACTACCAAGGAAAGACAATGCTGAATGATGCGGATCAAGAAAAACCTCCCTGACAGTCTGCCTGGGCAGCACCTGTTGGCACCCAAAATATGATCGTCGGCGACCAAGCCATAAGGACGAATGACCCGACCCGCTGAAGCACGGAAGCCGATAAAGATCAACATATGGAAGATTTCTCAAGCTGCCAGAGCCTCGAATCACCCCGTATGGACACGGGGACTTCACCTCAGGAGAGCCGAGACAAACTCACAACCAACCGGCAATGCGATCAAGCCTGCCCAATGAATCGGCATCGACTCTGTTGTGCCGCATACACTACACCCGTTGTCCGATCAAGGACGACGGTCTACCCAGTGGCTTCCCGCCTTATGAAAGGCTCTCCTGAAGATGAAGGAGTCCCCTGGTTCCCCGAGACGGAGGATCGAAAGCTCTGACGGCAGAAGATCCCGATCACCCGGCACGGGTACGGCTTCCCGCCAAGACAGGCCCGTTAGTGGCTAAATGATCGCCCAGCTCAGGCGGAACTATCCCTGGTGTTACACCACCCCCTAAGGAGCTTTGGGCACGAGCCAGACCGAGCCAGCAGCACGAATCATAGAGCCAAAGGCCGTGTCAGTGAAAAGCCCGTATGATCAAATCAAAGCTATCTAGAGTCTCGGGAATGGCCGTACGTCAAACTAGGAGCTTCGACAAGACATCTCGTCAAGGTTTCGATAAGCATAGGCAGGATGAACGTTCACGGTGACTCCCAGAATCATCCCCGGACTCATCGACTGGCTCGAAGCGCACGAGGAGCATTAGCCCGGTGCGCCCTAAACCGGCGCGCCCCTCACTTGATGCCCTTTATCCCAGCGCGCTGAACCCCATCCAGGGCCTGGCTATTCCGGCGTGCAAAGACCCATGAAGCCCTTCCCGGCGCGCAGTTCTTCACGCCATATGAGGCTTGGGGCTCGATCATGTATATATACAGATGGCTATTCGAAAGAAATGGCAGGCAGAAGAGGGGGCAGACATAAGGTTAAGAAGAGAGTCTTTCGAGAGAGGCCTTCCGAGGGGAGAGAGAGCTTTCTTGGAAGAGGAGTTTCTGTCCGAGCGTCCTTCGACGGCCGTCTTCCTCTGTTCTAGTTGAAGTCCTCCGGAGCCGGAGAAGGAGAAGCGGACCGATACTCTGTTTTGAGAACAGGTGGGCACCGGCGTCTATCTCTCTCTACTTTTCGTGAATTTTCCTCTTTCGGGGTTTTCGTCTACCAACTGTAAGCAAGAGAGGGGAGGGATGGCAATGATATGAGCCGACCCCTCCCCTCCTCTGTGATTTCTTCACTTTAGTGTATTTTCTTCTGCAAACGATGAACGGCGACCGAGCAACGATGCCGGCGCCGGACTCTTAACGTGTAAACGATGGCCCATTCCCGTTTCTGGGATGGCAATGTGTATATGAATGTCTGGACCAGCAGGTCGAATGAATGATTTGAAATTTCTCTCTCCTTCTCTATCTACATCGATCTGTATGTTTAAGGTCTTCCGCACGTTTTCTCTGATTCTGGTTTCCCCGAAGCCCCGATCATGCCCCGAAGCACCATGGGCTATAGAAACACCCCTCCCCGGGGTTTTTCCTTTTGACCGTGCTCGTGTCTGATTTAAGGGGCTCTGCATGCCCTCCGTGGACAGAGCTATGCTTCTGCGTATGCTTCTTTCCACCGTGCTGTCGAGGGTCTAACTCCCATTGACTCTTCCCTTCCTGTTGCCCTGTGGCTCGCGAGGTGGGAGTCGTTCTTGGGATTGCAAGATGCATCGACTTAACATTGCACCGTAACTGTTCGAGCATATGCCTCTATGTTTGGCTCGTCTCGCCTGTGCATTGACTACCCCCCCTCTGCATCATAGTCATGTGAACCTTTCCGAGATTTTTTTTCGTCTTAATCGTCCGGGGAGGGGGACATTCCCCAATACTTCACACAGCTGCTGGGCGATCAAGAACTCTACCCCTCGATGGTAGATGTTTCCCCAAGGCCATAGCAGATAGCAACAGGGGTCTTAGCCTAACAGGCTTAGCCCCGACAATCTGAGACCCAATCGAGGCCAAGAGATGTATGCTCCTCGTAGGCCAGCCCTCGGAGCTTCACCCTCTTGATGGTCAGTTCCTCCATAGCATGTGCCGTAAGTTGTGGGTTGTCCACCCCTCGCAGGCTAGTCCTCGGGGTGCTGCTCCCATCATCAGCGGCTTCGTCCCTCTGTCTCTTCACCCATGGAGTCTTGGTGCCCCTCGCAGGCTAGTCCTCGAGGTATCCTATCCGATGGGATTTTGCTGGATGCCACTGTGCAGACCGGCGGTTTAGGGGCGTACTCCACGAGTGAGTATGACCCCGATTCTCCCCTACAACTCTTCATGTTCAGGGGAGATGCTGTCAAATTTTGGACAGACTCAGCATAACTAAAGCCATGATGAGATACTCATTCTGGACTCAATCAACTCAGTGCTCGAGTGGGAACCTCGCACTGACTCATCGCATCGTTTCCAGAGGGTCCTGGACTTCAATCAAACGATTAGTTGGTCCAAATAACTCCATAACTTTCAATAAAAACTTAAATAAACTCAAAGGGTTTCAGAAATGCTTAAAAACAAGCTAAAGCGGCACGGCCCTAAACCGGCGCGCCTTAATACGGCGCGGCCCCCCACCGCGCCATATTAACATGTGACTCACGATTTCCCTATTTTTCCTGGGCCCATTCCCAGCGCACCTTTGACCGGCGCGCCCCATTCCCTGCGCACCGTTTTAGCTGGTTATAAGGCCGCGCCAGATTAACCCTTTTTACCTACGCTTTATCGCGCCGTGGAAGCTATCTCTCACGCCGTTTCACGTCTTTATGTCGTTCTAATCTCTCGTTCGCTCTCAGGGCAATCCTGGCCTCCCATGGTCGATATTGACTACCCTAATCAGCGGTAGATTAAGTAAGGCAAGGGCTATTTATGCTCTGAATAACCTCTTTACCATGTTGACTATCATGTGTGTGAACACTTTACTTTCGTCATCACCCTTGTGCTATCGTTTCCCTCTCTTCTGACGGGGATCAACGAATGTGATTGAGCATTGCTTACTGTCATAATTTTGTTTCCATGCTTAGTATAGTTATCATCATCATGCCTGCATGCTTTCATAGACCCTCGGGTATATCGAATGGCATTGACGGAAGGTCGGGTTACTCCCGATCAGAAGTTTCCGCTATGCGCGATGGTGGTTTTCGGACCTACGTCCTCCGCCATGCACCAAAGGTCTCTAATTCAATAAATCATGCCTCTCCTGCATGACAGATAGCCGCATCTCGCATGATTCCGTCATGTTAGTAACGTTACATCCTTTATTCCGGCCTCGACAGCCCACTATCTCGGTAATTAATCAAAGGTGTTCCCTCCTCGTGGGGGATGTAATTAACGCCATAACCTTTATGGTATGGCGGACTACCGGTCCCGACCGAACCTCACTTTCGCCCGACACGGGTCAGAATGAGCGCATAATAAACTCGTCACTCACGTGACTGGGACGCCCGCGTCGTCAATCAATCAGTTAATTACCAGTTAGTTAATCGGTTGATCGACACGTGAAATAATAAATAAGATAAAAAAGACACGCAAACAAGTCTGGCACGCCCGGTGGGACTGGTGTCACCTTTCATCTCTTTGCCGAGATATTTGTACTTCGAGGCCCTTTCAAAGGCTACTGATCGTTGGCTTGTTTGTCTTTACAGGCGTACGATGACAACCAATGGATTAACTGGCGTTGGCTTCGGTCCTTCGATCATTGCTGGACATGCACAAGGGTACTTGGCGGTGCCCATGGAGCTCGGTAGCTTCCCTGCCGCTGTTGGCTTCCCCAACTTCTTGGGGTTAGCCTTTGTTGATATGCTGGAAGTTGAAGCCCCGGCACCTGTCGAGGAAGCCGTGGAAAAAATGGAGCCTCTGAAGGCTCCCTGCTGCAACGACTCATCCAAGAGTCCGGCCCCGGCCGCTAGCTGTTTGGTGCACCACGTCATACGTGGGACCCGCCCCAATATCGTCAACAAGCACCCTGGAGGACGTCAACGTCACCAAGCTCAAAGGAGTGCTACTGTGATCACCGGGACTCTATCTCAGTCCGGGAAGTCTATGATGGTCGGCGGCATGCGCGTCTTCCTCAACAGACGCAATACACGGGTGGATCCGGATCGAGTCATCCCCACCATCCCTGTCCACAATGCATACCAGGCCCTCGCTGGAAGGAGGGTAGAAAGAGAGGAAACCGGCCACTATGGCCAAGGAAGAACGGCCCCCAGGCCGAGGAAGGTCAAACAGGTGTGGGTTCCCAAGCGGACCCAACCTGCCCACCAGCTGACTCCCATCCACCGTCGTCCTATGTATGATGGGGTGGAAGAGAGAAGAGAAAGGGGCTTGCCCCCAAAGAAGGAAGAAGAAGTGGTTGTTGCGGACCCTCCGCGCCGCGAAAGTTTCCGGGCTGCTGCCCGTCAAGCCAACGTCCCAGCTGCGGGATGAAGATTCCAACAACCTGCTGACAGAGCTCGGCTAGCCTATATCTCTCCTTTGGGAGGTCGACAACTATTCCCCGCATTACATCTAGAACGGGGTCAAAAAGAGATGACCTGTTTGGTCAGAAACTATTTTCGAGGGTTAGGCAACCCCTCATTTGGGCAACAGCGACTGATGCAGACAGTCGCCACTGATGAAGATTATTTCCCATCAATGGCATATGAAGAGGGTATGGGAGAAAGAATGATGATGTCGTTAGTCGACGACAATGGATATAATAACGGCTTCGAGATCGAAGCCGATGAAGCTGTCCCCGAGCGGGAAGAAAGAAGAAGAGTTTCTGTGTTCGAGAGGCTGACCTTCCCGCAGGAAACTAGAAGGAGGGTCCATCAACAGAGGAGAAGGATGCAGGTCTTCACCTGCAATATGGCTAGTATATCCAACCAATATGGGGAGCTTCCCGAAGACCCCCGAGAATTGGCTCAGCTGGCCGCACGGCCGGGGCCGAGTACTCGCAGAACAGAGGCAGCAAGGGAGCTCCAGATGATGACTAAAGGAAAACAGCCCCAGGTCTACCACCAGTGGGATGACAAGGCCCCCGTCCTGACAGCTAATGTAGTCACAGCAGAGGAAGAAGACGACGTCCCCCTCGACATCCTGCCTGAGGGTACGTCCGGGGATACAGCAGAAGTTATCCCCACTACAGCCACTATAGACCCATCGGTCTTGATATTACTTCAACAATATCGGCAAGAGATAGACTTGCAGAAGAAGTAGCTGATGGAGAAAACTGAACAATCCTCAGCTTCCAAGCCACCCAAAGTCCAGGGTGAATCATCTCGGGGAGAGGTCCGTCGTGACGGCCCTCCACCACTCTACACACTGCCCCAGTCGTCAGAGCCAAGCATGGCGACGATGCAACAGCGGCCACCACAGCTCCAGCCGCTGCTACCTCCGATGCTCCCTCAAGCGCACCAGACACCTCCGCTGCTGCGTCCTCCACAGGCGACCACCCTAGTCACCCCCTACCTGCAGCCGGCCCACTTCTATCTGGAGCCAGTTGACCCCACGATCATGAACCGGATGATGGTGGAGAGGATGATCGAGCAGAAGCTTGCAGAGAAAAGTGAAGGTGACTATATCGCATTTGATGCCTATCGGGTGCCCTACCCGCAACACCATGCGGCTAAACGACTTCCCCCGGGGGTCAACAAGCCACCTAAGTTCGACAAATTCAATGGGAAGGGGTCTCCGAAGGAGCACATTGCATATTACATGACCGTCATGGGTGATCTGGCCACCGACGAGTCATATTTGTTGAAGTTCTTCGGGTCCTCGCTGACAGGGCTCGCATTTGAATGGTATTCTAGCCTCTCGGCCGGGTCGATCAACGACTGGCCAGATATGCAGAAGAAGTTCAGGGAAAGATTCCATGTCACAGAGAGGGAGGTCACAGTGGCCGAACTCTATTCAACAAGGTAGAGGGCCGATGAGATAGCCCTCGATTATATCAAGAGGTGGAGGAACCTCGGAATGAGGTGCAAGCGGCCCCCACATCAAGAGGACGCTGTGCAAATATGTAAACAAAATCTCAGAAGGAAGGTTTTGGAAAATATGATCGGAATGGAAATACGGTCGATCGACCGGCTGAATAATGTCGTGGCCGAAGTGAAAGCTTTCCTGGCCAGACCTACCCCTACATCTGCTGCCAGCATGACCCAGAAGGGCAAGGCAGTGGACCGGCGCTCGTCGCCTAAAGAAGCGAACGCTCTTGATATAAAGGCGTTCGAACAACAGGAAAGTGAAGGCAAGAAGGGAGTCACCCCACAACCTACAGAAGCCCCAGACGGCAAAGAAGGTCCTTCACTGAGGGACAAAATGAAGAAGGTCTATTCCTTTCGAAAAGACAAGACATGAGTTCTGTTCGACTGGGTAACAGAATACATCATGGTCACCCTGCCTGAGCCAAGGAGGCCGGAGGACCTAAAAAGAAAAGACAGTCCAAGATTCTGTCCCTACCACCAGATGTTGGGACATCCAATCGAAGACTGCTATGTTTTCAAAGACATCATCGAAGGGATGGTGAAGAAGAATGAAATTGAGCTGGGAGAGTACAAAGTGGACCCTCCTCAGCCACATGAAGCCCCTCGAAGGAGGGCAGCGGTCAACATGATCTCCCTCTACCAGGCATTGCCCGAGGAGATCTCTGAAGCAAGCATGCGGAACACCTACGAAGCTCATTTCTTGGAGCCCGCGAAAGAACAGCAGGGGTGGCAGCAGATCCCTGTGAAACACAAGAAGAAGTGGGCACCTCGCCCGAAAGAGGGGGCACATATCCGTGGTGTTACACCCCGGCCTGCTCCATCAGTGGTAGCACCCGTATGGGTCACTCCACCTACAGCTATCAGGATACATACACATAATCGGAGGAGACAAACTCCGCTGCCAGTGATTAAGGAAACCAATCCTGGAATCCTTCGACTGTAAAACCTCATTGAAGGGCTAGATGAATATGTGCAGTCCGAATTGAAACCTCTACTGGTGCGGGACCACGTCCCGTGGCAAGAATTAGAGCAGCTCTCACTTGAACAAGAGGAGAAAGCTGAAGAGGCACCCGACGGAGAGGGCAGTCTATTCTGGGGGCACCCGCCCGCAGAAGCAAAAAAGAAGAAGAAGCAGAAGAAGAGAAGAAAGGCTGCTGGGGCCAATAAAACACAGGTTGTCTCTTGTAATACCCTATCAGCGCTCTTCAACCTACCCGGAGAGGAGGAAGAAGAGGAAATTGGCTTCACACCCCATGCACGGGGAGGCAAGGCCGAGGCCGCAACTGCTGCACATGCCACCCGGTCAGGCCGAAAATGGGGGCGCCAGTCGCCACCCAACCACAATATCATGTTCAGAGGGGAGCAACCCTACAGGACACCTCCGTCGGAGGTCATGGGAGTCCAAATCCCTCCTCCGTCAGGCCTATACAACAAGAGTGGGGGCAAAGGGGTCCCTTCATTTCTTGAATTTATGAAGATGTCCAAGGGCAAACAGCCTTGCCAGGAGGCTAACCCTACGCCCGGGACCGTTCACCCGCAGCTCGCACAATCTGCTGAAGAGCCAAATACAGATGGAGCTTACCCTACAGCAACTAAAAAAGAAGACCCGAAAGTCGGCACCAGCCAGAAAGGCGTCGAATCTGAGGAAGATGAAGCAGGTCCGTCAGGGCCCGCAAATCAAAACCTCCCCAAGCCCAGATGGGCCGAAGAGATGAAGCTCTCCAATGTCCGAGCCGGGATCCGAATAATGAAGATACTCAAGAAGCTCCCTGCTCGATTTACAATCTGGGAGATCCTTTCTTTAAGTGAAGAGACTCGACAGGCGATTATTACTACTCTGCAAACGCCTGCTCATTTTGAGACTTGCATAGCTGAAGCTGTACCGGAAGCCAGTATGACCTTCACTCCAGAAGACATGCTACTGCCTACCATCAGCCATAACAGGCCACTGTATATGAAGGGGCACCTGAATGGAAGGGAGCTGAACAGGATTCTGGTTGATCCCGGTGCAGCGGTCAACATCCTGCCATATAGAATATATGAGAGGCACCACTTTAACGTGCATCTCGAGAAAGTCGGGGATATGCGTATCGCCGGCTTCAATCAAAAATGCGAAGTGTCGATGGGAGTGGCAGAGTTCACACTGACCCTGGCAGATTTCACTACGACGGTGCAGTTTCATGTCATTGACTCTCGCACCTCTTACAAGGCACTGCTCGGCCACCCATGGCTGCATGAAAACATGGTGGTGCCCTCCACGCTCCACCAATGCATCAAATACAGTCTCCAAGGGAAGGAGGAGAGGATATTTGCAGACCCCCACCCGTTCGAGGTGTTTGAATGTCATTTGGAGATGCCAACTTATATACAAGGCCTTCCCAGAAGACCTCTGAAGCTAGGACCCCTGCGGGGGCATCCAGAAGCACATCCAGCAGCAGTTGGTATCCACCACCGCCGCGCGGATATGTCAAGCCAAAGGTGGTCTCCCATATCACAGCATCCGGGGACGTGGGCAGAATAGCACCTCCAGCATTCTACCCCGAAGCTAATAAAGTGCAGGTCAATCGATAGCACAATTACATCGGAGTCCCAACCGGCCTCATCAAGCCAGTCCTCGGCCTCGATGACCCCACTGTCGAGCCTTTCAAGACTTAGGAGGTGACACAGGAAGATGGACCCAACAACTTGTTCTATACAGCTGAGGAGCATCCCACTCGGGAAGACACAGACTGTAGCCTCCCCGAAGATCTAAGCAACCCGCCGGTTCCTGTCCAAGGTCTGGCATTTACAACTGATCGGATGGCCAGGATGTTTCAGAAGCAACACATTCTTCCCGATCAGTCTCAAAAGCGCAAGGAAGCTTTCCAGAAGATGTGGTATCCCGCAAATCTGGACAAGGAAATGAGATGTGTCTCTCAACATCCAGGGTTGGGCTTCACCCTGGAGGAATATTATTACAGTGGGCGGTACGAGGTGGACACTATCTCCGCCTTCTATCCTACTGAAGATAG
Source organism: Amorphophallus konjac (assembly GCA_022559845.1). Classification (NCBI taxonomy): domain Eukaryota; kingdom Viridiplantae; phylum Streptophyta; class Magnoliopsida; order Alismatales; family Araceae; genus Amorphophallus; species Amorphophallus konjac. Next base: position 90,560,654 of record CM040128.1, read on the forward strand.
CCCCCTGGGGGTAACCTTTGATGAATACCCGGTGGAATCTGAACATGTTGAACTGGCTCGATCCGGAAATCAAGAAATAGAGACCTCGGTCCCCTGCCGATGCTGGGAGCAGGTCCACCCTGAAGAAGCGGCCCTTCAAGCCAAATTTGATACGGCTAGTAGCAGTGAAGCCGAAGACATTGAAGAAGCAGGAGTTTCTCCCTCCAGCGGAGTCCTACTAATGACGACTTCAACACCCTTTCTGCCAATCAAGGAAGCCTTGGTCAACTCCAATCAAGGGGAACCAGCTACCAAGAAAGGAAAAGCCACTTCCACGGAAGGTATAACTGCTCCAGAAGGTGAGACCTCCTCAACTTCTGCTACAAAACCGGGATGCTGTCCAAGCCCGGCAATAAACAACTACCAGCCTGTCACAGCTGCAACCTTATCTACAAACACTGAAGCTGCTCTCTCGTCCCTGGGAGCTGCAACAGCAGCGTATTGGCTAATAAAACCATCCGCGCAGCCGCTGGCACAAGAAGTATGGAAACCTCAAGAAGCTCTGGTGGTGTCTGACAAGGAAGTCGAAGTACTCGACCCTCAAGACGGTATTCCAGATTTCATTGACCTCCAACTGGCACCTCCGGAGATAGAAGACGGAGGCCAAGCCACAGTCGATGAACTGAGAGAAGTCAACTTGGGAAATGAGGAGGACCCTAGGCCTACCTTCTTCAGCGCCCAACTATCCCCAGAAGAACGGGAGCTATACATCCAGCTGCTATTAGAGTACCGGGATGGCTTCGCCTGGACTTACAAAGAAATGCCGGGTCTAAGCCCCACTGTCTCACAACATGAGCTGGCAATCAGCCCCGAGGCCGAATCGGTGAAGCAACCACCGCGGCGCATGAGGCCAGAACTCATCACTCAAATTTGTATTGAAGTCGACAAGCTCATTGACATGGGATTTGTTGAAGAAAACCAGTACACCACATGGCTGGCGAATATCGTCCCCGTAAAAAAGAAGAATGGACAGATCCAGATATGTGTCGACTTCCGAGATCTAAACAAAGCCTGCCCCAAAGATGACTTCCCAGTGCCGATAACAGAAGTCATGATAGATGCTACAACCGGCCATGAGGCCCTGTCATTCATGGACGGGTCGTCCGGTTACAATCAGATTTGGATCGCGGAGCATGACCGGGTCCATACTGCTTTCCGAACCCCTAAAGGCATTTATCATTACAAGAGGATGCCGTTCGGACTAAAGAATGCTGGCGCAACCTATCAGCGCGCAATGACCAAAATCTTCGATGAGTTGCTCTACCACAATGTCGAGTGCTACATAGATGACCTGGTGGTCAAAACCAGAAGAAAAGAAGATCATCTGCAAGACCTCCGGATCGTCTTTCAGAGGCTGAGGCAGCATGAGCTGAAGATGAATCCCATGAAATGTGCGTTCGGAGTGTCGAGCGGAAAATTCTTGGGCTTCATTGTCCGATATCGGGGAATCGAGATAGACCCCGCTTGGGAATGCTTGAGAATGCTTGAGATGGTTCTGGTCTCTTCCCTATCAGCTGGGACTGGCCCAGCTTGGGAATGCTTGAGATGGTGGCGGGAGATTGGACATAATGTCAATTCCCTTGGCATGAATATTTTGCATGTATACCGAGAAGCTAACCATGTCGCGGATGCTTTGGCTTCCCAAGCTTGTATTCACCGTGTCAACACAATTTTTTTATCCAATACTGAGCTTCCTAGGCCTTGTCGTGGCTTCCTGGAGGTTGATAGATTAGGCTTAGCCTCTTTCTGGCAGCATTAGTATTCCTCCTTTGGCCTTCAGTGTGTCTGTACCTCAGGGGTATGCCCCGGTGATTCTGTACTCATTCTATTGGAATAAAATATTTCATGGGTTATAGAGATTGCCTGGAGGAGTGATCCCACTTCCCCCCCGGGGGGTAGTGCACTCGACCGGTGCAATTTCTATCGCCCCTTTTATTAAAAAAAAAAAAAGAGATAGACCTCGCAAAAATTAAAGCAATTCAGGAGCTACCTCCACCAAGGAATATCTCTAAGCTAAGATCACTACAAGGCCGCCTGGCTTACATCCGGCGGTTCATCTCCAATTTGTCAGGGCGATGCCAGCCTTTCCACAAGTTGATGATGAAAGATGTCCCCTTTTATTGGGATGAAGATTGCCAGACAGCCTTCAACAAGCTGAAAGACTATCTGAAGACTCCTCCAGTGCTGGGCGCACCGGTGAAAGGACGACCATTAATACTGTATATAGCAGCTACACATAACTCTCTGGGGGCAATGCTGGCCCAGAATAATGAAGAAGGGAAAGAGCAAGCCCTCTATTACCTCAGTCGGAGACTGGTCAGAACTGAAGAGAAATACACTTACATTGAGAAGATCTGTCTAGCACTGGTCTTCGCAGTCAAGAAACTCCAACACTATATGTTGTGAAATCAGCCTGGTATCCAAAGAGGATCCCCTAAAATATATTATGTCCCAGCCAGCACTCAAAGGTCGCCTGGGCAAATGGGCGGTAATCCTTATGGAGTTTGACATCTCCTATGTACCGCGCAAGGCCGTCAAGGGTCAAGCTATTGCAGACTTCTTCGCGGAGCACCCAGTACCCGGGGACTGCCCGTTGGAACCAGAGCTTCCTGAAGATGAAACCTTGGAAATCGTTCAGGTGCAGCCCTCCTTATGGCAGCTATATTTTGATGGCGCTTCCAGAATTGACACCTCTGCCACTGGATCGGCCAGAGTCAGGGCAGGAGCAAGCATAGTCCTGAAATCCCCAGAAGGAGAAGTGGTGCACACATCCTGCTCCATAAACAAACATTGCACAAATAATGAAGCGGAATATGAAGCTCTAATAATCGGGTTACAAATTGCTCTATCCAAGGGAATTCAGATGCTGGAAGCATTCGGGGACTCCCTGCTAGTTATAAAATAACTGGAAGGAGAGTTTGATGTGCGAAAGTAAGAGCTTCTCCCCTATCACCAGCTGGCAACCCGCCTGATGTCAAGATTATACTTCATCAGCATTAAGCACATCAACCGAGGCCGAAATGCTCAGGCAGACGCCCTCGCTAAGGTGGCCAGTTCATTGGCGGTCCCGCCAGACACAAGCCTGAATATAACGGTGATCAATCGTCAGCAAGTCCCCAGTGTAACAGAAGTCTTAGCCGACGAACAAGAAATCGAGGTGTTAGTCGTCGAAAGGGTTCAGCAGCCCGATTGGTGAGAACATCTCCTGCGGTGGTTCCAACACCAGCAGCTTCCAAAAGAAAAAGAACAAAGAATGAAGCTCCTGAGGGTCAAGGACTCTTACGAGATGAGAAGCGGAACCATGTTCCGAATAATGGCAGATGCCCGAAGGAAAGTCCTACTTCGTTGCTTGTCTTCAACAGAGGCGGGACAGGTGATGCAAGAGGTCCATGCGGGATCAGCTGGAGCACACCAGGTTGGCCCAAAGATGAAAATTGAGATAAAGAGATTGGGCTACTATTGGCCCACTATATTTGATGATTGCTGCAAGTTTGCCAAAGCTTGTCAGAAGTGTCAAGAACACGCTAACGTGGCAAGGAGACCTCCAGTGCCATTACATCTGACCCTACCAAGCTGGCCATTTGCTCAGTGGGGCACGGACATGGTAGGACCGCTACCAGCATCTTCCTCAGGGTGTAAATATATCTTAGCAGCTACAGATTACTTCTCCAGATGGGCAGAGGCGGTAGCACTAAGAGATGTAACGGGGGAACTAGTTGCAAGATTCTTCCGGCAGAACGTAATATTCCGGTTCGGGATCCCCAGCCAAATCATATCTGATAATGGTATACATTTTAGGAACCAGAAGGTTTATCAGTTAGCCGACAAGTACAAAAGTGACTGGAGGACATCGTCCCCCTACAACCCTCAAGCCAATGGACTTGCAGAAGTCTTCAACAAGACACTATGCACATTGCTGGCGAAGACTGTCAAGTCTAATAAAAAAGATTGGGAAGAAAGGATGTACGAAGCACTCTGGGCCTATCGTACTGTCTACAAAACCCCAACCGGCTGTTCACCTTTCTCCCTCGTCTATGGGTCAGAGACTGTGGTGCCGATTGAACTGGAAGTTCCTTCGCTACGAGTCGCCATCCAGCATGGACTAGTCAGCGGTGAACAAACCAATGCAGAGAGAAGATTAGAAGAGCTCGCTGAGCTCGAAGGAAAACGCCTCCGGGCACAGCAAAACATTCAACTCTACCAAGCTCGCATGGCCCGTGCTTTTGACAAGCTGGTCAAGGGTCGAGAATTCAAGAAAGGAGACCGGGTGATGGTCAAAAGAAGAGAAGTGATGGCCTCCAACCCCAAAGGGAAGTTGGTCGAAAACTGGGTCGGATCATATATCATCCGCCGAGTATATGAAGGGGGTGCCTACGTCCTGGTAGACAACAAAGGAGTCATCCAGTTCTCTCCCCTCAACGGAAAGCATATAAAGCTGTATCATGCGGCGCAACCGACATTCCCCGAGTGATCAGTCGGAATACCCCTATCTTGGTCTAGTGGCATTCCGCCCTGATCAAGCTACCTCTCCTTGGTCTAGTGGCACTCCGCCCTAGCCGAGCTACCCTTATCTTGGTCTAGTGGCATTCCGCCCTGATCAGGCTACCTTTGTTTGGTCTAGTGGCATTCCGCTCTGATCGAACTACCCGTACCTTGGCCAGTGGCACTCCGCCCTAGCCGAGCTACCCTTATCTTGGTCTAGTGGCATTCCGCCCTGATCAGGCTACCTTTCTTTAGTCTAGTGGCATTCTGCCCTGATCGAACTACCTTTCCTTGGTCCAGTGGTACTCCGCCCTAGCCGAGCTACCCCTATCTTCGTCTAGTGGCATTTCGCCCTGATCAAGCTACCTCTCCTTGGTCCAGTGGCACTCCGCCCTGATCAGGCTACCTTTCTTTGGTCTAGTAGCATTCCGCCCTGATCGAACTACCTTTCCTTGGTCCAGTGGCACTCCGCCCTAGCCGAGCTACCCCTGTAAGACCCCGAATTATTTTATTAGATTTAATATATTTATTTAGCTCTTGTTAATTAAGAATTTGCATTTTTATGGATTTAATAATTGAATTTCGGATTTATTAATATTTAATTCCTTAGAAATAGAATAGTGATATTTTCGACCACCTTATAAAAATCCAGAAAAATAGTAAACAGGTTAAGGTCGATGTAGATTGCAATTTTGTCTTCTGGCTTTAGGTCATTAAAAATCCGTGGTGAGATCTATTTAGAGATTAAGCCCTTAATTACACACTTTTTGACCCAAACCTAACCTTGGATTAAAACACGAAATTAGGGCTTGATACTCGACCAAATGAGCTCAAACCAGAGCCAAACGAACGGTGAGGATCTGAGGATCAAAAGCCCCCAATAAATTTAGCGAAACCCTAACCCTAGGCGGCGCTCTCGGCCGAGTTTGCTCAAGTCAACAATCACGGCGCCGTTTCTAACACGTCTCTTCCACGGCCGAATACTCCCAGCACAGAACTCTCCAGAAGGCCTATGAGCTATACATAGAAAGATCTACGAGTCCTCTTTCTTCTGGTTGCTGTGGTGTCGGCAGAGGATCCAGATCTGGGGAGAATTCCGGCGATCTTTGTAGGTGTGTCGGCAGGCCGTCGACTTCCATCTTCCTCCCTTGTTTCTTCAATTAAGGTAGGCATTCTTAACCAAAACTCGATCATGAGTATAGGAAATTGATCCTCTCGACGAGATCTATCCATTGGGACTGAAAGCCCCAATTTTTATCAGGTGTGTAGAGAGCAGTCGAGGCTTTTCTGAAGGGTATTCTAGTTCGTTCTTCATATCTAGCACGTTTTTCAATCTCCGATTGAGGTAAGTGTAACAGACCAAACTTAAATTAACTTATATGATATGATAAGCATGATGTTAGCTTTCATTTAATGTAGAAAGCCCTAAGTTTCATGAAGCATGTGTAGAGAATTTCTGTTTATAGTAACAGCATGTTTTAGACCTAGTTGATGTGTTCATCCGAAGTGATTTATGATTTCAAAGTATTGATTTTGATCCACATGAACCATATCTTATATGGTTGGATTCACCATCGAAGTAGCTTTCATTTGAGTCAAGAAGCCCCAAATTCCATTCTGTATGTAGAGAGAATTTAACGTTTTAGTCACAGCATGTCAGAATTAGGGTTTCTTGTGTTCTTGCATTAATAGATCTCGATTCCAGTAATTGATCATGAAATTGACCTTGCAGATAGGTAGAGTTTTGTATTAGCTTTCCATTGATACCAAAATCCCCTTATTTGGAGTCCAATTGCATTAGTTATGATCATTTTAGTGTAACCCTATCCAAACCCTAGTTCCCGGCGTTCACCGGACGCGGCAGGGATGACCGGAGACGACCCAGAGATGGGCGGTCTTACGATAGACCGTCCAACTCCAGCACACCTTTTGACCAATTTTGACCCTAGCATGCCCCTAGTTGAACGGTTTTTCAGAAACCACTCATCCCAGGATGAACGGTTCGTCAGGAACCACATATCTGGATGAAAGGTCCAGACTGGACCACATATACATAAACGGCCCTTCTCTGGCCGCACAACCCAGGGATGGGCGGCCCTCCCAGGACCGCCCAACCCCTTGGGCGGCCCAGATAGAGCCGCCCAACCCTTGGGCGGCCCAGGGAGAGCCGCCCAACTCCCTGAGGCCTGTTTGAAGCCCGTTCGCCCCCTGTTCAGCCCAGTAGATGTACGGCCCTTTAGCAACCGTTTATCTACCTAGTAATTGACTTAGTAATTATTATAATGCATCCATTTTAGTGTCATAATGACAATTTTTAATTAGAAACCCATGGACGGCCCCTGAGGAACCGTCCATCTCCCTGTGTCACAGAGTGACCCCTGTTCGGCCCCGGAATGCCCAGTAAGTTGTACGGTCCATATAGAACCGTTTATCCCCACAGAGAGTGACTTAATTTATGTTCTAATGCATTCATTTGCATGTCATTAAGGATAATTAGTGAAATAGAAACCCATTTAATAACTGTTTAAATATGCAACTAAATTTCTGATTATTGCTTGTCATTCGTGCCTATGCGACTTACGCGAACTCGTTATCATCTTAAATTGTTTTCTTGGCATCTTGGATTAATATATAACCTAATCTCTGTTAAATTAGCTTGGCATTAGGATTAATATGACTGTTAACTTGCTGTTTAGCTGCTGTACTATAGTAGAACAGCATGTTTAACTTCCCACTTCACGCGAAGCCGATTGGCCGATTAGCGTGCTAGTTTCGGTTCTATCCCCGGAAACTCTATCTGGCGGTCTTACCGTCATCTCAGAACATCATTATAATCATGATTAGAATCTGTTTAACACCAGCATACCCTGTTTTTGAGCTTAAACCACTGGTTTAAGTCTTGGATCAAATCGGACGACGAGAGGCATGCGCGGTTATCATGTGACCGCATAACCTCTTCGGCGGCCCGTTCGTGACCGCATATCTTTATACGGCCCAGTATGGACCGTATATCTTGTTCTTGGGCCTTAATGTCTTCTGGACATGAGCGGCCCATATTGCACCGTTCTTACCTTAGGGCGGCCTACTGTCAGCTGTTCTTTTCTTGACTTCACGGGCTGAGTTTCAGTCCAGTTCCTGTACGTACGGTTCTGTATGAACCGTATATATCCATGGAGCGGCTCTGTTACGACCGCACATCTCTTGGAGATGAGTTTCACCGTGTTTGTACTCTTGAATCCAAGGACAAGGTTAGTCCTTTAAATCTGAACTTATGACAGAAATTCCTCTGATTAATTGGCCATTAAAATTGATTGAATGTCTGGACGGATGGGACGTTGGGCCCAGTAAATCAATGCCATCGCATCATAAGGGCCCGGTCTGGTCCTGGGGAGAGCGCCCGAAAGTTAGTGAGCCCATGGGATGTTAATGACAAGGTGGGGCATTGCACCGAAGTACTTGCCTGAGTGTTGGCGTCTATGACAAAAGTATCTTGTTACTTGTTACTTGATCATACTTGGTTAATGTTTAAATTACTTGCTTGTTGGCCAATTCCTTATTACTATATCATTGTTATATCTCTTGTTATATCTCCTGTTGTAAATTCTTGTATTTGTTATCCTTGATAATCATTATCAATTGTATATTTCTTGACCTTGCAAGATCTCGTTATTACCGTTGTTTATTGCATTATCGTTTGTAGCATGATATTTTGAAAAATATAATTAAACTGTTAATCACTTATACATGTCTGTTATTTCCTACTGAGCGTCAGCTCACACCCCGTTGTTTCCCCCTTTCCAGGCTTCTCAGGTGACGCGCTTACCGACGGGGAAGGGCAGGAGTGATGTCTTGAGTGTATCAGTTCTAGTGTGTTAGCGGTGTGCTTATTGTTAGTTGTGTTTGGAGATCATTTAGTTTCAGTTTGTTGTTGAATCTTAGTGGTTGTTATTCCATGTTGTATTAAGTTGCCTTTGAGATTACTGTATCAGTTTGGTTATTAATGATCATTTAGTATTTCCTTTCCATAGCACTTGTGTATTTAAATTAGTTCTCTCTCTTTCCTGCTTGCCTCTGACTGTACGTCCCGATATTTCTGCCTTGTTCGGGGCGTGACAGTTTAGTTGGTATCAGAGCCTAGGTTTCACATTCCTAGGTTTTCTTAAGTTCTTAAGTTCTAGGTTTCCTAAGTTCTTGCATGGCATCCCAATAACCCGGTATATCAAAAGATGTTGTCCGAACGTTAGGCTACGCCTATCGGAAGGTCGCATACTTGCGCGAGTGGTCTTCGGACCGGTTATCTCCGCCAGGTACCGAGTTTTGGTCGTGTCTAGGTGCATTAGACCCCTAATCTTGTTAAAGTCTAGGACCTGACCTGGTGAGAATGGGTAGAAACTTGGGTTAAGTTCGTTTCTTAATCGTGTAATTATCTATCTTGATTAAACCTAAGTAATATATTTCTCGTGTAGATGGCAGCTGATCGCGCCGAATGGAGGAACCTGCAGCGCACGGTTCAAGGTTTTACCCAGGCCCTTCAGCAAGTGGCTCAGGCAGGAGCGGCACCACATGGCACCGGTGATCTATACCGGAACTTTTGCGGGATGAATCCGCCTCGATTCGCGGGTTCGACCGACCCCGACCAAGCCAAGCACTGGCTAGACGAGATGGGGAGGATATTTGAAGTTATGCAATGCACCAACCAGGAGCGTGTCCTTCTCTCAACATTTCAATTGGAGCGTGATGCACGTACTTGGTGGGATTCTATCAAGGCGACTCTCGGTGATCATCAGGTTACGTGGGAAGAGTTCGAGGAATTTTTCAACGGCAAGTATTTTTCTGACCGAGTGCAAGAGAAGAAAGCGGCAGAGTTCGCGGCTTTGAAGCAACGAGGTTTGTCTGTGGCGGAGTATGAGGCTCAATTTGCACGGCTTTCTCGATATGCTATACACCTTATTTCCACCGAGAAAATGAAGGCGAAGCGTTTTCTCAACGGACTGAAGCTGCATTATATCAACCAACTGGCACCAATGGAGATTTCCACTTATTCCGAGATGGTGAGAAAGGCTCAAGTTTTGGAAGATACCCTCGAAATGACGGAGAGAATCCGTGGAAGCGGTGCGAAGAAGGAGCAACCTACGGGTTCCGGGAGTGTCAAACCCGGGTATACCAAGAAGAGGCCTGTTAGTGGACCTAGTTCATGGAGCGGGTCCGGATCGTGGAAAGGCAAGATGCCGAAGTATGAAGATAAGAAGCCTGGCCCTATTGTTCCGTTTAAGGGCGTATGCAGGTATTGTGATCGTCCAGGTCACAAGGTGGAGGAATGCTGGCGCAAGCTGGGCGCCTGTTTGCGATGTGGAAGCAAAGAGCACCGTATCCCCAACTGTCCTTTGATAGCGGAGCAAGCAACACCGGAAAAACCGCAAGTCTTCAAGAAACCGCAAGGGAAGCTCCAAGCTCTGTATGCAGAAGAAGCGGAAACAGCCGAAGATGGTGGACTCGTCGAAGGTACTCTTATTATACTCTACAAGCCAGCATTTGTTCTTTTTGATACTGGTGCAACACATTCCTTTATTTCTCGGAGTTTTGCTAAGTCATTAGCTATGGAACCGGTTATGATGGATACTCCGTTAGAGATTTCAACCCCTATTGGTACTAGAACAGCAATCCAGCATTTCTATCCTTCTAGTAAGGTTTTGATTGGTGAGCAGAACTTTCCAGCTGATTTAATTTGCATGGATATGAAGGATTATGATGTAATCCTAGGAGCAGATTGGTTGGCTCGACATGAGGTTGACGTTCACTGCGGTTCTAGCTCTGTGTCTTTTACTAGACACCCTGGACTTTCTTTTGTGGGAGTTAAGCACCATAACTCCGTACCGCTTATTTCGGCTCTTCGAGCTGATAAGCTGATGAGGCGAGGATGTGAGGCTTTTCTAGCCTTTATCTGCGCAACCCCTGAGCAGCAGATTGAGATCAAGGACATTCCTATTGTCCGAGATTTTTCTGATGTCTTTCCAGAGGAATTACCAGGACTTCCTCCTGAGCGGGAAGTTATCTTCTCTATTGACCTCTTTCCGGGCACATCTCCTATTTCCAAGGCTCCTTACCGTATGTCTCCTGCGGAACTGAGGGAGTTGAAGCAACAGTTGATGGAGTTACTCGAGAAGGGATTTATTCGTCCTAGTACGTCTCCGTGGGGAGCCCCTGTATTGTTTGTTCGGAAGAAAGATGGCTCGATGAGACTATGCATCGATTATCGGCAGTTAAACCAGTTGACTGTCAAGAACAAATATCCACTGCCAAGGATTGATGAGTTATTTGACCAGATAGCGGGAGCTCAATATTTCTCTAAGATCGATCTTCGATCTGGATATCACCAGTTGCGGATTAAGGAGGAGGATATCTTTAAATCGGCTTTTCGCAACAGGTATGGTCATTTCGAATTTGTCGTTATGCCTTTTGGTCTAACGAATGCTCCGGCAGCTTTCATGCAATTGATGAACAATGTATTTCGGCCCTATCTTGACCAATGGGTCGTGGTATTTATTGATGACATCTTGATCTATTCCAAGAGTGAAGTGGAGCATGCTGAACATCTGAGGATGGCATTGCAGTTATTGAGAGATCATCAACTTTATGCCAAGTTTAGTAAGTGTGAATTCTGGTTGCAAGAAGTGTCCTTTCTCGGACATATTATCACCAATGAAGGTATTTCTGTGGATCCTTCGAAGGTTGAGGCAGTGAAGAATTGGGAGCAGCCTACCAGTGTGACGGAAGTTAGAAGTTTTCTTGGCCTGGCAGGTTATTATCGAAGGTTTATCCAGGATTTCTCTAAGATTGCGGTACCTATGACAAGGTTAACCCGCAAGGAGAACAAGTTTGATTGGTCAGACGATTGCCAGCGAAGCTTTCAGACTCTAAAAGATTGTTTGACTACTGCACATATATTGGCTTTACCTTCTGGTGAAGGAGGATTTGTCGTTTATACTGATGCTTCAGGAATTGGCTTAGGCTGTGTACTTATGCAGCATGGGAAGGTGATTGCCTACTCTTCTAGGCAGTTGAAGAAGCACGAGGAGAATTATCATGTTCATGATTTGGAACTTGCAGCAGTCGTCTTTGCTTTGAAGATTTGGAGGCACTACCTGTATGGAGAATCTTTCACGGTATTTTCAGACCACAAGAGCTTGAAGTATTTATTCTCTCAGAAGGAACTCAATATGCGGCAGCGCAGATGGTTGGAGTATTTGAAGGACTTCGACTTTTCTATTGAATATCACCCCGGCAAAGGCAATGTTGTGGCAGACGCATTAAGCCGGAGGCCAGTAGCTAGATTGTCAAGTCTCATGTTGCAAGAATGGAAGTTACTGGAACAGTTATCTAGTCTGGATCTTAATATTGACAATGATCGGGTTTTGATTGCTCAGATTCAACTTAAACCTGAATTATTGATGGAGATCAAGTCCTTGCAAGATAATGATCCCGAGCTGGTACAGATCAAGGGAAGCTTGAGCAGCAGACCTGATTTCGGGTTGGCTGATGATGGTAGATTATTATTTAAAGGCAGAACTTGTGTACCTGATGAAGCTACAGTAAAGAACAAGATTCTTGAGGAAGCTCATAGATCCAGATACACCATTCATCCCGGAGGCACTAAGATGTACAGAGATTTGAAGCGATCCTTTTGGTGGATGAATATGAAGAGGGAAATCGCTGACTTCGTAAGTAAATGTTTGGTTTGCCAACAAGTTAAAGCTGAGCACTTCAGACCGGCAGGGAAATTGAAACCACTCGACATACCCCAATGGAAGTGGGAGAGTATTGGCATGGATTTCATTATGGGTTTGCCTAGAACTCGTGGTGGATTTGATGCAATTTGGGTGATTGTTGACCGATTGACAAAGTCAGCCCATTTCTTGTCCATTAAATCTAAATGGACAGTTGATGTTCTAGCAGCTTTGTATTTGAAGGAAGTGGTGAGGTTGCATGGTATTCCAGTGAATATAGTATCTGATCGAGACCCTAGATTCACTTCTCATTTCTGGAAGGGACTGCAAGAGTCTTTGGGTACTCGTCTGAATTTCAGCACGGCATTTCATCCGCAGACAGATGGACAGACAGAGAGAACCAATCAGATAGTGGAAGATATGCTGCGAGCATGTATGATTGACTTTGGTGGTACTTGGAATGAGCATTTGGCCCTGATTGAATTCGCCTACAATAACAGCTACCAGTCTAGTATCCAGATGGCTCCATTTGAAGCCTTGTATGGCAGAAGTTGTCGTTCCCCGTTGTGTTGGGACGAGGTAGGTGAGAAACAGTGGCTTGGACCGGATCTTGTCTCGGAATCTTCACATAACATCCGCATTATCCGGGACCGGTTACAAGTGGCTCAATCAAGACAGAAGAGCTATGCCGACAACAGGAGGAGAGTATTGGAATTTCAGGTTGGCGAGCATGTATTCTTAAAGGTCTCTCCGACGAGAGGGATCCGAAGATTTGGCATTCATGGCAAGCTGAGTCCGAGATACATTGGTCCATTCGAGATTCTAGATAGAGTGGGAGAGGTGGCATACAGGCTGGCCTTACCGCCTCAATTGTCTGGCGTGCACAACGTCTTCCATATTTCTATGTTACGGAAGTATGTGTACGACCCCACTCATGTTATACAGCATGTGGATTTCGAGCTGAAGGAGGATCTGACCTACGAGGAAAGACCGATAAAGGTTCTGGACCGGAAGCAACAGCAACTCCGGAATCGTTCAATACCGATGGTCAAGATTCAGTGGAGTCAGCGTGGGACCGAAGAAGCTACGTGGGAGTCTGAAGAGACTATGCGGAAGCGGTATCCCGACTTATTCTAGGTGAGCGATCTCTATCCCTACTCGCAGTGTTAGTGTAGTGAATTTGGAGGACCAAATTCCTTTAAGTAGGGGAGGGTGTAAGACCCCAAATTATTTTATTAGATTTAATATATTTATTTAGCTCTTGTTAATTAAGAATTTGCATTTTTATGGATTTAATAATTGAATTTCGGATTTATTAATATTTAATTCCTTAGAAATAGAATAGTGATATTTTCGACCACCTTATAAAAATCCAGAAAAATAGTAAACAGGTTAAGGTCCATGTAGATTGCAATTTTGTCTTCTGGCTTTAGGTCATTAAAAATCCGTGGTGAGATCTATTTAGAGATTAAGCCCTTAATTACACACTTTTTGACCCAAACCTAACCTTGGATTAAAACACGAAATTAGGGCTTGATACTCGACCAAATGAGCTCAAACCAGAGCCAAACGAACGGTGAGGATCTGAGGATCAAAAGCCCCCAATAAATTTAGCGAAACCCTAACCCTAGGCGGCGCTCTCGGCCGAGTTTGCTCAAGTCAACAATCACGGCGCCGTTTCTAACACGTCTCTTCCACGGCCGAATACTCCCAGCACAGAACTCTCCAGAAGGCCTATGAGCTATACATAGAAAGCTCTACGAGTCCTCTTTCTTTTGGTTGCTGTGGTGTCGACAGAGGATCCAGATCTGGGGAGAATTACGGCGATCTTTGTAGGTGTGTCGGCAGGCCGTCGACTTCCATCTTCCTCCCTTGTTTCTTCAATTAAGGTAGGCATTCTTAACCAAAACTCGATCATGAGTATAGGAAATTGATCCTCTCGACGAGATCTATCCATTGGGACTGAAAGCCCCAATTTTTATCAGGTGTGTAGAGAGCAGTCGAGGCTTTTCTGAAGGGTATTCTAGTTCATTCTTCATATCTAGCACGTTTTTCAATCTCCGATTGAGGTAGGTGTAACAGACCAAACTTAAATTAACTTATATGATATGATAATCATGATGTTAGCTTTCATTTAATGTAGAAAGCCCTAAGTTTCATGAAGCATGTGTAGAGAATTTCTGTTTATAGTAACAGCATGTTTTAGACCTAGTTGATGTGTTCATCCGAAGTGATTTATGATTTCGAAGTATTGATTTTGATCCACATGAACCATATCTTATATGGTTGGATTCACCATCGAAGTAGCTTTCATTTGAGCCAAGAAGCCCCAAATTCCATTCTGTATGTAGAGAGAATTTAACGTTTTAGTCACAGCATGTCAGAATTAGGGTTTCTTGTGTTCTTGCATTAATAGATCTCGATTCCAGTAATTGATCATGAAATTGACCTTGCAGATAGGTAGAGTTTTGTATTAGCTTTCCATTGATACCAAAATCCCCTTATTTGGAGTCCAATTACATTAGTTATGATCATTTTAGTGTAACCCTATCCAAACCCTAGTTCCCGGCGTTCACCGGACGCAGCAGGGATGACCGGAGATGACCCAGAGATGGGCGGTCTTACGATAGACCGTCCAACTCCAGCACACCTTTTGACCAATTTTGACCCTAGCATGCCCCTAGTTGAACGGTTTTTCAGAAACCACTCATCCCAGGATGAACGGTTCGTCAGGAACCACATATCTAGATGAAGGGTCCAGACTGGACCACATATACATAAACGGCCCTTCTCTGGCCGCACAACCCAGGGATGGGCGGCCCTCCCAGGACCGCCCAACCCCTTGGGCGGCCCAGACAGAGCTGCCCAACCCTTGGGCGGCCCAGGGAGAGCCGCCCAACTCCCTGAGGCCTGTTTGAAGCCCGTTCGCCCCCTGTTCAGCCCAGTAGATGTACGGCCCTTTAGCAACCGTTTATCTACCCAGTAATTGACTTAGTAATTATTATGATGCATCCATTTTAGTGTCATAATGACAATTTTTAATTAGAAACCCATGGACGGCCCCTGAGGAACCGTCCATCTCCCTGTGTCACAGAGTGACCCCTATTCGGCCCCGGAATGCCCAGTAAGTTGTACGGTCCATATAGAACCGTTTATCCCCACAGAGAGTGACTTAATTTATGTTCTAATGCATTCATTTGCATGTCATTAAGGATAATTAGTGAAATAGAAACCCATTTAATGACTGTTTAAATATGCAACTAAATTTTTGATTATTGCTTGTCATTCGTGCCTATGCGACTTACGCGAACTCGTTATCATCTTAAATTGTTTTCTTGGCATCTTGGATTAATATATAACCTAATCTCTGTTAAATTAGCTTGGCATTAGGATTAATATGACTGTTAACTTGCTGTTTAGCTGCTGTACTACAGTAGAACAGCATGTTTAACTTCCCACTTCACGCGAAGCCGATTGGCCGATTAGCGTGTTAGTTTCGGTTCTACCCCCGGAAACTCTATCTGGCGGTCTTACCGTCATCTCTGAACATCATTATAATCATGATTAGAATCTGTTTAACACCAGCATACCCTGTTTTTGAGCTTAAACCACTGGTTTAAGACTTGGATCAAATCGGACGACGAGAGGCATGCGCGGTTATCATGTGACCGCATAACCTCTTAGGCGGCCCGTTCGTGACCGCATATCTTTATACGGCCCAGTATGGACCGTATATCTTGTTCTTGGGCCTTAATGTCTTCTGGACATGAGCGGCCCATATTGCATCGTTCTTACCTTAGGGCGGCCTACTGTCAGCCGTTCTTTTCTTGACTTCACGGGCTGAGTTTCAGTCCAGTTCCTGTACGTACGGTTCTGTATGAACCGTATATATCCATGGAGCGGCTCTGTTACGACCGCACATCTCTTGGAGATGAGTTTCACCATGTTTGTACTCTTGAATCCAAGGACAAGGTTAGTCCTTTAAATCTGAACTTATGACAGAAATTCCTCTGATTAATTGGCCATTAAAATTGATTGAATGTCTGGACGGATGGGACGTTGGGCCCAGTAAATCAATGCCATCGCATCATAAGGGCCCGGTCTGGTCCTGGGGAGAGCGCTCGAAAGTTAGTGAGCCCATGGGATATTAATGACAAGGTGGGGCATTGCACCGAAGTACTTGCCTGAGTGTTGGCGTCTATGACAAAAGTATCTTGTTACTTGTTACTTGATCATACTTGGTTAATGTTTAAATTACTTGCTTGTTGGCCAATTCCTTATTACTATATCATTGTTATATCTCTTGTTATATCTCCTGTTGTAAATTCTTGTATTTGTTATCCTTGATAATCATTATCAATTGTATATTTCTTGACCTTGCAAGATCTCGTTATTACCGTTGTTTATTGCATTATCGTTTGTAGCATGATATTTTGAAAAATATAATTAAATTGTTAATCACTTATACATGTCTGTTATTTCCTACTGAGCGTCAGCTCACACCCCGTTGTTTCCCCCTTTCCAGGCTTCTCAGGTGACGCGCTTACCGACGGGGAAGGGCAGGAGTGATGTCTTGAGTGTATCAGTTCTAGTGTGTTAGCGGTGTGCTTATTGTTAGTTGTGTTTGGAGATCATTTAGTTTCAGTTTGTTGTTGAGTCTTAGTGGTTGTTATTCCATGTTGTATTAAGTTGCCTTTGAGATTACTGTATCAATTTGGTTATTAATGATCATTTAGTATTTCCTTTCCATAGCACTTGTGTATTTAAATTAGTTCTCTCTCTTTCCTGCTTGCCTCTGACTGTACGTCCCGATATTTCCGCCTTGTTCGGGGCGTGACAACCCCTATCTTGGTCTAGTGGCATTCCGCCCTGATCAAGCTACCTCTCCTTGGTCCAGTGGCATTCCGCCCCGACTGAGCTACCCCTATCTTAGTCTAGTGGCATTCCACCCTGATCAAGCTACCTCTCCTTGTTCCAGTGACATTCCGCCCCGATCAAGCTACCTCTCCTTGGTCCAATGGCACCCCGCCCTGATCAAGCTACCCTTATCTTGGTTTAGTGGCATTCCGCCCTAGCCGAGCTACCCTTATCTTGGTCTAGTGGCATTCCGCCCTAGCCAAGCTACACTTATCTTGGTATAGTGGTATTCCGCCCCGATCGAGCTACCCTTATCTTGGTCTAGTGGCACTCCGCCCCGATCGAGTTACCCTTATCTTGGTCTAGTGGCATTCCGCCCTGATCAAGCTACCTCTCCTTGGTCCGGTGGCATTCCGCCCCGATCGAGCTACCCTTATCTTGGTCTAGTGGCATTCCGCCCTGATTGAGCTACCTTTCCTTGGTCTAGTGGCACTCCGCCATGGCCGAGCTCTCAAAAGAATACACCATATGGCCGTTGCGGGCCTTACGTCCGAATCGACAAAAGATCATTCCTTTGTGTTAGCATTCAACCCTTGCTGATGAATATACCGCTCTGTTCGGCACAAGGCCCGGTGCTCCGGTCAACAGCCGTCTACTGTCAACCACAGGTCGGATATCACGCTTCGACCTGCCACCCTTCATAGAAATAAAGAAGAAAAGAAAATAAAAATAGGGTTAAAAATAGAGATACCCCGCCAGACTTGCTCCTATATTAGGACAAGTGCAAAAAATGGCTATAACCCAGCTGTGGTGAAAACCCGAAAGGGCGCTACAGGCAAAATCGGGTACCCCGCCACGTGAAAACCCGAGAGGGCGCGTGGGCAAAAGCAAGAGGGGGCTGGCTTCGGCGAAAACCGAAAGGGCGCTTAAGTCAGTAAAGTGGTAATTTCCAAGTTCCTCTTTTGTTCTCCATCCGATGAAACTCCACAAGGGACAATCATCAAAAATCCCACCAGAAATCATTTAACAAACCCATGTTCGACCCTCGTCATCATCGGCGAGATCGGTCGATCTCTACCCCTAACTTGGATCTTCCGTCCTTGTTAATAATCCTACCCTTGCTTCGGCATGTCACCCATGCTGATGAACAAACTCATGTTCGACCCTCGTCATCATCGGCGAGATCGGTCGATCTCTACCCCTAACTTGGATCTTCCGTCCTTGTTAATAATCCTACCCTTGCTTCGGCATGTCACCCATGCTGATTAACAAACCCATGTTCGACCCTCGTCATCATCGGCGAGATCGGTCGATCTCTACCCCTAACTTGGATCTTCCGTCCTTGTTAATAATCCTACATTTACTTCGGCATATAACCTATGCTGATGAATAAACCTGTGTTCGACCCTCGTCATCATCGGCGAGATCGGTCGATCTCTACCCCTTAACTTGGACCTTCCGTCCCTGTTAGTAAACCTACCTTTGTTTCGGCATATAACCTATGCTGATTAATAAACCCGTGTTCGACCCTCGTCATCTTCGGCGAGATAGGTCAACCTCTACCCCTAACTCGGCTCTTACATCCTTGTTAATAAACCATATCCTTTGCTTCGGCATTTAACCAGTGTCGACGAATTAAACCCGGGACCAATCCTTGTCAACATCGACAAGACCGGTCAGCATTCTAGCAGTCCAGTTCTTCTGTACTTCAAATTCAAAATCAAAAAAAAGAAAGAAAAGAAAAATAGGGTTAAAAATAGAGATATCCCGCCAGACTTGCTCCTATATCAGGACAAGTATAAAAAAAGGCTATAACCCAGCTGTGGCGAAAACCTGAAAGGGCGCTACAGGCAAAATCGGGTACCCCGCCACGTGAAAACCCGAGAGGGCGTGTGGGCAAAAGCAAGAGGGGGCTGGCTTTGGTGAAAACCCGAAAAGGCGCTTAGGTCAGTAATGTGAATATAAAAAAGAAAAATTATAAATCAATGATGAATAGTGATGATCCATCCTCCGTCCTGAAGACCCTTCACAGCGTCGAGGCAGAGCCTTCATCCGATATCCCACCTACATGCATCTATTGTCTACCCTTTTCGACCATTGTCACCATCGACAAGATCGGTCGCTACCCTTTTCGGGTTTTGTCATCATCGGCAAGACCATCTACCTTTTTCGACCCTTGTCACCATCGGCAAGATCGGTCGCTACCCTTTTCGATTTTTGTCATCATCGGCAAGACCGTCTACCCTTTTCGACCCTTGTCATCATCGGCAAGATCGGTCGCTACCCTATCCGGTTCTTATCACCATCGGCAAGACAGTCTGCCCTTTTTAGACCCTTGTCATCATCGGCAAGATCGGTCGCTCCCCTATCCGGTTCTTGTCACCATCGGCAAGACCGTCTACCCTTTTTCGACCCTTGTCACCATCGGCAAGATCGGTCGCTACCCCTATCCAGTTCTTGTCACCATCGATAAGACCGTTGATAACGCGAAAGTTCGTCGTTTAAAACACGCGTATAACAATCTTAAAACCGAACTCGCACAAAATGATCAAAAGAGAACGTAGTACTATGGCAAGCACGGGTCAAATCCACAGGAAAGAAGATATTTTTAGAATTAAAAACCTTAGAGTCCTTTGAAAAACACTTGTGATTTGGATTTGCTTAAAGAAAATAGTGAAATGATGAACAAACCAAACACTTAATTGAACACACCATGACTATGCGCTTATGCTATAGAAAATAATTGCATGAAGTGGAAAGAAGATATAGAAGAAAGAGATAGAGAGGGAAGAAGAGCAAGAACTAGATCAAGAGAACAACTCCTTTCATTAACTTAAAAGAAAGAGTACATGAAATGTGAAATAAGTTTATACTAATGACACAATGAGATTACAATGATGTGAAATATCATAAAAGTAATAACACAAGAAAAGCATGGAGTTTGGAGTTTGGAGATGGTAGTAGCAATGGTGATGATAGCGCCGTCCTCTCTTGGCCTTGGATCACGAACAACCTTGTGGAAGATGTCGTCTACGCCGGGAGGAAGTCGCCTTCGTCGTTGCAGCAGTCTTTGGAGGGTGAATAACTTTGAACCCAAGAGGAATTAGGGGATGCCCAAGAAGAAGAAGTTGAAGAGGGGGAAGAGAGGAAAAACTTAAATGAAGAAATCAGAGAGAAAATAAGAGAAGAAGGGCTTCAAAATGGAGACATAACCGAAGCTAGCACCTCGGATGAACAGTAAAAACACAGGACAACACCTTGAAAAAGAGATTATAACTTAAAAACAGTAGAGAATTAGAAGATGGTGTAGAAGAAGATGTTGTAGAACATTTAAAAACAAAGGACTTTCATGAAGACAGTAAGAGGAGAAAATGATGAGAAGGGGGATAAATATGGGAAAGAACAGAGAGAAACATGGGTTTGCAGATGAACAGGACAGCACAGTGAAAAATATGAAATAGCTTAAAAACTAGAAAGAACTAGAAGATGCTCCAGAAGAAGAAGTTGTAGAGAACTTAAAAAAAAAGAACTTTCATGAAGAGTGCATGAACTGAAAACGAACTTACAAGGGAGAACTCGGAGGCCTAAGGTTGGGAGAGAAATTGCCAAAAGAAGAACCCCCTTCTCCTTCTTGTCATGGGCTATTTATAGGAAAAGTTGGGTAGATGGAGGGTGGAGATTGTATCAAAGGAGATGGATGGATAGGATTTAAGTAGAATATGATGTATGGGGAAGAGAAAAAGTAGGTGAGTACACCCTCCTTGGGCTTTGGACAACCCCCTTCCCAAGACTCATCATTCCTCTCCTTTATTTCAAACTTTGAATTCAATTCTCCCTCCAACCGAAATATGTGTTTCTTTTACTCAATTTCAAACTTTAGAATTTATTTTCCCTCCAATCAAAATATGTACTTTTGACTTGGTCAACATGGTGGTGACAGTTTTGCCCCCGGCTTCTTTTGTAATTGCCTTCGGTGTCCTACACACACATAATTGCACTTTAGTCCATAAAAATTACCATAATGTGCACATAAATCTTTAATGCTCATGATTATGCAATGGAGAATTAATGCTCATGGCCCTCAACTTTAATTTATTATTAAATAAGATAATCGAATTAATCAATTTACGTGAAAGCTCCAATTTAAATGCGGTGTTGAGGTTAACTATGAAATATGCATAATTGCCTAATTATATGCACATAAAATGGTGTATATGCAATGAATTGTCATAAGAAATGGACACTTATCACACCCCTCAACTTACTCATTGCTAGTCCCTTAGCAATGTAAATAATTAGAAAATTAGGACTAGCAAACACTCATGTGTCACAGTTCATGGCAAGAACATTATACGTAATGATTTAGACTTTGGAGTATTACAAGTTCAAGTAGAATATATTTGGTACAAATTTCATCAGTCCATGTGTTTAGACCTTTCCTCAGGATACACTCAAAATTAAATATCTCTTTGTGTATGAGTGATATAACTTGACTAATGACTACCAAACAGTCTAGATGAATGAGTCTTCTACCTTTCACTTAAAGATGATTTTTAATTCTGCCCACATCTTGAATTAAGCTTCTCGAATTACAGGTAGCTTCACTCTGCCTGTTTATTCTCTTTTTTTTTTGACACACGGTGCTGCACATCCCTTTGCCGTTTGACGCGAACCTCAACTCTTACCTTAGGAGAAGCAGGCCCGGTTACTAAGTTCAGGGGCATTTTCCATGTATTTTTTTTTTTGGCAGGTAGCTTTTTCCTCATGATTACTTTCACCGAATGGGCACAATATCCATCATCACTTAAGTGTCCAGCAAAATTCTCATCATCCTAATGTTTGTCATCCACCAATCTTGTTATTGTGCAATTGTGTGCAAGTTCAATAGAATTTTCAAGTGTATTCTGAGGAAAAGGCTAAAGACATAACCAATTAATTCATCCCTTTAACTTGCAACTTTCACGAGTAAGACTCTAAGTCCAATCATTTTAAGAAAAGTTTCTCATCATGAAATATGAACATGAAACACTTGTTAGAGATGTGATGAAATGTTACAATTATTTTGAGAAAATTAGAGCTCAAGCTACCCCCCAACTTAGGTGACATTGTCCCTAATGACATGAATAAGATATAAAGCCATAAAAAGTAGAGGGAAGGATAGATACGACCTGAGAGAGAGATGCTGTTGTCAAAGAAATATTGCTCCATGCTCCGTAAACAAAAGAAGAAAATCAATCACAATTTTTTTTTTGAAAAGAGACAGGATAATTAGGTTGCCTCCCAAGAAGCGCTAAGTTTAACGTCTTCAGTCAGACGCAATGTAGCTCACAATGGGTCACTCAGCCTGAGAGAGTCCTCCTACAGCATTGGAAGATTTTCAATGTAAGGTTTCAAACGTTGACCATTGACAGTGAAAGTTTGACCAGTTTTAGGATCAAGAATTGTTATTGCACCATGGTCAAATATTTTAACTACCATATATGGTCCATCCCATCGGGATTTTAATTTGCCAGGGAATAATCGCAGTCTAGAGTTAAAAAGCCAGACCTTTTGGTTGATTTGAAAAGTTTTTCGTGAAATGTGTTTGTCATGGAATGCTTTAGTCTGGGCTTTATAAATCCTAGAGTTCTCATAGGCCTCATTGCAAAGTTCCTCTAACTCATTCAGTTGAAGGGCTCTATGAGAACTAGCCTGTGCTGAATCAAGATTGAATTGCTTGATTGCCCAATAGGCCCTATGTTCCAATTCGACTGGTAAATGACATGACTTTCCAAAAATGAGCCTATAAGGGGACATGCCAATGGGAGTTTTGTAGGCGGTCCGATAGGCCCATAAAGCATCATCTAATCTTTCTGACCAATCTTTCCTATCAGGCCTAACAGACTTTTGTAAAATGTTCTTGATCTCCCTATTAGAAATCTCCACCTGGCCACTAGTCTGGGGATGGTAGGGGGTAGCAATCTTATGTGTTATCCCATACTTCCTAAGTAAAGTCCGGAATTAAGAATGGATGAAATGTGAACCCCCATCACTAATGATAGCCCTAGGACACCCAAACCGAGAGAAAATGTTCTTACGAACAAATTTCATGACAATTTTATGATCATTAGTCCTTGTGGCTATAGCTTCTATCCATTTAGACACGTAATCCACGGCCACCAAAATGTACTCATAACCAAAAGATGGTGGAAACGGTCCCATGAAGTCAATTCCCCATACATCGAAAATTTCTACAACCAGGATAGGGTTTAAAGGCATCATGTCCCTGCGTGACATGTTTCCCATAGCCTGACAGCACTCACAAGATTTACAAAATTCGAATGCATCTTTGAATACTGTGAGCCAGTAGAACCCACTCTGCAAAATCTTGGCTGTCATTTTCTTACCTGAAAAATGCCCCCCACAAGTTAAGGTGTGGCAAAATGTCAGAATGTTTTGTTGCTCACCTTCAGGGACACACCTCCGAATGATTTGGTCTGGTCCTAAATGGAATAGCTCAGGGTCTTCCTAAAAGAAGTACTTGAGCTTAGCAAAGAAGCGATCTTTTTCTTGTTTGGACCAACCTTCAGGAATTTTTCCCACGACTAAGTAATTGCCAATGTGTGCATACCATGGGGGTGAAATGTGACATACACTAAGGAGGTTCTCATCTGGAAATGAGTCCTGTAAGGGTGTGGTGTCTGATGTTATAATTCGGGACAAGTGATCTGCAACAACATTTTCACTTCTTTTTTTATCCCGAATTTCTAAATCGAACTCCTGTAGTAAAAGGATCCCTCTAATCAACCTTGGTTTGGCATCTTTTTTAGACAGTAGGTGCCTAAGGGCTGAGTGGTCAGAAAACACAATGACTTTGGCCCCTAGCAAATAGGATCAAAACTTTTCAAGAGCAAAGACAACGGCAAGTAACTCCTTTTCTGTTGTGGTGTACCTAAGTTGGGCATCAGCGAGTGTGCGGCTCGCATAGTAAATCACCACAGGCTTTTTGTCTACCCTTTGTCCCAAAACAGCACCTAAAGCATAATTTGAGGCATCACACATAATTTCAAAAGGTAATGACCAATTGGGAGTTTGCAATATTGGGGCATCGGTCAACGCCATTTTCAACGATTCAAAAGCCTCAAGACATGATAGGTCAAGATGGAATGGGACTTCTTTAGCCAACAGATTAGTGAGAGGTCTAGAAACTTTGGAGAAGTCTTGGATGAACTGGCGATAGAAGCCAGCATGACCCAGGAATGATCGGATTTGTTTTACTGAGGTGGGTGGTGGCAGTTTGGAAATGAGCTCAACCTTGGCTTTATCTACCTCAATTCCTCTTGCCGACACTATATGTCCCAGAACAATGCCTTCTTTAACCATGAAATGGCTCTTTTCCCAACTGAGGATAAGATTAGTGTCAATGCATCTCTTCATTACTTTGGCTAAGTGATCAAGGCAGGAATCAAATGTGTCCCCAAAAATGGAGAAATCATCCATGAAAACTTCTAAAAAGTTGCCCACCATGTCAGAAAAATTGCTAACATGCATCTTTGAAATGTTGCAGGCGCATTACATAATCCAAAGGGCATTCTCCGAAAAGCAAATGTTCCATAGGGACATGTAAATGTGGTTTTTTCTTGATCTTCTGGGTAGATAGCCACTTGATTGTACCCAGAATACCCATCTAGAAAATAGAAGTATTTTTGCCCTGCTAATTTTTCCAAAATTTGGTCAATGAATGGGAGGGGAAAATGGTCCTTCTTTGTCATGGAGTTGAGCTTCCTATAATCAATGCAGACCCTCCATCCCGTGGTCAACCTAGTAGGTATCAACTCTTCTTGATCATTGGCGATCACAGTCAGTCCTGATTTCTTTGGAACTATTTGGGTTGGACTTACCCACTCACTATCAGAAATTAGGTAGATGATACCGGCATCTAGCCACTTGACCACCTCATTTTTGACCACCTCCTTCATGTGTGGGTTTAATCTCCTCTACATGTCTCTGCTTGGTTTTGCATTCTCCTCCATATAAATGTGGTGTTGACAAATGGATGGACTAATCTCTTTAAGATCAGCGACAGACCAACCTATAGCCCCTTTATGAGATTTAAAGACCTCAACTAGTTTCTCCTCACGGTTAGGTTCAAGGTCGCTTGCTATGATGACTGGCAAGGTTTGGTCTGGACCTAGGAATGCATACTTAAGGGAGGCCGGCAATGGTTTTAATTCAACCTGAGGAGGAAATTGTAAAGATGACAGAGCTGGTTCAGATTTAAGCTGAGGCAAGGGTTCAACTGGGGGCCACGTCCTAAGTTGAGTTGACAGGATGTCAACTTCTTCTCTCATTCTGATCCTACTATCCCCTTCAATCTCCAGTAACTCCTCAATGGTGTCAATAACATAGCAATCTCCTTTTTGATCATGAAATTTGGATGCCTTAAAAATATTGATGCTAACTTTTTGGTCCCCAAAAGATATGTCCATAACTCCTGAAGCACAATCTATATTAGCTCTAGCCGTGGCTAAAAATGCTCTACCCAAAATGATAGGAGTATGTTTGATTTCTTGGGGAGAAACCATGTCCAAAATAAGAAAGTCGGCAGGGAAGTAACACTCATTCACTTTAACAATAACATCCTCAATAAGGCCCTTTGGAGTCTTGATTGATCTATCGGCGAGCTGGAGAATAATGGGTGTAGGCTTGAGCTCACCGATGTCAAACTACTCATAGATGGAGGTGGGAAGTAAATTCACACTGGCTCCTAAATCAAGGAGAGCCTTATCAAAGGTCACACCCCCAATGTTGTAAGAGATAAGGGGCGCTCCAGGGTCCTTTAACTTCCTTGGAAGTTGGTTGAGGACTACGGCACTAACGTTCTCAGGAAGCCGAACCTTTTCCGGGGTCACTCGTGGCTCCCGCCTAGGAGTGCACATTTCCTTCAAGAATCTAGCATAGGCTGGGACATGTTTAATGGCATCGAGGAGAGGGATGTTGATGTGTACTTGTTTGAAGAGCTCCATCATCTCCTCATTGTGGGCCGGTTGTTTCTTCTTGGGCTTTAAGGTATTGGGAAATGGCACTGTAGGTTGGTAAGTGCTAGGCCCTTCATCTAGTTTTCGCTTTCCCTTGACATCCTTTTCCTGGTTGGGTTCCTCTTCACTATCAGAAGATATTTCTGGGGCCTGAATCAATGAAATAGAAGTAGACTCCTGGGGATCTTGGAGGACTTTACCACTTCTTAAGGCTGAAATTGCTTTTGCATTTTCGAGTTGTAGGCCTTTTTATGGTACTTGGCCTGATGGGTGCTTAAGGAGAGGAGGAATTTGCTGGTTCATGGGGAAGTTTGGTTGTGGGAAGCCCGGGGGATTATTTCGTGGGTTGGCAATGGGCTGACTTGGCAGTTGGCCCACTTCCCTTCTCATGGTGGCTTCAGCCAATTGGCCTAATTGGGTTTCCAACTTAGAGATAGTTTGCTGGTGGGCTTGAAGGGTCTGTTGGAAAGATTGACTTTGGGCTTGAATGGTTTGTTAGAAGGATTGATTTTGGGCCAGAATTAGTTGTTGTAACTGATGGAATCGATCATCAGTTTGGGAGTCCTGGTGGTGATGCAAAGGAGGTTGATAGGTTTGTTGAGAATTAGAAGACTGCCCATAATTGGGCTGAGGAGGTTGGTATGGGGCCTGACCCTGGTTGAATCGGGGGAGTGGTTGTTGGACTTGCGGTCCCCGACCATAAGCATTTCCTTGAAATGGTGGCTGTGCTTGAAATTAGGTTTGGATGGGTGGTTTATGAGTTTGAGACGTAGAGGGGATGGTGGGCTGATTGGGAGATTGTTGATTTCTCCAATTGAAATTGGGGTGATTCCTCCAGCCCGGATTATAGGTGTTAGAAAATGGGTCATAGTTGGGCTTAGAGAACCCCTGGGCTGCTTGGACTTGCTCCTGTATAAAAGGTGGTAACTGGGCTGCTGTTGGGCAATCGGACACATGATGGTCGGGGCCAGCACATAAAGCACACACCTCATGGTGTGTTGGGTCCGAGTATGGGTTGGACGTAGGTAAGATGGTGGTTTCTTGTTTGTTCTGGGCCAGGAGCTGGTCTAACTTGTGGGCCAACATATCAACTTGTTCTAACTTTTGGGTCATGATATCCACCTTGTCCAATTTTTGATGGATGAAATTCACATCCACTCTAGCTTCAGGTTCCACATGATACATCCCGGCCCGTTTAGATGGCCCAATGGTTCTCTCATATGAGGATAAGGAAGCGTGGTTGATTGAATTCTCGCTCAACATTTCAAATAAGGCATAAGCCTCATCCTTACTCTTACTCATAAAGGCCCCACCACATGATGCATCAATAATCTGCCTAACTTGATCATCTAGGCTCTCATAGAAAGCTTGCACTATTTTCCATTTGGAGAGCCCATGATGTGGGCATTTTCTGAGGAGTTCCTTTAATCTCTCCCATGATTCATGTATTTGTTCATTTGGGAGTTGCGCGAATCCTGTGATTGCACGTCTCATGGTGTTGGTTCTACTGATGGGGTAGAATTTCTTAAGGAACTCATGTTGCATATCTGCCCATGTGCCAATAGGTTTCCCTAAGGTCCCTAGCCAGTATTTGGCTTTGTCCTTAAGTGAGAAAGAGAATAAGGTCAGGCGGAGAGCATCATCTGTGAAATTTTGAATTTTCACAGTGGAACAAATTTCTAGAAATTCATCCAGATGTTTATAGGGATCTTCATTGGTCTTCCCATAAAAGGATGGGAGCATCTGAATGGTGCTAGATTTGATCTCATAGTGCAAAGTAGGGACATTAGGCAGTTGGATACAAGTGGATGGCTGATAATTTGAAGGAATGAAATATTCCTTCATCTGTTTGGGCACCCCTAATTGGTGTTGTTCAGCCATAGGTTGGGTTTGATTTTGAGCCGGATTAAAAATGAATCGCTCAATCTCACTAATGGGCTCAACTAAGTCAAGGTGTTGAGATCTTCTCCCTTGCATAAACCAAGGTTAAAGATGAGAGATGAGAGAATCATTTTATGATATATATTTTTTAATTTTTGTTTTTGTTTTGACTCAAATAAGGACGAAGAGAGATAAGAGGAGATTTTTTTTCTTGTTTTCATTTTATTTTTTTTTTATTTTTTTATGCAAACACAAGCAAGTTATCACATAAATTACTTAATGACCTAGATGTGACTTAGACCTACAAATTAGGTTTCACAAAATGGCTAAAGTGCAACTTGAGTTCACCCTCAATATTTCCACCGGCCAGGTAAGGGGTGGGGTAGTGGGAGGCTCCCCCTACTTTCGTAGGGACCTAATTACAAACCACTAGCCCGCTTAAGGCGTTTACCGTCCGACCGTCTTGCCTTAGGCACCGGTTTTCACAAGAGGGTAAACCCAAATAACACAAGAACCACAGTGTGAACCTAGGGCCAACGTCTATTGAATTTTATTTAGGGTCTAGGTGATGCAAAGATGAAGGAAATTGTGGTTTGTGGGCTAAGGAAGGGTGATGAAATCCCCACCTTATCTTGCTTATGGGTGTTGCCCTTAGAATATTTTAGAATGATATGCAACAAATCAAGTTCAAACAAGGGGTTCTATGCAAGTATGCATGAGCATGTAATTAAGAAAAAGATTAGAAAAGAACTCACCTTGCCCCTCGCAATCTCCAAAATGCAATGACCAAAGTTAAACAATAAGGAAAAAAAATTTCTATCCTAAATGATGTATGACTTAGAGCATGAAAGTGTGATTTCTACTCTTGGAATGAGGATTTTTTATTGGGTTCAAGTGAAGAGTTTTTTTTTTAAATTATTTTGTGAACCTATCTAGCCACAATATGCAAGAATCATTAAAGAAATGACACAAAATGAGAGCAACAGGTTTGAAGACTTACTTGATGCGCAATCCCTCGTTCTCTCTCTCTTTTTTTTTGAAATGAATGACAAACTCAAAAGATGAAAGAAAGAAATGCAAACTTACCTCTAATTTTTCTGGGTTTTGTTTTTAACCTGTAAAAAAAGAGAAAAGAGAGCTTTATTAGGACACTATATACACAAGGAAAATAAAGTTCTTAAATCAAAAATCATCATTCTTCCCCGACAACGGCGCCAAAAATTGATAACGTGAAAGTTCGTCGTTTAAAACACGCGTATAACAATCTTAAAACCGAACTCGCACAAAATGATCAAAAGAGAACGTAGTACTATGGCAAGCACGGGTCGAATCCACAGGGAAGAAGAGATTTTTAGAGTTAAAAATCTTAGAGTCCTTTGAAAAACACTTGTGATTTGGATTTGCTTAAAGAAAATAGTGAAATGATGAACAACCAAACACTTAATTGAACACACCATGACTATGCGCTTATGCTATAGAAAATAATTACATGAAGTGGAAAGAAGATATAGAAGAAAGAGATAGAGAGAGAAGAAGAGCAAGAACTAGATCAAGAGAACAACTCCTTTCATTAACTTAAAAGAAAGAGTACATGAAATGTGAAACAAGTTTATACTAATAACACAATGAGATTACAATGATGTGAAATATCATAAAAGCAATAACACAAGAAAAGCCTGGAGTTTGGAGTTTGGAGATGGTAGCAGCAATGGTGATGATAGCGCCGTCCTCTCTTGGCCTTGGATCACGAACAACCTTGTGGAAGATGTCGCCTACGCCGGGAGGAAGTCGCCTTCGTCGTTGAAGCAGTCTTTAGAGGGTGAATAACTTTGAACCCAAGAGGAATTAGGGAATGCCCAAGAAGAAGAAGTTGAAGAGGGGGAAGAGAGGAAAAACTTAAATGAAGAAATCAGAGAGAAAATAAGAGAAGAAGGGCTTCAAAATGGAGACATAACCGAAGCTAGCACCTCGGATGAACAGTAAAAACATAGGACAGCACCTTGAAAAAGAGATTATAACTTAAAAACAGTAGAGAATTAGAATATGGTGTAGAAGAAGACGTTATAGAACATTTAAAAACAAAGGACTTTCATGAAGACAGTAAGAAGAGAAAATGATGAGAAGGGGGATAAATATGGGAAAGAACAGAGAGAAACATGGGTTTGCAGATGAACATGACAGCACAGTGAAAAATATGAAATAGCTTAAAAACTAGAAAGAACTGGAAGATGCTCCAGAAGAAGAAGTTATAGAGAACTTAAAAATAAAGAACTTTCATGAAGAGTGCATGAACTGAAAACGAACTTACAAGGGAGAACTCGGAGGCCTAAGGTTGGGAGAGAAATTGCCAAAAGAAGAACCCCCTTCTCCTTCTTGTCATTGGCTATTTATAGGAAAAGTTGGGTAGATGGAGGGTGGAGATTGTATCAAAAGAGATGGATGGATAGGATTTAAGTAGAATATGATGCATGGGGAAGAGAAAAAGTAGGTGAGTACACCCTCCTTGGGCTTTGGACAACCCCCTTCCCAAGACTCATCATTCCTCTCCTTTATTTCAAACTTTGAATTCAATTCTCCCTCCAACCGAAATATGTGTTTCTTTTACTCAATTTCAAACTTTTAGAATTTATTTTCCCTCCAATCAAAATATGTACTTTTGACTTGGTCAACATGGTGGTGACAGTTTTGCCCCCGGCTTTTTTTGTAATTGCCTTCAGTGTCCTACACACACATAATTGCACTTTAGTCCATAAAAATTACCACAATGTGCACATAAATCTTTAATGCTCATGATTATGCAATGGAGAATTAATGTTGATGGCCCTCAACTTTAATTTATTATTAAATAAGATAATCGAATTAATCAATTTGCGTGAAAGCTCCAATTTAAATGCGGAGTTGAGGCTAACTATGAAATATGCATAATTGCCTAATTATATGCACATAAAATGGTGTATATGCAATGAATTGTCATAAGAAATGGACACTTATCAACCATCTACCCTTTTCGACCCTTGTCATCATCGGCAAGATCAGTCGCTACCCCTATCCGGTTCTTGTCACCATCGGCAAGACCGTCTACCCTTTTTCGACCCTTGTCACCATCGGCAAGATCGGTAGCTACCCCTATCCGGTTCTTGTCACCATCGGCAAGACCGTCTACCCTTTTTCGACCCTTGTCACCATCGGTAAGATCGGTCGCTACCCTATCCGATTCTTGTCACCATCGGCAAGACCGTCTACCCTTTTCGACCCTTGTCATCATCGGCAAGATCAGTCGCTACCCCTTTCCGATTTTTGTCATCATCGGCAAGACCATCTACCCCTTTTCAACCCTTGTCACCATCGATAAGGTCATTCGATATCTGTTGCGGTCTTCGTCGCCCATATACCCTTTTGGGGTCCTCCGGACTCTCGACTTGCATAGGTCATTGATTAGTCCCGAGAATAGTCACGACGCGGTGGAGCGAACACCTCACCCCTTCGCTGAAGGCGTGAGCGCTCTCCTGCCCTAGTGACTCACACATTCGGACTAGAATTGACCGGTGAATGGAAATGGAAAAGAAAAGAATAACGACAGGATGGAGTCTTCTTTCAAACAGTGAGACGGAGACTTTTCATTCCTCTGAAATAAAAAGATACATGTTACGCGGGGCATTCCCCGGAATACATGAAGTTCATCAAAAAGGGGGCAAATAGAAAAGGACTACGGCAGAGGGCGTCGGAAGATGTCCTCCAGCGTCGGAATACCCAGGGAAGGATGACGGGTCAGTTCTTGCAGCTTGAACTCAGTGGCCTCCAGCTGGGATAGTCTCTCTTCGAGGGAAGCAGCCTGTCCCTCGGCCATCTCTGCCTCCTCCACCCTCTGGATCTCCAGGCGTGTTACCTCCTGAAGCTCAGCCTCTGCCCTTGAGAGTTCGGCATGTAATTCCACTATGCGGGCCGTGAGAAAGCTTCGTCGCTGCAAAGAGGCATCGGCGTCGGCGTCGTCTCTCATCCTCGCCGTAGTCCCTTTCAGGGAAATGAGAGCTGTCCGACATTCAGCCCGCTCCAATGTTACGGCCGCCAACTGGTCAGCGGCCTCCCGGCCTAGAAATTCCCTCCGGTTTACATACTTCAGGAGCAAGATCACCCGTGGAGTCCAGTCGTCCATGGGGCAACCAAAGGCCAACAGTGAGCGGGATAGATGCTCTATCAAGCCCCTCAACAGAACATAAGTTAGGTCTCTGCTGGCCATTACGATCTACTGGAGGGTCCCTAGGAACTGCCACACAAAGTCACTCGAGGATTGGGCACCGAGCGGCAATGTCTCGGGTAGTTCAAATTCCACTCTGATATCCACAGTGGCCCAGATATCGTCGCCCGTCCCAGAAGATGACGATGGCATGAGCTGCAGTCCACTGCTATGGGGAACAACCAAGCTGGCCGATACGGTGGCTGGAGCCTCAATGACAATAATTTCCTTGCCTGCCCCCTGGGATGGAGGTGCAACAAGAATATCAAGAGCCAGTAACGTCTGTTCTTCGACGATCTCTCTGGCTTCTATTTCGGAGGGGCCACCCATCTCCGGAGCTGACTCTTGTGTGACTCCTAAAGGCTGAAAGTCCGTAACTGCTGCCAAACTATCAACCCTCACCAGTGCTCCGGGTCCAGTTGGAGTCATTGCCGCTGCATAGTCCATAGGGTATCGCAGCGCGATAGGCCGCAGGACGGAGGGGAGAGTTGCATGGCCCGCGCCTAGAGCCGGGAGTGGTATCTGCACCGTCATGGTTGGCAGTACCACCTCAGTCTGCACAAAAAATATATACATCAAGAGGCTGAAAGGAAAAGGGAGGAAGGGCGGCATACACCGACCATGGATGAGTCCTTACCTCGGCCGGTACTAAGCTTAAATCTCTAAAAGCAACTTCTCCGGTGCCATCCTCTCCCCTTACGAGCGAGCCAGATGGCCCAAAACCACTCCACGACAACCGAGGTGGGCTGAAAGTCGGATGATCGCTTTCATAGGCCGAGGATGCCCCGGCATCCTCCGTCTCTATGTCAACAGGTGGGAACTCCTCATCACTGGTGCCGCCACCATAATCAACCTGTTCAGAGGAGGAGGATCCCTCTGCTCTTTCGGGACGCTCCACCATCAGAGCTGGAGCCTCACCAGCAGAAGCATCACCCTCAGCAGGAACTTCCCCCATGCTCTCCACACAAGAAGCAACGGTGGGTGGGATCTCGAGGACAGGTTCACCCTGCCCCTCGATAGTCGCTTCCTCTGCACTCTCCGAGCCCGGAAGTAATGACGGTTGTATATCAACTGAAAATTACGGCGAGAAAAGGTCAAGCCGGCTGAAGACATGAGGATTCACGGTGGCATCGCAATTAAACTATAAATTACCTTCCATCTCCTGCCTGGGTGTTGGAGAGGGCAGATCTCCTTCTACGGGAGCAGTAGGGATTTCCTCTGCCCCTTCCCTAGCCGCAACATCTACCGGTGCCTTGTGGAACGTGGATCTTATCTCGTTTCATAGTATTATTTATTTATATTTTTTTTATTTAGATTTTTGATTTATTGATTTATTAGGCGTGCCAGTCACGTGTGTGACGATTTTATTGTGCGCTCGATCTGACTTGGTCAGTCGATTGTGAAGTCCGAGTCGGGACCAGAAGTCCGTCATACCATAAAGGCTATGACGTTAATTACGCCCTTCCAAGGAAGGACAACCCTTGATTAAATGCCAAAATAGGAGGCCTCGAGAGGCAATAATAAAAAGGATACTCTTTTTATGTGCGCAGTTTGAATTTCATACCAGAGCCAGGAAGGTGGGCAAGATAATAATATCGATTGAAGAAACAGACGATATCACTGAATTGACGGCTCGAAAAACAATCAGACTCAGGGGAAAGGTAAAACAAAGGATATCAATCGCGGACAGGATGAGCCGCGATCATGACGGAGGTTTAAAGCATCGATTAACATTTCGGCGGCACTTCCCCATGGTCTGGATCATGCCCAGAGGGAAATAGGCTATCACCCACGGAGTGCCGGGGTGAAAGCCGAAAGAAAGAGAGAGGTCGGGCCTCTCCACGTTACACACGTATGCCCTAAGGTAATGTTTGATTCTTCCCTCACAGGAGCTGGTGGCACTCATGCATTGGCATGGCTCACCGGAGCTAAGAGGGAGGCGCGTCGTTGTGACTTTGACACGAATCGATGGAACATAAGGGAGTCTACCTCCCTTTAACTTTATCCTCGGGACACATCTGGTGATCCACGAATATCTCTGTGTAGGTTAGCTCTGGGCATTTGGGCTCACAGGGTGGCAACTTAGGCTCTCGGCATGACCACAGATGGGAGGCTAAGGCTCCCGGCGTGGGTAGCAAGGAGATGGAGGTTCTCGGCGTAGCCAAAGGGAAGAATCCAGGAAGCTCCCGGCGCCGACTTCCCGACGTGCTGAAGATTCTCTAAGGGGGTTATCGGCGTAGGCTAAAGGGGGAGAGGAGCTCTCGGCCTGGAGGTTCCCGGCACGCTGAAGGCCGCGCCGGGAGCTGGTGGTGCCGAGAGGTAACTGGCCGAGAAGGGGTGTTTGGGCGCCGTGAGGGGTTTAGGACTTTACGGTACCCTGTTTTTAGGATTTTGAGAGTTTTCTGGGAATTATATCAGAGTAGATTGGCTCTGGAGACTAGAGATGGGGTTCAACTGGTTTTAGTTGTATATGCTTCAAAGGAGGCCGAGAACTGAGAGGGATTGGAGGGGAAGAGCCCCACACAGAGGTCCTTTTCACCATCACCATACGGAGCCCAGAGGACAGCTTCAGTATTATTTTTCATCGGCTGGGAGGATTTCAGCAGCACCTCCCCCGTACCTAGCGTATGCCAGGGAGTAATAGACGATCACCCACAGAGTGCCGGGATGAAAGCCAGAATAAGGGGGGTATGGGACCCCTAGCCCGTGTATGTGATCACAGCACCAACTTAATATCCCTTTGAGGCCATTGAAACTTATGCAGTGGCAGAGTTTCTCTGGCTCGTAAGGTTATGTAGGGGAGTTATCCCCAATGATGTTTATCCCTTAGGCACATATGATGATCTAGAGTATCCTTCGACAAGATGCAAGGCTTGGTGGATCGGACTTCAGAGGGCATCTGTGTGGTTCCTTGGCCTGCAGGGGTGGCAGGAAGCATGGTTCCCGGCGTGGGTTTTATTGGCCAAGGGGAAATGCTCTCGGCGCAGGGGTTCTCGACTTGGGTTTTATTGGCAAAGGGGGAATGCTCTCGGCGCAAGGGTTCTCGGCGCGGTAATGACCGCGCCGGGAACCCGGCGCCGGGAGGCCCCCGGGCCGGGAAGGCTGTATTGGGATAGGCTTTATTTGCCTTTCCGAAGGGGCTAAAGCAAGGGGGATCTCTCGGCAGAGTAGTTCTCGGCAGGGAAATGGCCACGCCGGGAAGGGGCTAAAAGGGTTTATGGCTGAACTGCGGTACTCTGCTCAGGCGATTTCTGGGATTTCTGGCTCGGATTGAGTCAAGATCTGGACTACAGAAGGGGTTTACGCGGGGGTTAGCATCAGTCGAAGGGCAGATCATCCATTATCGAAACCTCATGGGACATATGGCGTTTTCTATACTCACCTGCTGCTCAGACGGTCATGAGATTGATGTCTCTGACCCTGAACGAGATGGGAGCTCGACGGACATCTGTGATATCCGGGGAAACCATGATCCGAGGGGGAGGAAGAGGAGGGACAGAGCCTAATAACCCACTGGATGAGGGTTGAGACTCCGTCTTCGTCTTCCACCAGAGGACAGGCTAGGGAGGGGAGGTCGAAACATGAATCGGAAAGCTATAACATCTAGGCAAAACGACGTTCAAAAGAACAGCCGATGCAAGAAGGGGAGAAATACAGCAGATATTTCAATCGATCGAATGCCCAAACGAGCCATGTTCATCTTTCATATTATTGCATCATCTCAAACTTGTACAGATCGTAGAAGGTAAACGAAAGATAGAGAGATGGAAATCGAGACCGGAATCCTCCGGCTACATTGATACATCGAGAAAGCCTCGCCAGATTACATCAGAAAAGAAAATAAAAAGAGGAAAGCATGGGGGGAGGGCGGAGCATTGACTCCTCTCCCTCCCCGGGCTACCCACCTGAGTCTCCCTTTCTTCTTCTTCTCTAAGCTTCTTCTTTTCTTTCCCTCTCGGTCTCTCTTCTGGCTCTTTATCTGGTTTTCGCTTCTACTCTTCCTTTCTTTTTTTTATCTCTGATTTTTGACCCCCGGACCGACCGACTTTCGAAGGGAAGGGGCTTTATAGCCATCCCTCCTTGCCTTCTCGGCAGACACCTCACAGCGTGCCTCAGCTGAAGGCTTCCCGGCGCGTAGGACTCCAACCTTGTGCAGCATTTGGGCCTTGACAAAGTGGCTCCCGGTGCCACCATTAAAGGCCCATTTAGGTCTCTTTGACCAGGCCTTTGATAGGCCCTTCAAGTACATCAGTACCCAAGAGGGTCCTCCGTTGGTGATATAGTTTGTATTGAGATCATTAGCAGGGTTTTCATCAGTCCGCAAACAGGGGTTTCATCAGTATTGCCATCTGAATGATGACAAAACTGGGCATCATTTTATTGATATCATCACCTGAATGGTGACGAGATTGGACATCAGCTTTAGTCTGGGAAGACTTCAGCCGGGTGTATAATCTGTGGAGACGATTCTTCTTGTGTTCTGACTTTGCAAAAGCCTTTGCAATCTTCATCTGTCGGTAACGGCTTCATCTTTATCTTACATCACATCTGTTAATAAGCCGACATCTGACTTACCATGACATGTCATCTGTGGATTCTTGGATGAGGCAGCAACACAGTTCCAATTAAAGTGTGCTAAGAAGTCTCATTAGTCAAGCGACTACTGCTTCGTTAGTGCTGCCATCTGAGTGACATCGGCACCGGACATCAGCTCGGCCGACAAAGGCTTCAGCCGGGTAAATGGTTGACGAGCTTCATCATTGGTCTTTCACTGTGGGTATGATCTGCTTCCACCCTTGTTCATTTTCAAGGTGTCAACAAATGCCCCCCACCCGCGGGCGACGTAAGCGCAGAATAAGCGGCACGGGGCCTGCAGGTGACTTTCATTATTCGAGGGTATCTTCCTCAATTTGCTTTTCAATCCGGTCCTTAGACCTGATCATCTCGTTGCAACAATATTCTGCACATGTATCTTTCTTTTCTATCTTCATATTGTTTGACTTTATTTTCAGCTTTTTGGAGCTTCTCGGCACGAGGCCATAGGCTTCTCGGCGCGTGAAGACCTCTCGGCGTGGAGAGGGGGTCTCGGCGCGCCTAGCTTCCCGGCGCGGAGGGCTTCTCGGTGCGGGGTGCTTCTCGGCGCGGAGGCTTCTCGGCGCACCTTTCGGCCGAGGGGGGTCTCTCGGCCTGGGGGTTCTCGGCGCGCATTCTACCGCGCCGAGAGCCCTTCGCTTCGGCCTTCTATTTGAGGTGCCGAAGCCTCTTGGCTTCTCATTATTCTCAGCCCCTTCTCTCTCTTCACTTTCTTTCCTCTCTCAGTGGTGGTGGCGGGCTCCTCCCCTCCGACCATCCGGCTTCTTCCCGTCTCATTTGATTTCGCCTGGGTATGACGATCTTTGGGATTTAATCCCTTTTGTTTCCGGGATCACCCCCTCTTGGTTGGTGACTCCCTATTCTTCTTGGGCAGACCCCAAATAAGGGGAGATGCTGCCGAAATTTTCATGGGGTCTCATGTTACAATCTTTATAAGACTGCCCATTGTTCTAGGATTTTTAATTCACTTTTCTTCTTTGACTGTAGACACTGCAATGGCTTCAGGCTCTGCTGCGGCATCCCCTGGAGGTGTCGGGGCCAGTTCGTCGGCCCAGCCAGATATATCACGGGCCTCGGTAAACTGGCTGAACGTGCACAGCCTCGACTTCGGATACGACAAGATTGCTTCCGTTGATGAATCGTCCGATTCTGACACCGATACGGTGTCAACATCCCGGGTATACTCCACTGCCATGGAAACATGCTTCAGACGGGGCACTGATTATCGCCCGGATTTCCCGAAGGACAGACACTTGCTGCCGTTTATCCGGACCTTCACCGTGGGTGGAATGCGAAACTACCGAATAGCTCGTATAGTTGAAGCCGCAATTCTCGTTGAGAGAGATAGCCTGAAAGATTCAGTGTATCGTGGAAAGGCTATATATCTTCCCGGGGAGAAGCGTGACTGGGATGCAGTCCTTGGCATATCGGAGTTGGAGCCGGAAAAGAAAATGCTGACCCGGGCCCCGGAGTTCACACCTGCTCGGTGGGACAATGCCAGTGGCCGAGTCAATAGGGAGAAGCCCGGCTATGGTCTCTTCCTGGCGCCAGTAAAGTGGGGGTACCGCGAAGAGCCTTTTGTGCTGAATTGTTCGGCCATTCAGTTCAAGTATCATTTGGCCGCTGGTTGGTTCGGGGATACCAAGATCACTGACGCCCACATATTTTGGGTAGGAGCCATGGAATTTACTGAGTTTGTTCTGAAGGAATATGCCCCTCTGCTGATCAGAGCCGGGGTATATCATAGTGTTTTTGCTTCCCGATTTCGGTATCCTATATCTCGAGGGTTATGCTGTGAGATGTTCGAGGTCTTCTGCCCCTTATTCAACATATTCTATACAGCAGAGGGTGAGACATCTCTTGACCTCTGGAGTCTGTCACAGCTTTCCGGACTGCCTATTGACGGCGAGCCGTATGAAGAAGTCTGCTTGGCAGATTCTGAGAAGGATAGCTCTGATGGTGAAGACAGATATTCCATTGGCTTCTCGTACCGGTACCTGATGAAGGCATATCGCTCCATTTGTCTGGCGTACAGTAGAGGGTCCTCCCAAGGTTATCATCCCCGAGAGAAGGGCAGCAAGCTGCGGATCCGGGTAGGGTAGTGGATTCAGTACTTCTTTGACGGCCCCCTGAAATATGCAGACTTCCCTTCCGTGGGTCCGACTGCTAGCAAGCAGGTAAGGGCTCCCCGTTATAAGTCGGCGCTGTCATCTTTATTGTGCCGTGCAGGCAGCGGTGGTCCCAACCCAGCAGGCGTAGACCCCATCACACATTGTGCGGCTTATTTCACATTCTAGCTGTGCACTTTCGCTCTCCCTCAAGGGGATGAGACAATCATCCGGCCAGAAGCTATATATCCGGCCTGTCAGATGGCCTGGGGAATGAAGCTGTCGCTCTGCCCAGTGGCCCTGTGTCTGATATACGAGTCTTTGGGGGATCTGTACAAGCACCGGACTCCCCGTTCTTTGAGGACCGTGGGTCCTTTTCATTTCTTCAACGCCTGGGTCTGCAGTTTATTTCCTGAGTTGGCTCCCAGAACTTTGCAGGCAGACACAGTACTGCCCAGAATGATTGAGTTTGCCAGTGCTGGACCTGGTCCTTTCTATGATCAGCTGTTCAAAGTAAGGGGCCGACTGATAAAGGTGCCGGTGGATGCCCCTGGCAGCATTCATTTCTGGAGCTTGGCGGCAGGTTCAGCTCCTTTGATTGATCCTCAGAGAGAGTGCAAGCTGGAAGAGGTAGAGACATATATCCATCCTGTCTTAGGGGTTAACACTGCCCGGCCAATCCTGGAGCCGGAGCTGGTCAGATGGGCCATGGCCATCCGTCCTAGTGTCTTAGTTTTCAGAAAGGGTGGCCTGCTCCTTCTGGAACCATACTATCCATTCCGCTTTGGGCGGAACTTTGGTTATGACCAGCATATCCCCACAACGGTTGCTCAATTTCCCCTGGATAGCCGGGCTAAGCATGGGTCCACCATTGTTGGCGATGGCTGGTTGTGGTGGGATTTCTACCATCGCCAGGACGGTGCAATTTTCAGAGTTCTCACAGTTTCTAACCGTGTTCCCCGGGTAACATCAGAATATATCAAATGGTGGAACATTCGAACCAGCTTCTACAGGGATAGTAGAGGTGCATTCTGGGACGTGGCCGAGCGTGCCTTTCTGAAACAACAGCCCGGGCCAGTGTTTGACATCCCCGAGGCCCACCTGAGAAGGCTTTATTCACAGCACCAGAGGGAGGCTGAGAACTATCTGGCCCAGCGTCGGGCTTTGAAGGAAAAGGATTCTGACCCGCCTGCTCCTGTCTTCGCTGCTATCAATGAGGACACTTTCATGCAGAACTTGAA
Organism: Amorphophallus konjac; assembly: GCA_022559845.1. Classification (NCBI taxonomy): domain Eukaryota; kingdom Viridiplantae; phylum Streptophyta; class Magnoliopsida; order Alismatales; family Araceae; genus Amorphophallus; species Amorphophallus konjac. The sequence continues at coordinate 90,600,830 of CM040128.1, forward strand.
ACATTTGAGCCGTGTAGGGGACGCTCGTTTGGAGGCGCAACAATATCCATTTCCTGTCGAAGAGCCGCTCCCGACAGTAGTTTCTTGGAGGGGTCCGACAGATAGATTTCACCCATATAGGACGTTTGTGCGCCGGGAAGATAGAACCCAGACGTACTACAAGTAGACGTCTTGGTTGTTTATTTTGCTGAATTTACATGGGTTATCTGCAGAAAACCCGATAGCCAGCATATTGAACAAGCCGTTGTTTATCTCTTTTCATTATGTCGACGGCTGGGGTATGGACCACCTCAACTTGTTTCGGTGTCTTGACCTTCATGGTCATAGTGACCTGGAAGCTTTAGTGGAGAAGTGCCAGGTACTTGGCGATGTATGCTGGCTTATCAAGGAGGCTGCTTCATGCTCCAAGGAGGTAGCTTATCTGTACTAGCCGCTCTCTGTCTTTTACGACGGCCCAGCAGGTATGATCTCTTCTTTTCCGACTGCGGTGATTTCTGCTCAGTATTCACACTTTGCATCCATTGATCACATTACCTCTCTGACATCTTCAACAGACAGGCCTGATATAAAGCGACAGGGGCTTTATAGAAAAATCATTGCGCAGGCTGAGAAGCCTACTTATTTTGAAATTCCTGCAGCAGCACCGACTACTACTCCCCTGCCTCCTGGCAAGAAGAAAAAGGCTTCCGTAGTTAAGGCTGCAGTTGGGAAGGCCAGGAAGGCCAAGAAGGTTTATGCTCAGCAATCGGCTTCGGTAGCTATGGACACCGGGACCCCTCTCCCTGATATTCCCTCATTTGATGAGTTTGAATCTGAAAGGGAGGCTGCTCAGACATCGGTTCAGGGTAACATCAATAGCCTGCAATTGCATTCCTCATTCTCTTTCGCTGGATTTCAAAGAAGTCCTTGAATCTGACCCCTTCCTTTTGCACAGCCCAAGAGCCAGTTGTAGCACCTTCTGTGGTGAAGACCAGGTTGCCTTCTCCCACGCCGGCTAGTGAGGCGGAGGGTAAGTGTGTTTTTTTTTATCTGTTTCATACTTGCATTGTCTTCTTTGCTATATTCCTCAGAGGTCCCTTTTGCAGCAGTGGCAGGCGAAGAGCAAACTGAAGCTATGATGACAGAAGAATTGCTTCGACCACAGGAGGGTCACAAGACTCAGTCGAAGCAGAGTACTGTTCCGGCCAGGCACATAATTACCCGGTCTACATCCCGACATGTTTTAGAGGTGGCCCCACAGCGTGTAGCTAGTGTGGAAATATCCTCAGGCAGTTCTAAGACCGTCTCTGATGAGGAAGAAGCGACTTTCAGCGGCAGTGAGGGGGATGCTCCCGAATCAGAGGCCCCGCTTGTATTTGCAAAAGGTGCTCTGCCTTTTCAGCCTGCTAAGCTGCTGGTGCTATCTTCTGAGGAGGAGTTGCAAGAGGAGTTTGCCGGGCTCGACACCGAGATTGACATAACTCCACCATTTGTTACTCCGACTACGGAGCTTCCTTCTCTTTCACCCCACTTCGAGGGTGTGGACCCTGCTTCAAAGGTGGGTTCCTTTTCATATTTGTTGCTTCATCTGTTTCTTTCACCTAGTGCTGAAAGTTACTTTGCTTTGGTCTTAGGGCATTGTCACTGCTAGCTCAGACACAACTGCAGCTATCACGGATATTTCTTCTACGAACTGGGATATTGTCCCTTTTCTGCCTTTAACTTGCATGGGAGTTCCTGAGATCATTCGCCCTGTGCCAGTGCGGATACAGTCTTCGACAGATTTAGCATCGTTGGACTTAGGGGCCTCAGGAGAGAGTTGCATTCCTATCAGGGCTTCAGATTTCAGAGCCGAAGCCGATCCATCTAGAAGCTCCGCTTTTATACCGGCCGCAGTAATGTCAATTGCGCCCGAGTCAGCAGTCCCTGCCATAGTGGCTATAGAGACTGGACTTCTGCCTTTTCCTCCTATAGCAGCTCCTTCCCTGTCACCAGAAAGAGCAGCTGAAGATGAAGCCCCTATTCAAGAGACTCATGAAGAGGCAGCTCCATCCTTCATCGATTCTCCCCCTGCGGATGTTCAAGCTATAGCTTCCGATACAGTGATAGGGGAGGAATCTTCAGCTCAGCAGGAGAGCACAGAAAAGGACTGGCCAGCCCTTACAGCAGATCTGCCGTCTTCGTCCTCTCAGCCGGACGTTGCATTGTGGGAAGATATCGATGGCGAGGTGACCTTTGAAGTTGTCCCCTCTGCCTCCTTCGGCTTCGCTTCCTCTGACAACTTTGTCTGGCAGCATCTGGACATGCTACGTCAGCTGGTAGAATCCCAGCCTGGCTTGACGTATCTGCAACTGAAGGAAGTCGCCAATTGCTTCACCGCTGGCTTGCAGGCCATGGGCTGCCCTTTGGACATATGGGTTCAGCGGGTGCTGCTTCTACTGAAATTCGTGCATCGGAGAGACTTCCTAGCACGGACTATGGTTGATAAGCTAACGGCGTTGAAGCTGCAGAGGTCAGAATATAAATCTGAGCTGGGGAAGCTGACGCTTATGCTTGATGGACGCCGAGCCGAGCTACAAGGTGCTATTCAGCGGGAAGAAGCTGTGCGGGACCGGATGGCCATCCTGGAGACGGAGCTCTCTGGACTTCAAGCCGAACTGTAGCAATTATCCTTTATCCGACCGCGGTCCGAAGAGGAGGTAGCCTCGCTGGAGGGACGAGTGATGTCTCTCCAAGACATGTCCATTGGACTTCAGGAGGAGGAGGCGCGCCTTCATGAGCTGGGGGCCGCTCCTTATGTGGGTCTTCTGGCCTTCGAGGATATATTCCGACGGCCATAAATTGTCTATCCCTTCTTTTTCTTTTTGTTCTCTTTTGTGATATGGTGTCCCCTCGGGGCCCTTTATGTACTCCCTTTTTAATGGAAAGGAATCTCTTGGCTTCATGCGTCTCCATCTTATTCTGCATGTGGTTTTATCACTTTGGAAGGTGGGGTAGCGGTTTTGACAATCCCTCATGCGAATGGCTCGTACCTTGGCAGGAGAGCGTCCACCCCTTCAGAGAAAGGATGGGGAACTCGCTCCACCGCGTGACGGCATCCGAGGAGGTGCTTGAACCGAATTTTGTTGGTGGCAGCAAACGTCCTATTGGCCATGTGTGCCGTAAGGGAGACGATTTGCCGGAATGCAAATGAAGAGGTCTCATCAGAGTAGACGTATGGTCTAGGCTGGGTAGAGACTATTGCAGGTGGGACATTGAAAAGGATATGTGGTTGTCATCAGAACGGACATAAAGTACGAACTAGACAGATTGTATCATTGGCCGGGCGATGTACCGATCAGCCAACGGTTGACTTCATCATCGATATTGAGCTTATATCGATGCAAGGGGGATTTTAGAATAGACGTAAGGTCTAAACTGGGTAGGGTTTCATCATTGATCGGGTAAGGTGCCGATCGATCAATAGCGGGTTTCATCATCGATATTGGGTTTATATCGACGCAAAGGGATTTCATGAGTTTCATCAGAATAGACGTAAGGTCTAAACTGGATAGGGTATTATCATTGATCAGACGAGGTGCCGGTCGATCAACGGTGGGACGTACGTGACGGCGTAGGTCTAGTCAGGACAGACGTAAGGTCTATTCCAACAGGTTTTATCGCAGGTGGGGCTTGCCAAGAAATGCGTAGGCTTCATCAGGACAGACGTGAGGTCTGAGCTGGACAGGCTTCATCAGAATGGTGATGGGTTTCATTGTCGGTGGGACGTTTGAAAGAGGGTATGTAGATTTCATCAAGGTAAACGTAAGGTCTACCCCGGAAGGGTTTTATCATCGGTGGGGAATGGAGCCAACTGACCGACGGAAGGTTTCATCAGTGAAGGGGAGGTAAAGGTAGCGTGCCGGTTGGCATGGAACTTCGAATTACCACATTACTGACCCAAGCGCCTTTTCGGGTTTTCACCGAGCCAGCCCCCTCTTGCTTTTGCCTACGCGCCCTTTCGGGTTTTCACGTGGCGGGGTACCCGATTTTGCCTGCAGTGCCCTTTCGGGTATATATGTGATATCGAATTCCATCATAATTACCGCCCATTTGCCCAATCGGCCTTTCAGTACCGGCTGAGTCAATAAGTATTTGAGTGGATCTGCTGTAGATATCAATCTGATTTCATGTGACAACATGTAGTGTCGGAGCTTTTTGACAGCAAAGACTAGTGCCAAACAGGTCTTCTCTATGTAGCTGTAGCTTTCTTCAGTTCTCATCAGCCTCCTACTTAGGTAGTACAGGGCTTGTTCTTTACCTTCCTCATTTATCTGTGCCAGCATTGCCCCCAGGGAACAGTATGTGGCTGCGATATACAGTATCAAGGGCCTGCCCTTAATGGGTGCCCCCAGCACCGGAGGGGTCTTGAGGTATTCTTTCAGCTTCTCAAAGGCTTCCTGACAGCCATCGTCCCAGAGGAACGGCACATCGTTCATCATGAGTTTGTGAAAGGGGTGGCATTGATGCGGGACGCTATGCGAACTAGGACTCTAGGCAACGACGGGCCTAAATGACAACTACGACCAGCAATGGCGATAGTGCGAATGGCGTTCGCTCGACACGTAAGGTTCCCAAGAAGGAAATTATGCCAATCACAAGAATCTATAGCTCGCAGGCGTCCCCAGAGAGGGAAGCGCGTCGATCCGCACGGTTAAGAAGCCGGCGAGTCTAGGGTGGTCGACTCCACACTCGCGACTCGGATGAGTCACGGGACGGTCACACTCTCTCACCGTGGCAGTGATATAGAGATAACTATAGAGCTAGGCGCCTATGATCTCACAAGCAGCGGCGTCTAGAAACTATACTAAATAAGCAAGCTAAACAAAGGAGATAGTGGACGCGTACCTCCACGCTCGGGGCGTGGGGAAGAAACCCGGCCAAGTCACACAATCACCCAGTACAAGGCTAAACACATACACATCCAAACACGCCCACTCCTCGCAGGGAGGTAAAAGGCTACACAGTGGATCCGGGGATGTGTGACGTGGGTTGGCGGGCCACGGGTCGGCGAAGATCGTCACCCACGAAGTGTCGTGAACCGAAGTGGCCTGAATCACGCCGACGGATCAAGCTGAAACCAGCAGTAAGGAAGGCGAGCCCGGGCATCGTGGATGGTGCTGTTGCCCCTGATGGAGTGGGGTAGTGGACGCAGAACCTCTTGGAAGAGGGTGGATGCCAACGACACCGGCGCGGACCACCGAAGCAACTCGAACCGGCGGGCAGATTGCAGCTCGGTATGCACAGGTCCTGGCGAGCAGCAGGAAGGTGAGGCTGGGGCGCAACCCTCTGCTAGCCCTCTGGCCAAGAAATTTGGCGTGGACGCGGGTGGGGACGTCCCAAGAACGTCCGTGGAAGGAGAGCTTCAATCGAGCACCGTGGCAACCGTGGCGAATTTTAGAAGCAACCCCTGCGCAATCTGGCCTGTTTGCTGGCAGCTGGACAATGGACCAAAGATGGGGGTGGAACTGGGGTTTTATGGAGGCGAATAGGGCGAGATTTTCTCTGGTGGATAGGTGACTGTGGGGGCCAGGCTAGGGCCAAGTGGTAGGTGGGTGCGCAGTGGGAGTTTTGGGTGTGGGGAGCAGTGGGAGTTGGGGCTCAGTTCTGCACTTCAGTGCAGTCAGAACTGAGACCCGGGAAGGCGGACATGGTCGGCAAAGGAAGCGGACCTTTTGGGGAGTGGGAAAATTTCTGGAGATGGTTTGGGATGTGTAGGAGAGGTGATAAAAATTTCAGGTCGATCCAACAGGGTTTGAGGGATGCCCCTTTGTAGGGGTTTTAACTCTGTCCCGCTAGGGCTGCAAAGAGACAGTCCGCGCAGTAAAAGTAGTTCCAAAGGCAACTTTTTACTCTGAACGAATTTTTGAATGAGGTTTGCGCGGATGGTTTGGGGACAGGCAGGGGAAGAAATGTGGTGAAGAAACTAGGGCGACCTGAGGTGCGGAAGGAGGCGTACCAGTTTGATATTTACGGCTCTGGATTCTGGCGGGCCTGCACAGGGGCAGCCAGCGCAGAAAAAAGGCCTACAAAGAGAATTTTCGCAAATGGACGAATTTTGGGATGCCGTTTTCGGGAGTGTCTTGGTAACAAAAAGAGGAAGAAAAGTCAAGAAGATATGGATGGGATATGAGTACGGGAAGCAAGGGTTCCAACCTGATCTTTGCGGCCCATGTCTGCAGGCAGATAAGAGAAAACTGATGCGTAGGGCAGCAAGGGCTATCTCCTCCGGACATGTAGCAACCTTCGATCCATGAACTCCGGGCTTGAGGAGAGGTGAGAGTGGTCGCCTCCCTGATGTTGGAGAAGCCAAAACCTGCAAGAGATAGGGGGAATAGGGCGTCGCACCCTAGAGGGAGAGGAAGATGAAGAGGAGAGATAGAGGGTGTCACACCCTAGAGGGGAGAGGAGGAAGAAGAGGGAAACGCTCTTGGCAAAACTCAATTTTCCATTCATCAATCCTCCCAAGAGGGGAATACAAGGTAATATATAGAGTATGGGCTCCATCTTCCCTCCTTGGAGTTTGAATTTGAACTCATTTGAATTTGAAATCCATGGGCCCTCTTTTCCACCTTGGAGTTGGAACCCATCATGAGCTCCACTTTCTCTCCTTGGATTTTGAACCCATTTGAATTTCAAATCCATGGGCTCCCTTTCCCTCCTTGGATAAAATTCAAATTACATATCAAAGACACACCTAAGACGTACACAATACATAATACGACCAAATACGTACATAATATCAAATACGTACATAATACAAGTACGTATAAAAATACGTACAAAAATACATACAAAATATGAATACGTATAAAAATACGTACTAAGTATCAAAGCTCCAATGGAGACTCCAGACTATCCCCCAGCCATAAGGATGTCGGTGTCGACCAGGTCGTACTGCGTGTCTGGTATCGGCGGCTCTCCGGGTCGATCCGTATTCTTGCTCGGGTGTCCTCACCAACTCTCCCCGGGTGGGAAGAACTCGACCCTGTCGAGTAAGGGTCTCTATCGCTCTGGTACCGCTCTAGCAAGTCTGGGTCCAACCTTTCCAGCTCCGCCCAGGTGATCCATGCATCATCGGACGCGGGTCGTCCCCTCCAACGCACCAAGTAGCGGTGATACACGCCACTCCTAGTGGTGGTCACCTGCTCATCCAATATAGACTGTATCCGCTCACGCTACTGAGGTGACAAGGTTGGAAGTGGACTCTCAGGGGAGGGTTCACTCACAAGGGGTGGAGAAGACCCGAACAACTCACTAGGGATCACTGCCGGGTCCCTATACGTGACTAAGTCCGAGACATTGAATGTGGAACTGATACCATAGTCATCCGGCAGGTCTACAACATATGCATTGGATCCAACTCGCTTCAAAACTCTAAAGGGGCCAGCACCACGAGCTTGTAGTTTCTTTATGGCTCCAGAAGGAAATCGTTCCGGTCTGACCCGGATCATGACATAATCTCCCTCCTGGAACTTACGGGGGTGTCTATGAGCATCAGCCAACTCTTTATATCGTGCGTTGCTGGTCTCTATATGGCGACGAATACCATCATGCAAACCTCTAACATGCTCGGCAAATGACTCTGCAGACTGCGACACTCTAGCATGCATGGGCAAGGGAACTAGATCCACTAGCTTCCTAGGTCTATATCCGGTGACAACCTCAAATGGACTCATGCCTGTAGACCTATTGACTGAGTCATTATATGCAAATTTGGCAAGTGGCAAAATGAGATCCCAGTCCCTCTCGCGTTCCCTAATCAAGCACCTCAAGAGGTTCCCCAAACTTCTATTAACTACCTCTGTCTGCCCATCAGTCTGGGGATGGTAAGCTGTGGAGAATTTGAGCTGAGTGCCCAACAAATGCCAAAGGGTCTTCCAAAAGTAGCTAGTGAATCGCACATCTCGATCTGACACAATGGACTTAGGAAGTCCGAATCGGCTCACTACACTAGAGAAGAATATATGAGCAACCCGTGAGGCATCTGAAGTCTTAGAGCAAGGAATGAAGAGGGCCATCTTGGAAAACCTATCAACCACCACAAAGATGGAATCATGCCTACGGGTGGTCCGTGGCAAACCCAAAACAAAATCCATACTAATATCCTGCCATGGCCTATCGGGCACAGGGAGTGGAGTGTATGGGCCAGAAACTTGCTTCATCATCTTGGCCACAGTGCAAGTGCGACACTGGGCCATAATGCGAGCAACATCACGTTTCAAACTGGGCCAATAAAACCAATGCTCAACAGCCTCGATGGTCTTGTTCCGACCAAAGTGGCCGGCTAGACCTCCTGCATGTATCTCCCAAGTGAGGAAGTCGCGAACTGAAGTCCGCGGAATACACAATCGACTCCCCCGAAAAAGGTAACCATCCTGCATGGCATAATCAGGATACTCTCGGCATGGTCCACCTTGGAGGGTGGTATAAATCGAACCGAAGTCCGAACAATCCGCATAGGCCTCCCTCATCCTATCCATCCCAACCACCTCTATACTCATGGTGGACAAAAGATAAGCACGACGACTAAGAGCGTCGGCCACCCGGTTCTCTGCACCAGCCTTGTGCTTCAGCACAAAGGTATAATCCTGGAGAAACTCTACCCAGCGACTATGACGAGAATTGAGCTTCTTCTGGGCATGGAGATACTTGAGTGCCTCATGATCAGAAAATAAGACAAACTCCTGGTGCAACAAGTAATGTCTCCAATGGCGAAGGGCCTGCACAACTGCGTAAAACTCCTTGTCATATGTAGAATAACGCAGTTTAGCATCGCTCAATTTCTCGCTGAAATATGCAATGGGGTGAGTCTCCTGGCTCAAGACACCACCAATGCCTACCCCAGAGGCATCGCAAGAAACCTCAAACACCTTTGTGAAATCAGGAAGTCTAAGAATAGGTGCTTGAGTCATGCGCTCTTTGAGGAGCGCGAATGCAGCTGATGCGGCCTTCGTCCACTCAAAGGCCCCCTTTCGGATACAATCAGTGATGGGGGCTGTGACAGAACTGAAGCCTCGAATAAATCGACGATAGAATGTCGCCAGACCATGAAAGCTGCGGACATCATGAAGAGTGCGAGGCTCGGGCCACTCCACTATAGCCCTCACCTTCTCCGGATCAGCGGAGACTCCTTCACTAGACACTATGAACCCCAAGAAGGTGACCTAACAAGTCATGAAAGCACATTTCTTAGGGTTGGCGTAAAGGCTCTCTCTCCTCAGAATAAGACAGACCTGCCGTAGATGGTCTAAGTGGGCCTCCCGAGTGCGGCTATAGATAAGGATATCATCAAAATATACCACCACAAAGACCCCAATCAAAGGTCGAAGGACTTGAGTCATCAGCCGCATAAAAGTGCTGGGAGCATTGGTCATCCCAAAGGGCATGACCAACCACTCGTAAAGACCATCTTTGGTCTTAAAGGCCGTCTTCCACTCATCACCGGGCCTGATCCTCACCTGGTGATAGCCACTCTTCAGATCAATCTTGGAAAACATAGTGGCTCCCGCCATCATATCGAGCATATCATCTAAGCGGGGAATGGGAAATCTATACTTTACCGTGATCTTATTGATTGCACGGCTGTCGACGCACATCCTCCAAGTACCATCCTTCTTAGGAGCAAGCAATGCAGGGACGGCACATGGACTCATGCTCTCACGGAGAGATCCCCTTGTCATCAACTCCCCAACCTGACGTTGAAGCTCAGCGTGATCAGCAGGGCTCATCCTATAATGTGGCAAGTTGGGCAATGAGGACCCCGGAATCAGGTCAATAGCATGCTGAATGTCTCGCATGGGTGGAAGACCCTCGGGTAAATCATCGGGAAATACATTAGTAAACTCCCGAAGGACATCAGCAACATCAGATGGGAGATCACTCTCCGTCTCTCTAACCACCTCTCGGACTACAATGGCAAAAATAGGGTCCCCTCTAACCAAGTCACGCTCTAACTCCCGAGAGCTAACTAGCATCAACCTCCTAGTCGGAGGAACACTCGGGGTGGGGGCATTCGTAGGCAAGGTCGTATCTTGAGCTGGCAATGGGATACTAGGCCCTGGAATAGCAGGAGTCGGGGTACTAGGCCCAACGGGAGCCCGGATTGATGGACTCCTCGGTTGGGATGGGTGAAGGGTAATCCGTTGGCCATTATGGTCGAATGTGCATGTGTTTGACCGGCCATGGAGGGTAGCATCCCGATCAAATAACCAAGGCCTTCCTAGGATAATACTGCCTACCTCCATTGGCAACACATCACACCAGATCCCGTCGTGGTAGGCATGGAACTGCAATGGCACCAGACATCGCAGTCTGACAGGAATAGAGGTGGAATCTACCCATGACACGCGGTAAGGGGAGGGGTGGTCCACTGGGGTCAACCCTAAGCGTGTCACAGTACCCGTGGAGATAGCGTTAATGCAACTCCCGCTATCTATGATCACCTTGCAGGCTTTCCCACCCAGCCGGCAAAAGGTATGAAAGATGGTGGTGCGACGCCAGTCATCACTCACCAACGGCTGGGTCAAGATACACCTGACAACACCCAGTTGAACATCATCTTGGCACTGCGTGCCCTGGACATCTAGCTGCTCGCCCTCAATCAGCTCATCAAAGAACTCCTCCGCGAGCTCCTGGTCAGCCTCATAACTGACGGATACGATCCCATGTGCGAGCTCACCGGTCGAAGACTCCCCGATGACCAAAGAAGATCGGGTAGGACAACTAACAGCATAATGACCAACTCCTCCGCACCTAAAACACTCATGACGGGACCCAGTGCCCTGAGGTGCTCCACTAGTCATCGGCCCTTTTCCCTTGTCATCACGACGGGTCGGGGGTGGTGGAAGCTGGGGTCGGGTAGGAATGGTGGGCTGCTGAGGCCGAGGGGCCGCGACTGGAGCCTGGGGTCGAGGGGGATAGTCCCTCGGAGGGGGAGGACGAGGTCTAGGAACAGTGAAGTCCTGACGAGTGGGTTCCTGTGGACGAACCACAGGTCCCCGAGGGTAAGGTCCAGTCATAGCACGAGGGTCCGACCCACGAGGATATGTGGGTCCCAGGCGCTGGACCGGAGCAAACTCGGACTCAAACTGCTCTAACTCGAGTGCGACCTGATAAGCCTCCTCTAGGGTCGTGGCATGGCGGCGAAATAACTCATACTGGTAGTGCGGCCGCAGACCCCGACGAAAGCGAGAGATGGTCATGGCACTCTCCTCTGTGACCCCACATCGCAAGTAGTACTCATCAAAGTCAGCGATGTAGTCGGTCACGGCCCGATCCCCTTGGCTGAGACTCTGCCACCTATCAATAAGCCTCTGACGGTATGTGGCAAGAAGGTATTTTTGCCTAAGCTTTACCTTCATATCATCCCAGGTCTCAATCTGGGGTTGATGTCGTTGCATCAACAGGCTCTCCACGTTTCTCCAATAAGTCTGGGCCTGTCCTAGCAATTTCATTTTGGCAAATCGGACTCTCCGGTGGTCCGTCATCTCATACCACTCAAAGTAGCGGTCCATACCTGCTTCCCAATCAACATAGACCTTAGGGTCCAAGGACCCATCAAAGGTGGGAGGATCTGCACGCACGGACCTAAGGAGACGGTCATCCTCGTCATCCCTATGGGGCCTATAGCCACGCCGAGCGCGACCATAACCCTCAACCTCATTATCGGACCCAAAATCATCAAACTCCTGAATACGTGGTCTCCGGTCGTCGGCCCTAGCGTGTGCGGGCCGAAGAGCAAGGTCAAGTGGGCCTTGGGCCTGCCCGGTGACATCCTCACGTGGAGCTCTATCCTGGTTGGGCCGTCCAGCTAGACCTTGAATGGTCCGGTCGGAAGCCTCCATCCGGTCCTCCATGGCCTTCATCCGGCCCTCCATGAATGCAGTATGATCTCTAAAGCTCTTATCGGACTGATCTATCCGATTCATGAGAGCCTGCATCATATCCTGAAGGGAGAAGTCACTAGGGGCAGCATTCCTAGGGTCCAAAGCCATTGGGGCCGGGTGTTGATAATCTGTACCACGCCGAGTGGGCATGTAATGGGGCTAAAGGCAAGGGAATTTTTGTTTTCTTTTTTTTTTTCTAATGCAAACTAATGCAAGACTCTAAGGGACAAAAGGGGTAGAACGAAGACTCAAATGCACCCTAGACAACCTATGGCTCTGATACCAAAATTGATGCGGGACGCTATGCGAACTAGGACTCTAGGCAACGACGGGCCTAAATGACAACTACGACCAGCAATGGCGATAGTGCGAATGGCGTTCGCTCGACACGTAAGGTTCCCAAGAAGGAAATTATGCCAATCACAAGAATCTATAGCTCGCAGGCGTCCCCAGAGAGGGAAGCGCGTCGATCCGCACGGTTAAGAAACCGGCGAGTCTAGGGTGGTCGACTCCACACTCGCGACTCGGATGAGTCACGGGACGGTCACACTCTCTCACCGTGGTAGTGATATAGAGATAACTATAGAGCTAGGCGCCTATGATCTCACAAGCAGCGGCGTCTAGAAACTATACTAAATAAGTAAGCTAAACAAAGGAGATAGTGGACGCGTACCTCCACGCTCGGGGCGTGGGGAAGAAACCCGGCCAAGTCACACAATCACCCAGTACAAGGCTAAACACATACACATCCAAACACGCCCACTCCTCGCAGGGAGGTAAAAGGCTACACAGTGGATCCGGGGATGTGTGACGTGGGTTGGCGGGCCACGGGTCGGCGAAGATCGTCACCCACGAAGTGTCATGAACCGAAGTGGCCTGAATCACGCCGACGGATCAAGCTGAAACCAGCAGTAAGGAAGGCGAGCCCGGGCGTCGTGGATGGTGCTGTTGCCCCTGATGGAGTGGGGTAGTGGACGCCAAACCTCTTGGAAGAGGGTGGATGCCAACGACACCGGCGCGGACCACCGAAGCAACTCGAACCGGCGGGCAGATTGCAGCTCGGTATGCACAGGTCCTGGCGAGCAGCAGGAAGGTGAGGCTGAGGCGCAACCCTCTGCTAGCCCGCTGGCCACAAAATTTGGCGTGGACGCGGGTGGGGACGTCCCAAGAACGTCCGTGGAAGGAGAGCTTCAATCGAGCACCGTGGCAACCGTGGCGAATTTTAGAAGCAACCCCTTCGCAATCTGGCCTGTTTGCTGGCAGCTGGACAATGGACCAAAGATGGGGGTGGAACTGGGGTTTTATGGAGGCGAATAGGGCGAGATTTTCTCTGGTGGATAGGTGACTGTGGGGGCCAGGCTAGGGCCAAGTGGTAGGTGGGTGCGCAGTGGGAGTTTTGGGCGTGGGGAGCAGTGGGAGTTGGGGCTCAGTTCTACACTTCAGTGCAGTCAGAACTGAGACCCGGGAAGGCGGACATGGTCGGCAAAGGAAGCGGACCTTTTGGGGAGTGGGAAAATTTCTGGAGATGGTTTGGGATGTGTAGGAGAGGTGATAAAAATCCCAGGTCGATCCAACAGGGTTTGAGGGATGCCCCTTTGTAGGGGTTTTAACTTTGTCCCGCTAGGGCTGCAAAGAGACAGTCCGTGCAGTAAAAGTAGTTCCAAAGGCAACTTTTTATCCTGAACGAATTTTTGAATGAGGTTTACGCGGATGGTTTGGGGACAGGCAGGGGAAGAAATGTGGTGAAGAGACTAGGGCGACCTGAGGTGGGGAAGGAGGCGTACCAGTTTGATATTTGCGGCTCTGGATTCTGGCGGGCCTGCACAGGGGCAGCCAGCGCAGCAAAAAGGCCTACAAAGAGAATTTTCGCAAATGGACGAATTTTTGGATGCCGTTTTCTGGAGTGTCTTGGTAACAAGAAGAGGAAGAAAAGTCAAGAAGATATGGATGGGATATGAGGACGGGAAGGAAGGGTTCCAACCTGATCTTTGCGGCCCATGTCTGCAGGCAGATAAGAGAAAACTGATGCGTAGGGCAGCAAGGGCTATCTCCTCCGGACATGTAGCAACCTTCGATCCATGAACTCCGGGCTTGAGGAGAGGTGAGAGTGGTCGCCTCCCTGATGTTGGAGAAGCCAAAACCTGCAAGAGATGGGGGGAATAGGGCGTCGCACCCTAGAGGGAGAGGAAGATGAAGAGGAGAGATAGAGGGTGTCACACCCTAGAGGGGAGAGGAGGAAGAAGAGGGAAATGCTCTTGGCAAAACTCAATTTTCCATTCATCAATCCTCCCAAGAGGGGAATACAAGGTAATATATAGAGTATGGGCTCCATCTTCCCTCCTTGGAGTTTGAATTTGAACTCATTTGAATTTGAAATCCATGGGCCCTCTTTTCCACCTTGGAGTTGGAACCCATCATGAGCTCCACTTTCTCTCCTTGGATTTTGAACCCATTTGAATTTCAAATCCATGGGCTCCCTTTCCCTCCTTGGATAAAATTCAAATTACATATCAAAGACACACCTAAGACGTACACAATACATAATACGACCAAATACGTACATAATACCAAATACGTACACAATACAAGTACGTATAAAAATACGTACAAAACTACGTACAAAATACGAATACGTATAAAAATACGTACTAAGTATCAAAGCTCCAATGGAGACTCCAGACTGTCCCCCAGCCATAAGGATGTCGGTGTCGACCAGGTCGTACTGCGTGTCTGGTATCGGCGGCTCTCCGGGTCGATCCGTATTCTTGCTCGGGCGTCCTCACCAGGCATCTTCCCGATAGATTTGATATAAATCATCGGATGTAGGCCAGACGCCCTTGCAGGGATCTCAACTCGTGCAGATTCCTTGGTGGAGGGAGCTCCTGGATAGCTTTAATCTTGGATGGATCAATTTCAATACCCCTATGTCGGACAATAAATCCGAGGAATTTTCCACTGGACACGCCAAAGGCGCATTTCATAGGATTCATCTTGAGTTCATATCTGTGCAACCTCTGGAATACTATCCTTAGGTCTTGCAAATGATCTTCTCTTTTGCTGGTTTTTACCACCAGATCATCGATGTAGCATTCTACCTTTTTGAAGAGCAGGTCATCAAAGATCTTTGTCATAGCTCTTTGATAAGTAGCGCCGGCGTTCTTAAGGCCAAACGGCATTCTTTTGTAGTGGAATATTCCCTTCGGAGTGCGGAATTCAGTGTGCACTCTGTCTTCTTCAGCAATCCAAATCTGGTTATACCCGGATGATCCATCCATGAATGACAGGGCTTCATGACCAGTAGTCGCATCGATCATCACCTCAGTGATGGGCACTGGGAAATCATCTTTCGGGCAAGTCTTATTAAGGTCCCGAAAATCAACACATATTCTAATCTGCCCATTCTTCTTCTTTACGGGCACTATATTGGCCAGCCATGTAGTATACTGGTTTTCTTCGACAAAGCCTACCTCAATCAGCTTGTCAACTTCTTTGTTAATCTGATTTATCAATTCAGGACGCATTCTCCTGGAAGGCTACTTTACAGGGTTAGCCTATGGGTTTATTGCCAATCGGTGCTGTGCCACATCAGAGCTCAGTCCTGGCATTTCATCATATGTCCATGCAAAATAGTCTCGGAATTCTTTCAAGAACTGTATATATTGTTCCCTGACATCTGGCTCCAGCAGTGCGCTGAGGAATGTTGGCCTTGGCTCATCTGCAGACCCCAAATTTATTTCTATCAGCTCATCGACGGTGGCTTGGCCTCCGTCTTCGACTTCGGGCGGGGCTCCTTGCAAATCAATAAAGCCTCCCGGGATATAATTTTCTTCAGTTTCATGCTCCTCTGCTTCATCATACTGGTCATCAGCGGATGCTGGCGCATCATATAGGGCCCATACTACCGGATCCTGTTCAATCTGCTCCGAGGGTGAGACTGGTTCAGTAGGAAATTCAGAAGTGGACCCCTCCGTCCTTAGAGGCTCTTCTAATGTGGGCTCCCCTGAAAGGTCATCATTCTGTAGAGCCCGGAATTCTTCTAGGATGCGCCCGAACTCCAGACACTCCTCCAGCTCTCTGGCTATTTGATCTTCATCCGGGGTTCCCGTATCAAATTTTGCTTCTGCCTGGAATAGATCCTCTTTGGAAGATAGGTCCTCCCAGTACCAAGCTTTCTTTGTCTCATCAGATGTCTCTGTTTCTGGCAGGTTGTCTGAGGCTTCATTGCTTATTATGGATTGATAAATGATTTCTTCATCCTCCGAGGGGTATTTGTCATATCCTACCTCGGGAGGATCGTCATGCTGGTAGGAGACAGATATGACGTCTACCTCAGCCTCATAGTATTCTTGGAGGGTATAACCCAATCCTGGGTGTTGAGTGATCTTCCTCATTTCTTTACTATCTCGAGGCGGATCCCACAGTTCCTTGAATGCCTTCTTCTGAGCAGAAGGCTACATTGATGGCATTTGCATCTTGGAGAACATTTGTGAAACCCGTTGGGTAGTATAATCCAAGCCTGTAATCGGTACCATCCGGTTTGCGGCTTCTTCAGGGGCCATACAGTCTTGATCATCTTCTTCGACTGGCTCCCCGGTGTAGAATATAATAGGAGGCTCGCAGAAGCGAGGGATTTCCATAGTCTTCAGTGGTAGTACCGTTTGGTACTCAAGGCTGACGATGGGTTTAAATAAACCTTGCGGCACCTCCACCTGAGTGTACTTTTGCTTCATTTCTTCATCGGCATTATCCGGGTGGACGCTAGGAGGGGTAACCCGAGCAAAGTCACCGGCATAAGAGATGTGAGATACATTATGCTTTTTAACATAGCCCTTTGGTGGCGGTGGAGACCAATTCCTTGCCTCTGTCGCGGGCTTTTTCTGGCTGACCACAGCCTCTTTCCTTTCGCACTTTTGAGACACCTCGGTATAGTAGGATGCATCGAGCATATGGCACTCGAACACTTCGAAAGGATGCAGATCCGTAAACACCCTCTCTTCTTTTCCTTCATGGCAGTATTTGATGCACTGATGTGGCGTGGATGGCACTATTTGATATTCATGCAGCCACAGTCTCCCCAGCAGGGCTTTATACGTGGTGTTGGAGTCGATCACATAGAATCGTACCACTGTAGTGAGGTCTCCCAACGTGAGGTTGAAATCAGCTACCCCAAGAGGTGTCTCACACTTTTGGTTAAATCTTGCAATCTTCATGTCTCTGACCTTGGTGAGCTGCAGATCAAAGTAATATTTCTGATAGATGCGGTATGGGAGAATGTTCACAGCAGCCCCGGGATCTATCAGTATTCTGCTTATCGGCTGACAGTTCAGGGAACCCCTCATATACAGTGGTCTGTTATGGCCGGAATTTGGGATTAGCATATCATCCTCTGTGAATGTGACTGATGGACCAGAACTCACTTCTGTCAAGAGTGCTTCATACTGTGCCGGCGACTGCAAGGCATCAATAATGGCTTGGCGAGCCTCTTCACTCAGAGAGAGGATTTCCCAGATGGAGAACCTGGTAGGGAGCTTCTTCAGCATTTTCATGATCCGGCTGCCCACCCGGACGTTAGACAATCTCATCTCCTCCACCCAACGGGGTCTTGGAGGTTCATGTGGTGCCTGTGGCCTTTGCTGCCCAGTGCCGGTTTTACTCTCTTGATCGGTTTCCCGGGAGGCTTCTTCTGTAGTAACGACCCCTGTTTCTGCTAGAGGGTTACTTCCTTTATTTTCTTCATGCTGCTTCTGCTTTCTAACTACAGTCTGCTGGCATTTATTGTTTTCAGCTGAAGCAGTGTGAGCCAGCTGCTCATTTTCCAAACTGGACAAGAATTCCAGGAATGAAGGAGCCTCTTCTTTTTCTTGGTACAAGCTGGCAGGGGGAGGAACCTGGACACCTCGTACCTCTGGCTCGGGGATCTGATAGGGTTGCTCCCCTCTGAATATAATATTATGATTGGCTGGTGGCGGGCGCCCCCATCTTTTCCCAGAACGTGTTGCATAGGCTGAGGTAGAGGCCTCAGCATGGTTGGCTTCTAGTGGGGCATTTGATGCTTCATCCTCATCATTCTCCCAGGGCAAGGAAAAGAGTACCGACAGGGTGTTGCATTGTATTGTCGTGACTTTCTTTCCCCTTTTGGACTTGGGCCGTCTCTTCTTCTTCTGGGAATTCGGCTTTGCCGGCTCCTGCCCCCAGAAGGGCTCAGTCTCATCTTTTCTTTGCTCTACCTCTGGCTGCTCTTCAATTTTCAATTCTTCGAGCTGCTCCCAGAGTATACAATCTTTTACCAGCAGGTTTTCGGGCTTATTCTGCTCATATTCATCGAGCTCATTGATATACTGCTGTAGACGCCTGGCTGCAGGACTTACTTCTTTATGTGCAGGTAGGGGAGTTTGTCTCCTCTGGTTGTGAGTAGGGATCCGGATGACTGGCCCGGTCTCAGCTGTATGCCATACTGGCTTTACTGGAGGCGGCTCAGGCCTTGGGGTGACACCCCGAATAGTTGCCCCACTGGTGCTGGCTGCAAGAGTGTTTTTCCTATTCTTTATGGGCTTCGTCTGCCATCCTCCCTGATCTTTCAGTGGGGTGAGGAGGCAAGCTTCATAAGTACGCCTGGTACATTCTTCAACGGCTTCCTCAGGCAGCTGCTGATAGACTGAAATCATATTGGCGGCCATCCTCCAGGGCGGAGGCTCATGCGGATGAGGTGGCTTCACCTGGTAATCACCCAACTGTAGCTCACCCTTTTTGACCATTCCTTCCATAATATCCTTGAAGACATAACAATCTTCAATTGCGTGCCCCAGCGCACGGTGAAATGGACAGAACAGCGGATCATCTTTCTTTGTCGCATCCGCAGGTCTCTTCGGTTCGGGCAATGTTACCTTGTTGAACTTATATGCCTAGTTAAATAGTGCTGATGTCTTATCTTTGGGAAAAGAGTAAGCCCTTCTCATTCTGTCTCTCAGAGAGACCTTATCTTTTCTTTCTGTTGCACCCTCAGGCGGGGGAGCTTCGTTTGCCTCCTTTTTCCCTTTCTGTTGCTCAAAGGTTCTAAAATCGACGGCATTAGCCTCAGTATGTGATGGCCGTCGGTCATTGGTTTTACCCTTCGAAATAGTGGGAACATTGGCGGTCGGACGCTTGGACAAGAACGTCTCGACTTCCGCCACTATGTTGTTCAGCCGGTCAAATGTCCTGACATCTGCACCGATCATCTTTTCTAGCACCTCTCTCTTGAGGCTCTGTTTACATATCTGCACTGCATCTTCCTGATGAGGAGGTCTTCGGCATCTCATGGCTAAGTTTGTCCACCTTTTGATGTAATCCAGTGCTGTTTCATCCTGCCTTTGCTTGGTTGCATATAGCTCCGCTATTGTAATTTTTCTTTCAGTGACATGAAATCTATCGCAGAATTTTCTTTGCATATCAGGCCAATCAACCACTGATCCAGCGGGCAGGCTTGAATACCATTCAAAGGCTATCCCAGTGAGGGACGAGCCAAAGAACTTAAGCAGATAGGCTTCATCAGCTGCCAGGTCGCCCATAATTGTGGTATAGTAAGCAATGTGCTCCCTGGGAGAGCCCTGGCCGTTGAATTTCTCAAATTTCGGCGGCTTACTGACGCCTGGGGGTAGTCTTTTAGCAGCATACTGGGGAGGATACGGTACTTTGTACACGTCATAGGTACTTACACCATCACCGGTCTTTTCAGACAGCTTCATCTCCACAATTCTTTCAATCATCAGCTTGTGGGCCAGGGCTGGATCTATCTCTTCTGGGAAGAAGTGAGCTTGCTGCTGGCTGTAGGGAGTCGTCATCACAGTTGCGCGCAAGGTGGGCGCGGCGGGCTGCGTCTGAGATGTAGAGGGCTGAGCTGCTGCTTGCTGCAGAACAGGCTGGCTCAGAGCTTTGCCCTTATCAGCTGGAAGGGGATTAGTTGGGACAGCCATTTCTGCAGAGCTGGAAGTCTGCCCCACAGGTTCGGCTTGCTTGGAGATCGGTGTGGCTTCATGCCTCTCATTTAGCTGTCTTCTGAGAGCGCTGATCTCCTGTTGATATCTTCTAAACATCATCTGGATCATGGGATCCAGAGTCGATGGGATCTGTATATCTTCTGAAGTCTCTTCAGCATCATCAATGAAGGGATTGTCTTCTTCTTCTGTTGTCACCACATTGACTGTCATGGTGGTGATCTTGCGGGTTTCCTCATCATTCTTCATCTTATCTTTTGCAGCCTGACCTCTTCTTGTGACGGGGCCTGGTCTGGTAGCCAGCCTGAGCAGTTCATCTGGCTGAGTTGGTAGCATATTCTGCCCCCTGGCAATTCCAGCCATGTTACAGGCGAAGATTTGCATCCTTCCCTTCTGCCTGCAAACTTTTCTTTTTGCCTGGTCAGGATATTTGAGTCGGTCGAAGACCGATACTCTTTCTTCAGCTTCTCCCCTATACAGGTCTTCTTTATCATATCTGGCCTTGCGGCCTTCTTCATAATCATTTGAATCAGAGGAGGAGACTCCGAGCATCACTTCTTGAAGGGCTTCTCCTTCTTCTTCATCCACGGTGCCCAGAGCACGGGATAATCTTTGCTGACCGAGGGCAGAGTTCCCCAGGTAATGGAAGTAGTCTTGGACCACTCGTTTCATTTCCTCCGGATCGTGCCTTCGCGGCTCTGGTCGGAGTATCAATCTTTCCTAACTTTTCTGCTGATGAGCCAGTCTTGTCATCTGAGCATTCAAATGCTCGGCTTTAGAATATCTGAATATGTCAACCTGTCTGGCACAGGCTCTTGGTCTTCTTGGAATGGCAACCGTGACTGGTTCGCTCATTCCCATGTCGCCATCTTGGCAGCAGTTGGCAGTGTCATCATAGTTCTTCCTTTGCCATCTTTTGCCTTTGGCCTTGGGATGGGTGATAGTAAGGTCTTCATTCTTTTGATATCTTTTGCCCTTCATCACGGGACGAGTAGTAGTCAGATTCCTTCCTTCATCATTTTTTTCATCTCTCCTCCCCCGAGCCTTGGGGTAAGCAGCAACATCATCTCTTCTATAATTTCTTTCTTCTCTTCTGCTTCCTGCCCTGAAACGGGCAACAGCATCCTTAGTAGCCTTCTTCTCATATCGAGCTGGGGCCCAGCTCTGAATCTTCTTTGGTCGCCAGACCTGTTTATATTTTGCTGGCTTGGGCGCCAATGGCTTCCTTTCATCAGCTTCCCAGTTGGCCCTCCTAGCGGCCAGAACGCGGAACCTGTTGTCGGTCTGGACAGTCGGGACAATCCTGTCCGGCCGGACTTCTCTGGGGCGACCGTTGAGGTTCACCCTAACATCTCCCATCATCATTGTCTTCCTAGAATTGGAAAGACGACGCTCAGCAGCAGCATACCGGCTTCTCCGGTTATTTCTCTTTCCCCACTGGGCAGCAGCGGGAACCGTATCCCTCCTTTGAACTTGGTGTACATAGCAGGCGACGGCCGTCGAGGTCGTCTTCTCCGGTAAGCCAGCCTTCTTACCAGTAGTCTTCATAGGGGCACCTGCAGCGGTGCCTTGCTCATCGTTGTTGACCTGCAGAAGGTCGGTGAAGACGAGGCCCAGATAGTTGGGCAGCCCGACAGCAGGGGGGCATTGCTCCGAATGACAGGGGTACCGCCAGGTAACCCTCTCGCACATGCATATCGATCGGTTGTTGGCCGAAGCGTACAGACATAAGTCCAGTAGTCATCTTCCTGAAAATAAGGAAAGCGCACAGGATCAGAAATTTGAGGGGGGCCCGCTGGGCCTCCTATTTTGACGTAGAGATGAAGGGAGACTACGTCCCACCGGGCGTGCCAGCTTGTGGAACGTGGATCTTATCTCGTTTCATAGTATTATTTATTTATATTTTTTTATTTGGATTTTTGATTTATTGATTTATTAGGTGTGCCAGTCACGTGTATGACGATTTTATTGTGCGCTCGATCTGACTTGGTCAGTCGATTGTGAAGTCCGAGTCGGGACCAGAAGTCCATCATACCATAAAGGCTATGACGTTAATTACGCCCTTCCAAGGAAGGACAACCCTTGATTAAACGCCAAAATAGGAGGCCTCGAGAGGCAATAATAAAAAGGATATTCTTTTTATGTTCGCAGTTTGAATTTCATACCAGAGCCAGGAAGGCGGGCAAGACTCGAAAAACAGACGATATCGCTGAATCGACGACTCGAAAAACAATCAGACTCAGGGGAAAGGTAAAACAGAGGATATCAATCGCGGACAGGATGAGCCGCAATCATGACGGAGGTTTAAAGCATCGGTTAACATTTCGGCGGCACTTCCCCATGGTCTGGATCATGCCCAGAGGGAAATAGGCTATCACCCACGGAGTGCCGGGGTGAAAGCCGAAAGAAAGAGAGAGGTCGGGCCTCTCCACGTTACACACGTATGCCCTAAGGCAATGTTTGATTCTTCCCTCACAGGAGCTGGTGGCACTCATGCATTGGCATGGCTCACCGGAGCTAAGAGGGAGACGCGTCGTTGTGACTTCGACACGAATCGATGGAACATAAGGGAGTCTACCTCCCTTTAACTTTATCCTCGGGACACATCTGGTGATCCACGAATATCTCTGTGTAGGTTAGCTCTGGGCATTTGGGCTCACAGGGTGGCAACTTAGGCTCTCGGCATGACCACAGATGGGAGGCTAAGGCTCCCGGCGTGGGTAGCAAGGAGATGGAGGTTCTCGGCGTAGCCAAAGGGAAGAATCCAGGAAGCTCCCGGCGCCGACTTCCCGGCGCGCTGAAGATTCTCTAAGGGGGTTATCGGCGTAGGCTAAAGGGGGAGAGGAGCTCTCGGCCTGGAGGTTCCCGACGCGCTGAAGGCCACGCCGGGAGCTGGTGGCGCCGAGAGGTAGCTGGCCGAGAAGGGGTGTTTGGGCGCCGTGAGGGGTTTAGGACTTTACGGTACCCTGTTTTTAGGATTTTGAGAGTTTTCTGGGAATTATATCAGAGTAGATTGGCTCTGGAGACTAGAGATGGGGTTCAACTGGTTTTAGTTGTATATGCTTCAAAGGAGGCCGAGAACTGAGAGGGATTGGAGGGGAAGAGCCCCACACAGAGGTCCTTTTCACCATCACCATACGGAGCCTAGAGGACAGCTTCAGTATTATTTTTCATCGCCTGGGAGGATTTCAGCAACACCTCCTCCGTACCTAGCGTATGCCAGGGAGTAATAGACGATCACCCACAGAGTGCCGGGATGAAAGCCAGAATAAGGTGGGTATGGGACCCCTAGCCCGTGTATGTAATCACATCACCAACATAATATCCCTTTGAGGCCATTGAAACTTATGCAGTGGCAGAGTTTCTCTGGCTCGTAAGGTTATGTAGGGGAGTTATCCCCAATGATGTTTATCCCTTAGGCACATATGATGATCTAGAGTATCCTTCGACAAGATGCAAGGCTTGGTGGATCGGACTTCAGAGGGCATCTGTGTGGTTCCTTGGCCTGTAGCAGGAAGGCTTTCCTCCGGGGTTCAAGGAATGGAGGATTCACAACGTAAAGTAGGGGTGGCAGGAAGCATGGTTCCCGACATGGGTTTTATTGGCCAAGGGGGAATGCTCTCGGCGCAGGGGTTCTCGACGTGGGTTTTATTGGCAAAGGGGGAATGCTCTTGGCGCAAGGGTTCTCGGCGCGGTAATGACCGCGCCGGGAACCCGGCGTCGGGAGGCCCCCGGGCCGGGAAGGCTGTATTGGGATAGGCTTTATTTGCCTTGCCGAAGGGGCTAAAGCAAGGGGGATCTCTCGGCAGAGTAGTTCTCGGCGGGGAAATGGCCACGCCGGGAAGGGGCTAAAAGGGTTTATGGCTGAACTGCGGTACTCTGCTCAGGCGATTTCTGGGATTTCTGGCTCGGATTGAGTCAAGATCTGGATTGCAGAAGGGGTTTACGCGGGGGTTAGCATCAGTCGAAGGGCAGATCATCCATTATCGAAACCTCATGGGACGTATGGCGTTTTCTATACTCACCTGCTGCTCAGACGGTCAAGAGATTGATGTCTCTGACCCTGAACGAGATGGGAGCTCGACGGACATCTGTGATATCTGGGGAAACCATGATCCGAGGGGGAGGAAGAGGAGGGACAGAGCCTAATAACCCACTGGATGAGGGTTGAGACTCCGTCTTCGTCTTCCACCAGAGGACAGGCTAGGGAGGGGAGGTTGAAACATGAATCGGAAAGCTATAACATCTAGGCAAAACGACGTTCAGAAGAACAGCCGATGCATGAAGGGGAGAAATACAGCAGATATTTCAATCGATCGAATGCCCAAACGAGCCATGTTCATCTTTCATATTATTGCATCATCTCAAACCTGTACAGATCGTAGAAGGTAAACGAAAGACAGAGAGATGGAAATCGAGACCGGAATCCTCCGGCTACATTGATACATCGAGAAAGCCTCGCCAGATTACATCAGAAAAGAAAATAAAAAGAGGAAAGCATGGGGGGAGGGCGGAGCATTGACTCCTCTCCCTCCCCGGGCTACCCACCTGAGTCTCCCTTTCTTCTTCTTCTCTAAGCTTCTTCTTTTCTTTCCCTCTCGGTCTCTCTTCTGGCTCTTTATCTGGTTTTCGCTTCTACTCTTCCTTTCTTTTTTTTTATCTCTGATTTTTGACCCCCGGACCGACCGACTTTCGAAGGGAAGGGGCTTTATAGCCGTCCCTCCTTGCCTTCTCGGCAGACACCTCACGGCGCGCCTCAGCTGAAGGCTTCCCGGCGCGCAGGACTCCAACCTTGTGCAGCATTTGGGCCTTGACAAAGTGGCTCCCGGCGCCACCATTAAAGGCCCATTTAGGTCTCTTTGACCAGGCCTTTGATAGGCCCTTCAAGTACATCAGTACCCAAGAGGGTCCTCCGTTGGTGATATAGTTTGTATTGAGATCATTAGCAGGGTTTTCATCAGTCCGCGAACAGGGGTTTCATCAGTATTGCCATCTGAATGATGACAAAATCGGGCATCATTTTATCGATATCGTCACCTGAATGGTGACGAGATCGGACATCAGCTTTAGTCTGGGAAGACTTCAGCCGGGTGTATAATCTGTGGAGACGATTCTTCTTGTGTTCTGACTTTGCAAAAGCCTTTGCAATCTTCATCTGTCGGTACCGGCTTCATCTTTATCTTACATCACATCTGTTAATAAGCCGACATCTGACTTACCATGACATGTCATATGTGGATTCTTGGATGAGGCAGCAACACAGTTCCTATTAAAGTGTGCTAAGAAGTCTCATTAGTCAAGCGACTACTGCTTCGTTAGTGCTGCCATCTGAGTGACATCGGCACCGGACATCAGCTCGGCCGACAAAGGCTTCAGCCGGGTAAATGGTTGACGAGCTTCATCATTGGTCTTTCACTGTGGGTATGATCTGCTTCCACCCTTGTTCATTTTCAAGGTGTCAACATGCCTCCAGCCCGACGACCGCGGCAACTATGTCGGCAATCGTCAGCATGAGCTAGCCGAGGCAGTCAAAGTGGACTAACGAACTATGAAGAAAAGAAGAGCTTACCTTCAACTTATGGCCTCTGTGTGCGAGAAGCTTCAAACTCTTCGAAGGATACAACCGAAAGAAGAACGGTCGCTGATTCTCTTTCTGCGGCCTTCTTTCGGCGCACCCGTATCACTCGGGTCACCGCCGCCTTCGCCTTCCCAACGGCCTCTCTCAACTGAGATCGAGTCCGCTTTCTCGAATCGCCAGGAGGCAGTGGCGTCGTAGTCGGGGCCGGCTCGGGAACTTCAAAATATGCTGGCTTCTGGGCCTTTCGTATCAACTCCCTAAAGTGCCGGGTCTCCTCCGAAGTTGGTCGGACTGCACATGCACAAGGGTGAGAATAATGCACCACAATGAAAGAAAGAAGCTGGCCGAAGGGCCTGAATGAAGAAATGGAACATACTTTCCGGCCCCGTATAGAAGGGGTAGAGAGGCCAATAAAACAACGAAGGCGCTTTGTCCCTCGAAGCCGCCTCGCGAATAAGCCAGCATAAATCTCTGATCTTTTCACTCGGCTCGGCCAGCAGTGCCAGGTCCTCATGACCACGAGAAGATAGGAGATAATATAGGCTCAGGTGGTCCAGCCCCCACCTGTCAGCATATTTGAAAGAGATATGAAGAGGTCGGTCCAAGATGGCTTCGCTGGGACCACCCACTGAAAGACCGTGTGAGCGAAGAAGCGCGAATAGCCACGGGGTGTTGTCATATAAGGCGGACCGCCTGTCTTCCTTGCGAATGAAGGTCTGATAGGGATACAACCTATCCACCTAGGGATGCCAGTCGGCCACAGCCGAGATAGGCTCCTCTACTGGCAGAGGGAGTTGCTGAAGAATCACCCTCTCGCTGCTTACCCGACATAAACCCCGAAGGGTTTTCACATAATCATCCTTGTTGATCGGGGGCAGCTTCGGTTCAACTTTCATCTTGCGACCTTTTACAACCTTGCGGGCCTCCAGATAGGCCTTCACTTCTGTATTGGTCCAGGACTTCAACTTCTTCAAATAAGAAGATTCAATGTCAAGAACCGGCTCTGGCTGGGAATCCAGGAACCTGTGCTCTGCCACGGCCCAGCACTCTCACCGGGAGCTCCTATAAAATCCCGTCCGCGCGTTCCACCACTTGATATATTTAGGCGTGACGTGGGGGAAACGGGCAGGGGTTGGCACCCTGAAAGAAACATCCTCCTGGCGATGGAAGAAGTCCCATCATATCCGGGCATCATCATTTGAAACCTGCCCGGCCCTGTGCCTGTTAGGCAATGCAAACTGTGAAGAAGAATGTGGGATGTGCTAGTCGTAGCCAATGTTCCGACTGAAGCGGAACGGGTAGTACGGCTCCAACCACAAAATGTCGCTCTTGCGGAATACAAGGACACTCGGCCTGATAGCCAGTGCCCAATCAACCAACTCTGGCTCAAGAATAGGCCTTGTACATTTGGCCCCGAAAAGCGGATGAATATACTCCTCAGTCTCGAAGAGCTTACACTGCCTCGTCCTGTTCACCAGCGGGCTAGAGTGGGCAGCTAAGCTCCAAAAATGAAGGACCCCGGGGGAATCCATGGGAATACGGGCCAATTTGCCCCGAATGGCGTAGAGTTGCTCCGCTAGTAAAGATGGCTCGGCGCTTGCGAACTCTATCATCCGCGGAACAAGAGGAACCGCCTGTAACACCCGAGGAGCCGCCTCCGGGAACAGGGTACAAACCCAAGCATTGAAAAAATGTAACGGACTGACCGTCCGAAGTCTTCTGGGGAGACGCGTCTTGTGCAAGTCTCCCAACATCTTGTAAATAAGACACAGGGCCCCC
Organism: Amorphophallus konjac; assembly: GCA_022559845.1. Taxonomy (NCBI): domain Eukaryota; kingdom Viridiplantae; phylum Streptophyta; class Magnoliopsida; order Alismatales; family Araceae; genus Amorphophallus; species Amorphophallus konjac. The sequence goes on from CM040128.1 coordinate 90,628,066, forward strand.
GGGCAAAGAGACAGCTTGGTGCCCCAAGCCATGAGACAGGCCTGATAAATGGCCTCCGCCCTGATCACGCTCTCGTCACCTTGCGGAAGAGCGAAAGAACAGAGCCAATAAACCAGATATGCAGCACAGTGAGTGACTACATCAACATCGGTGGGGTTTGGGTTTTCCCCCTACCCTCCTCTCGAAGAAGATGATGAAGCACCTGGCGTCGCACCCTCTTCTTCCGCTTCTGATCCACTGGCGCTATCGGAGGAAAGTCTTCGTACTTATTCTTCCCCTTGAAGAAATATTGAAGCCAAGTGCCCATCCGCACCCTTCGCTTCTCGCCTGGCTTCTGAGCTTCCCTCGTGTCGTGCGACGAATGAAAGAGGGTGCAATACACCTTCATCAGATATCGATAGGCATAACCTGCCAGATACCGACCGTCACCGTCGGTCTGGTCCTTTAGCCAGTCAAGCCAACAAACTTCTTCATACGGTTCCCCATCAATGGGTAGGCCGCTGAGCTGTGATAGACTCCACAAGTCTAAAGAGGTCTCTCCCTCTGAAGTGTAGAAAGTGTTATATTCGGGGCAGAATACCTCGATCATACCACAGTACAAGCCCCGGGAGATTGGATACCGGTACCTTGAAGCATACACGCTATGATATACGCCAGCCCTGGTCAGAATTGGAGCATAATGATGCAGCACATAGTCTGTGAACTCCACTGCTCCGGGCCTGAACGCGTGGGCATCGGTGGCTCTCAGCTCAACGAACCACCTCACTGATATCTGGTGCTTGAAGCGGACCACCAAGCAATCCAGCAAGAATGATTCTTCTCTGTACCCCCACTTCAGCGGGGCAAGAAATAAGCCAAAGATCGGCTTCTCCCGATCTACTCTGCCCGCTGAATCATTCCATCGAGCGGGTACAAATTCAGGGGCCCGGGTCAATAGCCCGTCTTCTGGAGCCAAATCTTGCAATCCCAGCACGACGCTCCATTTCCTGACCTCTCCGGGGAGATAAATGGGTTTTCCCCACACCACGCAGTCCGTCAGACTGTCTCTCTCCACCAGCAGGGCCTGCTCAACTTTTCGGACGATGAACACTTCCCTCTTCCCTTGAAGGTTGAAGCGTTGGAGAAGGGACATCAGATGTTTGTCTTTGGGATAGTCCCTCCTGGCGACACCTTCCCTGTCATAATGAAAGGAGTCGCCCCCAAGAATGAGGAGATGGCTGGTATCCACAGTGTCTGTCTCCGAATCTGAAGATTTCGCAACCACGGCCACTTGATCGTGCCCCCGATCAAGGGAATTGACGTTCGCCCACGTCACCACGGCACGAGAAGAAGAGCCGGATGCCATAATAGCTGCAAAGAAGCACATCAAATGATAAGCAAAAGTCAGAAAATAGCTAATCAAAGGTAGACTTCTGACAAAATTTCGGCAGAGTCTCCCCAGCACGGGAGATTGCCAAAGGAAAGCGGGAACGCGTCCACTAAAGGGACTGCCCCTAAAAGGCAGCCATCGGCATTACACCGAGGCCAAAGGAACACCCGGGGAAATAGCTCCGAGGGCAAGCCCTGCTAGAAGCCTCCCGGGGCCCAAAGAAAGGGTTCGAAACCCAAATGGACAGCATCTCGCTCACCCCGAAGGAAAGAACCGCCGCCGCTCTCGCCCTTAGCTCACTCGGCACCAGAGGGAGAGAAGAAAGGGAGGAGAGAGAAATAAAATCATCAAATGAGAGGCGATGAAGAAAAAATGAGGAAGAAAGAAGTAAATAGGGGGAGTCTCCCCATTGTTAAACCGGCGCGCTATTTAGCGCACCGGATTAAAAAGCCCGTAAGCGAAAGGCGCGCCAGATCAACAACCCTCAGCGCCAGGGCCGCGCCGGATCAACGTGCGAGTAGCGTGGGCGCGTCGGATTAACGTCCAAGGCCAAGGGGGCGCGCCGGATTACCCGCGCCGTATTAACATCTAAACGGCGCCGGGTTAATATCCGTGCCGAATTAAAGGCCATCCCAGGCTCCTGTCAACCGAAGAGGGAATCGTTCTGGGTGAAATTCATCCGTCGGCCTTGCTGCACTCGTGCCTTGCTCGCAACACCCACGTCTGGGGGACATTTGTTGGCACCCAAAATATGATCGTCGGTGACCAAGCCATAAGGACGAATGACCCGGCCCGCTGAAGCATAGAAGCCGATAAAGATCAACATATGGAAGATTTCTCAAGCTTCCAGAGCCTCGAATCACCCCGTATGGACACGGGGACTTCACCTCAGGAGAGCCGAGACAAACTCACAACCAATCGGCAGTGCAATCAAGCCTGCCCAATGAACCGGCATCGACTCTGTCGTGCCGCATACACTACACCCATTGTCCGATCAAGGACGACGGTCTACCCAGTGGCTTCCCGCCTTATGAAAGGCTCTCCTGAAGATGAAGGAGTCCCCCTGGTTCCCCGAGATGGAGGACCGAAAGCTCTGACGGCAGAAGATCCCGATCACCCGGCACGGGTACGGCTTCCCGCCAAGACAGGCCCGTTAGAGGCCAAATGATCGCCCAGCTCAAGCAAAACTATCCCTGGTGTTACACCACCCCCTAAGGAGCTTTGGGCATGAGCCAGACCGAGCCAGCAGCACGAATCATAGAGCCAAAGGCCATGTCAGCGGAAAGCCCGTATGATCAAATCAAAGCTATCTGGAGTCTCGGGAATGGCCGTACGTCAAACTAGGAGCTTCGACAAGACATCTCGTCAAGGTTTCGATAAGCATTGGCAGGATGAAAGTTCACGGTGACTCCCGGAATCATCCCCAGACTCATCGACTGGCTCGAAGCGCACGAGGAGCATTAGCCCGGCGCGCCCTAAACTGGCGTGCCCCTCACTTGATGCCCTTTATCCCGGCGCGCTGAACCCCATCCAGGGCCTGGCTATTCCGACGCGTAAAGACCCATGAAGCCCTTCCCGGCACGCAGTTCTTCACGCCGTATGAGGCTTGGGGCTCGATCATGTATATATACATATGGCTATTTGAAAGAAAAGGCAGGCAGAAGAGGGGGCAGACAGAAGGTTAAGAAGAGAGTCTTTCGAGAGAGGCCTTCCGAGGGGAGAGAGAGCTTTCTTGGAAGAGGAGTTTCTGTCTGAGCGTCCTTCGACGGCCGTCTTCCTCTGTTCTGGTTGAAGTCCTCCGGAGCCGGAGAAGGAGAAGCGGGCCGATACTCTGTTTTGAGAACAGGTGGGTGTCGGCGTCTATCTCTCTCTACTTTTCATGAATTTTCCTCTTTCGGGGTTTCCGTCTACCAACTGTAAGCAAGAGAGGGGAGGGATGGCAATGATATAAGCCGGCCCCTCCCCTCCTCTGCGATTTCTTCTCTTTACTGTATTTTCTTCTGCAAACGATGAACGGCGACCGAGCAACGATGCCGGCGTCGGACTCTTAACGTGTAAACGATGGCCCATTCTCGTTTCTGGGATGGCAATGTGTATATGAATGTCTGGACCAGCATGTCGAATGAATGATTTGAAACTTCTGTCTCCTTCTCTATCTACATCGATCTGTATGTTTAAGGTCTTCCGCACGTTTTCTCTGATTCTGGTTTCCCCGAAGCCCCGATCATGCCCCGAAGCGCTGTGGGCTATAGAAACACCCCTCCCTGGGGTTTTTCCTTTCGACCGTGCTCGTGTCTGATTTAAGGGTCTCTGCATCCCCTCCGTGGACAGAGCTATGCTTCTGCGTATGCTTCTTTCCACCGTGCTGTCGAGGGTCTAACTCCCATTGACTCTTCCCTTCCTGTTGCCCTGTGGCTCGCGAGGTGGGAGTCGTTCTTGGGATTGCAAGATGCATCGACTTAACATTGCGCCGTAACTGTTCGAGCATATGCCTCTATGTTTGGCTCGTCTCGCCTGTGCATTGACTACCCCCCCTTTGCATCATAGTCATGTGAACCTTTCCGAGATTTTTTTTCGTCTTAATCGTCCGGGGAGGGGGACATTCCCCAATACTTCACACAGTTGCTGGGCGATCGAGAACTCTACCCCTCGATGGTAGATGTTTCCCCAAGGCCATAGCAGATAGAAACAGGGGTCTTAGCCTAACAGGCTTAGCCCCGATAATCTGAGACCCAATCGAGGCCAAGAGATGTATGCTCCTCGTAGGCCAGCCCTCGGAGCTTCACCCTCTTGATGGTCGGTTCCTCCATAGGATGTGCCGTAAGCTGTGGGTTGTCCACCCCTCGCAGGCTAGTCCTCGGGGTGCTGCTCCCATCATCAGCGGCTTCGTCCCTCTGTCTCTTCACCCACGGAGTCTTGGTGCCCCTCGCAGGCTAGTCCTCGGGGTATCCTATCCGATGGGATTTTGCTGGATGCCACTGTGCAGACCGGCGGTTTAGGGGCGTACTCCACGAGTGAGTATGACCCCGATTCTCCCTTGCAACTCTTCATGTTCAGGGGAGATGCTGTCAAATTTTGGATAGACTCAGCATAACTAAAGCCATGATGAGATACTCGTTCTGGACTCAATCAACTCAGTGCTCGAGTGGGAACCTCGCACTGACTCATTGCATCGTTTCCAGAGGGTCCTGGACTTCAATCAAACGATTAGTTGGTCCAAATAACTCCATAACTTTCAATAAACACTTAAATAAACTCAAAGGGTTTCAGAAATGCTTTAAAACAAGCTAAAGCGGCGCAGCCCTAAACCGGCGCGCCTTAATACGGCGCGGCCCCCCACCGCGCCGTATTAACATGTGACTCACGATTTCCCTATTTTTCCTGGGCCCATTCCCGACGAGCCTTTGACCGGCGCGCCCCATTCCCTGCGCGTCGTTTTAGCTGGTTATAAGGCTGCGCCGGATTAACCCTTTTTACCTATGCTTTATCGCGCCGTGGAAGCTATCTCTCGCACTATTTCACGTCTTTATGTCGTTCTAATCTCTCGTTCGCTCTCAGGGCAATCCTGGCCTCCCATGGTCGATATTGACTACCCTAATCAGCGGTAGATTAAGTAAGGCAAGGGCTGTTTATGCTCCGAATAACCTCTTTACCATGTTGACTATCATGTGTGTGAACACTTTGCTTTCGTCATCACCCTTGTGCTATCGTTTCCCTCTCTTCTGACGGGGATCAACGAATGTGATTGAGCATTGCTTACTGTCATAATTCTGTTTCCATGCTCAGTATAGTTATCATCATCATGCCTGCATGCTTGCATAGACCCTCAAGTATATCGAATGGCATTGACGGAAGGTTGGGTTACGCCCGATCGGAAGTTTCTGCTATGCGCGATGGTGGTCTTCGGACCTACGTCATCCGCCACGCACCAAAGGTCTCTAATTCAATAAACCATGCCTCTCCTGCATGACAGATAGCCGCATCTCGCATGATTCCGTCATGTTAGTAACGTTGCATCCTTTATTCTGGCCTCGACAGCCCACTATCTCGGCAATTAATCAAAGGTGTTCCCTCCTCGTGAGGGATGTAATTAATGCCATAACCTTTATGATATGGCAGACTGCCGGTCCCGACCGAACCTCACTTTCGCCCGACACGGGTCAGAATGAGCGCATAATAAACTCGTCACTCACGTGACTGGCACCCCCGCGTCGTCAATCAGTCAGTTAATTACCAGTTAATTAATCGGTTGATCGACACGTGAAATAATAAATAAGATAAAAAAGACACGCAAACAGCACCCGAATTCTGTAAAAGTCACCTGACTGGACTGTATTAATGAGAGGCCCTTCACCCGTCCAATTGTCTTTCAAGAAATCAGTACCATTACCATCCCCAATCATCCACCTAGCATAATTGATGATGACCTTCTTTATCTGCTGAAACATACTAAAGGGCATTCCAGGTGGAAAAGGCCTAATACAGTCAAATAGACAGGTTTTGATAAACATTTGCCTTGCATACCCAAAGAGAAGAGCCCTGAATTATAGTCCACAGGCTTTTAGTAGCCAAGGACACCTGGACTTGATTAAGGTCTCTAATACCAAGGCCCCCTTCCAGCTTAGGCTTTTGAATGCTTTGCCAGGAAATCCAGTGGCGACGTCTTAAATTTTCAGAAACCTGCCAATAAAAATTTGCACAAAGTCTGCCAATGGCATTGATGATAGACTTTGGAATGAAACATGCTGATGCCAGATATATAGGAATGCTTTGAAGGACTAAATTGATAAGAATGGCCCTCCCAGCCTGCGAGAGAAATTTAGACTGCCATCCCTCTAACTTCTGTTGAATTCTATCCACAATGTATTTAAAATCCAGACATTTATACCTCCCTTTCTTCACTGGGACACCAAGGTAGCTGAAACTGGTGGACATAATCCTGTAGCCTGTCTGTAAATGCATTGAATGCTTAAGAGAAAGGGGGGCTTTATTAGAAACAATTATGTTACTCTTTCCAACATTAATTTTCTGCCCAGAGCTATTCTCATAACTTGTAATAAACTGCTAAAATAAGACTAAATTTTGCTTACTAGCATTCATGAAAATAAGGGTATCATCCGCATACAGAAGGTGAGTAATTTGGACAAGATTTTTAGGCCCATGATAACCCTTCATAATTCCTGACTGGAAAAGAGCTGTCAGCCCCCTGCTAAGCACTTCCGAAGCTAAAATAAAAAGGTATGGAGCAAGGAGGTCACCTTGTCGGATACCTCTACTAGACTTGAAGAAGCCTGCCATTATACCATTGAAATTAACTGAAAACCAATAATTTGTCAGGATCATACCAATGTAAGAAGTAAATCTTGTACTGAAACCAAATTTCCTCAGGACTGCCAATAGAAAATCTCATTCCATTCTATCATAAGCCTTTGCCATATCTAGTTTGACTATGGCATTATGACCCCTCACTTTCCTATCAATGTCCATCATAAGCTGTCTTGCTAAAGCTACATTGTCCAGGATATTCTGGCCTAGAACAAAGGCCCCTTGTTCCTTAGAAATAATGGTTGGCAGAATTGGGGCTAATCGCTTAGAGATGATGGATGAAATTATTTTGTAGGAGAAGTTACATAAACTTATAGGCCGGAAATCATTAAAGCTCTTTGATGCGGGACGGACCACGGACTCGACTCGAATTAGGAATGCGATCCTCGGACTCTAGACGAACTCGCGATTGTCCCTTAGCGAGGGAAACGTGGGACCGGGCACGGTTAAGAAACCGGCCGTGAGTCACGGGTATCGGCTTTTCCGTGTAGACTCGGATCGAGTCACGGGACGGTACACTCAATCTTGCTCTCTCGCAGCGGTGATAATAGAATAACAAGCTAGAAACCTACACTCGCAGCGGCATTCAAAGCTATACAAGATAAGCAAATGCGGTAAAGAGTGGGGAGCGAGTGTACCTCCACGCTCCGGACGTGGGGAAGACGCTCCCGGCCAATTACAGTAACTCCCGGTTAACAGCAGTAAAAGTTAATTACAACAGTTAAATTTTATCACCGACTCCACGCAGGGAGGTAAAGGGCTACAAGTGGGCCCGGGAGGACCGACCCTGGGTTGACGGACAGCAATCTAGAGGCGAACTCGGCACGAACTCGGCCTACTGGTCCGACTCGGCACTATTACAACTCGGTGCTGACCCAACTCGGTAGCTAACTCGGTGGACAGCAAGCAATGGCTTCCAAAGGAACGCTACCTTCCTGACGTCTTCTGTAGGCGCCGCTTGCCTGGGACGATGGTGGGATGTCCCTGATCGACTCCCTGAAGGGGCGGCTCCTGATTTTGACTTTGACAATTGTTCTTGAATTTTTTTCAGACTGTAATTTCGGACCTGCACACAGGACAGATCTGTAGGCCTTGACGGTAAAAATGCTTGCGCCCAGATCCGGAGGTCGATCGAGGCGTGGCTGGTATCGTTGGAAAGAGAACTCAGAGATATACAACATACGTTTTTTACAGCTTCATCCACCACACGGATTGAAAATGAAAACTTCTACAAATTGACTTTTTTTCCTGACTCGGACTGACAGACACACAGGGTAGCAAACAATCTGCCTGAAACACACCTATGACTGAAGGATAAACGATTTTTGTAGACTCCAAGAAAATTATGGTGGAAGGGGATATACGTGGGGAACACTCATTATGTTTTTGGGATTTTATAAAAATAGATAATGGGGTGGAAAAAATAGAACAATACGACTCTGTACTGTAGATCTGCAGAATGACAGATTGACAGGGGTGGTATAGAAATTGCGGGAAAAATATCAAACGAGATCAGAATGGGGCATAAGATACATGGATGGAAAGCTAACAAAGAGAGGAACAATCTCTCAAAATTGCATCTCGATCAGACAACAACATAAAAATATAGATCCACGGAGGTGGGGTTCTGTCCTCATGGAGATAGAACTCCGGTGGCGGTGGCGGCGGCGCGAAGGCGGTGCGACGGCGGCGCGACGGCGGCGGCGGCAGCTTCAGAAAGGGAACTCAGAGGATGAGAGGGGGAGGTAGAAAGGGTCTCCTACCCTAGATTTCTGGAGGAATGGGAAGAACAGCAAGGAGATAGGGGGAGAGGGGCGCACCCTCCAAGAGCTCTCTTGGGGCAAAATGCCAATATTTCCTTCATTAATCTCTAATGACACTATACATAGGCTTATATAGAGAATGGCAAGGGATGGGGGGCCAAGAATTTCATGGGAAATAGGCTATTTTCTTCTCCCATGTGGTCAAAAACCCAAAATAAATAAATTACATATGGAGGGGACACTCCTTTGACTAGGTAGGTAAGGTAGGTGGCCTCCCTTTGACATTTTCAACCACTTGTCTCCCATGTGTCCAATTGACCTTCTAGATGCCACCTAGGACTTTGACCAGCCCCACATGGACCCATATGACTTATGTGGACCAATGGAGAAGGAGTGAGGGCCCCCTTGCTGGACCTACTGACAATTTGCATAAAAACCCACACAATCCTAGGGAATGACACATTGGCTTACAAAATCTTACAATTGCACATATACTTTCTCAAGGATATAAAAGTAAATAAAAGGACTCAAATGTAAAATGAAAAGTTAGTGCTCGGCGTCGATTCCCATCAACTCTCCCCGGGTGGGAAGAACTCGACCCCGTCGAGTAAGGGGTACGGCTGCTCGTGACGTCGGCGGATCCGTCATCGTACCTGGAAGCGCGGAGTACGCTCCACTCCAAGTAATCGACACATGCTCACCCCGTATAGATTCGATATGCACACGCTGCCATGGGAATGGGGCTAGAGATGGACACTCCGGGGTGGGGTCACTCTCAAATGAGGGAAGACGGCTCGAAGACTCACTAGGAATCACTGCTTGTCCCTTATGTGACTAGATCCGATATGAGGTAGAACCGATCCCAATAGTCCGACAAGTCTCGAACTCGAAAGGCCTTAACAACGCGAGCATACAAACCGACTCGACTCGATGGATGCACAGACACACAAGACCCTAGACACACCTAATATTAGTCCGACCCGTACATGGGTGACGGCGGACCAGGACACCCGAATATGTGCCATGCATGCACTAGTGGCAACCGATGGTTGGCGGAGAGTGGGACTCCTAGACACCCTACTTTGTCCCTAACATGCGACTGCCTATTGGATTTGGGAGACTCGAGAGGGCTAGGTGAGTCGGATGTAGGTGTATCGTGGACGGGCTTGGTGGGTATGGAGGACCCGGCCCGTAGGAAAGGGGTATGAAAGTGGACTATCCCGACAAGGTAGAATGGAAGGGATGGATCACTAGGCCCACTAGAGAAGGGGTCGAATGGGTCCAAGAATGTGTGACCCTTTGATTTCTCCATTACATAGTCCCATGGGTGAAATTCATGAAGGTGATGATCACCTCCATCCATCGTGGTAGATGGGACCATGCATAGGAGATATGACTCCTCCCTCGGAAGAAAAGTAATGAAGTCGGGCTCGTCCGGTAGCGGGAGAAGTAGAAGAACCTCTGTGGTAACACAACCCATGGTGCACACGGAGGTAATGGACCCTAAGACCGGATGGGTGAAGCTACGACTAGTGGGTAGGTCGAAGCCTCGGGCCAATAAATGCGTCAACTTCCATCGCTAACCTAAACCAAGAATAAGGTCACCCAATGTGTCAACATGGTGACTAGATCGGAATGTAGTATGGTAGGAGTTGACGGGCACTATAGGTAAGGTGGGATCCATGGATGGATAAGGGGGTGGGACCAAGCCATCCTTGAGCCAACTAAGAAGCGGCTCGGCTATGTATAGCGTTCCCGTAAGAAACACGGGTGGCTTGGGTTTTGGTGGCTCCAAATAAGATGGTTCCAAATAAAGTTCGGAAGTAGATGGCAATGGAGCACTCACGGAGGGTGAAGAAGCACATGTCCTTTCCAACCGATCCCAAAACTTTTTCTCGATTTCCTCAAAGGAGCGGGTTGAGTGGGGACCTCGGAGTGGACTTGCTCCTCGGCTCTCGGCTCGGGTGTGGACCTAGACTCGACTAGAAGCGGGGCTTCTACTTGGTTGGAGGTGACTGGGCGGACCACTTGATTGGGGTTGCTTTGAAGGCTTGGATGGGGGTGAAGGGGCGGGGTTGGTTGGAGGTGTGGCCCACTTGATTGCGGGTGAGTTGGTGGGGATGGCTAGCGGTATGACCCCCGTAGTTGGAGGTAGGTGGACGGGGAAGGTAGACCCTCCTAAGCGCTCTCTTCATATCCCACCAAGACTCGATGGGCCTTAGCCTCCTATCTTCCCGGAAGTATTTGTTATGTCCCTCCATGTTTCGGCGGCTTCATAGAAAAGTCACCTTTTGGCTAAGTCGACTTGCGCGGGACCGGACATAAGGTAACACTCAAAGTAGTCGTCCATAATGGCTTCCCACTCTAAGTAGTCACTCGGGTTTTCAGAGCCGTAGAAGTCCCGGGCTTCGGGCCTTTTGGGGTGGTTCGGGTGGTCCTTCCATTTTAGATAGTATCGCCACCATGGAAAAGATCCGGGTGTTAGGTAATCCATGGGACACGGGGAAGCTAGTGGATGGCCATGCCGACACTCGGACATAACACTAGACACGACCCTAAGTAATGCAAAGTTGGAATGCCGACTCGACTACCAACCTAGACACGACCAAGATTCGGTACGCGGCAGAGTTAATCGATCCAAAGATCACTCGCGCAAGTGTGCGGCCTTCCCGATAGACGTAGCCTAACGTTCGGACAACACCTTTTTATATACCGATTAATGGTATGCAAATGCAACCTAGACCGACTTAGAAGATGACTAGACGTAATTGACACTTTTTTTTTTATTTTAGACACCCTAGACTCAAACTCGCTCTGATACCAAATTGATGTGGGATGGACCACGGACTCGACTCGAATTAGGAATGCGATCCTCGGACTCTAGACGAGCTCGCGATTGTCCCTTAGCGAGGGAAACGTGGGACCGGGCACGGTTAAGAAACCGGCCGTGAGTCACGGGTATCGGCTTTTCCGTGTAGACTCGGATCGAGTCACGGGACGGTACACTCAATCTCGCTCTCTCGCAGCGGTGATAATAGAATAACAAGCTAGAAACCTACACTCGCAACGGCATTCAAAGCTATACAAGATAAGCAAATACGGTAAAGAGTGGGGAGCGAGTGTACCTCCACGCTCCGGACGTGGGAAAGACGTTCCCGGTCAGTTACGGTAACTCCCGGTTAACAGCAGTAAAAGTTAATTACAACAGTTAAATTTTATCGTCCACTCCACGCAGGGAGGTAAAGGGCTACAAGTGGGCCCGGGAGGACCGACCCTAGATTGACGGGCAGCAATCGAACTCGGCACGAACTCGGCCTGTTGGTCCGACTCGGCACTATTCCAACTCGGTGCTGACCCCACTCGGTAGCTAACTCAGTGGATAGCAAGCAATGGCTTCCAAAGGAACGCTACCTTCCTGACGTATTCTGGAGGAGCCACTTGGCTGGGACGATGGCGGGATGTCCCTGATCGACTCCCTGAAGGGGCGGCTCCTGATTTTGACTTTGACAATTGTTCTTGAATTTTTTTCAGACTGTAATTTCGGACCTGCACACAGGACAGATCTGTAGGCCTTGACGGTAAAAATGCTTGCGCCCAGATCCGGAGGTCGATCGAGGCGTGGCTGGTATCGTTGGAAAGAGAACTCAGAGATATACAACATACGTTTTTTACAGCTTCATCCACCACACGGATTGAAAATGAAAACTTCTACAAATTGACTTTTTTTCCTGACTCGGACTGACAGACACACAGGGTAGCAAACAATCTGCCTGAAACACACCTATGACTGAAGGATAAACGATTTTTGTAGACTCCAAGAAAATTATGGTGGAAGGGGATATACGTGGGGAACACTCATTATTTTTGTGGGATTTTATAAAAATATATAATGAGGTGGAAAAAATAGAACAAGATGACTCTGTACTGTAGATCTACAGAATGACAGATTGACAGGGGTGGTATAGAAATTACGGGAAAAATATCAAACGAGATCAGAATGGGGCATAAGATATATGGATTGAAAGCTAACAAAGAGAGGAACAAGCTCTCAAATTTGCAGCTCAATCAGACAACAACATAAAAATATAGATCCACAGAGGTGGGGTTCTGTCTTGATGGAGATAGAACTCCGGTGGCAGTGGCGGTGGCGGTGGCGGCGGCGCGACAGCGGTGCGACGGCGACGGCGACAGCTTCAGAAAGGGAACTCAGAGGATGAGAGGGGGAGGTAGAAAGGGTCTCCTACCCTAGATTTCTGGAGGAAGGGGAAGAACAGCAAGGAGATAGGGGGAGAGGGGCGCACCCTCCAAGAGCTCTCTTGGGGCAAAATGCCAATTTTTCCTTCATTAATCTCTAATGACACTATACATAGGCTTATATAGAGAATGGCAAGGGATGGGGGGCTGAGAATTTCGTGGGAAATAGGCTATTTTCTTCCCCCATGTGGTCAAAAACTCAAAATAAATAAATTACATATAGAGGGGACACTCCTTTGACTAGGTAGGTAAGGTAGGTGGCCTCCCTTTGACATTTTCAACCACTTGTCTCCCATGTGTCCAATTGACCTTCTAGATGCCACCTAGGACTTTGACCAGCCCCACATGGACCCATATGGCTTATGTGGACCAATGGAGAAGGAGTGAGGGCCCCCTTGCTGGACCTACTGACAATTTGCATAAAAACCCACACAATCCTAGGGAATGACACATTGGCTTACAAAGCCTTACAATTGCACATATACTTTCCCAAGGATATAAAAGTAAATAAAAGGACTCAAATGTAAAATGAAAAGTTAGTGCTCGGCGTCGATTCCCATCACTCTTAGGTTCCTACACCTTAGGAACCAGGGCAATGACTGAAGAGGCCATACCTCTGGGGATAGGAAACCCCTTAAAGAAACTTTGAACTACAGTTATAACATCTTTACCTATAATATCCCATACTGTTTTATAAAATTCACCTGAGATCCCATCAGGTCCAGGGGAGCTGGAACCTTTGAGGGACCACAATACATCTTGAATCTCATTGTCATCTGGGAGTGAACATAAGAGACCATTCTGTTCATCTGTAATTAAATGGGGGATACAATCCAACATAGACGAGTCAATAGAATGTTCTTCTGAAGAAAAAAGCTTTTGAAAGTACAACTCTGCTTGGCAACGAAGTATGTCTTGATCTTCACACCAATTATTAGAATCACCCAATTTTAACCTTCTAATAAAGCCCCTTCTCCGATTGCATTGAGCAATAGAGTGATAATATGAGGTGTTTCTGTCCCCACTTTCAATCCAATCAGTGCGGTATTTTTGATGCCAAAATATTTCTTCCCTATGTAAAGCCTGGTGGAGATTAGCAGTTGCAGCATTAAGATTACATCTGTTCTCTATTGACGGAACAAGATCAAAAGTTATTTGTTTCTGTTCCGCTTCAAATTCTGCTAGTCTGACATTCTTAGTGACATCTCCAAAAACATCCTTGTTCCACTTGCTAAGTGACATTTTAACTGCCTTTAGCTTGGTTGACAATCTGACCATGGCATTGGGGTGCTGCACTGTACAATGGTTCCAAGCATCAGCTACTACTTGGTGAAAAGAAATGTGTGTACACCACATTTTTTGAAAAATGAATCTGGAGGGACCAAGGGAAAGATTTGAAGATGACAATAACAATGGGGCGTGATTTGAAGGGCCTCTGGCCAGGTGCTTAACTACCAGCTGAGGAAATTCAGATTGGCAGTAATTGTTAATAAAGATTATGTCCAATTTAGCTTTTATATTAGCTACTCATGTACGGTTGTTATTCCAAGTCATAGGCTCCCATGAATATCTTGCATCAATTAAACCTGTCGAGCAAGCAAAAGCATTAAACTCTGCCATTGTGGCAAAAAAGGAAGTGGCTCCACCCAATTTTTTCGAGGGCCTCATTACACAGTTGAAGTCTCCTCCAACCACCCAAGGAACTGAAACGGATCCAGCAAAATTAGCTAGTTCATTGAACATTTCTAGTCTTAGGTGAGGGTCACAGGAGGCATACACAAAAGATGATGGGGGCATCAAAGGCTATTTCATCATACATATGGAATGTATTTGTGTATTAGCTTGTAATTGTGTGTTTTTTGATTTTTTTTTATTTGGGCTCCTTTGTAAGGCTTTTAATAAGCCATTGGGCCATATTCCATGAAGAGTCCATGACTAGGTTTCTTTATTTAGGTCCATTAAGGGGGGTTAGTTCATATTGGACCATTAGGCTTCCTAATGGACCTTTAAATCACTTAAGGCCCAAGTGGGCTTCTCCCTCTCATGGGCCACCTAGGTTTGGAAGGCCCATAGGCTATACATGGGTTCATGGACCTTTGTTGGTTGGCCTTGGACCAACTTAGCCCAAGATAGGCCCATGAAGGGGGCACCCCCTTCTTTGTCCTATTAGGCTAGTTAGGTGAAGTTTGATTAGAATATGGGTAATGTGTTTTGACAACATGGGAGAAATACTTTCTCCTATCCCCTTAGTGCCCCTTCCAACCCTAGATCTAAGGACATTTTGAGTCATTTTCTATTTTATATAAATACTTGTATTTTCACATTTTAGAGAATTAATGAGAAGAAAATTTTTGTGAATTGCCAAGAGCCTTGGAGCAACCTGTGCCCTCCCCCTCTCTCCCTCTGGTTTCTCTCTTCTTCCTCCAATCTCCAAGGTATAGAACCCTTCTATCTTCTCCTTAGCCCCTCTGGATTCCATCTCTGCTGCCACCGCCGCCGTCGTGCCGCCATCGAGCCGCCGAGAAGCAAGTTCTAAAATGCTGTTCAAGTTTCTATTTTACTGGACAGAGGGTTACTCTGAGAATTTTATCTCCCAACTCCTACATCTTATGGAGCTACGATTTTCAGGGTGAGTTATAGAGGTCATCACCACATCCCAGAAAAATTAAAAAAAATTTCAGCCCCCGTTTTATATTTTTCCATTTTCATGCTTCCCAATCCACCAGTTCTGTCTGCAGTCTGTCTAGTGTTATAACCACTCTGAGTTTCCCACTTTCGACCCCCTTCCTGATTTTTTTTTGAACTCCCAATTTTATTGAAGATTCTTTCCACCATCCCCATCGTCCACAAATTTTCGTCGAATTTTAAAAGCCCTCTAACTATTTTTAGAAATTGTGTCTTTTTCCCAAATTCAGTTCTATTCCTGCTGTCCAAATCCGACCACCCAGTGATATAAAATACTTTTCTCCAGTCACATCTCCACCAAACCTTTCATACAATATATCCTCGTTTTCCTATCTTCGTCCTCTACCACTTTCATGAAGAGCTCAACAGCTGAATCGGAGGTCTACAATGCGGTCAATGCCAACTCTCAGGAAAAGATAATTCTATCCTGAGTTTTCAGATCCTGTGAACCAGTAGATTGAATATTCGACAAACGCCATCAACGGGAAATTCAAATTTCTTTCTCCAGTCATAAATCAAAGTATTTTGAGTTAGCTTTCCATCGGTACCTCTTGTGCATCGATCCAACGTCGGGGCCGTTCGCAGCATTAGTTTTCGTCGGGACGCGCAGATCTGAAATAGAATTCAGATCTGTGGGCAACAACTCCAACTCGCACCGATCGAAGCCTCCTTGCCTTCCACGAGGCGAACCAACGCGCCGTCTTCCCCGGGAGCACCCCTCTTGACGTCTCCGTCACAGCGGTGCCACTCCGGGCCCACACGACCCCACTGACCAGCACGTGGGTCCCATGATCGTGAGTACGTGTGCCGCCGAAGCTACACAAGAAGCTGCCCGTCAACCCGAACCCACTACTCCCGAGTCCCGCTGTGTCACCCTTTACCTCCCTGCGTGGAGTGGGTAGTAAAGTCATTGCTGTAATTTATGTAACTTATTGTTCCGGGAGTACAAGATCGGTCGGGATCGTCTTCCCCACGCCAGGCGCGTGGAGGTATCATGTTCGCTCCTTTACTCGACATTTACTTTGTTCGTATATACTTGTTTATGCCGCTGCTAGAGAGCATGTATTAGGGCCATTAGCTCGATATATTTATTTCACCACTGCTGCGAGAGAGAGCGAGACCGTCCCGTGACCCGATCTGGGCATGAAGTTGAGAGTTGACCACCCTACCTCATTGCCGATTTCTCAACCGTACACGTCCGTACGCTTCCCTCGTTAGGGGCGATCGCGAGCTTGCTTAGAGTCCAAGGATCGCATATCCAATTGGAGTCGAGTCGCGTGTCCATCCCGCATCAAAAGAATATAGACTTGAGTATCTGTCACCCTCTTTAAGTCCCAGAGTAATTTGCTGAGTTGTGGAAGTGAGAATCTCCAAACTATAACTATCATGCCAAAACATTAGAAGAATTGACAGTAAAATTTTGCAATTTTATAAACCTTCCCAGCCTCAAGGCTTTCTCTGCATCCAGCATAGGCTCACTGATTGCTACCAAATAGACTTTATGGATATGAATAAGTCTCTTTAGACATCTCCGGGAACCAGGATTCCCTACTCCTCTGATATTCCATACAAGAGTGGAATTTATCATTGGACATCCTATTTTTGAGCATCCACCGATCTGGCTCTAGACCGTGTTATTATCCCCCTTTCAGTAAGGACCCATCCAACATGAGCTCCTCTACCACAGGCAACTGTTCACATAAGGGAGTTGTCACTTTTAGCCTTCTCTGCAACAGAGTTTCCCACATCTAATAACTTCTGCGGATCTAACAGTTTCTTGACCCCTTGCCACTGATCTTGTGAATATCCTGCAAGATCAAGGTCTACTCCTTCTGAGACTGGATTGGACATCCCAATTGTACAGCTAACTTCCAGAGCTACTTTGCTGTCCTTTTGAACATGAAATTTTGACTGATTGCCCCTAGGATTCAATGTATCATTTTGGCTTAAAAGGAACACCTCTCCAGAATGCTGAAAATCACCATCAGAACATGATAGCAAGCCACCTTCTGGTTTAGAAACAGTCCCATCAGGGGGCATTTGGAGCTGGAGAAATTTTGAGGGAGGAATCTTAGACTCCAACTGAACAGGAATTTGTTTACTACTGCAAGGCTGGTCCCAGAATTCATCCTTACTCGCCTGACTTAGACTAATAAGGTCAGTGCCAACTTCATCATCCACAGATTGCAAGGCTGCAAATCTATTCTCCTGGGAGACCAATTGTCGAACAGGTTGCGGATCAACTTGGAATGGCTTCTTTATTTCCTTTATGATCTTGCTCTGAGTTTTAGGTGAAACTGGGGGTTCAACAGGCCGAGGCCTAAAAGCCTATCGGAGATTCTTGGTAATTGGCATTTGAGAAGCCAGAGAACGGCCTTTCTTCGCAAACTTCTTTTTACAAACATCTTCATAGTGACCAAGCTTATGGCAAAAGGAACAAAGAATCGGAGCTCGATGATAACTGACGGATTGCCAGTAACCCACACCATCCAGATCAATCAACAATATCTCCTAACGTGGAGCAGATAAATCCATTTCAATACAAACTAGGGCCTCTGAGGTGTCTGTCAAAGCTAAGAATCTCTCATGGATTCGCAAAACCGTTCCAAAGTTTCCAGCTATGATGCGCAGACAATCTTCTTGATACAGATTTACCGGAAGAGCAGGAAATCCGATCCAAACCGGCACAGTCGGCGGATCAGCTTCATAGTTAAAATCAGAAGTCCACCGAAAAAATCGAAATATAAAACCTTTTATGTACAGATTTTTCTGTAAGAGAAGTTTCATAAAATCCTCCTCTCTATCAAATCTAAGGAGGAGATGCCAAGGGTTCAACTTGCTTATGACAAAACCAGATGAAATTGCTAATCGTTGTACCAAACAAGACTTAATCTCAAACAAAGAAGGCCTACCGTATGAACATTTAGCCACAATAGCGAATGATAAGAATTGAATGGATGCTTGGATATCAGCCTTGGAAAAATATACAGCTGGCTCCCCTAGATCTGTGAAAGCAGGTTTCTTAATCGGAATTAAGATAGACGAACTCCTCTTAGATTCCATGATAACTTGAGCAAAAGATCGACGAGTAGCTACACCAGAAGAAGAGAAAACAACCTCAGGAGGATCTTGAGAAACCCCCGCCGGGGCCGAGGGGACCCCCACCTCACCGGCCATAGCCGGCAGGGAGGGGAGCTCGCCGAGAAGGGAGGAAAGAACAATGGCGGAAGAATTACGAACCAGAGCTTCTCACTCTATAAGTTAGAGAGAGGTTTTTGAGACGATATTTTGCCTGATCTCTGGTTTGTTGTAGTGTTAGTTTTACCATGCTCTCAGTATTTTCTTCAAGGATATACTCTTCCTGTAGGAACACAACACACTTAGCTATAAACACTCTTTGATCGCTAGGCTGGTAGAAATAATATCCATAAGTTTTCTTAGAATATCTTATAAATCTGTACTTTGTAGTCTTATATGCCAGTTTGTCATGATTACACCTTTTAACATCTGCAGGGCAACCCCAAACCTTAACACACTTAAAGTTGGAATTTTTTTTCCTTTTCATATCTCATATGGAGTGGAAGGTACTGACTTAGACAGAACTTTATTCAACAAGTGAGTAGTAGTGTCTAGGGTATAGCCCCAGAGCGACAAGGGTAATCTAGTAAAGTACATCATTGATCGAATTATATCTAATAGGGTACGATTCCTCCTTTTAGCCACACCATTTAGCTGAGATATATAAAGAGGAATCCATTGAGATAATGTTCCATTATCCTTCAGATATTGTGTAAACTATGTACTTAAGTCCTCTCGTCCTCGAACTGATCAAAGAGTTTTAATACTCTTTCCACTCTATTTCTATATTTCATTCTTAAACTCCATGATTTTTTCAAAAGTTTCATATTTGTATTTCATTAAGTATACATATCTGTACCTAGAAAAATCATCAGTAAAAATAATGAAGTACAAGTAACCCCCTTTGGTTTGAATGGACATGGGCCCACATACATCAGAATGTATGAGTTCTAGTAATATTTCACTTCTCTCTCTATATCTAGTAAATGGAGAGTTGGTCATTTTTTCTATGAGATAAGATTCACAAGTTGTGAATGATTCATAATCAAATAGATCAATATATCCATCTTTACACAACTTTTTCAATCTTCTCTTATTAATATGACCGAGCTTACAATGTCAAAGGTAGGTTTGATTCACATTATTCCTCTTTCTCTTAAGAGGTTCGTCTGCACACATAACGAGAGTATCCACATCTAATATAAACAAACCATTCATCAAGCTCTCATTGACAAATAATTCATCATTTAAGAACAAAGAATAATTCTTATTCCCAAAGCTCACAATGAATCCACATTTATTCAAGCATGAAATAGAAATAATATTTTTAATATAGAATAAACATAATAATAGTTTGTTAACTTTAAGATGACTCTTGATGATAACTTGAGGTTCACGCTTCAGACAGCAAGTGTAGCAACTTTTGCTCCATTTCCCAGCCGCAAGTCAACCTCTCCTTTATTTAGCCACCTATTGCTTGTCAGAACCTACAAATCATTACAGATGTGAGATGTACATCTAGTATCTAATATCCATGATGTGGATCTATATGACAAGTTAAAGTCAATCATGAACATTCCTAAAACTTCTCCAAACTTCTACTTCATTTTCTTTGCAAGGTATAGCATGTAGTTCCTTTTCCAATGTCCATCCTTATGACAGTAGGAACATAGGCCCTTATCCTTATTAGCCTCTTCCTTCTTGACAACCTTTCCTTGTTTAGCCTTCCTATTTTCTTTGTCTTTTTTAAAGGCCTGCTAATTAAATTCTCCTCTTTACCAACAAGCATCACAGGAGGTTTCTCATTGTTCATAGTACTCTTAGCAATCTTCAACATGTTTAGAAGCTCTGCCAGAAAGAGCATTTTATTTTGTTCGTATTGAAGTTCATAATAAACTGAGAAAATGAACCAAAAAGAGATTGCAGAAGCAAATCAATACAAAGCTCCTTATTCATATCAAATCCCAATTTTATCAATCTTTCAATCCACTCAATCATCTTGGGAACATGTGTTTGCACAGATGTTCCCTTAAACATTCTTGCCCCGAACAGACTTTTAGGTATCTCATATCTCTCTGTTTGACTTTGAGCTCCAAAGAGCTTCTCAAGGTGAAACAAAATAGTTCTTGCTTCTATTTTCTCATATTGCCCCTGTAACTCATTACTCATAGAGACTAGAATATAACATTGGACAAGAGAAGCATCTTTCTTATGTTTTTCATAAAGAATGGTTTCTCCCTTATTAGCATCATCAGCAGGAGAAGGAAGTATAGGTTGTTTGAGAAGATATGCTATTTTCTCAACAATGAAAACTATTTTCAAGTTCCTGAGCCAGTCACTATAGTTGGGACCGGTACCAATAAGCATGTTGCCATCAAGTATTCCTCTCAACGGGTGGTTTGCCATTGAGATGTACAAGAGAAAATATGCATAATAAGATAATATTATAGATATTCATAAAAATAAATTAAGACATAGTATTTAATCCTAATTGTAAAGCTCCCATTAAGTTTCAGCGAATTTACATAACCCCCATTATGCAAAGATGAGATACTCCAGTTATATCATAGTGGGGACTAGAATCTCATTAGCCTTATGGTAGTGACATTGGGGTAGCATAATAAACCACCACATACTTGGTAGCTAACCCTTCCCAATTATAACTCTTTGTAATTCTTAGTCGCATTCAGCCTCCAGAACACTTGTGATCTTGTGGCAGCACAATAAATCACAAAGTCCGATTATGTTAAATCCATTTGTTACGTTATGAGAGTGTGCTCATGATACAACCCTTATGGCACATAAAATGCATCACATAAAATGCAATTCACCATAAACACCATCATCTTATGATAACTAAGTCCATGATCATCCGGCCATACACAAGACACATCACATGTATCTAATAGTAAATATCATATAATTAATGCCGATGATATTGCTAATTTCAAAAATATAATAATTATTTTTGAAAAAGATCGAGATAAGAATTTAACAAATAATTTAGTTAAACTAAAAAGTAGTCTAAACAAATTCAGACTAACATCAGTCACATTAATTGAATGTCCCCACAAATAATCACCATTAATTAATGTCACAAGAATCATATTCTTTATTAATTAGCTTTAGTAAATTAGATAAAAAGGAAAACTAAAATAATTTTAGAGTCCTATTTTAACTAATTAACCAGGGTCCAAATAATAAAAAATATATCAATATGTCACTAAAAAAACTTTTAGAACTTATCAAAATAATTTTTTAGAATCTTTTCAGAATTTTAGGGATTTTATGCTGATTTTACACTAATATTAAAACACTTAAAACCCCACAATTATGTTAATGGATAGGCTTAACGCCCAAGTCTTGGCACGCAGGCCGGGGAGGAGATCCCCTGTTGGTCGGCCGCTGACCGTCCCCATTGATGCTATCGTTGCTTTCGTCAGCGAGCGCACACGTGAAGAGAAAGAACATCGTTCACCCCATTCACCAAAGAATGTCGCCACGACATCTCCACCGACCGCCCCCCTCCACCGTACGCCACCGCTCACCGTCGAGGACCCTTCTGGACCTCCGCCAGCCCTTTAGGGCATGACAATCGAGATTTCACGGCCTAAAACCACACTATCCCCAAACCGCAAATGACGATCCCGTTGGTGTTAAGGCGACAGTTTGGGCTCATCGGTGGGTCAATCAACAAACTAAATGATGCGTTTGGATCCTCCTAACACCGGGAACAATGCCCTAGCATCAATCATTCATTGCTCATCTCATGAGTGACCTGATTAAGCCATGAAAGGAGCACCCCATGCAAAAGTGTGAATGATAAGAACACAGAGAACCATGACGTAACGATGCCAATTTTAAGAAACACCAGCAACCTGGCTCTGATATCACTATAATGTTTCGATTGATCAGAGAAGCGACAAAAGGCCAGGAAACCTCATGTGTATATATATCGTTGCCGGTGTTCAAAATTGAACAATTAACGAAAAATCCCTAGTAGGAAGAACAACTCTTTACCTTTTCGGGGTCGAGAAACTCCCAAAAGTGCGGAGATGAACGAGTAGTAAATCTCAGAGGCGCGAGCCGTTCAGGTGTACGACCTCTAGATGTATCAACACGAGCACCAAACGTAGATGGGATCTCCTCCGTGATCTCTAGATGCCGACTATATCTCAATTCCACCATCCACAAAGAAGAGGAGAGAGAGAAAGGGCATCCTTAGGTGAGAGAGAGGAGGAGAGGGGCGGCCAAGGCTAACCGGAGGAGCTTGGCCCAGGGTTTAGCCCTTTAATGTATATTTATAGACTGATGATATTTTTCATAAAAATCTAATAATTATCTATAAAGTCTTTCCATCCTAGTCTATCCAGAACTCTATTATGTGTGACCCTCTAGGCCCAAATGTCTATTTAGTTTTCTAGCCCATTAAATTAAGAATCCTTCTTAACTTAATAAATATAGTCCATTATCCAATAATGGAATTAATAGGTTTTCTAATCACGAAAGGTACCAAGTAACACCTCGTGATCCCAAATGACATTGGGGATAAGTAACTCACTTTGGAGCCTTTCCGTCTATAGATTCCATACAGCTATAGACCTTCATTCATATAATGCCCCTATCGAGACTAGGGTATGGTGTTAGTGTCAAACCCTATTATGTCCTGGCTCAACTGAGCTATGTACTCCAAAATGTTTACTATGAAACTCCATTTTCTTAGTGAACTCCCATACCATAGCCAAGATTTTCTTAGTATAAATCCGTAGAGTATTCTCTCTCTTATATCATAATGAGAGTGAATGATCTCTTGTTGTCCAACTAATTATCTTCGCAAGAATTTCATTGAGTCTAAATAAATAGCTATATAGGACTATAGAGCTGAAGTCCATAAGTCAGTAATCTAATACCTAATAGTCCTCAAGCAAGACATCTTTAGTGACTCAGGTTTAAGATTCAACTGTGTCACTAAGACAATAAAATACTCTGATTGACAGTTAGTATGATTACCATTCAGAGATTTTAGGTCGAGTCAGTTCAATGTACCTATTCCACTAACGAGCACTTGGCCACACTAATGACTATGACAACAGTCACACTCATCATATGAATAAGTATTATGTGTGTCAATCTATTACTCTAGATTGTTATCGGGAATCACACCGGAGTGATCAACACGTGCCAAGATAAAATTTTATTTTTTTATTTTTGCTGTGTTCTTTCTAATCCCGACTCAGATCCTTACACAAACGAGCTGCGTGCACTACAGTAAGTCCCTCTTTCCCCTCCCAGGCGGGCACAGGCGTCGTGTCCATGAGCTAGATCTAGCCGCCACCACCGACATTTGCAAACCTTCCCATGAGCTTCATCATCTTTGTCACGACTGTCCCGCCCTTCTCCCGGATGACCTTATGCTATTAGTGGATCGGGACAAACCTCAGGGTGTCCCTGATCCCACCACCGATAACCCCCCTCCCCCTTGCTCGCAGACCCCCACTCCTTCATCCCGTCAACTCTCGTCTCCCTATTTGAGACCTTATCGGGCCCCTACCCCCCTTATGATGAGGGCGAAGGGCAACGACGATTTCCAACTAGAGAAAGAGAGAGAGAATACTAATGTGAGGTTGATTAGTAATTCTCTCTCTTAACTCACATTTAACTCCAGTTAAATGAGAGGGTAATCATAGCCATTCCGGATATATAGAGGTACGTGATAATAGGTCAAAATGAAATATTTATTTGTAAGAAATGATATTTAAAAGGATATAGATGTAAATATCCTTTCTAAAACAGAAGGGCAGCGTAACATTTCTAGCTAATAAAGTAGTAGTGTCATCATCATGGGACACAGAGTGTTCAGGTTTACAAAGTGCACCTCCCTGACGCAGCGAGCACCTGACACGTCTCCTCCGAACCGAGGGAGATGTGTTGCAAATTGGGTCCGTGCCTAGTCACAGTGGCCGTGGGAAACCACCCCCACGCGACCCCGATCGGATGAACACGTAATCCTGGTCCTCGAAAGAGGAAGGCTTCCCGAGCACGTGGAATAAAAAAAGGTGAACACCACCAGGTGGGTGGACCGTGCGGCATTGCGTCGTCGGGTTTGGAGGAGCTCCTGTTGGTTCGGGCCTCACGCGGGGGCGGGGCGTTCGTTTGCGGGAACGCAACCGGATCGGTCGTGGGTCGTGGTTGCCCTTTTCGGTTAGAGCGCGTGGGCCACGAACTTACTTGGGAATTTTTCTTTCCCGATCTGTCCCTCCCCCCATTCTGTTATGGTAGTACGGGTCTCGGTGGTGGTGGCGACAGCCTCAGCCCAGTGGTGGTGCTAGTAGCAGCAGCACCGGCGCCTCCTGATCTCGGTGGTTTCCTCTAGCCTGCGCAAGAAAAGAAGAAGAAATAACAACGAGAGAGAGAGAGAGAGAGAGAGAGAGAGAACAGGTGC
This sequence comes from Amorphophallus konjac, assembly GCA_022559845.1. Classification (NCBI taxonomy): domain Eukaryota; kingdom Viridiplantae; phylum Streptophyta; class Magnoliopsida; order Alismatales; family Araceae; genus Amorphophallus; species Amorphophallus konjac. The sequence continues at coordinate 90,652,982 of CM040128.1, forward strand.
ATGAATCCAGCTATGACTCTTCCCAGTTCCAGCTCGCGGCCGGCGCCCAGCACCAACCCCGCCGATCACGCCTCCCAGGCGTCCGCCGCCGTCGCTGGGGAGCAAGGCCGCGGCACCCCCAAATCCTGCCGCAGGCCGAGGATTAAACAGCTCAAGGGGGTGTCGCAGCTGCCGTCTCAAATCGCAGCTCCCCCCGGCGCAGCTCACGCCGGGGCGCAGCAGCCCAAGCGCATAAACAGATCGGAGCGCGAGGAGGCGGAGAAGATCACGCAGCCCTGCAGCGAGTGCGGCAGGCGGTTCTGGTCGTGGAAGGCGCTCTTCGGGCACATGCGATGCCACCCCGACCGCCCCTGGCGCGGGATCGAGCCCCCCCCGGAATTCCCCCGCCGCGGACCCGAGCTCGTCGGTCCACTTTCCGGTCGGGCATCTTCGAACGAGGGCGGCGCGAGCGACGCGGAGGCGGAGGCGGAGGCGGCCGCCTCCCTTGTCTTGCTCAAGGGGGAGCAAGGCGAGGGCAGCAGCAGCGACGAGCCGGTGCCTTCCTTACAGGCGGTTGGAAGGTTCAGGTGCCCCAGCTGCGACAAGGCGTTCGACACCCCAAACGGGCTGGGCGGGCACCGAGCGGGGCACGCGAGGTCGGCGCGGGACGCCGCCACGAGGAAGCGCAAGGCGACGGAGGAAGTCGCCCACCACCGGGCAGTGCAGCTGCACAAGTGCGGCGTCTGCGCCATGAGCTTCTCCAGCGGCCAGGCCCTCGGAGGGCACATGTCGTCCCACTGGAAGGGGGGATGCGAGCCACGGGTGGCGGCGGCAGAGGCCGCGTCTTCCTCCACCTCAAGCGCGGGCGGCTGCCGTTTCGACCTGAACCTGCCCCCGCCAGACGAAACCCAACATGGCTTCTTCCCTTCCGATTTCGCCATTGCGTCGGAATTGAAGCTGCCAGCTGACGGGTTTGCACCCTGAGCTACGTCGCTTTCGGTAGAACCCTAATCAAAAGACCTAGTTCAGAAGTTGATTACCCATGTGGTGGCATACAGTTAGGAGCTACTTTTTCTCTATCGGCGTTACAGAATTTTGCAAGCAAATAGTATCGGATGTTGCCGTGTGAATCGTGGGACTCCGAGAAACACTGGAAATAGCAATTTCGAGTCTTAAATTCGCGTTCCTGCTATTCCAACGATCAATGACTAGATAGTGGCTGTTCGAAGTCCAACCTTGAAATTTGTAGCGAGTCATTTCCCTCTCTCAGTCTCTCTCCATACCATCATATCTGCTCAATATAGATAGTCTCTCGTATCACCGATATAGCATGCTTCAAGACGAAGATTAATTAAGCTAGGGATTGTGCAGGGATATACGAACTAATTCTTGTTCTACGCCGAAGTCGTACGCGTCAACGCGGAGGAAATAGATAAAGGATTTCTGTTCCGTTTTTGCCGTCTGACTGCAGGCCCGCAGACTTCTCAATGGGAGATTTGGGATGGTTTTGCTGTTTTTATTAATAGATAGATGCCAAAATTATGTCGTCCCGATGACAACAATATATAGCAATCTGGAAATTAAGAAGAAGTTACGTACGCGGGCGCCAACTGTAGCCATTTCATCTATGAGATAATTTCTACTTGTCTAATTAAGAAAAAAGGCAAAAACTTCACATTGCGGCGTGAGTTCCATTTTCTTTTCTCTTTTTTACAACTTAATTGGATAGAAGTCTTCGCATTTAATTTAAGGTTAATTTCATATATATGATTCTTAAGTTAGATGCAAAATATCAAATTACTATCCCCAGTTGTCAGAACCATCATTTTTAATCAAAAAATTTAAAAAATATTCATAAATGATCTATAAAAAATACCCCTAACGTTCGTATCAACCTTTTCGTTATTTAATAATAATATTGTTCAAACATGTAAATAATAACAATATTATGTATGCTATATTTGACCAGTAACGATGATAATTTTGATATTTTACATTTGAGAATGGTACGTATGAAACATATTGACTCTTTAATTCATGGGTGGCATGTTAATTTATATATGTCTGGTTATTAATGTGTGCGGCTACCAGTTGCTGCCGTGTTTGTGGCCTGCAAACTACATAAATGGCATCAATTTTGTTTTTGCTTTATTTGGTAACGGTGTCTCGTGTTCTTGTAATTAGTAATTGACCCAAGTAAGTAATTAACTTCGGGACGGAAAATGTGTAGGCTGCACATCTTAGCTAGTCTGAGTTTCACCAATTGAACCGATGAGACGGAAATAAATTGATATTAAAAAAAAATACTATAAAAGTGAGATTTTCGGGGGATGATGGGGTACGTGCACCAATTGCTGGGATGTAACGAGTAGTGTTCTTGACATACCATCCTAGGTGTTACAGATTTCATAACCTTCCACACCGTCAATTGATCGAGTCGTTAGTGTCCTGTTCTCCAATCACTAGTGTCTATCAGGGCCACGTTAATTAAGCAATCATACAAGAGTTCCGACATGGTTCTTCATGATCACTTTCTGAACACAATCCTCAAGTTGTTCGGACTAGTTGTTAGATGTAAACTTGATCACCTGTTGAAATTGTGGTGGGATGGATGCAGTGATCAACTACCAACGTCGGCGACGACGCCCCCCCCCCTCCCCCCGACACCTATGGTATCTCTGTGATTGGGCGATTTCGAGCCGAGATGACACAACAGCATCTTTGGAGTTTTTCCCATTTATTCTGTATCTTTTTAGAGAGTTATTTGATATTTTTCAAGATTTTGTAGCCCACTCTGGGCATCTTGTTTTATTTTGTGTTAACTTTATCACGTGTTCATTGTGCTAGATATTCTTGTCACTTTTGACATAGACAGGATTTTATTATAATTTTTTATCCTTTAAAAAGGACCCTATTGTACTCAACGAGGGAACGAAAAATAGAATGATGGAAAATATTCTTTATTGATGCCCTAGTGATCCCGTGAGAAGTGCCCTGCTAGTGGGAGGGTGTGAGACCCAAGAAATTAGCACCGCCAGTGTTTTTCTTTCTCCCCACGTCTCCTCCTCCTTCTGCGTCTACCTCCATGAATAGACATTGTAGCTATAGTCCTCTCTCTTCCACTCTCCCACCGTGCTTCACCTTCTTCCCCTCATCACCGACAGTGGAAACACTACTACGGCTATGGAAATGGCATCTGGGGGCCCTCGCCCAACTGCCGTTGCTCCTTCTTCCTCCGTCAAGCCGCGTCGCCCCTCCATTAAAACTTGCCTCCACTGTCCCTGCTACTCTCCCACTCTCTCTAGCCATTCTCATCGTTTCTCTCTGTCTTGTCACCTCACTTCCCCATGTTTATCTCCTTCCTCCCCTTTCCTCTCTCTGCATCATCTTCCTCTTCTCCCCTGCGTAATTTTCCTCCTCTCCCTTCTACTATTCATCTCCTCCTTCCTCTTCCCCCCATCAAACCCCCTACCCCCCTTCTCTTTTACAGACCGTAGCCGCCAAAGGATCGGGTGACCACCAGCGGCCTCCCCCTTTCCCAATGTCGGCGTCGCAACAATGACCTTCGCCGCCGTCGTCGTGGCCGTCATCCCCTCTTGCCCCGGCCACCATTCCCACTCGTGTGCGCCATCCCTCCCCTACAATAGCCCACCGCCAGCCGCAAACCCAATGCACCTCCGCCTGGCCGTCTACACCGTCCTACTCACAGGCGACGGTCGACACCGCACCAGGCCACGTCATAGTCCTCCGTTGCTGGCCCACCCTGCGGAGCTGTTGGCCTCGATCCCCTGCTCCCTGCCATTCACTGCCGAACTAGCCAGGGGTCCGTCGCCACCGCACATGCCCCGTCCTGCCATGCACACCAGACGTTGCTGCTCCCCGCAACACCTGCCACCACCATCGGCCATCACCATCTCCTTCCTTCTCTCTTCCCATCCTCTTGATCAGGCACGAGCTGCAGCCGTAGACGAGGTTGGTTCGTCTCTCCCCCCCCCCCAGGGGCCCATTAGCATGCCCATCAACAAGGGCCCAAGGTCCCCAGGTGTAACGTGGGCCTAACGGCCGGGCCCTACGCGAGCGACGTCCACCTGTGTGCCTCCGTCAGGTTCCCCAGGTTGCTTGCATCCTCTCCATCACATGCTTTCACGGGTAATCTCTCTGTCGTACTTGTGATATGGTGGAATTGTCGATTTGTTCCAATGCATTAGTTTGCTCGCATTTGGGTGAGTGAGTGCATGATCCCACTTTAATAATTGTTGCGAAATTGCCGGTGGTGAGTGATTACATGTGAAACCCTTTTCATCCCACCCTATTTTATCTGATATGTTGTGCTATGTGTGTGATTTTGATGACAACAAAATTTTATGTATGTGTGTGATTTTGATGACAACATAATTTCATCTATGTTGAAGAAAGTCAAGATGTGAACGTGAATGGATGTGGAAACTTATCTCTAAGTTCTAATCACGTTCAAAGAAGTCCAGAAATGTCAAAGATTTACATCTAAGGTATGTTGAATCTATTGGATTCAATACATGCTAATTTGGGCTTAATTCCGCATGTTTCAGGTGGACCGGTCGACCGACAGAAAGGGTCCGGTCGACCAAATTTCCCAGAAATGACAGACTAAAAATATTACGGGATTCGGTCGATTGATGCTTGAGTTTGGTCGACCGACTGGGCGTTCGACAGACCTGAGAAGAAAGGTCAAAAAAAACTAAGTGTTTATAGTCAACTGATGCAAATCCAAGTCGACAGACAAAAGAGTTTAGTCGACTCAAGCAGAGTGCATGCTGAAGAATTTGAGATGGGCAGTGTAGAAGCAGAGTCATCAGACAAAGGTAATTTTAGTCGAATGAGTTCCAACTCAGTCGACAGATGTTAAAGTAAGTCAACAGATATCCCACGGAGTCGACAGATATGGACTAAGATGGGTAGAGTGTAATTGACAGATGAGAGAAAACATCGATAGACAAAGGACAAAGAATTTAAGTCAACTCAGGCAGAAAGTAAGTCGACTCAAAAAGGTATCCAGTACCATGCTTCGAACTCTGAAATGAACAAGTCGACTCAAGTTCATTACTAGGTCGACTCACAGTATTCTAAAACCTTGGATCTTGCAAAGTTCAAAGAATAGGTCGACGCAAGCTCATTACTAGGTCGACTCACAGTATTCCAGAAGTTTGGATCTTGCAAAGTTCAAAGAACAAGTTGACTTTGTATCTACACCAAGTCGACTCATCACGACAGTAGAGATTTGTGAATTTAAAGTGGGTCCCTCTTGGGCACATGGTCCAAGGACCAATCATTGGCCCACGCCTCCAAGTCACGTGCCTCAATTTCTGGAAATGTCCTAGGATAGAATATTCTACCTTTTGACATGGACCAATCAGAAATAGCCTGAAAATAAAAAATTATCCATTATCTTTCTACTATAAATACAATCATTCACCGTGAGATGAAAAAGAAGATGCTGCAAGATGAAGTGAGAGGTAGCGAGCCACCCTGAGCTTGAGAAGAAAATAGTGAGTAGTGCTGGTTTTAATGTGCCCCTTCTTTTGCAAGATGGGCTATGATGCCAACTATGAGCAAATAATGAGCCAAGTAATGAAATCAATCAACCTATGAACATGCGAATCATGAACCTAGGCAACCAACACAAGCTCTAGCATGGGCATGCTATCTCAATCAAGACTAAGCTAAGCAAATAAATAAAAACACACGCCGGAGCGTGGAATAAGGAATAAAGGAAAACACACCGTATAGGTGGAACAAGCAAAGTAAAGAGGAGATATGATGAAAGAGAAAGCTAATGCCCAAACTAAGGAAAGATGTGATCGCCACCAAGGTAGAAACAAGTCAAAGACCTGATAAATACCTTAGAATAGGAGAATGATTCACCTGCCCACGGGAGAGAGAACAACCAGGAAACTGCAGCTCCGTCAGATGTAATGGTCGAGGGAAGATGCGCCACAACAAGTGTGACGGTCTTACGATAGACCGCTACAACACTCTAACGCGCCTGGGCCAGACCGTCAGAGCTTCTGCAGAATAAGAAGTTGGGAATCTTTTGATCTCCAAGCTTTCCAGCCGGCCAGAGAGCTTGGGCCTCGTGATATGGACTCTGTAAACCTGCAAAAGAGTGTAGAACACAAGAAAAATAACCCAGATTAGCCCTTAGACAAAGTAGTATCAATAAATCTAAGAAACTTAAGAACATGCAAAAGGAAAGAGAAATACCGGGGAGGTTGGTTTTTTTAACCCCTCTAGGGCATTTTAAAAGATGGGAGGATGTTTTAAATGAATGCAGCAAGTGCAGGAACGTAGGAGATGGAGAATGACAATGCTATGATGTTTGAAAAGAGAGAAAAGACACTAAGAACACAACTTGACTGAACTAAACCCTTGGAAACGATACTCCCTGAACTTTGGAAGTAAATGGACGTGGGAAGTAGCTCTCCTTGGTTGGTTCTAGCTCCAGGATGCGGCAGTACTTCGACGCAAACTTCAGATGTCTCCACCCCAAGCCATGAAGTCAAGGGTTCTATTTATAGACCCTCAAAGTCTAAGTTCGAATTGAGGATAATCCAGCTAGAAAGTAGGACGTTTCTTAGCAAACTCTTGAAAATAATACTCCCCAGAGTCCACAGAATCAAACGGAAGCTTCTTAGGATGAGTATCGAGAGAGAAACCCGCCAACCAAACTCTTAGTTCGATCACGAAAATAGCAGAGCAAAGCCCAGGCTTGTCAGGACTCTCTGTTGGATGTAACGGCCGCACGATAGACCGCCACACTAATGTAACGCTCCAGTCTTGGACCGTCACACAACCCTATCCACTATAAGATAAGATCAACGGGAGAAGTTTGCAAATGTAGGACTCTAGATGAATGTAACGGTCAAGGGTAGATGTGTCACAACCAATGTAACGGCTGCACGATAGACCGTCACACCCAATGGATAGATAAAAGATAAGCTTGAAAGGAAGCCTTAAGCCTAAGGACTCTGGAAGGATGTAACGCACCATGGTGGATGCGTTAGAGGACTGTAACGCCCCATCAAAGGACCGTTAGAGATAATAGAGTTCAAATGAAAATGAGAGCTTGCTAAACTTCGTCCAGCGAAAAGGGATAAGGAACCAGACCTAACCAAGGAGATATGACTCATGAAATAGACCTCAAATTGACCAAGAAGGCTCAATAAAGGCGAACAACTTGGAGCATCATATATAATGAACAAGGAGATGACCCGACTTATCGGTCATAAAACGGGTGTCAACAGATGCCCCTCCTTAATGTCCTCTTTGCAGGGGAGCGAGCGGAGGTGAAGCGAAAGTAAAAAATGGAACATGGAGATGAAGCGAAGATGAAGCGGAGTGGACTAAAAAGCGGGCGTTAAGGCAAACGACACCCGTTCTCAACCAACAAGCGATAGGAATTTTCTAGAAAGTTTCAAACTAATCACAAGGAAAGGCAACCAAAGGACACATGTCTGGAGGAACTAACAACTAAGGAAAGGAAAACATAGCCAGCGACCGGAGAGACGATTAACTAAACTCCAGACATGAATCTTCAGCTAACCAAATCAAGCGAGGAGATCGAAGGAAACCTTCCAATTCAGAGAGGAATGACTCTCCTTATTCGAGATCATTGAACACATAGTTATTCACCATCACTGAGACACCTGGACAAATGAAGGTTCATGAATGCTCAAAAGATGCGTATGATGCATGCTGGGCTAAAGGAAAGGAAATGATTTAAAACAAATGCAAAGATAGATAGAATAACAAGATACTCGAGAATAGTATTGCTAGACCGGAGAAACCAGGGTCAGGACACCATCTGCAACCATGGTGTGCAAGACAGAACCATCGTCCCCAAACTTTTCCAACCTAACGGCCTATCCAACGATTAATCACGTGTACTTAGATCATTATCATTTTTGTTTAAGGGGAACATCAGATCCTAGAACACATGAATGACCAGCCGGTTCTCGAGATAGTATATCATACATAACATATAGTAATGCATAAAGAGATAAGGGATCGGGATACAATACCTGACTTACCTTCCAGGCGAGCGGATGACAAATATGATGACTTAAATTTTGCAACAAGAAAGGGTTAGCCATTAACAATATAAATCATAGAACCAGGCATAACCATCAATAAGCATGAATTGCATAGACAAGACAATCATATAAGCATGAATTTTCTAATAAACAAAGCATCATCATCCATCAAACACTCTTAAGCATGTAACGGTCCAGTAAGGGTGCGTTAGACGTCCCTGACGGATCCACCTCGGGCCGTCAGAGTATGGCGGTTCACACCCTTCAAGACAACGTTTCAAATGACCTAACGGTCCATAGAGGACGCGTCAGAGTAGTGTGACGGTCTCACGATAGACCATCACATTACCTGAGCGTTCAAAAAAACAAAACCGAACGGTCATTTCCTCCATTCGCTCACAAACGCCCAAACGAACCAAAACCTCAACACCACAACTCCAAACCCTCGACCACCTCATCCACCGGAGCAATGGCCGGCGATGAGCCGTCTCAGCCACCGAAGAAAAGGGAAAAGGGAAAGAAAAAGATGGCCATCCGGCGGTTTAGGGCTCGGGTGGACCGAGAAGGAACCCCACCGGCGGTGAGCCCTCCGACGAACGAACCAACGGAGGAAGTCCCTCCAATGACCGTGGAAGAAGCCGAAGAAGCCATGGGAGGGGCCATCGGCGAGGAGGCGACCACGTCAAGGGAGAAGAAGAAGAAGAAGGACCGTGACCCCGAGGTAGGCCGATTTCCCAAAAAACTTCAATTTTTAATTTTTCTTGTATGCATGTGTGTTTGGAGGGTAGAAATGGGTCTGGGGACCCCTTAGGAAGATTTGTAGGCCTTCTATGGCCATTTTAGGAGCCAAAAAAAAATAAAGGGGACAACGCCCCATTGCAGAGAACGTGACGGTCGTTGCAGCGACCGTCACAAGCCTGACGCACCACCCTTGGTGCGTCAGAGCACTGTGACGCATCACCTCAGGGCCGTCAGAGCAACCAGAGACAGAAACAATTTTTGGGATTTTTTAGTTTTCTAATTTTTTTATTGTTTTCATTTTTATTTATGCAATGCAATGAAATTATGATTAAATGACTGACTTAATGCTTCTAATTGTGCAGGGGAAAAGGAGAACCCGGATTTCTTGGCTTCAGATACGGGTAGTATACCAGGCATTGCCCAAGTACCAACGGGAGAGGTTAGCCGAGATGGGATTCACCGAGGTGCTTAGCATTGAGGTAACGAGGACGGATACCCCACTCTTGTACGCACTGCACGAGAGATGGGACCCCGTGATCCGGGCTTTCATCTTCCCATGGGGCCACATGATCCCCACTTTAGAACACATGGCGAGGATCACCAGATTGCGAGTCCACGGAGCAGCAGTGACCGGGTGGACATTTGGAGATTACCGGAAGATGACCCAAGAGCTACTGGGCTTAGATCTGATCAAGCCGGGGCACACATCATCCCAGCTCTCGAGGTCGAGACTACAGGACAGCTTGGGACTGAGAGGAGCGGCTATAGAAGTCGGCGAGCTCCCCGAGCAGCATATAGACCGAGTGATAGAGCAGGTACGCCCGCGAGTGGCGATAGAGGTAGGATAAGAGGGAGACCGAGTCCTGAGACGATTTCTGATGCTGTTGTTCGGAAAGCTACTTTTTTTGACCCGAGCCAACATGATCAGTTGCAGGCTACTGCCACTACTAGAGGATTTGGGCAGAGTGGGGAAGTATGCATGGGGAGCGGCAGCGCTTGCCTTCCTCTTCGAGTCGCTCAGCACCACAGACCGACGGACGATGCTGGGCGGCTTCTCGCCTTTCCTACAGGTAAATACTGAACTCTAGATGCTTTCTATATGATTATGATTCTTACTGACACTCGACTTTAAATGCAGATCTGGAGCTTCGTGTATCTCTCGGGGATTGGACGAGGTAGTCAGCTACATCCCGAGCGGATCCCCATCGCGAGGCGATGGGTGGTAGCGAGGGACACGGGATCGATCAACCGGCTGACCCGGGCCATCCAGGATGATCTCGACTCATTCCCACACACAGCGGTAAGCTTCGGACTTAAACTTTCTAAATGCTCTAAATGCATCTAAATGGGTTTTGATTGCATGTGAATGCTTCTAAATGCTTATGAATGATTTTTAGGTGAGATGGACCCCATACCGGGATGAGGGTTACGAGGGACAACCTTTGGTGAAGGCATCCCTGGCATACATCGGGCGAGACATATGGCTTCACTGCATCAATGTGATCAAGCCCCTGCACTACCGGCTGATCCTGAGGACTCAAGGACTACACTAGCCAGAGGTGACCTTCCCCCGCCGTGACGATGAACGCCCGGGCAAGTCTTCGAAGGGCATTAGCGGTGATGTCGACTGGTGTGCCCGGAAGGCCAAATATGTGCATGATTGGAACAAAAGAGGCCGGGTGGTGAAAGACCGGGCGAACAGCGACGAGACGTACCTCAAGGCTTACTCCCACCGGTATGGCGACCGGGTGTTCAGAGGCACTCGACGGCCGGTATGAACTTCTAAACTCAAAACTCTATCTATTCAAATCAATGCTTCTATATGCACTAACACATGCTTTCTAAATGCAGCTAGACCCACAGGGAAGAATAGCCGAGCTCGAGGGACTCCTTCATGCCACCATCCAGCAGCGGGACGAGTATCGGGCTGCCTTGGAGCTTTTGGTGAGTTTCTACACTTAAGACTTAAATGCTTATGATGCAAATGGCTAACTTTGACTTCTAAATGCAGCGGGACGAGGGAGCCCAAAGGACTGGACCAGATGCACCGTCCTCCTCTTCACAGCCTGCCGGGGGACGGGCTGAGAGAGATGCAGAGTTTACTCAAGCGGTAGCTCGGGCCGAGGAGGTGGAGGCCACCCTCACGGAGCGGGTAAGAATCTAAACCCTTATGCTTCTTTTAGACTTAAAATGCTTATGATGCAAACACCAAATGCTTAATGGATTGACAATGCAAAATGCAAAATGCAGGCAAGAGAGCTGGCTGCAGTGGTAGCCGAGGCTGCTGATGCGCTCGACACCCGTCGTTTAAAAATGCCATACCACACAAATTTCAAAATTTATACAACCGCACTCACTCACTTAAATGATTTTGAAAATATGAGTAAAGTGGTAAATACGGGTCGATCCCACGGGGAAGAAATATAATCTTTATAGATCAAGTTGGAAAATATCCTTATGTTTGCAAACCAATTGTTGTCTTTTGAGTGCGATTATCACTAAAGAAGCTTAAATTGCGACTTTGCATAAGAAGAGAAAAGTGAAGGAAATATTTAGTCAATGGATGAAGAACGTCGTCGTTTCCTCGCCGAGCCTTTGATGAAGATCGCTCCGTCTTGGAAGTCGACGCCGTGAGATGATCGGAAGATGATTAACCGCTTTGGGTGTGTGAAGAAACCGTGAAGAAATGGAGATGGATAGAAATAGGAACAAAAATAAGTTGAAAACACAACAGAATTATATTGAAAATAGGGGTTTAGAAGGAATAGAATAACTTAAAATCTAGAGGGAATTAGAAGAAGTGGAAGAAATGAAAGTTGTAGAGAATGAAAAGAAGAAGAAGTTTGATGAAGACCACAGAGATAGAAAATGAGAGGAAGACAGTGAAAAACGTGAAAAATCAAGATTGATTGGTGCGGATGAACAGTAAAACGGCAGAAAATAGAACAGTGAAAAATTAATTATAACTCTCAAACTAAGAAGAATTAGAAGAAGTGATAGAAGAAGAAATTTTAGATCTACAAGAGAAGAACAACTTTTATGATAAACTCAGAGTGAAAAGAGGATTGGAAAGGCTTCAAAACAGAAGAATACTAGAAGGTATCACCTCGGATGAACAGTATTCACGTAGAACAGCACTTAGGAAAACGGGTAATAACTTTCAAACTAGAAGGAATTAAGGAAAATGATAGAGAGAGAAATTGAAGAACACTTAAAGATGAACAACTTTTGTGAAGATAAGAAAATGAAATGGAGATCATAACAATAAGTAATGGGACTAAGAAAAGACTAAATACTTGAACAAACCATTCATTAAAATAATATCAACTTACAAAGTTTGCATCAAAAGCTCTCAAAACATAACTCTCTAACTCTCCTATGAAGCTCAACTAAGGCCAACAAGAATGAACTTCAAGAACACAAAGCAACCCCATTCCAACTCTTAGCAACTACTCCTAGCAACTCATTTCTTTCATTACATTTGAAGCCCCTTTTATAGGGTTCACATAACACCATTGTCAATGTGAACATTCCTTGCCTCTTTTGTTGAATTGCTGCATTTGTTGACTCAGAATTATGTGCCAACATGTGTTGCACATTTGGGTATTTATTTAGGATTTTTCCCTATTTTTCTATATTTTTTCTCTCCTCTCTCTCTTTCTCTCTCCTCCCAGTGCGTGCGCCGCCCGCAGCCGCGTTTCCTCCGCGTGGGTGCGGTGCGCCGCCGCGCTCCGCCTACCGCGTGTCGCGCGTGGGCGCGGTGTGCCCGGCCGCCTCCGCCTTTGACCGCAGGAGAGGCGCTGACCCGCCTCCCCCTTCCTCTCGTCGACCGTGCCGCGCACCAAAGCGCGCGGCTCCTTCCCTGCAAACACACAACGCACACACACACACTATTATATTACATACATATATATTATATATATATATATTACATATATTGTTATATATTATGTATATATCTTAAAAAAGCCCAAAAAAAATCAAATAAATTTATTTTTTTCTTTTCTTTTTGAACAAGTCCATGGGCTTTTGGCTTTTATTATTTTTTTATTTTTCCTTATTATTTGTTTTTATTTTTATTTCTTATTGCTTCTCTCGTACCGAGTGCCTACATAAATAAGTAAATATCGTTATTAAAATTATTTAATTTCAATAAAAATTAAATATTTGACTCTAAATTAAAAGTAAGTGTGATACGTGTATATTTATTATTATTTAAGCGCATAAAAAATGTGGATAACATGAATTAATATGTAAAAATACACACTTATCACACCCCCCAACTTACTCATTGCTAGTCCTTTAACAATGCAAATAATTAAATTTTTTAGGACCAACAAGAGTTTAAAATATTTATGCTTCATTTCTAGATCATCTTTCATAGAGTCAACTAAAGATTAGGAATCTGGAATCATTATCATATACTAGCCTTATGTAGGAAATTCAGGTACATGATCAAGAATTCTAATCAAAATTCAGTAGCACTTGTGCATGTGTAATACTAAATTCACAGTAGAGACAATTACGTCCTCCAGTTGCTATTCCGAACAAATGCCTTTCAATTCTACACTTCTTAATTAGAGCGTTCGACATACTAGTTTTTTGTCTGCCTTATTACATTTGTCCCTTTTGGGATCTATAATTTTTTTCTTCTCTTTTTTTTTTCTTTTCTATACACACATGATGCTGCACTACCCTTCACTGTTTTACGCGAACCTCAACACGTCTCAGGTGAAGTAGGCCCGGTTACTCAGAATCGGAGCATTTTTCATGGTGTTTTTCTCAAAAAAGATTTTTCAATAGATAACATGGCAGAAAGCTTATAAAAGATATCTTCTTCAAGAAGTGCAGAATATCAGACAGTATGTCTAAAATAGCAGAAGGCTTGTCCTTCTTGTTTCATTAGCGTGCAACGTGTTTTGCTTTGTTGTCGAAATTGCACATGAACTTTAAATAGATTCTTAACTCAGTTTTCCATGGCTAGATTAAAGAAAATGTCCATCATCCGTTTCCCTAGTCGTTTATATTCTAGATTCCTTTTCAAAGGAAACATAAATCATGAAAACTCAATTGGGTGTTTGTAGTTTTTCCAAAAAAAAAATGAGGTGAAAAATTTAGAGGTTGTACATATGAATGCAAAATGTGCAACATGATTTCATGTCCCCCCAACTCAAATGACATTGTCCTCAATGGCATGAACAATAGAGATTAATAGAACAATGTAGATGAGAAATTTATGAAGGAACGGGACAACCTGATAGAGGTGGACTTTAAAAATTGTGACTTTTGAAGAAAAGGGGGTACTTGACTTTTGACGGTTTGGCTTATCTGAGCAGTAGAGTAAGCAATCTTCTTTCTCTCCCCAACTTATATAGTATTCACACCTACAAAATAAAAACACATGAAAAACTTGGGTTACCTCCCAAGAAGCCATTTATTACCACACAAAAATCACTAAAATTTTGGGTTGCCGCCCAAGAAGCGCTAAGTTTTATGTCGTCAGCCAGACACAAGGTAGATCACTAACCAACGTGTGGCATTCAGAATGAGCCACCACGTGATCTTGTCCTCCTTCAAATTCCATCCCTTATGCCATTGGAAGACAAGAGTAACCATGTATGGATTGGGGCTAGAAATATGCGGGTCTCGCACTTTATTGAAGTTTTCTGTAACCATAAGTGTGAGCCAGTTTTTAACTTTCGGGATCATGAAAGGATCAATGGCCAATAATATGTCAAGATTGAGGTGGAACCTTTGCATAATATCTACCCAGTGGTCCCCTTGTACTATATCGTCTCTCCTGACGAGCTTTTTAGGAACGACTGCCTCCATGGTAACTTGTTCAGGCCCTGGTAGCTTAGGAATAAGATTGTCATCCTTAGCCACTTTTCGGTTAGTAACAACCTCATGAACTTTAAGGGTATTGATCAACTTGTCTTCTTGAGAGGAAGTCAAATCAAAGGTGAATGTGGTTGGCGCATCCCCCTCAGGTCCTAGAATGTCAAGTGAGAGAGACTCAACTGGCAGGGGAATCAAAGTAAAAGGAAGCACGAGCCCAGTATCTAACTCATCCACAGATTTAGACTTCATTGGAGAGGCTTTAGGGGTCAGATCAAATATAAAATTTTCTAATGAAACCCCTTCATCACACTCATCACTCATCTGAGGATTATTAACCAAATTGCCCAATAATGGGGTGGATAGAGGAAATGTAAATGATTTCAGCCCGACCCTTTCATCAGAGGTCAGATCAAATGTGAATTTCTCTAAGATGGGCCCATCATCACACTCATCACTGAACTGAAAATTATCAATCAAATTTTCTAGAAATGGGGTCGGTAGATGAAATGTAAACTTTTCTAATAAGGCCCCATCATCATGTTCTTCCAGGGGAGGAGGATATTCAGAATTTTATTTCATTAAATCAATAATATTATTACTTACAAAGTAATCCTCCTCTTTATTTATTTCCTCAATTGAGTTGTTTGGGCCATTATCCTTTACAGTAATATTCTCAATCTCAAAACATTCATAGAATGGGGTGATATGATCATCATTATCCTTGAAGCCACCCCCTTCTTCCTTTCTTTCCTTCATCATGGTATTACGTGCGCACTCCCCCTTACTCTCAATAGTGATATCTTGAGCCAAAATGACAGGCAGAAGACTGTCATCATCATCATCATTCACATATTGAGGGGGTTGGTGTAATGTTGAATGAGAGAGTTGATAAGTAGACTGGGAGTACATGATTTGAGGTTCAAAGTAGTGGCCCGGTGAATCACCCCTAGTATCAATGTTGATTCCGAAATCTGGGTGAGATGAGTTGGGCGGAGGTTGAGTACACATGGGCTGCTCGTGGGCTGCTTGGGGTGAAAGTTTAGACAGATGGGCTTGGAATGTTGGATCCATCCAAGGCAAATTTGGGTGATTACTCCAGCCAAGATTATAATCATCTGAAAATGTAGCATGCTTGAGCTGAGAGAACCCTAGGGCATTTTGAACTTGAGCTTGGATGACCAATGGGAGTTGGGCTATAGTAGGGCACTGACTCACATGGTGAGTGAGACTGGCACAGAATTCATAGACTTCCGTGAAAGTGTGGATTGGGTTTTCAGCCTGTTTGACATGTCCTACGGATTGTTGATGAGATGAGATGGAGGCACGATTTATCGAATTTGTACTCAAAATTTCAAAAAAATCATATGCATCATCTTCACCTTTGCTCATAAATGCCCCTCCGCAATATATGTCCACCATTTGCCTATCAAAATCGGATAACCCCTCATAAAATGCAAATATAATTTGCCATTTGGGCAACCCATGGTGTTGACATTGACTTACTAGATCCTTCAGTCTCTCCCAAGATTCATGAATTTGCTCTCCCGGACGTTGAGTAAATCCTATAATCGCCCTTCTCATTATGTTGGTCCGGACTATGGGGTAAATTTTTTTCAAAAATTCTAACTGCATATCTTCCCAAGTCCTGATAGTCTTTCCAAAACTCCTTAACCAACATTTGGCTTTGTCTTTCAATGAAAATGGAAATAAGATCAATTTCATGGCATCATCATTAAAATTCTGAATTTTGATCAGGGAGCAAACTTCTAAAAAATCATCTAGATGCCTATAAAGATTTTCATTGAGATTCCCATAAAAAGATGGGAGCATCTGGATGAGACTAGGGCGAATCTCATATTGATCAACGAGAATGTCAGGGAGTTGAATACAGGTTGAGGGTTTGTAAGTAGAAGGAATAAAGTGCTCCTGCATAGGCGTGGATTTGTTATTTTATTTTTAAAATTTTTTTTATGCAAACACAAACAAGTTAGCACAAATTATCTAATGATCTAGATGCGACTCAGACCTACAAATAGGGTTTCACAAAGTAACTAAAGTGTAACTTAAGTTCACCCTCAATATTTCCAACAGCCAGGTAAGGGGTGGGGTAGTGGGAGGCTCCCCCTACTTTCGTAGGGACCTAATTATGTCAAACCACTAGCCCGCTTAAGGCGTTTGCCGTCCGACCGTCTTGCCTTAGGCACCGGTTTTCACAAGAGGGTAAACTCAAATCGTACTAAAATCACAATGTGATCCTAGGGCCAATGTCTACTGACTTTTATTTAAGGTTTAGGTTATGCAAAGATGCAAGGGAAATGTGATTTGTGGGCTAAGGAAGGGTGATGAATTCTCCACCTTATGTTATTTAGGGGTATGGCCCTTAGAATATTTTGAAATAAAATACACACCACAATTTCAAATAAGGGGTTCTTATGCAATATGCATGCCATAATAGGATAAGTAGAACGCACCTTGCCCCTCGCAATCTTCAAAATGCAATGACAGGAATTAAACAAAGAAAAATTCAATGCTAAATGATGCATGTCCTAGAACATGTTGTATGGTTTCTATTCTTGAAATGAGATTTTTTTTATTTTGGTGAAAGTATTTTTCTTTATTTTTATTAATGAACCTATTTAGCCAGTACAAAAATTTCTTTTGTTTTGATGTTTTTGATTTTTATAGATTTTTCAAGAATTTTTCAGATTTTTTTTGTAAATTTTTCAAAAATTAAAAAAATAAAACATGTTCCTACGTTTCTGCACTTTAGCGACGCTTGACAGCTACAGTACCAGGCTTTCAGCGACGTTTTATTTTCTTAGAATTTCAGGTATGATTTTCCTCTTTCTTTGATTTTCTGATTTGTTTTCTTTTTCCTGCAAAATAAAAATAGAAAAATCAATATACAAATATACACATCAAACACAAGAATATTCCAACATTCAAAAATTTTCTCCCCGGCAACGGCGCCAAAAATTTGATGCGCTCGACACCCGTCGTTTAAAAATGTCGTGCCACACAAATTTTAAAATTTATACAACCGCACTCACTCACTTAAATGATTTTAAAAATACGAGTAAAGTGGTAAATACGGGTCGATCCCACGGGGAAGAAATATAATCTTTATAGATCAAGTTGGAAAATATCCTTATGTTTGCAAACCAATTGTTGTCTTTTGAGTGCGATTATCACTAAAGAAGCTTAAATTGCGGCTTTGCATAAGAAGAGAAAAGTGAAGGAAATATTTAGCCAATGGATGAAGAACGCCGTCGTTTCCTCGTCGAGCCTTTGATGAATATCGCTCCGCCTTGGAAGTCGACGTCGTGAGATGATCGGAAGATGACTAACCGCTTTGGGTGTGTGAAGAAACCGTGAAGAAATGGAGATGGATAGAAATAGGAACAAAAACAAGTTGAAAACACAACATAATTATATTGAAAATAGGGATTTGGAAGGAATAGAATAACTTAAAATCTAGAGGGAATTAGAAGAAGTAGAAGAAATGAAAGTTGTAGAGAATGAAAAGAAGAAGTTTGATGAAGACCACAGAGATAGAAAACGAGAGGAAGACAGTGAAAAACGTGAAAAATCAAGATTGATTGGTGCGGATGAACAGTAAAACGGTAGAAAACAGAACAGTGAAAAATTAATTATAACTCTCAAATTAAGAAGAATTAGAAGAAGTGGTAGAAGAAGAAATTTTAAATCTACAAGAGAAGAATAACTTTCAGGATGAACTCAGAGTGAAAACAGGATTGGAAAGGCTTCAAAACAGAAGAAAACTAGAAGGTATCACCTCGGATGAACAGTAATCATGTAGAACAGCACTAAGAAAAACGGGTAATAACTTTCAAACTAGAAGGAATTAAGGAAAATTATAGAAAGAGAAATTGAAGAAAACTTAAAGATGAACAACTTTCGTGAAGACAAGAAAATGAAATGGAGATCAGAACAATAAATAATGGGACTAAGAAAGGACTAAATACTTGAACAAACCATTCATTAAAATAATATCAACTTACAAAGTTTGCATCAAAAGCTCTCAAAACATAACTCTCTAACTCTCCTATGAAGCTCAACTAAGGCCAACAAGAATGAACTTCAAGAACACAAAGTAACCCCATTCCAACTCTTAACAACTACTCCTAGCAACTCCTTTCTTTCATTACATTTGAAGCCCCTTTTATAGGGTTCACATAACACCATTGCCAATGTGAACATTCTTTACCTCTTTTGTTGAATTGCTGCATTTGTTGACTCAGAATTGTGTGCCAACATGTGTTGCACACTTGGATATTTATTTCAGATTTTTTCCCTATTTTTCTCAAGTTGTTTCTCCTCCTTTCTCTCTCTTTCTCTCTCCTCCCGGTGCGTGTGCCGCCCGCAGCCGCGTTTCCTCCGCGTGGGTGCGGTGCACCGCCGTGCTCCGCCTGCCGCGTGCCGCGCGTGGGCGCGGTGCGCCCGGCCGCCTCCGCCTTTGACCGCGGGAGAGGCGCTGACCCGCCTGCCCCTTCCTCTCGTCGACCGTGCCGCGCGCGAAAGCGCGCGGCTCCTTCCCTGCAAACATACAACGCACACACACACACTGTTATATTACATATATATATATATATATATATATATATATATATATATATATATTAATATATTGTTATATATTATGTATATATCTTATAAAAGCCCAAAAAAATATCAAATAAATTTATTTTTTTTCTTTCCTTTTTGAACAAGTCCATGGGCTTTTGGCTTTTATTATTATTTTTATTTTCCCATATTATTATTATTATTATTTTTATTTCTTGTTGCTTCCCTCGTACCGAGTGCCTGCATAAATAAGTAAATATCGTTATTAAAATTATTTAATTTCAGAAAATTAAATATTTGACTCTAAATTAAAAGTAAGTGTGATACATGTATATTTATTATTATTTAAGCGCATAAAAATGTGGATAACATGAATTAATATGTAAAAATACACACTTATCAGCTGCCCATCTCTAGGCGGAGGTTGCCAGACTGAGTGCAGGAGAGACCTGTCGGCGTGCGGATGATGAGGAGGTGGAGCGACTTAGAGCTGACGTTGCGCGCTTGAGGGGCGAGCGAGATCAGTTCCGAGTGTAGACCATCGAGATGAAGGGCGTGATTGCGGGTATGAAAGAGGCCCTTCGACTTTTAGGGAAGAAATCGGGGACTAGCAGCAGGAGCCAGAGCGTTGCACCCAGCAGTGGATTCCGAGACTACTTCTCCGGCTCCTCCGACCATCGGAGGAATGAGGAGGCAGACCGGAGACGACATCGGGGGGAGGAGAGCAACGTCCAGGAGCCACCAGCAAAGCGACATGAGGGCACTAGCGATAGTGACGGCCCGGAAGATAGACCGGCCGAGTGACTTGTATTTTCTTTCTTCTTTGATACCCACACTTATACATGACTTATGTGAATGAAATGGAATGAAATAAAAAATCTTTTTTATGTTTTATTATTTTATGTGTATGAATGAATGGATGAATGTGAGTATGGATGTAGGAATGAATGGGTGAAAATAAATGTGTGGGTGGAAGTGTGAATGGAAGTGTGAATGAATGGATAAAGTGTAAGACCGGCAGGTCAGACCAAAGGGAAAAGGGAAAGAACAGAAACCTGCAGCAGAAAGTGTGGCGGTCTAGTGTAGGAGCATCAGACCCATGTAACGCACCAAGATCAGGCCATCAGAGACGACAGAGGGTGGACTGAAAATTGTATAGCAGGAAATGTGACGGTCCACTGATGGAGCATTAGAGATCTATAGCGGTCTAATATTAGACCGTCAGACATGACAGAGCAAGATTGAGCGAAAAAAATGTGCAGCAGGAAATGTGACGATCCAGAGATGGAGCGTCAGGGATCTGTGACGGTCTTACGATAGACCGTCAGACATGATAGAGCGAGATTGAGCTAACAACGCGTAGCAGGAAATGTGACGGTCCAAAGATGGAGCGTCAGAATGATGTGACGGTCTTACGATAGACCGTCAGAGAACAAATTTTACTCCGAGACGGATTCTGCCGTGAGAGCCCAACCTCGAGACAAGATGACCTTAATCCATACTAGAACCCTTCTAGGCTTAGGATAAGGCTTTCTAACCCCAACCTTATCGTCCTAGCACCAAAATCAAACCTTTATAAACTAGGAACAAACCCAAAAATCGTAGCTTTCATTAATTCTCTGCTACAAGGGTTGAGAACTCCATCAAAGGGCAAGGAACATCATGAAGAGAAGCTTCGGAGTGATGGGCATGGAGGAGAGAGTCTACACCGGCCCTAAAGCAGCCAAGAAGGAGCATGGGGAACTGCAAAGGTTGACATCTATCCCCAAGCATCTGAGTTCAAGTGCCCAAAGAGTGGTAAGTTTCAATTGACTTCAAAAGTTCATCAATTTCTGCACTTTTCTATATCACTTATGATTATTCTTTCTTCTTCTTCTTCTTTTTTTAGCTTCTTCCTGGTCCAAGGTGTTACTCCAACTTAAAGTGGGTGGCTCCCATGGTCAAAGAACTCCCTTCATAAGTTATATCCATCCTTAGGGTATGGCATCTCCAACCTTTGTTAGTTTTGGCCAAGAACTTCCAGAAATTGTCTTTAGATTGGGCAAGCATTTCAGCCCTTATAGAGTTATGGCATCCACAAACACACACCTTCCTCTTCCCTTCCTTTGAAGCTATAGTCCTATTGGAGGAGGTAGAGACAAACCTAGCCCTTCCTAAGACCAAAGCAGGGGATGAAGATCTAGTGTGCCATACGGTCGATCCTATTGACCCATCCTTGATCTTAAGTGATTTCATACACAACCCGAAGGATGTAAGGACCATGATCAGCCCAAACATTCACTTGATACCGATGGCTCAATGGATAGTCTCTCATTGTAAGAACAAGTGGGAGAGATATGAAGCCATAGCCAAAGCCGCGTCAATTTGCTTATGCGGAGTCTTCCTTTTTACTACCACCGACCACCTCTTAGAAATCCAAAACCTTAGCATCATCAACGGATTGTGGCGGGGTTTATCTATTTCTCAAGCGGTCCTTTCATTTCTTTATGAAGGACTTAGTTCAACTTGCTTAGGAGGACTTCTTTTCGGCTCTATGATACTCCTTGAGTGTTGGATGGGCGTGAGAATCAAATTCCAACCCAAGGAAGACATACCTTCAGCCAGCTAGATCTTGGGGAGCCACCCCTTATTCTTTATTGGAGGTGCCTTCGATTTCTCTTCACAGGTTGAGTGCAAGACGGCGGACAAGAAAACACGAGATGAATGGCGCCTCTTCCTCAACACTTTGCCAATAGAGAAGTTCATGATGCGTCCAAGAGTTTTGCGGAGCACCTTACTTAGAGTACCACGGCGACCAGGCCTTGATCTACAGTTAGTGGGGAACACTACCTTGGCGATCTACACCCTGCACTGGTGCCATCTTCAAATTGGGCTACCCCGAACCGAAGTTCCTGCACTATCACACTACCCTCCCCTTCTTGCTAGGAAGATGGGGACCGAGGAAGATGAGAGAGCGATCCAGAACGCACTGACCATGTGGGAGGCCAGCAAAGTGCGCCCGTGGCAACAAGAAGTGGAAGACGACGACGAGAGACGCCGTAGCTACGTGAAAGAATTGCGCAAGATCCGCCCTCTTGCGGATAGAAAATTGAATGTAGCTTATGATTTCTTATGATATTTCTAAACTTGAAGTTTTATCAATCAATTTTATGTATTATTGAACTTAATGGAATGATATAGAAGTGCCCTATTTGATGGAATCATGAGTTTGTTGCTTGAACTTGGGATGAAAGCAGAGTTTCCGGAATATATAATGGTCCTACATAGGGCCGTCACAACAGTCTGACGGTCTTACGATGAGCCGTCAGAAGGAGTAAACTTAGAAAACTGAGTTTCTGTTCTTTGTAGAATGTAACGGTCCTAGATAGACCGTTAGAGGGAAGTGACGGTCGATCAAGGACGCGTTAGAGAGGGTTTGCTGAGAGCCAATGGATTTCAAAGTTCAGAAGACTGTGACGGTCAAAGGGTGACCATTACAAAGCTGTGACGGTCTGAGGCTGGTGCATTACAGACCTGAACCTGGGAATTTGCAATCTTGGACTTGAACCTGCGTTCTGCACACACTTAAACAAGAAATAAGTTAGATCTGTTCTTAGACTCAACCCCTTGCCTAAAGCAAGTTAGAATTTGACCATTTCTTGATATTTGGTCAAGGGGTGGAGCCTTATCAAAATAGGCGAAGAATATAAGAAACAATGCAATGCATGCAATGCATGCAATGCATATGATGGAATTTTAGGAATTTTTACAATTATTTGGATTTTTGTGAGTTTTTGAAAATATCTGGTGTTTTTGGATTTCAAAATATATGATTTTTTTAGATTTTGAAATATATGTTTTTTTTTGAATTTTGAAATATATGATTTTTTTTGGATTTCGAAATGTATGATTTTTTTTTGGACTAGTGCCTCCCTAGGAAGGAGGGTCCTCCCAATTCCGTTCAGAGTTTCCGAGGTTGGCGTGTAATGGGGGTGACAACCCCTGGCCAGGGCCTAACTCGCGTGACGGTATCTCTGTCAAGGCTATACCTAGGGTACTTGTCTTAGTCTTGAAAAGGAAAAAAAGAACACGGGGATAAGCTTAGGCCAGATATAGAAGTTTTTTTTAGGACTTGAGTTCCTCTCCAGTCAACCTATTCAGAGACTTGGTCTGTTGTGCTGGGGCTTTTGTGTCCGTCATTGAACCTTTGTCCACTCTAGGCACGCATACGACCGGGCTCATAATGTCCCGCGAGGAAACTATACTGGCACTCTTGCCATGCCTAGCTTTCATTATTTTCCTTTTGGAGCTTTGGAATTGATAATCGATGGACTTTCGAGATAGACTTTTGCTTTTGTCAAGAAGATTGCTCCTTTTCTTTGCTCTTTTCCTTTTCCTTGTGGCGTCAGGTCATAACGGACTGCCCCTATTTGAGACCTCCTCTCGTCAAGGTGCCTGGATTGGTCATCGCCTCCTTTATTCACCTCTTGCCCTTAGATTCAGCCGAAGAAAGAGACGGACATGGACTTTTGACTTTCCCCCCAGAGCATGGCCAATGAGAAACGGTGTCTACAAAGTGGGAAACCCGACTAGGGACGTCGTGTAGTGTGTGATTGCTGAGCTCGGGGTCCTCTTTCTCGCAAGAAAGGGAACGGACACCTCACTACCGGGGTGGCACTGGTTTAGATTTTAAGGAAAGAAACACTTAAGGTACAACCCATTCCAAGTGTGAGAGTGCTCCTCACCTTCTGTGTTCACTAAGCGGTAAGCATTCCCTGGATAAGCCTCGTTTACAACAAACGGCCCTTCCTAGTTAGGTTACAATTTAGACCTAGGACCTGCGGACCGAATGAATTTGCATTTCAAAACCATATCACCTTTTTGAAATTTACGCTCAATTACCTTCTTTTGAAAATAACGTGAAACTCTCTTTTGATAAACAGATACGTGATCGGCCGCATTCATCCTCTTCTCGTCTAAGAGTTCTAGCTGGACGAGCAACCCTCTCGACGTTCATCGAGATTAAGTTCCTTATCGAGTTGTACCCTTAGGGAAGGGATCAAAATCTCATGTGGGAGTACCGCCTCCATCCCGTAAGTGAGAGCATAAGGAGTTTGCCCTGTAGGAGTACAAATGGAGGTGCGGTAAGCCCATAGAGCTTCCACTAATCTTTCCGGCCAATCAGAAAACTTATGAGATTCGCATGTTTTCTTTATGATCTTGAGAAGGGTTTTGTTAGTGGCTTCGGCCTGACCGTTGCCTTGTGGGTAATATGGAGATGAGTGATGCAATGTGATATTGAACTTCTTACATAGGTCATTGAGCTCTTGAGAGACGAACTGGGGTCCGTTGTCGGTGACGATGCTGCTTGGCACACCGAACCACGAGATAATGTTCTTCATGATGAAGCGGCACACCGTGGTAGCTTTAATCTCTGCGTACGCTTCGGCTTCTGCCCACTTGGTGAAGTACTCAGTGGCGGTAAGGATGAAGGATTTTTGCTTGATCTGAGAATTGGGATCACCGAGCGGGCCGACAATGTCGAAAGCCCACATAGAGAATGGCCAAGGAGCAGATAGAGGATGAAGAGATGAAGATGGAGCATGAATTTTATCATCATGAAGTTGGCATTTTAGACACCTCCGGATATAGAGGGAGCAATCCTCCTCTAAAGTGGGCCAATAATAGCCCTGTCTAAGGATCTTCTTTGCTAGAGCCTGGCCATTAACATGACCTCCACACTCACCAGAATGGGCTGCTTCAGCCACCTTCCAAGCTTCATCATCATCCAAACATCTCATGAGCATCCCGTTAGTAGTGCGCCTGTATAGTTCTCCAGCAATGATAGTATACCTTGAGGCGGCTCTTCTTATTGACTTGCGCTGCTCGGCATTTGCCTCTTCCGGGAATGATCCATCTTTGCAAAACAACTTAATTTCATGATACCAGGGCAACTCTTCCTCCTCCAGGATCTCCTTTAACTCTGTCAAAGATACTTCCTTCAACTCTTCCTTCTCAGCCCTCACCTCTACAGTTTTCCTAAGGTTGACATACCAAGGATCCTGAAGAGAGGGTGCATCCAATCTCTGAACGACGATAGTCTCAATACTCCGACTGAGAGGGAAAGATAGAGAGGAAGCGATGGATGCTAAAGCATCAGCTAGAATGTTTTGAGACCGGGGAGTATGGATGTAGATCAATTTATGGAATTGCCTAGCAAGGAGCATGGCCAAATCTTGATATGGTTTGAGCTTAGGGTCACTGGTGAGGTAAGTGGACAGAACTTGCCACAGGACGAGCTGAGAATCCCCTATGATATTCAAGTAACGTGCGCCTGTGAATCATGGAAAATAATCCACTTTTAAGAAAAATAAGCATATGCATAAGGATAATAATGAAAAAGGGAGTAGAAGAGCACGTGGTGCTACTAAGGAGAGTGATCGCCAGAGGGGTTACCTCAATAAGAAGAAAAGATGATCGCGAATACCTGGTGATAATAAGATGCGGGATGGATGTGGTTCCTTCCTCCACCTTCTATCGGCCGGCCGATGAAGGGGGTCTTCCTTTTTGATTACCCTTAAACAAAGAACAAACAAGTAAAAGAAAAGGAGATCAGCCAAACGTGAGTGTAGTATCAATCCAAAGATGAAAGATGGTGATGAAAGAAGAGCATAAAGTGTGCACCTTTTGTTTGTTTTTTTAAAACCCCTAGAGAATTAGGGAGAGGAGAAGAGATGCAATGAAAACTAATGCAAGGAAGAGAACATGGTGATCGATGATGAGATGATGATGACAAACAATAATGAAGAGAAGAAAAGATCCCTGCTGTTCCTGTAAACAGTAAAGGGAAACACTTTGCTTCGGATGTGGCAGCAGGAGGAAGCAAAAGAGAAATCAATCTCTCAATCTCAATCGCCAGCACCCGTTAACCTCTGTGACAACTCACAACTCACAATTCTTTCTTAACAGCTCTACTTCTACCCTTGCACACGTTAACCTCTCCTCTGTGGGTGTGTCTCTGTGTGTATATGTGTGTTTCTAACTGTGTATCTCTCTCTCTAACCTCGCGTGAGATCAACCAGGGGACTCTTTTATAGGGTTTCGATCAAGATAAACACAGATTTGGGAAGATAAGAATAGGCAGTGGTCGTCAATGGCAAGGACTCTAGTTCCCAGATCGAGCAAGGTGATCAAGAAAAGCAGGGAACTATTTAGGAAAGGTGAGTTTAAGCAGGACACGAAAGGGTGAGACACGACCTACCAAAGGGCGTCAATTCAGAATTGACGACCTGCTCCAGGGCGTTAATTCAAAACACGATCGGGATAAAGGCGTCACTACCTGGTTTCAATTTTGGTAATAAAAGCCTTCTTTATTTGAAAATTACGAAAAGACGCCTAAAGCAAAGGCGTTAAACAAAAATACGCCCTAGGGAAGGACGTTAATCATTGATTTTCTAATTTGAGCGATATTCGTAAAATACCAGGAATTGACGCCCTTCCCTGTGGTCGTCCTTTCTTAAGAACACGCCCCAGATTAGGTCGCTATTTAAAACACGCCCCTCTTCAAGTCGTGAATTCCAAAAATATAAGAATAAATCATAAAAACACATAAAAATAGAAAAACTTTATATTATAGAAATATTGAAGTTCACTTTGGGGCGTTATCATGGTGACATGAGATTTGATCAACAAAGCGTCAATTTTGGCGTGTCTACAGCTGCCCCGCCTTGGCGTCTGCTTTGGAAGGGAGTGAGACGGAATGAAGGTGAAAGTGCAACAAATGAAGTGGAGCGAACTGATAAGTAGATGCCAAGGTGTGATGTGACACGCCTCAGACACTAAGCATTGGAAATCTTTCCAAGATTCAAAGTGAAACAAACTCCGGGTGATTCCAAGGAAGCATCGATTTGCTGGATAAAGGAGACTAAACTAAGCAAATAAAATGTGCGCGTGGGCACGACAAGGAGACACCATTGGAGAGCGGTTACCAGCCAATGTGGACGTGCTACAACCAAGGTGGATTTGCAGAAAAATAAAGGGAATCGAGATGAAGATCCAGCAAAGGAACAGTTTCAAGGAACTAGCCTGAGCGGCTTCAGAGAGAATAAAGTACTCAATTTGGAGTGGAATATCTCATGTCAACTCAATCAAGAGCGAGTGACCTTCATTATTGCCATAATATGAAGATTTTCAGCATGAAGCTCAAAGTCCTACATGATGCATGCTGGGCTAAAAGAAAAAGATAAAACAAACTAAAAATAGAAAATAATCAAGGATAATATTGTTAAGCCATCTAGATTTGGTCAAGAATCCAGATCTCTGAGCTGACACTAAGCCGAAGCCCGTTTGTCCGCACATCAACCCAGAAAGTGGAACCATCATCCCAAACCTCTAATGACTCAACGGCCTATCTGTGTGATCAAGACTCTCCTGGAATTATCACCGTTTTTGATGAAGGGGAACTCAAATTCCAGGTTCATCAGAACCACAAGGTCCTTGATATGCTATAACAACGTAGAATACCATATAGTAACAATGCTTATAGGAAAGAAATACAAACACAGAGCGATGATACTCCGATACATGACCCACGCTCCTCGAACTCTGCAATCTTCTGCACTCAAAAGTTCATTAGTTCTCTCAAAGCAAAGCAAAATATGATCATAAGTGCTTAACCAAAAATAACTCCAATTAAAAGATAGCACTTAAGTTCATCAAAGTATATGGAGAATCAAATATGCAAGTTAACAAAATAACGACTGGAGTTCATGGCGTCAACATATGAAAGACGACTGACATCAAGGCGTCAAAATATGAAAAACGCCCTTCATCAAGGCGTTAAATGCACCGATAGTTCAAGAAGAAGACGACCCTCCTGGAGACGTGAAATAAAACACGACCTCGGTCAAGTCGTCAATTCAACAATTGACGCCCCAAGAGAGGACGTTAATTAACAATGTGCTTCCGTCTCCAACTCGAAAGCTAAGCCCAATCCTAATGGTAATCAACCTGCAACTCCGAACGGGCATTAAACTCTCCAAACTTCTATAAAAAGGAAGAAACTTCCTTATGATCAAAGCACATTCATCGAATTCCTGCTTCTTCTGCTTCCTCTGTCTGTTCACAGGTGCTGCGACCGCTCAAGCTCTACCTGCAGACCGAAGATGGAGAGAGCTATTAAAAGATCCAAGAGTTCCACTCTCAGACTAACCGAAATCAATGGGCATATCAGCAGTCGAATTACCATGAACCAGGTAAAGTGGAATTGTTTCCTTCTGTTCTTTCTTTCATATCTTCATAGTCCCTCTGTTCTGTATTCTCATCCTTCTCTCTGTTCCTTTCTTTTACCTACATGATTATCCAAATGTTCCAGGAGCCAGGAGATTCACAAAGATTAAGTGGCTGCCTCTTCTTCTCTCCAAGCTCTCTTCAGATATGAGGGTCTACTTAGCAAGATGGCACCTCTTAAGTCTAGTCACCCATGCCAAATATTATGACTAGATTCACCTTGATTGGGCTGCCATAGGAGCTCTAATTGAAATATGGCACCCTTCCACTCATACCTTCCTATTCTCAACTTTTGAGGCCTCAATCTTGTTAGAAGAACTAGTGATGATCTTAGGCTTAAAGAGAATGAAGCTAGGAGATAAGGAAAAAATGGCCATCATGCCAAGACCAGTTTCTTCACATGAGCTACTAACAAGTTTAATTCCCATCCCAAACTTAGTGAACCAAATCAAAGCTTCCAAGGGAATCAATCTCCTAAAGCTTGCTTCTTGGGTGTACAAGAGATCCGATCAAGCTAAAGAAGATGAAGAAATAGAGCGGGTGGCAAAGGCTTTCGTGGTGTGCTTGGCAGGAGCAATCCTATTTCCATCCACGGAAGACTTCTTGGAAGAAACCCAATTAAGCTCAATAGTGAGCCTATGGGAAGGAGAGAGAGTGGGACCGGCAATTCTAGCTTATCTCTATAGCGGGCTTACCTCGGCGGTAATGGGAAGACCCATCTATGGATGCATGCTAGCATTCTCAAGTTGGGTAGATCTCCACTTCAAGTTCGATCCATGTGAGGAGACCCAACAACCTTCTAGAATCTTCTTAAAAAGCCCACTCTCTTACATGACCGGTTCATTAGGAATAAGCAATAGAGTGATGAACCGAATACCTCAAATCAAAAAGAGAGTGGAATGGAGAGAACATCTCAAGGTAATGCCAAAGAACCTTTTTACTTGCGCCCCGAGAATACTCAAGACTCAAGAACTCCGCGCACGATTCTCTCCCGGGACAGACCTTCGACTCATAGGCGCTTCAGAATTCGTTCTGTATAACTCACATCAGTGCCTTCCTCAGCTTGGGCTTCCACGGTAAATATTTGAAGATCCATCTCATCTTCCTCCGATCAAGACACGGGATCTCGGCAACAATGAAGATGGAGAAGAGTGCACAACTATCCAAGCTCTGTGGAAAATCAACAAGGCTCATCATCCTGTGGAGAACTTAGAAGAAGACAGAGATCAGTGGAAATCTTATGTAATAGCTTTAAGAAGCTTGAGGCCCAAAATGGCTCATTGAAGCAATGTAATCTTTTTCTTCCAATAAATCAATGATAATATTCTGATTGAGCCATAACACAATGATTCTGATCAAATCTTCCAATGACCTGCGGTTCTGTTGCAAATAACGACTCAGCCAATGTCGTCAATTCCATAAATGACGCCTCAGCATACGTCGTCTTCAATGATTGATCTCTCATAATTGACGCCTTCACCTGTGGGCGTTAACTGAATAACGTCTTAAGACAAGGCGTTAATTCGATTTATATTCCAAAAAGTATTCGTTAAAGACCCAAAAGTAACGCCTTAGGGTAAGCCACGTTTCATATAAGCAACGCCTCCAACTCAGACGTTAATCAAAAACAGTAATGATGATTTCCATCACGTCAATCAATTCCCATTAAATGTCTCTGACGACGTCTGCCATTCCCCATGCGAAAAGAAATCACGTCCCAGATAGCGTCGTTAACCATAGAAGAGACGCCCTCGGCTCCAGTCGTTTTCTTAACAAGACACGACTTTACTGGAGTCGTTAATTCTTTTTGACCGTTCAACTTAACTTTTCCTCCTTTCTTCTTCTTCCTTCGTCCTCTTTCCTTCTTTCTCTCTTCTCTCCCACTGCAACCCTAACCGAAAACCCTCCCCTCATCTCTCTCATTCTCTTCTCTATCTCTCTCTCCCCTCTACACCCTAGCCATGGCCGGTGGACTCAAGCGGCAGAGGGTCTCGGCCCCGGAGGTGGTGGACTTGGGCGAGGAAGATCACGCCAAGGAGGCTCCGCCGGCGGCGGCCGAGGAGGCTCCGATGGCGGAGGCCGGCAACGAGGAAGAACGGATCGAAGGAGAAGAAGAGAATGAAGGAGAAGAAGAAGGCGATGAAGGTGGTGAGGATGAAGAAGGAGAAGACGAAGAGGAAGGAGATGAAGAAGAAGGTGGAGAAGAAGAAACCCCGGCGGTGGTCGTGCCTCACCGTGGCCAACTCCGGCGGCCACGGCAACCCGGCAATAACTCGGTGGAGGGGTTGTTGAATCTAGACGACAGAAGGTAAGCCCCCAAAACCCCATTTCCCATTTTTTTTATTTTTATTTCCAATTTCACTCTATTTCCATAGCCATCGGGGGGGGGGGGGGGAAACCAGAGATTCAGAAAGAAGACGCCCCCAGGGGTGTCATGAATTCAAGAAAAGACGCCCATACCTAGGGTCGTCAATTCATTTTCTTTATTTTGAAACAAATTAATTTCATGAGAACACGCCCTGTAGCATGTCGTTAATTGGAATCATCATGTTTTATCAATCATGCTGTTAATTTCATACTTCTCAATTTTTTTAATTACCTCTTCAATATTAATGCCTTGATTTATATCTCGCATGCTGTTTTTATTTTATTTTTCAAAAACCCTGGAAAACAACGCCCCCCATCGGGGCGTCAATTCAACAGATAACGACCATAGGGGTGGTCGTCCAATTCATTTTATTCCAGAAATTACTAAAAGTTCATTTTCAGAAAACGTCCCTCACAAGGGCGTTACCTAAACAAATGACGACCCTGGGACGGGCGTCAATTAAAAAAAACCTTTAGGAAATTAGAAATTAACCACCAAACCACGCCCACCCACAGGGGCGTCTCTTAAACAAACAACGACCTAGGGCAGGTCGTAAATTCAAAGCTCACTTAGAAACCACGCCCCCCCCAGGGGCGCCAATTAAACAAACCATGACCCAAGGGCCGTCGTTAATTAAATCAAACATCAACATCTTAAACCAAGGCAATTAAGTGAATTTTAGCATGAATAATTGATTAATTAAGCCAAAATTTCTTTCTTTATGCATGTAGGGGTTGATGAGGACACGGATCTCCTGGGTCATGGTCCGGGCAGCATATTACGGCCTCCCTGAATTCCAGAGAGCCAGGGTAGATGCTATGGGGTTCGGGGCCTTCCTTAGCATAGAGCCAATTAGACCAGACCTACCGCTTATCCAGGTTATGAGAGAGAGGTGGGATAGGACTAGCCGGACATTCCTGA
Organism: Amorphophallus konjac; assembly: GCA_022559845.1. Classification (NCBI taxonomy): domain Eukaryota; kingdom Viridiplantae; phylum Streptophyta; class Magnoliopsida; order Alismatales; family Araceae; genus Amorphophallus; species Amorphophallus konjac. Next base: position 90,684,752 of record CM040128.1, read on the forward strand.
TGCCTTGGGGTCATATGGTTCCTACCCTAGAGGATGTGGCTAGGATCACTGGGTTGAGGGTAGATGGTGAGGCAGTGAGCGGGATCACCTTACCTGACTATACCGAGCTGGCCGAGAGACTGCTAGGGTTAGAGATGGTCTATGAGACACCTAGCGAGTGTAGGACTATCTTCTGCACTGACCTGACTACAGTGATGGGCTTGGGGGATGCTAGGCATAGGTCAGAAGAGTCCTTAGAGCAGTTCTCACAGAGGTTGATCGATGGTGCTAGGGCAGCCTATTGCCAGGACCCAGCCGACAGGGAGAGAGCAGACCGAGACTTGAGGAGGTTCCTACTGCTGCTGCTCGGGAGGCTATTGCTCAGCACGAAGGGCGACGTCATCAACTGTCGATTCCTAGGGATCCTCGAGGATTTAGAGGGAGTCGGCAGATACGCCTGGGGAGCGGCGCTGCTGGCGCACTTACTAGCCGACCTGTCCACGGGGACAGGACGAGAGACGACCGTCAGTGGCTTCTCACCTTTTCTTCAGGTATGCATTTCTTTTTTCCTTTCTTTTTTTTCTTTTTTCCTTCTTTTTTATGCATGTGAATGCCTCACTAATGTAATGCATGGATGCAGGTTTGGAGCCATCTGTACATGCCCATGGGGCGCACCGACCCGCGGCCAGGAGGTGAGGGGGCTTTCCCTCTAGCACAGCGCTGGCTGCCGGTGGTGTTTGGAGCCCCACTCGGCTACGAGCTGTGGGTACTGCGTAGAGAGTTCCGAGACTTCCCTTCCTCGCTGGTATGAATGATGCATTTTTTTTATGTTTATTTGAATTTATTATGATTATGATGAGATGACATGCATGTTCATGGATGCAGGTGCGATGGAGGCCTTACGAGGGGATGACCGACGAGGGCCAGCCATGGGTCGTAGCAGGGCGACCTCGCTTTGAGCATGAGCTTTGGGTTCACTGCTTGAGCGAGATCGAGCCGTTATGGCTTAGACTGGTGATGAGGACCCTGGGCCTACACCAGGAGTGGATAGAGGTAGGAGAGCCGCGAGGAATCAGAAAGAAGACACGCGGTCGCACGAAGGTGATCGACTGGAGAGTGCGGTTCGAGGACCAGTACGCCGACTGGCGGCGAGGCGGGACCCGAGTCACTTCCCAGGCGACTGACAGCTCCGAGTACCTCCGGCGCTACTGGGAGGTTTACGCCGGTCGACCCCAGATGAGGGTCCTAGGGGTATGTATGAATGCAATTATTTCTAAATTAAATGCAAATGCTTATGTATCTATCATGTGACTAATATGTAATGGATGCAGGATGCACGGGACATAGCGGCGATGGATGCCCAGGCCCACCTACACAGCTTGAAGGACCAGCTAGCTGCCACACGGGCCGACCTCGAGACCCTGGTGAGTGTTTAAATTATTTCTATATGCAAATGAATTTTTGTTGAATTATTGATGATTAGCCACTGACGATTTCAATGAATGCAGCGTGCCCAGCAGGGAGCCGTAGGGAGAGATACGGGAGAGGTCTCCAGCTCGAGGGGACCCAGTGCAGAGGTGACCGCACTAGTAGAGCAGCTAGCGGGAGTGGTCACACGGGCTGAGGCTGCAGAGCGCGACCTCGCCTCACGGGTAAATTCCAAAACTCAAACCTCATTCAATTGTTGATTATATATTGCACTGCACTGATGAAATTCATTTCTTTTCAGACTGAGGAGCTTCGAGCCGCTCTCACTTGCGTCTGCGAGGGACAGCAGGCGATGACTGCCCAGGTGAGTGATTTACTTTCCGTCATGTATTGCTTATTTCATGAATTATTGCACAAGGGAACTGATGATTTGTTTACCTGTTTACAGACCAGACAGTTACAGGCGGCACGTACCCAGGCTGCCCTGGCCGGGACAGAGTTGGCGATCCACGAGCAGCGGATTACAGAGCTGGAGCGGTCCCTGAGGCGACGGGAGGAGCTGCCTCAGGACGTGGCAGAGTTGCGGGTTGCCCTTGAGCTGGAGCGACGAGAGCGCGCTCGAGAGCGAGAGGAGCACCTGGCGGACCGTGACCGGCACCACGAGTAGCAGCAGACGGACCGTGCCCGGTACCAGGAGCACGTGGCGGCACGTGAGCGTGAGCTGGCGGACCTGAGGACGCAGCTGGCCCTTTCTCAGGAGCGGCTACGAGTGTCTGAGGAGCGTCTCCAGCGAGGGCGTGAGCGAGCGCGTGCTGCGGGGTACTCCTTCACCAGCTCCACCTTTGTGGTGGGTTCTTCTCTTCAAGAGAGGAGCGAGGCAGGGGGCCAGGTTCGAGTTCCATCTTCTTCACGGGGGCCCATGCCCCCTCCACCAGCGCCTCCTCGGGACGGCGAGGACAATGTGGAGAGTAGGAGAGAGGAGGGTGGAGGCGAGAGCTGAGAGACTTACTTGTACTCCTCCACCCTCACACCTGTACTCAGATATTTATGATGTATATATATATATGAGATTGACATTTTTTGTTACCTGAGCACTTGTGTAGTTGTGTACTTGTGGTTGTGTACTTTGCTTCTTTTCCACGTTCTTTGTTTTACCTTACTTTGCCCTGTACCTGCAGCTGTGGTTCAGACTTGAATAAATAGGTTAATTCATCTGTTCGACTTGGCCCCTTGCTCCATAAGCAAGGGTGCTTTTACTTTTGACCTGGATAGCGGGTCAAGGGGCCAAGCCTTTAATCGAATAAGGCAAATGAAATAACCAATAAAGGGAGATGCAACACGCAAGCACACGTATGCAAACAATAATCAAGATGCCCTATGCAATAATGCAAGCACGCACATGAAGAATAAACCCCATTTCCTCTTTTCTTTTCTTTTCCTTTTATATTTATTTTTTTCCTTTTATTTTTCAAAAGACCCGCCTTAGATTAGGTCGTTATTCAAAAAAAGACGCCCTAGGTGACGGCGTGAATTTGAAAAATGTTTTTTGAATTTTGTTGAAAAGACGGCCCATACAAGGGCGTTATTTAAAAAAAAGGACGACCTTCTCCACAGGCGTTAATTTCAAAAAAGGCGCCTCACTCAAAGGCGTTAATTTTCCTGCTTTCAGCATTAGGTTGACAAAGCTACTAGGGCACTGGGTCCTACACGGTCATCATTGAGGATTCATTGACCTTTCTTGATTAATCAAAAGGGGGTCGACGTGCCAGTGGTTAAACTTATACGTAAGATCTCGCCCGGTGCAATCTCCTAGGTCAGTCTCGACCATTCTGCTGGTTTATGACTTACCACAAAGAAAGAGATGGAAGAAAATATAAGGAAGCCCATAAGGGATTCTGAAAAGCTCAAGGTAAAACTACCTCCCCTACCCTATGCCTGTTGGGGTTTGGTCTTGGGCATAGGGAAATTTTATTACCTTTTGCCTCTTTTATATTGCATGCATACGCCCAAGGTTTTCCTTGCGGGGACTTTGCCCTCTTGACATGCTATTCTTTCACGATTTGACTTTCACTTCGAGACTGATTTGCATTGATAAAAAGAAAAACCTAATTGTACTTGGGCTTTAGTGGCATTTTGTTCCCTTTTGGGCCCTGATTTCCACCTACTAGGGCGGCGGATAGGCTTGGCGGGTCTACCCCGAGACCTTCCTTCCTCCCTTATGGGCCGAAGAGGAAAAGAATGGGTATTGTCTTCACCTTTAGTCAGGTTTTGACTTTCCATCGGATTTTGCACCGCTTGAGTTCAAGGGTAAGCGTGTAGTGTGTGTGGGTGTCGACCCCATTTTGAGTTAACAAGACTGATGAATGAATATTGAATTTTAACCTTTCGGATCTTGCGTCCTTACAATCATGGCAACCATCTTGAAAATTTCATTCTTTTTGGAGAATTTCTATTTTTTTTGGATTTTGGAAAATTTCTATATTTTTGGATAGATTTTTATATTTTATTTTTATTTTTTTTATTTTTTTTATTTTTTTAGATTTTGAATTAGGGATAGTATTTCTTAAGGTACAGACCATTCCAAGGATGAGTTAGCTCTTGTCCTTCAGCATTAATCAATTTATAAGCATTGCCAGGATAAACATCTTTTATGACGAATGGTCCTTCCCAGTTTGGTTGGAGTTTTGAGCGGGGTCCACCAGGCTTTACGAAGATTCTCTTGATTACCATCTCATCGACTTTGAATTTTCTCTCAATTACTTTCTTTTGATAAAAACGTGACAGCCTATTTTGATAAACGCGCGCATGCTCAGCGGCGACCAGACGCTTCTCATCTAGGAGTTCCAATTGGGCAAGGAGTGAAACACGATGCTCATCAATAGAGAGTTCCTTGTCCAATTGTACTCGCAGAGATGGAATGAGAATCTCATAAGGGACTACCGCCTCCATTCCATAAGTAAGGGCGAAAGGGGTTTGCCCAGTAGGGGTACGAATGGAAGTGCGATAGGCCCAGAGAGCTTCAACTAGCTTGTCTGGCCAATCTAAAAATTTATTAGCCTCACACGTCTTTTTAACGATTTTGATCAAAGTTTTATTAGTGGCCTCTGCCTGGCCATTGCCCTGCGGATAATAGGGAGAAGAATGACGCAATGCAATGTTATACCTGTTGCAGAGATCCTTGAGCTCTTGAGAGATGAATTGCGGTCCATTGTCGGTGACGATGGTACTCGGGATGCCAAACCTTGCGATGATGTTCTTCATTATGAACTTGCAGACAGTTGATGCTTTGATCTCCACGAATGCTTCCGCTTCCGCCCACTTGGTGAAGTATTCCGTTGCCGTCAGGATGAACGACTTTTGCTTAGTCAGGAGGTTCGAATCACCAAGAGGTCCAATGATATCAAAAGCCCACATGGAGAAAGGCCATGGGGAGGACATAGGATGGAGTGAAGAAGCAGGAGAATGAATTTTGTCGGCGTGCAGTTGGCACTTAACACACCTTCGAACATAGATGGAGCAATCCTCTTCTAGAGTTGGCCAATAGAAACCTAGCCGAAGGATCTTCTTAGCTAGCATCTGGCTGTTCACATGACCACCACACACTCCTGAATGCGCCTCTTCCACAACCTTCCAAAATTCATCGTCATCGAGGCATCTTAATAAAACACCCGTGAGCCCTCTTCTATAGAGCACACCTCCAACCAAAACATAACGTTGAGCCACTCTTCTAATCACTTTCTTCTCTTCTGCTGTGGCCTCCTCAGGATAGGACTGATCATTACAATATCTGGCAATCTCATAATACCAAGGTTTCTCTTCATCAGCCAACTCTTCTTGCCAATCAAATAGCATGACATCTTTGCCTTTAAGAGCTTCACTCCGCCTGACCTTCTCGAGCACCTTATCCCTAACGTCGAGGAATGCACGATCCTTAATAGCTGGAGTGTCACGCTGATGAATGAGAGGAACATGAAAATCACGCTCAGGAGGGAAGACTAGGGCAGAGGCCAAAGAGGCAAGAGCGTCGGCTAGGATGTTCTGGCTTCGAGGAACATGAACGAAGATTAACTTGGTGAAGAGTTTGGCATAAGCTGAAGTAAGTTCCTGGTAGGGCTTGAGCTTAGGATTGATAGTGCGGCACTTGACAAGCACCTGGCGCAGAATGAGCTGACTATCACCAACAATTCGTAATTGGGTAACACCATATCTATAAGTGGTTTGAAGGTCGGCCAAAAGAGCCTCATACTCAGCTATGTTGTTTGTGACAGGGAAAGTAAGCTGAGCAGCAAATGAGATGGTGACCCCTTCTGGTGTTAAAAGAACCATGCCGATCCCTCTTCCTTGGGAATTTAGAGCTCCATCAAAATGTAATGTCCACATAGGATCGTGGGGTTGATTGATGGACATCAGTTCTTCGTCTGGAAACTCTGAATTGACAGGATCAAATCGGGGTAGAGGGTGGTGAGCAAGATGTTCGGCGATGGCATAACCTTTGATAGCTTTCTGCTGAATGTAAGTGATGTCAAATTGAGAGAGAAAACTTTGCCAGCGTGCCAATCGGTCGGTAAGAACAGATTTTTCAAGAAGGAATTTAATCGGATTCATGCGAGCAATGAGGTGAACCTCGTGAGCTAAGAAATAATGTTTTAATTTCTGAACTACCCAGACTAAAGCAGCGCAAGTCTTTTCCATGGCTGAGTACCTCTGCTCACAAGGGTTGAGAAGTTTAGACAAGTAGTATGTTGCCCTCTCCTTACCTTCTTCATCCACTTGAGCTAGGACAGCACCCACAGAGTCATCCAGGATAGAAACATAGAGGATAAGCGGTTTGCCTGGAATTGGCGGCCTCAGGACAGGAGGATTGGCCAGATAATCCTTCAATCCGTCAAAGGCTGCCTGACACTTGTCATCCTAATTAAACTTGACCCCCGGCTTAGTGAGCTCGTAAAACGGCCTACATCTTTGTGAGTGCTGGGAGACGAAGCGGCGAATAAATTGCAACCTCCCGATTAATCCTCGAACTTCCTTCAAATTCTTGGGAGGAGGCATGTCTCTGATGGCCTTCGCCTTATTGGGATCAACTTCAATTCCCCTTTTGCTGACAATAAATCCAAGCAACTTCCCTGATGAAACACCAAATACACACTTTTTGGGGTTCATTTTTAATTGATACTCTCGTGATCTTTGCAAGACTTTAGCTAGAACCCCAGGATGCTCAATCCTTGTCCTTGATTTTACTACCAGGTCATCCACATACACCTCAATATAAATATGGATCATATCATGAAAAATTGCCATCATTTCCCTCTGATAGGTGGCTCCAGCATTCTTGAGTCCAAAAGGCATGACCACATAGCAGTAAGTGCCCCATGGTGTAGTGAATGATGTTTTCTCCTGATCTTCTTCAGCCAGACGAATTTGATTGTAACCTGAAAAACCGTCCATGAAAGAGAGAGTCTCAAATCTTGCCGTATTATCAATCAGAACATCAATATGAGGGAGGGGGAAGTCATCCTTAGGACACGCACGGTTGAGGTCCCGAAAGTCTATACAAATTCGAACCTTTCCATCTTTCTTCATGACTGGGACGATGTTAGCCACCCAGTTAGGATAGAGGACAACTCTAACAAATCTAGCCTTATGAAGCTTGTCGACCTCTTCTTTCATCTTTAGTGCCATGTTAGGGTGGAAACGTCTCAACCGTTGTTTGATCGGGACAGACCCTGACTTAAGTGTAAGCCGATGTTCAACGAGCGCAGGGTCTAATCCTGGCATATCTTCATAACTCCACGCAAACGTGTCCTTGTATTCTTGAAGCACCAAAATAAGCGCCTCCTCTTCGGAGGGCGGCAAATTCTTGCTGATGAGGACAATCCTAGGGTCTTCCTTGGTACCCAAATTAACTTCTTTGGTAGGCTCTTCTACGGAGGCTGATGGTTCGTCGAATCTTCTCATGCCACTGGCAAAAGCATCAGCCTCGTCCTCATATTCTTCATAACTTTCATCCCCCTCTTCGATAGGGTCTTCATCATTCATGATTTCATAGACACCAAAACCCTCATAAGAAACACAAGTACCCTCATATTCCAATTCTGGCAGGATAATCGGATTTTCCAAAAATTCAGGAAGAGCTAAACAAGCCTGGCACTTTCTGGCTAATTCCAACAGAAACCTACGGGGAATCTGCTTACCCTTGGATTTCTTATGAAAATCTACCCCATGAATTTTATTAGAAGAAGAGGAACAACTAGCTTGATTAGAATAAGCTGAAAAGGAGGAAGGAGGTGAAGAAGTGGATACAGAAGGAGGTACAGATGGAGACCCCTCACCAGAGGGGGAGAAAGATTTATCAATGAATCATGGAAGAGTGGCCCCTGGGTCGGGACACACTCGGAAAAGAGATAAGAAGTCTCCTCAATGGAGACGGAGGATTGGAAAGTTGGAATTTTGGCATTTTTTTTTGTTTTTATCTTTATCTTCATTTTTATTTTCCTTTTCTAGAAGAAAGCAATGTGAAGGGAGAATAGTAGGAGGAGTGGAGATTGAAAGTTTGGAGAAAGATTGAATCAGAGATGACCCGCGCGGGGGTGTGATGGAGAGTTTGGAGAATTGCTCGAGGAGCAAGGGAGGAATCGGGAGAGAAATCTTCAGTGAATATGGATGACAGCTGACCATAATCGGAGGCGGTCTCGGCACTCGACCAAACCAATGAGAATATAAAGAAACAAGAAGAGACGGATGCATGGAAGTGAGGGAAAAGAGGCCGGCCCACAGCCTGTCTATTGTAAATCCTTCTTCATATGGAACATCTGGCTCTCCAGTGTCCGTATAATCACTCAGCAACTGCCTCTTATCTGTAATCACAGCCGACTTTTCAATCAATTCATGTATTAGTGGCGGCCATTCCGGATCAGTCGGCATAAAGAGACGGCTCAAGGCAATAGTAATATCATGCATATCGAACCATCTGTACCAATCACACTCTGGATCATCCATCTTCCTTCTTTTATCAGGCCTTAAGGACTCCAGGGCTTTATAAGTGGCCAATGGTGCAATATGGCGAGCAAACTGTCTCGCATGAACATCTTGACAGTCTAGAATGGAGGTGATTATTGTAGTCTGCTCATGATTCTGAACACCACCTGTGACAAAATGTGTCTTCAATGTCCAAGTAAGCGGCTGGCGATCTGTCTTCAAGGTGGATGTCATAACTGCCCATGGTTCATCTTCATTTTTGCCCGGCCCTTTGTAGCCCAGGCCGCCTCGTGTAATCAATTTCTGAGGCTTAATAGGCCTAGTCATGCCTTGACAACTGGCACCCAGTCCTTTGCTGTTTTGATACCCCATTTTCATTAGAATTTTCCAGCCAGGGGTTTTTATCATGCTTTTCTTCTTCTTCCCCTTGGAAGGCAAGGGTGTCATAGCAATTGTCGTGACTGTCTCGGGCAACATTGGCCGTGGGTGAGGGAGGTCTAGCATTAATAGCAACGGCTTGTTGGCAGGCCAAATAGAAGGAACTGATGAAGCCAAGTGTATATCTTCCTCTGGCAGAATTGGCATACTGGTAACTTTGATAATGCGGCCCTTGTGTGGAAACTTAAGGCACTGATGATTTGTGGAGGGCACTGCGTCGAGCTGTTGAATATAGGGGCGGCCCAGAATGCCATTAAATGTTGGATCCATATCCAAAATATGAAAATCTGCTGTGATTGTAGCCGGACCCAAACTGACTTTTAACGTGATCATGCCTAGAGGAGGCTTCTTGGTATTGTCATATGCTGTGACTGTTATGGTAGATGGCCGAATCAGATTTTCAGGAATGCCGCACATCTTCAAAGTGCTTGGCGGCAATACATTGATAGATGCCCCAGTGTCCACTAGACATTGTTTCACCGCCACCTTATTAATATCAACCGTGATGCACAGAGCATATTTCCTTGCTGAGAGCGGTGCCAGTTCATGCTCATGAAAAGTAATCGCCGGCTGACTGCTAGCGGGCGTTAATACTGTGGTTATCTGCTCGACCGGAATGTCCTCGTTGACCATAACTTTCTGTAGATATTCTTTCAGGGCCATCTTATGAGTGGTTGACCTTTTAATCAATTCTAAAATGGAAATTCTTGCTGGAGTTCGGTCAAGATGCTTTAACAAATCATACTGAATACCCGGCACGGACTCTTGCTCCTGTTCTTGTTCATTAGGCCCCTGCACGGGCTCTTGCTCTCTTTGGGGAAAGATGCGCTGGAACATCCGTCCACTGCGGAGCGGTGCCACGTTTTGTCGTGCCTCTGTCGGGGCAAGTAAGGGAGGATTGGAAGAAGAGGAGGGTGTATTGGCGTTAAGAAGCGGCGGAGAGGTGTTTAAAGAAGGTGACCCCGTAGGGGGTGTTGGTGAGGAGTTCAATGAAGAAGCCCCCACTAGAGGCGTAGGAGTAGGAAGGGGCGCCCGAGCGTGGGAAGGGTTAGTGGGCGGAATGAGGAGAGATCTGGGTACGAAGGATGGGGGAGCTGATGGTGGGGGGATCCTTGCCGGTGAAGGAGTAGTGGTGGTGGATGTTGGTGATGGGCGGATAAGGAGTGGTCTAGACGGCGAAGGTGAAGGGTTGGTAGTGGATGGCGAAGTTTGCTGCATGGTAGGCTGCGGAGGCGGTAAGCGGGTAAGGAGAGATCGGGTTGGCAAGGATGGAGAATTTGTGGGAGCAGGTGGATTAACGGGGCGTAGAAGAGCTCGGCTCAATTGGGGAGTAGAAGAAGAAGGAAGCGTGCCCAAAAGGCGCAGAGGTTGATTTAGATTATGATTAAATGCCCCGACAGAGGCGTTTTCTTCATGCCATCCCTGTCCTCTCTCCACCTCACGGAGAGACGTGACAGGGTTCACGTTCTGATTTGGCGGGTGCTCCGGCAATGGATTGTGGACAATCCCCATGTCCTGCTGAGGTGCTGGAGCTTGCTGTTGCGGCTGTGGAGCTGGTTGCTGTGGCTGCTGAGCCTGCTGTTGCCGAGGAGGTTTTCTTTCTTTCATAATGGCGATAAACTGTCTCATCTCATCCCAATTAATGCCACCCTGGTCATTTAAATCATAAATGTAATCCTTGAAGTGGAAGCAACGATCAATGTTATGACCAGGGGAGCGGTGAAAGACACAGTAGCGGGACGTGTCAACATTAGCGGGCCACGCTGCCCTTTCCTTTGGTAGCATGAGCAAGTTGGCGGCCATTAAGGCATTGAAAATATCCGGGAGACTTTCTGGCAGTGGAGGATAGTGGGCCCTTTTGGGGCCTAGTGGTCTCCTTTGCTGTTGTTGTTGCGGTCCATAGTTAGTGGGTGGCGGTACTTGGTGGTATTGTGGCGGAGCTGGAGGGTCTGCGCGGGGCGCTTGATTTTGTGGCGGAGCAAAGGAAGGTTGAGGTGCGAATTGGTGTTGTGGTGGCGAGTTGAAGAGAGTGCTTTGCTGTGGAGGTGGCGGGGGTCGTGGGTTAGATTGGCGAAAAGGTGTGGGGTTGCCGACCGCGCCAACCTGCTCATTGATGACGGTGCCCTCAGTCGTGGGCCCGCTATTGTTGACATTTGTATTTTTCTTGAACAACTTTGGCTTTGGTTCAAACATGCCCATGATGGGCGAATCCTTCATTTGGGTTTGAATATAACGAGCTCTTTCATAGAGCTCCTCCATGGTTGTCAATCTGTTCATGGCTAATATGTGCCGGAACTGAGGGGTTGCATTGGATATAATCATCTTAACCTGTTCCGGTTCAGACAACGTATCTTTCAACTTTTCGGCCATTGATCGCCACCTATCAGCAAATATTATGAAGTCCTCCTCGGGCTTCATTTTCTCTGCAACCAAATCTGTAACTGAAAGGGAGGGTCCAACCCGGTCCCTGTACTTCTGCAAGAATTTCCTTTGAACCACATCAAAATTGCTGGCATCTGCGGGTTCCAAGGAATAAAACCACTCGAGGGCTGGCCCCTCTAAAGATCTTCTAAACAAATAAGCCAAAGAGGCCTTATTATCTTGCCAAAAGGAGGTCTCGTACATGAAATCCTTCAAATGAATAAAAGGATTGCCAGTTCCATTGTATCGCCGAAAATTCGGCATCTCAGAAGGCGGCAGATGGAAAACTGGCAGTGTAGGGAGAGAGATCTCCGGGGCATTCTTGGCTGCAGTAACTTTCTTAAGTTGCTCTTCCATGCTGGCCAACTTTTGGAGCAGTAGAACATTGGTGTCGGACTCGACCGGGGCCGGATTTTGAATGAAAGAATTCGGTATAGGCGTCCGTAGAATTCGGGGAGGTTGGAGAAACTGAGGCCTAACCGCTGAGTAGCTTGCCTGTTGGGCCGGCATGGCCGCACCAGGCGTTGGTGGACAAGAGGGGGGTTTGTGCAAGACCGCTTGGTCATTAGTGATGTGATGGCCACTCTCGGCCGGAGGGGGATTGGAGGATGAAGAGGGAACAGACTTCCCTTTCAAAGCGGCCTGAACTGCCTGCCGCTGGGAGTCATCTAATTGAGATAGAGCATTAATCAAATCAGTAACATTGAAAGATGGGGAGGGGTTCCCCGAAGTGTTGGAGGGTAAAGCCTGAGAAGAGGGCACAACCTCTTGAGTAGTGGTATCAACCACATGAACTTGAGGATAATGAGAATGAGGAGGAGGGTAATTCCCCTCATGATAGATAGAATCTTGGGGAACCTCATAGGATTGACCAAAAACGTTCTCCTCCACATCATCATAGGAATATCCGTAGCTTGCCATGTTGATAATCTTACCTGAACGGAGTTGCATGCTTAAAAAGAGAGAAAGCTTTATGAAGGAATTATCACACAATCAATCACCCAATCGAAACAAGCTTAAGCAAATCAACCCAACCAAGTTTATGCAATCAAGTTGAGATGAACGCAAGATTTTAGTGTTATGTTTGAGATTAGAGTGAGTTAAATTGCAGAATAATTCACTCCTCTTTGCAAAGTGAAACCTAGTTTGGATCCAAGTGTAGTCTCCGGGTTAACTAGGTTCTCTCTCTTCTTACCAACGATAGGTTCTCTAAACTCCGGGTACTTCAAAGGTACAACCAGCCCAGCGTCCGTGAGGGAATCCACGGGTGCGGGGACTTACGGAGGTCTTGGAAAAGGGATTTCCGGTCCAAAGAGACGGAATGCTCAATGGAGGGTTGTCCCGATTCCAAGAGAGGTGTGTGGAATCCTAGTGTAGAGAGAGGAGGTCTCTCAACCAAATGCCACAAAATGCAGTATAAGATAAGCCAATCACAGCAATATAATCAAATAATCAATGTAAGTATGAATCCAGCATGAATAGACAGAAACAGCAAAGCTCTGTAAACACACAGGAAAGAGGCGACGTAGCGGCAGTCGCTACTAATAGAAGAAACGACAGCGTGGCTGTCGTGAATCACAGTGAAGTGCTCACGGACAGTGAAAATCGCGACTTAGTGTGAGGCGCTGTATGTAAAAAGGATGCCTCTGACAGAGGGCGTCAAATATGAGTGGTGCACACGCTCAAAAGAAAGACACGCCTTGATGAGAGGCGCTAATCAATAAAAGGACGCCCGCAGTGAAGGGCGCGAATTCACAAACAGAGTAGAAGACCAAGAGATGTGATAAAAGACGCCTTGGCAGAAGGCGTTAATCAGGAAAAAGACGCCCTGCATCAAGGCGTTAACTCAAAAAGCGCCTTTATGGAAGGCGTTAATTCAAAAAAACCAAGAGACTAATCACAAACTGGCTGATCCCGGGGAGTGTGCAGTGTGCACAGTGGAGGGTGCCCGTAGGGCACAAGGGAGGGGTACCGTGGGTACCAAAGGGAAAGGGCACACGTGGGTGCCAAAGGGGAAAGGGCACGCGTGGGTGCCAATAGGGAAGGGGTAATCAACAGAAAAATAGTGGATGTCCCACCGTGATCGCCAATTTGTGAATCATGAAAAATAATCCACTTTTAAGAAAAATAAGCATATGCATAAGGAGAATAATGAAAAAGGGAGTAGAAGAGCACGTGGTGCTACTAAGGAGAGTGATCGCCAGAGGGGTTACCTCAATAAGAAGAAAAGATGATCACGAATACCTGGTGATAATAGGATGCGGGATGGATGTGGTTCCTTCCTCCACCTTCTATCGGCCGGCCGATGAAGGGGGTCTTCCTTTTTGATTACCCTTAAACAAAGAACAAACAAGTAAAAGAAAAGGAGATCAGCCAAACGTGAGTGTAGTATCAATCCAAAGATGAAAGATGGTGATGAAAGAAGAGCATAAAGTGTGCACCTTTTGTTTGTTTTTAAAACCCCTAGAGAATTAGGGAGAGGAGAAGAGATGCAATGAAAACTAATGCAAGGAAGAGAACATGGTGATCGATTATGAGATGATGATGACAAACAACAATGAAAAGAAGAAAAGATCCCTGCTGTTCCTGTAAACAGTAAAGGGAAACACTTTGCTTCGGATGTGGCAACAGGAGGAAGCAAAAGAGAAATCAATCTCTCAATCTCAATCGCCAGCACCCGTTAACCTCTGTGACAACTCACAACTCACAATTCTTTCTTAACAGCTCTGCTTCTAACCTTGCACATGTTAACCTCTCCTGTGTGTCTCTGTGTGTATATGTGTGTTTCTAACTGTGTATCTCTCTAACCTCGCGCGAGATCAACCAGGGGACTCTTTTATAGGGTTTCGATCAAGATAAACACAGATTTGGGAAGATAAGAATAGGCAGTGGTCATCAATGGCAAGGACTCTAGTTCCCAGATCGAGCAAGGTGATCAAGAAAGGCAGGGAACTCTTTAGGAAAGGTGAGTTTAAGCAGGACACGAAAGGGTGAGACACGACCTACCAAAGGGCGTCAATTCAGAATTGACGACCTGCTCCAGGGCGTTAATTCAAAACACGACCGGGATCACGGCGTCACTACCTGGATTCAATTTTGGTAATAAAAGCCTTCTTTATTTAAAAATTGCGAAAAGATGCCTAAAGCAAAGGCGTTAAACAAAAACACGCCCTAGGGAAGGACGTTAATCATTGATTTTCCAATTTGAGCGATATTCGTAAAATACCAGGAATTGACGCCCTTCCCTGTGGTCGTCCTTTCTTAAGAACACGCCCCAGATTAGGTCGCTATTTAAAACACGCCCCTCTTCAAGTCGTGAATTCCAAAAATGCAAGAATAAATCACAAAAACACACAAAAAAAGAAAAACTTTATATTATAGAAATATTGAAGTTCACTTTGGGGCGTTATCATGGTGACATGAGATTTGATCAACAAAGCGTCAATTTTGGCGTGTCTACAGCGCCTAGAAGGTAGGCGTGCTTCAATCCAGCTAGAAGAGCTTCATACTCGGTGATATTGTTGGTAGCAGGAAATTGAAGTTGATAAGCAAAAGGAATCGTCACTCCTTCCGGAGTGAGCAGAACAGCGCCTATCCCTTGGCCCTGAGAATTGAGTGCACCATCGAAGTGCAGCGACCAGAAGGGATGATGAGTCAGGACAGAAAGATGCTCATCATGGAAGTCATCCTGAATAGAGTCCGTGCAGGGAATCGGGAGATGGGCAAGATGCTCAGCGATGGCGTATCCTTTGACCACCTTCTAAACGACAAACATGATATCAAACTGAGATAGGAAACTCTGCCAGCGAGCTAACCTACTAGAGAGGATAGGCTTTTCTAAGAGATAGCGGATCGGGTCCATTCTAGAGATCAGTCTAACTGGGTGGGCAAGGAAGTAGTGTTTGAGCTTCTGAGCTACCCACACTAAGGTGGCACAAGTCTTCTCCATAGAGGTGTATTTAGCCTCGACCGGGTTGAACAACCTGGAGAGGTAATAGGCCGCCCGCTCTTTTCCTTCATCGTCTACCTGTGCTAAGACCGCCCCTAAGGAGTCCTCAATAACCGAGATGTATAGGATTAGGGGTTTCCCAGGGACAGGAGGTTGCAAAACCGGGGGATTGGATAGATATTCTTTTTGGTCTTCGTAGACCTTCTGACAATCTTGATTCCATTCAAATTTGACTCCCGCCTTTAGCAATTCATAAAACGGGCGGCACCTCTAAGAATGTTGGGATATGAATCTTCTGATGAATTGCAATCTACCAATCAGTCCTCGAAGTTCCGTAATATTCTTTGGCGGAGGCATATCCATGACGGCCTTTGCTTTATTAGGATCAATCTAGATCCCCCTTTACTAACTATAAAGCCTAGAAACTTCCCTGAAGAGACTCCAAAAACACACTTCTTCGGATTCATTTTCAGCTTGTACTCCCTAGCTCTCTGCAACACCTTAGCCAGGATAGAGGGGTGTTCTTCTTTGGTTCTCGATTTCACCAAGATGTCATCCACGTAGGCTTCCATGTAAATGTGCATCATGTCATGGAAAATGGCGATCATCACCCTCTGATAGGTGGCACCTGCGTTCTTCAGACCGAACGGCATAACCACGTAGCAGTACGTGCCCCAGGACGTGGTGAAGGAAGTTTTCTCTTGATCCTCCGGAGTGAGACGAATCTGATTATAACCTGAGTAACCGTCCATGAATGACAAAGCTTCGTACCCGGCGGTGTTATCGACCAGGACGTCTATGTGTGGCAGCGGGAAATCGTCTTTGGGACATGCTTTATTAAGATCCCTAAAATCGATGCAAATACGCACCTTTCCATCCTTCTTGATAACAGGGACTATGTTCGCCATCCACTGGGGATATAAGACAACTCTAATGAACCTGGCCTTGTATAATTTGTCAATTTCTTCCTTGATCCTTAAGGCCATGTGGGGGTGAAATCTTCTCGACCTCTGTTTTAGGGGTGTTTCCCCTGGTTTAAGTACGAGTCGGTGTTCCACTAGAGAGGGGTCAAGACCCGGCATGTCCTCATAAGACCAGGCGAACGAATCACTATACTCCCTTAGAACTTTGATTAGATATTTTTCCACTTACGGAGGGAGATTAGCGGCAATAATGATGGGCTTGGGTCTTCTTCAGTTCCCAAATTTATTTCCTTCGTAGGTTCATCCACTGTTGACGATGGCTCGTCGAATCTCTTTAATCTTGCGCATACAGATCGGTAGTGTTATCTACGTTGCTGTCCTCATCATCAATCGGGTCTTTCTCATCTAAGACTTCATAGACACCGAGTCCGTCATCGCTCCACACCCCTTCTATTTCCTCTTCGTCCTCTATCATAATTGCCGTGGCGACAAACTCTGGACACTTCAAAAGAGCATGACATCGCTGAGCCAGATCATGCAAGAACCTATCAGGATTGGATTTGGAAGGACGCACAAGCAGGCGCGGCTCAAGCTCGGAAGGATTGGACGACCTAGAAGAGGACCCTACTTCTCTAGTTCTAATTGACCCTACTTTCCTAGAATCGACGGACCCTACGCCTAACCTAGGAGAAAGGAAATCTAGTGGAAAGGAAGGAGCAGGGGACTCGTGCCCCTGGGAGGAGGATGGAGACAAGATAGCGTAATCTTGCACCGAAATCTCTGTTTCAAATTTGACATTTTTTTTGGAGATCAGTGGAGATCATACAGCAGGATGGAGGAGGAGGAAGTTGCATGGGGAACAAATCGGGGAAGATGCAATTGAAGAATGGATCGGAAGATGAAAACCACATCTCATGGAGTTGGGCGGTGGGGGAAGGAGGAGTGAATACAGTTGACAGATCAACGGGTGGGCAGCGCCCACATGCACATGGAACAAACAAGATTTCATGTGATCTTTCCGTAAAATACGGATCGACCATAATCGGGGGTGAACGGGGAATGAGTTCCAATTGTTGAAATAGAGATGCGAGACGGGAGGGAGACCAAGAAATGATAATGGGCGAGCTCTCCTCCTTATGTAGATGGCCAGGTGGCTTCGTCTTCCATTGAACGATCCACACCTCCTGATCCTCCTTCTGACCATAACTATCTGGCTCGCTGAACATTCCGGCAAATGACTGACTGAAATCTGGCATATCATCAACATGCCCTTTTGGTAGCAGAGGAGGACTATCAACTGTGCAAGATGTATCTTTCTTTTCTGATTGTACTGGTGGTGGATTCAGTGTACCCGGCTGGAGGGGTCCTCTTATAAAGTGTTGGCGGTAATCCCATGTAAGTGGTCCTGAGTCTCCCATCATTGAGAGTGCGGACTCTCGATAACCGAGACCTCTCCGGCTCATTTATCTTCCTTTGGGCACTGGCTTAGTTCACCCTTGTAACTATGCACCGAGGCCTCTCCCTGGTTGATAACCCATCTTCAATATGATATCCCAACCCTTGGAATCTCGGATCTGGGGTTTCACTTTGATATTGACGGGTGTAGCGGCGGGCTTGCATGGTGCATAAGCCTAGTGGAAATCCAGATCTAGTACCGAAATAACGGGCCGGCTGCTGGGCCATAACGTGGGCAGAATCTTCTCTGAAATAATTTTGACAGACTGGACCGTGGATGAGCTTTTTACTTTAACCACCCTCCCTTGAAAAGGGAACTTGAGACATTGGTGCGCGGTTAAGGGTACGGCACTGAGAGTGTCGATCCATGGTCGACCCAAGATAGCTTTGAACATGGGGTCGATGTCCATCACATAGAATTCAATGGGCATGGTGAGAGGCCCAAGCTCGGCTTGAATAGTAACAATCCCGTGACATGCCCTCTGAGAATTGTCATAAGCAGCTATAGTAGTGGGGGTTGGGCGTAGAAGTTCTTCTGACAGATTGTAGGCCCTGAGAGTGCTGAGCGGGCACACATTGATAGATGCCCCTGTATCAACTAATGCCGCATCAATGCTGATTTTATTCAAGATAACGGTGATGCAAAGCGGCATTTGCCGAGCTTCTGGTGGTGCTAGCTCAGTTTCATAGAAGGTTATAGCTGGTCCTTTAGAAATAGTCGCCAATGCCATAGGTAAACTATCGACTGCCACATCTTCACTAACCATCACCTTCTGAAGGAAGTTTCTGAGAGCATATTGGTGAAGGGTAGATCTTTTGATAAGCTTTAGTACGGATATCTTGGCGGGAACCCGATCCAAGTGATGCAACAGATCGTATTGGGTTCCTGGTAACGGCTCGGCTTCTTCTTGTTCAGCAGTCGGTTGGGAAAACTGGGGATTGGAGGTGGAAGGATAATTGTGGTGAAACATGCGCCCGCTCTGCAAGGCGAAGTTATAGGCTGCCGCGGCCTCGGATGGGCTCAAGATAAGTGACTTAATAGGCCCGGTGGGGTGGATGAGTGGTGTGGAAGAGGGTGTGGCGGAAAGAATGATGGGTGAGGGGTTGGTGGTAGCGGGTGCAAGCGGAAGTGGGGACATAAAGGTAGGCGGAGGTGTAATGAGTGGAAGGTTTGATGGAGGTGCGGTGATCGCGGGGTGAGTAATGTGTGAGAGACGGGCGGTGGAGTCGGAATAGATGAAAGGACAAACGGTGTAGCAGGCGGAGAAGGGTTTTGGTATGTAAGGATGGGAGCAGAAGGAGTGCGGAAGTTGTGGTGAAGGGCCATGACTTGCGACGTAGAGCTGTCATTATCAAAGGACCACCCGGCATCAGGGGCTGGGGGTTGAACTACATTGACCTAGGTCGGCGCCGGTGGCTGAGGCTGTGGAGCGGGAAGATGGCTCGGCATTGGATTCTGATGGATCCCCAAGTCTTGAACCGGCTGCTGTTGCTGTTGCAGCTGCTGCGGTGCCTGTTGTTGCTGCACTTGCTGCCTCGGCGGCTGCCTTCTTTTCTCTTTAATTTCCATAATGGCCCTGTGCATTTCAGCCCAGTCAATCCTTTGTCCTTCATGGAGGTCATAGACCAAATCCTTGAACTGAAAACACCCTTCAATAGTATGTCCTGGCTGCCTGTGGAATATACAGTACTTTGTCTGATCAACGGCTGGGTTCCAGTTGGGCTGTTCCGGAAGGAGTTGTATAGCACTAACTGACATGAGAGCTGAGAAAATATCTGTGAGGGTTTCTGGCAGGGGTGGGTACTGTGCTCTTTTAGGAGCCGGGTGCTTGTTGTTGTTGTTGTAGCCGTTGGGTGGAGGGACATTATGGTATTGTGAAGGCTGTGGAGGTTGTTGTGGAGCGGTAAAGGTATTTTGTGGAGTGGCAAAGGTAGGCAGAGGATTTTGTGGAATGGTTGGGAAGTTTTATGGAGCGGGGTTTTGAGGAGTGCGGGGATTTTTCGGAAAGCGGAAAGGTACGGCTTGGAAAGGGAAGGTAACGGCTTGGACTTGTTCGTTGGTCTGACCCCCCTCGGTGACAGGCCCTTGAGGTTTCTTGTGGTATTTTGGATTTTGGTTCTCAAAGAGCGAGTGGATGGGAGAGTCTTTAAACTGTGTTTGAATGAACCGTGCCTGGCTATAAAGTTGGTGCATGTTTGCTATATCATTCATCGCCAAGATGTTTGGGAAGGTCGGAGTAGCATTGGAAATAAGTAGCTTGACCTTCTCCTCCTCCGGAATATGACCTGGCACCCTCGCGGCCATCTATCTCCATCTGTCAGCGTAAGTTGCAAACTCCTCATTGGGCTTCATTTTCTCGGCTACCAAGTTTGTGAAAGAATATTCTAGACCGACCCTGTCTTGAAACCGTTGGATGAACTTATCTTTCACTATTTTGAAGCTCTCGGCATCCTCTAGCGGCAGAGAATAGAACCATTCCAGTGCAACGCAATCCAATGATCGGCGGAACAAATATACCATGAGGCGATCATCATACTGAAATTGAGCTGATTCATATAAAAAGTCCCTCACATGAATAAAGGGATTGCCGTTCCCATCATACTTGCGGTAAGTAGGGAGCTCAGATTACGGAGGGAATCAGATGTTTTGGAAGCTGGGGACTGGAACATCTGCCAAGGATTGTGGGCCAACCCGCTTTTGAAGGAAATCAATCTGTTGTTTCATGGCGGCCCACTTATCAAGTAGTTCCTACTCCCTGGATGGAGTAGGGGTAGTGAGAGACGAAGGTTGAAATTGAGGAGCAGAAGGATGGACTGTTGTAGGAGGTGAAAGCCCATAAGAAGGAGCAGAAGGATAAACAGCCAAGGTAGGGAGCCCATAAGAAGGATATTGGGTCGAAGACGGACCTAGATTAGAATGGACTTGGGCAACCCCTTGCTGAGGGCGCAAGAAATCTGAAGGGCCAACAAGGACTTGTGGCACCGATGGGCTGGGCATGTGATGATCCACCTGGATAAAAGAAGGGAGAGTATACTTTCCCTTATC
This sequence comes from Amorphophallus konjac, assembly GCA_022559845.1. Taxonomy (NCBI): domain Eukaryota; kingdom Viridiplantae; phylum Streptophyta; class Magnoliopsida; order Alismatales; family Araceae; genus Amorphophallus; species Amorphophallus konjac. The sequence goes on from CM040128.1 coordinate 90,705,366, forward strand.
AGAAAATTGCTGGGCCGAAATGGAAGATTGGCCCGTTTCCATACCAGAAACGGTGATGGTCCGAGGTTGGACCGGAGTAAGATCAATTGGAGTGGGCTGGATGGAGGGCCCACCAACTCTAGACTGGTCGATGGAAAGATCAGATTGGCCTTGCGCAATCGTGGGATGTGGGGTATTGGACCCCTGCATGGCCTGGTAGACAGCCTGGAGTTGGGCTAGATCCAACTGGGCCATCATTTAGAGAATGGAGCCAGCAGAAGGAGAAGAGAAGGAAGGAGTGGTTTGGCTACCCTCCATAGGGACGGAGGATTGAAGAGGGGCGGACCCCTCTCCAGACGGGAATGAGATAACCCTAGAGGGGTTTTCAAGAAGCCCTTGAGGAAGAGAATCCTCTTGGGAACGGGGAGGATTGTAAGAAGCCATGATGGGTTCGAAGAGCGGATTGGAGTAGAATTTGGAGAAGGAATTGACCCTAGAAGATGACTCTAATGGACGAAGACAACTCCACATGTAACGGAAAACCTTTAACAAAAGCAAACAACACACAACAAACACACAATGAGTGATCCAGCTTAAATAACTCTGACAAAGATGCAAGTGAAAAATGAGATGACAACACTCAAATTCAACCAAGTTACTTAGATGATGCAACAAGATTTTTATGATTTCTTCCTTTAGAACCTTAGTGATTTGATTAGGATGTGCTTTCCACAAGTAGGTTCCTAGTAGGAAAGGATGTGTGGCTTGGTTGACTCTAAATGTAATCACTCCTTCACCTATGAAACCCTAGACATGGGGTAGGAAAGGTACAACTGGCCCGGTGTCCGTGTGAGAATCCACGGCTCACGGGGACTTATGGAGGTCCTTGATGTGTTTTCCTAGTCGACCCTAAGGAATATGAAGACGAGAGGTCCACACACCAAGGTAGGAGAATGCAATCTAATGTATGAAAATATGCATGAATGTATGTGCACCGGGGTGCATGCAAATTCTAGTCTAGAATCTAGCAATCAAATATGCACACAATGATATGAATATGTGAACCAACCAAGGAGGAGACCAAATAGCACCCAAGCATGAAAATCACAGCAAAAACTGCGAAAGTAAACTGCACCTCAGGATGCGTACCTGTCTGGAGTATGTGACGGTCTAGACTACCTGCGTCAGAGGAGTGTGACGGTCGAAGACCAGGCCGTCACAGAAATGTAACGCATTCACAGGAGACCGTCAGAGGAGCCAGAGAACCAGAAACAACAGAGAAATAGAGGGAAAATCCGGGGAAAAACCAGAGCAACAAAGGCAAACAAAGGGAAGCAGGTTTAACACAGATTCAAAGCACGATTGGCACTAGATGTCCCACCGTGATCACCAAAAAACTGTTGATTTTAATGTGCCCCTTCTTTTGCAAGATGGGCTATGATGCCAACTATGAGTAAATAATGAGCCAAGTAATGAAATCAATCAACCTATGAACATGCGAATCATGAACCTAGGCAACCAACACAAGCTCTAGCATGGGCATGCTATCTCAATCAAGACTAAGCTAAGCAAATAAAGAAAAACACACGCCGGAGCATGGAATAAGGAATAAAGGAAAACACACCGTATAGGTGGAACAAGCAAAGTAAAGAGGAGATATGATGAAAGAGAAAGCTAATGCCCAAACTAAGGAAAGATGTGATCGCCACCAAGGTAGAAACAAGTCAAAGACCTGATAAATACCTTAGAATAGGAGGATGATGCACCCGCCCACGGGAGAGAGAACAACCAGGAAACTACAGCTCCGTCAGATGTAACGGTCGAGGGAAGATGTGCCACAGCAAGTGTGACGATCTTATGATAGACCGCTACAACACTCTAACGCGCCTGGGCTAGACCGTCAGAGCTTCTGCAGAATAAGAAGTTGGGAATCTTTTGATCTCCAAGCTTTCCAGCCGGCCAGAGAGCTTGGGCCTCGTGATATGGACTCTGTAAACCTGCAAAAGAGTGTATAACATAAGAAAAATAACCCAGATTAGCCCTTAGACAAAGTAGTATCAATAAATCCAAGAAACTTAAGAACATGCAAAAGGAAAGGGAAATACCGGGGAGGTTGGTTTTTTTAACCCCTCTGGGGAGTTTTAAAAGATGGGAGGATGTTTTAAATGAATGCAGCAAGTGCAGGAATGTAGGAGATGGAGAGGGACAATGCTATGATGTTTGAAAAGAGAGAAAAGACACTAAGAACACAACTTGACTGAACTAAACCCTTGGAAACGATACTCCATGAACTTTGGAAGTTGATGGACGTGGGAAGCAGCTCTCCTTGGTTAGTTCTAGCTCCAGGATGCGGCATCACTTCGACGCAAACTCTAGATGTCTCCTCCCCAAGTCATGAAGTCAAGGGTTCTATTTATAGACCCTCAAAGTCTAAGTTTGAATTGAGGATAATCCAGCTAGAAAGTAGGATGTTTCTTAGCAAACTCTTGAAGATAATACTCCCCAGAGTCCACAGAATCAAACAGAAGCTTCTTAGGATGAGTATCGAGAGAGAAACCCTCCAACCAAACTCTTAGTTCGATCACAAAAATCGCAGAGCAAAGGCCAGGCTTGTCAGGACTCTCTGTTGGATGTACCGGTCGCACGATAGACCGCCACACTAATGTAACGCTCCAGTCTTGGACCGTCACGCAACCCTATCCACTATAAGATAAGATCAACGGGAAAAGTTTGCGAACGTAGGACTCTAGATGAATGTAACGGTCAAGGGTAGATGCATCACAACCAATGTAACGGCTGCACGATAGACCGTCACACCCAACGGAAAGACAAAAGATAAGCTTGAAAGGAAGCCTTAAGCCTAAGGACTCTGGAAGGATGTAACACACCATGGTGGATGCGTTAGAGGACTATAATGCCCCATCAAAGGACCGTCAGAGATAATAGAGTTCAAATGAAAATGAGAGCTTGCTAAGCTTCATCCAGCGGAATAGGATAAGGAACCAGACCCAACCAAGGAGATATGACTCATGAAATAGACCTCAAATTGACCAAGAAGGCTCAATAAAGGTGAACAACTCGGAGCATCATATAGAATGAACAAGGAGTTGACCCGACTTATCGGTCATAAAACGGGTGTCAACAAGTAGCCCTGAGCATTTTAGAAGAAAATATGAGGGAGAAAGAAGAAGAAGAAGATGCAGAGCGACACCCGAAGAACATATGTGAGAAAGAGAAAGCAGTGAGAAGTAGAGAGCCATCTTGAGTGTGACGACCCGGACTCCGGATACCTGATATACCTGATAGGACTACCGAGTAGACCCGATACCACTTGGAACCCATGAAGCCTCCCAAGAGCTGTAAAGCTCCGAAGGGAAAAATGAGTGTCGTGTAGTACATTGAAGTCGCAGATATAACAGTAAGCAATAAAATTTCATTAATCAGGTTTGTTAAAGTAGCAGAAATAAAATTATTTTTTAATTAACAGTTACAAATTAACAATTATACTAGAGTCCAATCCAAATGAAAGAAAAGTACTGTCCAACAGAAAGAAAAATGTACACTGAGGTCGGGGGAAGCCCGACGCAGGTACCACTGGCAACTACGAACTCGCCACACAAGGAACCGCGAAGGAAGCAGAGACGACCACACCTGAAAAGCAGGGGTGAGCCTCGTGTCACTGGCCCAGTAGGGGTCACGTGGATCCCCACTGAAAAATAACGTAATAACACGGAACAACTAAAACAACAGTAGTAGTCGTAAAGTAGGAAAAAGCAGAGAACAACTACTAGAAAGCTGCAAAAGAAAAATCGGGAACGGAAGGAGTAGGAAGAGCTAAAAGAAAAGGGAAAAGGCGTATTGAACAAGCGCGGCTGTCGAACTAGTCTCGGCTCCCTGAACTACTCTGGGCAGCAACACGAAGGCGAACCCTGATCTCGAAAGGTCAGGAGTTACCGATCTGTCGACAAGCACGAGGCCCAAGACAAAGGCCTACGAGACCAGGCACACAAGCCTAGGAAAAGACCTAGACTGATGAGATAGACTCTACAGTTCACATGACTGGATTGCCGTGCAAGCTCCCCCTAAACACAACTGCATACACGACTGGAGCGTCGTGCACGCCACAACAAGCTAGTCCTGGACAAGCCAAACACAGACCAACTCGGTAGGGGAAGCTGATCTTGGACGGAACCAAGAACATGCTAACTCGGAAGGGGAACACAGACTCTGAGAAACACGAGAGTCACACGTCACGTGACAGAAGCACCTCCTCACTAGAAGAACAGCCAGCTACGTCCACTGACGTCTTATGCTGCACTGCAAGTGTCTCGCCTACGCTGCCTAGCACATAGCAGAGACTAAGACACTGTAATCAGAACAAGAACCACAGTATTGAGTTACCAGTCAGGGTCACGCCCGTCGGTGCAAGTCCTATGCCCCTGACCACGTGTGCACACACCGACTCTTGCCTAGAGCCAGGCCTCTAGCTAGTTTCCCCCCGCAGCAGGATGCTACCGTTAAGCAGGGGCCCACAGAACTAGCTTAAAAACCGTATCTCGGGAACTGCCACGCCACCACTTCCAGGTGAGTCGACACGCCGTAACGCGTCGTCAGGCTACGACTAGTGGAGGCTCCCTAGACACAGAAATCTGAAACACAAGCGCTGTAGTACTGACAGGCAAGGAAGCACTGTCATATGTACTACGAAGCACCCGGGCAGCACAACGACATCCAACAGACTCAGGACAGGGCAACTAGATCTGAAAACATAACGATCCTTGAGTCTCACGACTCAGGGTCAAGATCATCGTGCAACGGCAGAGACACGCCGTGAATCGGTCTAATCCTAAGCAAGAGGAAACGACGCAACTGCGTAAAATGATACACTGAGACCTGAGGGATCACTAAGACTCTCGACACACCTGGACACACAGATCGAGGTGGGACAATACCTCAAGGCATCCAGAACCACTGTCTCGAGCTATCAAGAATAGTCGGGACACACAAGGTCTTATGTAAACCATTGGATCTTACCGGGTTGACCAGGACCTGACAATGACTTGGAAGCAATACAGAAACAGGCAGGCATGGCTACCTTATAACGTGGTCATTGCCCTCATAGGATGTCAAGAGACATCCACGGGTCAGCGGGCAACCACAAGGTCAAGCCAAGACCCTTAGAAATCAAAAGCACGGAAAACAACACCCTGGGGATATGGCGGTCTACCTTTTGGCCGCTATATAGAAGAAGCGGTCAAGGGTAGGGCCGCTACACCCCAACAGGGACAAGACTCTGGCGGTTCTAGATTGGGCCGCTAGAGGACTGTAGCGGTTAAGGATTAGGCCGCTAGGCTCAGTCGCCCTGAACCGACCTATCTAGTCAAACCACCAGTAGCGGTCTAGATTAGACGCGCTACACAGACGTGGCAGTCTAAGAATGAACCGCCACACAAACCGCCCTAAAATATTTGACCTAAGTCAAGCGACATGTAGCGGCCTAAGAAAGGCGCCCTACAACGAAGAAACGCATGAAGGTTGGGTCGACAAGGCCAACCGATTAAATTCTTAACTAGGTCTAAAACCACGGTAACACGAATACCGAGGTAGATCACAAACCTGCCGAAACCATCCCTTCAAGATGGGAACTCGAGGAAGGCCACTCACATGCGGGGGAACCCCACCGCACTCACATCGATACACGGTGACTCGATCGAGCGCAACACGAAGCCCGGGACACACATCCCATTGGGCACGCTAATCGAAGTAACACGGCACCACCCGACACCCCAGAAACACAGACATGGAACCCACAGGGTGTCTGGAACACTCGCGAGGCCATAGGTCGGTCATTGGGTCTCAACCGGACCGAACAGGACTCAAACGAACAAAAACACAGGATTCTCGATCGACCTGGACCCTGGGGTCGGTCGACCTGACAGGGTCGATCGACCGGCCCAGGTGGTCTGGTCGACCGGACCATCGGCTAGACCCAACACGGTCCGTGAACGCCCACCGGTCGACCGGCCCATCCAGTCCGGTCGATCGGTTACGGCGGGAAATCGGTCGAACCTAGCCCTAACGCCCGATTCCACGTCCCGTTCGATTCCGATCGAAAGGGAAAACAACCACAATCACAATACCGACCTTCCACACTCCGGAAGGGGTCAAAACAACGCACAGACGACTTGAAACGGGTAATTCCACAGAATTGACCCTAATTGAGTCACCGGGGTTCCCGGGCTTGTACCGGCCCCAAATGACAACCAATCGACACGAAATCAGCGGATCTGGAACGCTGACATTCCAGGGGTTCGATTGATACCAACTGATCTAAAAACCATCGCCATTTTTTGGCGAACCCTGCGAACACCCCAAAAGTATGATTTCCCCGAAACTGAGCGAAACCCAGTCAAACTCGCACCGAACAGCGCAAAATTACAGGGAAAACGTAGAGGAGAAGTAGGTGATCTGTCTCCCTACCTCCACCGAAGATTCCGTGCACTGAAGTGACTAAACCACGCCGAAAACCACGTCACGAGCTCGACCGTCGGCTTTGAATCCAGTGTTCGGGATCGTGCCAGAAACAGTCCGATCCTCGCCCCATCGCGCTCCAGACCACCCCCACAGCATCACCTCAGCCAGCCCGAGCCTCCTCCGTCTGCAGTCGGAGCTGGAAGGGCGAGAGAAGAGAGAAAATGGGGGAGAGAGAGGTCACGGCGGCGAATGAAAGGGAGGAGAGAGGAAGAAGAAAGAAAAAAAATAAAAGGAAAAGAAATTAGGAAATTTTCCTAATTTCTGAAAATTCAATTTTTGGCCCGAAAATCCACTAATTCAGAAAAATATGTAAAAATAGTCGAAACGATCCTCGGGAAGAGTACAACGCGACTCCGGTGTCCACGAGTCGATGAACTGAGAAATAAACTCACCGTAGGATTCTGTAACTTGTACGAGAGAAAAACCCACACGGATTGTAAAACTCAAATCAGGACCCACAAAAGTGATCTGAAACTTCCCGAAGAAGATCCGAAAGACCCAATAAGGATCCAGGGTATTACAGCCTCCTCTCCTTCAAGAAATTTCATCCTAGAAATTTAAGGAACGAACAAGAAGAAGCAGGGATGAACAAACCCCAAGACACAACTTGAAAAAATAGGAATCTTGAAAAATACCATTCAGAGGAACACTTGTCAGACCATAATCACAAGCACACGTTCTGGATCTCAAGGCAGATAGATCCATCGAACGAGCATGATACACAAGTGAACTCAAATCTGACACCTCCAAAACAAGGTAACGTCGCTTACGTCTCACAGGAAAGGAGACACGACCCATGCCACGACGATAGATATCGATAAAACAAAATGACAGACATGGCAAGCATCAGCTTAAACAAGGAAGCATAATCCTCTCAGCTGACAGCTCGACACATTGGCTCCAGTGCCAAAGGAAACCACGAAACCTGGCACACTAGACGCCAACAACAGCACCGGACCACAAAGATAATCAAGTCAGTCCTCACTCAGATATTCAATATGATCGAGTCGTAGGCTAACTCTATCAGGGAAGAAGAGTACATTACAACCAACCGACAAGACTACTGTCTACACAGTGCCAAGATAGATACACAAAATCATAGAGAAACAGTGATAAAACAACAACAACGGCAGCACTTGCAGGATCCCGGCTCCGTACCGGACACAGAACCATAGAACACAACTGTAAGCTGGGTCACATCAAGGCACAATAACAGCTGAACACACGACTATAATGGACTAGTCATGCATCGAGCAGCTTACCAAGAAAGACCCACAACAACAAGGACAACAATCTCGGGAAACGCATCTCAAGGACCACGATCACGTCCCGAGAGCACAACACCCAAGGAAGGATTGCAGAGCAGAGGGTACTCAACCAACAGAAATGCCGACAGATTCCCCAATACTCACAAATGCCGGTGCCAACATGATGGGGACATCGAAGCAAGACCGCTCATATTTATTTTACATTTATGTCCTTTTATATTTGTATGTATACCCTTGTGTTATATGGGTACACGATTGTAAGTCTTAGTGGGTTTATGTGTAAAATGTCAGTAGGTCCAGCAAGGGGGCTCCTAGTCCTCCCCCATTGGTCCACCTAGGCCATGTGGGACTGGTCAAACCATCCTAGGTGACTTCTAGAAGGGTTGAATGTCAAATAAACACATGGGAGACAAGTGGTGTAAAATGTCAAAAGTTGGCCACCTACCTTATCCCTTGGTCAAGGGGGCGCCCCCCCATTAGAATTAATTAGAAATTTTATTTTTTTTGTTTGATCACATTTAAATGTGAAGTCCCTTAAGTACCCCTCCTGACCCTAGATCTAAGGGTAGATTAGGTCATTTGTCATTTATTATAAGTACCTTGTATTTCCATTTTGAAGAATTAATGAGAAGAAAATATTGAATGAGCATTGGAGCTTGGTGCGCCCCTATCTCTCTCCCTCTGGTTCCTCTTCTTTCCTCTACATTTCAGGGTAGAGAACCCCTTCTACCTGAGCCCCTCTATCTCTAATTTCATCTCTGGTGCCGCCGCCGCCGTTCGTGCCGCCATCGAGCCGCCGCGAAGCCGCTTCCGAAGTGCTGTCCAAGATTCTGTTCTGCTGGACAGAGGTTCACTCCGGGATTTTTAACTCCCACCTCTGACAATATCTGGAGTTGATATTTTCAGGGTTGGTTCCTAACTTGATCCCCAACCTCTAGTAAAATTATCACGTCATTTCACCTTCTTTTTATATTTTTCTATTTTCATGTCTTTCTGTCTTCCTGATCTGTCCCTTTTCAGATATGTGTAGCAGAAGCTTATTTCTTCCCCCTTTCGAACCTTTTTTTTGATTTTTTTTTGAATCCAAAAATTTATTGGATGTCTGTCCACTATCCCCACCCTCCACAAATTGTTTTCGAATTTCTAAAGCTCTCTACCTATTTTTAGAAATTGTGTCTTTTCCCCAAATTCAGTTCTATCTCTGCTGTCCAGATCCGACCCCGAGTCAGTATAAAATCCTCAAAAAATCGAAACTTCCACCACACCTTTCATAAAATATATCCCCGTTTTTCTCTCTTCGGCCTCTACAACTTTCATGAAGAGCTCAAAGGCTGAATCGAAGGTCTACAATGCGGTCAACGCCAACTCTCAGGAAAACTTGGTTCTGCCCTGAGTTTTCAGATCTTGTGAGTCAGCAGCTTGAAAATTTGACAAAGGCCATCAACGTGAAACTCAAATTTCTTTCTCTGGCCATAGATTGTAGGATTTCAAGTCAGCTTTCCATCGGTACCTCTTGTGCATCGATCCGACATCGGGAGTGACCGCAGCAGCAGATCTCGCCGGGTCACGCGTTGCAAAATAAAACTACAGATCCGTGGCCAGCAACTCCGACGAGTGGAGATCGGAGCCGCCCGGCCTCCGGCCAGCGAACCAGCACACCGCCGTCCCAAGGAGCGCCCTTCCAAGCATCCCCACCACTGTGGTGCCACTTCGATCCCACACGGCTCCACTGACTAGCACGTAGGTCCCACGGTCGTGAGTACGCGTGCCGCCGAAGCTACGCAAGAAGCCGCCCGTCACCCAGAACCCGCTACTCCCGGGTCCCGCTGTGTCGCCCTTTACCTCCCTGTGTGGAGTGGGCATTCATATTCATTGCTGTAATATTTGTGTATTTACTGTTCCGAGAGTACGAGATCGGCCGGGAAGTCTTCCCCACGCCCGGTAGCGTGGAGGTATCGTATTCACTCCTTTACCCAGCATTTACTTTATTTCGTATATATTTCTTTATGCCGCTGCTAGAGAGTATGCTAGGATCGTAGCTCGCTATACTTTTTATATCACCGCTGCTGCGAGAGAGAGAGAGAGACCGTCCCGTGACCCGATCCGAGCACGAATTTGTAAGTTGACCACCCTAGCTCTTTACCGGTTTCTCAACCGCGCACGTCCGACGCTTCCCTCGTTAGGGACGATCGTGAGCTTGCTTAGAGTCCGAGGATCGCATATCCATTTGGAGTCGAGTCACGTGTCCGTCCCGCATCAATTTGGTATAAGAGCGAGTTTGAGTCTAGGGTGTCTAAAATAATAAAAAAAAGAGTCATTTAAGTCGAGTCTAAGCTTAAGTCAGTCTAGGTTGCATTTGCATACCATTAATCAGTATATCAAAAGGTGTTGTCCAAACGTTAGGCTACGCCTATCGGGAAGGCCGCACACTTGCGCGAGTGATCTTCGGATCGATTAGCTCCGCCACGTACCGAGTCTTGGTTGTGTCTAGGTTGTAGTCGAGTCTCATTTTAACTTTGCATGTGCATCTCATTCTAAGTCATGTCTAGGTACTTGCATTAACAAAAATAAAAAAAAATGGCCTTGCATATCCATTCCTAGGGGATCCAACCCCATCTTTGCAACCATGGCCGCACCCCGAGTCCATAGTCCCGAGGAAGTGGCCGAAATGTTCTGAGCCCTTATGGGAGCAATGAAGGGGTTGAGTACAAGCTTGGATCGGTTGACTACAGGGGTAGATCGGATGGAAGGGTACTTCCCGATGCCACCCCAGTCGGGGAATCCTTCCCCACCCATGAGAGCTCCATTATCATCACCCTCATCTTCCGATCTTATTTCGGAGCCCTCTCATTTGGAGCCACCAAAGCCCGAGCCACCCGTGCTTCTAACGGGTACGCTTTTTATAGCCGAGCCACTTCTTAATTGACTCAAAGATGGCATGGTCCCACCTCCTTATCCATCCATGGACCCCACCCTACCACTAGTGTCCGTCAACTCCTTCCATACCACATTCCGGTCTAGTCACCATGTTGACACTTTGGATGACTTTATTGTGGGATTAGACGCACAATGGAAGTTGACGCACTTATTGGCCCGAGGCTTCGACCAACTCACTAGTCGTAGCTTCACCCATCCGGCCATAGGGTCCATTACCTCCGTGTGCACCGTGGGTTGTGTAACCACGGAGATTCTTCTATTCCTCCCGATGCCGGCCGAGTCCGACTTCGTTCCCTTTTACCCAAGTGAGGAATCTTATTTTCTAGACATGACCGTCGTCCCACCGACCACAATGTATGACGATGATTATGAATTCTTAAATTGGGACAGAGTCATGGGGGAACCCACTTCATGGGGTCATACCTTCTTCGACCCTTTTGACCCCTTCACTAGTGAACCTCCCGAGCTATCATCTTCACTCAACTTCTGCCGCGGAGTTCACTATCACACCTTTTCCATTCGGGCCTGTTAGCGCAGCGAAGAGTGATATAGAAGGGGGGGGAGTGAATAGATCACTCCTGATTTTAAAAACTTCAGCGGAATATTAGTTCAACGGTTTGAAACCCTTTAGAAACAGCACAAAGAGTATTGCTAACGCGGTCAATAACCAAGATAGAAAGAGCGATTGAACGAGCTGTCCACAATCAACCACAATGTCAAGCAGATGGAGAGCACAAACGATAACAGCAAACCACAAATGGAGACAAGAATTTTTAAGGTGGTTCGATTGTAGTCCACAATCTACATCCACCCCTCACTCCAACTAGAGTGAGGCTTCCACTAGCCACGGCTAGAAACGGCAGATTCAGTCTGCGAACAGGATGCTGCCACACAGCTTGACCAAGGGAACAGCCTCCCCTCTTCCTCCACACCGGAGGGATACAACCAGTGACAACAGTCACTAGCAAACTAGAGACCGAGGTCTCTCTTCCTCCACCCAGGAGGGAACCCACAAGCGACTCCTTGTCACTTGCAAACTGGAGGATCAATCCTCCCTTCCTCCGATCACAGGAGGGTAATAATATACGATAAGGAAGATGAAATGAAAAATGAAAACACGAAAATCAAAGAACAAAAATCCTCTCTGAAAATAGGAAACAATGTAGCTTCCGAAGAATCAAATCTTCAAGCCACAGACACTTCTCTCTCTCTCTCTCTCAAAAATATTTCACTCAGATCTGGATGAAATAGAATTCTCTGCTCTCTCTCTTTTCTGGATCGTGCAGCCTCACAAGAATGCCTTCTGCTCTTTCTTTCACGATCAAGCTTCTACTGAAAGAAGATGCTCTCTATATATAGCAGATGTTGGGCGTGTGTCCTTCAGGTTCCCGCCCAGAGAGCACCTCGGATCACGTGCCAGGTACCCCCTCGGATGACGTGTCCAATCATCAGCTTGAAACATTATGCAGGCAGAGACAAAAGGAATATTTCGAATTAGTTCAGTTCAAGCTTTTCACAAGGCGTGTATAGACTTTAGAACAGCATAGGCATCTTCCCAGTCATCAATAGAACTTCCCAAGTGAATTGAACTTATCTAATAATTCAGCATAGGCATCTTCCCAGTCATCAATAGAAAAATTTTTAAAAACATTTGTTACCTCCTCTTCGCTGTTTGCCATTAGGCAAATTCCTTCTTCATACTCCTATGAGGAAGTGCTTTCCGGATCTTCTTCCTCATCGCTCCACGTGTAGACCATTGCCTGTGGCTTCTTCTTTTTCTGCACCTTTGAGCCCTTCTTCTGAAAGTGGGGACCCTTATTCTGGAGATCTGGGCATTCCCCTTTCATGTGTCCCTGTTTGTTACAATGAAAACAAGTCAGTCTCTTATTATTTCTGTCCTTATGATTGCTAGATTCAACATTCTTACTAAAGGAGTATGGCTTCTTCCTCCTAAAGGTTTTCCCCTTTTTCCTTAAAAATTTGCTGAACTGTCGAGTGAGCATTGCCTGCTCCTTCTGGTCGAGATCGGAAAAACCATCGGACTCACCACTACTGCTGCTGCTGCTGCTGCTACTGCTACTCTTGTTACGAGATGCCTTGAGAGCTACATTCCTAGCCTTCCTGTCACTTCCTTCACCACCTCCTTTGAAATTCATCTCATAGGTCATGAGGGATCCTATGAGTTCATTCACTATCAAAGTCGTCAGATCCTTTGACTCTTCAATCACGATGGCCTTAGTGTGCCATGCTGGGGATAGGGATCTAAGAATTTTCCTGACTATATCTACCTCAGCTAGCTCTTTCCCTAGCCCCTTAAGAGTATTCGTGATCAAGGACAACCTGGTATACATTTTAGTAATGTTCTCCTCTAGTTTCATCTTAAACAATTCATATTCAGAGGTGTAGAGATTTACCTTCGAGGCTCTCACTTGAGCTGTACCTTCGTAGATTAGTTGCAACTCGTCCCACATTCGCTTGGTAGTCTTGTAGGTAGATATGCGGGCATATTCATCTGGGTGAACAGCACACTGGATGATGTTCAGCGACGTCCAGTTGAGTAAAGATAGCTTGACATGATCATCTGTCCACGCGTCCTCGTTCGGTGGCAGATCATACGGCCCAGTTGTGATTACCCTCCACAGCTTGTGGCTCTGTGCCCTGATGAACACCTCCATCCTGTTTTTCCAAAAGAGATAGTTATTACCATCGAAGAATGGGGGGCGACTAATGGATTGACCTTCAGGCATGAAACTTCGAGGACGATTAGCATTTCCCTGACCGTTTGCCCACATGATGCAAACATGCTCTGACACTAAATGTTAGCACAGTGAAGAGTGATATAGAAGGGGGTGATGAATAGATCACTCCTGATTTTAAAAACTTCAGCGGAATATTAGTTCAACGGTTTGAAACCCTTCAGAAATAGCACAAAGAGTATTGCTAACGCAGTCAATAACCAAGACAGAAAGAGTAAGAGCGATTGAACGAGCTGTCCACAGTCAACCACAATGTCAAGCAGATGGAGAGCACAAACGATAACAGCAAACCACAAATGGAGACAAGAATTTTTAAGGTGGTTCGATTGTAGTCCACAATCTACATCCACCCCTCACTCCAACTAGAGTGAGGCTTCCACTAGCCACGGCTAGAAACTGCAGACTCAGTCTACGAACAGGATGCTGCCACACAGCTTGACCAGGGGAACAGCCTCCCCTCTTCCTCCACACCGGAGGGATACAACCAGTGACAATAGTCACTAGCAAACTAGAGACCGAGGTCTCTCTTCCTCCACCCAGGAGGGAACCCAAAAGCGACTCCCTGTCACTTACAAACTGGAGGATCAATCCTCCCTTCGTCCGATCACAGGAGGGTAACAATATACGATAAGGAAGATGAAATGAAAAATGAAAACACTAAAATCAAAGAATAAAAATTCTCTCTGAAAATAGGAAACAATGTAGCTTCCGAAGAAGCAAATCTTCAAGCCACAGACACTTCTCTCTCTCTCTCTCAACAATATTTCACTCAGATCTGGATGAAATAGAATTCTCTGCTCTCTCTCTTTTCTGGATCGTGCAGCCTCACAAGAATGCCTTCTGCTCTTTCTTTCACGATCAAGCTTCTACTGAAAGAAGATGCTCTATATATATAGCAGATGTTGGGCGTGTGTCCTTCAGGTTCCCGCCCAGAGAGCACCTCGGATCACGTGCCAGGTACCCCCTCGGATGACGTGTCCAATCATCAGCTTGAAACATTATGCAGGCAGAGACAAAAGGAATATTTCGAATTAGTTCAGTTTAAGCTTTTCACAAGGCGTGTATAGACTTTAGAACAGCATATAGGCAAGTATATACAACGTCAGAATGTATAGACGTGAAAGTCTTTCAGTGACCTTAGTGTATAGACTTGCAGAATGTTGCATTAACATAACAGAGGAGAAAGTGTAGACTTCAGTGCAGTTCATGAAGCAATCGAATGTGTAGACATGAAAACAAAGGATAGCAGTGTACAGACTTTGTGATGCACAATCATAACCAGTGTATCGACTTTGATGTAAAGGCTTGAGTTACATTAGCAATGTATAGACTTTAGGTAATGCATGCAATGCAACACAATGTATATACTTAGTTGCTGTGCAACCAATGTTCAGGCATGTTATGCTTGCTGTGGGAGATGTATAGACTCTGCGTCTATCAAAGTAAACGCATGAAGTAGCAAGCCAATGTATAGACACTGCTGTATGGACTTTAAGTGAACGCTGTACAGACTTGCCAATTGATGTATGAGCATTACAGAAGGGAATGTACAGACTTTTGAAAGCTTGAACACTGCTATGTATAGACTTTGTACTTTGAACGACAAAGCCTGCTGTACAGACTTTGAGCGTTGTATAGACTTTACGAAGCACATGCCAAGACTGTACAGACTTCAGACTTTGAACGTGTGTGCTGTGAACGATGTATACACTTGGCCCTTGAAGGATGTACAGACTTGAAGAATCGAAGCCCACGATGTATAGACTTGGCGTTATGAGGCATGCAGGCTGTATAGACTTGCGATGCTATGAAGACAATGTGTAGACTTGTGACGCTTGAGGCCAATGTACAGACTTGAAGAACCGAAGCCAATGTATAGACTTGACGAATGGCTTGAAACACAGACACGCTGCCAATGTATAGACTTGGATGCCCAAAGGTAATGTATAGACTTGCAAGTGTGAGACGCTGAAAGAGACGATGGATGTTCAGACTTTGGCAGTGTGCAGACTTTGCCTACATGTGAATGTATAGACTTGAGATGAGACACAGCATGAGACGATGGATGTTCAGACTTGGGAATGGTTGTATGGACATTGGAAGATGATGCATGAGACGAAGAACAATGTATAGACTTGGTGTGTAGCTAAAGCAGCGAACGTAGGAAAGGTTGGAATGTATAGACTTACGTTCGATCAGCAATGTATAGACTTCAACTAAGCAAGCTACAGTGCAATGTCTAGACTTAATGATGCACGCGATGTATAGACTTTGGAACGCTTGAAGCGATGTACAGACTTGGTGAGCGCCAAGCAATGTACAGACTTGGAAATCGATGTGCAAACTTGACAATGCAGTGTATTCATGAGGGCAATGTACAAACTTGAGAATCTTGAGGGAGTCGACCCATCTGAAAGGGGGGGTCGACCCACTTCTGTCCAGACTATGCTGTGTGTGTGTGTGTGCATATGCCAATGTATATACTTTATGAGAATGCTTGGACTATGCACATGAATGAAGGCCACTCTCGCTGTACAGACTTGATGGAAGGCATGTGCAGTGATGTATGGACTTGCTAAGTGATGCACTGATAGCCACATGAACTTCACTATCCTAAATGATGAAGCATGAATTGATCTAGAAATAGACAGATTGATTTATAGTGTGAGACATCATCAAAACCGTAGGGATGCAATAATCTCCCCCTTTTTGATGATGGAAACACTATGAATCAAACAACATCAAGGCTTAAAGGAAATCAACTGCAGCTTTAACAATCAAAGCAAATTCAAGGCAAGCTCATGCAGAGAAATTAAATACAGCTGCTGAAACCCTTCTTTCTCCAACACCACTCCCCACAACTCACTCTCAGCTTCCCCACAACTCATTCTCAGATATTTCCATGACATGAATTCTCCCCCACAGCTCATGAACAAAACTCACAAAACTCCCCCTAAACTCATGGAAATTCATGACTTACAGATATTGCAAAACCTCTCTCCCCCTTTGACATCAGCAAAAGGAAATGTAGAATATATGAAAGTGCTGGAGACATGAGGAGGAAGTACAGTCAACATCTTAGTGTAGAAAGGCACGAGCAAATCTTAAGAGAATAAGTGAGGTGCTAAACTCAAGTGAAGATTCTTGAACTCCAGTAAACAGTAGAGAAATAGAATGATAGAAAAGTTTATCAGCATACATAGTGTATGATTTAGAGCAGGAGTTAACAAGTATGGCATGATTTAGCTGAACTGGCAACTATCCCAAAAGACAACAAGAGACAAAGTCCGAGAAGGTGTTCTCAAGGTATTGAGGACAAGCAATCCATTAGTTGCATAACTATAAGGGATGTTTGAGATGATTTTCAAGAAGACCAATGAGTAAGTTGGTAATTCACTCTTTTGACATTTGGGAGACACCTTGATTAGAGGCCTGAATCCCGAGTTACTCAGTGTGAGTACCTCATTACCTCCTCCTTTTTTTTTAAAGGAACAGAGTTAGTAACTGTGGCTTTTGACATGAGGAAACACCTTGATTACAGGCCAGAGTCCCCAGTTACTCACCAGCTAGCCACCATTGCTCTGTCATATCTTTTCATTCATTTTAAGCATTTGACACCTCATGACATGGGAGAAAACTTCATTTCATTGATGAAGCTCCCAGTTTCTCAGTGAACAAATCAAGACCTTTGTTAATTCAGATTACCCTTGTGTAGAGAAGATGGAATGATTGAAAACAATACCAGAAGGACTATTTCTTGAAGTGAATCTTGAAGTCCAGATTTCTAGTTGTTTTGGTCAGATATCAAGACATACAGGTTTTGGCCTGAACTGTAATCACTGACAATGTAGGAAGATAAACTTTAACAATTAATTCAGATCTCTGATAGACTACCAGAGGGAAGATTTTTGCTGGACTTTAGTATCACATACTTATAGACTTAAGAGATTAGTGAGATTCTACTGTCTAAGAGAACCACACAAGATCAGTCATGAAAACTAGCAATGACACACATCTGGTCAATCTTTTTGAATCTGTCAAAGAACTCTCCCTTTCATAGCTCAACCAGCTCCCCCTCAAACATAGCATTACAAAAAGCTAACCATCAGACATACAGAACTCCCCCTCACAAAAAGAACAGACTTCACATTTAAGACAATTTGTATAAGCCTAATTCTCTTCTCAGTGTAGTGAATTTTTCATTATCCAGAGGTTTAGTGAAGATGTTTGCAATCTGATTATCAGTGCCTACATGAATCAATTCAAAATTGTTCTTAGAAACCTCATCTCTTATGAAATGATGCCTTATCTTAATGTGTTTGGTGCGTGAATGTAAAACAGGATTCTTGGCAAGATTGATGGCACTGGTATTATCACAATAGATAGGTGTGCACCCCAGGTCTACTTGGTAGTCCTAAAGCTGGTGTTTAATCCATATGACTTGTGTACCACAACTCACTACAGCCACATATTCAGCCTCAACAGTGGAGAGGGCCACAGAGTGTTGTTTCTTGGATCCCCAAGAGACTAAACACTCACCTAAAAATTCACAGTGACCACTAGTGCTTTTTCGATCTAGTTTACATCCTGCATAATCTGCATCTGTGTATGCAATTAAATCTAGTGAGTGTGTAGCAGGAAACCATAGACCAACTGAGGGTGTAGCTGACAAATATCTAAAAATTCTTTTCACTGCAGCTAAATGTAATTCAGTGGGTCTAGACTAATACCTTGCACACATACCTACACTGAACTGTATATCAGGTCTAGAAGCTGTCAGGTAGAGTAAAGAACCAATCATACCTCGATAGAGTTTGGCATTTACTTCTTTACCTGTCTCATCAGCATCCAGTAAGGTGTTGGTACTCATAGGTGTTGTTATGTGCTTCAGGTTTTCCATACCAAACCTCTTGAATAGTTCCATTGTGTATTTGGTCTGGTTGATGAAGCATCCATCCTCCAATTGTTGTATCTGTAAGCCAAGAAAATACTTTAGTTCACCTACCAAACTCATCTCAAATTCAGCAGACATTATTTTAGAGAATTCAGCACATAATTCACATCTAGTTGATCCAAACACAATGTCATCTACATATACCTGAGCTATGATGAGATCGGTATTTGTACTCTTGGTAAATAAGGTTTGATCAACTTTACCTCTCTTGTAGCCCTTGCTGATCAGAAATTCAGTCAGTCTTTCATACCAAGCTCGAGGGGCTTGCTTTAGACCATACAAGGCTTTGTTTAACCTGAAAACTTGGTTAGATTGAGGAGAAAACTGAAAACCTGGGGGTTGTTCAACAAACACTTCTTCCTTGATGATGCCATTCAAAAAGGCACTCTTCACATCCATTTGCTGGAGTTTTATGTCCTTAGAGCATGCAAATGCTAGCAATATTCTTATTACCTCCATCCTAGCAACAGGTGCATAGGATTCATCGAAGTCTACATCAAATTCCTGACAGTAGCCCTTGGCTACTAGTATGGCCTTATTCCTGGAAATGATTCCATCTTCATTCATTTTGTTTTTGAACACCCACTTAGTTCCTATGATATTAACACTATCTGGTCTTGGGACAAGGTCCCAGACATTATTTCTTTCGAACTGACCTAATTCCTCACTCATAGCATTGACCCAAGTTTGATCAGCCAAGGCCTCTTCTACAGATTTGGGTTCAATTTGTGAGATTAAAGCAATTAGATCATCATTATTCACATTCCTAAAATGAGACCTAGTCTGAAGAGGATCTTCAGGGTTGCCTATGACATTATCTATCGGATGATCTTTAAGAAATCTGACATTTATTGAAGACTCACCTGTTTCTCTTGGCTCTTCCTGGTTGGGAGGATTTGATGTTCCACTCGGCTGAGTCTTTTCTTCTTCTTGGTCTTCTAGGAATTCCCCATCATGATTGGAATCCCTGTCAAAATTTTTAATGTTAGGAACACCTTTCTTTTCACTAAAAATGATGTGTGGAGACTCTTCAACTTTCTGGTTTGTTTTGTTAAAGACCCTATATGCCCTAGACACTTCAGAGTATCCTAAGAATATTCCAGGGGAGCTTTTAGCTTCAAACTTATCTAAATCTTTCTTGTCATTGTTATGAATAAAACATTTAGCTCCAAAAATTCTGAAATGAAACAAGTTTAGTTTCTTACCTTTTAGTAGCTCATAGGGTGTTTTCTTGTGAATGGGTCTTACCATGGCCCTGTTGATTATGTAAGTTGCTATATTGGCCGCCTCTACCCAAAACCTCCTTGGTAATTGACTTTCAATCAACATAGTTCGGGCCATCTCCACAATAGTTCTATTTCTTCTCTCCATAATTCCATTCTGTTCAGGTGTCCTAGGAGAAGAAAACCTGTGTATTAGTCCCTCTCTTTCACAAAGATCAGAAAACATGGAGTTTTCAAACTCACCTCCATGGTCTGATTGAATAGAGCAAATCTTGTGTTTTCCTTCTTGTTTTACCTTATTGAAAAATTGATTAAACTTTTGAAAAGCATCACTTTTATTGGCTAAGAAAAAAATCCATGAATATCTAGAATGGTCATCAATAATCACATAGCCAAACCTATTCCCATTAAGACTCTGAGTTCTAGTAGGACCAAAGAGGTCCATATGGAGAAGTTCCATTGGTCTAGTGGACAATGGCTCAGATCTTAGCTTGAAGGAATTCCTAGTCTGTTTGCCTAGAGCACAGGCATCACATGATTTTGAAATAGAATTGAAATTAATTCTAGGCATGCCTCTAACTAAATCATGCTTGACCAATTTATTTAAAGTAGAGAAGCTAGCATGACCTAGACGTCTATGCCATTCAAAAGCATCATTTTCAAAATTAGCAGATAAACATAGATTTGATTCAGATTCTGCATCTAAGTCTACCATGTAGACATTATTAATCCTGTTGGCTATAAATTTAACCACATCAGAATTTATTTCAAAGATTTTGCATGAACTATCATCAAACACAACCCTGTGACCCTTGTCACATAACTGACTAATGCTGATCAGGTTGTGTTGAAGACCTTCCACAAGTAGAACTTTTTCAATAGAGTTTGTGGAAGACTTACCTACTGTGCCAACTCCAATTATCTTACCTCTGTTCTTTCCTCCAAACTTGACCAGACCCCCTACCTTCATCTCTATCTTGCTGAATTTGGATCGGTCTCCTGTCATGTGCCTGGAGCAGCCACTGTCGAGGTACCACTTGTTGTCTTCAGCTGCTAGGCCGACCTACACAAACAAAATCAAGCAAAGTGATTTGGAACCCAAGATGAGTTGGGTCCAAAGACATTATTCAAATCTCTAATCAAATGTTTAGGTATCCAGATTTGCTTCAGCATGGTTTTCTCTGGCACCTTTACTTCTGGTTTATTGAAATTATAACCGAGATTCTGTCCAGCTGGTCTGGAGAAGTAAGCTCCATTCCAGTCATTGGGCTTCCCATTCCTGGGATATCTCATGTGAGCTTGTTGATTAACAGATTTTTGAGAATGATAGTTGTTTCTCTAGTAGTTTCTATTTGGACCCGTCTGTTTGTAGTAATTCCATTTTCTATCCTGATCCATTTGCTTGGTCCATTTACCATTTATATTCTGATGAGTGGGCTTAGTGAAGTTCTTCACAAAATTCATTCTCATTTTAAATGGTTGACCAGCACTGTTTTTTAAAGTTTCTTTCTGACATTGAGCTCCTTGACTGCTGTTTGAGCTGGATGGTGTGTCCAGCTTCTCTTTTCCCTTCTCTAGGCAGAAGGTGATGGTTTTGAATTGTAGGGGTCTCTTGTTAGTTGGGTCATAGCCTAGACCCTCCTTATTGAAGTTAACCCCAGTCCCTAGTATAGCATCCAGACTAGTTTTTCCTTGGACAAATTTTTTCAAAACTTTCTGTTTCTCTTCCAGCTCTTTTTGAAGAGATTCAGGTTTTTTTAGAAGTTCAGCATTGACTTTCTTAACAGCTTCATATTTTTCTGAATTCACTCTACTTTCATTCAGGCTTTCTTCAATTTTGATTTTGAGTTCATTGAGCTGGTTTTGACTGTCCTGGTTTTCTCCCTTGAGCTTTTCATTTTCTTTTCTTAGGGAAGTTACTTCTTCCAATTCTTCTTTTAGTTTCTGATTTTCTACACAGATTTGGGTTTGTTCTTCAACAGTGGTATTGAATTTTATTTTCAGAACCCTATGCTCTTTACTAAGTGAATTGAACATATCTAATAATTCAGCATAGGCATCTTCCCAGTCATCAATAGAAAAATTTTAAAAAATATTTGTTACCTCCTCTTCGTTGTTTGCCATTAGGCAAATTCCTTCTTCATACTCCTATGAGGAAGTGCTTTCCGGATCTTCTTCCTCATCGCTCCACGTGTAGACCATTGCCTGTGGCTTCTTCTTTTTCTGCACCTTTGAGCCCTTCTTCTGAAAGTGGGGACCCTTATTCTGGAGATCTGGGCATTCCCCTTTCATGTGTCCCTGTTTGTTACAATGAAAACAAGTCAGTCTCTTATTATTTCTGTCCTTATGATTGCTAGATTCAACATTCTTACTAAAGGAGTATGGCTTCTTCCTCCTAAACTTTTTCCTCTTTTTCCTTAAAAATTTGTTGAACTGTCGAGTGAGCATTGCCTGCTCCTTCTGGTCGAGATCGGAAAAACCATCGGACTCACCACTACTGCTGCTGCTGCTGCTACTCTTGTTACGAGATGCCTTGAGAGCTACATTCCTAGCCTTCCTGTCACTTCCTTCACCACCTCCTTTGAAATTCATCTCATAGGTCATGAGGGATCCTATGAGTTCATTCACTGTCAAAGTCGTCAGATCCTTTGACTCTTCAATCACGATGGCCTTAGTGTGCCATGCTGGGGATAGGGATCTAAGAATTTTCCTGACTATATCTACCTCAGCTAGCTCTTTCCCTAGCCCCTTAAGAGTATTCGTGATCAAGGACAACCTGGTATACATTTCAGTAATGTTCTCCTCTAGTTTCATCTTAAACAATTCATATTCAGAGGTGTAGAGATTTACCTTCGAGGCTCTCACTTGAGCTGTACCTTCGTAGATTAGTTGCAGCTCGTCCCACATTCGCTTGGTAGTCTTGTAGGCAGATATGCGGGCATATTCATCTAGGTGAACAGCACACTGGATGATGTTCAGCGCCGTCCAGTTGAGTAAAGATAGCTTGACATGATCATCTGTCCACGCGTCCTCGTTCGGTGGCAGATCATACGGCCCAGTTGTGATTACCCTCCACAGCTTGTGGCTCTGTGCCCTGATGAACACCTCCATCCTGTTTTTCCAAAAGAGATAGTCATTACCATCGAAGAATGGGGGGCGACTAATGGATTGACCTTCAGGCATGAAACTTCGAGGACCATTAGCATTTCCCTGACGGTTTGCCCACATGATGCAAATATGCTCTGACACTAAATGTTAGCACAACGAAGAGTGATATAGAAGGGGGGGGGGGTGAATAGATCACTCCTGATTTTAAAAACTTCAGCGGAATATTAGTTCAAAGGTTTGAAACCCTTCAGAAACAGCACAAAGAGTATTGCTAACGCAGTCAATAACCAAGACAGAAAGAGTAAGAGCGATTGAACGAGCTGTCCACAGTCAACCACAATGTCAAGCAGATGGAGAGCACAAACGATAACAGCAAACCACAAATGGAGACAAGAATTTTTAAGGTGATTCGATTGTAGTCCACAATCTACATCCACCCCTCACTCCAACTAGAGTGAGGCTTCTACTAGCCACTGCTAGAAACTGCAGACTCAGTCTGCGAACAGGATGATGCCACACAGCTTGACCAGGGGAATAGCCTCCCCTCTTCCTCCACACCGGAGGGATACAACCAGTGACAATAGTCACTTGCAAACTAGAGACCGAGGTCTCTCTTCCTCCACCCAGGAGGGAACCCACAAGCGACTCCTTGTCACTTGCAAACTGGAGGATCAATCCTCCCTTCCTCCGATCACAGGAGGGTAACAATATACGATAAGGAAGATGAAATGAAAAATGAAAACACGAAAATCAAAGAACAAAAATCCTCTCTGAAAATAGGAAACAATGTAGCTTCCGAAGAAGTAAATCTTCAAGCCACAGACACTGCTCTCTCTCTCTCTCAACAATATTTCACTCAGATTTGGATGAAATAGAATTCTCTACTCTCTCTCTTTTCTGGATCGTGCAGCCTCACAAGAATGCCTTCTGCTCTTTCTTTCACGATCGAGCTTCTACTGAAAGAAGATGCTCTATATATATAGCAGATGTTGGGCGTGTGTCCTTCAGGTTCCCACCCAGAGAGCACCTCGGATCACGTGCCAGGTACCACCTCAGATGACGTGTCCAATCATCAGCTTGAAACATTATGCAGGCAGAGACAAAAGGAATATTTCGAATTAGTTCAGTTCAAGCTTTTCACAAGGCGTGTATAGACTTTAGAACAGCATATAGGTAAGTATATACAACGTCAGAATGTATAGACTTGAAAGTCTTTCAGCGATCTTAGTGTATAGACTTGCAGAATGTTGCATTAACATAACAGAGGAGAAAGTGTAGACTTTAGTGCAGTTCATGAAGCAATCGAATGTGTAGACATGAAAACAAAGGACAGCAGTGTACAGACTTTGTGATGCACAATCATAACCAGTGTATCGACTTTGATGTAAAGGCTTGAGTTACATTAGCAATGTATAGACTTTAGGTAATGCATGCAATGCAACACAATGTATATACTTAGTTGCTGTGCAACCAATGTTCAGGCATGTTATGCTTGCTGTGGGAGATGTATAGACTCTGCGTCTATCAAAGTAAACGCATGAAGTAGCAAGCCAATGTATAGACACTATAGTATGGACTTTAAGCGAACGCTGTACAGACTTGTCAATTGATGTATGAGCATTAAAGAAGGGAATGTACAGACTTTTGAAAGCTTGAACACTGCTATGTATAGACTTTGTACTTTGAACGACAAAGCCTGCTGTACAGACTTTGAGCGTTGTATAGACTTTACGAAGCACATGCCAAGGCTGTACAGACTTCAGACTTTGAATGTGTGTGCTGTGAACGATGTATACACTTGGCCCTTGAAGGATGTACAGACTTGAAGAACCGAAGCCCACGATGTATAGACTTGGCGTTATGAGGCATGCAGGCTGTATAGACTTGCGATGCCATGAAGACAATGTGTAGACTTGTGAAGCTTGAGGCCAATGTACAGACTTGAAGAATCGAAGCCAATGTATAGACTTGACGAATGGCTTGAAACACAGACACGTTGCCAATGTATAGACTTGGATGCCTAAAGGCAATGTATAGACTTGCAAGTGTGAGACGTTGAAAGAGACGGTGGATGTTCAGACTTTGGCAGTGTACAGACTTTGCCTACATGTAAATGTATAGACTTGAGATGAGACACAGCATGAGACGATGGATGTTCAGACTTCGGAATGGCTGTATGGACATTGGAAGATGATGCATGAGATGAAGAACAATGTATAGACTTGGTGTGTAGCTAAAGTAGCGAACGTAGCAAAAGGTTGGAATGTATAGACTTACGTTCGATCAGCAATGTATAGACTTCATGATGCGGGACGGGACCACGGACACGACAAGCTCGTGATCGTCCCTTAACGAGGGAAGCGTCGGACGTGCGCGGTTGAGAAACCGGCAGTGAGCTAGGGTGGTCGGCTCTCTCTTTCGTGCCCGGATCGGGTCACGGGACGGTAACACTCTCTCTCGCAGCAGCGGTGATATAAATAGAAAGCGAGCTAATTAGCCTATCATGCTCTCTAGCAGCGGCATAAACAAGCATATATGAAATTAAGCAAAATGCCAAGTAAGGAGCGAGGACGATACCTCCACGCGCTCGACGTGGGGACGACGGACCCGGCCGAAACTCGTACTCCCGAAACAATAATACACAAGATTACAGTAATATAAATCGCTGCCCACTCCACGCAGGGAGGTAAAGGGCTACACAATGGGGTCCGGGAGGACCGAATTCGGGTTGACGGGCGGCTTCTCGCGTTGATTCGGCAGCACCCGAACACGTGACGGTGGGGCCCACGTGCTGTCCGGAGGGACCGTGCGGGAGCCGATGTCACCACTGTGGTGGGGACACTTGTGGAAGTGTTCCCTGGGCTGGCGGCACGCTGGTTCGCCAGCCGGAGGCCAGGCGGCTCCGTTCGGCACCGGTCGGAATGACCGGCCACGGATCTGCCGGTTCTATTTTCCGACGCGCGCTCCGGCGAGAACGGACGCTGCGATCAGCCCCGACGTCAGAGTGCGACGAAACTGGCGCCGTTGGAAAGATGCTTCGAAGGGCTTCAACTCTCTGTGATTACAGAAAAATAACAAAGCCTGAAC
Source organism: Amorphophallus konjac (assembly GCA_022559845.1). NCBI lineage: Eukaryota > Viridiplantae > Streptophyta > Magnoliopsida > Alismatales > Araceae > Amorphophallus > Amorphophallus konjac. The sequence continues at coordinate 90,731,212 of CM040128.1, forward strand.
TTCCAATTGGTGAATTTTGAAGGTTGCTATTGTACAGTGGCTTAACTCTCAGATCTGTAGGGCTGTCCTCTGAGAACGGTCGTTGACCGTAGGGTAGATATCCTATTCAGCTCTTGACATCTTCATCAAAGGTGTAGGAAATTGAGCTAAAAAGACGGCAAAACTGGTTTGGACAAGTTTAGATGTGGCTACGAATTGATAGGATGTTTTCACTAACAGTGGGTCGGATCTGGAATCTGACTAAAGGCACTGTAGCAGAGATAGAACACGAATTTTAAAAAATGGATAGAGGGCAGATCAAAAATCAGGAAAAAATGGTGGATATAGGGAATGATGGACAGAACTCCCAGTAAAATTGGGAGGGTTTGAAAATTCAAAAAGGTGGCCGGAGATGGGAAACTCAGAGCTGTTGTCACTGTAGACAGAGACAAAATAGATCTGGGAATGCAAAATGAACGAAAATGGAAAAGTACTAAATAAAGAAGTTTGGACGTAAAAATTTAGGTGGAGGTGAATATTCAAGGCAAGAACACACCCTCAAAATTTTAAATCCATCTGAGCTCGTGGCAGGTAGCAGGAATTCACGAACTACACCTCTGTCCAGCAGGACAGAAACTTGAAGACGGCTCCGCGACGGCTCGAAGGCGGCACGAACGGCGGCGGCGGCGGCACAGATGAAGATCAGAGGTTGAGAGGGGAAGATAGAAGGTGGATACACTCTAGAACTGGAGGTTGGAGGAGAGGAACCAGAGGGGAGGAGCTGGGGGCGCAAGAGCCTTTTTGGCATTCAACAAAAATTCTGATTTTTCACTAATATTCATATGAAAATACAATCTTTTATATGATTCACATCAAATGCAATGTGAACCCTTGGATCTAGGGGTGGGGATTGAAGGGCTGGGATTAAGTGTGAAACACACACAAAAATTAATACAATAATAAGGGGAGAGGGGCGCCCCCTTGACCAAGGGGTATGGTAGGTGAAGGTAGGTGACCTACCTTGGACCAATTTAACCACTTATCTACCCATGTGGCATTTGACAGTCAACCCTTCTAGATGGCCACCTAGGATGGTTGACCAGCCCCACATGAGTGACATGGACCAATGGGAAAGGGCTGAGGGCCCCCTTGCGGGTCCTACTGACAAATTACAAAGAAACCCAAACAATCCGTGGGGATGACGCATTGGCTTATAAAGTCGTACAATTGTGCATATACTTTCCCGTGGATATAAAAATAAACTAAAGGATATAAATATAATATGAAAAGTACTTGCTCGGCGTCGATTCCCATCAACTCTCCCCGGGTGGGAGGAACTCGACCCCGTCGAGTAGGGGTAGGGGTCCGCGAGTACTCCGGCGGATCCGTCACCGTGCCAAGTAACGCGGGTATGCTCCGCTCCAAGTGATCGTCACCTACTCATTCCATATATACTCGATATGCGCAAGCTGCCATGGGCTAGAGGTGGACACTCCGGGTGGGGCACTCTCAAAGGGGGAGGTGGCGGCACGAAGACTCACTAGGAATCACCGCTGAGTCCCTGTAGGTGACTGATCCGAGTATAGATGTTGAACCGATCCCATACTCATCGAGTGAGTCGACTCGCTTCACACTCATAAGGGACTGACATCGAGCTTACACAAGACACATACAGACTCACCATGCACTAACACACATATGCAAACCACACAAAGAAAACACATTGACTCGTCTATGACCCTAGACACACCTAATGTTAGTCCGACCCGTACATGGGCGACGGCGGACTAGGACACCCGAATATGTGCCATGCATGCATGTCGTGCAACTAGGAATGGATGGCATGGGGAACACCTATACGTCGGGTGTGGTTATGCGTGGAAGCTCTTTTGAATGTGGGCGACTCGGGTGGTTTAGAAGGGCCGGGTGTAGGTGGGTCGGGGTTGGTGGATGTAGATGACCCATCCCGAGGGGAAGGGGCATAAAAGTGGGCTCCCTTGAAGAAGGGGAGTACGGGTGGTAACTCGGGAAGCCTAATAGTGAAGGGGTCAAAAGGGTCAAAGAAGGTATGACCCCTTGTGATGGGTTCCCACAAGTCACGGTCCCACATGTAGAAGTTTTGAAGGTGTGGGTAGTCACCTTCTTGAATTGTAACGGGTGGGACAGGGATCGTAGGCAAGATGTATGATTCCTCCCTCGGACAAAAGGGTATGAATTCGGGCTCGTCCGGTAAGGGGAGGAGTAAGAGGACCTCCGTGGTGACACAACCCATGGTGCACTCGGAGGTAATAGACCCTAAGACCGGATGGGTGAAGCTAAGACTAGCGGGTTGGTCAAAGTCTCGGGCCAGTAGGTGCGTCAACTTCCATTGTGAATCTAATTCCATGACAAGATCGTCTAACGTGTCAACATGGTGACTAGACCGAAATGTAGTATGGAATGAGTTGACTGGCACTAAAGATAAGGTGGGGTCCATGGATGGGAAGGGATGTGGGACCAAGCTATCCTTGAACCAACTAAGAAGTGGCTCGGCTATGTAAAGTGTTCCCGTAAGAAACACGGGTGGCTCGGGCTTTGGTAGCTCCAAAGAAGAAGGTTCCCAATAGAGCTCGGAAGGAGAGGGTGGTGATGGAGCACCTATGGGAGGTGAAGAAGCACTTATCCTTTCCAACAAATCTGACATCATTTTCGTGAATTCCTCAAAGGAGCGGGTTGGAGTAGGGACCTTGGGGTGGACTCGCTCCTCGTCCCTCGGCCTAGGTGTGGTCCTAGGCTCGGCTATAAGTGCGGCTTCCACTCGGTTGGAGGTACTTGAGTGGGTTGGGATGGGGGTGCCAAGGGGAGGTTGGTTGGAGGTGCTTGGGCGGGCCACTAGATTGGGGTCGCTTTGGTGGGCTTGGACGGCGGTGAAGGGGTGGGATTGGGTAGAGGTGTGGCCCACTTGTTTGTGGGTGAGTTGGTGGGGTGGGTGCGTGGTATGACCTCCGTGGTTGGAGGTAGGTGGGCGGGGAAAGTAGGCCCTCCTAAGCGCTCTCTTCATTTCCCACCATGACTCGATGGACCTTAGATTTCTATCCTCCCTCCAGTATTTGATGTTCCTCCAAGTTGCGACGGCTTCACCAAAAAGTCACCTTTTGGCAACATCGACTTGCATGGGCCCGTACATAATATACACCTCGAAGTAATCGTCCATGATGGCCTCCCATTCTAGATAGACACTCGGGTCATCGGACCCGTAGAAGTCCCGGGTCTCAGGCCTCGAGGGGTGGTTCGGGTGGTCCTTCCATTTGAGATAGTATCGCCACCATCCGGGCGTTTGGGAGTCCATGGGTGATTGGGGACTAGTGGGTGGACATGTCGACAATAGTAGATAAACCAACTTAGACAATGGACTACAACTCTAGACATGACGACCAAGACTCGGTACGTGGCAGAGATAACTGATCCGAAGATCACTCGCGCAAGTATGCGGCCTTCCCGATAGGCGTAGCCTAACGTTCGGACAACACCTTTTGATATACCGAGTAAAGGGATGCAAATGCAAAAAGACACTTTTTTTTTGGTTTAAAACAATGATGATCCTAAACACGACTTAGACAATGACTAATGACTAGACCTAAATGACACTTTTTTTTATTGACACCCTAGACTCAACTTGCTATGATACCAAATTGATGCGGGACGGGACCACGGACACGACAAGCTCGCGATCGTCCCTTAACAAGGGAAGCGTCGGACGTGCGCGGTTGAGAAATCGGCAGTGAGCTAGGGTGGTCGGCTCTCTCTTTCGTGCCCGGATCGGGTCACGGGACGGTAACGCTCTCTCTCGCAGCAGCGGTGACATAAATAGAAAGTGAGATAATTACCCTATCATGCTCTCTAGCAGCGGCATAAACAAGCATATATGAAATTAAGCAAAATGCCAAGTAAGGAGCGAGGACGATACCTCCACGCGCTCAGCGTGGGGACGACGGACCCGGCCGAAACTCGTACTCCCGGAACAATAATACACAAGATTACAGAAATACAAATCGATGCCCACTCCACGCAGGGAGGTAAAGGGCTACACAATGGGGTCCGGGAGGACCGAATTCGGGTTGACGGGCAGCTTCTCGCGTTGATTCGGCAGCACCCGAACACGTGACGGTGGGGCCCACGTGCTGTCCGGAGGGACCGTGCGGGACCCGGTGTCACCACTGTGGTGGGGACACTTGTGGAAGTGTTCCCTGGGCTGGCGGCACGCTGGTTCACCGGCCGGAGGCCAGACGGCTCCGTTCGGCACCGGTCGGAATGACCGGCCACGGATCTGCCGATTCTATTTTCCGGCGCGCGCTCCGGCGAGAACGGACGCTGCGATCAGCTCGGACGTCAGAGTGCGACGAAACTGGCGCCGTTGGAAAGCTGCTTCGAAGGGCTTCAACTATCTGTGATTATAGAAAAATAACAAAGCCTGAACTTCCAATTGGCGAATTTTGAAGGTTGCTGTTGAACAGTGGCTTAACTCTCAGATCTGCAGGGCTGTCCTCTGAGAACGGTCGTTGACCGCAGGGTAGATGCCCGATTCAGCTCTTGACGTCTTCATCAAAGGTGTAGGTAATGGATCTAGAAAGATGGAAAAATTGGTTTGAACAAGTTTAGATGTGACTACGAATTGATAGGATTTTTTCACTAACAGTGGGTCGGATCTGGAATCTGACTAAAGGCACTGTAGTAGAGATAGAACACGAATTTTGAAAAATAGATAGAGGGTAGATCAAAAATCAAGAAAAATAGTGGATGTAGGGGATGATGGAAAGAACTCCCAGTAAAATTGGGAGGGTTTGGTAAATGCAAAAAGGTGGTCGGAGATGGGAAACTCAGAGCTGTTGTCACTGTAGATAGAGACAAAATAGATCTGGGAATGCAAAATGAATGAAAAACGAAAATTACTAAATGGAGGAGTTTGGATGTGAAAATTTAGGTGGAGGTGTATATTCAAGGTAAGAACACACCCTCAAAATTTCAAATCCATCTGAGCTCGTGGCTGGTAGAAAGAATTCATGAACTACACCTTTGTCTAGCAGGACAGAAACTTGAAGACGGCTCCGCGACGGCTCGAAGGCGGCACGAACGGCGGCGGCGGCGGCACAGATGAAGATCAGAGGTTGACAGGGGAAGATAGAAGGTGGGTACACTCTAGAACTGGAGGTTGGAGGAGAGGAACCAGAGGGGAGGCGCTGGGGGCGCAAGAGCCTTTTTGGCATTCAACAAAAATTCTGATTTTTCACTAATATTCATATGAAAATACAATCTTTTATATGATTCACATCAAATGCAATGTGAACCCTTGGATCTAGGGGTGGGGATTGAAGGGCTGGGATTAAGTGTGAAACACACACAAAAATTAATACAATAATAAGGGGAGAGGGGCGCCCCCTTGACCAAGGGGTATGGTAGGTGAAGGTAGGTGACCTACCTTGGACCAATTTAACCACTTGTCTACCCATGTAGCATTTGACATTCAACCCTTCTAGATGGCCACCTAGGATGGTTGACCAGCCCCACATGAGTGACATGGACCAATGGGAAAGGGCTGAGGGCCCCCTTGCTGGTCCTACTGACAAATTACAAAGAAACCCAAACAATCCGTGGGAATGACGCATTGGCTTATAAAGCTGTACAATTGTGCATATACTTTCCCGTGGATATAAAAATAAACTAAAGGATATAAATGTAATATGAAAAGTACTTGCTCGGCGTTGATTCCCATCACTTCAACTAAGCAAGCTACAGTGCAATGTCTAGACTTAATGATGCACGCGATGTATAGACTTTAGAACGCTTGAAGCAATGTACAGACTTGGTGAGCGGCAAGCAATGTACAGACTTGGAAACCAATGTGCAGACTTGACAATGTAGTGTAATCATGAGGGCAATGTATAGACTTGAGAATCTTGAGGGAGTCGACCCATCTGAAAGGGGGGGGGGTCGACCCACTTCTGTCCAGACTATGCTGTGTGTGTGTGTGCAAATGCCAATGTATATACTTTATGAGAATGCTTGGACTATGCACATGAATGAAGGCCACTCTCGCTGTACAGACTTGATGGAAGGCATGTGCAGTGATGTATGGACTTGCTAAGTGATGCACTGATAGCCACATGAACTTCACTGTCCTAAATGATGAAGCATGAATTGATCTAGAAATAGACAGATTGATTTATAGTGTGAGACATCATCAAAACCGTAGGGATGCAACAGGGCCAAGCAACCTCCACATAGTAATAGGTCTGAACCAACATTTGGGAACAAGGGAGGCTTTGGTTCCCCCGGCCCACCTAAACCACCCGAACCTCCCAGACTTCCCACGTTCAAGCCTACTGCCCATTAGTGGTGCATCGTAGGATGTCTAGGAGTTCCCCATAACGTCAACCACCGGTTACGTCAGATGCATGCATGGCACACATTCGGGTGTCCTGGTCCACCATCGCCTATGCGTAGGTCGGAATAACATTAGGTGTGTCTAGGGTCTTGTGTGTCTTGTGCAAGCTCGTTGATGTCAGTCTCTTAAGAGGCGAGCAGATTCGCTTGAGGAGTATGGGATCGGTTCTACATCAATACCCGGATCTAGTCACCTACAGGGACCCATCGGTGATTCCTAGTGAGTCTTCGAGCCGCCTCCTCCCATTTGAGAGTGCCCCACCCGGAGTGTCCACCTCTAGCCTCGTTACCACATCAGCTTGTGCATATCGAGTATATACGGAATGAGCAGGTGACAATCACTTGGGGTGGAGTGTACCTGCGCTACTTGGTACGGTGATGGATCCGCCGGAGCTACTCGAGCAGTCACCCCCTTTACTCAACGGGGTCGAGTTCTTCCCACCCGGGCAGAATTGATGGGGACATCGAAGCAAGACCGCTCATATTTTATTTGCATTTATGTCATTTTATATTTGTATGTATACCCTTGTGTTATATGGGTGCACAATTGTAAGTCTTAGTGGGTTTATGTGCAAAATGTCAGTAGGTCCAGCAAGGGGGCCCCCAGTCCTCCCCCATTGGTCCACCTAGGCTATGTGGGGCTGGTCAAACCATCCTAGGTGGCTTCTAGAAGGGTTGAATGTCAAATAAACACATGGGAGACAAGTGGTGTAAAATGTCAAAAGTTGGCCACCTACCTTACCCCTTGGTCAAGGGGGCGCCCCCCCATTAGAATTAATTAGAAATTTTATTTTTTTATTTGATCACATTTAAATGTGAAGTCCCTTAAGTACCCCTCCTGACCCTAGATCTAAGGGTAGATTTGGTCATTTGTCATTTATTATAAGTACCTTGTATTTCCATTTTTGAAGAATTAATGAGAAGAAAATATTGAATGAGCAATGGAGCTTGGTGCGCCCCTATCTCTCTCCCTCTGGTTCCTCTTCTTCCCTCTGCATTTCAGGGTTGATAACCCCTTCTACCTGAGCCCCTCTATCTCTGATTTCATCTCTGGTGCCGCCGCCGCCGTTCGTGCCGCCATCGAGCTGCCGCGAAGCCGCTTCCGAAGTGCTGTCCAAGATTCTATTCTGCTGGACAGAGGTTCACTCCGGGATTTTTAACTCCCACCTCTGACAATATCTGGAGTTTATATTTTCAGGGTTGGTTCCTCACTTGATCCCCAACCTCCAGTAAAATTATCCCATCATTTCACCTTCTTTTTATATTTTTCTATTTTCGTGTCTTCTTGTCTTCCTGATCTGTCCCTTTTCAGATCTGTGTAGCAGAAGCTTAGTTCTTCCCCATTTCGACTCTCTTTTTGATTTTTGTTTGAATCCCAAAATTTATTGGAGGTTCTGTCCACCATCCCCACCCTCTACAAATTTTTGTCGAGTTTCTAAATCTCTCTACCTATTTTTAGAAATTATGTTATTTCCCCAAATTCAGTTCTATCTCTGCTGTCCAGATCCGACCCCGAGTCAGTATAAAATCCAAAAAAAAATCGAAACTTCCACCACACCTTTCATAAGATATATCCCCGTTTTCCTCTCTTCGGCCTCTACAATTTTCATGAAGGGCTCAAAGGCTGAACGAAGGTCTAAAATGCGGTCAATGCCAACTCTCAGGAAAACTTGGTTCTGCCATGAGTTTTCAGATCCTGTGAGTTAGCAGCTTGAAAATTCGACAAAGGCCATCAAAGGGAAACTCAAATTTATTTATCCCACCATAGATCGAAGGGTTTCAAGTCAGCTTTCCATTGGTACCTATTGTACATAGATCCGACGTTGGGAGTGACCGCAGCAGCAGATCTCGCCGGGTCGTGCGCTGCAAAACAGAACTGTAGATTCGTGGCCAGCAACTCCGGCGAGTGGAGATCGGAGCCGCCCGGCCTCCGGCCGGCGAACCAGCACACCACCGTCCCAGGGAGCGCCCTTCCAAGCGTCCCCACCACTGTGGTGCCACTCCGGTCCCACACGGCTCCACTGACCAGCACGTGGGTCCCACGGTCGTGAGTACGCGTGCCGCCGAAGCTACGCAAGAAGCCGCCCGTCAACCCGAACCCGCTACTCCCGGGCCCCGGTGTGTCACCCTTTACCTCCCTGCGTGGAGTGGGCATTCATATTCATTGCTGTAATATTTGTGTATTTACTGTTCCGGGAGTACGAGATCGGCCGGGAAGTCTTCCCCACGCCCGATAGCGTGGAGGTATCGTATTCGCTCCTTTACCCGGCATTTGCTTTATTTCGTATATATTTCTTTATGTCGCTGCTAGAGAGCAGGCTAGGATCGTAGCTCGCTATACTTTTTATATCACCGCTACTGTGAGAGAGAGCGAGACCGTCCCGTGACCCGATCCGGGCACGAATTTATGAGTTGACCACCCTAGCTCTTTGCCGGTTTCTCAACCGCGAACGTCCGACGCTTCCCTCGTTAGGGACGATCGCGAGCTTGCTTAGAGTCCGAGGATCGCATATCCATTTGGAGTCGAGTCGCGTGTCTGTCCCGCATCACAACACCATAAAGCCTCCAAGAATAATGACGTGGCAATAAACAACATCAAGGCCCACGAAGCCAAGACGAAGTCACATCGAGAAAAATAATTCTCTCAACCTGCCAGAATCTCACAACAATGATCCTCGGCCCGTGGGTAATCAGCCCACAAGCTTCAGCTGCGCACTCAAACAACACACACAGGCATCAGAAATATCTCGGTAATCTCATCTCAGCACACGCATGGCGCCATCACAATTCATGAAAATCGTAATATAACACGCCACGAGTACTGATCCTGCGAGCAACCGATCACAAGGAGCCTAAATGCAAATGAAGGAGAGTACCAGCTTCAGTACAAAGCACAAAGAAAGGCTAATCTCAGCTTACCATTACGTCCTGAAAGAATAAATGAACTTTCACAACACATCGGCCGCTAGACACGGCACGACGAACACAGTGCACATCGGCTCTTAACACAATGATTAAGTCCAAAGCCAAGCAACCGCAGAACAAGGAGCATATCGGGCTCAAAATAAACACTGTCAGCACTTAAGCAGACACATGACAAAGGTCTCACTAAGACAGCACTTCTAAGGCTCACCTCGAAAAGGCTCCACCAAACAGGATGAGAAGCATCAAGCTCGACTAACAGTAGCTCACAAGGAAGGAAAAATCCTAGGTTCGCTTGAGCATCTTCTCAATCGAGGCAATAAAGCAATTACTTCAACAGAAATGAAACACCTCAGGAGCTGAACAGACTTAAGCTGGGATGACCAAAACAACATAAGAACGTGTACGGCCATCACACCGACTCGAAAAGTCACCAGCCACATGAACCAATCGTGGAAAGATCTCGAATAATGTACTGCAGATTCAAGCCTTCCGGCGAACTCTGCCAAGTACAACATGATCGATACGAACACCACGACGAAAAAGAGCATCCCGTCGCATCCTGACGAGAGCAAAACTATCTCGTATAGTGCCACCACAGCACGCACAAGACCACACGTGAAAAAACGAAGGGATAATGAATCGCGAACCTAATGCTAGCGAAAGACTGTACTGGACTTTTAGGACTCTAGACACTGTATATCTCGGATTCCCATGTACTTCACACAACAACTGCTCTGATACCACCTGTGATGACCCGGACTCCGGATACCGGATATACCCGATAGGACTACCGAGTAGACCCGATATCACTTGGAATCGGTGAAAACTCCCAAGAGCTGTAAAGCTCCGAAGGGAAAAAGGAGTGTCGTATAGTACATTGAAGTCGCAGATATAACAGTAAGTAATAAAATTTCATTAATCAGGTTTGCTAAAGTAGCAGAAATAAAATTACATTTTACTTAACAGTTACAAATTAATAATTACACCATAGTCCAGTCCAAATGAAAGAAAAGTACAGTCCGACAGAAAGAAAAACGTACACTGAGGTCGGGGGAAGCCCGACATAGGTACCGCTGGCAACTACGAACTCGCCACACCAGGAACCGCGAAGGAAGCAGAGATGACCACACCTGAAAAGCAGGGGTGAGCCTCGTGTCACTGGCCCAGTAGGGGTCACGCGGATCCCCACTAAAAAATAACGCAATAACAAGGAACAACTAAAACATCAGCAGTAGTAGTAAAGCAGGAAAAAGTAGGAAACTACTACTAGAAAGCTGCAAAAGAAAAACCAGGAATGGAAGGAGTAGGAACAGCTAAAAGAAAAGGGAAAAGGCATACCGAACAAGCGCGACTGCCGAACTAGTCTCGGCTCCCTGAACTACTCTGGGCAGCAACACGAAGGCGAACCATGATCTCGAAAGGTCATGAGTTACCGATCTGTCGACAAGCACGAGGCCCAAGAAAAATGCCTACGAGACCAGACACACAAGCCTAGAAAAAGACCTAGACTGATGAGACAGACTCTACAGCTCACACGACTGGATTGCCGTGCAAGCTCCCCCTAAACACAACTGCATACACGACTGGAGCATCGTGTACGCCACAACAAGCTAGTCATGGACAAGCCAAACACAGACCAACTCGGCAGGGGATGCTGATCTTGGACGGAACCAAGAACAGGGTAACTCGGAAGGGGAACATAGACTCCGAGAAACACGAGAGTCACGCGTCACGTGACGGAAGCACCTCCTCACTAGAAGAATGGCCAGCTGCGTCCATTGACGTCTTATGTTGCGCCTCAAGTGTCTCGCCTATGCTGCCTAGCACACGGCAGAGACTAAGACACTATAACCAGAACAGAAACCACAGTAACGAATGACCAGTCAAGGTCACGCCCATCGGCGCAAGTCCTACGCCCCTGACCACGTGTGCACACACCGACTCTTGCTTAGAGCCAGGCCTCTAGCTAGTTTCCCCCCCAGCAGGACGCTACCGTTAAGTAGGGGCCCACAGAATTAGCTTAAAAATCGTATCTCGGAATTGCCACACCACCACTTCCAGGTGGGTCGACACTCCATAACGCGTCGCCAGGCTATGACTAGTGGAGGCTCACTAGACACAGAACTCTGAAACACAAGCGCTGTAGTACTGACAGGCAAGGAAGCACTATCGTATGTACTACAAAGCACTAGGGCAGCACAACGACTGCCAACAGACTCAGGACAGGACAACTAGACCTGAAAACACAACGATCCTTGAGTCTCATGACTCTGGGTCAAGATCGTCGTGCGACGGTGGAGACACGCCGCCAATCAGTCTAATCCTAAGCCAGAGGAAACGACGCAACTGCGTAAAATGATACACGGAGACCTGAGGGATCACTAAGACTTTCGACACACCTGGACACACAGACCGAGGTGGGACAATACCTCAAGGCATCCAGAACCACTGTCTCGAGCAATCAAGAATAGTCGGGACGCACACAAGGTCTTATGTCAACCATTGGATCTTACCGGGTTGACCAGGACCTGACAATGACTTGGAAGCAATACAGAAACAGGCAGGCATGACTACCTTATAACGTGGTTATAGCCCTCATAGGATGTCAAGAGACATCCACGGGTCAGCGGGCAACCACAAGGTCAAGCCAAGACCCTTAGAAATCAAAAGCACAGAAAACAACACCCTGGGGATATGGCAGTCTACCTTTTGGTCGCTATATAGAATAAGCGGTCGAGGGTAGGGCCACTTGTCACGCCCCGAATCGATAGCAGCGGAACATGTTGTTCGGAACGCGGCAGTGATACAGTCGTGAATAATCAGAGCATACATAAGAAATAAAACTTTTAAAGTCAGACAATATGGTGAAAATACAATTCTTATTAATATCAAATGTCAAACTTACAATTCTTCACTCACTTTCATTTTTAAATGAAAAGACTCATTTCTCTTAATAAAAAGGAAAAGACTCAATGATAGGACAAGACTCAAGAAGAAAAAAGACACAGACTTGATTCCATAACGCTCAATACTCTTGCCCTTCTCCATCTGATGGACTATCTTCAATGTTGTTACCTGAAAAACGTTGAAGATAGGCTGGTGAGCAAAATGCTCAGTAGGAATTACATCTCTCATCAAGCAGAATATAAGTGATTAGCCAATTAACATGTTCATGACGATGCAATGCATGGAACTAGAAAATCATGACGATCAATCTAACAGGAAAGATGAATATTAAAGTCAAAGGTAGTTACGAGCTCAAGAGAAATAGGGATGAATTCCCATGCAGAGTCAAGGACAAGCTATCAGAATATAACAAGGACAGATACTTAGATGAACATAACTTCAGAATTGGCCAGAACATAACAGAGTTCCAATAAATATAAGCAATCTAGTAAAATATCTAAATTATCAGAATAATCAAGCAACAAATTATCAGAATAACAGATTTAACAGAATTAACAGAGTTTGCAGAATAACAGATATAACAGAATAACCGAATATAACAGATGTACAGACTTTGGTGCAATGCCACACCCAGAATTCCATGGTTTTCAGAATTGGACTTCCGTCCTACCTGGCACTGAAAAGTCGCGGACCCATAGCCCTTAATGTTTCAGAATCAGATTTGGCCAAATACAGAGTCAAAGGGTTATGTTCTCGAATTGATGACAAGAAGATTCCAAAGGAGTAGAGTGTCAAGATGAACAGAAAACTAAAGCGACACGGATCGGATCCCAGGGTTTTTAGGGTACAAGCAGCTCGGCTGCCTTGAGGGAATCCAAGGCTAGCGGAGACTTACGGAGGTCTCAATGACTAACTTGTCAGTCCGAAGGAACGGAATGTCCAACGGAGGACTCGTATGTCACCGAGAGTTGAGGTGCATAACGTGAACCAATCATGAAAAAGGGCTCCATCTACGGACGTGAGACGAGAGTGCCAAAAGACTCGAGGTATAGGTCAAAACTGGAAGAAAACGGTGATAACATGAATGCGTTGATTATAGAATTCACGTCAATCCAATTCTATAATTAACTATAATTAAATAAAGTTATTTTAATTGACGTCCGTGAGTAGTGTCATTTATTAATTAGCGTCCACTTGGAGGGACGTTAATTCTATGATTTTTAACTTAATTTATTTAACAAGAATTCACCTCAATATCTATTTAACTGAATAATTTCAAAAATATACATTCAAAGACATATTTATTTTTTTAAAATAATTTAGAGAAATAAAATATATGATAATTAGGAGAAAAATGTAAGGATTCCAAATATATAATTTTTATAATTTTCTGTTGCATATCTTAATAGATATGAATTTTCAAAGATATACTTACAAGATATATATATATATATATATATATATATATATATATTAAAAATTGGACGACTATATATTATGTCGTCAAAAGGATTTGACGACAAGTCTCTTGTCGTCATTTCCTTAGGAAATTGTGTCAACCCCTTTAGTCCTCTCGTTTCCCGACGTAACCACGTCGGAATCGAGCCTATGATATACCGAAATGATGGGCTCGAAAAACTCTAGCTAACCAGATGTTTAAAATAATTTTTCATCGAGAGATGGGGGATCTTGAGATAGGGGACACGAAAAATGGTGCAACCATTCTCACTACCTCGGTCTCCACCCCAATAGTACGCCCATAAATTTTCATGACCAAAGGAGACTCCGATACCCAAGAACAAACTATTAAGGCGAAAATTCCATAACTAACTTCTATAATTGACGACTGAATGGTTTGTCGTTGAATTAAAATGATGCCCTAAATTGGGTCGTCACTTTCATTTTTGCAGTAAAATAGATAAACCTCAATCAAGAACGAAATATGTACTTCTTACAGACCTATATGCATGCTTATAACTTACTAATTACAGAGTTTTGCTAAGTCTTGAGAAAACCTACGGATGCATTAAAAGATTAAGGTATATACATGCAGAGATCATGTTAAAGTTTAACTATTAACGGGTTTAGCTTGATGTCGAGAACACCTACGAGACACTATAGACTATGAACTTGAACATGAGCATGCTGTTTATGATCATAAGAGCATGTATCATCTTTGTTAATTGAGTTTAGCCATCAGAGAGAACACCTACCTTTTATGATGATTGAGACGATGAACATTGAAGGACGGGTAGAACGAGACTCTGCTTCAAGCATGGGATGGAAGATGAAGAACTTCTGCCGCTTCCACAGCAACAGGAGGAAGAAGAAGATTGAGGATGCTTCAAAACAACAGCAACGGCAACGTGGGTAGCAAGGAACTGGTGCTTGGTTGTCCACAGGAGGAAGAAGGAAGGGGGATGGGCGCCCTTCACGTCTACTTCTCGGTTGCAAAGGATGCTGGTGCTGCAACGGCAGCAACAGGAGGAAACGGCAATAGGAAGAAGAGGAAGACAACCAGACGTCGACCTCTCCGCACGGCAACAACAACAATGATCAGCAGCATCAACAAGATGCCACTGCGTTGCAAGGGGGTACTTATTTATAGGGTGTTTGGCCTTTCTGAATCCTTGTAGGTTCAGGGAGTCCTAGTAGGTTTTTATCTTCCTAAGATAAATCGAATCTTACCAAAACCCACGCCGCTTTCCTTATTGCCTCTTTAAAACCCCAAATGCCCATGCACGTCAAGAGTGGCATGGTTTTAAACCTTCTCGTCATTACATCCTGCCATTCCATATTTACAGCTGCTTGCCATATATGTGGTCCTAAAACCCTAAAGCTAACACATACAACGCCCGTGCAAACTTATGTGTATTAGGGTTAGGTTTTTGGTGCGGTTCTCGTACGTGGATTTATAGGTTCATGTGTATGGATTATTGGGTATTCGGTCATGCAAGTTGGGTTTCGGTTTAACTATTAATACATGGGTTTGGGTTTTAAAGCGTAGAGATTATCATGGGTTGGATATATATATGTATATGTGGTAGTAATTTAGGCTTGTTAGTGGGTTTATGTGGGAAGGCCCACTAAGTGTATATATATTTATAATTTGGTTATTGGGTTGATTTATATTTATAATCCCATGACTTTGTGACCCCTTTATTCTATATATGAGCCGTAATATTTTAGCTAAGGTTTTATTTAATTATTTAATGGGCTAGCTTATAATATAGCTAATTTCACTTTTGGCTTTGTATACTTATCTAATGCAACAATTAATTAATGGATCTTCCATAAGTGTGGGTTTCTCTTTTAGGCCCATTAGTCTATTAAGCTAAGTGAGACCTATTTGTATGTATATATATAAACGGTTGAGACTATTTAATATAAGTATGGTTAATTTAACTTATGCGTTTCTTTATTTGGCCTTCTTATTTAATTGTAAGAGATTCACTAATTTATTTAGAAAACGTTTTATTCCCTATTATTTTATCCGAGATGCTACATCCTTCCCCTCTTAAAAGAATTTGGTCCCTAAATTCACATAAAATTTATTTTCAAAATAATAGTGGGGTATCCAGCTCTACACGACATAAACAATTTTGGAGAGGGGGATTTCTATAGCCCATTCAAAGAGCAGCCCGACTAGACCCGACAGAACCCAACGAGGCCAAGCTCGCCTAAGTGACAGCCCACAGGGCCCACTCAAGGAAGAAAGCCCAATAAAAAATTGCTCGAGGACACAACCTTCTTAGGCGGCCTCTAGGCTCGGAGGGCCTGAGTGTCGGTCAGGTCACAGGGAAGGTCTGGCCCAATCCATATCTCCGCCCGAGAGAATAAGGCGTACGCCGACCCATCCGACCCGTCCTCTTCCGAGCTAAGCCTATCGCCTGGTAGGGCTGGCCTCTCTGAGCTCGGAACGGCTGACGGTTGCTTATCCTTTGCAGCCGTTAAGAGTCCACAGCAGGTAGGAATTCAAGAAGGCAGGGGACTTCTTCTTCCCCAAGGTGATAACGTTCCCACGATAAGGCAATAAAAGCCCACGATGAGCACGTAACCCCCACCTGAAACCCCTCGGCTTATAGGACTCCAGAAGACGGTGTACTATTTAAACCAGGGAGACACTCCGACGAAGGTAAGGGCACTCATACGCTTAAAGCTCCTGAGCAAGAACCACTTCACCCTCTGGTGGAGAGGGATCTCGCGCAGAAGCTCTCACCTCCCTTTATTGCTCCCACCATAGCTCCACTGACTTAAGCATCGGAGGGTTTTCCCCAGGGTTTCCCCTGGGCCCCCTGATCCATTTCCCTGTCTTACTGTTCACTATCCGGTGATCCACCATCCGCTCAGGACCAGCGCGAGATCACGCCTCTTCATCTGGCGTCGTCTGTGGGAAACGTACAAAAAGCCAGTATGGTGCGAAGGAGCTCAGGGAGGAGGTCCACCGGTGAGAGGGGAAAGGCCGTGGTAGCGGCAGGGGATGGCCCCTCTAGGGCCTCATAGAACCCTCCCTCCAACGCCAGCGCCCCCGCCGACGATCCACCACCCCCTCCTGCGGCGGCAGGGCTACCACCCAACGGTGGCGCCGAAGCCTTCCAGGCCCTCAACTCGAGACTGGATGTCCTCGTGGAACTCATGAGGACCCAGGCGGCTAGGGATGGAAGGTCCCGCGCTCCGACAGGGAGCCCTCCCCGCGAAAATATGTCCC
This sequence comes from Amorphophallus konjac, assembly GCA_022559845.1. Lineage (NCBI taxonomy): Eukaryota > Viridiplantae > Streptophyta > Magnoliopsida > Alismatales > Araceae > Amorphophallus > Amorphophallus konjac. Next base: position 90,748,151 of record CM040128.1, read on the forward strand.
AGCACACCGCCGGAGGCCGCTTCACCCTCCGCGGCCAGCAGATCATCCGCAACCGGACGAGAGGTCCCTCGCATGCTCCGCCTCTGGAGCAAGAGGCTTCCTCCACACCGAGGAGAGGAAAATTGGGGGCGCGCCATCCGAACCCGGAGACTGACGTTCCCTGAGATCGCCAAGACGCTCCCCCCAGCCCCACGACGCGACAGCAACTGGAGTTATCCCTCCGACTACGAGATTTCGAGAGGCGATTCGCAGAACAGGAGCGTGCCCTTCGTGCCCTGCAGAAGACCTCTTTTCCAGAGGATGAGGAGAAATCCCCGCTCTCCGAGTACATCTTGAAGGCAGAGGTATCTCCCAGAACCTCCATCCCTACCTTCAAGCCCTACGACGGCCAGGGCGACCCGGCCGATCATTACGACAGCTTCGACACTCTAATGACCCTGCACGGAGCGTCCGACGCCATCAAGTGTCGAGCCTTCATGAACACCCTGGTCCAAGGCGCTCAAGCATGGTTCCGGGCCCTCGCCCCCGGATCCATCCGAGACTTCAAGCAATTCGGGCGAGTCTTCAAAGAGAGTTTCGCCGGAAGTGCCCCCCCGAGGTCAGTAGCGGGGCTCCTGGCCCTCAAACAGGCGCAAGGGGAAAGACTCCGGGCCTATATTCACCAATTTAAATCGGAAGCCCTGAGAATCCCCTGCCTGGACGTGGCCTCAGCCATAACCGCATTGACTGGGGGCACCCGGGATGAGAATCTCCGCCGCGAGCTTGTCCTCCACCCTCCCTCGACCCTCGCCAAGCTAGTGACTCTGGCTTTGCGCCACGCCGAGTGCGAAGAAGTGCTCAGCGCTTGCCGAGATGCAACCGGTCAGGGTCAGGAGGGGGACAAGAAGCGGGCTCCCGAGCCAAACTCAGGCCCGGGGAAAAAGAGAGACCGTGATGGGGAGCACAAGTGGAAGTACGAGCGGTACACCCCACTAGCCGCACCGGTCTATGAGATATATGAAGACATCAAAGACTCAGGACTTCTCCGCCAACCCGAGCCAATGAGGTCGAAGAACCGCAGCCACGACAAGCATTGCTTATTCCACGGCGATCACGGGCACCACACCGGTGACTGCCACCAGCTCCAGGATGAGATCGAGCGCCTCATCCATCTGGGTCACCTAGCTCGGTTCGCTGCCGAGCGTAAAGAAGATCGAGGCACCACAGAGGAGATTGACAACGCCCCCCGAGGGGTCCACATCAACGTCATCTCCGGAGGGACGACATCAGGAGGCGACAGCAGTCGAGGAAGGAAGCGTCATGCCGAGCGGGCGAGCCGAGCCATAGAGCCTCCCAAGGCCCCGCCAAGTGAGCCCCAGGTCATAGTCTTCTCCGACCGAGACCTGGAAGGGCTGAGCACCCCGCATGACGATGCCCTCGTGATCTCTGCTACGATAAACCATTGTAACGTAGATAGAATTCTAGTTGACAATGGGAGTGCCCCTGATGTACTGTCTTATGACTGTTTCCTTAAGATGGGGGAGGATCCATCCAAACTCCGCCCAGTCCGAACCCCCCTCTACAGGTTTAATGGCCTGGCCACCTATCCCTAGGGAGCCCTAAGCCTGCCGGTTACCCTCGGCACCCCACCCAAAACCGTTACGGTCATGGTGGACTTCATAGTGATTAAAGGTATGATAGCGTACAACGCCATCTTCGGCCGGGGCATCCTCAGCCGGATAAAGGCCGTACCATCTACCTATCACCAAAAATTAAAGTTCTCCACCAAAAATGGGTTGGGGGAAGTCCGAGGTAACCAAGCCATGGCCAGAAGGTGCTACAATATCTCGGTAGAGGCCACAAGGCCGGATGGGAAGGACAAGGGCCCCCGGGGAGTCGAGGATAAAACCGCAACCACCGAGCCTGGTGGCGAGTTACTGACGGTTTTCCTAAACGATGACCCGACCCTAGGAGTAAGGATCAGAGCCGACCTACCGCCCAAGGTTCAGCAGCAATATAAGAAATTCCTTTCTGAGTACATCTGAGTTTTTGCTTGGTCCGATGATCAACTCCCTGGGATACCAGAGGAGACTGTAATGCACAAGCTCAACCTCGACTCCGCCGTGAAGCCTGTTCAGCAACGTAGAAGGAAGCATGCACCAGAGAAGTAGGTGATCATCAAGGCGCAGGTCACCAAGGGACAAGAGACTGGCCTCTTCAGACCGGTCCTATACCCGACGTGGCTAGCCAACGTCGTCCTGGTGCCTAAAGCTTCGGGCAAATGGCGGATGTGCGTGGACTTCACCGATCTGAATAAGGCCACTCCTAAGGACTGCTATCCGTTACCGAGCATCGACCAATTGGTTGACTCAACCTCGGGCAATGAGATACTCAGCTTCCTAGACGCCTATTCAGGTTACCATCAGATCAGGATGGACCCAGAAGATGTTGAGAAGACTGCCTTCATCACCGACTACGGCGTATACTGCTACACCCGAATGCCTTTCGGGTTGAAGAACGCTGGAGCTACATATCAAAGGCTGGTCAATCACATGTTTGAGGAGCAACTAGGTCGGAACGTTGAAGCCTACATTGACGACATGCTCGTCAAGACCCCCAAGGCCCAAGACCACTTCCCCGACCTCGCTGAAACCTTCGGCACCCTCCTGAAGTACAACATGAAGCTCAATCCTGCCAAGTGCACCTTCGGAGTGAGATCTGGGAAGTTCTTGGGTTTCTTGGTCACTCAGCGTGGGATCGAAGCCAACCCCGACAAGGTCCAGGCCATCCTGGACATGCGTCCGCCCACCAACATCAAGGACGTCCAGCGCCTAACTGGGCGTGTCGCCGCTCTCAGCCGCTTCCTGTCCCGTGCGGCCGAACGATGCCTGCCCTTCTTCAGTCTATTGAGGGGGCCCAAGTTGGCATGTGCTACATTCGCATGGGATGAGGAATGCCAGAGAGCGTTCGCCGAGCTTAAGGAGTTCCTGGCCTCGCCCCCGGTGCTCTCCAAGCCCGTTCCGGGTGAAGTCTTGCTGCTCTATCTCCCGGAAACACCATCCACAGTCAGCTCGGTCCTCGTCAGAAATGACTCGGGAGTCGAGAGGCCGGTCTACTACACCAGCAAGGTGCTCAACGAGGCTGAGAGGAGGTACCCCGCAACCGAGAAACTCGTGCTAGCGTTGGTTACCTCCGCCAAGAACCTCCGACCCTATTTCCAGGGCCACCCCATCACTGTGCTAACCGGTGAACCATTGAAGAAGATTCTGGCCCATCCCGAAGCTTCGGGGCGACTCGTCAAGTGGGCCATCATGCTCGGGGCCTACGACATATCCTATCGGCCGCGCTCAGCTGTGAAAGGCCAAGCGCTCACCGACTTCATCGCCGAGAGCATCGTCCTGACTGAAGAAAGATCTCCGTCCGCGCCCAGGCCAACCTGGGAGTTGTTCGTCGACGGATCCTCCAATTCGGTCGGTAGTGGTGCCGGAATCCTCCTGTAGTCCCCCGAAGGAGCAGAGCTACAGTACGCCTTGAAGTTCAACTTCCCGGCATCCATCAACACTTCCGAGTATGAGGCCCTTATCTCGGGAGCACGCATGGCCCGACGGCTGGGGGCTGAGAGAGTCAAAATCCACACTGACTCCCAGCTGGTCGCTAGCCAAATCAACGGCGAGTACGAAGCTCGAGAGGTACCAATGATCAAATACCTCCAATTGGTCAGAGACCTGGCCCAACAGTTCGAGGGATTCGAGGTAGTCCGAATAGCTCGGGAGGAAAACTCCCAAGCGGACGCCCTCTCTCGGTTGGCCTCTTCTCTCGATCCTGAAGGCACCCGATCGGTCCTCCTTGAAGAGCTAGAGCGCCCGAGCATTGACTCGGAGCTCCTCGTTGTTGACTCGGCCATTCTCAGCGACTGGCGTGCCCCCTACCTGTTGTGGCTCCGGGACTCCCAAGAGCCTCCTGACCCTCGAGAAGCTCACAGAATGAAGTACCAAGCCTGGCGCTTCGTCATTCTAGATGCCACTCTCTACCGGAGATCTTTCTCTGGTCCCCTCCTGAAGTGTCTTGGCCCCGACGAAGCCAGCCGAGTCATCCAAGAGATTCATGAAGGTCTGTGCGGAGCGCATTCAGGAGGAAGATCGCTCACCAAGATCCTGCTACGGCAGGGTTACTGGTGGCCCACCCTGCAGCGCGACTGCACGACCCACGTACAACAGTGCGACCGATGCCAGCGATTCGACCACTTAGTCCATCAGCCGGCTACGGAGCTCGTCACCCTGACCGAGCCATATCCGTTCGCTCGGTGGGGGATCGACATCCTTGGGCCGTTCCCTACGGCACAGGCCCAGAAGAAGTTTATTATCGTCGCCATCGACTACTTCACCAAGTGGATCGAGGCCGAAGCCACACCAAGGATCACCGAGACAGTCGTCTGGAGTTTCGTCTGGAAGACGATCATCTGTCGTTACGGCATCCCCCGGGTGATAGTGAGCGACAACAGTCGATAATTTGATTCTCGCTATTTTTGAGATAGATGCGCCGACCTAGGCATTCGCAACCACTTCACCTCGGTCGCCCACCCTCAGGCCAACGGGCTGGTCGAAAATGCCAATAATACTATATTAAAAGGCATAAAGACCAGACTCGGCAAGGCCAAGGGTAACTGGCTTGAGGAATTGCTTAGCGTACTTTGGTCACACAGAACGACTCCCAGAACGGCAACCGATGAGAGTCCTTTCCAGTTGGTATATGGCACTGAGGCCGTTATTCCGTTAGAGGTTGCCAACCCTTCTCTCTGAGTCATCCGCTTCTCGCCCGAGGTAAACGAGCAAAAGTTACTCGAGAATCTCGACCTAGCAGATGAACTCTGAGAGATCGCCAGCATCCGAGCAACGGAATACAAGCGCCGCCTCACTCGATACTACAACGCCAAAGTCCGAGACAGGCACTTCCAACCAGGAGACTTCGTCCTCAGGAAAGCCGAAGCCTCTCGACCACTAGAGGTGGCGGGCAAGCTATCCCCTAACTGGGAAGGCCCCTACCGAGTGGTCGAGACGCTCGGGAAAGGTGCGTACATGCTAGCTACAATGGAAGGGGAACCCATCCCTCGGACATGCGCAGCCACACTACGCAAATTCTACTTTTGAATTTGTGCAAACAAGTTGGATGAAATAAAACTTTCGTCTTTTCATTCAAACAATTGTTGGTACATTAGAAAGGCAAAGCCAGTACATCACACAGTAAAAAGTAAAAAATCAATCTAGAACTAATGCAAGAGGCCATCGCTCGGCCGACTCGGTCTTGATCTCCTCGCGTCCAGCCACTGACTCTGCCTCGTGTAGAAACTGGCTCGGACAAGAGGCGGTCGACCCAATTAGCTCGGGTGGCCCGTGACAAAGATAACAGAGGGATTAAAAAGAAGGAAGGCTACCTTCCAAGTTGAACTTGGAAGAGGAAGAGGGAAGGAACGCCTATGAAGGCCTCCTCCTTCCCAACCTGCCAATTCTTTGGAACGTACAGAGAGCAAGCAGCCTCCGCAGAGTGAAAGAAATGACAGGGGAGGGCCCAGAAAGGAGGGAGCTTAATTTGCTTCCTCCCTACCCCTGGAGCGAGCAGAGAGAGAGTGGCGGCGGGTGTCCCGGATGCCCCCATCCGTCCTCCATCTCGGCGCCCACCGGGAAGCCTCGCGGGCACTGGTAAAGGGGGTGTGCCTCCGCACGTCGAACCCTCCCCAGATCCGCGCGATGACCATCGGACCCGTCTCAACCCCGCGTGACGACCGTCAGACCTGCTCAACAGCCCAAAGCAGCAAGAACTCTCTGCTCCTCCATCACCGGAAGCGTCGTCTTCCGAAGGATCCTCCATGCTCCGAAAGTAACGGCACAGCGCAACATGAAGAAGGGGCGAGGAAAGACTGGTAGTGAAAATCCTAAGCGATGGAGAGGAAGGGATGCCCTTCGGTCCTTTTATAGGCTAAGGGAGGCTACTTGCCTTAAATGGCTCCCCCCTCGAAAACACGCCAAAGAAATTTTCCCCTCTGAACGGTCACCTCAAACCCCTCGTTTCCCGCCTCAGCGGGATACACGAAGCAGCCAGGCATTCAAAGCGTGAGGAAACGGAAAGACACCCTGTCAGGTGCCCGTCCAACCGGCATGCGAAAACCACGCAGGACGTATCGGCAATTTCCAACTACTGCAGATACGCTAATCGAACCACGGTGTGGAAGCCGAGGAATCCACTCAAGGAGAAGAAAACGAACTAAACTACAGATTATCAAGCGACTAAAAATTAAGAAAGATTATGAAACATGCCAATATGAGGAAAGAGCATACGTAGGATGCTAAAGGGATGTGATCGCCAGAGGGGTTATCTCAAAGAAACGAAATGATCGCGTGTACCTTGTATTGAGCGCGGAGGTTGTGACTCCTCGAGAGCGGGAAATGGTAGGTTGCTTCTTCCTCCCCCTTCGGCCGGCCGACGGAGAGGGCTTTCCTCGGGTACCCTTGCAAAACAACGACAAACAAGTAACGGGTGGATCAGAAAGATGAAGGTGCAATATTCAAATTCTAACGACGCAAGTAACGAAATGATGGCAAGACACACACCTGGTTGGTGTTGTCTTTAAAACCCCTCTCGGACACGAGTAGGAGGAAAATGCTTATGATGAATGGCAATTATTCCGACGTAGAAACGGGAAGAGACTCCCTCATAAAAAGGGGGGGGGGGGTAGAAGATATGATATGATGAATGCAAGATAACTAGGAAAGAAGAGGAGAGAATGGCTTATTGGATGGTCGATGGTGAGATCCGGCGGAGCTTCGGCAGCGTAGGGACGATGAGGTAGCGCGACGGGCGAAGGCGGCCTCTCTTATGCGAGCACTGGCACCCGAGGATCCGGCAGGACCTCCCCTACAAAACACCCACGGGTTAGGAATAGAATCCGGCAGCCTCTCGGCGCCCTTTTTTCGACTTCTGAACTGAGGGGGGTAAGCCTCTATTTATAGAGGTCGGGAGGATGGGGGCGTCCAGAGGCCTGGACGCCTCCATAACTTGGATTTTCTTCAAACGCCAGATTGAACCACGGTCAGTCGATGGTCGGGGGGGGGGGGGGGGTCGCCCGTGAGCTGTTTGATGGAGGCGTCCAGGGGCCTAGACGCCTCCATATCTTGGATTTTCTTCAAACGACAGACTGAGCAACAGTCAGTCGAAGGCCGGGGGTCACCCGTGAGCTGGTTGATGGAGGCGTCCAGGGGCCAGGACGCCTCCATAACTTGGATTTTATTCAAACGACAGGCTGAGCAACGGTCAGTCGATGGCCCGGGGTCGCCCGTGAGCTGTTTGATGGAGGCGTCTAGGGGCCTGGACGCCTCCATAACTTGGATTTTATTCAAACGACAGGCTGAGCAACGGTCAGTCGATGGCCCGGGGTCGCCCGTGAGCTGGTTGATGGAGGCGTCCAGGGGCCTGGACGCTTCCATAACTTGGATTTTCTTCAAACGACAGACTGAGCAACGGTCAGTCGATGGCCGGGGGTCGCCCGTGAGCCGGTTGATGGAGGCGTCCAGGGGCCTGGACGCCTCCATGAAATTATATATATTTTTTGTTCAATCTTATATATTTTTTTGTCATTATTTTGTATTGATGGAGGCGTCCAAGAGCCTGGACGCCTCCATGATGACCCCCGGATTCCCCCGAAAAGTGCGTCGGCAGTCGTCCGTTAGGCATTTTCCTGGTCCCGGCAACTTCTGGTGCATGCGATTGATGTTGATGCCGTTCGAATGTCGCATGATTTCCACAACGAGGCGGTTTCCGGATGCCGAAGGAGCGTTACGCTACTCGCCCAGAAGACGAGAGAAGACTCAAAGATTGGAAACACTCAAGTGATTCAAAATGTGAAAGCCGCTGCGGGGCGTCGCATGGTAATATGAGATTTTCTCAGGGGATGTCAGGAATAGCGTGTCTACAGCTGCCCCGCCTTGACGTCTACTTTGCAAGGGAGTGACACGTAATGGAATGGTATCCAAGTGGAGTGAAATGGAGTGGGAATGGACTGATAAGTTGATGCCAAGGTGTGATGAGACACGCTTTTGACATGACTGTTTGGAATCTTTCCTGTAGTTTCAATGAGGCGACCTTGAAGGGGGTCTTTCAAATTTGACGATTGTTTGGACGGAAATCAAACAAGGGAGGGTGAGATGTGCGCTCAGGCACGAAAATAAAGGAGACCAACTTCTCGGTGTGGAAGTACCTGGGTCATAAACCAGCAGGTTTCACCTTTGGGGAGCGGTTACCAGCCAATGTGGAAGTGCTGCGGCCAAGGTGGGTCAAACAAGGTAAAAAGCAAAGGAATATCTGAGGGTCTGTCCAAACAAGGGTCTCGTTTGGAAGGGCAGTGTAGGGCCGTTTCAAGGAAACTCGGTATTTCATTCAGAATGGAATATATCATATTTGTAAGAATTGAAGCACAACGGCTTTCGCAATCGAATCACTTGAATGATCTTTCGCAATTGACTCAAAGTCCTATATGAATGCATGCTGGGTTTAAAGAAAAATTTAAAACAAACTAGAATAGAAAATAGCCAAGGATAATATTGTCAACTCGTTAAGAATGGGTCAGGATACCGATCCAGTGAGCTGATACTGAGCTGGGGCCCGTTTATCCACGCACCGACTCACTGAATGAAACCGTCGTTCCCACGCTATCACCAGTTAACGACCTATCCGTACAACCCAAATTCTTCTGGAATCATCACTATTTTTGTTGAAGGGGAACTCAAATCCCAGATTCGTTCGGGTCGCAAGGTCCTTGACGTGTTCTAATAGCGTAAATATCATATAGTATGATGCATGACACGGGGGACCGAACACTGAAGGATGGTATACAAGATAGGGTGAAAAACGTCCGTTGGTAAAACCTGCACAGACCATCATAGATTAAATAATCAGAAAGCAGCAGAAATATAACAGAATCGTGTCACAGTACAAGGATAAAACACTGACGACTTGACCACTCATGTGACACGTCCCGTCCCGTAGCACCTCTCCTTTCCTATAAGTACCTCACTTAGGCTAGTTTATTCAAATGTACCAAGGGGAGTTTTGAAAGTTCAGGAGGAGGAGAAGAGGAGGGTCTAGGGATTTCAGGATGGAAGGAGAGTCTTCCCGCGTTATGAAGAGGGGCAGGCCTAGCAATGAGATCAGGCGACTTTCCGAGCTCGAGGGTCATCTGAGTGGGCAGATCCAGTCGCATATGGTAAGTTGATTTATTTCAAATTTATTGCATGCACTCTCTCCTCACTTTCCTTCCTTTCTCTTCTTCTTTCCAGCCGTATCCACTCTTTCCGGGCCCGAGGAAGTTTTCCAAACTGCCATGGCTTTCAGAGCTAACTTCCAACATCTCCATTGGCATGAGGGCTGTACTCTCGAAGTGGCATCTTCAGGGGCTCCTTATTCACGCCAAACACTACGAGAGAATCCGTATGGACTGGGCGGCTATGGGCGCCTTAGTGGAGATCTGGCATCCCCAGACCCACACTTTCATCTTCCTGACGTTCGAGGCGACCATTCTCCTCGAGGAGGTGGAACTTCTGCTCGGATTGAAGAAATTCAAGAGTGACGGGAAGGTGAAGGCTATGCGGATGCTGACCCGGGGGACTTCCGAGAGCGTCCTTGGAAGCTTCATGTCGTTTGACGCAGTCAGAAAGGTCCGCACTCAAAAGGGAATTGACTTGCAAAGGCTCGCGGTATGGGTTATGGATGATTTGAAAGGGTCACCAGATGATGAACATTTGGAAAGAATTATGAGAGGGTTCACCATCTGTCTGGCGGGTGCTCTCTTGTTCCCTTATACCGACAACATAGTGGAAGAAACCCAACTGAGTGCCATCTGCGGGATCTGGAGTGGAAAGAGGGTGGGACCCGCCGTCCTTGCCTACCTTTACAACGGTCTTACCGCCTCGAGCATAGGTAGGCCTCCTTTTGGTTGCGCACTTGTTCTGAGTTGCTGGGTCGATTTGCACTTCAAATTCGACCACTGTGAGGGGATGCCGACTGCTTCGAAGCTTTTCCAACAAATCCTCCTTTATCACATAGCCGATGTGTTAGGCTTCGGTGGCACTGTGGCGAACCGTGTTCCGTGGCTGAAGAAACGGGAAGACTGGCGGTCTCACTTTCGAACCATGACACAAAGCTTCTTCACTTGCGCACCGGCATGTCTACTCTCACTTGAACTCCTCATGAGGTCTTCTCCCGAAGATGAACTCCAACTGATCGGCGTGACGGAGTTTGTCCTTTATAACGCGCATCGGTGCTGCCTCCAGATCGGCATTCCACGCCACTCGTTCCCACTGCTGACCGGCAATGTCTCTTTGAAGAAGAGGGAGTTGGGCACGGAAGCGGACGCGAGGGAGGCAAAGGCCGTTAAAGCACCCTGGAAGACAAGTGTTGCGGGAAAGGCCTTAGCGCACGTGGGGGAAGAATGTGAGCTGTGGAGAGCTTATGTAACCGAACTGGGGAAGCTGAGGCCTAGAGTGCCTAAGCCCTTGATGTAGCCCGCTCTATTTTCTGATGGAATAAAATCTGGCATTTGGCATTTTAGACCATTGTTCCCTGAATAATTATTTTTTTATGATTTTTATTTTTCTTTTTGCTTTTTGTGTTTTCTCCTTTATGTCCTGGTTTATTCATATCATGGTTATATATATATATATATATATATATATATATATATACACACACACACACATTTTTATATGCTTAAATGGGGGCGTCCAGGGGTCTGGATGCCCCTAATTTTTTTTAAAAAATTTTGAAAAAATTTGTTCTTTTTGTGGGGGCGTCCAGGGACATGGACGCCCCTATATTTTCTTTTTCAATTTTTTTTATTTTTCAGTTGTGGGGGCGTCCAGGCGCTTGGACGCCCCTAAGTTTTTTTTTAATAAAATAAAAAAGTGGGGGCGTCCAGGCGCCTGGACGCCCCAAATCCTGGTGATTTTCCATATAAAGGGGGTCTCACCCCCTGTTCTCTTCTACTATTCATTCTAACGACCCATTTCCAGTTCCCAATAGAGCAAGAAGGCCCGAGCCAGGGTGGAGAGAGGGGGAAACGACGGGCTCGTCATCCGAGGAGGTCGAGGGATCATGCCGAGGAGGCTGCCGTGGGAGAGGAGATTGCCGCGGAAGAGGAGATTGCCGAGGAACAGGAGGCGCCTCCTTTGGCCGTGGAGGGTCCTGCGGGTGCTGGCGATGCCGGAGAGGATGAGCATGACCCGGTAAGCCCCTCAGAACTCTAATTTGTTGGTTTATAGGCTAAACAGACGGGCGAGAGATGGTGTGGAGAAGGCCGGTGAGTGGGGGAATGAGGCGTCCAGGGGCCTAGACGCCTCCAACTTTTCTTTTTTTTTTATTTTTTTTAAGATATTACGTAAATAATAAAATAAAATTAAAAATAAGGAGGCGTCCACTGAGTTGGACGCCTTCATGATAATATATATTATTTTTATTTTATTTTTTTATTTGTTTTTGTTTTGCTAAGATAAAATAAAGTAAAAATGAAAGCGTCCAGGAGGGTGGACGCCTTTAAGTATATATATATATATTTAAAATAAAAAATAAATAAATATTATGTACAGTGTTGTTGTTTATTGTTATCCATGATGCTGATGTGTTTCTTTTCTTTTCTTTTCTTTTTTTTATTTGTTTTTTTTTGTGGTGTGCAGGGCGTGATGAAGAGCCGGATCAGCTGGTCCCTGGTGGTGGCAGCGTACCGTGGGCTGCCGGACTTTCAGAGGGCGCGGGTGGACGCCATGGGTTTTGGAGCTTTTCTCAGGATCGAGCCCTTCCGGCTTGACCTTCCTCTTATTCAGGCGTTGAGGGAGCGGTGGCACGCGTCGAGCCGGGCGTTTCTGATGCCCTGGGGGCACATGGTGCCGACACTGGAGGACGTGGCTCAGATCACCGGGCTACTAGTTGACGGAGAGGCAGTCAGCGGGGTCACTTACCCATTTTACCGAGAGAGTGCCTTGGACCTGCTATGGCTAGAGACGAGCGTGACTGACAGAGACAGCGGGGTAGTCGGCCAAGTGGAGATCATGGAGGCGCTCGGATTCGGTGACCCGCGCCAGCGGGTTAGCGAGACTGGAGCGGAGTTTCTGGCACGACTGGAGGGAAACGATCGTGCAGCTTTCACCCAGGACCCGAGCGAGCGGGAGCTGGTGGATCTAGACCTCCTGCGGTTCCTCTTCTTCTTCCTGGGCCGCCTCCTGCTGGGGACGAAGGGTGACGACATCCACTGCCGCTTCCTCGGGATTCTGGCGGATCTGGACAGAGTGGGGGACTATGCGTGGGGAGCGGCTTTGCTTGCCCATTTGATCGCCGATCTCTCCCAGACCTCAGAGAGGGAGACGACAGTCAGCGGCTTCGCACCTTTTCTCCAGGTAAACATTTTATTTATGGATTTTACCGTAGCTAAATATGTAATTAGTCGGGCTAATGATGTATGATGGACGCAGGTGTGGAGCTACTACAACTTCCCGATGGGAAGAGCCAGACAGGGGAATAGGAGAGCCGTGCCTCTGGCGCGACAGTGGAGGCCGGTCATGGTCGCGGAACCCCACGGCTACCAGTTGGCGTCGCTTCGTCGGGAGCTGAGCGAGTACCCCGAGGCTATGGTATGATGCGTATGATTTTTTTGGTGTTTTTACGCATGTGACTTAATCGAGCGAAATAGCAACTAACATGATGCATGTATGGTGATGCAGGTGGTGTGGAGGCCCTACCTGGGCATGGCCGATGCCGACCAGCCTTGGGTTGTAGCAGGTCGTCCTCGTTTTGGGGATGGCCGATGCCTGAACGAGATCGAGCCGCTCCGGCTTAGGCTGGTTATGAGGACGTTGGGATTAGCCCAGGAGTGGGTTGACGTAGACGAGCCGGTCCGCATCGGGCGGAAGACCAAGGGGAAGGCAAAGATCGTGGACTGGCATACACGCTTCCCTGCACAGTACCAGGACTGGCAGCAGGGTGGGGTCCCAGTGGTGTCCCATGTACCGGACAGCACCGATTACCTGAGACGGTACCGGGCTACGTACGGGGAGCGTCTCTTCCTTGGTGGCATGGCAGGGGTAAGTGTGAAATGGAAATGTCCTCCTTTCTATACGTATATGCATGTGACACTAACTTTCATGCGGTGTAGGATGCTCGTGACAACATGATTGCCGACCTGCGAGCCCAGCTGGCAGACGCTAGGCGGCAGTTGGTGGCCATCCGACAGGAGTTGGAGATCCTGGTGAGTCTATGCAATGTATTTTTTTTGTGACCTGGATTTTGATGCTTGCCTCTGATCGTCGTTTGCTTTGTGTTTCAGCGGGCCCACCAGGCAGCGACAGTCGAGATGGCTGGTGGAGCGGGTTCCAGTTCGTGGGGCCCTCCTCCAGAGGTTTCTATCCTTCAGGAGCAGTTGGCGTACGCGGTGGCCCGGGCTAAAGAGGCCGAGCGTGACCGCGCGGCTTGAGTGAGTCCTGCTTGACCCCGACTTCTTTCCAGTTGCCCTTCTTCTTTCACTGCTCTCTTACGGTGCATGTGGGTTTTGGCAGGTGGCCGAGATTCGAGAGGCCCTGGCCCGTGCTGTTCGTGCCGAGCAGGAGCTCGACGCCTGGGCGGCAGAGCTTGATGCTCGGATTGCGGAGCTGGAGGAGGAGCGGCGACGGGAGGCTGAGGAGCTCCCTCGCGACGTGCGGGATTTGCATGTTGCCCTTGAGCTGTCGAGGAGAGAGGCGATGCGGGAGAGAGGAGAGGGAGAGGGAGAGGGAGAGAGAGGAGAGGGAGAGGGAGAGAGAGGACAGAGAGAGAGAGAGAGGGAGGACAGAGAGAGAGAGAGGACAGGAGAGCGGAGTGACTGCGAGAACGGGATGAGAGGAGGGCTCTGGAGGCCTAGCTGACAGAGCTCCGATTGAGTCTCGGCACGGCAAAGGGGAAGCTTCGGGAGAGCGAGGAGTGGTATCAGAGGGCGAAGGAGCGCGGGGCACGACTTCGTCAGTCTGGTTCTTTCTCCATGGGCAGCTTTCTGGTTTCTTCGGCCGAGGAGCGTCGCCAAGCCTTCGAGGCTGGCGTGCCACCACAGGACGAGGCGAGCACCGCCTCTCAGAGTTCGCGGAGGCCCCCTAGGGATCCCCGTCAGAGGAGGGAGGAGAGAGATGATCAGGAGGGTGGTAGCGAGAGTTAGAGAGTTGCTTGTACACTCCACCTTCCTCACTTTATGATGTATAACTGGCTATTTGCTTATGTGCAATGAAACGGTTCCTTTTGTCGTATGTACTTCCCCTTTTCCACGCTTCTTCTCTTGCACCGAGTTGTTTCGAGACACGCTTCACGAGACCTTGCCCTGAAAAGCAGGGAACTACGCCTTGCATGGAGAGATCATCCTTCTCTTTTTTTTATTTATATTTTTTTTGGCGCGTCCTGGCGCAAGGACGCGTCTTATCCTTCGAATTCAAATTTAAAGAGCCAGGTGGCCTTCCTTTCTTCGTGCCTTACCCGCAAAAGAGCCCGCCTCCTGTCGAGATTTGCTCGCCCCTTTCGTCTTCTTCTTCTCTCGATCGATGGAGTTCGGTGGGCCAGATCGTGGCGAGGGGAGAGAGGGGCGAGGGACTCCTCGCCCGAGGAGGGATGCGCCCGAGCATGGAGAGGCATCGACGGAAGTGGAAGGGCCTTTTAGAGCACTCGTGGGACTCGAGGGGCCCGATGGCGCGGAAGGAGGTGAACGCGGCTGGGTGAGTGCTTCGATTCCCACCTCTATGACTTGTTTTGAGTCTGGAGCGAGTGGTGTGGGAGTGGAATGGGTTTGGCGAGGGCGGCACTCACATGATGGGAGCGTCCTCGACAGGGGACGCGTTCTCGTTAACTGACGGGGGACCTCCCTCTTTGATGTAGGGTACGGTGAGAATCCCGGGTTTGGCTGACGAGTGGGCGAGCGCGGATGAGCCGAGCCGTGTCAGAAAGGAGAGTCGCGGCAAGGCGAAGCTCGAGGACCGACGCGTACATTCCACTGGACAACAAGGGAGCGCATTGGTGCAGGGCAGTGGCGGCCTCCTACAGCAGCGGAGGGGGGACCGAGCGGGGGCTCCTCAGCTTGGGAGACGGACGGAGGTGACAATAGGGCCTCAACTTTTTATTCTTGTCATGAAATTCTAGAATTTAACCAACGGCCGTTGTCTATCTATTTTTTATGTGCTCAGCAGGAAACGGTGGTAGGGATGGCTGGCGGATCATCCTCCAATCCTCAGGCTCTTTTTCTAGAGATTGCCTCCCTCCAGGAGCAACTTGCCAGTGCGGTGGCCCGCGCGGTTTGTGCTGAAGAGGAGCGTGATGCCTGGGCCGTAGCTGTGGCAGAGCTGCAGCGTCGAGGTGAGGGGAGGCCCTCTCCAGACATTCTGGAGTTAAGGGTCCTTCTCCAGGTGACGAGGAGGGAGGCAGAGAGAGAGAGAAAGAGAGGAGAGAAGGGCCGAGCGACAGCAAGACCAGGCCGAGAAGAAGGCCTTGCAGGCCCAAGTGAGGGAGCTCCAGCTAGGCCTTCAGGTTATGGCGCAGAGGTTAGGAGCGATGGAGACGCGCTATGAGAGAGCGCGAGAGTTAGGGGCGCTACTTCGCCGGTCCGGATGCTTTTCTGCTGGTGGCTTCCTCGCCACGCCAGAGGAGGAGCAGCGAGCCACTGCTGTGGAGCAGGCGCCGCGAGGCGAGGCGAGTGCTGCACAGAGGTCCAGGAGGCTTCCGAGGGATCATCACCTCGGGGGAGAGGAGAGGGACGCCTAGAGGGATGAGCATGAAGATGATGTCGAGAGTTGGCGAGTCAGTGGACCCGCCTCCTCTCTATGATTGTAATGTTTGTGACAGCTTATGTAGACTTATGAGTGATTTGATTTTTTGTTGTTTGTTTGTTTTCTTGCGCGTCCCTTCTTCCCTACGCTTCTTTGTACTGTTCACATGTGATGTGTCTGCCGACATCCTGCCCTAGACGGAGGATGGCATCTTGCTGCGACTATTCTTTCACGGGGATCTGTCGTCAAGGTCAATGATGATAGCTTGGGCCTCTTCTCTCGGATGATTTTTCAAACTTTGCGGATGGCCTCCACGTTATGACAGGGCGCCACAGGGAGTAGGTCATCATATTACACCGTCCGATCCATCACCTTGTGCGGGTGGTGAAGTGACTCATGGGACCACAGGGGAGGCGCTCTATTGTGAGGGCTATCGTTGGAGGCAATCTTGGCCCACCCTTCTCCCATTTCTATATATACCTTCCTCTTTTGTTCTTCGAGGGGCATCGAGGGCCAACTTGAAGGGTACTAGGAGGAACTCAGAATTCCAGATGGAGGGCGAATCTTCCCACTCCTCGAAGAGAAGCAGATCCAGCGGTAGCAGTTCCAGGAAACTCTCGGACCTCGAAGGGCAGTTCAGCGAGCGGACCCAGTCACAACTCGTAAGCTGAGCTTTCCCCCCCTTTTCTCATTCTTTCTTCCTTCCTCTTGACAACACCCTTCTCCATTTCTTATGCACGCACAGAGTGTGATGAAATCACACATTTCATGGGAGTTAGCAGTGGCTGCATACAGGGGTCTCCCAGATTTTCAGAAGGCCAGGCTAGACGTGATGGGATTTGGTACCTTTCTTCGGATCGAGCCGATCCAACTCGACCTGGCCCTTATCCAAGCCTTGTACAAAAGATGGGACCCAGTAATTCGGGTATTCCTGATGCCATGGGGACACATGGTGCCCAGTCTAGAAGATGTGGTCCGAATCACGAGCCTCAAAGTGGATGGTGAGGCAGTGACCGGCGTCACCTATGCGGATTACCGAGATGGCACCCAGAAGCTACTGAGGTTGGACTTAGATAGTCAGAAGCACAGATCAGTAGCTAGGGCATCTATCATGGAGGCATTAGGGCTCACTGATACTCATCGACGGGACGACGAGTCGTCGGAAGAATTTATGGAGAGGATGGGAAGGGGATGTCATGCTGTGTATTGCACAGATTTTGACAATTGGGAGAGATCTGATATGGATTTGAGGAGATTTCTCCTCTTTTTCCTGGGAAGATTGATACTGAGCTCGAAAGGAGACGACATCCATTATCGTTTCCTAGGGCTGCTATCTGACCTCGAAAGAGTAGGACAGTACGCCTGGGGAGCTGCCATGCTAGCGCACTTGTTTACGGGCCTGTCCCAAGAGGCATGTCGTGAGATGACTGTGAGTGGGTTCACACCACTTATCCAGGTATTTTTTTTGTTTATTTTTATTATATATTTTTGTGTTTATTTGTAATAGTTCACTTGAGGCATTGACGGCATATGATGATGTAGCTGTGGAGATATTATTACCTCCCAATGGGGAGAGCTCGGCATTGGCGACCAACGATGGTGCCGTTAGCCAGGCGGTGGCAACCGATCATGGGTGCAGTGCCTGTAACCTACCAGCTGATGGTGCTAAGGCGCGAGCTACAGGAATTCCCTGCAGCGATGGTGGGATTTTTTTTATTTATTATTATTTTTTGTTGTATATATATATGTTTTTTCTAACCAGTTAAACGGGTATGTACAACCTCACTTAGGTAAACTGGAGACCCTACTCAGGCATGGTCGATGCCGATCAACCATGGGTTTTAACAAGTCGCGCCCGGTTTGGACGGGAATTGTGGATACACTGCCTAAATGAAATCGAGCCGCTTCGGCTACGATTGGTTATGAGGACCCTAGGGCTGGCCCAGGAATGGGTGGATACGACTGCTCCACCTCGCGTTGGAAGAAAGACACGGGGACTGGAAACTTGCATTGATTGGCGTGTGTGGTTCCCCGAATAGTATGAAGACTAGCAACGAGGTGGCACAATCGTGGAATCACATGCGCAGGATAGTGAAGACTATCTGCGTCTGTATAAGACAATGTACGCAGAGCGGCTCCAACCCCGGGGACTTGTGGGGGTGGGTCTCCTTTTTCCTCTTTTCTCCTTTCCTCCTCTCCTCTCTGTGGATGCTGACTCCTATGGTTGTAGGATGTCCGTGATACCATGATAGTGGACTTGCGATCACGCCTGGCAGAAACGGAGCAACAATTGGGCGACACCCGTGGAGCCTTGAGCGCTTCGGTAGGTGTATGTACAATGCGCACTCCTAATTAAAACTCTAGATGGATGGCGTTCGGCCGCTAATTTTCATCCCATGTGGTTATAGCGTGCTCAGATCGACGCGGCTTCGTCAGTGATGGGAAGAGGCGACGTCTCTTCCCGCGTATGGATCCCCGCCTCAGAACTTGATTTGCTTCACGAGCAACTTGCTCAGACTACGCAGCGTGCCGCGGAGGTAGAAGGACTCTCTATACATGTAAGAGTTTCAGTGTTGAGTTCTCCTTGTTTATGCCTTGCCACATATCTGAGATAGTATATCTGGCAGGAAAAGGAGACGCGAGAGGTACTTGCCCATGCTGTATAGAGAGAGGCTAGGATAGCAGAGCTGGAGGAGGAATTGCGGCGTCGTGCTGATGACGATTCTTCCAGGGATGCCATGGAGCTGAGAATCACCCTTCAATTGGAGAGGGAAGACCGTGAGAGAGAACGGGAAGAGAAAGAGAGGGACAGAGAAAGAGAGAGAGCCGATAGATTGGCTGAAAGGGAGGAGTGAAGGGTCATGAAGGCCCAGTTGTTTGAACTCTGAACCAGCCTTGGCCTCGTTGAACAATGGCTGAGAGATGGTGAGGAGCGCTACCGAAGAGCACGAGAGCGTGGCTTTCGTGTCAGTAGCTCCTTTGCTGCTCCCACGGATCAGCGCCAGGGTGTGGGAATGGGAAGAGGTGTACAGAGCGGTAGAAGTACCGCTTTTCGTAGTTGGGTAGCACCCTTGAGGGCGTTTTACCCGGAGAGTGGCGGGACAAGTAATGTAGGGAGAGAAGGTGGAACTTAATGTGCAATTCCTTATTTAAGAATGGAATAAAAGGTATGATTTTGTTTGATTTTCATCTCACTCTTGCTATCTTGAATCCCGGCACGCATCACTGAAACTAGGGATGTCAACGGGTCGGATACGGTACGGATAGTGGACTATCTGTATCCGTATCCGATAAGGAAGAACTGTATCCGTTTGCTGTTCGTTAAATATTCGGAAAGTGGTGTATCCGAAAACCGTTATCGAGTATCCGAAAAATACGGTTAACGGACGCTTAGTGAATAGTTACCGGACATAAAAGTACATATAAGAGTAAAATTTAAGATGTAAATTAACTTAATTAGAAAAAAATTTAAATTGAAAAGAACAATCCATATGATAAACAAACACATTTCAATTTAATTCTCATATCATCATTATTCATGAGTCAACATATAATGTAATTAAAAATATACAAATATATAATATTATAATATCTCCAAAGATAATATGAAACATATAAAGTTTAAATAATAAAATAAACTAACTCTTTTGGACTTTAATCTTCATCGTATTCTCATTCTTTATACATATCTTTCATGAAAATAAAGAATATATTAACTGGATAATTTTAAAACTTATGAAAATATCTTGTAATTTAGAAATAGTTTACGACCATGAAAATAAAAATGACTTAAATTATACACATATCTCATCTTCAATATCATTTTCTTCAAGACACTAAATTATTTGAGTCAAATATAAACTTGTTTAACGGTAACGGACGGATACGGATTCGGAATGAGGTGTATCCATATCCGTATCCGCTAAGAAATCAGATATATCCGTATTTGTATCCGTTAATTTATCGGAAAGAAAAATACTATCCATTTGCTGTTCGTTAAACTAACGAAGCGGACGGTTATCGGATTATCAGTTACCATTGACATCCCTAACTGAAACAAACAGGTCAGTATCTCTGTTCTGACTTGGCCCCTTGCTCAATAAGCAGGTGTTCACTTCAACTGTCCTTGATAATGGGTCAAGGGGCCAAGCCTTTATTAACGAAGGCAAGGGAAAGATGCAATAATGATGAAAGTGAGAGACAAGCACACTAATGCAAGCGGAATTTAAAAGTGAGATGCTGCATACAAATGCAATCATGCGAGATGATTTTGTTTATTTTTATTATTTTTTCTGGCATTTTTTTGTTATCTTTGTTATCATTCTATTTTTTTTTGTTTTCCAAATATCTATGTCTTCTCTCTTTTCTTTTTTTATCTTTTTTTTTCGCTAAAGCCTGATGAGCACCCATATGGCACCTTACCTTCATGAGAACAGGGGTTTCTTACTAACCTCCCAGGTATCCTAAGTGCACATCTAGTTTGATTTGGGCCTCTAGACCCCTCGAATGATGATCCCGCCGGCTAAGACTTACCCTGATGACAATACCGACATGCCATGCTTAGGCTCCCAGTTGCTTCCAACCACAGGGATTCGCCCAAAAGGTGTTCGAGGTAAATGATTTGCCCGACCCGGGACTGTTTCCTCACAACTCCAGATGGTATATGATGGAACACCCTGGAACCCTAACGACCAACCGCGCGACGCTGACCCGAAATTAGACACCGTCGCACCCAGAGGTGACGCGCTTGCATTGGCCTAAGCCCAAGGTTAAACAAGAAGACATCAAGGTGGTAAACAGGGGTCTTGACCGGCCAAAAACACAGAGACTCCTTCGCAGCGATAGCTCTTGCTTTTCAAAGTAGGCAACCATACGTGTGTATTAAAATAAGGTTGCAGACCTTGGCGGGTTTTACCCTTCAGAAACTCCATCTAGCTTTCATCTTCAAAGGAAGAAGGAAGAGTGTATGGGGTAAACCTCCTGAGAGGACCGGCAAAACCGTTAACCCGGCGAGCCAATAAGGGCCCATTAACTCTCCTCTTTCGGACAACTTCGGACCAAATCTCGAGCATATACATTCCATAACTCCTTTTGTGGATCTAGACTTTTTGCCTTGAGGTATTTCATTTATCGCATCAGGCACGGTCACGACCAGGCTTTTCTCTTGATTTTGGTTTTGTGTTTCTTTTTGCGAGGGAGATATAGTTTGACGTTGTGGGCTCCCTTTTGTATGCTTGCGGGGACACTGCCCTCTTCTCGTGCTCTGATCGATGCTCGAGGAAATGGATCCTACTCTTGCCTTAAGGGGTTTGAGTTTTGGTTTCTCATGTTCAACGTTTTAAGGGCGCCGACTGTCTCATTTGGTCGAAGAGAAAAGAATAAAGATTACAGCTTCCGGAGATCTTTTGGGTGAAGCCCCACTGTCGGTGATGCTACCAACTTTTTTGGATAAAATACGTAAGTGAGTACATGTTGGCTTCCTTTGAGCGTGCATAGGCCGATGTGGCCGGACAGGGATCTCCACGGTTCTGGCAAACCAAGACCCGGTGCCTACCAAGCCTTAATGGGCCCGATCCTAACATGAAGGTTGGATGCAGGGACTTAACTACATGGTGACCACCAGGCATCGGCATTTGGAATTTTCCATATTTTTAGTGATTTTCAATATTTTTTGTTATTTTTGATGTTTTCTATCTTTTCATCATTTGTTTGTTTTTGACGTTTTGGCACTACGCTAGGGGTAGTACTTTTTAAGATAAAGCCCATTCCAAGGGTGGGATAACTCGGTCCCTTCGGCGTTGACTAGCTTGTAGGCGTTGCCAGGGTACACGGCTTGAATTACAAATGGTCCTTCCCAATTGGGTTGGAGCTTAGAACGCGGCCCTCCAGGTTTGACAAAAATTCTTTTTACGACCATCTCACCGATTTTGAATTTTCTCTCAACGACTTTCTTTTGGTGAAAGCGAGCGAGTCTATTTTGATACACACGCGCATGCTCGGCAGCGGCCAGCCGCTTCTCATCCAAGAGTTCCAACTGGGCGAGGAGTGAATTACGACGGTCGTTGAGGGGAAATTCCTCGTCCAATTGTACCCTGAGAGAAGGGATCAGAGTCTCGTACGGGACTACCGCTTCCATACCATAAGTAAGGGCAAACGGAGTCTGCCCGGTGGGGGTACGGATTGAAGTGCGATAGGCCCATAGAGCTTTGATAAGCTTTTCTGGCCAGTCTGAAAACTTACTGGACTCGTAGGTCTTCTTGATGATTTTGATCAATGTTTTATTGGTGGCCTCCGCTTGGCCATTACCTTGTGGGTAATAAGGCGATGAATGATGCAATCCAATTGCGTACCTTTTGCAGAGGTCCTGAAGGTCCTGAGAAATGAAGTGTGGCCCATTGTCGGTGACGATTGTGCTTGGGACGCCGAACCTGGCGAGGATGTTCTTCATGATGAACTTGCAGACCGTTGACGCCTTGATTTCCGCGTAAGCTTCGGCTTCGGCCCATTTGGTGAAGTATTCCGTCGCAGTAAGGATGAAAGATTTTTGTTTGGTGAGGGAATTGGGATCACCTACAGGACCGATGATGTCGAATGCCCACATGGAGAAAGGCCATGGGGAGGATATTGGATGGAGTGAGGAAGATGGTGAATGGATTTTATCGGCGTGAAGTTGACACTTGACACACCTATTTTTTTCCATAGTGGGCCAGTAAAAGCCTTACCTAATGATCTTCTTGGCGAGCATCTGGCTATTTACGTGGCCACCGCACACACCAGAGTGTGCTTCTTCTATGCATTTCCAAACCTCATTGTCATCAAGACACCTTAACAGAATGCCAGTAAGGCTCCTCCTATAGAGTAGACCTCCAACCAATGTGTATTTCTGAGCCACCCTTCTTATGGCTTTCTTATCTTCTGTGGTGGCTCCTTCAGGATAAGACTGATCTTTACAATATTTGACAATTCATAGAACCATGGTTTCTCATCGTCAGCCAACTCTTCTTCGACTTCTGCCAGCATGATCTCCCTCTTCTCAAGAATTTCTCCCTTCTAGATCTTCTGTAGGACTCGTTCCTTGATCTTTAAGAGGTAAGGGTCCTGAACGGCAAGGACAAGACGCTTGTAGAGGATGATGGATCTAAACCATGCACCTAGAGGAAATTTGAAGGATGACGCCAAGGAGGCGAGGGCATCGACCAGAATGTTCTGTTCGCGAGGAACATGGACAAAGATCAGCTTGGTGAACAATTTGGCATAGGCGGAGACCAGCTCCTGATAGGGTTTAAGCTTGGGATCGAGGGTGCGATATTTGGTAAGCACCTGGCGGAGAACAAGTTGACTATCACCCACGACTCGCAACTCAGTGATATAGAAAGAACGGGCTAGTTCCAGGCCAGCTAGAAGAGCCTCGTATTCAACGATGTTGTTGGTGACTGGGAACGTGAGCTGAAATGCCTCTGGGATGGTAACGCCTTCAGGCGTTAGAAGGACAATGCCGATACCCTTCCCTTGGGAATTTAGAGCTCCATCAAAATATAATGTCCACATTGGCTTGTCGGATTGGACGATGGACATTAGTTCCTCATCTGGAAACTTTGATTGGACAGGGTCAAACTTGGGGAGAGGATGGTGGGCGAGATGCTCGGCTATGGCATAGCCTTTAATTGCCTTTTGCTGGATGTAGGTGATGTCGAACTGGGAAAGAAAACATTGCCAGCGTGCTAGCCTATCAGTAAGGATGGATTTCTCCAGAAGAAACTTGATAGGGTTCATGCGAGCAATCAAGTGGACCTCATGAGCCAAGAAATAGTGCTTCAGTTTCTGCACCACCCAAACGAGGGCAGCACAGGTTTTCTCCATGACTGTGTACTTCTACTCACAGGGATTGAGAAGTTTAGACAAGTAATAGGTTGCTCGTTCCTTGCCTTCTTCATCAACTTGTGCAAGGACAGCTCCCACGGAGTCGTCCAAGACGGAGATGTAGAGGATCAGAGGTTTTTCTGGTTTGGGTGGAATGAGAACAGGTGGACTAGCCAGATATTCCTTTAAACCTTCAAAAGCTTTTTGGCATATAGAATCCCAGTGGAATTCTACTCCTGGCTTGGTCAACTCATAGAAAGGTCTATACCTTTGTGAGTGCTGAGACACAAATCGACGAATAAACTGCAACCTCCCGATTAAACCTCGGACTTCCCTCAAATTCTTGGGAGGTGGCGTATCCCTGATGGCCTTAGCTTTGTCGGGATCTATCTCGATCCCTCTTTTACTCACAATGAAGCCCAGTAATTTGCCCAATGATACACCAAACACACACTTCTTCGGATTCATTTTCAATTGGAACTCCCTTGATCTCTGGAAGACCTTAGCCAAAACCCTTGGATGTTCCATCCTGGTCCTTGATTTCACCAATAGATCATCCACATACACCTCCAGATATATGTGCATCATGTCGTGAAATATGGCCATCATAGCTCTTTGGTAAGTAGCTCCAGCATTCTTTAACCCAAACGGCATGACCACGTAACAATATGTTCCCCAAGGTGTAGTGAATGATGTCTTTTCTTGATCCTCTTCTGCCAAACGAATTTGATTATATCCTGAAAATCCATCCATGAATGAGAGGGTCTCATACCCCGCTGTGTTGTCGATTAAAACATCAATGTGAGACAAGGGAAAATCATCCTTTGGACATGCGCGGTTAAGGTCCCGGAAGTCGATGCAAATCCTGACTTTCTCATCTTTCTTCATGACCAGGACAATGTTTGCCACCCACTGAGGATAAAGGATGACTCTAATAAACCTGGCTTTATAGAGCTTGTCGACTTCTTCTTTCATTTTCAAAGCCATTTGAGGGTGGAAACGCCTTAACCTTTGTTTTACCGAGACGGACCCTGGTTTTAGGGTTAAACAGTGTTCAACCAGGGTTGAATCCAGACCCGACATATCCTCGTAGCTCCATGCAAACGTATCCTTATATTCCTTGAGAACTTCAATTAATGCCTCTTCTTCAGAGGGTGGTAGATTATCACTTATGAGGATGATCCTAGGGTCTTCCTTAGTTCCCAAGTTGACTTCTTTGGTGGACTCTTCTACGGCGGTTGACGGCTCGTCGAATCTCCTTATTCCACTAGCATACGCGCCAGCCGCGTCCTCATATTCTTCACCCTCGTCTTCAGTAGGGTATTCTTCATCTGTGATCTCGTAGACTCCATACCCCTCATTAATTATGTAGTTGCCCTCACATTCTATTTCCGGTAGCTGGATGTGATTTTCTAACAATTGAGGGACGGCAAGAAGGGCCTGACACCTGGCGGCTAAATCCAGAAAGAATCGACGAGGGATCTGCCTACCCTTGGATTTCTTCCTAGGTACTACCTTTGACTTATTATTCCTAGATTGACTGACATTATTTACAGAAGAAGAAAAAGATGAAGAGGATGGTGAAGAATGTACAGGGGAAGACCCCTCAGAGGAGGGGTAGAAAAGGTCGCTCATCGGACCTTGGACGGGTGGTCCGCAGGGCGGGGCGCACCCGTGGGAGATGTAGGAAGTTTCCTCAACGAAGATGTGTTGTTGAGGAGTTTAGAATTTGACGTTTTTTTTTCATCTTTATTTTTGATGACAAAACAGTGGAAAGAGATCGGGGGAGAGGAAAAAGTGGTTATGGCTAGAGGATTGGGAGGCTCGTAGAGCAGATCATCTCAACCCGCGCAGGTATGTAAGTAGAGAGGGGGATCTGGGAAGATCATCAGACAACCGTCTGGCCCAGGAAGATGACAGCAACAAAGGTTTCGGCGAGTGAATGGAGAAGATGACGGCTAATGAGTCGTCGGTGGTGATGGTGATGTCGGATGGAGATCCGCTGGTAATAGGGTCCTTCTGGCGAGGACGAGGATAGTTTGGGACCTTGGCAACAATAATGATATTTTCTGGCATTCCGGAGATCAATGGCGGTCCTTCAAGCTGGGGAGACGAGAACATCCTTTCCAGCGCAACGGAAACGTCCCGTATATCAAACCATTTGTCCCGTTCGCATTCCGGGTCTTTGATCTTGCCTCTTTTGGTGACCCTCGGACATTTTTCGGCTGAATACACAACATGAGACCCCCCATGTGCTTCCTGCGGATAATCCCCCATCTGAATAACGGGCCCTTTGTTGAAGTGATTTGATAGGGTCCATGTGAGGGGCTTCCAATCCGCCTTGAATGGTCCTTTGAAGCCTAGGCCAAACCTGCGGTTCAGCCTAATATCCTTTGGTGGTTTCAACCTACCTTGTAGGTGTGCACCCATACCTTTGCCCTGTTGATAGCCGATGTTTCTCATAATCTCCCAGGGAGATATGGCATTGTTGCCTTGATCGTCTTCTTTGGTGCTAGCACAATGTGAGATGAATCGCATACGTCCAGCAATGACAATATGGGCCGATGAGACGGCCAAACAGAGGGCAGAGAGGTATTGATAGCATCCACCGTGTGAAGGATAGGTGTGCTGACTACTTTAATAATTCTTCCATTGTAAGGAAAATTCAAGCACTAATGGTTGGTGGAAGGCACATCATCTATGGCTTCAATGTAAGGGCGACCCAGTATGGCCTTGAATGTGGGGTCCATGTCAAGGACATGGAATTCCGTGGGGACTGACATAGGACCTAGCTCTACCCTTAGAATAATCATCCCTTGTGGCGGCCTTTTGCTATTGTCATAAGCCGTGACTGTGATTGAAGAAGGTCTTATCTGTTCCTGTTCGACCCCACACAACTGAAGGGTGCTCATGGAGATCACATTTATGGATGCACCCGTATCTACAAGGCATGGGTTTATGGATACCCCATTAAGTTTTATTGAAACACACAATGCATATTTCCGAGCTTCCTTGGGAGCGAGCTCGTAGTTGTGGAACATGATGGCAGGTTGTGTGTCCGTTGGGGTCAGGACGGCAGAAATCTTTTCTACAGGGAGGTCCTCATTCACCATGACCTTTTGAAGATACTCCATTAAGGCTGTCTGATGGGATGTGGATCTCTGAAGCAGCTCCAGGATGGAGATCCGAGTAGGCGTTTTGTCCAAGTGTTTCAACAAATCAAACTGTGTTCCAGGGATAGATCTTTTCAGTTGTTCTCCATCGTCTCTCTCTGGCTGAGACTGCTCGGAATTCTGACTGTTCTGTAGGAAAATCCTGTGGAAAACCCTTCCACTCCGGAGCACCATTGCCTGTGGCTTTTGTACCTCTATAGGGGTAGCAGTGGGTTTTAACAGAGGTCTGAGGGGTAGTGGCAGAGGGATGGTGGAGGTAGAGGGGATATCGCACGGGTTATGAAGGATAAGGGGCCTGGAAGGTGGAGGTGGAAGCAAAGTGGAAGTGGGTAAGGTTTGGAGCGGGTAATGGTGTTGAGATGGATGGTGGATGATGAGTAGTTTTGAGGGCATTGGCGGTGGTATGGTGGAGACAGGCGGGGTTACGCACGGTGGACGGGTGATAAGGGGCTTAGAAGGCATAGGGGAAAATGCAGTAGAGGTGGATGGTAAAGTGGGGGAGTGAGAGAAAATGAGAGGGTGTGAGGGTGTAATGAAGGGTGTTGGCTGATAGGTCATTGGGGTGCGAATGAGAGGGCGTGATGGCAGTGGGAATGGTGAAGGTGGTATTAACGCGGGTTGATGAGAGAGAGGTGCTACCCAGGCAAGGCGAGGGGGTTGCATGATGATAGGGTTGGTGGTAGAAAGAATAGAGGTACTCTCTAGATGCCACACCTGCTCTCTCCCGACTTCCGGGAAGGAGGAGACGGGGTTGACCTGGTGATTGGGATGTTGGTGCTCCGGTAATGGATTATGGATTATGCCCATGTTGGGCTGTTGTGGCTGGGCGTGCTGAGGCTGTTGTTGTTGTTGTGGTTGTTGCTGTGGCTGCTGTTGTTGCTGGAATTGCGGCCTAGGAGGAGGTCTCCTAGCCTTGAGAGTGGCGACGTATCGCCTCATTTCATCCCAGTCAATCCCACCTTCATCATTCGTATCGTGGATGTAATCTTTAAACTGAAAGCAGTTGTCCACTGTGTGTCCTGGCTACCTGTGATAGACGCAGTATCTGGAGGTATCAACATTCGGGGGCCACACGGGCCTTTCCCTAGGTAGGATGAGTGTGTTTGAGGCCATGAGGGCGTTGAAAATATCCACCAGAGTTTCTGGCAATGGTGGGTAATAGGCTCTCTTGGGACCAATCGGCCTCCTTTGTTGCTGTGGGGGACCATAATTTCCTGGGGGTGGAACTTGGTTGTACTGAAGTGGTAGTTGTTGTTGCTGGTGTCGAGGCTGTTGCTGGGGTTGAAGTAGTTGAGGCATGTTGTTTTGAGGTGGATCGTTTTGGGGTGGAGGATGAGAGGAGAAGGGACCTGGTTGGAGGGGAAGTCGGGGCATTTGTGGAAGCCTTGGGTTGGCTGCATAGTTGGCGTTGTTGACCGCACTTACTTGCTCATTTGTTACGACCCCTTCTGTTGCTCCGCCTGGGACACCAGCGCCTGTCTTTCTGACCACCTTGGGCTTCGGCGGCTCAAACATGTTCATAATGGGGGAGTCTTTTAATTGGGTTTGGATGTACCGGGCTCTTTCGTAGAGCTCTTCCATGGTGGTGAGCTTATTCATGGCTAAGACATGCCTGAACTGTGGGGTCGCATTGGATACGATCATCTTTACTTGTTCAGGTTCCGAGAGGGTATCTCTTATTCTTTCTACTAGAGACCTCCATCTATCAGCATAGCGGATAAAATCCTTGTCGGACTTCATCTTTTCGGCCACTAGGTCGGTAATGGAGAGAGAGGGACCGACCCTATCCCGATACTTTTGCAAGAACCTTCTATGGACTATTTCAAAATTCTCGGCCTCTCGGGGCTCCAAAGAATAGAACCACTCTAGCGCAGGACCGTCCAATGACCTCCGAAAGAGGTATGCCAGGGACCTCTGGTCGTTTTGCCAATACGATGACTCATACATGAAATCCTTGAGGTGAATGAAGGGGTTGCCAGTGCCATTGTACCTGCGGTACTTGGGCATTTCGGAGGGAGGAAGATGGATGACCGGAAGGATTGGCAAAGCAACCTCCGGGGTGGATTTCACGTCCACCATTTTCTTCAAATTCTGAAACTGTTCGTCCATCCTATTGAACCTATTGAGGAGCGATTGGGCGAGCTCCTCAGGCGGTGAAGGTGGCACTTGCCACTGAATGTCTCCCGGAGACTTGAGGGGGAACCCTGAATGAGAGGGAGCTGCCGAGCCGCCGATAGTTGGCCCCGGCTGAAGCGGTATATGGGGAACAACAGGGGTTTGAGATTGCAGAGGGAACTGGAACGAGGGTGGTTGTTGGCTCGCTTGCCCTTGAAGCGAGGGAGATTGGATGGCTTGTGCCAGCGAAGGAGATGGAATGGCCCGCACCAATTCTTGGAGAGGTGCGATGGCCGGAGTTGATTCCTGGGGAGCGGGAGAAACAGATTTCCCCTTCAGAATGGCCTGGAAGGCCCGGAGCTGCTCAGAGGTAAGCTCCGTGTTGGCGAGGACACCTAGCAAAGAGGAGATGTCCTGTGGCGGGGATGTGTCCCCTGTGGTAACCTGCACCTCACGTGAGGGCTCATGGGAAGGACCCGCGTCCATAGCATGGACTCGCGGCTCGACTGACTCACCACGACCAGGGTGGTTCTCCTCAAAAGACTCGTGAGCCATGCTCACAGTTTTCCCGGAACGCAAAAACATATACTAGCAAGCAAATAGTAGAGATTATCAAACAAGTGGATGCCTTTACGCCCCTTTTTTGTGTTTTGATTTTGATGATTTTTTTGTGTGTTTTTAACCAGATCCGAAGTTCACACAAAATAGGGACCCTAGTTCATTTTTGTTTTCACCACCGTGTTAGCTAGGGGCTCTCGTCTCACCACGAATGGGTCGACTAACTCCGGGGAACTTCAATGGTACAACCGGCCCAGTGAACGAAGAGGAGATTCTTCGATGTCGGGGACTTACGGAGGTCCCAGTGGAAAAGATTCTAGTCCGTCGAGAGGAATTCCCGAACGGAGAGTCCTTCCTTCACCGAGAGAGGGTGATCCTTAGAAAAGAGTAAAAAAAGGAAAGAAAAGGGGGTAAATGCATGAAATGCGGTGCTGGATAAAAGATATGTAACACATAGATGGAGCAGAGATAAGCATACAAATATAACATATGTATAGCAGTGATATAACAAGAATATAACAACAATAAATAGATAGAGGAAGATATAGCCGCTCTACTTTCCAAGACAACACAGACTTAAAAATGACAAAAGAGGGGACTAAGGGGCGTGCACGTGGTGCACGAAGGGGATGACACAGCGCACGCGGGCGCAATAAGAAGGGGGACACACGAGGGTGCCAAGTGGAGGGAGCACACGTGGGTGTCGAGTGGAGGGGCACACGTGGGTGCCGAGATAACGCAGACCTCGAAGTAATCACAAAGGACTGGGGGAGTGCATGTGGTGCACGAGGGAAATGATGTAGCGCACGTGGGCGCAATAGGGAGGGGCACACGCGGGTGCCGAAAGAAGGGAGGCACACGTGGGTGCCGAGAGTTCAAAGGTAACCCAAAAAAGCAAAAAGAAGTCCCACCGTGATCGCCAATCTGTGGAAGCCGAGGAATCCACTCAAGGAGAAGAAAATGAACTAAACTACGGACTATAAAGCAACTAAAAATTAAGAAAGATTATGAAACGTGCCAATATGAGGAAAGAGCATACGTAGGATGCTAAAGGGATGTGATCGCCAGAGGGGTTACCTCAAAGAAATGAAATGATCGCGTGTACCTTGTATTGAGCGCGGAGGTTGTGACTCCTCGAGAGCGGGAAATGGCAGGTTGCTTCTTCCTCCCCCTTCGGCCGGCCGACGGAGAGGGCTTTCCTCAGGTACCCTTGCAAAACAACGACAAAAAAGTAACGGGTAGATCAGAAAGACGAAGGTGCAGTATTCAAATTCTAACGACGCAAGTAACGAAATGATGGCAAGACACACACCTGGTTGGTGTTGTCTTTAAAACCCCTCTCGGACACGAGTAGGAGGAAAATGCTTATGATGAATGTCAATTATTCCGACGTAGAAACGGGAAGAGACTCCCTCATAAAAAAGGGGGGGTAGAAGATATGATATGATGAATGCAAGATAACTAGGAAAGAAGAGGAGAGAATGGCTTATTGGATGGTCGATGGCGAGATCCGGCGGAGCTTCGGCAGCGTAGGGACGATGAGGTAGCACGACGGGCGAAGGCGGCCTCTCTCCTGTGAGCACTGGCACCCGAGGATCCGGCAGGACCTCCCCTACAAAACACCAATGGGTTAGGAATAGAATCCGGCAGCCTCTCGGCGCCCTTTTTTCGACTTCTGAACTGAGGGGGGTAAGCCTCTATTTATAGAGGTCGGGAGGATGGGGGCGTCCAGAGGCCTGGACGCCTCCATAACTTGGATTTTCTTCAAACACCAGACTGAGCCACGGTCAGTCGATGGTCGGGGGGGGGGGGGGGGGGGTCGCCCGTGAGCTGTTTGATGGAGGCGTCCAGGGGCCTGGACGCCTCAATATCTTGGATTTTCTTCAAACGACAGACTGAGCAACGGTCAGTCGAAGGCCGGGGGTCGCCCGTGAGCTGGTTGATAGAGGCGTCCAGGGGCCAGGACGCCTCCATAACTTAGATTTTATTCAAACGACAGGCTGAGCAACGGTCAGTCGAAGGCCCGGGGTCGCCCGTGAGCTGTTTGATGGAGGCGTCCAGGGGCCTGGACGCCTCCATAACTTGGATTTTATTCAAACGACAGGCTGAGCAACGGTCAGTTGATGGCCCGGGGTCGCCCGTGAGCTGGTTGATGGAGGCGTCCAGGGGCCTGGACGCTTCCATAACTTGGATTTTCTTCAAACGACAGACTGAGCAACGGTCAGTCGATGGCTGGGGCTCACCCGTGAGCCGATTGATGGAGGCGTCCAGGGGCCTGGACGCCTCCATGAAACTATATATATTTTTTGTTCAATCTTATATATATATTTTTTGTCATTATTTTGTATTGATGTAGGCATCCAAGAGCCTGGACGCCTCCAT
This sequence comes from Amorphophallus konjac, assembly GCA_022559845.1. Taxonomy (NCBI): domain Eukaryota; kingdom Viridiplantae; phylum Streptophyta; class Magnoliopsida; order Alismatales; family Araceae; genus Amorphophallus; species Amorphophallus konjac. The sequence goes on from CM040128.1 coordinate 90,780,027, forward strand.
GATGACCCCCGGATTCCCCCGAAAAGTGCGTCAGCAGTCGTCCGTTAGGCATTTTCCTGGTCCCGGCAACTTCTGGTGCATGCGATTGATGTTGATGCCATTCGAATGCCGCATGATTTCCACAACGAGGCGATTTCCGGATGCCGAAGGAGCGTTACGCTACTCGCCCAGAAGACGAGAGAAGACTCAAAGATTGGAAACACTCAAGTGATTCAAAGTGTGAAAGCCGCTGCGGGGCGTCGAGTGGTAATATGAGATTTTCTCAGGGGATGTCAGGAATAGCGTGTCTACACACGGCAAGAAAGGCAAGAAACAAGTAAGTCATGTATTGCCTTGCAAAAAGGAAAATCTTTCTTTTTCAGAAAAGGAAAAGAGACAAACAGAGGAAGAAGGTAAAATAGAGCGATACATCAGGCCTCGGGCCCACTTTGAAGCTCGGGAACGGAAAGCACGGGTGTTTCGCCCCCGGCACCCTCGGTGATGACCGGCCTTGGCACTGACCCCGCCTACGCGGGAACTGCCTCTGCCGCGAGCCCTCCCGAGGCAGCCGGAGTTGGTGACCCCATCGGAGAAGAGCTCTCTGGATCTTCCCCGCCCGACGCAGAGGAGCTAGAAGACTACTCGTCCGAGTCATAGCACTGGCCAGAAGGGAAGTCGATCCTGGGATCTTGTGCCTTGGCATAGGCAATGGCCCGTCAGTAACCTTGCTCGAACCCTTTGCGGATGCCTCAGCGAAGTGCCGCCTTGTAGTGTGGAAGGGCAGCTTCTTGCAGGTCGGCTAGGTAGGCCTCTGAGCCCCTGTATTGCTCGATCGCCTCCGCTCTGACCAGCCCCATTCTCTCGGCAAGCTCGGCCGACGTCCGCTCCGCCTCAACCGCACGCTCCTCGGCCTCCACTGATCGCCTCTTTGCCTCAACCGACTTCAGCTCAGCCTCAGCCGCCCGCTCCACGGCCTCCGCCGATCGCTCCTCCGCCTCAGTTCGGTCGGCCTCGGCCTCAAAATGAAGGCGCTCCGCTGCCTCCGCTCGGTCCACCAGCTCGGCGCGCTCAGCCTCCCAACGGCCGGCCAGCTCGAGATGGTGAAGGCGCTCCTCCTCAAGGAGTTTGCTTTTCCTCTCAAGTGATTCCCGGGCCTTGGCTAGCTGCTCAGTCAACGCTCCGACTTCCAGCCGGCTCGAGCGCACCAACGCCCTGATCGCGAAGAACTCCCGTCGGTGGCCCTCGTGCGCCTCATTGAGCTGAGCCAACTTCCTCTCACACCCCCCTAGGGTCCAAGCGAGGTTCGACCGCTCTGACTCTGCCCGGGCATACGTCTCCGCCATCGTGGCCCCCATCTGGGCCATGACCAGGCCGCCCACCATGATGACATCGAGGACCCCGGCCGGGGAGTGACGCTTGTCTCCGCCTTTTATCCTCGTGGACACCTCGCGGCAGAGCTTGTACAGATTGCTCGAGATACCGAGCCGTTCCAGCGCCACCAGCATGGGAACCCCTTCCGCGCCTGGCACCTCGCCAGAAGGTCCGGATCGAGATGCGGGTTCAGCCGCTCCGCGCACTACGGTCGGCTGGGGTTGCAACGCCCCTGCGGGCGAACCCCTGGCCTTGATCGGCGCTGCGAGCTCGGCCGACCCATGCACCACGGACGTTTGGGGCTGCGACGCCTCTACAGGCAAACCCCCGATCTCAACTATCTCAGCCTGCGCATCGCCACCCGAGACATCACCCACCTCGACCGGCCCCTCGGTCTCGGCCTCGGCTGTTTCTACTTTGGCCCCCTATGTTCCCACCGAGGGGAGAGCCAGCCCATCGTCACCATCCTTTGAGGGGCCCCTGGTCTCCTCGGCCCTCTCTCGCTCGGTGGATGGGGGAGCCAGCCCGGTTGGGTCGGCCCCATCTTGCCCCCGAGAGGGGAGCGCCGCCGAACCAGAGTCGCCCCCGGCAGTGATGAGGAGACCGGCCTTCTTGGCCCGTTTCCTGGCTTTCGCGGCTTCCCGCAACCTTCCCTCCATGGGATCCTTGCGCTTTGCACCGCTCGGCCGTGAGTCCCCCTCGGAAGCCGCCCCCTTGCCCTTATCTCGGGCTTGGGAGCGACCCACCTGTCACGTCCCGAGCGCGGAAGTATACCCGAGGCGCGACAGTCCTTTATATAGAACCAAAGCGAGCTAATCTAACCGTTCGAGATCCTACCATCGAACCATGAATAGAGTGCGCAATTTAATTCAAAATTTACTAAAATTCCATAAAATGATAACACCGATGATTACAACTGATCCAAGTCATTCTTTACCATTAGGCTACAAGCCCTTATTACAAAACCAGACGATGACAAATGAACAAAAGGGTTTAAATTTAAGACATAAAACTACATCACTCCATCTCATCCCCAACTGAGTCCTGATCGATTTCCACATTTCCTGAAAATGTTAGAAAGCAACTGTATGAGCGAATCGCCCAGTAGGATTTACATCTCAATTTCTAACATACTATAAGTGAATTACACATTCATTTAATGTAAAAGAAAAATATGTATATGCATGCAGACAGGTAGACAACAAGGAATCGACTGGAGTAAAAGTGAGATTATAGATCAATTCCACATAGAAATAGCAATTGATATCAAGCAGTGAATAACTGGAATAACAATCATGATAGCACAATAAGCAAGTAAGTTCAAACAGCAATTAGAATTGGCTATACACATAAATCAATCAATTCATTCAAGTAATTACCCATTCGGGTCACGCAAGTCAAGTAAGTCAAGTAAAGAGAGAGAGTGATGGAATGTCTTTAATCTAGAATGCGGTTCGGTGCAATGCAAGACACCGCTAGAAAGAGATCTTCCCTCGGGTTTTGGGCGCTCCTCCCAAGACCAGACCGGGCCCTTATTTGCCAGCATTATTAGACATATTTTTGCGACATTCACTCTTTATAGCCAATATTGAATTCAAGGTGTGACCGGTAGGATTATAAGGTATATTTGGAATCCAAAGGTACAGATAAAGTAAAACCAATGCTGAGAATTGATATTTGTATGATTAGTTATCCATTCTAACTAGTGCAGATTTACTAAGTTAATGAGTTCCATTACGTCCCCTTTTATTACACTGTTGCTGTCATCCTTTTTCTTGGAGTATATAGGGTTGATAGAAGGTGGCACCTTGGTCAGGAGTACCTGTTACAAGCTTGATGGTGACAGTGTTCATTTATACACTATTACAATAAATGAAATACTACTAAAAACATATTAAACCTTGTTAAACGCAGTTATAACATCAGTAATTTAAACATTGGTAAGATGGGTTTTTATTTATATATATATATATATAAATATACATTGTATCATGCATATACATTCGGCAGGTTAAATATGTATGTTGTATATGATTAAATGGTGTATAATATCAGTATGTGAACATTAACTAACTTGTGTACAATATCAATATTATGTATGCATTAAACCGGGATTTAACATGCCACTGCCTACTGATCATTTACAATAAGCAGAAATAGGCCATCCAGCAAGCCAAAGGAAGGGCCTTCCAGCAAGTCAAAAGAAGGGCCATCCAGCAAGCCCAATGGAAGAGCCATCCAGCAAGCCCAATAGAAGGGCCTTCCAGCAACCCAATAGAAGGGCCAGACACTGCCTCCTCTTTTAACCACAACCCAACTAAAATTTGTATTAAGGTGTTTTTAAAGGATCGAAATGTTATTAACATTGTTAAAACGCTTCAAATATTAATTGACAGTGCCATTATGCTTCATAAAAATATTAATCACCATAACATACTTAAAGGGTTAATGTTAGAGTGCTAGTGAAAATATTACTAATAAAGCGTTTAAAAGATTTATATTGACAAGATTACTATACTTAATGAGCATATTATAATGCTGTAATGAACATGTATGATACTGTTAAACCATATTAAATAATGTTAACGACATTAATATACTAATGAAAATATTGTTATATTCTTGTTTAACAAAAATTTTGAATAAATTTTTTTTTATAAAAATAGTAATTAAATTGCTAACATATTGGTGATCACTTTTGTCTTCTATGACTATTCCTAATAAAATTGTTTACAAGACCAAATCAGTGTTTTAAGCATGACTTAAATCACTATTCACTTCGGAAAACACTATTCACGTAGAAATTTTACTATCTTACAAAAATATAGAAAAATAAGAAAATGATACATCAGTATTTATAGAACACTTTTGTCTTCTTGAGTATTTTTAGGAAAAATCTATATTTGGATCTATATACCTTTTAAGGTAAGTTTAATAAACTGAATATTTTAATTTAAGCAATGGGGACTATTTGGTCGACCCCTGGTCGACCAGCCCCTCTCCCATGCTCCCAAACTAAGCATAATACCTTATAATTAATACCGTTTAACTATTAAAACATTAGGATGTTAATATACTAAAAGAACAAAAAAAAAGAAGATAACAAGTTTATATTAGCATTTCTATGATATTGACACACTGTTTTAATGCTGTTAACATTTATTTTAACAATGTTAATCATATTCTATTTAACATTATTTGCCACCAAAGAAAGGTTTATCTCACTAATGAAGCATATGAAGATGTGTTAACATTTTACAAGTACTTAAAATAATATGTATTAACACTTTGAAACAAATACATAAACACTTAAACCTTCACTGTGACCCTGGTCGACCCCTGGTCGACCAGGCCTAATCTTCCCAGAAACTGGTCGACCAGGGGTCGACCAGTACAGATCAGCAAGTTAAGGATTTAGATAGATCAAGTTTAAAACGTTTACACTTACTGTTGTTTAAAAAGTATTGTATTAGTTCAGTTGTTAATACTGTTAATAACAAAATTAACACAACCCTGTACATAGTTAATTTTGTTCAAAACATAAACTGTATACTGCTTGCTTAACAATATCAACACCCCACTTAATAATATTAAACAGTTATACACTTAATTAATGCAATCAAGAGTTAACTTAGAAGACTGGACAGGGGGGTCGACCCCTGTGCGTCCCCCCCCCCCAAGCAGCGCCCCAAACTGGTCGACCCCTGGTCGACCAGTTCTACTACCAGCTATTCTATCAGCCATAAAACACAAGATTATTAATAAGATCTATACATTATTAACACATTATCATGAGCCTTTCATTAATAACACATACACCCACTTTAAATCAGCATAATAAAGTTTAACTTTTAACCAAAACATGCTGATTAAACTCCTCCCAGGTTTTGCTACAGGTGCTTTTAAAAACCACAAATCACTAATTTTAATGCTAACATTAATAAGATATGTACACTATTAACAGGGTATATAAAAATCTTAATGATCCTTACATTAACTGCAACTTTAAATTAACATAATAAAGTTTAAGTTTAAAGTTAAATATTTTAGATGCATGTTAACGGATGGAATTAAGGCTTGGTTATGATCTAATATAAGGATACTACATGATGTATTTTACTCAATTAAGTTTAATACATGCCAATATATGTAGAAAACGACGTATGGAGATGAACAATTTACTAACTATTAATTTAGCTAGGAGATTGAGAACACCTACTTGTTCCTGTTGGCTTTAGACAAAAGAAGAAGAAGAAAACTCTGCAACGAACACAGGAGCCGCAGCCCTTCTGCAAACCTCACGATCCAGCCCTTCAACAGCAGGTGGAAGGGAGGTCTAGACTCTAGGTGGGTATTAAAGGCTAATGGATTTAATTCTACGGGGAACAAAGGGACAATGTCCACCTCAGTCCATGATCTTCCAGCCTGTAGGATAGTATTAGGTGCGATGCCAGGCTGGGTACACCATCTAGCCATTTCCCTAATTAATTAGGTTTATTTCTAAATTGATTAGGGTTAATTAGTCTAAGATGGATTAGTTAAGGTGAAATGGGCAAAAATATTCGCATGAAGATATGTGTGGATCGTGGGTTTTGAACACTAGACCTCAAGGTGAAGGATAAGACACTTAACCAACTACTCTAGGAAATCAATTGATAAGTGGATACTCTTTGCATATGATTACTCTATGTTTCTACTTCCACTTAATTAAGTTTTCTATAAAATTTTTATAAGTTATATATGTATATAGTTAAAATAATAATTATACTAATAATAATAATAACATTATTATTATATTTTTATATGGGGTGCTACACCCTCCCCTACTTAAAAGAATTTGGTCCCCAAATTCCATTACATGAGGATAAATTTTTACTGTGTAAGGATAATACAGGGTGTATACCATACTTACAACTTAAAATAACTCTGGGTATCTTCTCCTCATAGATTCCTCGGTCTCCCAAGTTGCTTCTTGCTCCGAGCATCGATTCCATTGGATTTTCACCATAGGGATCGCCTTGCTCCTTAGAACTCGAACTTCACGGTCTAGAATCCGCACCGGTCCTTGGTCATAAGTAAGATCTTTCCGAATCTCCAATTCAGCATAATTTATGATGTGAGAAGGGTCGTGCACATATTTCTTCAGCATCGATATATTGAATACATTATGCACTTCCGAGAGTTGAGGGGGCAAGGCAATACGGTAAGCCACCTCGCCTACTCTCTCCAATATTTCAAATGGACCGATAAACCTTGGTGTAAGCTTGCCCTTAACACCGAATCTTCTGATACTTCGACCGGGAGATACCTTGAGAAAAACATGGTCTCCAACTTGGAATTCTAGATCTCTCCTTCTGTTATCAGCATATGATTTTTGTCTGGACTGTGCCATCTTCAACCTTTCTCTAATTAGGTAAATCTTCTCCGTGGATTCCCTTACTATGTCGGGACCCAGAAGCTATTTTTCACCAATTTCATTCCAGCATTTGGGAGATCGACAACTCCTGCCATACAATGCCTCAAAAGGGGCCATTTGTATACTGGATTGGTAGCTGTTATTATATGCAAATTCTACCAGGGGTAAGTGGTCTTGCCAGCTTCCGCCGAAGTCTATAATGCTTGCTCTCAACATGTCTTCCACAACTTGGTTTATCCTTTCTGTCTGTCCATCTGTCTGGGGGTGGAAAGCCGTACTGAAGTTGAGCTTCGTTCCCAGAGAGTGTTGTAGACTCTTCCAAAAATGAGAGGTGAAACGGGGATCTCGGTCTGATACGATCGAGACGGGAATGCCATGCAATCTAACAATCTCCTTCATATATAAGACAGTCAGTACGTCGACTGACCATCGGCTTTTAATTGGTAAGAAATGGGCCGATTTTGTTAGTCGATCGATAATTACCCAAATACCATCATATCCGCTCCTAGACTTGGGCAATCCCATAATAAAGTCTATGCCAATGTCTTCCCACTTCCATTTTGGGATATCCAGTGGATGTAGCTTTCCAGCAGGCTTCTGATGTTCCGCCTTCACTTGTTGGCATGTGAGGCAACGAGATACAAAATCTGCTACCTCCCTTTTCATGTTCGGCCACCAGAAAGTTCTTTTCAAGTCTTGATACATTTTAGTAGCTCCAGGGTGGATCGTGTACCTCGATCGGTGAGCTTCTTCTAGGATTTTTCTTTTCAATTTCGGACAATCGGGGACGCATGTCCGTTTATGAAATAGCAGTCTTCCATCTGATGCCATCTCGAAATCAGGCTTCTCATCCAGCTTACTTTTTATCTCTACTAGCATAGGATCTTCTTCTTGTAGCTTTGTAATTTCAGGTAGTAAGTCGAGATGTAGACTTACATGAGAGAGAATAATACATGTATTCTTCCCGTTTGTGTTAATGTCAAGCTTTGCAAGTTTCTCTAACAGCTTCCATTCTTGTATCATACAGTTGGCCAAAATTACCTTTGGCTTTCGACTGAGGGCATCTGCTACAGAGTTACCCTTACCAGGATGGTATTGTATAATGAAGTCGAAATCCTTGAGATATTCAAGCCAACGCCTTTGCCTCATGTTCAACTCCTTTTGGGAAAATAGATATTTGAGGCTCTTATGATCAGAGTACACAGTGAATTGTTCTCCATAGAGATAGTGTCTCCAGACCTTCAGAGCAAAAACTACCGCGGCCAGTTCCAAGTCATGAACCGGGTAATTCTCCTCATGCTTCTTCAATTGACGTGAAGAATATGCAATAACTTTCCCATTCTGCATTAATACACATCCGAGGCCAATACCAGAAGCATCGGTATATACCTTGTATTTTTCTCCTTCAATTGGTAGTGACAAGACTGGAGCAGTGGTTAAGAGATCCTTAAGGGTTTGGAAACTCTTTTCACAGTCACCATTCCACTCATATGGCACTTCTTTGCGGGTTAGCCTGGTTAGAGGTACCGCAATCTTGGAGAAGTCCTTGATGAAACGCCGGTAATAACCAGCTAGACCCATGAAGCTTCGCACCTCTGTTGCATTAGTGGGTTGATCCCAGTTCTTCACAGCTTCAACCTTTTCTTTGAAATAATATGACCCAGGAAGGCTACTTCCTCAAGCCAGAACTCGCATTTACTAAATTTGGCATACAACTTGTTGTCCCTTAATATTTGTAGGGCCTTCCTGAGGTGTTCTTCATGATCTTCTTTAGTCTTAGAGTAGATCAGAATATCATCAATAAAGACCACAATAAATTGGTCTAAATAGGGCCTGAAAATACTGTTCATTAACTGCATAAAGGCTGCAGGGGCATTTGTTAGTCCGAAAGGCATAACAGTAAATTCGTAATGCCCATACCTGCTCCGGAATGCAGTTTTATGAATGTCTTCTTCTTTGATCCTCAATTGGTGGTAACCAGAACGAAGATCAATCCTGGAAAAATAAGAGGCTCCAGATAATTGATCAAATAGATCGTCGATCCTCGGCAGCGGGTATTTGTTCTTGATTGTGAGGTGATTTAGCTGTCGATAGTCGATACATAGCCTCATCGTTCCATCCTTCTTTTTGACAAACAGCACGGGTGCTCCCCAAGGGGAAGTACTCGGCCTGATGAAACCCTTCTTTAGTAAATCCATCAACTGTTCCTTCAGCTCCTTCAATTCAGCAGGAGACATCCTGTAGGGTGCTTTAGAAATAGGGCCAGCACCAGGAATAATGTCGATGGAAAATGACACTTCCCTTTCCGGGGGTAAACCAGGCAATTCTTCTGGGAATACGTCGGGGTAGTCCCGAACCACCCGAATGTCTTCGACTTTTGTTTCATCGACTTCCGTGGTAGTCACGAAAGCCAAGAAAGCCATACATCCCCTATTCACCAGTTTACTAGCTCGGAGAGCTGAGATGAGTGGAGATTTATTCCGAGGTCCGCTATAAACTAACTCGGGATAATCCACAAAAATTACCTTGCCATGTCGGCAATCTACTGTTGCTTGGTGGATTGATAACCAGTCAGCTCCCAATATGACATCATAATATTCCATGTCAAGGCATATCAAGTCGGCTGGTAGATTATTACCATGTACCTTAACCTCACAATCTGGGTAGTGATGCATGATGTCTGATTTCTTTCCAAGAGGTGTAGAAATGACTAAGTCTAACCGTTCAGGTTCCTTAATAAATGATGCAGTAAACTTCTTGGAAATAAATGAATGAGTTGCTCCAGTGTCAAATAGAACTTTAGCAGGTTTAGAACAAATAGATAATGTACCTTCCACGATTCCTCCTTCCATAGGTTCTGTCCCTTGCAGTGCTTGCAGTCGGCCTTGCTTCTTGACCGGACGCTTCTCGTCCAGGTTGGAGTGTTCCTTCATCAAAGGGCAATCGGGAATTCGATGCTCTCGACTCCCGCATCGGAGACACGCTCCCAGCTTCCTCCAACAATCCTCGGTCTTATGACCAGTCTTATCACAATATTTGCAAATGTCCTTGGAAGGTCCAGTGATTGCTAAAGCCTTGTTGTTGTTAGAGAAGAAGGGCTTGTTATTTTTCTGAAATTTCTTCTCCTTGGAAGATTCCCCTCCGTTAAAAGATCGCTTCTTACCGAATGACGGTTTGAAGCTTCCCGGACTTGTAACATGTGCCTTCTTGTCCTTCCCTCGGATCTTATCTGAGAATTCCGTGGCATCTTCTAGCAATTGAGCGCGCCGCACCATCTCTGAGTAGACCTGGATGTCCATCGGTGCTAGCTGGGTGATATATTGGGGTCGTAACCCGTTGAGAAATCTCCTCGCCTTCATCTTTTCCGTACACACCAAATGTGGTGCATAACGGGAAAGTCTTGAAAACTGGGCCTCATATTCGGCCACTTTTCGGGTCCATTGTTTTAACGCGGCAAATTCCGCAGCTTTCCTCTCTTGTACCCGATCCGAGAAATATTTATTGTTGAAGTGCTCAACAAATTCCGCCCAAGTGATATGGTTGTCGGGTAATGTTGCTTCCACGGACTCCCACCAGCATCGAGTGTCCCGCTCCAATTGAAATGTTGCTAGTAAAACTTTTTCATCATCCACGCACTACATCACGCGAAAAATCCTTTCGATCTCCTTCAACCAATGCTCTGCGTCATCGGGGTCCACTGATCCCGCGAACCTTGGTGGATTCATGTTGCGGAAATCCCGATGAAGGTCACCAGCTCCGCGGTAAGCACCGCCAGCACCACCTTGTGCCACTTGTTGTAGCGCCTGGGTAAGTCCTTGCACGGTGCGCTGCATCTCGCGCCATTGTGCTCTTTCAGCGGCCATTTCCTACAAAAGAATCAAGGTGTAATGAATATGGAGTTTGAGTTAATGTTAAGGGTCAATTATCGTTATTCCTTTAACCCTTGGCTCTACCCCACTTACTAGGTAGGATTTTAAATAGTAATCAACCAATCCTTAGACCTTTTCTATCCTCGGACTCAGGTTTTCATTTCTACTAGTTCCCTAGGTTTGAAACCTAAGACTCTGATACCAAGAAAGATCTGTCACGTCCCGAGCGCGGAAGTATACCCGAGGCGCGACAGTCCTTTATATAGAACCAAAGCGAGCTAATCTAACCGTTCGAGATCCTACCATCGAACCATGAATAGAGTGCACAATTTAATTCAAAATTTACTAAAATTCCATAAAATGATAACACCGATGATTACAACTGATCCAAGTCATTCTTTACCATTAGGCTACAAGCCCTTATTACAAAACCAGACGATGACAAATGAACAAAAGGGTTTAAATTTAAGACATAAAACTACATCACTCCATCTCATCCCCAACTGAGTCCTGATCGATTTCCACATTTCCTGAAAATGTTAGAAAGCAACTGTATGAGCGAATCGCCCAGTAGGATTTACATCTCAATTTCTAACATACTATAAGTGAATTACACATTCATTTAATGTAAAAGAAAAATATGTATATGCATGCAGACAGGTAGACAACAAGGAATCGACTGGAGTAAAAGTGAGATTATAGATCAATTCCACATAGAAATAGCAATTGATATCAAGCAGTGAATAACTGGAATAACAATCATGATAGCACAATAAGCAAGTAAGTTCAAGCAGCAATTAGAATTGGCTATACACATAAATCAATCAATTCATTCAAGTAATTACCCATTCGGGTCACGCAAGTCAAGTAAGTCAAGTAAAGAGAGAGAGAGTGATGGAATGTCTTTAATCTAGAATGTGGTTCGGTGCAATGCAAGACACCGCTAGAAAGAGATCTTCCCTCGGGTTTTGGGCGCTCCTCCCAGGACCAGACCGGGCCCTTATTTGCCAGCATTATTAGACATATTTTTGCGACATTCACTCTTTATAGCCAATATAGAATTCAAGGTGTGACCGGTAGGATTATAAGGTATATTTGGAATCCAAAGGTACAGATAAAGTAAAACCAATGCTGAGAATTGATATTTGTATGATTAGTTATCCATTCTAACTAGTGCAGATTTACTAAGTTAATGAGTTCCATTACGTCCCCTTTTATTACACTGTTGCTGTCATCCTTTTTCTTGGAGTATATAGGGTTGATAGAAGGTGGCACCCTGGTCAGGAGTACCTGTTACAAGCTTGATGGTGACAGTGTTCATTTATACACTATTACAATAAATGAAATACTACTAAAAACATATTAAACCTTGTTAAACGCAGTTATAACATCAGTAATTTAAACATTGGTAAGATGGGTTTTATTATATATATATATATATATACATTGTATCATGCATATACATTCGTCAGGTTAAATATGTATGTTGTATATGATTAAATGGTGTACAATATCAGTATGTGAACATTAACTAACTTGTGTACAATATCAATATTATGTATGCATTAAACCGGGATTTAACATGCCACTGCCTGCTGATCATTTACAATAAGCAGAAATAGGCCATCCAGCAAGCCAAAGGAAGGGCCTTCCAGCAAGCCAAAAGAAGGGCCATCCAGCAAGCCCAATGGAAGAGCCATCCAGCAAGCCCAATAGAAGGGCCTTCCAGCAACCCAATAGAAGGGCCAGACGATGCCTCCTCTTTTAACCACAACCCAACTAAAATTTGTATTAAGGTGTTTTTAAAGGATCGAAATGTTATTAACATTGTTAAAACGCTTCAAATATTAATTGACAGTGCCATTATGCTTCATAAAAATATTAATCACCATAACATACTTAAAGGGTTAATGTTAGAGTGCTAGTGAAAATATTACTAATAAAGCGTTTAAAAGATTTATATTGACAAGATTACTATACTTAATGAGCGTATTATAATGCTGTAATGAACATGTATGATACTGTTAAACCATATTAAACAATGTTAACGACATTAATATACTAATGAAAATATTGTTATATTCTTGTTTAACAAAAATTTTGAATAAATTTTTTTTATAAAAATAGTAATTAAATTGCTAACATATTGGTGATCACTTTTGTCTTCTATGACTATTCCTAATAAAATTGTTTACAAGACCAAATCAGTGTTTTAAGCATAACTTAAATCACTATTCACTTCGAAAAACACTATTCACGTAGAAATTTTACTATCTTACAAAAATATAGAAAAATAAGAAAATGATACATCGGTATTTATAGAACACTTTTGTCTTCTTGAGTATTTTTAGGAAAAATCTATATTTGGATCTATATACCTTTTAAGGTAAGTTTAATAAACTGAATATTTTAATTTAAGCAATGGGGACTATTTGGTCGACCCCTGGTCGACCAGCCCCTCTCCCATGCTCCCAAACTAAGCATAATACCTTATAATTAATACCGTTTAACTATTAAAACATTAGGATGTTAATATACTAAAAGAACAAAAAAAAAGAAGATAACAAGTTTATATTAGCATTTCTATGATATTGACACACTGTTTTAATGCTGTTAACACTTATTTTAACAATGTTAATCATATTCTATTTAACATTATTTGCCACCAAAGAAAGGTTTATCTCACTAATGAAGCATATGAAGATGTGTTAACATTTTACAAGTACTTAAAATAATATGTATTAACACTTTGAAACAAATACATAAACACTTAAACCTTCACTGTGACCCTGGTCGACCCCTGGTCGACCAGGCCTAATCTTCCCAGAAACTGGTCGACCAGGGGTCGACCAGTACAGATCAGCAAGTTAAGGATTTAGATAGATCAAGTTTAAAACGTTTACACTTACTGTTGTTTAAAAAGTATTGTATTAGTTCAGTTGTTAATACTGTTAATAACAAAATTAACACAACCCTGTACATAGTTAATTTTGTTCAAAACATAAACTGTATACTGCTTGCTTAACAATATCAACACCCCACTTAATAATATTAAACAGTTATACACTTAATTAATGCAATCAAGAGTTAACTTAGAAGACTGGACAGGGGGGTCGACCCCTGTGCGTCCCCCCCCCCCCAAGCAGCGCCCCAAACTGGTCGACCCCTGGTCGACCAGTTCTGCTACCAGCTATTCTATCAGCCATAAAACACAAGATTATTAATAAGATCTATACATTATTAACACATTATCATGATCCTTTCATTAATAACACATACACCCACTTTAAATCAGCATAATAAAGTTTAACTTTTAACCAAAACATGCTGATTAAACTCCTCCCAGGTTTTGCTACAGGTGCTTTTAAAAACCACAAATCACTAATTTTAATGCTAACATTAATAAGATATGTACACTATTAACAGGGTATATAAAAATCTTAATGATCCTTACATTAACTGCAACTTTAAATTAACATAATAAAGTTTAAGTTTAAAGTTAAATATTTTAGATGCATGTTAACGGATGGAATTAAGGCTTGGTTATGATCTAATATAAGGATACTACATGATGTATTTTACTCAATTAAGTTTAATACATGCCAATATATGTAGAAAACGACGTATGGAGATGAACAATTTACTAACTATTAATTTAGCTAGGAGATTGAGAACACCTACTTGTTCCTGTTGGCTTTAGACAAAAGAAGAAGAAGAAAACTCTGCAACGAACACAGGAGCCGCAGCCCTTCTGCAAACCTCACGATCCAGCCCTTCAACAGTAGGTGGAAGGGAGGTCTAGACTCTAGGTGGGTATTAAAGGCTAATGGATTTAATTCTACGGGGAACAAAGGGACAATGTCCACCTCAGTCCATGATCTTCCAGCCTGTAGGATAGTATTAGGTGCGATGCCAGGCTGGGTACACCATCTAGCCATTTCCCTAATTAATTAGGTTTATTTCTAAATTGATTAGGTTTAATTCTTCTACTTGTTCCTGTTGGCTTTAGACAAAAGAAGAAGAAGAAAACTCTGCAACGAACACAGGAGCCGCAGCCCTTCTGCAAACCTCACGATCCAGCCCTTCAACAGTAGGTGAAAGGGAGGTCTAGACTCTAGGTGGGTATTAGAGGCTAATGGATTTAATTCTACGGGGAACAAAGGGACAATGTCCACCTCAGTCCATGATCTTCCATCCTGTAGGATAGTATTAGGTGCGATGCCAGGCTGGGTACACCATCTAGCCATTTCCCTAATTAATTAGGTTTATTTCTATATTGATTAGGGTTAATTAGTCTAAGATGGATTAGTTAAGGTGAAATGGGCAAAAATATTCGCATGAAGATATGTGTGGATCGTGGGTTTTGAACACTAGACCTCAAGGTGAAGGATAAGACACTTAACCAACTACTCTAGGAAATCAATTGATAAGTGGATACTCTTTGCATATAATTACTCTATGTTTCTACTTCCACTTAATTAAGTTTTCTATAAAATTTTTATAAGTTATATATGTATATAGTTAAAATAATAATTATACTATTATTATTATTATTATTATTATTATATTTTTATATTGGGTGCTACACACCGGGACGCCCGGCTCATCAGCCGCTGAGTCATCAGCAAGATCGATGATCTCAGCAACTTCCTCCAGAGGCTCCCGCCTAGTGTCTGCAACAGAGGAGAAGGCGTGATCAGGAAAAGAAAGGCAACCCCCACAGAAAAACCAAGATGGTGGTACCTGACGGCTTCAGCCGCGTGAGAAGACACCGCTCGACATTCTCCGGCGTCACCAACTCCTCGGTAGACTGGCGATGCTTCCGCAGACGAGCGGCATACTCCTCCACATCTGAAGGGAACTCCTCCTGCCGGGGAGGGATATTCGGGTGGAAATTGGGCATCACTTGGCATCTCCAGGTTTCCTCCACCGAATGTATCTTCACCCAGAAAAATTGGGTCTTCCACCCTTTATGCGAGGAATCCTTCACCGCCAGCGAAATGCAGCTCCTGTTCCTCCTCGCCTGGATGAAGTAAAAACCTTTCCCCACCGACGGATGCGCCTTCAACTCAAAGAAATAATGGAAAAGGTCCAGAGAAGGAGGAACTCCGCACTGACGGTAGAGAATTCAAAAGGCAGAAAGGAGGAGGTACGAGTTGGCAACCAACTGAATGGGCGCCAACTGGAAAAAATTGAGGAGTGTGAGGACGAAGGGCTCGATGGGGATGCGAAACCCGCTCTTCCACGCCAGAGGAAAGGTGCAGATGTGGCCCGTGTGGTCGTCCAGACTCGTCTCATACGGGGCAGCAACAACAAAGTTGTACCTAAGAGGCAGATGGAGCATGTGCTCCAGCCTCTTCACCTCAGCTTCCCCCAGTTCGCTGCGATTCGGGACGGGCGCTCTCGCCACCGGTTCGTCACCCCATCCTTCAGCACACAAACGCTAGTCCGCCATGGATTCTGAGGAAGAGCTGGAAGAAGAATTCTCAAGGGATCTCGGAGATTCTGGGGGAGGAGGAAGCTGCCGGACCGCCTCCGCAGTTATCCTCGCCAACTCCTCAAACGCCGCCGCAAGTCTCTGCTCCTCCGCTGTGTCTTCACGGCGCATCAAGGAGCCCCAAAAGCAAAGGAGTGAAGGAAAGCCAAAACCCTAGAGAGTCTGGAATGACAACCAGTGCCCGACGCCTATAAACCCTCGCGGGAGGCGGCGCGTCGTTCCGACCTCCGAGAAAAAGGGGGCCCCTTCATTTCAAATCTGTCAGGATCACAATTATTACGGGCCCATGTGACCACGACACGTGGCTTCATAACACCGCCAGATCTCCACCCACCTGAGCCACGCCGGTCCAAAGCCCTCAAATACTACTCGTCCGAGCCTCCTTTGGCTCGGGAGTAGGAGGGGGACAAGTGGAGAGGGGGATTTCTATAGCCCATTCAAAGAGCAGCCCGACTAGGCCCGACAGGACCCAACGAGGCCAAGCTTGCCTAAGTGACAGCCCACAGGGCCCACTCAGGGAAGAAAGCCCAATAAAAAATCGCTCGAGGACACAACCTTCCTAGGCGGCCTCTAGGCTCGGAGGGCCCAAGTGTCGGTCAGGTCACAGGGAAGGTCTGGCCCAAGCCATATCTCCGCCCGGGAGAAGAAGGCGTACGCTGACCCCTCCGACCCGTCCTCTTCCGAGCTAAGCCTATCGCCCGGTAGGGCTGGCCTCTCTGAGCTCGGAACGACTGACGGTTGCTTATCCTTTGCAGCCGTTAAGAGTCCATAGCAGGCAGGAATTCAGGAAGGCAAGGGACTTCTTCTTCCCCAAGGTGATAACGTTCCCACGATAAGGCAATAAAAGTCCACGATGAGGACGTAACCCCCACCTGAAACCCCTCGGCTTACAGGACTCCAGGAGACGGCGTACTATTTAAACCAGGGAGACCCTCCGACGAAGGTAAGGGCACTCATATACTCAAAGCTCCTGAGCAAGAACCACTTCACCCTCTGGTGGAGAGGGACCTCGCGCACAAGCTCTCACCTCCCTTTATTGCTCCCGCCATAGCTCCACTGACTTAAGCATCGGAGGGTTTTCCCCAGGGTTTCCCCTGGGCCCCCTGATCCGTTTCCCTATCTTGCAGTTCACTATCCGGTGATCCACCATCCGCTCAGGACCAACGCGAGATCACGCCTCTTCAAATTTCATTTAGGATTATCAAATAATTCTCATGAAATTTTACTAAGCTACCTTCATAAGCTAATCTTATTAGTATTTAAATTTTCTTTTTAGCTCTTAACCAAAGGTTCTACCCAATCTCACCGGGCAATAATGGGGTTAAACCTAGAACTTATGGCAACCTATAGTCAAGACCTAGGGTTTAATATACCTAGGCTCTGATACCACAAACTATCATGCCCCGAACCGATAGCAGCGGAACGTGTTGTTCGGAACGCGGCAGTGATACAGTCGTGAATAATCAGAGCATACATAAGACACAAAATTTTTAAAGCCAGACAATATGGCGAAAATACAATTCTTATTAATATCAAATGTCAAACTTACAATTCTTGACTCACTTACATATTTAAATGAAAATACTCATTACTCTTAATAAAAAGGAAAAGACTCAATGATAGGACAAGACTCAAGAAGAAAAAAGACACAGACTCGATTCCAAAACGCTCAACACTCTTGCCTTTCTCCATCTGATGGACTATCTTCAATGTCGTTACCTGAAAAACGTTGAAGATAGGCTGGTGAGCAAAATGCTCAGTAGGAATTACATCTCTCATCAAGCAGAATATAAGTGATTAGCCAATTAATATGTTCATGACGATGCAATGCATGGAACTAGAAAATCATGACGATCAATCTAACAGGAAAGATGAATATTAAAGTCAAAGGTAGTTACGAGCTCAAGAGACATAGGGATGAATTCCCATGCAGAGTCAATGACAAGCTATCAGAATATAACAAGGACAGATACTTAGATGAACATAACTTCAGAATTGGCCAAAACATAACAAAGTTCCAATAAATATAAGTAATCTAGTAAAATATCTAAATTATCAGAATAACCAAGCAACAAATTATCAGAATAACAGATTTAACAGAATTAACAGAGTTTGGAGAATAACAGATATAACAGAATAACAGAATATAACAGATGTACAGACTTTGGTGCAATGCCACACCCAGAATTCTCATGGTTTTCAGAATTGGACTTCCATCCTACCTGGCAGTGAAAAGTCGCGGACCCACAGCCCTTAATGTTTCAGAATCAGATTTGGCCAAATACAGAGTCAAAGGGTTATGTTCTCGAATTGATGACAAGAAGATACCAAAGGAGTAGAGTGTCAAGACGAACGGAAAATCAAAGTGACACGAATCAGATCCCAGGGTTTTTAGGGTACAACCAGCTCGGCTGCCTTGAGGGAATCCAAGGCTAGCGGAGACTTACGGAGGTCTCAATGACTAACTTGCCAGTCCGAAGGAACGGAATGTCCAACGGAGGACTCGTATGTCACCGAGAGTTGAGGTGCATAACGTGAACCAAACATGAAAAAGGGCTCCATCTACGGACGTGAGACGAGAGTGCCAAAAGACCCGAGGTATAGGTCAAAACCGGAAGAAAATGGTGATAACATGAATGCGTTGATTATAGAATTCACGTCAATCTAATTCTATAATTAACTATAATTAAATAAACTTATTTTAATTGACGTCCGTGAGTAGTGTCATTTATTAATTAGCGTCCACTTGGAGGGACGTTAATTCTATGATTTTTAACTTAATTTATTTAACAAGAATTCACCTCAATATCTATTTAATTGAATAATTTCAAAAATATACATTCAAAGACATATTTATTTTTTTAAAATAATTTAGAGAAATAAAATATATGATAATTAGGAGAAAAATATAAGGATTCCAAATATAAATTTTTATAATTTTCTGTTGCATATCTTAATAGAGATGAATTTTCAAAGATATACTTACAAGATATATATATATATATATATTAAAAATTTGACGACTATATATTATGTCATCAAAAGGATTTGACGACAAGTCTCTTGTCGTCATTTCCTTAGCAAATTGTGTCAACCCCTTTAGTCCTCTCGTTTCCCGACGTAACCACGTCGTAATCGAGCCTATGATATATCGAAATGACGGGATCGAAAAACTCTACCTAACCAGACGTTCAAAATAATTTTTCATCGAGAGATGGGAGATCTTGAGATAGGGGACACGAAAAATGATGCAACCACTCTCACTATCTCGGTCTCCACCCCAATAGTACGCCCATAAATTTTCATGGCCAAAGGAGACTCTGATACCCATGAACAAACTATTAAGGCGAAAATTCCATAACTAACTTCTATAATTGACGACTGGATGGTTGGTCATTGAATTAAAATGACGCCCTAAATTGGGTCGTCACTTTCATTTTTGCAGTAAAATAGATAAACCTCAATCAAGAACGAAATCTGTACTTCTTACAGACCTATATGCATGCTTATAACTTACTAATTACAGAGTTTTGCTAAGTCTTGAGAAAACCTACGGATGCATTAAAAGATTAAGGTATATACATGCAGAGATCATGTTAAAGTTTAACTATTAACGGGTTTAGCTTGATGTCGAGAACATCTACGAGAAACTATAGACTATGAACTCGAACATGAGCATGCTATTTATGATCATAAGAGCATGTATCATATTTGTTAATTGAGTTTAGCCATCAGAGAGAACACCTACCTTTTATGATGATTGAAACGATGAACATTGAAGGACGGGTAGAACGAGACTCTGCTTCGAGCAGGGGATGGAAGATGAAGAACTTCTGCCGCTTCCACAGCAACAGGAGGAAGAAGAAGATTGAGGATGCTTCAAAACAATAGCAACGACAACGTGGGTAGCAGAGGAACTGGTGCTTGGTTGTCCACAGGAAGAAGAAGGAAGGGGGATGGGCGCCCTTCACGTCTACTTCTCGGTTGCAAAGGATGCTGGTGCTGCAACGGCAGCAACAGGAGGAAACGGCAGTAGGAAGAAGAGGAAGACAACCAAACGTCGACCTCTCCGTACGGCAATAGCAACAATGATCAGCAGCATCAACAAGATGCCACTGCGTTGCAAGGGGGTACTTATTTATAGGGTGTTTGGCCTTTCCGAATCCTAGTAGGTTCATGGAGTCCTAGTAGGTTTTTATCTTCCTAAGATAAATCTAATCTTACCAAAACCCACGCCACTTTCCTTCTTGCCTCTTTAAAACCCCAAATGCCCATGCACGTCAAGAGTGGCATGGTTTTAAACCTTCTCGTCATTACATCCTGCCATTCCATATTTACAGCTGCTTGCCATATATGTGGTCCTAAAACCCTAAAGCTAACACATACAACGCCCGAGCAAACTTATGTGTATTAGGGTTAGGTTTTTGGTGCGATTCTCGTACGTGGATTTATAGGTTCATGTGTATGGATTATTGGGTATTCGATCATGCAAGTTGGGTTTCGGTTTAACTATTAATACATGGGTTTGGGTTTTAAAGCGTAGAGATTATCATGGGTTGGATATATATATGTATATGTGGTAGTAATTTAGGCTTGTTAGTGGGTTTACGTGGGAAGGCCCACTAAGTGTATATATATTTATAATTTGGTTATTGGGTTGATTTATATTTATAACCCCATGACTTTGTGACCCCTTTATTCTATATATGAGCCGTAATATTTTAGCTAAGGTTTTATTTAATTATTTCATGGGCTAGCTTATAATATAGATAATTTCACTTTTGGCTTTGTATACTTATCTAATGCAATAATTAATTAATGGATCTTCCATAAGTGTGGGTTTCTCTTTTAGGCCCATTAGTCTATTAAGCTAAGTGAGACCTATTTGTATGTATATATATAAACGGTTGAGACTATTTAATATAAGTATGGGTTAATTTAACTTATGCATTTCTTTACTTGGCCTTCTTATTTAATTGTAAGAGATTCACTCATTTATTTAGAAAACGTTTTATTGCCTATTATTTTATCCGGGATGCTACACCGCTACACCCTAATAGGGACAAGACTCTGGCGGTTCTAGATTGGGCCGCTAGGGGACTGTAGTGGTCAAGGATTAGGCCGCTAGGCTCAATCATCCTGAACCGACCTATCTAGTCAAACCACCAGTAGCGGTCTTGAGTAGACGTGCTACACGGACGTGGCGGTCTAAGAATGAACCGCCACACAAACCGCCCTAAAACATTGACCTAAGTCAAGCGACATGTAGCGGCCTAAGAAAGGCACGCTATAGCGAAGAAATGAATGAAGGTTGGGCCGCCAAGGCCAACCGATTTAAATTCTTAACTAGGTCTAAAATCACGGTAATGCAAATACCGAGGCAGACCACAAACCGCCGAAACCATCCCTTCAAGACGGGAACTCAAGGGAGGCCACTCATATGCGGGGGAACCCCACCGCACTCACACCGATACACGGTGACTCGATCGAGCGAAACACGAAGCCCGGGACACACATCCCCACGTGCACACTAATCGAAGTAACACGACACCTTTCGACACCCCAGAAACACGGGCACGGAACCTACAGGGTGTCTGGAACACTCGCGAGGCCATAGGTCGGTCATTGGGTCTCAACCGGACCGACCAGGACTCAAAAGAACAAAAACATAGGATTTCTGGTCGACCTGGACCCTGGGGTCGGTGGACCTGATAGGGTCAGTCGACCGGCCCAGGTGGTCCGGTCGACCGGACCATCTACTGAACCCGACACGGTCTGCGAACGCCCGTCGGTCGACCGGCCCATACGGTCCGGTCGACCGATTACGGCGGGAAACCGACAGAACCGAGCCCTAACGCCCGATTCCACGCCCCGTTCGATTCCGATCGAAGGGGAAAACAACCACAATCACAATACCGACCTTCCACACTCCGGAAGGGGTCAAAACAACACACAAACGGCTTGAAATGGGCAATTCCACTGACTTGACCCTATTGAGTCACAGGGGTTCCCGGGCTCGTATCGGCCCCAAATGACAACCAATCGACACGAAATCAGCGAATCTGGAACGCTGACATTTCAGGGGTTCGATTGATACCAACTGATCTAAAAACTGTCGCCGTTTTCCGGCGAACCCTGCGAACACCCCAAAAGCATGATTTTCCCGAAACTGAGTGAAACACGCTCAAACTCGCACCGAACAATGCAAAATTGTAGGGAGAAGTAGGTGATCCGTCTCCCTACCTCCACCGAAGATTCTGTGCACCGAAGTGACTAAACCACGCCGAAAATCACATCGCGAGCTTGGCCGTCGACTTTGAATCCACCGTTCGGGATCGCGCCAGAAACAGTCTGATCCTTGCCCCATCGCGCTCCGGACCACTCCCATAGCATCACCTTAGCCTGCCCGAGCCTCCTCCATCTGCAGCCGGAGCCGGAAGGGTGAGAGAAGAGAGAAAACGGGGGAGAGAGAGGTCACAGCGGTGAATGAAAGGGAGGAGAGAGGAAGAAGAAAGGAAAAGAATAAAAGGAAAAGAAATTAGAAAATTTTCCTAATTTCTGAAATTTTGATTTTTGGCCCGAAAATCCACTAGTTTAGAAAAATACGTAAAAATAGTCGAAACGATCCTCAGGAAGAGTAAACGCGATTGCGGCGTCCACGAGTCGATGAACTTAGAAACAAACTCACCACAGGGTTCCGTATGTTGTACGAGAGAAATACTCACACGGATCGTAAAATTCAACTCAGGACCCACAAAAGCGATCCGAAACTCTCCGAAGAAGATCCGAAAGACCCAATAATGATCCAGGGTATTACATTGAGTATTTTGGAAGTAAATCTAAGAGGAAGGAAAAAGAGGAGCGACGCCCTGAGCATCCTAGGAGAGAACCTGAGAAGAGGAAGAAGAGACTTAATGAAGAAGAAAGAGAAGAGAAAGGAGAGAGGAGCTCATCCCCTTGCTGCTAGAAAGTAGAGCATTGGTTCTTTCAATCAAAATGCTTCTTAAGAAGCTACATTGTTTTCCGTTGTTCGTTGTTGTTTTATTTTCATTTTTGAACTTCAATTTTACATCCGTGTGTGGTTGGGGAGTTTGTTCCCTGTGTGTGTGCAGGTGCTAGCCTGCGTGGTTGGTTGGGGAGTTTGTTCCCCATGTGTGTGCAGGTGCCAGCCTACGTGTGTGGTTGGGGGTTATACCCTGTGTGTGAAAGTGTCTACCTGCGTGTGTGGTGGAGCGTGGCTCCGTGTGTACTGTCTCGTAGGGTGTTTACAAGATAGTGGAAGCCTCACCAGGTTTTGGTGAGGGGTGGACGTAGGCGGACGGGAAGGTCCGACCGAACCACCTTAAAAATCGCTCTGCCACTGTGTGACTATCTGTGTGATTGTTCCTTCTATTCTATCACCTTCACAGGTATATGTGCATGCTATCTCATATATCGTTGTGCTTCAGGTTTCATCTGCTTAATTAATCTACATCTACCCTGATGAGTTTGAGTTAGAATCTTTAAACCACACACCACAGATTTATAAATTCTAAGTGCTTGAATTAATTCCACTGAGAGATCCGTTTTAGTCCTTTTGTTTCTAGTGATCATTATTTTTGAGTAGGTCAATCAATTCACCCCCCTCTTGATTGTCGTTGCAACCGAGCCAACATGATATATTTGATAGATCGAATGGCCCTATCTCACACGGTGGTTCCTAAACTATCGTCGATCTACTGTTAGAGTCTTGTTGCGGTGATACTTGTGCTTGCTTATTTTCATATACATATATTTGCTTTCTTGAACTCATATCATGGTTGGACATTGCTTAATGTTTATGTGCACTCGATTGATTTTGGCACGCTTGCTATATAGTCCCGTATCAATTTTTGGTATTAGAGCCTAGGGCTAGATAGAGCATCATTTCAGCTAGTTACTTGTTGTCAGTTACCTCACTTAATTATTGTTAGTTTAGTTTAGTTACTTGTTTCAATTAGTTATTTATCTCAATGTTTAAGATTTTCGCTTGCATTAGCATGTTCAAACAGCCATTTAGCAGAGCTTGCATCTTTTATTGCATTTACACTTAACTTTGCATGCCCACGCGGCACGGCACGGAGTACCATCATCAGAATCCCATTCCTGCCATCACCATGGACCCTACTACAATATAGTGCCTAGATGACATGATACTTGAGTTGGGTAAGATTCAACATCAACGTGGGGGTATGGATGAGTCTATGAGATTGACCACTGAGAGGGTTAGCACCTTAGAGGGGACTCTGTGTGGGATAGCAAAGAGTGTAGCCACCATTGAGTTTGATCAGATGCATCTCAGATATGAGAGTTTCAGGGATTCTCCTAGGGTCTGAGGTGGTCATAGAGGCCGCCGAGTAGATCTGAGGCGTGACCATGATTACGTCCCCTTTGAGAGACCCCGTCGCAATCGTCATGAGCTAGATGATCAATTGATGTGGACTATGAAAATGGATGCACCTACTTTTAATGGTTCCCTTGACCCTGGGGGTTACCTTGAGTGTGATGCTGGTATGGATCACTACTTTGAGTGGTATGATTTCTCTGAGGGGCAGAAAATTAGGCTCGCCAATATGAAATTGGTGGGCATGGCCAAGACTTATTGGTTGAATGTTGAGTGCCTCCTCATTGTGTAAAGACAGGAGTCGATTGAGGCATGGGATGAGATGAAGGCAAAACTGCGTGAGAAATATCTTCCCACTTCTTATCACCAACACCTTCTTGATCAGTGGCAGAGATTGTCTCAGGGTGCTCGACCCGTCTCTGAGTGCATCACTCGATTCGATGATTATCTTTTGAGATGTGACACTCATGAGGACAGCGTCGTGACTTTGTCTCGATTTAGAGCTGGGTTGCGTGAGGACATCCAACATGAGCTGTTTCTGAGAGAGGTGACCACACTAGAGCATGCATGCCTAGTTGATTGCCCTTGATGTAGAGAGATTCCAGAGACCCCACCCTCCACGACTTCAGTTCCCCTACCTACCTGACCCTTGTCTCATACCTACATGACTTGCCCCGATGGTGGGTGTCTCGTGTGTTGGTCCGGCTCATCTGATTCCCCGTATCGGCCTGGCACCCGCAACCCCTGCCCCTATTGTGGCTACACCTGCGAGGCAAGATGATAAAGGGAAGGGAGTGGCTACAGGTAAGTCTTCAAGGGTGCTGGTGCACGCACCCAATGTTACCGATGCCATGGGTACGGCCATTATGTAGGGCAGTGCTCCACTAGGACCCTCCAGGTTGTAGGGGTTGACCAGGAGGACACCCTGAGGATGTGGTTATGAGTAGTGAGCAAGGGGAGGTTTAAGAGGCTGATCTTGCATTAGCTGATTAGTTTAAGGGGAGTGGGGATGTGTTAGGTTATGTCCACCTAGATTTTGGTGAGGCTGAGTGGATCATTGGCCACCCTGACTATGCTAGGCTTGGAGTAGTCAGGTGCACTTTGACACAGCCAGTGAAGAGTGACGGCTGGCTTTGTACCTCGATCTTTCATACTTTCCTTAAGCTTGAGGGTAAGGCATGTAAGGTCATCATAGACAGTGGGAGCTGCATTAATGCAGTCTCCACTAGCACTGTCACCTGCCTTAGGTTGATGCATGTCGATCACCTGAGCCCCTACCTAGTTTCATGGGTAGATAGCTGCTCCATTTCAGTTCAGTTCAGATGCCTGGCTCCTATTCAGATCTACTCTTATAAAGATCAGATCTGGTGTGATGTCCTTTCGATGGAGGTCAGTAGCATCATTCTAGGTAAGCCTTGATTGTACGGCCAAGATGGCACACTATAAGAAAAGGTGATAATAGAGACATAAATTTAGGATGGATTATTTCCGTCCCAAAATCCATCTCAAATTGTGACAGATTTCAGACAAACCAAATTTTTGTCGTAATTAGAGATGAAAAAAAATTCGCGCCAACTCCATTCGAAATTTTAGACAGATTTGGGACGACTTATAATTCAGTCTCAAATATTTATTAAGAATATTTGTTTTTAAAAAATTACTTAAATATTTGTGATGAAATTGAAATTCGTCGCAAATCTGTCTAAAATTTTGGACGGATTTGGGATGGATATATTTTATGTCTAAAACTTTATTAGCAATATTTCTTTTTTAAAAAAAATTCTTAAATATTTGGGATAGAAAAATAATCCGTCCCAAATTCGTTTGAAATTTTGGATGGATTTGGGGTGGATTTTAAGTCCGTTTGAAATTTTATTAACAATTTTTCTTTTTTAAAAAATTTCTTAAATATTTCATACGGAATATAAATCAATCCCAAATCCGTCTAAGACGGATTTATAATTCCATCTAAAACTTTATTAACCGTTTTTATTTTAAAAAAATACTAAATATTTCAGATGGAAACTAAAATTGTCCCAAGTCCGTTCGAAATTTTAGACAAATTTGGGATGGATTTATAATTTTTTCTGAAACTTTATTAATGATTTAAAAAATTAAATATTTCAGATGGAATATAAATATGTCCCAAATCCATCTGAAATTCTGGACGGATTTGGGATGGATTTATATTTCGTGAGAAATATTTAAGTAAATTTTTAAAAAAGAAAATCATTAATAAAGTTTCAGTTGGAATTATAAATCCGTCCCAAAGTTGACTAAAATTTTGGACGAACTTGGGATGGATATTTATTTTAGACGAAAAATAAATCCATCCAAATCTGTCGAAATTTCAAATAGCTTTGGGATGGATTTATAATTCCATCTAAAACTTTATTAACAATTTTCTTTTTAAAAAATTACCATGCGAAATTTCGGACGGAGTTGGGACAGATTTCTTTTTCGTCTAAAATTTTATTAATGATATTTCATTTTTAAAAAATTACTTAAATATTTAATATGAAAAAATGTGATGATTTATGATGGATTTTGGGACGAAAAATAATTCACTCTCAAAATTTATTAATGACATTTATTTTAAAAATACTAAAATAATTATGACGGAATAAAATAGAACGGGCCAGGCTGACGAGCGGGCTAAACTCAAAGCCTGAGTCTGGTCGATAAGCCTAGTCGGCCCAAGCTTTTAAGCTCGACCAAGGGTTAGCGGGCCAAAATCAACCTCTTACAACCTGGCCCGAAATCGAGTCATGATCGCGAGCCTATCGTGCCGACCCAACCCATTGACGGACCTAATTTGTACTAATTGTAAATACATCGTGAAATCTTTTTCCAGTATTTTATATTTATACATTTAAATAGAAAATTTTAAATTTATCAGTGTTGGCAAATGATACCCAACTTAGCATTACGAAAATCTAACAGTTGGATTTGCTTCCGAGTAACATACGACCGTACATTTTAAGTTTGATCAAGATCTGACCGTTAGATTAACTCTCAAATAAAAATTTGACCGTTAGATTTAAGTTTCATGAAAATGCGACTGTTGAATTTGCTCCCGATCTAAATTTGACTATTGGATTAAAGTCGTTTGGTGAAGATTCAACAGTTGTATTTGCTTCTGATCTAAATAAATCTTGTACCAATTGAAATCTGAAGAAGATATGACAATTACATTTACTCCAGATTGTAGATCTCACAAATTAAATAATAATTCAATTCGTGGATTCACGAAGATAGATAATAAGGA
Organism: Amorphophallus konjac; assembly: GCA_022559845.1. Lineage (NCBI taxonomy): Eukaryota > Viridiplantae > Streptophyta > Magnoliopsida > Alismatales > Araceae > Amorphophallus > Amorphophallus konjac. The sequence continues at coordinate 90,807,789 of CM040128.1, forward strand.
ATAATGAATAAGAAGAGAAGAATATTGTGATTGCTATAGACACGAGAGTCACCAAAGAATAACTAGAGGATGATCGAGTGAGAAAACATAGCTTTTGGATGCCGGGAGATGTGGGGGCTCTACCTTTTCTTCCAATTAGCTGGGCGATGAAGAGAGCCTTTTTTCTTGATTGCCCTTTGTTGACCCATGTTTATTTTTTTGAATTAATAGAGGATTAAGCATAGGGAAATATTCCCTAAACAGAGCAAAATGGCATAACGCCAAAGGTGCTCTACCAGCCGAGTTGAGCTCAGAAATTGAGATATTTCGTCAGGTCAAATGGCACAACATAACAAGTGGGGATCATCCCCGAGCAAAGGACACTATACCAACCAGTTTTTCGACAACTGAGTCGGATCCAAGGTTCGGGACAACCTGTTGTACCGAACGACACTATGAAAAGATTCGGGGACCACCTCGAATACCCTGCATACGGTATCACACCGTCGACACCTCAACGACCAGGTTAACCCGGGACTCAGAACAGCCTACCATACCATACGACTCTTCTCCAAGAAGCGGGGGTCATCCCGACTACCAGAAAAACGGCATCATCATGCCGACACCCTAGTTACCGGGCCAACCTAGGACTCCTAGCAACCCATCGCGTCACGCGGTGCATGACAGAAAAGCAGGGAATAACTCCCGACACACTTTCTGTAAGCGGCTTGACACCAACGACTCTAACAATTACATCACACATGCGTTCACCGCGTTCAAGATGGAGCTCAGATGAACATCGAGTTCGGCCGATCTGGGTCCAGATTCAAGTAAGTTATCTCTTCACCCAGTCCACCCGACCATCGTAAACCCCGGCTCACCTAACTAATCCAAACCCCTGAATCCAACCAATCATTCCAGCCCACCTAAATCCTGAGCTTACTCAACTATGGCCCATTCAAACCCTTTGCTCCAGCCCGTCTTAACCCCCAATAGGGCCTACATGACCTTTCTCTCTCCTCCAGGTCAAACCCAGCCATTCCGGTCCATCTGAACCCCCTAGGGGAAGAGGTTTACTCGGACCAGGAAGCCCCCAACCACTTTAGCTCGCATAGACCCCCTTTACGCGGACCAGCCCGCCCGCTCTTGAACGCGGTCACCTTCACGACTGCATTCACAAGAACGCGGTCGCCAAGGCGACCGTGACCTAAAGAGGGCGGGGGGGGGGGGGTTTATGCGGACCTGCTCGTCCCTCCTGAGCAAGTTTGCATAAACATCTGGCCCACATGTCAGGGCAGAATGCGGTCACCAAGGCAACCGCGTTCATGAGAATGCGGTCCCCAAGGCGACTGCGTTCAAAAACCCCCACTCAAGTCCGCGTAAACCCCCCCTTTACTTGGACCTGCTCGCCCCCCCCCCCCCCCCTCGAGCAAGTCCACGTGAACCCCCCCTTTACTTGGACCTGCTCGCCCCCCCCCCCTCGAGCAAGTCCACGTGAACCCCCCTCTAAACTCTATAAAACCTCCCATGGGGTAGCCAAGGGTCATAAGATGCATGGAGCTCATCCCCGGGACTACAAACGGCGCGTGAAGGACTTTGTTGGCTGGTTTTGTGTTTGCTAGGCTCACGCCGAGGGCATGTCGCATGAATATTCCTCATACGGTGTTTAGCCAAAACACAAACCTCCTCAAAGGAGGCCCCTGCTTTCATGAACGCGCTGTATTTGGATGTCGTTTGACGATTGCATGCTGCCCGGATGTAGCATTAGATGAAAGAACCCTACCGGGGCTCTGTCTCGATGTTCGTGCACGGCCCTGGATGTTGCTTGATGAAAGCACTCTACCTAGGCTCTACCTCGATGTTCATGCACAACCCTGATGTTACTTTTATAAAAGCACTGTGGCTGGGCTCTACCTCAATATTCGTGCATGACCCTGATGCTACTTTTATGAAAGCACCCTACCCAATTTCTGCCTCGATGTCTGTGCACGACTCGGATGCTACTTGATGGGGACATCGCTTACCACTTCCCATTTCTCCAAGGGTCCCGATGCTCTCCATTGTGTTCATCTTGATTTTCTGAGTCTAGCTATGTAATTTTCATATCTTTCTTTCAGTCTTAACCATGTAATTTTCCTTTTATTGAGTCAAGTACCTAAGTTAGTGAGTCATCTATCTAAGTCTAAGTATCATTAGGTGGCCTAGTGGGTTAACGGTCCCACTTCAATGGGCTTGGCCCAAGGGCGCCCCCTTCCCCCCTTGGTCATTTGTCACTAGTCCAAAATGAAGTCCCGCGATCAATGACACCCAAGAGGGGGGGGGGGTGAATTGGGTGATTACCAATTTTAGGAAAACTTTTGGCCTTTTATAAAATATGTGATACATAGCTAGTTAGGAGATTCAAAGTTATTTGAACACAAATTGGATTTAACAAACTATATATGATAAGATATAGATTAAGCAAGATAGATGAAGAGAAAACCAGAACAACAATTTAAACTAACGTTTATGTAGAATGGAGATAGAGGAAATGGAGCAAACCACACAATACAAGCACAGTGCTCAGCAGTTTTTAAGGTGGTTCGGATGCACGACGGCAATCCTACGTCCACCCCTCACCAAACTCGGTGAGGCTTCACTCGGGGATAAATCCCCAAACGGAGACGACGCTCCAACCACACACGCAGGACGACACCTGCACACACACACGGGGACGCGCCCCAAACTACACACGGAGACAAGCTCCAACACACACACACACACGGAGATGAACTCCAACACGATCCGACAACCGGATCACTACCACACACACACGCTGCGACAAGTGCAGCAAACCGCACACTAAAACAACTGGATCTAAGAGATCCACACATACACACGTAGATCTAGGAAGATCTACGCACACACGAATGGAAAACAACACACACACACGACCACGGATCCAACACGATCCACACACACACAGATTCTTCAGTTTATGATGAACACAAATACAATACCCAAAAACATAAATATGATGAGGCTTAGTTTAGAAAACTCCTGTTTTGGGTTCCCCTTGAATGCATGTTACTGATCTTGAACATATCTTCAATCTTCACCTGAACACCTCCTCTTGATCTCCACTTGAATCCCCTTGGATGGCTTGCTTGCTTGCTTCTTCTTCTTTCTTCTTTGAGCAATCTTCCTTTGAATCCTTGCTTCCTTGCTTGCTTCTTTTCCTTGGAGGATGTTGGCTTCAGATCTACCTTGAATGGCTTGAAGTTGGATGAAGATTGTTGCTGCACGAGGTACTGTTCACGGAGCTACAGTACCCTCTTCTTCCTCCTTGGATAGCCTCCCCTTGGATCTCTTTGATAGTTAGGGTTATAGCTCCAAATGAGATGTTATATAGCCCTTGAATGGTCTATGGACATCCCCTAGACCAGATCCACATTTTGTGGGTGATTTGGTGTCATTAGGATTAAAGAATTATAAGGAGAAGGCCTCTTCTCGAAGTGGAAAAAGTCAACAATTGTGGGCAGCTCGGGGCTGGCGGTCGACCTGCAGCTTCTGGCGGTCGACCGTTACTGAAAAACCTGTAAACGGATGATCCCTGGGAATTCCGATCGACTGCTACTGGGCTGGCGGTCGACCGCCACTGAGAGAGCTGCAGGCAGTGGGTTCCTGGCAGGGGCGGTCGACCGCCCCTAAGCTGGCGGTCGACTGCCAGCTGGGCAGACCCCCGGGATTCCCGGTTCAATCCGTTAAGCAGTTAGCTCAACCGCTTAACTTCTTTAGCAGCCCATTCTCATCTGTGGCATCGACTTTGATAGTCTTGAAGGTGTCAACTGAGTCTTTGACCTGCAAACACATGGATGGTTGATTAGAACTATAGCTTAAACATCCATATGATAAATGCTTGAAGTTCATGCAAACCATTTGAGTATTTATCAAAATTTGTTCCGGGGGCTCAGCCCCCGGAAACCCCAGCAAGGGGCGCTGCCCCCTTGACCCCCGCGACCTGACCGGGCAGGTCGATCCCCCCGACCTGACCGCGCAGGTCGATCCACGGGCGAGGGCGCACGATGGCCAGAAGGGTTTCATGTTGAATGTGCATGAATGAGGTGTATACAAAAGATACACAAGGTGAGATCGATGCTAATCATGAGATACACAAGGTAAGAGTCTTACCAATGGTTCTTGATAGTAAATGACATATACCACCTATTTTGGATTGTAGAGGAGCATGGTGCTTATCCACAAATTTAGTTCACCAGGTGACTGCCATGTTTGATCCTGCAAGCAAGATAGTTAAGGTTAATACCATGCTTGTTCACATTAAAGAGGTTATGAAACCTCTTGCCTCTTGTAAAAATAATTCAATCAAGCATGAATCAAGACCATGTACCATTGCCATTTGTCATCTCAAACATATGGCAACAAACATCAAAATCATCACAAACATGAATGTGCAATCAACCATAAGTTTAGTTATCATCACTCAATCACACATTAAGTTTAGTTATCATCAAAACCATAACGTCAACAAACATCAAAATCATAACTCAACACAAAAGGTAAGGACTTTTTGTAAATTGAGGGTTCCCTATAAATATGACCACAATCCCTCCATGGAGAACTAATGAATGAATGATATTGAGTTGAGTTTCCATAAAATTTGTGAGTTTCCCCTCTCTCTCTCTCCCTAGCTCTCTCTCTCTCTATCTCTCTCTCTCTCTAAAGGGGGCGACCCCCTCTCTCCCCTCCCCTCTCTCTCTCCCTTGGGCGCCCTTGCCCCTTCACCTTCCCCTGCCACCTCATCACCATCTCCTCCACTCTCCACTTGCCACATCACCAAGGCCCTTCACCTCCCAAGAAGCATTGAATTCCCCCCATCAATTACCTTCCCCTTCCTAGGTGACCCTTGCCATTCCCCATACACCCTTTCCTTTCCCCAAGGAAGAATCCCTTCTCCCAAGCACCCTTCCACCTTCCCATACAACCCTTCCCATCCCCAACACAACCCTTCCCCTTCCCAAAGCAACATTAAACCCCCATTAACCTCTCATTCAAACCAAAGGAGAGGGATCTCCCTCTCCCTCTCCCTTCCAACACCAAATTCGCAGCTTCCCAGTCCCCCACCTGCTAGACCCCCTTCCATCGCCCATTTCCCCCCTCTCACCCCTTGGATCGACCCCCTTTGACCCCCCTATCAACCAAGGGAAGCCCCAGCCACTTCCCACTCCTATTCCCCCTCCCCAATCCCCTACTACCATCCCCATCCACCATCATATCCTGTCAGGGTCGCAGGTAGCATACTAGTCGCTTGTTGCAGAGGCCGGTACGTCGTCACTGAGAATCTTCTGGAGGCGTATCACACATCGCCGGAAATATCTCCTAGTCGGCTTCATAGGCGAGGTGATCCCTCCCCGATTCGAGTTCGGAGCTGCCCGGGAGAGCCCTTCTTCACCAACTGCGCGGAACCGGTCCGTCCAGAAACCAAAGCCGCCATTAAGAAGCTACTGCAACCACACCGGTGCTCCCCTTGGTGCGCCACTTGACCGGGGAGAAGCTCCACTGGTCCTCTGTCCAACGCAGCCAGCGGGACCTCGTTTGGAGTTTGGAGCTCCCCGTTCCAAATTATTTCCTCCAGGTGCGCAGGTCAGTCCTGTCAGAGACTGATCAGACCCCTCCTCACTCTACGGGCTCCACCTCCCTGCTCCGACCTCCTCTGGTGCCCTTCCTGGTTGCCAATCGAAGAGGACTTGTTCGCGCTCGAGACTGCCCTGGTCTCACCTCGATTGGTGCACGGGAGCGTCCGTGGCGTCTTCTTCTTCCTGCTGCTGCTCCCAGGATCCTGTTCGAACCAGAACCGAACAGCTTCAGTCCAGCATCTGCTCCTGTCATCAGCGACACTTCGAGAGTCCGGCAAAATTCAGGCTTCATCCCGGGTCAGTCACCGACATTTTGGCGCTGGTCTCGTCCACTTTCAACTCCGGGAGCGATCACAACAGAGCCGACAGCGACTACCTATCAGCGGGCAGAACCAGTGGACAGAACTCCGAGTGGGTGATCCGGCTCCGTTCTTAGTCTCTTTTCCCTCCCCGCCTGGCCGGCTTACCGCCCCTCCCTGTGTGGAGGTAGTGTTTGATTGTAGTCCAATTCTCCCCACCCCAAGCTCCCCCTCCCGCGTGAGGCGTAGTACTTGTACTTATTTAAACAGGTCGAAGCTTCAGTCGACGCAGTGTGCGGGGAACCCGCACTTCTCCGCTCGCCCATCGTCTCCGAACGGGCTTGGTTTCTTCAAACCAACCGGGTAAGCTCTATACCTTGCTCTCCTATCAGTATTTGTTCATATAATATCCGTACAAATGCTCCGCTGACGGTGAGAGAGCGCCCGACCCCGAAGCTCCCCCGTTTACGAGCGGTCATCGTGGGATTGTGAGAGTGCGACCCGGTGCCCTTTTTGGCACTTAGCCAGCCCCTTGATTGTGGGCACCGTACCCTCGGGAGGGCGACCATAGCTTTGCTGGTCCTATACCAGCAAGGGCCTTGTTCCACTACCTCCACTCGGCATCGCCGAGTCACCCGGGAATCGTGTGCGCAACGGTGGTTTGGCAACTTGCGTAATTCTCTACTCTTGTGCGTTGTGCTTGCTTGGTAAGTCCAAGGACCCTCGGTCTAGTTGCTGCATTCACAAAGTCTATGTCACATCAACTTGGTATCAGAGTAAGTTTTAGACTTATCTCTACGAGTCTAGTCCTAGGGCATTGGCATTTGGGTCTCCCTTACATCTCGTTTTCCAACGCTCCTTGCATGACCACCCTAGAGAAACGCCCCAAGTCCCCATGGACCGATTTGACGCTGTCATCAACAAACTTCATAACTGTCTAGATACCCTCACCACCCGGCTTGATCGGATTGAAGCAAAAATGAACCACGGCCCTAGAGCTTGGTCACCTCGGGATGAATTTGGATGGGAAGCCAATGAACCCCCACTTAGGAACTATGGCCTTAGAGTCTTGCCTCCACGGGATGAGTTTGATAGGAAAAGGTTAGACTATGATCCCTATTATGACTATGAGAGGCCCCAACATTACGGGCGTGAGGAGAGACGTCCCCGGGATAACCTGGATAACCATCCCTCCAGAATGATGCGATTCTCTAGGCCTCCTAGGTTCACTCTCCGGCCGGATGATCCCAAGGACATGGGACCCATCCCAACCCAGCCCCACTCTTGAAGACCCCCAAACCATGTCCAAGTAGGAGTACCCCATTTCGGCCCACTAATCTTCCTCCCACCCCTCCTCCGACAAGGGTCACCCCTAGTCAAAACATGCCCCGGCAAGAAGGGAGTTCCAATGGACCAAGTGTGGGTGAGACCACCCAGGGGAATAGACAACAATGCTTTGAGTGTAAAGGCTTAGGACACTCCATCAATCAGTGCCCTTCACAAGAGATGTCCAACATACTGACTGAAGAAATAGTTACCCCTATCAAAGGGGAACTTGAGGAGGTCACCGAAATTCATGAGGCTCCCCTAGATTGGGAAGAAGAATATGAAGCCCAATGCCAAGGGTTGGGTCAAGAAGGCTCATCCCTATCCAAAGAGACCCCAGCGAGCCTAACTAGGAACATCTTCCCCCTAGAGTTGCCAGATGACCAACCAAGTCCCCCCACCCATCCCTCCATGAGAAGTGTGATTTTAGGGGACCACCTCATCACCATCTCCTCCACTCTCCACTTGCCACATCACCAAGGCCCTTCACCTCCCAAGAAGCATTGAATTCCCCCCATCAATTCCCTTCCCCTTCCTAGGTGACCCTTGCCATTCCCCATGCACCCCTTCCTTTCCCCAAGGAAGAATCCCTTCTCCCAAGCACCCTTCCACCTTCCCATACAACCCTTCCCATCCCCAACACAACCCTTCCCCTTCCCAAAGCAACATTAAACCCCCATTAACCTCTCATTCAAACCAAAGGAGAGGGATCTCCCTCTCCCTCTCCCTCTCCCTTCCAACACTAAATTCGCAGCTTCCCAGTCCCCCACCTGCTAGACCCCCTTCCATCCCCCATTTCCCCCCTCTCACCCCTTGGATCGACCCCCTTTGACCCCCCTATCAACCAAGGGAAGCCCCAGCCACTTCCCACTCCTATTCCCTCTCCCCAATCCCCTACTACCATCCCCATCCACCATCATATCCTGTTAGGGTCGCAGGCAGCATACTAGTCGCTTGTTTCAGAGGCCGGTACGTCGTCACCGAGAATCTTCTGGAGGCGTATCATACATCTCTGGAAAGATCTCCCAGTCGGCTTCGTAGGCGAGGTGATCCCTCCCCGATTCGAGTTCGGAGCTGCTCGGGAGAGCCCTTCTTCACCAACTGCGCGGAACCGGTCCATCCAGAAACCAGAGCCGCCATTCAGAAGCTACTGCAACACACCGGTGCTCCCCTTGGAGCGCCACTTGACCGAGGCGAAGCTCCACTGGTCCTCTGTTCAACGCAGCCAGCGGGACCTCGTTTGGAGTTCGGAGCTCCCCGTTCCAAATTATTTCCCCCAGGTGCGCAGGTCAGTCCTGTCAGAGACTGATCAGACCCCCTCTCACTCTACGGGCTCCAACTCCCTGCTCCGACCTCCTCTGGTGCCCTTCCTGGTTTCCAATCGAAGAGGACTCGTTCGCGCTTGAGACTGCCCTGGTCTCACCTCGATTGGTGCACGGGAGCGTCCGTGGCGTCTTCTTCTTCCTGCTGCTGCTCCCAGGATTCGGTCCGAACCAGAACCGAACAGCTTCAGTCCAGCGTATGCTCTTGTCATCAGCGACACTTTGAGAGTCCTGAAAATTTCATGCTTCATCCCGGGTCAGTCACCGATATTTTGGCACTGGTCTCGTCCACTTTCAACTCTGGGAGCGATCACAACAGAGCCGACAGCGACTACCTGTCAGCGGGCAGAACCAGTGGACAGAACTCCGAGTGGGTGATCCGGCTCCGTTCTTAGTCTCTTTTCCCTCCCCGCCTAGCCGGCTTACCGCCCCTCCCTGTGTGGAGGTAGTGTTTGATTGTAGTCTAATTCTCCCCACCCCAATCTCCCCCTCCTGCGTGAGGCGTAGTACTTGTACTTATGTAAACATGTCGAAGCTTCAGTCGACGTAGTGTGCGGGGAACCCACACTTCCCCGCTCGCCCATCGTCTCCGAACGGGGTTGGTTTCTTCAAACCAACCAGGTAAGCTCTATACCTTGCTCTCCTATCAGTATTTGTTCATATAATATCCGTGGAAATGCTCCGCTGACGGTGAGAGAGCGCCCGACCCCGAAGCTCCCCCGTTTACGAGCGGTCATCGTGGGATTGTGAGAGAGCGACCTGGTGCCCTTTTTGGCACTTAGCCAGCCCCTTGATTGTGGGTACCGTACCCTCGGGAGGGCGACCATAGCTTTTCTGGTCCTCTACCAGCAAGGGCCTTGTTCCACTATCTTCACTCGGCATCGCCGAGTCACCCGGGAATCGTGTGTGCAACGGTGGTTTGGCAACTTGCGTAATTCTCTACTCTTGTGCGTTGTGCTTGCTTGGTAAGTCCAAGGACCCTCGGTCTAGTTGCTTCATTCACAAAGTCTGTGTCACATCACTACTTTTATGAAAGCACCCTACTCGATCTTTGCCTCGATGTTCGTACATGATCCCGATGCTACCGTTACAAAAGCACCATACCCGGTCTCTACCTCGATGTTCGTGCACGACCCTAATGCTAATGGATGAAAGCACTCTACTTGGTCTCTGCCTCGATGTTCATGCATGACCCGAATGTTGGCTTTATGAAGCACCCTGCCTGGTCTCTACCTTGATATTCATGCACATCCCTAATACTGCTGGATGAAAGCACTCTGCCTGATCTCTGCCTCGATGTTCATGCATGACCCGGATGCTACTTTTATGAAAGCACCCTACCCGATCGCTACCTCGATGTTCGTGCATAGCCTTGATGCTGTTGGATGAAAGCACTCTACCCAAGCTCTACCTCGATAACCGTGCATTGTCAGGATGCTACCATTATGAAAGCACCCAACCCAGTCTCTGCCTCGATTTTTATGCATGACCCCGATGCTATTTTTATGAAAGCACCCTTCTTGATCTCTGCCTTGATGTTCATGCATGACCCGTGATGCGGGATGAGTGACGCGACCGGGCTAAGATGTACGACCAACTCGATGTGCGGCCAGCACTAGCACGCTAAGGTAAGCCAGACGTGTTGAGTCTCTCCAAGTGATTTTGATGATAACAAAACCCCGAACTTGGTTTCCGCCTCGTGCCTTGCCTAAGCACTCTAAAGCTAGCATTGTATGTGATTAAGGCAAGTGTGCATAATGACAATGCTCATCTGTTAAAAGCCTCCCAAATGCATAAATTGAGTTAATTGAATTCCAAAATGAATGGTTAAGTTGCTGGAACTCATGAATGTAACTGAAGTAAATATTTGGTAAATTCTGTGAGTATATCAAACCTCGTATGGACAATGGTTCAGTACCTTCATAATTGCAAGTGCATGTGTAAGTCATTTCTAACTCAAGCTAAAGCACAAATCGATCATGTTTCAAATATCCCCAGAATAACTCAAACCACCACAATTTGTTTGGTACAAAATGTGGACCCTAAAGTTCTTGCCTCATGGATATCTTTCACTAGGCTAACAATTTATTTCTGCAGGTATTTCCAGGCGCAGTATACCGCCGGACAGGGCCCGGTCGATCGGTTTTCCCAGCGTTGAAAGGTTCATGACTGTAAAATTCCGATCGACCGCCCCCTCCTGCCCGGTCGACCGCCAGCTTCGCAGCCCCTATTGTTGACTTTCTTTTCTCCACGAGGATGGAGCATCTATCTAAGGTTTTTTAATCTCAAAGTCTCCAGACATGCCAGGATTTGTGGATCTAGTTCCTGGCTTGTCCCTTGACCACCCTAGTTGTATAAAAACATCTAATTGGGGTCAAAAATCCTAATCACTCAAGGAAGATCAAAAGAGGTTATCAAGGGGAGAAAGAGTGCTGCCACTGTAGCTCCATGAACAGTGTTTCGTGCAAGAACTTCTTCATCCATCTTCAAACTTCTCAAGCAAAATCTGAGGCCAATCAACCCAAATCAAGTGGAGATCAAGCTGCATCCAAAATCCTCTTCATCCATTCAGGGGGAGCTTAAATCTACAATTCTCTTTTGTGTTTCTTCTTCCAAAATTCTTGAGCTTCAAGTGTTTGCTTCTTGTAATCTCTAAACATTCTAGTGTGTGTGGATCTGCTTAGATCTATGTGTGTGTGTCTTGGATCTTTCAGATCCGTGTGTGGTTCGGTGAGTGTGCACCTTCGTGGGAGTTCCGAACTCTCCACAAGTGTGTGTGTGTGTGTTGATCTTGTAATCCTTTACAAGATAGTGTGTGAATCCTCACAGATCGTGAGGGGTGGACGTAGGTTGCCGTCGCTGCATCCGAACCACCTAAAAATCGTTGTCTCTTATGTGGTTTGATCCTTATCTCCTATCTCCATTTTGTGCATGCTTGCGTAGTTAAATCATTTGTGTCCCTTGCATTACATCTAGCACAGTTCATTAACTTCACTCAAGATTTCTGGAATATCAAAAGGTGGGTTTGGATCGACAGGGTTAGTCTTGTCAGGAAGATAACACCTTGCGCGAGAGAATCTTCGGATAACGTAACTCCGCCTAGTACCAAAGATCTATTGTGGTGGTTAATCTTTTCGGATTTATTCTTCGCTACATCAGATCTAAAGTTGAAAGTAGCTTGTTTGTCATACTTGTTTTAAATCGGCTAAAATTTTCTTAAAATTTGTAATCACCCAATTCACCCCCTCTTGGGTGTCATTGATCGCGGGACTTCAATTGGTATCAGAGCTAAGGCTCTATTTCTTTTAGATCTAATGATTTAGAGTCAGATCCAGATCAATGACCAACAAGGGGATGATGCCTGAGGGTCATTCCATTCACCGTCCTCCATACTTCGATGGCTCGAATTATTCCTATTGGAAAAATAGAATGCACGTCTTTCTGAGAGCCCAAGAGTATGAGATATAGAGGGTTGTGGACAAGGGTCCGTATAAACTCTCGGATGATGAAGAAAAATGGACACTCGAGGAAATTAAGAAAGCCACTGTAAATTTTAATGCCATGAATATTATGCAATGTGCTATACATCCTAATGAGTTTTCTCGCGTATCCATGTGCAGTTCAGCGAAGGAGATGTGGGACAAGTTACGGCTCATATATGAGGGAACCTCAGAGGTCAAGGAGACCAAGGCTAATCTACTTGTCAGAGACTATGAGCTATTCAAATGAAGTCTGAAGAAACCATCTCAGAGATATTCGCGTGGTTAACTGAGATCACAAATGGTCTCAAAAGCCTTGGGAAGGAGTACACAAACTCCGATCTTGTGAGGAAGGTTTTGAGATCACTTCCACCAGCATGGTACACTAGGGCCACTGTTATTGAAGACTCAAAAAATTTATCCACACTCTCTCTGGATGAGCTCATAGGGTCACTCATGACCGATGAGATAAACATGAGGAGAACGGCCAAGGAAGAAACCAAGAAGAAGAAAGTGGTGGGATTGAAAGCTCACCAATCTGATGATGACTTCAAAGAAGAAGAATCCAGCGAGGGAAGCAATGAAGAAGAAGACTTGGCCATGATAACTCGCCAAGTAAATAGATTTTTGAGAAAAGAGAAATTTCCAAGGTAATTTCAGAAAGGGGCAAAGGAAGCCCGTTCAAACCAAGGGCGAGCCGGGCAAGCCCAATAATGTCATTTGTTATGAATGCAAGAAGCCCGGGCACATGAGAGGAGAGAGTCAAAATCTAAAGAGAAAATTCAAGAAGGACAAGTTTAAGAAACCCCAAACAATGGTCGCCACATGGAGCAACGAAGAGGGCGAACTGTCCGATGAGAAGATCCAAGAGCTAGTGGATAGTTTGTGTCTCATGGCACATGAAGATGATTCAACGGAGGTAAATTCTGACCCTGACTTTATTTCAAATGAACAATAGGAGTCAGAATATGAAAAATTATATACAAAATACAGAAAAATCAGATCTGAAAATAAAACTCTCAAAAAGAAGATTGATGATTTAACACATGAGGATATTCATGTGAAATTTGAGAAACTGGAACAAGAATGGTTCGAGTTAACTGAAGAAAAAGAAAGTTTGTTACAAACAATCTTAGCCAGTGAGAAAAATCAAGAAGATTTGATGTGCTAATTATCTGAAATGGAAAAAGATTTTGAAAAATGGAAAAATGAAGAAGAGGTTCTGAAATTCACAAATTCTAGAACTTGAAAAGAAACACATGAGTTTGGTTGAAGTGGCTGAACTTCAGTCCACTCTGTCTAGGTTTGTCAAAGGCAAACAAAACTTAGACAATTTGTTGGGAGTCAAGGTTAACTTCCAAAAGGAAGGATTGGGATACAGTCCCCAAAACAAAAAATCCTTTGAGCATAAGATCACTACATCCTATGTTCATGAAAAAGAAAACAACTGTGCTTCATGTTCTCACTCCAAACCAAAACATGTTCAACCTAAACCACGTCAATTCCAAAGAATATTTTCAAGTGTTAATTGCTTTCACTGTGGTAGATTTGGGCATGTTGTTGCTCATTGTTGGTTCAAACAAAACTAACATAAAAATCATGCTGCTTGGACAAAGAAAAAATATGTGTAGAACTGGACTAACTCCTACGGACCCAAATTGGTTTGAGTACCAAAAATAATTGGATGAGAATGTTGTTTCTTGCAGATATGTATTGAAGTCAGGGGGAGCAAATGGTACCTGGACAACAACTGTTCAAGGCATATGACAGGGGAAAAGAAAGTGTTCTCTACTCTGCAAGACAAGGATGGAGGACTGGTTGCCTTTGGTGGAAAGGACAAAGGTAAGATTATTGGAATTGGGAACATAGGTAAGAATTCTGAAATTCTTATTGAAGATGTACTTTTGGTGAAGGGTTTAAATTACAATCTGTTGAGCATAAGTCAATTGTACGACAAGAGTTTTAAAATTGCTTTTGATGAAACTCACTACCTTGTCATGAATAAAATTTCTAATGAAATCAAATTCATCGGTAAAAGGAACAACAATATATATACTATTAATCTTGATGATGTTGCCGGTGATGATGTGTGCTTGGTAGCAAACAACCATGATAATGTATGGCTATGACACCGAAGGCTAGGTCATGCTAGTTTTGGAGTAATCTCCAAATTGTCTAGACATGACTTGGTAAATAGGTTGCCTAAATTAAAATTTGAAAGTGATAAGATCTATGAGGCTTGCACAAAAGGTAAGTAAACACGTATCTCTTTCAAGAATAAAAATATTGTTTCTATCACTAGGCCTCTAGAACTGCTGCACCTTGATCTCTTTGGTCTGACTAGGACATCCAGCCTAGGAGGAAAATCTTATGGATTTATAATTGTTGATGATTACTCCAGATTTACATGGGTGCTATTTTTAGCCAATAAAAGTGATGCCTTGATGGAGTTTCAAGTGTTTTGTAGAAAAATTCAAAATGACAAAGGATACCTCATCACCACAATTTAGAGTGATCATGGTGATGAGTTTATTGCTTCTACTGAGGAGATGAAATTGATTGAGAAGGAATCTGCTGTAGTGGCAGATTTAACATCTGGAACAGAAGTCTCAAGTAAAATGCAAATGAATGAGCTATTATAGGCCAGCAAGTAGGTATCAGAAAAAGCATTGCAGGATAATGAACTTATGCAGTCACATTTTCAAGTGCAATGTGTTGAAGTTGTCGGCAAGCAGCAAGAAAAGGGGATAATCACTAGATCTAAAGCTAGATCCATGGAAGATTTACCCTGGGAGCCTCAATGATACTTTCATCATTAATCTAGAATATTCGTGGAGTGGGGAATACTGGTACCCGAAGATGTCTGAAAGATATTGTGCAATCCAATAAGGTCGATCTTGTGGCCATCTTGGAACCTATGGTGAGTCTAAATAAAGCCCCGCCCCTGGGGAGGTACATAAAGCTTGGGGGTTTTGCTAGTAGTAGCTTCCCTGACCCAAAAATTTGGGTATTTTGGCATGATAGTTATAATTTGGAGGTTATTGCCTCCTCCTCTCAACATATAACTCTAGGCTTGAAGGAGGATAATTCTTTTTGTACATATTACTCCTTTGTATATGCTTCATGTGATCCTAACCAAAGACAATCCCTATTCAATGATCTTGTCATTTTTGCTGTTTCTGCCTCAATCCCCTGGCTGATAGAGGGATTTTAACTGTGTTCTTCGCCCCTCAGAAAAGGTAGGGGGTGGCATGCCGGCCCTAGCTGCAATGTCTGATTTTAATAATTGCTTAGGTTCTGCTGCCCTGATTGATATCGGCTTTATAGGAAATGCAATGACCTGGACTAATAATAGAATCGATTCTGCTAATATCAAGGCAAGGCTCGACAGAGTGTTAGTGAACAGCTTATGTCAATCATCTTATCCCCAGTTGACTGTAAAACACCTCCCCAGAGGTCCTTCGGACCATGCTCCTCTATTACTTCATATGGACAAATTGCTGAGCAGTCCATGTCGTTTCATTTTTAAGAAGATGTGGTGTACACATGATTCATTTCAACAGCTTGTTTCAGATACCTGGCAGCATACTCAAACTCATCACCCTAATCCTCTAGTTAGGTTCTTTATCAAGCTGAAGACAGTTAAGGCTTCGCTATGTAAATGGAATAAAGAAACTTTTGGGGATATAAACTCTGCTGTAAGTTCTGCAAAAGTTGATGTAGAACTAAAGCAAAGCTGTTATGACTTTGACCCCTCTTATGAAAACAAGGAAAGGCTGAATGCTGCCAATGCCTATCTTCGTCAAGCTCAATTCAGAGAAGAAATTTTTTGGAATCAGAAATCTCGGGTTGACTGGATAGAATGTGGTGATAGAAATACTTCCTTTTACCATGCGGTTGCACAATGCAATAGAAGAAGGAACATAATTAGAAGGCTCAAAGTTGGGGAATCTAATGAATGGTGTTCTGACAAGGAAAATCTGAGGATACATGCTGAGAACTACTTCAAAAGTCTTTTTTCTTCTGAGAATCATTTCCTGGACTCTGAAATGCTGAACTGCATCCCGCAGGTTGTCACAGAAACTCAGAATATGGTTTCATGTGCTGCCCCAAGTCTTTCAGAGATCCGTGAAGCTGTCTGGTCCTTAAAAGGCTCCAGTTCCCCTGGTCCAGATGGTTTCTCTGGGGAATTCTTTACAACAGTATGGGAAACTATTGGACAGGATCTTTGCGAAGCTGTTAATGCCTTTTTCCAAGGCTTCCCACTTCCAAGGGGAATATCTTCCTCCCTCATTACTCTAATCCCCAAGGTACATGAACTAAATCATTTAATGATTTTCGGCTCATTAGTTTATGTAATTTCACATACAAAGTTATTTTCAAGATTATTTCAGAAAGATTGGCCCCTCTTCTGCCTAACATAATATCAAAGGAGCAGGGTGCCTTTGTGAAAGGGCGATTTATCTTGGATAATGTGTCCCTTGCTAGATAGCTGATGATGGATATAAACAGGAAAGTTAGGGGTCATAACATGATAATCAAGCTGGATATGGCTAAAGCATATGATAGAATGGAGTGGGACTTTGTATTAGCAGTTATGAGAAAGTTTAGTTTCAGTACCAGGTTCACATCTCTAATTGGTATGCTTTTATATAATTGCTGATTCTCAATCAATTTTAATGGAATTGTTTCTGCCTTTTTTAAGTCCAGTAGAGGCATTAGGCAAGGGGATCCAATTGCACCATATCTTTTTATAATAGCTTCGGAGGTCTTAAGCAGAGGTCTATCAGCCCTATTTCACTCTAGGGGTCTAAAGGGTTACGCTGGGCCCAGAAGGACAATGCAGATTTCCCATCTGTTATACGCTGATGACACCCTGGTATTCTTAAATGCCAGCAGAAGGAACATAGTGGCATTCCAATAGTTTATCAATAAATATGAAAGTTGCTCGGGGCAAAAGGTTAATACAGCTAAGAGCTGCTTTATCCTGTCAGCTAAAGCCCCTCTTTCCTTAATACAAGCTGTTCGGACATTAACTGGCTATAAATATCAAGCTGCTGGAATCAAGTATCTTGGAATTCCTATTAAAAAGGGCAGATACCTGTGTTCAGATTTCAATTTTCTTGTTGAAAGGATTCAGACCAAGTTAGAAGGTTGGCAATCCAAGTTGCTATCTCAAGCTGGCAGAGCAGTTCTAATAGACTCAGTCCTCAAAAGTATGCCAGTCTACCTTGCATCAGCCTGTTTCATACCGAAGAAGATAATCAACTTCATGGATAGCCAATGTGCGGCTTTTTTTTGGCAAGGGGAACATGGAATCAACCGCAAGCATTTGATTGCATGGTCTTATATTCAGAAGCCTCGCATAGAGGGTGGCCTTGGAATCAGGAATTTATTATGTGTCCAGACTGCTTTTGCTGTCAAGATGCTATGGAACATTGTTCATGGGTCATCACTTTGGTCTCAATATGCTAGACAAAGATTTTTCAAAACCCATATCGCTAGCAGTAATAAACCATTTCTAGCAAGTATGCCTCTAACTGTCTTCAGGCAGGCCAGAGAAATCCTACTTGAAAATAGTAGGTGGATTGTAGGGTCTGGAGAAACAATAGACTTTCTAAGAGACAACTGGACTGGAAATGGCTCTGCAGTTAGTGCTGAACAGGCCAGTAATAGAGATAGTGGGAGTTTAATCCCCAATGTTTCGGTTAGAGAAGTGCTCAGGAATAATCAGCATATGGCTTGGGGTTTCATTGGAAATGATTTTCATACTCCTAATATCCAGTTCAACAATGAGGCTGATATTTGTTTTTGGATGAGTACTGCTAAAGGTAATTTCTCTATTAAATCAGCCTACAATCTTATTCGTACTAGAGGTATGATAAGGCCAGCCTGGGCAAAACTGTGGCATTCTGCCTTTAATCATAAAGTAGCTCTTTTCATATGGAAGTTAATCCACCGGGCAATTCCAGTAGACAGCAGGGTTATTGACTGTGGTATCCAGATGGCTTCAAAATGCAGTTGTTGCTCCCATCCAGATTATGAAGATCTCAACCATGTGTTCAATCATGGAGACTTGGCTTCAGATCTATGGGGCTGGCTACAACCCCTAGTCAGTAATAATGTATGGCTGGGTGATCAGATTACTGGAAGATGTTGGAATTTCTTGTCTGCTACGAGAATGCAATCAACTTTCTGCTTAGCTGGGATGTACTCAACTTTCCTTATGCTCTGGGAAATATGGAAGCAGAGATGTGCCTCGAAATATGAAGGGGTTCCCATCAATACTACTTTTATTAAAAGGAAGATTCTTTCCTCTGTTCAGATGGCTCTGGATAAAATTAACTTCCACATGCCTCTTTCTCCTGCCCAATTCAGATGCCTAGCTTCATTTGGTCTGTCTCCTCGGGTACAGGTAAAACAGCCAATTATGGTCTCCTGCAACTTGGCCAAACAAGGGCACACTCTACATGTAGATGGGGCATCGAAAGGAAACCCCGGCAGATGTGGTGGAGGCGGATGCATAAGGAATCATTCTGGCAATTTGATTATAGGATTTGCCTTCTACTATGGTGTAGGAAATAGTTTGATGGCAGAATGCAGGGCACTACATGATGGGCTGGCAATTGCGAAGCATGGTGGAATTAAGCTCTCGGCAATTTTTTCAGATTGTTCCCTTCTTGTGGAGGCATGTCGGAGTGGAATATCTCCCAATTGGGCAATCTACCCGTGGTGGAGGGAAACTTTAACTTTTCTTCAAGAAAGTGGAAGTGAGATTCATCACATATTCAGGGAAGGGAACCAGGTAGCGGACTCATTGGCTTCATATGCTTGTAGCATAACAACTAATATAGTCTATACCAAAGTAAGGGAGTTACCACGGGTGACCAAGGGAGTCTTTAGAGTGGAAAAGGCTGGTTTGCCCTCTTTCCGTTGTCACTAGTTCTCTAGTTTGTTATTTCAGCTCTAGTGTCTAATATCCCTATCATCTTGTTCGGGCCCTCATTATAAGCCCTTTTTTTTCTCAGGGGTATGCCCCTTTGATAGTGTATATTGCTCACTCATTTAATAAAAATTAGGACCACAGGGTGAGCCAGGAGGAGTGAGAACACTCCCCCTCTCTGAGGGAGGGTGCACTCGACCTGTGCCCATCCTGACTGGTCGGTGTTGATTAAAAAAAAAGAGTGATCATAGTGGTGAATTTGAGAACAATGAGTTCAGCAGCTTCTGTCAAGAGTAGGGATACACACACAATTTCTCATCACCAAGGATGCCTCAACAAAATGGAGTAGTGGAGAGAAAAAATAGAACCTTGATAGACATGGCACGGACCATGTTAAGTGAGAACTCCCTACCCAAATATTTTTGGGTCGAGACGATAAGTATAGCATGCTACATCATCAACAGGGCAATGGTAAGGGCCATTCTGAAGAAAACCCCATATGAGCTTTACAAGGGTCAGAAACTAAATATTTCCCATCTCAAATCTTTTGGATGCCCTTGTTATATTTTGAACAATGGTAAGTCAAACTTAGGTAAGTTTGATGAAAAGAGTGACAAGGGAATTTTCCTAGGCTATGTACTTAATTCTAGAGCTTACAGATTGTTCAATAAGAGGACCTTGGTTGTTAAAGAGAGCCCTCATGTGATTTTTGATGAATCTGAATTGAAACTGAAAAATCAACCTACTCCAATTTTGGATGCAGATGAAGCTCCTGAATGCCCAAATGATGCTAAGGCTACGGATGAAAAAGTAGAAGGGATCTCCGGCAATGTTGAAAACAATGAAGATCCACAAATTGAAACACTTCAAGAACAGCAAGTGCAGCACCCAGATTTGCCAAATTCCTCCACATTCTTGACAGATCACCCCGCAGAAAATATCATAGAGCAACCTCCAGGTTTTGAAGATTCAAAGCATCCAAAGCTTGTGTACAAGCTGCAGAAGGCCTTGTACGGGTTAAAGCAAGCACCAAGGGCATGGTATGAAAGGCTTACTTCATTCCTCATAGAAAATGATTTTAAAAGAGGTAAGGTTGACCAAACACTCTTCACGAGGAAATCAGGTAAAGACATATTAGTAGTTCAAGTGTATGTTGATGACATACTTTTTGGAGCTACTAACAATGTCTTATGTGAAGAATTTGCAGAAATCATGTAAGGAGAATTTGAGATGAGCTTAATGGGTGAACTAAACTTCTTTCTTGGATTGTAGGTGAAG
This sequence comes from Amorphophallus konjac, assembly GCA_022559845.1. Lineage (NCBI taxonomy): Eukaryota > Viridiplantae > Streptophyta > Magnoliopsida > Alismatales > Araceae > Amorphophallus > Amorphophallus konjac. The sequence goes on from CM040128.1 coordinate 90,828,048, forward strand.
CAAACGCCTGAGGGCATTTTCATAAATCAAGCTAAGTATACACTAGAGCTGTTAAAGAAATTTTGGATGGCTGAAGCAAAACCCTTGTCAACTCCGATGGCTACAACCACGAAGTTAGACAAACATTAAAATGGTAAAATAGTAGATCCCACACTATTTCGAGATATGATCGGATGACTACTATATCTCACAGCATGATGCCCTGACATTCAATTCAGTGTATGTCTATGTGCTCGTTTTCAGTCATGTCCTAAAGAGTCTCATTTAATGGTTGTTAAACGTATTTTTAGATACCTAATTGGCACACTAGACTTTGGCTTGTGGTTTCTGATCGACAGCTCATTTGATTTGATTACATATACCGATGCGGATTATGCTGGATGCATTATTGATCGTAAAAGTACTAGTGGATACTGTCAGTTTCTTGGTGGGTGCCTAGTTTCATGGGCTTCCAAGAAACAACATTTAGTAGCTCTCTCAACGGCCGAGGCTGAATATGTAGCCGCCGGAAGTTGCGGAGCCTAAGTACTTTGGATCAAAAATCAATTGCTTGATTTGGATGTTGAAATGAAATGTGTGCCAATCTTATGTGATAATACCAGTGCAATCAGCTTGTCAAAAAATTATGTTCAACATTCTAGGACAAAGCACATTGACATTCGACATTATTTTCTGAGAGATCATGTAGGAAAAGGGGTCTTTGAATTGAATTTCATTGACACACAATCAGCTAGCTGACATTTTCACAAAACCCCTAAACCAGGAACAATTCAACAAGATAAGAAGAGAACTTGAGATGTGCTTGGGTGAGAGCATACATACATAGGTCTGCACTTAGGATAAAAATTCCACTTGTAAAAACTCATATGCATAAAGGGTAGATTAACATGCATATTGTATGTATTTACTTTCAATACCTTGTGCTGCATGCTTGAGTGTATTTATACATATAACCCTCTTGAATACTTTCTTTCCAAGGCCAGATATCCCTTGGTTAAATAAATGTGGACCCAGTGATGCTGGACCTAAGGCACTTTCTGAGGGGGAGTTAGAGAACCTTCCTCAAATCTCCATCTCTTCTCCTTCTCTCCATTTCATGATGTTGGTTCAAATCAGAAGGTAGGATGATGGTCCTAGTATATAAAAAAAATAAAAAAATAAAAAAATAAAAAAATAAGAATTTTTGGGGCTAGCGGTTGACCGCCACTCCCGCATCGGTCGACCGGTGGCGATGACCGGTCCGACTGAACCATCCACCGAACCCTCTTTTAAGGGGTCCTAAAACCCCATTATCTCTCCAACATATTTCCCTAACCCTAGAACACCCAAACTCCACCTCTGAAACCCCAAAACCTCATCCCCCTTCAATCCGCACAAGATCTGGTCAGTTCGTCACCGTTTCGGGACGAAATCTTCGCGTCCGTTTGTGCGAGTGTGAAGCTCTTCCCAGGGTTCCAGGTTGTGGAGAAGGCTTTTGCAAGCCCTTGGAGTGTCATTTGGTTCAACTTCATCCCCCTGGACGAGAGTCATCCTTTCAAGGGTTTCCACCGGGTTTTCTAGTTCGGGATGCCGCCTAGATGAAGCTCTCGGCGTTCTGCCCAAGGGGAAGCTAGTGGTCAGAGACGAGAGTCCCCGGCTCCTCCACCACAGCAAGCACCTGCACCTCGTCATGCACCTCGGTTGCCTCCACGTCCTATTATCGACCCTCGACTGGTCGACTTTAATGAGGTGAATGAGCTTCTACTTGATTTATGTGCCCTTTATGAAATTCAAGAGGGTTGGATAAATTTTGTCACTAGGTATACCAGATACTATCCCAATCTGGTGCAGCAATTTTATGAAAATCTGGTTGAAACGAATGAAGAATTATATACTGTTATTCAAGGTGTTGAGATGCATATTACTCCGGATCTGTTTGAGCGTGGCTTAGGAGTTGCGACTAGAGGAGCCGACATGGTTTTTGGTCATGGTGCTGTTGAGGATACTTTTCTTACTATGACCAGTTGTGATTAGGTGTATGGTGTCAGTAACTTAATCATATTGAACGCAAATCATTTTCCACCATTGTAGCGTATATTGCACCATATGTTTACCTCCCTCATTTATCCAAAGATTGGCAGTAGAAATGAAGTGACAGAGGTTCACAGGTTCCTGTTTTATAATGTTATGAATGGGATTCAAGTCAACATAGGTCGCCTCATGACGACTCTAATTGGAACCTGCCGAACTAATCTGCGGAGATCCTTGCCCTATGCTTCACAGTTCACCGGCATATTCATCTATGCAGGGATCAGTTTGCCAGATGAACAGTTCATTTATGTTTGACAAGATGATATATATAATAAGTATAAGATTTTCACAGATTTTGGATATTATTATGGTCCCGATGGTGAGTTACGTCGGGATGTGCCCGTTTATGGGGAAGATGCCGTCAATGAAGAAGAACAAGAACAGGCGCAGCAGGAGGATCAAGGGGACCTACCCCCTCCAGCTCAGGCTGAGGAGCAGCCTCCTCCACCATCACCTCATCACATGGATCCCGAGATGCCTACTCCACCACAGTTCTATTATGGAGAGTCTTCTATTCAGGGGGCCGCACAGCACTCTTGAGTAGACTATGAGACTTTTGATAGGCGTTTTACTAGACTAGAAACTCGGTTGGATGCCTTTGGGGAATAACTTTCTACCTTTGGGGATAATATAGCAACCATGGGCACCATGCTGGAATCTTTGCCACATCAGACAGATTCTTTCTCCACAGCTTTGGACTCCCTATCCACTCAGATGCACACTCTCTCCACCAACATGTCCACCCTCACCCAGAGCCATGAAGATTTACGTGAGACTTTTCATGCTATGAACCGCGTTCTTCTGAACATGTAGCTCCGTGACTATGATAGGGATCAAACACTTGCCCATATCCAGCACCGCCTTCAGTGTCAAGACACCTACTTGTAGATATTCGGGAGCGCCTTGGCCATGTGCCTCTTCCTCCACCAGGCGCCCAGCCTCCTGTAGATGACCCATGAGGATTTTGCTTTTGCTTCCTTCCTCTAGACTGTTGTACTTTGGTCTTGTATCTTTTGGGTCTACCATTCATCTATCCTATCCCCTTTTGATGATACCAAAGGGGGAGAAGTAGTAGTGCAGGTCTTATATATTTTACGTCGATATGTTCGTATGTTTGTATGCATGATCATTTGTGAGGATCATTGTGTCCGTTCTATTCTGCATTTGTTTTGTCGCATGTGTCTAGAGTCTTGCATTCATTCTCTCAAGCATCAATGTACCTTGTAATGAAATGATGAAATGAATGCACTTGATTTTTGATATAAAGTGGTTGGCTCTTATTTCTCATTTCCCATCTATCTTGGCAAATAAAATGTTGAATGGCTTACGTATATTGTGTGGTTTGCGTTGCCTTGTACAATGTAGAATCCTTGGTTTGATGCACTACCCGTACGCAATGTGGTTATCAAGCATGCCGTTACTCTTATAATCCAATGTTTTGTCATCATCAAAAAGGGGGACATTGTTGAGTCTCTCCAAGTGATTTTGATGATAACAAAACGCCGAACTTGGTTTCCGCCTCGTGCCTTGCCTAAGCACTCTAAAGCTAGCACTGTAAGTGATTAAGGCAAGTGTGCATAATGACAATGCTCATCTGTTAAAAGCCTCCCAAATGCATAAATTGAGTTAATTGAATTCCAAAATGAATGGTTAAGTTGTTGGAACTCATGAATGTAACTGAAGCAAACATTTGGTAAATTCTGTGAGTATATCAAACCTCGTATGGGCAATGGTTCAGTACCTTCATAATTGCAAGTGCATGTGTAAGTCATTTCTAACTCAAGATAAAGCACAAATCGATCATGTTTCAAATATCCCCAGAATAACTCAAACCACCTCAATTTGTTTGGTACAAAATGTGGACTCTAAAGTTCTTGCCTCATGGATATCTTTCACTAGGCTAACAATTCATTTCTGCAAGTTTTTCCAGGCACGGTCGACCGCCGGACAGGGCCCGGTCGATCGATTTTCCCAGCGTTGAATGGTTCATGACTGTAAAATTCCGGTCAACCGCCCCCTCCTGCCCGGCCGACCGCCAGCTTCGCAGCCCCTATTGTTGACTTCTTTTCTCCACGAGGATGGAGCATCTATCTAAGGTTTTTTAATCTCAAAGTCTCCAGACATGCTAGGATTTATGGATCTGGTTCCTGGCTTATCCCTTGACCACCCTAGTTGTATAAAAACATCTAATTTGGGGTCAAAAACCCTAATCACTCAAGGTAGATCAAAAGAGGTTATCAAGGGGAGAAAGAGTGCTGCCACTGTAGCTCCGTGAATAGTGTTTCGTGCAAGAACTTCTTCATCCATCTTCAAGCTTCTCAAGCAAAATCTGAGGCCAATCAACCCAAATCAAGTGGAGATCAATCTGCATCCAAAATTATAGCAACCCAGGTAAATTAAAGGAATAAAATCTTAAATAAGATTAAACCAATGATAAAGCCCAACTCATATATATACTTAAAACATATGAAATATAGGCCAAAATGAATAACGCCTCCTGTCAGGTCGTCATTTAATTGAAGACTGAATAAGCAGGCGCTAATTTAATAATTGACGCCCTCTTGACATGTTTTATATAATGAATTGAAGACCGTGTATACAGGCGTCATTTTGAAATAACGGCCCAACCTTATGCGTCATTTACAAACAGAACCCGTTGGTGTTTGGTTCGAACATGGATCTTATCCGGGGAAGTTTTGATTAAGGAAAGGGATCAATACGTGGATATCTCAGTTTAAGCAGGATTCTACATAGGAAATCCTAATTCTAATCAAACTCCTAGAACCCATTAGGATTCCTTCTCCTATAAATTCCAACCCCTTCCATCAAACCCACGTTAACCAAAGACGTCTTGCTGCTGCTACGAGAAAGAACATCACAGTTCTTCATCTTCTTCATCTTGCTGCTACTCAGAACGTGAAGAACATAAAGAAGTTCTTCAACTTCTTCTTTTCCTCCTGTGGATTGCCTGCAACGCGAAGAGGCTACGGCTATTGAGTTGCTGCTCTTCATACCATCATCTTCATCCTCTGGACGTGGACGTGCTGCTACTGATTCTTCCTTCCATCAAGCTGCATAGTATTCTTCCTGCTGCTTTATCCTTATATCCCTGGAAGAGTTGCCGTTGTAATCAAGTTCCTCTGTTTGAAACAGAGTATTGGAATATTGAATATCTCATCACCGTTCTTCATCAGTCATCAACCAAATCGTCACCCAAGGTAGGTTTTCTCAAGTGTTATGCAAAACCACGTAAATAATGAGTCACTGCATGCATCTAGATTGATAGTCATATGTTGGAAGATTTACCGGTATCAAATTTTTGATTTCTGCATTTACAGTAAATAGCGACCCAAGCTAGGGCGCTATTTGATTCAACGACCGTGCAAACAGTCGTCAATTCCTTAGATAATTAATAATTACACCATGTTCAAAATTTAATAACTATGAACCCTTACATGTAAACTAATGCATGATCATGTCCATAAATTCCAGCTATTTTTCTCTATCTGTTCATGTCTTTAGAATCTTGATTAGACATACTCCAAAACCATGTGTCTGTGATTGTACCTGTCGGTGCAAATCGTATGACAAAGAAACAACGACCCTCTTCAGGTCGTCATTTGAATGAACGCCCCTATACATGGGCGCCAATTTGTGATGAATTGGAAAATTTTGGAATGTTTATAATTTTTTGGATAATGGAAATAACGACATGCACCCTGCCGTCAGATTTATATATGACGCCCCTTACTAGGACGTTATTTACTGAATTAAAGACTTAAGATAAGTCATCATTTACATAATACCTGAAAAATGAGAATATTTATGGGTTTTAATATTAATAGAATCTGGATGTAACGACTGAGTGAACAGTCGTCATTTACCGAACTGACGACCTTAACAAGGGCGCCAATTCATGAAATGAAGACTGAAGCTCAGGCGCCAATTTGGCTGATTCCTGATTTTCATGTTTTTCAGTAACCCTTGACTATGGGTTATGTGTACTGGCACTATATTCCATTCCGTCAATATAGCCCCACGTTTCATGATGTTTTATCGATTACCCACTATTTCTGAGTGATAGATGAATCCTCCATGAGACATTCCGTTCCTTTGGACCGATGACTTTATCATAGAGACCTCCGTAAGACTTCACTAGCCTTGGATTCTCTCACGGCAACCGAGCATGTTGTACCATCAAAACCCATGAAACTACTTGATTGCCATGTCACTCTAAAGAAATATGGTATACCGGCCCTCATGATATGATATTTTGATGTCATGAGAATACTCTTTAATTAATGGAATGGGAAACCATGCCATTAATACTCCTTAAGAATGATGTGCCATACTTGTGGACACTAATTCTATCTACCTTATCATGTATAAGAACGAGCGACCATGGTTATATGAGCGCTTATTCTTGGCACCCAAGTTAGGGAGCCGATTCCACCAAGCTTTTATCGTTAATCGTGGTTATGCCGTTACTATCATGGTACGATCTTGCACATCATGTTCAATCCTTGTGATTCTATTCTGCACGATCTACCCTAAAGTTCATACAAGCTTGAATCCTTTGGAATTCTATATTGGCTATAACTATAGTAGATGTCGAAAGTACATGATCAATGCCTGTACATATAGGGCCCGATCTGGTCTTGGGAGGAGCACCCGAAAGTACTAGTGCCCATGGGAGTTGTAATGATCACGGTATGGCATTGTACCGAAGTGCATGACTAGCTTGATAGACATTCCATAAATCTCGTACTTGACTTGACATGACATGACTTGCGTGACCCGGAAAGGGTATTTATTGTACTTGCTTGAAACATGATAGCTAATTCTTGACATGACATGATCACTTGACATGATAGATATACGTGCTTGATTATCTTGCTATCTTGACATGAGTTCCTGAAAGACTTGCTAGTTCACTCACTATCACTTGATATACATTCTCTAATCTCTTGTAATACAATCTCTCTATTGTCGTTTCTTGCGAGCATGCACAGTTTATTGCATTTCATGTAACATGTAATTACTTAAAGCATGCTAGCTCTTGAGATATAATCCCTACTGAGCGTTCGCTCACATAGTGTTTTCCCTTATTTTTCAGGTAAGTCTGAGGACGAAACTCTTTCGGATGGGGAAAGTCAAGAGTGATGAGATTAGAGCTACTCCAACTATCCAAGCATCTACTAGTCTTATATTTTCTATTTTCTTGAGTCTTCCATTGTATTTTTATTTCATTTGAGTCTTAGTACTTTCATTAAGAGGTTTGTAACAGAAGTACTTTGAAGGTTTTGATGAAATAAAGGATTGGGTTATTTTACACTTGCGAGCTCTATCTTTGTGTCGAATACACTAACACTCTGATTGACATGATCGATATAAACTCGTCACGCACTCCGGGTTCCTTCCGCGCTCGGGGCGTGACAAAAATCCTCTTCATCCATTTAGAGGGAACTTAAATATGAAATTCTCTTTTGTGTTTCTTCTTCCAAAATTCTTGAGCTTCAAGTGTTTGCTTCTTATAATCTCTAAACATTCTAGTGTGTGTGGATCTGCTTAGATCTCTGTGTGTGTATCTTGGATCTTTCAAATCTGTGTGTGGTTCGGTGAGTGTGCACCTTTGTGGGAGTTCCGAACTCTCCACAAGTGTGTGTGTGGGTTGATCTTGTAATCCCTTACAAGATAGTGTGTGAATCCTCACAGATCGTGAGGGGTGGACGTAGGTTGCCGTCGTTGTATCCGAACCACCTAAAAATCGTTGTCTCTTGTTTGGTTTGATCCTTATCTCCTATCTCCATTCTGTGCATGCTTGCGTAGTTAAATCATTTGTGTCCCTTGCATTACATCTAGCACAATTCATTAACTTCACACTAGATTTCTGGTATATCAAAAGGTGGGTTCGGATCGATAGGGTTAGTCTTGTCAGGAAGATAACACCTTGCGCGAGAGAATCTTTGGATTTCATAACTCCGCCTAGTCCCAAAGATCTATTGTGGTGGTTAATCTTGTCGGATTTATTCTTTGCTGCATCAGATCTAAAGTTGAAAGTAGCTTGTTCGTCATACTTATTTTAAATCGGATAAAATTTTCTTAAAATTTGTAATCACCTAATTCACCCCCCCTCTTGGGTGTTATTGATCGCGGGACTTCAAGGCGGCTGACCACCGTGGCATTCTTCGGGTGGAGACGTCTCTCAAGAAGAAACTCACTCTAGCTCGACGATCGTCCCTGCGAGAGAGAAGTGAGATCGCAGCAGTTAAGGAACCACTGTCGCCCAGGGTGGTGCAGTTCGAGCTCGGTGCTCGACTGGAGTTATGGAACGGTTCTCACACTCACAATCATGGTGATTTGTATTTAGATATGGCCCTAATCTCATAAACGTAGCATATATAACAGCATACTAGATAAGCAAATGCGAGTGTAAGGAACGTGCGCGTACCTCCACGACTAGCGTGTGGGGAAGAAAACCCCGGCCGAATCCGACAACCCCGATACACAAGAAATGATTAATATTACAATTTTAGAATAATGGCCCACTCCACGCAGAGAGGTAAAGGGCTACAATAGAAAATTTTGGGGCTGCTGGAACATAGGTTGACGGGCCGCGCTCGTAGGAGAAGAGGGAGGCGAGTCGGGGCCGATCAGGATAGCCGATTGGAAGCTGAGTGGTTCTGCCCGCGCTGGACACCCGACGTAGCAAATTTACGAAAGTCGGTATGGTTAGATCCGATGTCCGATCAAGGTTCCGTTTGTTGGAGAATGTCGACGACTGGATGAAGAACACCTCGGCCCAATGGCGCGATCAGATCTGGGCGTGACAACAACTGCACTAGGGCTCTAATTCCGTTCACACAGAACTGCACAGGTAGATAAAGAATTATGGGAAAAATATGCCCCGGTGTTGGAATGGATCACTGCGGGTTGGAGATCGTCGGTGACGTCTGGCGGAAGGATCTGACCAAGGGGTTTGGGCAGATCTACAAGGAGGAAGGCAGAGCAGCTTATGCAAGTTGCTTCTGGTTCTGGATCGGATCTGCCTAGGGTGGTCGGCACAGTCCCACGAAAATATTCACCACGATCAACACGAATCTCCGAATGATGCTAGGTTAGCGGCGTTGCGAAGAAGACAAAGAGAGGTACGACCTCTCCAGATTTCATATCCAAAGAGATTAAGGGAAGATCTAGGGGATTTTTGTATCAGGGAGGAGTGGATTTGACTCGCAGGAACATGCGACAATGCGTAGCTTCACCATCGGAATTGTTGCTGGCGATCCTGAGCTCTGATTGACGCAAAATTGGCTTCGGATCGTTCCTGACTTGTAGACCTTCCTCTGGTAAAATCATCAGCTTCAGATCTAAAGAGGATATGACTGTGGGAGGTTCATGATTTTGATACGAGATCTGGGCGGATAGACTCGGAAGCAGCACTCGAACATAGCGATAACGGAGCCTCGGCATCGCACCTCGGCAAGGGGAGTCGCACCCCGGATAGATCTTGTCGCAGGACTATCTCTTGAGCATCACACTCAAGGGAGAACACATAGAGAATCACTCTCTCAAGAACACTCAATTTTCATTCAAAACTTCAAAATTTTATTTTTTCCTTAAGAACACTATACATGGCTTTATATAGACATACAAGGGGGAGAGGGGGAGCTTGGAATGACATGGGGAGAGGGGGAAAGGGGGGTTGCGGCCATGACAAGTAGGGGAGGTCTTGGGTGAAGTCCTGAGGTTAAATGACACCCAAGAGGGGGGGTGAATTGGGTGATAACAAATTTTTGTAAAATAAAACCAAGATAACGATTTCGAGAGGATACAAGAGGGCCGCAAGCAAAACAGACTATATCTCTCAAAAATAACCACTGCATAAACCCTTGGTACTCGGTGGAGTTAATAGATCTGTGGATTTACTCACACAAACTGTTATCTTTTCGGCAAGAATGACCTTGTCGGTCCGAATCCAGCTTTTGATATGCCGAAGGATTTAAGAGAAGATGATTAACACACAAGATCTAAACGAAGCAGAAAGACTAGATCCACAAGTAATCACAGAAGGGGGAAAGAAGATAAGGCGCAAACCATGAGGAGACAGTAAATTTAAGGTGGTTCGGATGCCACAATGGCAACCTACGTCCACCCCTCACTGACAGTGAGGAACCACACACTATCTTGTAGAGTGTTACAAGATCAACCACACACACACAAAAGCAATCAACCTTGACTGCACACACACACACACACGGATCTGTGAAGATCCTCACATACACACAGAAGATTCAAGATTACAATCAAAACACACTTGAAGCTGAGAAGGATGTGAAATTGAAAGAACACAAGAACAAGAGATTGATTAAAGCTCCCCCTTAGTTGATGAAGGATTCTTTGGATGCAGCTTGAGGTCAACTTGATCCAGGCTTGATCTTCTTCAGATATAGCTCGATCTTCACTCTAGAAAAGAGGAAGAAGGATGAAGAAATCTTCTCGGAACACTGTTCACGTCTACAGTGCAAGCTTCCTCCTTCTCACCTTTGGTAGCCTCCTTGATCCACTCTTAGCATTGGGGTTTTCCAAACCCTCTTGTATAAGTATTATAGGTTCTTGAATTGTCCAAGGACTCCCCCAGACCAGATCCACAATTTCTGGAAAGTTTGGTTGCTTAGGGATTAAACAATACCAAGAGGAGAGCCATTTCTCGAAGTGACAAAAAAGTCAACATTTGTTGGCAGCTCGAGGCTGGCGGTCGACCTACAGATCCCAGCGGTCGACCGCCATTGGCCGTCCTGTAGCTATTTGGCTGCTGGGAAAATAGGTCGACCGCTAGCTCCTGGCGGTCGACCGCCAGGTTCACAGATTCCTAGATTTCAGTTCTGTTCATTTAGGTCAACCGCCAAGGGTCCACAGGTCGACCGCCAATCTCCAATCCTGTAAAAGTCAAGTGTTAGCTCACTTGAAGCTATCTATTTGTTCGATGATTGAAATGGGCTTGTGTTACAGTTAAGTACAAGTTTGTTAATACTCGAATAAACACATGGAAGGATTCATTAACACACATTTGACATGGGGTGAAATTTGATGGTTTAAAGCATGAAGCTTCTCTTGAAAACAAGATACATGGGAGAGAAATGTCTTGGGTTTTGTTATCATCAAAATCACTCGGATATGTTCAACAATCTCCCCCTTTTTGATGATGACAAAAACTAGGCATTAGATTTGCATTTTCAACAAAGTGCCTTTGAAAGAGTTTTAGAAGCGTCGACAATCACTTTTGAAATTCAGTTGAAATCCATCAAGTTGAAACATTTGAACTCACGATGTGAAGACATTCAACACGTCCATATCAACGCAACATTTCACTTCCAACACAAGCACGTCAACAAATCCATACCAGCCATTCAATACTTATTTGCCATATTGACAGGAAGTGAGATAGGAGATAGCCAATTTTATGAATTCAAGGAGTGCATTCTTCCATTCATTCTCATTAGATCCATACATGGTACACGGAATGCAAAAGGGAGAAATGGACTCAACACGCTAAGGAATGCAACCACTAATGCAATACAATATGCTCAAACTACAATGCAAGAGACAGACATGCATGCAAGCAGGCAAACACCAAACACACATAGCATATACATATAAGCCTAATAGCCTACTTCTCCCCCTTTGACATCATCAAAAAGGAGAGAGAAGGGGTGCAAAAAGTGGACAAAAGTGACACTAGAGACCCAAAGAGCAGCTACATAGCAGGGTGATCCTCAGCTTCCTCGCCATGAACACCATCTGGGGGACCATCACCATGGGGGGAACCAGCAGGAGCAGGAGCAGGAGGAGGAGGAAGACGATCCTCAAGGCCGTGGAGAAGATCATCATAACGACGGAGCTGGTTACGGATGGAAAGAAGGGTATGGTTGGTGAGGCGAAAGGCCTCACGGTTATCTTCATGGCTGGCAAAGAGAGTGGCCATGTGGATAGAGATATCATCCAGATCATGAGTGAAGGTGTCCATTCATCCAGTCATGGTATCCATAAAAGTATCCAAGCGCCCAAGGGAGGAGTCAAGCCGAGTTTCCATGCCTAAAAGATGCCTGTCAAGAGCCTCATAGTTCCCCCAAGTGGAATGCCCAGCACCCTGAGTGGAAGACTCCCCATGAAAGTACTGCGATGGAGGAGGGAGAGCAGTGGGAGGAGGCACATCTTCAGGCTGGACTGGTACAGGTGCATTGTGGTTATCTTGCTGTGGGTCCGGTTCTTGTTCGTCTTCACTAACATTCTCTTCCCCATAAACTGGGACATCACGACGAATTGTGCCATCTGCTGCACGGTAATATCCCATATCTGAGAAAAGCTTATGCTCATTATAAATGTCATCATGGCGAACCAGAACAAACTGCTCATCCTCCAATGGGACCCCAATAGAAGTGAACACTCCAGTGAGTTGAGAAGCATAAGGCAGGGACCGCCGTAAATGTGTCCGGCATCGACTTATCAGTTGAGTCATGAGCCAACCCATATTAATTAAGTCACCATTCATAGCATGATAGAACAGGAATCGGTGCACTTCCATCACTTCATCTCGGTTGCCATTCTTGGGATAAATAAGTGTAGTAAACATATGATGCAGAACCCGTTGCAAGGCGGGAAAGTGGTTGGCATTGAGCTCAATGAGGTCACTCACACCACGCACAAAATCACAGCTCGTCATGGCAATGAAACTTGGCTCAACCTCACCATGCCCAAAATTCATGTCTGCACCATGTGAAGAGAGTCCCAGGGCACGATTGAATAATTCTGAATTAATTCGGATCTCAATGCCCTTAACCATGGTGTATAATCTTCCATCTCTGTCAACCAAATTTCCATAGAACTGTTGTACCAGATAGGGATAAAACTGGTTGTATCTAGTGACAAAGTCAATCCACCCCGGTTGCATTGAAAAAACTGTATAAATGTCGGGCAGGATTTCATTCAACTCTTGAAAATCAACAAGACGAGGGTCGATGATAGACCTTGGAGGTAACCTGCGTGCGGGAGCTTGTGGTGGAGGTGCGGCCGGAGCTTCACGTCTCCGAGCACTAGGTTCCCCTTGGAGAAGACGTCGAGCACTCCGTCTAGGTGCCATTTTAGACTAAGAAACCCGCTGAAGAGAAGATCCTCTTGAGAGGTAGGACCTCTACCTTGGGATGGAGAGAGTGACATCGGGGAGGACTGTGAACACCTTCTTCACGCTCTGGAACTCAGGGAAGGGCGACACAAGAGCACGAACGCCGGCGACGAGTTGTTCCGAAATGGAGATAAATTAGCCGGATTGTGGTGGAAGAAAGGAGATGAGGGGTTTTGAGGGCTTAGATGGTGGGAGAGAGGTGTGCTAGGTTTAGGGTGGAGTAAGGGAGAGAGAGTGGAAGACAATAGAATGGGAAATGGGGAGGAAAACCCTCTTTTAATGGGGTTTGGACGCGGTTGAACTGGGCCGGTTCGTCGCTGGCAGTCGACCGGCACGAAGCCAGCGGTCGACTGCTGGGGTATAGAAGCCCCAATGTGGACCCCGAGAGGAAAAGGGTTGAGCCAGCGATCACCATAGATAGAAACGGGCTCCATGACCCTGAGGACTCCCCCATTTTCACAGAACACATTTTTTTCTTTTTTAAATCTTTTCTTCTCTTGTGCTAAGCCACGAAAGATGTCAAGCAGGAGTCGACTATGGAAACCCTTGAATGGAGACTGCTAAGAGCACTAGATCACTAGTCCACATTTATTTATCAAGGAATATTCAGTTTTAGGAAAATGTCAAGGAGAAAGTGTATATAAATATAAGTACAGGCACACATGCTAGGTATAGTCATGCACAATAGAAATGAACCACACACAATGCATGCATATCACATAATCTACCCAACGAAAAAGAAACAACCTAATGCAGACCTAAGTACGTATGCCCTCACCCTTGCACATGCCAAGTTCTCTCTTAATCTTATTGAATTGATCCTGATTTAGGGGTTTTGTGAAGATGTCAGCCAGTTGATTAAGTGTGTCAATGAACTTGAACTTAAAAACCCCTTTACCTACATGATCTCTCAGAAAATGATGCCGAATGTCAATGTGTTTGGTTCTGGAGTGTTGAACAAGGTTTTTAGATAGACTAATTACACTCTTATTATCACATAAGATGGGCACACAATCCACTTCAACATTCAAATCAAGCAATTGATTTTTGATCCAAAGTACTTGGGCTCCACAACTTCCGGCGGCTACATATTCAGCCTCGGCCGTTGAGAGAGCTACTGAATGTTATTTCTTAGAGGCCCATGAAACAAGGCACCCGCCAAGAAACTGACAGTACCCACTTGTACTTTTACGATCTACAATGCATCCGGCGTAATCGCATCGGTATAAGCAATTAACTCAAAAGAACTACTGATGGGAAACCACAAACCAAAGTCAATTGTGCCAATTAGATATCTGAAAATCTGTTTAACAGTTGATAAGTGAGATTCTTTAGGGCATGACTGGAAACGGGCACAGAGGCATACACTGAATTGAATGTCAGGACGGCACGCTGTAAGGTACAGTAGTGATCCGATCATACCTCGAAACAGTGTAGAATCCACTGTTTTACCATTTTCATCCTTATCCAGCTTTGTGGTGGTGGCCATGGGAGTTGATATGGGTTTTGCTTCTGCCATCTCGTATTTCTTCAGCAATTCCATAGTATACTTGGCTTGATTGATGAAAATTCCTTCTGAAGTTTGTTTCACCTGCAATCCAAGAAAGAAATTAAGCTCCCCCATTAAGCTCATCTCGAATTCTCCTTGCGTAGTCTTTGCAAATTCCTCGCATAAGGCATTATCAGAAGCTCCAAAAATAATGTCATCCATATACACTTGAACCACTAAAATGTCCTTACCTGATTTCCTTATGAAAAGTGTTTGATCAACCTTACCTCTCTTGAACCCATTGTCAACCAAAAAAGAAGTAAGCCGTTCATACCATGCCCTTGGTGCTTGTTTTAGTCCGTACAAGGCCTTTTGGAGCTTGTACACGTGTCGTGGATGTTTGGAATCTTCAAAGCCTGGCGGCTGCTCTACAAAGACATCCTCCTTGATATAGCCGTTAAGAAATGCAGATTTAACATCCATTTGAAATAGTTTAAAGTTCAAAGAGCACGCGTAGGACAGTAAGATCCGGACTGCTTCAAGTCTAGCAACCGGTGCAAAGGACTCATCAAAATCAATTCCCATCTCCTGGCTGTACCCCTTGGCCACAAGCCGAGCCTTATTCCTCACAATCCATCCCGCATCATTTAGCTTGTTTCTGAAAACCCAACGAGTTCCAATGGTAGGATGGTTCTTAGGACGCGGCACGAGAGTCCACACCTCGTTTCTTTCAAACTGATGCAGCTCTTCATGCATCGCCTGAATCCAAGATTCATCTTGAAGAGCTTCATGAATGTCCTTGGGCTCCACTTGTGAAAGTAAGGCCATCAGGTCCTCCTGTTCAACCTGCCTTAGAGAGGACCTAGTTTTCACCCCATCCTCCAAATTACCTATGATGTTCGCAGTTGGATGATCCTTTAGAAATGTGGAGGAGCTGGGCAGATCAGGATGCTGCACTTGTGGTTCTTACAGTGTCTCAATTGTAGGATCCTCATCTTTCTCATTTTTGCTTGAGGTTGCCTTCAATGGCTCATCCTTGGCTTTAACATTTGATGAGTTCTTAGGGTCTTCATCTGCATCCAAGATGGAAGAAATTTGATTTGTGAGTTTTGACTTGGATTCATCAAAAATAACATGAGGACTTTCTTCAACAACTAAAGTCCTTTTATTGAATAATCGGTAAGCTCTAGAATTGAGTGCATAACCTAGAAAGATTCCTTTGTCACTCTTCTCATCAAACTTACCCAGATTGGACTTACCATTGTTCAAGATATAGCAAGGGCATCCAAAGGGTTTAAGATAAGAGATGTTTGGCTTCTTACCCTTGTAGAGCTCATATGGAGTTTTCTTCAGAATGGGCCTTACCATTGCCCTGTTGATGATGTAGCATGCTGTACTTACCGCTTCAGCCCAAAAATACTTGGGTAGGGAATTCTCACTGAGCATGGTCCAGGCCATGTCTATCAATGTTCTATTCTTTCTCTCTACTACTCCATTCTACTGGGGTGTCCTCGGTGATGAAAAATTGTGTGTGTGCCCTTGCTCTTCACAGAACATGTTGAATTCATGATTTTCAAATTCACCACCATGATCACTCTGGATTGTGATGATGAGGTAACCCTTTTCATTCTGAATTTTTCTACAAAACACTTGAAACTCCGTCACGGCATCACTTTTATTAGCTAAAAATAGCACCCATGTGAATCTGGAGAAATCATCAACAATCACAAAGCCATAGAATTTTCCTCCTAGGCTAGATGTTCTAGTAGGTCCAAAAAGATCAAGATGCAACAGTTCCAATGGCCTAGCGGATGAAACAATATTTTTGTTTTTGAATGAGATTCGTGTTTGCTTGCCTTTCGTGCAAGCTTCACAGATATTATCGCTTTCAAATTTCAATTTAGACAGACCTATCACCAAGTCATGTCTAGACAACTTAGAGATCACTCCAAAACTAGCATGACCTAGTCTGTGGTGCCATAGCCATGCATTCTCATGGTTGTTAGCAACCAAACACACATTATCAACTGAAACATCATCAAGATCAATGGTGTACACATTGTTGCTCCTTTTACCAATGAATTTGATTTCATTTGAATTTTTACACATGACAAAATCGTGAGTCACATCAAAAACAATCTTAAAACCCTTATCACATAATTGACTTATGCTTAACAAATTATGATTCAAACCTTTCACTAGAAGGACATTTTCAATCAGAGTCTCAGAATTCTTACCTATGTCTCCAACTCCGATTATTTTACCTTTGTCCTTCCCGCCAAAAGCAACTAAGCCTCCTTCCTTGTCTTGCAGCTTGGAGAACACCTTCTTGTCCCCTGTTATATGCCTTGAGAAACCGCTGTCTAGATACCATTTGCTCCCCCTGGCTTCAAGACATATCTGCAAGAAGAAAAATTCTCATGCAATTATTTTTGGTACCCAAGCTAGTTTGGGTCCGTTGGAGTTAGTCCAGTTTATGGTATATCTCCTCTTGGTCCAGAAAGTATGATCTCTTGGTGGGTTTTGTTTGAACCAACAACTTACAATAGCATGCCCAAATCTACCACAATGATAGCAATTGACAGGTGCAAAGTTTCCTTGAAACTGTCGTGATTTGGGTTGAAAATGCTTGAGTTCAGGCTTGGAAGATGACGCATGGTTTTGACTTTTCTCATGGACAAGGGATGTGGTGATCTTATGCTCAAAAGGTTTTTTATTTTGGGGAGTGTATCCAAGGCCTTCTCTTTGAAAATTGACTTTCACTCCCAACAAATTATTTAGGTTTTGCTTGCCCTTAACAAACTTAGATAACGTGGACTGAAGATCATCCACTTCTTTTTCCAAGCTCACAGTTTTCTTTTCAAGTTCTAAGTTTGTGAATTTTAGAATTTGTTCTTCAATTTTCATTTTCTCACATGCTTTCTCCACTTCAATTACTTTGCAACATAGTTCTTTTTTGGCTTTATTACAGTCTGAAATTGTTTGTAATAAGCTTTCTCTTTCTTCTATGGCCTCAAACCATTCCTGTTCCAGTTTTTCAAATTTGACAAAGATATCTTCATGTGATAAGTCATCAAATTTCTGTTTGAGAATTTTGTTTTCAGATCTGATCTTCTTGTATTTTGTGTACAATTTTTCATATTCAGATTCCCATTGTTCATTAGAAATGAAATCAGGGTCAGAGTTTACCTTCGTAGATTCATCCTCATGTGCCATGAGGCACAAGCTTTCCACAAGTTCTTGAATCTCTTCATCAGATGGTTCATCTTCACCGTCGCTCCATGTGGCGACCATGGCTTTGGGTTTCTTGAAATTATCCTTCTTGAATTTCTTTTTCAGATCCGGACATTCACCTCTCATGTGCCCGGGCTTCTTGCATTCGTAGCATATGATGCTACTTGGCTTGCTTGACTCGCCTTTGGTCTGTGTGGGCTTTCTTGGCCCTTTCCTAAAGTTTCCCTGAAAGTTTCTCTTCTTCCTTAGAAATCTTCTCACTTGGTGAGTTATCATTGCCAATTCTTCCTCTTCATTACTTCCGTCACTTGATTCACTTTCTTGAAATTCATCATCGGAGTGATGAGCTTTCAGTCCAATGACCTTCTTCTTTTTGATGTCTTCATCAACTGTCCTCTTAATATTTATCTCATAGGTCATGAGTGACCCTATGAGTTCATCCAAGGTGAGAGTAGACAGATTTTTTGAGTCTTCAATTACCGTGGCCTTTTTGTGCCAAGCTGACGATAGGGACCTTAACACTTTCCTTACAAGGTCGGAATTTGAGTACTCTTTCCCAAGACTCTTGAGACCATTCGTGATCTCTGTTAGCCTTGCAAACATTTCGGAGATGGTTTCTTCAGGTTTCATCTTAAAAAGCTCATAGTCAGTGACTAGGAGATTTGCCTTGGTCTCCTTGACTTGTGAAGTTCCCTCATATATGAGTCACAGCTTGTCCCACATTTCCTTGGCCGAGCTGCATGTAGAGACACGAGAGAATTCATTAGGGTGTATAGCACATTGCATGATATTCATGGCATTATAATTAGCGGTGCATTTCTTAATTTCCTCAGGTGTCCATTTATCTTCATCATCCCCTAGTTTATGAGGACCCTTGTCCACAACTCTCCAAACTTCGTACTCTTGAGCTCTTAGAAAGACATGCATTCTGTTTTTCCAGTACGAGTAGTTCAAACCGTCAAAGTAGAGAGGACGGTTGATGGAGTGTCCCTCGGGCATCATACCCTTGTTTGCCATTTAACCAGATCTTACTCTAGATCGTTAGATCTGAAGGAGAAGAGCCTTAGCTCTGATACCAATTGAAGTCCCGAGGTTAAATGACACCCAAGAGGGGGGGTGAATTGGGTGATAACAAATTTTGTAAAATAAAACCAAGATAATGATTTCGAGAGGACACAAGAGGGCCGCAAGCAAAATAGACTATATCTCTCAAAAACAACCACTGCATAAACCCTTGGTACTCGGCGGAGTTAATAGATCCGTAGATTTACTCACGCAAACTGTTATCTTTTCGGCAAGAATGACCTTGTCGGTCCGAATCCAGCTTTTGATATACCGAAGGATTTAAGAGAAGATGATTAACACACAAGATCTAAACGAAGCAGAAAGACTAGATCCACAAGTAATCACAGAAGGGGGAAAGAAGATAAGGCGCAAACCATGAGGAGACAGTAAATTTAAGGTGGTTCGGTGTTTGCGATGGGTTTTAGCCGACCATCTTATTGTTTTATTTCATGTATATATGTACATATGTACATGTATACATGTCTTATTTCACGTGTCGATCAACCAATTAACTAACTGGTAATTAACTGACTAATTGACGACGCGGGCGTGCCAGTCACATGAGTGACAATTTTATGATGCGCTCATTCTGACCCGTGTCTGGCGAATGCGAGGTTCGGTCGGGACCAGCAGTCCGCCATACCATAAAGGCTATGGCGTTAATTACATCCCCCACGGGGAGGGAACACCTTTGATTAATTGCCGAGATAGCGGGCTGTCGAAGCCGGATTAAAAAGAGCTACATGATGATCATGACAAAGACATGCAGGATGCACATGTTTATCATGTGGAAGATGCATAGTTCATGGAATTATAGATCCTCGGTACGTGGCGGAGGACGTAGGTCCGAAGACCACCGTCGCGCACAGCGAAGACTTCTGACCAGACGTAATCCGGCTTTTCTGTCAACGCCATTTGATCTACTCGAGGATGTATGCATGGATGCACACATGATGTCAATAACTATATTAAGCATGATAACGGAATTGTAGAAGCAAATGGTGATCAACCACATTTATTACTCCCCATCGAGAAGAAGGAAGGTAACACAAGTGTGATAGCGAAAGCAAAGTGCTAACGGACATGGCAATGAAGATATGATAACAATATAGTTCGGGCCAATATAGTTCGGGCTCGCTTGGCCCCTCCCTTATTCAATTTATTACCCATTGTGATCTTATTAACGCCAACCCCGAGGGACGAGATCCACTCGGGGGGGGGGGGGGGGGGGGGGCAAATGAGTGATTAAAGCAACAAGAGGTTTCAAAATCGGCGCGACCCTGCGATAGGTAGCTTATACGGCGCGATAAAACGTAGGTATAGCGTCTTAATCTGGCGCGGCCATGACGAATGTTAATACGGCGCGAAGAAACGCAGGTATAGCGGCTAATACGGCGCGGCCATACAGCCGGTTAAGATGGCGCGCGAAAGGGATGGGGCGCGCCAGTTTAGGGCGCGTCGGAAAGGCACAAAGAAAAAAAGAAGGGATATGAGTCTAACGTTAATCCGGCGCGGGGGGGTACCGCGCCGGATTAGGGCGCGCCGGCTAAGGCCGCGCCGTTCAACCCACCTTTTCTGTGAATTTTGCAGCTATTGGGTTTGTTAAGTTTTGGGTGAGGATTCTTAAGTTATTTGGGGCCAATTGCTTATCAAATTGAAGTCCAGAACCCCGAAGGACGGTGTGATTAAGCCAATGCGAGGTTCCTACTCGAGCACCGGGATAATTGGGTCCAGAACGAGCGTTTCATTAAGGCTTATTCAATCTTAATCTGTCCAAAATTGGACAGCATCTCCCCTGAACCTGAAGAGTTGCAGGGGAGAAGCGGGGTCATGCTCACCTGTGGAACAAGCCCCTAAACCGTCGGTCTGCACAATGGCAGCCAGTAAACCCCAGTGGATGGAGTACCCCGAGGACTAGCATGCTAGGGGCACCAAAATCCCGTAGGGGAAGAAACAGAGAGACGAAGCCGTTGACGGTGGGAGCAATACCCCGAGGACTAGCCTGCGAGGGGTGGACAGCCCACAGTGTATGACTTATCCCTTAGAGGAACCGACCATTAGGGAGATGGAACTCCGAGGGCTAGCCTGCGAGGAGCACACATCCCCGGTCTCCGTTGGGTCCTGGACTGTTAGGGTCTAGCTCGTTGAACCAAGACCTCTTCGTTGCTATCTGCTGTGGGCTCAGGGAGAACATCTACCATCAGGAGGTAGGGTTCTTAGTTGCCTAGCAGTTCCATGAAGCCACAGGGGCATGTTCCCCTTCCCCAGATGATCGAGATAATGAGAAGGAAAACCTCGGAAATCATTCGGATGACCGTGATGCGTAGAGATAGTAAATGCATAGATGAGGGAGGCCCATTACGAGGCATATGTTCGATCAGTTAGAGAGCATCGTTCAGGGGATGAAACCCCGGGCGTGGCGGAGAGAGGCACGCGCAGAAGCACGGCTCCGTCCGAGAATAGAGGGGTATGCGAGAATCCTGAGATTAAACAGGAGAATATTCGGAGGGGAAACCCCGGGGAAGGGACGTTTCTATAGCCCACGATGATTCAAAGCATGGTAGGAGATTCAGGGAAAGCGGAATCAGGGAATGATATGGAGAAAGCCTCACGCGCACGCACTGGCATACATAAGAAATGGAAGATGAAGACCATTCGTTCGACCTATTAAACCCAGCATTTAGCATGTATATGTATATATGTTACCATCCCAGAAACGGGAATGGCTCAGCATTTACATAATCAGACTATGGCACCGGTGCCATTATTCGATCGCCGTTCAACAATAACAGAAGCAGAGGACGCTCATAGCGTAATAACAGGGAAAGAGCAGTAGAGAAAATGGCGTAGAGGGGGGAAGAGAATCGACTCATATCATCGTCGCTCCTCCCCCTCTCGCTTACATTGGATGGGTAGAAGTTTCAGAAGAGAAAACTGCGGAAAGCAGGAAAGGGATCAGCGCCCGCGCCCACCTGTTCCTGAAACAGGGTGTCGTAGAAGAAGAAGATGGCCGACGGTAGCTCCTCCGAAGGAACCCTCGCTCTCTGTACCTCAGGAGAAAAGAAACCCTGTCTAAAGCTCTCCCCCTCCTCTTCTTCTCTCTGTCTCTTCTGATTTCTTTCTTGATCTCCCTTCGGCCCCCTTTGTTGCTCTCGAACAGCCGTATATATAGAGCATGAGTTAGAATGTTGAACCGGCGTAGGATTGGCGCGCCAGGGGAGCCTTCAAGGCTTATCGCGTCGGGATCGAAGCCATCATCAGGGTGATTTGCGCGTCGGCATAAGGGCTGAAGATGGGGGCACGCCGGTACAAGGGTCGAAGGTAGGGGCGCGCCGGGATAAGGGCATGCCGGGCTGGTGCTCTATACGAGCTTCGAGCCATCTGGTGAGTCTGGAGATGATTCCGGGAGCCACCGTGAACATGTGTTCTGCCGCTGCTCACTGAAACCTCGACGAGATGATTTGTCGAAGCTCCTAGATTGGCGTACGGCCCTTCTCGAGGTTCTGGATTGCTTTGGGCTGCTCACACGGGTTTTCCGCTGACACGGCCTTCAGCTCTATGATCTATGCCGTTGGCTCGGCCTGGATTGTGCCCGAAGCTCCTCGAAAGGTGAGATAACACCAGGGATAGTTCCGCCCGAGCTGGGCGATCGTTCGGCCACTAATGGGCCCATCTTGGCAGGAAGCCATACCTGTGCCGGGTGATCGGGATCTTATGCCGATAGAGCTTTCGGTCCTCCGTCTCGGAGAGCCTGGGGAACTCCTTCACCTTCGGGAGAACCTCTTCATATGGTGGGGAACCACCGGATAGACCGTCGCCCTTGATCAGACAACGGGTGTAGTGTATGCGGCATGACAAAGTCGATGCCGGTTCATTGGGCAGGCTTGGTCGCACTGCCGATTGGCTGACGAGTTTGTCTCGGCTCTCCTGAGGTGAAGTCCCCGTGTCCACATGGAGTGACTCGAGGCTCTGGCAGCTTGAGAAGTCTTCAATATGTTGATCTTTATCGGCTTCCGTACTTCGGTGGGCTGGGTCATTCGTCCTTATGGCTTGGTCACCGACGATCATATATTGAGTGGCAACAAATGCCCCCCAGACGTGGGTGTTGCGAGCAAGGCACGAGTGCAGCAAGGCCGACGGATGAATTTCATCCGGACTGACCCCTTCTTTGATTGGCGGGCGCCTGGGATGGCCCTTCATTCGGCACGGGCATTAACCCGGCACCGTTTAGATGTTAATACGGCGCGGCCTGTGACCCTTGGGCTTTTAATCCGGCGCGGCCGTTGACGTTCATGCTTTGACCCGGCGCGCCTTTTACCGGCGCGCCTTTCGCTTAAAGGGTTGTTAATCCGGCACGCTAAATAGCGCGCCGGTTCAGCGATGGGGGACTCCCCCTATTTATCTTCTCTCCTCTTTGTTTTTTTCATTGCCCTTCATTCGCACCAACTCTTCCTCTCTCTTCCCTTTCTTCTCTCCCTTTGGCGCCGAGAGCGGCGATTTCTTCCTTCGGGTGAGTGGAGGTGCTGTCAATTTGGGTTTCGAAACCCATTCTTTGGACCCCGGGAGGCTTCTAGCAGGGCTTGCCCTCGGAGCTATTCCCCCGGGTGTTCCTCTGGCCTCGGTGTAATGCCGATGGCTGCCTTTTAGGGACCGTTCCTCAGTGGACGCGTTCCCGCTTTTCTTCGGCAATTCCCTGTGTTGGGGAGACTCTGCCGAAATTTTGTCAGAAGTTCACCTTTGATTAGCTATTTTCTGACGTTGCTTTTGTTTGATATGCCCCTTTTTGACGCACTTCATGTACTCCGGGGGATGGCCCGTGTAACATGTACCTTTTACTTCATAGTAATGAAAAATCTCCATCGTGCTTTTTGAATGAAGACTCCATCTTGTCATTATTCTTTTCTCTTCCATTCGCCGGTTGTTTCTAATCCGAGCGTATGAGTCACTAGGGCAGGAGAGCGCTCACGCCTTCAGTAAAGGGGTGACGTGTTCGCTCCACCGCGCCGTGACTTTTCTCGAAACTAACAACGGCCTATGCCAGCCGAGAGTCCGGTGGACTCAAGAGGGTATATCAAGACTGACGGGTAAGCGGTCCTACCGAGGATGGCAAGACCCGAGAATGGGTAGCGACCGGTCCTGTCGATGATGACGAAGGTCGAAAAAGGGTAGACGGTCTTGACGATGATGACAAGAACCGGACTAGGGTAGCAACCGATATTGCCGATGGTGACAAGGGTCGAAAAGGGTAGACGGTCTTGCCGATGGTGACAAAAACCGGATAGGGTAGCGACCGATCTTGCCGATGGTGACAAGGGTCAAAAAGGGTAGACGGTCTTGCCGATGGTGACAAAAATCAGATAGGGTATCGACCGATCTTGCCGATGGTGACAAGGGTCGAAAAGGGTAGACGGTCTTGACGATGATGACAAGAATCGGACTAGGGTAGCGACCGATCTTGCCGATGGTGACAAGGGTCGAAAAGGGTAGACGGTCTTACCGATGGTGATAAAAACCGGATAGGGTATCGACCGATCTTGCCGATGGTGACAAGGGTCGAAAAGGGTAGACGGTCTTGCCGATGGTGACAAAAACTGGAAAGGGTAGCGACCGATCTTGCCGATGGTGACAAAGGTCGAAAAGGGTAGACGGTCTTGCCGATGGTGACAAAAATCGGATAGGGTAGCGACCGATCTTGTCGATGGTGACAAGGGTCGAAAGGGGTAGACGGTCTTGCCGATGGTGACAAAAATCGGATAGGGTAGTGACCGATCTTGTCGATGGTGACAAGGGTCGAAAAGGGTAGACGGTCTTGCCGATGGTGACAAAAACCGGAAAGGGTAGCGACCGATCTTGCCGATGGTGACAAGGGTCGAAAAGGGTAGACGGTCTTGCCGATGGTGACAAAAACCGGATAGGGTAGCGACCGATCATGTCGATGGTGACAAGGGTCGAAAGGGGTAGACGGTCTTGCCGATGGTGACAAAAACCAGATAGGGTAGTGACCGATCTTGTCGATGGTGACAAGGGTCGAAAAGGGCAGACGGTCTTGCCGATGGTGACAAAAATCGGAAAGGGTAGCGACCGATCTTGCCGATGGTGACAAGGGTCGAAAAGGGTAGACGGTCTTGCCGATGGTGACAAAAACCGGATAGGGTAGCAACCGATCTTGTCGATGTTGACAAGGGTCGAAAAGGGTAGACGGTCTTGCCGATGGTGACAAAAACCGGATAGGGTAGCGACCGATCCTATCGATGGTGACAAGGGTCGAAAGGGTAGACAATAGATGTATATAGGCGGGATATCGAATGAAAATTCCCCGTCGACCTCGTAAGGGGTCTTCCGGACAGAGAATGAATCATCACTATTCATCATTCAATTTTTTTATTTACATTACTGACCTAAGCGCCCTTTCGGGTTTTCGCCGAGGCCAGCCCCCTCTTACTTTTGCCCGCGCGCCCTTTCGGATTTTCACGCGGCGGGGCACCCGATTTTGCCTGCGACGCCCTTTCGGGTTTTCGCCACAGCTAGGTTATAGCCATTTTTGCACTTGTCCTGATATAGGAACAAGTCTGGCGGGGTATCTCTATTTTTAACCCCATTTTCTTTTCTTTCTTTCTTTTTTTCTTGAATTCGGAATGCAGAAGAATTGGACCGCGAAAATATTGACTGGCCTTGTCGATGATGACAAGGATTGGACCCTGCTTCGGTCTGTCGACACTAGTTAGATATTAAAGCAAAGGATACGGTCTATTAACAAGGATGTAAGATCCGAGCTAAGGGTAAAGATCGACCGGTCTCGCCGATGATGACGAGGGTCGAACGTGGGTTTATTCATCGGCATGGGCCACACGCCGAGGCAAAGGTAGGGTTATTAACGGGGATGGAAAGTCCACGTTAAGGGTAGAGATAGACCGATCTCGCCGATGATGACGAGGGTCGACCATGGGTTTATTCATCAACATGGGTCACATGCCGAAGCAAAGATGGGATTATCAACAGGGACGTAAGGTCCAAGTTAAGGGTAGAGATCGACCGATCTCGCCGATGGTGACGAGGGTTGAATGTGGGTTTATTCATCAGCACGGGTCACATGCCGAAGCGAAGATGGGATTATCAACAGGGACGTAAGGTCCAAGTTGAGGGTAGAGATCACCCGACCTCGCCGATGATGACGAAGGTCGAATGTGGGTTTGTTAAAGGATTTTCGGTGGGACTTCGATGGTTGTCCCTTTCGGAGTTTCATTGGGTGGAGAATAGGAGAGGAATTTGGAAATTACCACTTTACTGGCTCAAGCGCCCTTTCGGGTTTTCGCCGGAGCCAGCCCCCTCTTGCTTTTACCCGCGCGCCCTTTTGGGTTTTCACGCGGCGGGGTACCCGATTTTGCCTGCAGCGCCCCTTCGGGTTTTCACCATAGCTGGGTTATAGCCATTTTTACACTTGTCCTAATATAGGAGCAAGTCTGGCGGGGTATCTCTATTTTTAACCCCATTTTCTTTTCTTTCTTTTTTTTTGATATGTATAGGGTGGCAGGTCGAAGTGTGATGTTCGACTCCTGGTCGACAGTAGATGGCCCGTAGTGGCAACAATGTGAGAATGCCAGCTAGAACACAAAATCTCTAGCCGACTAGGGTTTATTCGTTAGCGGGAAGATAATGATAATGCAAGGAAGGGCTTTCGTGCCAATCCAAACGTAAGGTTCGTAATGGCGGTGTGGCGTATTCTTTTGGAAGCTTGATCAGGGCGGAATGCCACTAGACCAAGGAAAAGTTAGCTTGATTAGGGCGAAATGCCACTGGACCAAGGGAAGGTAGCTCGGTTAGGGCGGAGTGCCACTAAACCAAGGAAAGGGTAGCTCGATCAGGGCGGAATGCCACTAAACCAAGGGGAGGTAGCTCGGTCAGGGCGGAGTGCCACTAAACCAAGGAAAAGGTAGCTTGGTTAGGGCGGAGTGCCACTAAACTAAGGAGTAGGTAGCTCGATTAGGGCGAAATGCCACTAACCAAGGAAAAGTAGCTCGGTTAGGGAGAAATGCCACTAAACCAAGGAAAAGGTAGCTTGGTTAGGGCGGAGTGACACTAAACCAAGGAGAGGGTAGCTCGGTTAGGGCGGAGTGCCACTAAACCAAGGAGTAGGTAGCTCGATTAGGGCGAAATACCACTAAACCAAGGAAAGGTAGCTCGGTTAGGGTGAAATGCCACTAAACCAAGGAAAAGGTAGCTTGGTTAGGGCGGGATGCCACTGTACCAAGGGAAGGTAGCTTGATCAGGGCGGAGTGCCACTAAACCAAGGTAAGGGTAGCTCGGTCGGGGCGGAATGCCACTAAACCAAGGTAAGGTAGCTTGATTAGGGCGAGATGCCATTAACTAAGGGAAGGTAGCTCGGTTACGGCGGAGTGCCACTAAACCAAGGAAAAGGTAGCTCGATCAGGGCGGAATGCCACTAGACCAAGGAAAGGTATATCCGACCGATCATTCGGGACATGTCGGCTGTGCTGCATGATACAGCTTAATGTGTTTTCCGTTGAGGGGAGAGAACTGAATGACTCCTTTGTGGTCTACAAGGACGTAGGCACCCCCTTCATATACTCGGCGGATGATATACGGCCCGACCCAGTTTTCGACCAGCTTCCCTTTGGGGTTGGAGGCCATCACTTCTTTTCTTTTGACCATTACCAGGTCTCCTTTCTTGAATTCTCGACCCTTGACTAGCTTGTCAAAAGCACGGGCCATGCGAGCTTGGTAGAGTTGGATGTTTTACTGTGCCCAGAGGCATTTTCCTTCGAGCTCAGTGAGCTCCTCCAATCTTCTTTCTGCATTGGTCTGCTCACCACTGACTAGTCCGTGCTGGATGGCAACTCGCAATGAAGGAACTTCAAGTTCAATGGGCACTATAGCTTCCGACCCATAGACGAGGGAGAAAGGTGAACAGCCGGTTGGGGTCTTGTAGACAGTACGATAGGCCCAAAGTGCTTCGTACATCTTTTCTTCCCAATCTTTTTTATTAGACTTGACAGTATTTGCCAGCAATGTGCATAAAGTCTTGTTAAAGGCTTCTGCAAGTCCATTGGCTTGAGGGTTGTAGGGGGACGATGTCCTCCAGTCGATTTTGTATTTGTCGGCCAGCCGATAAACCTTCTGGTTCCTAAAGTGACTGCCATTATCATAGATGATTCGGCTGGGGATCCCGAACCGAAATATTACATTCTACCGGAAGAATCTTGCAACTAGTTCTCCCGTCACATCTCTTAGTGCTACTGCCTCCGCCCATCTGGAGAAGTAGTCCGTAGCTGCTAAGATGTATCTGCACCCTGATGAAGATGCTGGTAGCGGCCCTACTATGTCCGTGCCCCACTGAGCAAACGGCCAGCTTGGTAGGGTGGGATGCAATGGCACTGGAGGTCTCCTTGCCACATTAGCATGTTCTTGACACTTCTGACAAGCTTTGGCAAACCTGCAGCAATCGTCAAATATAGTGGGCCAATAGTAACCCAGTTTCTTTATCTCAATTTTCATTTTCGGGCCAGCCTGGTGTGCTCCAGCTGATCCTGCATGGACCTCCTGCATCACCTGTCCTGCTTCTGCTGAAGACAAGCAACGGAGTAGGACTTTCCTTCGGGCATCTGCCATAATTCGGAACAAGGTCCCGCTTCTCATCTCGTAAGAGTCCTTGATCCTCAGGAGCTTCATTCTCTGTTCCTTTTCTTTTGGAAGTTGCTGGTGTTGAAACCAGCGTAGGAGATGCTCTCGCCAATCGGGCTGCTGAACCCCTTCAATGACTGCTACTTCCATCTCTTGTTCGTCGGTCAGGACCTCTGTCACGCTGGGGACCTATCGGCGGTTGATCACTGTTATATTCAGGCTTGTGTCTGGCGGGACCGCCAATGAACTGGCCAGCTTAGCGAGGGCATCTGCCTGAGCATTCTGGCCTCGATTGATGTGCTTAATGCTGATGAAGTAAAATTTTGACATCAGGCGAGTTGCCAACTGGTGATAGGGGAGGAGATCTTGCTTTCGTACATCAAACTCTCCTTCTAGCTGTTTTATAACTAGCATGGAGTCTCCGAATGCTTCCAGCATCTGAATTCGCATGGATAGAGCAATTTGCAACCCGATTATCAGGGCTTCATATTCCGCTTCATTGTTTGTGCATTGCTTGTTTATGGAACATGATGTATGCACCACTTCTCCTTCTGGGGATTTCAGGACTATGCCTGCTCTTGCTCTAACCCTGGCTGACCCGGTGGCAGAGGTGTCAATTCTGGAAGCGCCATCAAAGTATAGTTGCCATAAGGAGGGCTGTACTTGCACGGCTTCTAGGGTTTCATCTTCAGGAAGCTCCGGCTCCAACGGGCAATACCCGGGCACTGGGTGCTCAGCGAAGAAGTCTGCAATAGCTTGGCCCTTGACGGCCTTGCGCAGCATGTAGGAGATATCAAACTCCATAAGGATTACCGCCCATTTGCCCAGGCGGCCTTTGAGTGCCGGTTGAGACATAATGTACTTCAGGGGATCCTCTTTGGATACCAAGCTGATTTCATGCGACAACATATAGTGTCGGAGCTTTTTAACTGCGAAGACCAGCGCCAGACAGATCTTCTCAATATAAGTATATTTCTCTTCAGTTCTGACCAGTCTCCGACTGAGGTAATAGAGGGCTTGTTCTTTCCCTTCTTCATTATTCTGGGCCAGCATTGGCCCCAGAGAATTATGTGTAGCTGCTATATACAGTATCAATGGTCGTCCTTTCACCGGTGCGCCCAACACTGGAGGAGTTTTCAGGTAGTCTTTTAGCTGGTCGAAGGCTGCCTGGCAATCTTCATCCCAATAAAAGGGGACATCTTTCATCATCAACTTGTGAAAAGGCTGGCATCGCCCTGACAAATTTGGGTGATGAGCTCTGGCCTCATGCGCCGCGGTGGTTGCTTTACCGGCTCGGCGTCAGGGCTAATTGCCAACTCATGTTGCGAGACAGCGGGGCTTAGATCTGGCATCTCTTTGTAAGTCCAGGCGAAGCAATCCTGATATTCTAGCAGTAGCTGAATGTACAGCTCCCGTTCTTCTGGGGATAGTTGGGTACTGAGGAAGGTAGGCCTAGGGTCCTTCTCATTTCCCAGGTTGACTTCTATTAGTTCATCGACTGTGGCTTGGCCTCCGTCTTCTATCTCCGGAGGTGCCGGTTGGAGGTCAACGAAGTCTGGAATGCCATCTTGAGGGTCGAGCACTTCTACTTCCTCGTCAGACACCGCCAGAGCTTCCTGAGGTTTCTTGATTTCTTGTGCCAACGGCTGAGTGGATTGTTCTATTAGCAAATCCATTGCCGTCGCAGCTTCCAAGGATGAGAGAGCAGCCTTGGTGTATGCAGATGAGATTGCAGCCATGACGGGCTGGTAACGGTTTACTGCCAGGCTCGGACAGCATGCTGATTTTGCAGCAGAAGTTGAGGAAGTTTCGCCTTCTGGGACAGTTGTATCTTCCGCAGAAGTGGCTTTTCCTTCCCTGGTAGCTGGCTCCCCTTGATTAGAGTTGACCAAGGCCTCCCTGATTGGCCGGAAGGGTGTCGAAGTTGTCATTAGTATGACCTCTATGGAGGGAGAGACTCCTGCTTCTTGACTGTCTTCGGCTTCGCTGCTGCTAGCCGTATCAAATTCGGCTTGAAGGGCCGCTTCTTCAGGGTGAACCTGCTCCCAGCATCGGCAAGGGGCCGAGGTTTCTACTTCTTGATTTTTGGACTGAGCCAGTTCAAGATATTCGGCTTCCGCCAGATACTCATCAAAGGTTGCTCCCAGAGGGCTATCTTCAGTAGGGTAGAAGGCGGAGATAGTATCCATCTCGTACCGCCCACTGTAATAATATTCTTCCAGGGTGAAGCCCAACCCTGGATGTTGAGAGACACGTCTCATTTCCTTATCCAGATTTGCAGGATGCCACATCTTCTGGAAAGCTTCTTTGCGCTTTTGAGACTGATCGGGAGGAATGTGTTGCTTCTGAAACATCCTGGCCATTCGATCAGTTGTAAATGCCAGGCCTTGAACAGGAACCCGCTGGTTGCCTAGATCTTCAGGGAGGCTGCAATCTGTATCTTCCCGAGTGGGATGCTCCTCAGCTGTATAGAACAAGCTGCTGGGCCCATCTTCCTGTGTCACCTCCCAGGCTTTGAAAGGTTCGACAGTGGGATCATTGAGGCCGGGGACTGGCTTGGTGAGGCCGGCCGGGACTCCGATGCGGTCGTGCTGTCGATCGACCTGCACTTCCTTAGCCTTGGGGTACAATGCTGGGGGTGTCGCTCTACCGACATCTCCAGAAGCTGTGATGTGGGAGACCACCTTCGGCTTGACATATCCGCGCGGCGGTGGTGGATACCAACCGTCACCCGATCTATTCTTCGACGCCCCTACGGGGGCCTCAAATTCAGAAACCTTCCGGGGAGGCCCCGTATACAGGTTGGCGTCTGCCAAGTGACATTCAAACACCTCGAATGGGTGGATATCAGCAAATATCCTCTCCTCCTTCCTCTGGAGGCTGTATTTGATGCATTGGTGGAGCGTGGAGGGCACCACCATATTTTCATGCAGCCATGGGCGGCCGAGCAGCGCTTTGTAGGAGGTGCGAGAGTCGATGACATGAAACTGCACCGTTGTAGTGAAATCTACCAGGGTCAGCGTGAACTCTGCCACTCCCATAGATACTTCACATTTTTGGTTGAAGCCAGCGATACGCATATCCCCGACTTTCTCGAGATGCACATTGAAGTGGTACCTCTCGTATATTCTGTATGGCAGGATGTTGACTGCTGCACCAGGATCGACCAGGATCCGGTTCAGTTCTCTCCCATTTAGGTGCCCTTTCATATATAGCGGCCTGTTGTGGCTGGCAGTAGGTAGTAGCATGTCTTCTGGAGAGAAGGTCATACTGGCTTCTGGTATAGCCTCAGCTATGCAGGCTTCAAAATGAGCAGGCGTCTGCAGAGCAGTGATGATCGCCTGTCGAGTTTCTTCACTCAAAGAGAGAATTTCCCAGATCGTAAATCGAGCGGGGAGCTTTTTGAGCAACTTCATTATTCGGCTCCCAGCCCGGACATTGGAGAGCTTCATCTCTTCAGCCCATCTGGGCTTGGGGAGGTTTTGATTTGTGGGTCCAGACGGACCTGCTTCCTCTTCCTCGGACCTGGCACCCTCTTGACTGGCACCGGCTGTCGGGTCTTCTTTATTAGTTGCCGTAGGGCAAGCTTCATCTGCATTCACATCCTCAGTAGATTGCGCTGGCTGTGGGTGAATGGCCCCGGGTGTAGGGTTAGCATCTTGGCAGGGCTGCTTCCCTTTTGACATCTTCATAAATTCAAGGAATGAAGGGACTGCCTTGCCCCCACTTTTGTTGTATAGGCCCGACAGAGGAGGGATTTGAACTCCCTTAACCTCCGATGGAGGTGTCTTGTAGGGTTGCTCCCCTCTGAACATGATGTTGTGATTGGGTGGTGGCTGACGCCCCCATTTTCGGCCCGACCGAGTGGCATGCGCAGCAGTTGCGGCCTCGGCTTTGCCTCCCCCAGCATGGGGTGTGAAGCAAGTTTCTTCTTCTTCCTCTTCTCCGATTAGGTTGAAGAGTGCTGATAGGGTATTGTAGGAGACGACCTGTGCTTTATTGGCCCCAGCGGCCTTTCTTTTCTTCTTCCTTTGCTTTCTCTTCTTTTTGATTTCTGCGGGTGCCCGCCCCCAGAACAGGCTGCCTTCTTCAGGGGGTGCTGCTTCAGCTTCCTCCACCTGTTTGAGTGAGAGTTGTTCCAGCTCTTGCCATGGGACGTGGTCCCGTACCAGCAGAGGTTTCAATTCGGGCTGCACATATTCATCTAGCCCTTCAATGAGGTGCTGTAGTCGAAGGACCCCAGGATTGGTTTCCTTGATTGCTGGCAGCGGAGTTTGTCTCCTCCTGTTAGGTGTATGTATTCTGACAGCTGTAGGTGGAGTGACCCACACGGGTGCTACCACTGGCGGAGCAGGCCGGGGTGTAATGCCACGGATATGTGCCCCCTCTTTCGGGCGGGGTGCCCTCTTCTTCTTGTGCTTCACAGGGATCTGCTGCCACCCCTGTTGTTCTTTCACGGGCTCCAGGAAATGGATTTCGTAGGTGCTCCGTGTGCTTGCTTTAGAGATCTCCTCAGGTAATGCCTGGTAGAGGGAGATCATGTTGACCGCTGCTCTCCTGAGAGGGGCTTCATGTGGCTGAGGAGGGTCTACTTTGTACTCTCCCAACTCTATTTCATTCTTCTTTACTATTCCTTCGATGACGTCTTTGAAAACATAACAGTCTTCGATTGGATGTCCCAACATCTGGTGGTAGGGGTAGAATCTTGGACTGTCTTTTCTTTTCAGGTCCTCGGTCTCCTTGGCTCGGGCAAAGTGACCATGCTGTATTTTGTTACCCAGTCGAACAGGACTCGGGTCTTGTCTTTTGGAAAGAAATAAGCTTTCTTCATTTTGTCCCCCAACGAAGGACCTTCTTTATCATCTAGAGCTTTTGCAGGTTGCGGGGGAGCCGCCTTCTTGCCTTTCTCCTTCTGTTGTTCGAACGCCTTGATATCAAGCGCATTCGCTTCTTTAGGTGTGGGGCGCCGTTCCGCAGCCTTGCTTTTCTGGGCTGTGCTGGCAGCTGACGCCGGGATAGGCTTGGCTAGGAAAGCCTCCACTTCGGCCACTACATTATTCAGCCGGTCAAACGACCGTATTTGCATTCCAATCATCTTCTCCAGGACCTCCCTCCTGAGGTTTTGTTTGCATATTTGTACCGCGTCCTCCTGATGTGGGGGCCGCTTGCATCTCATTCCGAGGTTCCTCTACCTCTTGATGTAATCAAGGGCTGTCTCATCTGCCCTTTGTTTTATTGAGTAGAGTTCGGCCACTGTGACCTCCCTCTCTGTGACATGGAATCTTTCTCTGAACTTTCTCTGCATATCTGACCAGTCACTAATTGACCCGGCCGAGAGGCTAGAGTACCATTCAAATGCGAGCCCTATCAGCGAGGACCCGAAGAATTTCAGCAAATATGACTCGTCGATGGCCAGATCACCCATAACGGTCATGTAATATGCAATATGCTCTTTAGGGGACCCTTTCCCGTTGAATTTGTCAAACTTAGGCGGCTTGTTGACCCCCGGGGGAAGTCGTTTAGCTGCATGGTGTTGCGGGTAGGGTACCCGATAGGCATCAAATGGGACGTAGTCGCCTTCACTTTTCTCTGCGAGCTTCAGCTCGGTCATCCTCTCCACCATCATCCGGTTCACGACCGTGGGGTCAACCAGTTCTGGATAGAAACGCGCTGGCTGCAGGTATGAGGTGACCAGGGTGGTCGCCTGTGGAGGACGCAGCAGCGGGGGTGTCGGGTGCACCTGAGGGAGCACCGGAGGTAGCAGCGGCTGAAGCTATGGCGGCCGCTGTTGTGCCGTCGCCATGCTTGGCTCTGACGGATGGGACAATGTATAGAGCGGTGGAGGGTCGTCACGACGAGCCGCTCCCCAGGATGACTCACCCTGGACTTCAGGTGGTTTAGAAGTCGATGAATGTTCAGTCTTTGCCATCAGCTGCTTCTTCAGAGAATCTATCTGTCACGCCCCGAACAAGGCGGAAGTATCGGGACGTACAGTTAGGGACACGCTAGCAAGAGAGGGAACTAAATCTAGAACAATACACAAGTGCTACAAGATGGAAATGCTAAATGATTAATAATAAACCACGACTAATACAATAATCCTCAAGTTCAACTTAATACAACTGGAATAACAACCACTAAGACTCAACAACAAACTGAAACTAAAAGATCTCCAAACATAACTAAAGAATAAACACACTGCTAACACACTAGAACTGATACACTCAAGACATCACTCCTGCCCTTCCCCATCGGTAAGCGCGTCACCTGAAAAGCCTAGAAAGGGGGGAAAACAACGGGGTGTGAGCTGACGCTCAGTAGGAAATAACAGACATGTATAAGTGATTAACAGTTTAATTACATTTTCAAAATGTCATGCTACAAATGATAAAAACAATAAAAAGATAACGATGATGAAACGAAATTCAAAGATCTTGCAAGGTCAAGAAATATAATGAATAGAATAGTAAGACAAGAATTTACTACAGGAGATAACAATAAAAGTTGGCCATATCAAGTCAATTCAAGTCATGTCAAGCACGTATGTAATTTCATTTCCACGTCCAAGTAATGAGCAAGTACAGTAACCACAAGTAGAGTATAGAACAGTGACGAGTGGAAAGTGAAAAGTAGTAGAAAGTAATGTAGAGAGTAGTGGAAAGAGTAGTGGACAGTCCTAGATTTAACACATGTCAAGTACTAGTGCCAAATGTCACACCTAGTCATTCACCTCCCAGGGGTACACGTAGTGTTCGGGCGCTCTTCCCAGGACTAGACCGAGCCCTTAATTGTTTGCCAGGCATTGATTTCTTTGGATCAAAGATCCCACGAATCTAGACTTCCACAGTTTATGGCCAGAATTCCAAGGTTTAAACTAAGTAGCAATAACAACTTCAAGTAGGAAGGAGATTCATTTCCAGAATTTCAAGGTAAGTATAATCATCCAGGAGATTGAAATCAAGTCACAACAAGAGTTAATCGTGCTGCGCTACTGTAAAACAGCAGCAATCAAACAAGCTAAACAACATTTTAATCATAATCATCAAGTTAAGATATCATGATTTAACCATTATCATTTGTATTAGCCAAAGTGCCAACAAGATAGAACAAGTTGTCGAAGTAAAGGACAAGCTCACAGGAATGAAATAGCATGGAATAACAGAGATTTTAGTTACACCATTAACCACTAATTATGTGGGTTTCTATTTAATCTTGTATGCATTGAAATGAAGATGATAAACAGTGTGTTTTTATACTAAGTTTACATGTATGGACCAATGTTAATTGAAACTAAAAAGGGTACATGAATAGGTCATTAGTTCCTCAAAAATGTAGTTTTCAAAGTGTTTAGGTTGAATGGATTGATTCCCCGGTGATCCGGATTGATTCCCGGGTCAAAGGATCATTAAAAACGGGTTTGGAAAAATTCCAGGGATGGGTCGACCCCTGGGTCGACCCCTGGCTTCCTGGCTGCATGGGTCGACCCATGGGTCGACCCCTGCAGGCTGTGGGTCGACCCATTGGGTCGACCCATGCAAGGCAGCATTGCTGCTGCTTGCTGGGTGGAAATGGGTTGACCTGTGGGTCGACCCCTGGGTTTCCAGACCCAAAAAGCGATGAAATCTCCACGAATTTGGGGTCTAAAAGTATTGGGATCATAACCATAGACTCTAGGGTTAATAATATACATCTTAGGGTCATAAAACACAATTTTAAATCACGAATTTCGATAGGAATCCAATGAAATAAATCCTATTCTATGAAGAACACAAGTAAAGTCTAGCTTGCTAGCATGCTTCTAATAACACACGAAATACTCTAGGCATGATCTATAAAAATTGGGGATTTTGGTGTCAAAAGAAAGCTAACATGCTATTGATTACATTCATGTATGTTAATTAGAAATTGGGCTGTTATCACCTACCTCAAATTGAAGAAGGAACTCGAAACCTAGAATAAAGAACAACTTGACAGCACCTCACTAAAACCTCGATATCTCCACGGATACCTAATGAAAATTGGGGCTTTTACCACCAATGGAAAGAGCTCGATGAGAGGTACAATCTGCTATACTCATGATCAATATTTGGTTGAGAATTCCTACCTCAATAGATTGATCAAAGAAGGATGAAGGGAAGCCAACGGCCTACTGACCGATCTCCACAAATCGAACTAGATCTCTCCAGATCCGAAATTTCAGCGAACCCCACAACAGCCAAATGAAAGAAGACTCGTAGGGCTTCATTTTGATAGCTCATAGAGCTTCTGGAGCCTTCTGAATTGGGAGTATTTGCTGCTGCAAGCTACGAGTTTAAAAACGGCGCCGAAATCCTTGACTTGACCAAACTATGTCGGCAGCACGTTTTGGGGCTAAGTTTACCTCAAATTGATTGAGGAGAAAAATTCCT
Source organism: Amorphophallus konjac (assembly GCA_022559845.1). Classification (NCBI taxonomy): domain Eukaryota; kingdom Viridiplantae; phylum Streptophyta; class Magnoliopsida; order Alismatales; family Araceae; genus Amorphophallus; species Amorphophallus konjac. Next base: position 90,865,132 of record CM040128.1, read on the forward strand.
CTATGTAATACCTTTCATTTGCCTCTGGAATCACCCCATTTGGTTGAGAAACAAGCTCGAATTTGATGTTCAAAGTTTGGGTGAATAGTGAATACGAATTTGGGTTAGGTGGGTTGTAAGTCAGGCTTAATCCACTGTTTAGGGCTAGATAATGATTTAATTAGGCTTACTCCAAGAAGATAAAAGTGTTAGTCGAAGCATCTATTATTTAATTACTATTTTTATGAATTTTTATATGTTAGATAAAATTCACTTCTACTATTCCGTAATTAATTAAATATTAAGTTCGGAAGACTTAGTTCGCTAATTCGGCTTAATAAACGATTTTATTAGGCTTAATTGTAGAAGACAAAGTTGATAAACAAAATTAATTCTACAAGATGTGATTTTTGGGGATTTTTAGAAAATAGAAGAAAAATGACTTATTCTATTAATTAATTAATTAATCTAATTAATTTGGATAATTCTCATTAATTTCGAATAATTTCAAATAAATTCTAAATAATTACAAATAACTTTCTAAATAAATTTCTAAAGAATTTGGGGTCTTACACCCTCCTCTACTTAAAGGAATTTGGTCCTCCAAATTCACTGCACTAAACTGAGAGTAGAAAAAGATCACTCACCTAGAATAGATCGGGATACCGCTTTCGCATAGTCTCTTCAGACTCCCATGTAGCTTCTTCGGTCCCACGCTGACTCCACTGAATCTTGACCATCGGTATCGAACGATTCCGGAGTTGCTGATGCTTCCGGTCCAAAATCTTGGCAGGTCTTTCCTCATAGGTCAAATCTTCCTTCAGTTCAAAATCCACTTGTTGAATGATATGAGTGGGATCGTACACATATTTCCGTAACATAGACACATGAAAAACATTATGTACGCCAGACAAATGCGGTGGTAAAGCCAGTCTGTATGCCACCTCTCCCACTCTATCTAGAATCTCGAATGGACCAATGTACCTCGGACTCAGCTTGCCATGAATGCCAAATCTTCGGATCCCTCTCGTCGGAGAGACCTTTAAGAACACATGCTCGCCAACCTGAAATTCCAAATCCCTTCTCCTGTTGTCGGCATAACTCTTCTGTCTTGACTGGGCTACTTGTAACCGGTCTCGGATAACACGGATGTTCTGTGATGATTCCGAAACAAGATCTGGTCCAAGCCACTGTTTCACACCTACCTCGTCCCAACACAACGGGGAACGACAACTTCTACCATATAGTGCTTCAAAAGGAGCCATCTGAATACTAGACTGATAGCTGTTATTGTAAGCAAATTCAATTAATGCCAAATGCTCACTCCAATTACCACCGAAATCAATCATGCAAGCTCGCAACATATCTTCCACTATCTGATTGGTTCTTTCAGCCTGTCCATCTGTCTGTGGATGAAAAGCAGTACTGAAATTCAGACGAGTACCCAAAGACTCTTGCAGTCCCTTCCAGAAATGTGAAGTAAATCTGGGGTCTCGATCAGATACTATATTCACTAGGATACCATGCAATCTCACCACTTCCTTTATATACAAAGCAGCCAATACATCAATCGTCCACTTGGACTTAATTGGTAAGAAATGAGCCGACTTTGTCAATCGATCGACAATCACCCATATCGCATCAAATCCACCACGAGTCCTAGGTAGACCCATAATGAAATCCATGCCAATACTTTCCCACTTCCATTGGGGTATGTCGAGTGGTTTCAATTTCCCTGCTGGTCTGAAATGTTCGGCCTTAACTTGCTGACATACCAAACATCTGCTCACAAAATCTGCAACTTCTCTTTTCATATTCGGCCACCAAAAGGACCTTTTCAAATCTCGGTACATCTTAGTGCCTCCAGGATGAATGGTATATCTGGATCTATGGGCTTCCTCAAGGATTTTGTTCTTTATAGTAACCTCATCCGGAACACAAGTTCTGCCTTTAAATAATAATCTACCATCATCGGCCAACATGAAATCAGGTCTGCTACTCAAGCTTCCCTTGATCTCTACCAACTCGGGATCATTATCTTGCAAGGACTTGATCTCTAACAATAATTCAGGTTTAAGTTGAATCTGAGCAATCAAGATCCGATCATTGTCAATATTGAGATCCAGACTAGATAATTATTCCAACAACCTCCATTCTTGTAACATGAGACTTGACAATCTAGCTACCGGCTTCCGGCTTAATGCATCTGCCACAACATTACCTTTGCCAGGATGATACTCAATCGAGAAGTCGAAGTCTTTCAAGTACTCCAACCATCTCCGCTGCCTCATGTTGAGTTCCTTTTGAGAGAATAAATACTTCAAACTCTTATGATCCGAAAACACTGTAAAGGTTTCTCCATATAAGTAATGCCTCCATATCTTCAAAGCAAACACGACTGCAGCAAGTTCCAAATCATGAACAGGATAATTATCTTCGTGCTTCCTCAACTGCCTAGAGGAATAGGCAATCACCTTCCCATGCTGCATGAGTACACAGCCTAAGCCAATACCTGAAGCATCAGTATAAACAACGAATCCTCCTTCACCAGAAGGTAAAGCCAAAACAGGTGCAGTAGTCAAACACTCCTTCAGAGTCTGAAAGCTTCGCTGACAATCATCTGACCAATCAAACTTGTTCTCCTTGCGGGTTAATCTTGTCATAGGTACTGCAATCTTGGAGAAATCTTGAATAAATCTTCGGTAATAGCCTGCCAGGCCTAGGAAACTTCTAACTTCAGTTGCACTAGTAGGCTGCTCCCAATTCTTCACTGCCTCAATCTTCGAAGGATCAACAGAAATACCTTCCTTGGTGATAATATGTCCGAGAAAGGACACTTCTTGTAGCCAGAACTCACACTTACTGAACTTAGCATATAGCTGATGATCTTTCAATAGTTGCAATGCCATTCTCAGATGCTCAGCATGCTCCAATTCACTCTTGGAATAGATCAAGATGTCATCAATAAAGACCACGACCCATTGATCAAGATAGGGCCGAAATACATCGTTCATCAACTGCATGAAAGCTGCTGGAGCATTCGTTAGACCAAAAGGCATAACGACAAATTCAAAATGACCATACCTGCTGCGGAAAGCTGTTTTATAAATGTCCTCTTCCTTAATCCGCAACTGGTGATATCCAGATCGAAGATCGATCTTAGAGAAATATTGAGCTCCCGCTATTTGGTCAAATAACTCGTCAATCCTCTGCAAGGGATATTTGTTCTTGACAGTCTGCTGGTTTATTTGCCGATAATCAATGCACAACCTCATCGAACCATCTTTCTTCCTGACGAATAACACAGGGGCTCCCCACGGAGAAGTACTAGGACGAATAAAACCCTTCTCGAGTAATTCCATCAGTTGCTGCTTCAGTTCCCTCAGTTCCGCAGGAGACATACGATAAGGAGCCTTAGAAATAGGAGCTGTGCCAGGAATAAGATCAATAGAAAAGATAACTTCCCGCTCAGGCGGAAGTCCTGGTAGTTCTTCTGGAAAGACATCAGGAAAATCTCGAACAACAGGAATGTCCTTGATCTCAATCTGTTGCTCAGGGATTGCACAAACAAAGGCTAGAAATGCCTCACACCCATGCCTTAAAAGCTTATCAGCTCGAAGAGCCGAAATGAGTGGTACGGAGTTATGGTGCGTGACTCCCGTAAAAGATAAGCCAGAATGTCCAGTAAAAGTCACTGAGCTAGAACTACAGTGAACATTGGCCTCATACTTGTCCAACCAATCTGCTCCTAGGATTACATCATAATCCTTCATATCCATGCAGACCAAATCTGCTGGAAAGTTCTATTCACCAATCATAACCTTACTAGAAGGATAGAAATACTGGATTGTTGATCTAGTGCCAATAGGGGTTGAAATCTCTAACGGAGTATTCATCAAAACAGGTTCCACAGCTAATGACTTAGCAAATCTCCGTGAAATAAAAGAATGTGTTGCACCAGTATCAAAGAGAGCAAATGCGGGCTTATCGATTATAGTAAGGGTACCTTCGACGAGTCCGCCATCATCAGAAATCCCAGTTTCATCTTCATGTAAAGCTTGAAGCTTGCCTTGTGGTTTCTTGAAGACTAGAGATTTTGCCGGTGTAGCTTGTTCCGATATGAGAGGACAATTGGGGATACGGTGCTCCTTGCTTCCACATCGCAAACAGGCGCCTAGCTTGCGCCAGCACTCCTCTATCTTGTGACCCGGACGATCACAATAGTTGCACACGCCCTTGAATGGAACAATGGGGCCAGGCTTCTTGTCTTCATGCCTCGGCATCTTGCCCTTCCACGATCCGGACCCGCTCCACGAACCAGGTCCACTAACAGGCCTCTTCTTGGTATACCCGGGTTTGACACTCCCGGAACCCGTAGGTAATTCTTTCTTGGTGCCTTTCCCACGGATTCTCTCCGTCATTTCAAGAGTATCCTCTAAAACTTGCGCTTTCCTTACCATCTCGGCATAAGTGGAAATCTCCATCGGTGCCAATTGGTTGATATAATGAAGCTTCAAACCATTGAGAAAGCGCTTCGCCTTCATCTTCTCGGTGGAAATGAGATGTGTAGCATATCGAGAAAGCCGTGCGAATTGAGCCTCATACTCCGCCACGGACAAACCTCGCTGTTTCAAGGCCGCGAACTCTGCCGCTTTCTTCTCTTGCACTCTATCGGAAAAATACTTGCTGTTGAAGAATTCCTCGAACTCTTCCCACATAACTTGCCGATCTCCGAGAGTTGCCTTGATAGAATCCCACCAAGTACGTGCATCATGTTCCAGTTGAAATGTGGACAAAAGGACACGCTCCTGGTTGGTGCATTGCATAACTTCAAAGATTCTTCCCATCTCATCTAGCCAGTACTCGGCTTGGTCAGGGTCAGTCGAACCAGCGAATCTAGGCGGGTTCATTCCGCGAAAGTTCCGGTATAGATCACCGGTGCCATGCTGTGCCGCTCCTGCCTGAGCTACTTGCTGAAGGGCCTGAGTAAGGCCTTGAACTGTACGTTGCAGGTTCCTCCATTCAGCACGATCAGCTGCCATCTACACGAGAAATAGATTACTTAGGTTCAAATAAGATAGATAATTACACGATTAAGAAATGAACTTAACCCAAGTTCTACCCAATCTCACCAGGTCAGGTCCTAGACTTTTACAAGGTTAGGGATCTAGTGCACCTAGACACGACCAAAAACTCGGTACCTGGCGGAGGTAATCGGTCCGAAGACCACTCGCGCAAGTGTGCGACCTTTCCGATAGGCATAGCCTAACGTTCGGGCAACACCTTTTTATATACCGGTTATTGGGATGCAATGCAAGAAAACTTAAACTTAGGAAACCTAGGAATGTGAAACCTAGGGCTCTGATACCAACTAAACTGTCACGCCCCGAACAAGGCGGAAGTATCGGGACGTACAGTTAGGGACACGCTAGCAAGAGAGGGAACTAAATCTAGAACAATACACAAGTGCTACAAGATGGAAATGCTAAATGATTAATAATAAACCACGACTAATACAATAATCCTCAAGTTCAACTTAATACAACTGGAATAACAACCACTAAGACTCAACAACAAACTGAAACTAAAAGATCTCCAAACACAACTAAAGAATAAACACACTGCTAACACACTAGAACTGATACACTCAAGACATCACTCCTGCCCTTCCCCATCGGTAAGCGCGTCACCTGAAAAGCCTGGAAAGGGGGGAAAACAACGGGGTGTGAGCTGACGCTCAGTAGGAAATAACAGACATGTATAAGTGATTAACAGTTTAATTACATTTTCAAAATGTCATGCTACAAATGATAAAAACAATAAAAAGATAACGATGATGAAACGAAATTCAAAGATCTTGCAAGGTCAAGAAATATAATGAATAGAATAGTAAGACAAGAATTTACTACAGGAGATAACAATAAAAGTTGGCCATATCAAGTCAATTCAAGTCATGTCAAGCACGTATGTAATTTCATTTCCACGTCCAAGTAATGAGCAAGTACAGTAACCACAAGTAGAGTATAGAACAGTGACGAGTGGAAAGTGAAAAGTAGTAGAAAGTAATGTAGAGAGTAGTGGAGAGAGTAGTGGACAGTCCTAGATTTAACACATGTCAAGTACTGGTGCCAAATGCCACACCTAGTCATTCACCTCCCAGGGGTACACGTAGTGTTCGGGCGCTCTTCCCAGGACTAGACCGAGCCCTTAATTGTTTGCCAGGCATTGATTTCTTTGGATCAAAGATCCCACAAATCTAGACTTCCACAGTTTATGGCCAGAATTCCAAGGTTTAAACTAAGTAGCAATAACAACTTCAAGTAGGAAGGAGATTTATTTCCAGAATTTCAAGGTAAGTATAATCATCCAGGAGATTGAAATCAAGTCAAAACAAGAGTTAATCGTGCTGCGCTACTGTAAAACAGCAGCAATCAAACAAGCTAAACAACATTTTAATCCTAATCATCAAGTTAAGATATCATGATTTAACCATTATCATTTGTATTAGCCAAAGTGCCAACAAGATAGAACAAGTTGTCGAAGTAAAGGACAAGCTCACAGGAATGAAATAGCATGTAATAACAGAGATTTTAGTTACACCATTAACCACTAATTATGTGGGTTTCTATTTAATCTTGTATGCATTGAAATGAAGATGATAAACGGTGTGTTTTTATACTAAGTTTACATGTATGGACCAATGTTAATTGAAACTAAAAAGGGTACATGAATAGGTCATTAGTTCCTCAAAAATGTAGTTTTCAAAGTGTTTAGGTTGAATGGATTGATTCCCCGATGATCCGGATTGATTCCCGGGTCAAAGGATCATTAAAAACGGGTTTACGGGGCATGGGTCGACCCTTTGGGTCGACCCCTGGAAAAATTCCAGGGATGGGTCGACCCCTGGGTCGACCCCTGGCTTCCTGGCTGCATGGGTCGACCCATGGGTCGACCCCTGCAGGCTGTGGGTCGACCCATTGGGTCGACCCATGCAAGGCAGCATTGCTGCTGCTTGCTGGGTGGAAATGGGTCGACCCGTGGGTCGACCCCTGGGTTTCCAGACCCAAAAAGTGATGAAATCTCCACGAATTTGGGGTCTAAAAGTATTGGGATCATAACCATAGACTCTAGGGTTAATAATATGCATCTTAGGGTCATTAAACACAATTTTAAATCACGAATTTCGATAGGAATCCAATGAAATAAATCCTATTCTATGAAGAACACAAGTAAAGTCTAGCTTGCTAGCATGCTTCTAATAACACACGAAATACTCTAGGCATGATCTATAAAAATTGGGGATTTTGGTGTCAAAAGAAAGCTAACATGCTATTGATTACATTCATGTATGTTAATTAGAAATTGGGCTGTTATCACCTACCTCAAATTGAAGAAGGAACTCGAAACCTAGAATAAAGAACAACTTGACAGCACCTCACTAAAACCTCGATATCTCCACGGATACCTAATGAAAATTGGGGCTTTTGCCACTAATGGAAAGAGCTCGATGAGAGGTACAATCTGCTATACTCATGATCAAGATTTGGTTGAGAATTCCTACCTCAATAGATTGATCAAAGAAGGATGAAGGGAAGCCAACGGCCTACTGACCGACCTCCACAAATCGAACTAGATCTCTCCAGATCCGAAATTTCAGAGAACCCCACAGTAGCCAAATGAAAGAAGACTCGTAGGGCTTCATTTTGATAGCTCATAGAGCTTCTGGAGCCTTCTGAATTGGGAGTATTTGCTGCTGTAAGCTACGAGTTTAAAAACGGCGCCGAAATCCTTGACTTGACCAAACTATGTCGGCAGCACGTTTTGGGGCTAAGTTTACCTCAAATTGATTGAGGGGAAAAATTTCTCTATGTAATACCTTTCATTTGCCTCTGGAATCACCCCATTTGGTTGAGAAACAAGCTCGAATTTGATGTTCAAAGTTTGGGTGAATAGTGAATACGAATTTGGGTTAGGTGGGTTGTAAGTCAGGCTTAATCCACTGTTTAGGGCTAGATAATGATTTAATTAGGCTTACTCCAAGAAGACAAAAGTGTTAGTCGAAACATCTATTATTTAATTACTATTTTTATGAATTTTTATATGTTAGATAAAATTCCACTTCTACTATTCCGTAGTTAATTAAATATTAAGTTCGGAAGACTTAGTTCGCTAATTCGGCTTAATAAACGATTTTATTAGGCTTAATTGTAGAAGACAAAGTTGATAAACAAAATTAATTCTACAAGATGTGATTTTTGGGGATTTTTAGAAAATAGAAGAAAAATGACTTATTCTATTAATTAATTAATTAATCTAATTAATTTGGATAATTCTCATTAATTTCGAATAATTTCAAATAAATTCCAAATAATTACAAATAACTTTCTAAATAAATTTCTAAAGAATTTGGGGTCTTACACTATCTCCCGTTGATATTTTTGTAGTAGCATCAGGACTGATGGGTCTATAGTGGTGGGGATACCCTCTGTTGTCTCCCCAGACGTATCCTCAGGAAGGATGTCGAGGAGGATGTCGTCTTCTTCTTCTGTTGTCACCACATTAGCGGTCAAGACGGGGGCCTTGTCATCCCAGTGGGGATAGACCTGGGGTTGTTTCCCTCTAACCATCATCAGAAGCTCTTTTGCCGCTTCTATTCTGCGGGTAGTTGGCCCCGGCCGTGCGGCCAATTGAGCCAATTCTTGGGGGTCTTCAGGAAGCTCCCCATATTGGTTAGATATTTCAGCCATGTTGCAGGTGAAAACCTGCATCCTTCTCTTTTGTTGATAGACCCTCCTTCTAGCATGTTGCGGGAAGGTCAGTCTTTCAAACACAGAAACTCTTCTTCTTTCTTCCCGCTCGGGGAAGGCTTCATTGGCTTCGACCTCGAAGCCGTCATTATATCCATTGTCGTCAACTGACGACACCATCATTCTATCTTCCATATTTCCTTCTTCGGCCGCTGATGGGCAGTAATCTTTCTCAATGGCGACTGTCTGCATCAGTCGCTGCTGTCCGAGTGAGGGATTGCCTAAGCCTCGGAAATAATTTCTGACCAAACAGGTCATCTCTTCTTGACCCCGCTCTTGATATAGGACGGGGGGTGATTGTCGACCTCCGGCAGGAGGGATATAGGCCAGCCGAGCTCTATCGGCTGGCTGTTGGAATCTTCGTCCCACAGCAGGGACATTGGCTTGACGGGCCGCAGCCCGAAAACTTCTGTGGCGCGGAGGATCCGCGACCACCTCTTCTTCCTTCTTCGGGGGCAGGCCCCTTTCTCTTCTCACTTCCGCCTCGTCGTTCACAAAACGACGGCGGATGGGTGTTAGCTGGTGGGCAGGTCGGGTCTTCTTGGGAGTCCACACCTGTTTAAACTTCCTTGGCCCGGGTGCCGGGCTTCCTTGGCCATAGTGGCCAGTTTCTTCTATTTCTGCCCTCCTTCCAGCGAGAGCTTGATAGGCATTGTGAATAGGAAGGTTGGGGATGACTCGGTCCGGGGTCACCCGTGCAGTGCGTCCGTCGAGAAGACGCGAATGCCTCCAACTAGCATAGATTTCCCGGATTGAGATAGGGTTCCGGTGATTACAGCAGCATTCTTGCGGACCTGGCGACGCTGGCGTCCTCCAGGGTGTTTGTTGATGACATTGGGGTGGGTCCCACGTATGACGTGGTGCACCAGACAGCTAGCAGCCGGGGCCGGAGTTTTGGATGAGTCTTTGCAGTAGGGAACCTTCAGAGGCTCCGCTTTCTCCACAGCTTCCTTGGCAGGCACTGGGGCTTCGACCTCCAGGATGTCGACGAAGGCCAACCCCAAAAAGTTGGGGAAGCCTACAGCGGGAGGGAAGCTGCCGAATTCCATGGGTACCACCAGATACCCTTGCGCGTGTCCAGCGACTATCGAAAGATCGAAGTCGACGTCAGTTATCCCGTTGATCGTCATTGGTTTGCCTGCAATGTCAAACAAGGCAATAATCAGTAGCCTTTGAGAGGGCTTCGAAGCCCGAATATCTCGGCAAAGAGATGAAAGGTGACACTGGTCCCACCGGGCGTGCCAGACTATTTGCGATGGGTTTTATCCGACCATCTTATTGTTTTATTTCATGTATATATGTACATATGTACATGTATACATGTCTTATTTCACGTGTCGATCAACCAATTAACTAACTGGTAATTAACTGACTAATTGACGATGCGGGCATGCCAGTCACATGAGTGACAATTTTATGATGCGCTCATTCTGACCCGTGTCGGGCGAATGTGAGGATCGGTCGGGACCAGCAGTCCGCCATACCATAAAGGCTATGGCGTTAATTACATCCCCAACGGGGAGGGAACACCTTTGATTAATTACCGAGATAGCGGGCTGTCAAAGTCGGATTAAAAAGAGCTACGTGATGATCATGACGAAGACATGCAGGATGCACATGTTTATCGTGTGGAAGATGCATAGTTCATGGAATTATAGATCCTCGGTACGTGGCGGAGGACGTAGGTCCGAAGACCACCGTCGCGCACAGCGAAGACTTCTGACCAGACGTAATCCGGCTTTTCTGTCAATGCCATTTGATCTACTCGAGGATGTATGCATGGATGCACACATGACGTTCATAACTATATTAAGCATGATAACGGAATTGTGGAAGCAAATGGTGATCAACCACGTTTATTACTCCCCATCGAGAAGAAGGAAGGCAACACAAGTGTGATAGCGAAAGCAAAGTGCTAACAGACATGGCAATGAAGATATGATAACAATATAGTTCGGGGTCGCTTGGCCCCTCCCTTATTCAATTTATTACCCATTGTGATCTTATTAACGCCAACCCCGAGGGACTAGATCCACTCGGGGGGGGGGGGGGGGGGGGGGGCAAATGAGCGATTAAAGCAACAAGAGGTTTCAAAATCAGCGCGACCCTGCGATAGGTAGCTTATACGGCGTGATAAAACGTAGGTATAGTGTCTTAATCCGACGCGGCCATGACGAATGTTAATACGGCGCGAAGAAACACAGGTATAGCGGCTAATACGGCACGGCCATACAGCCAGTTAAGACGGCGCGCGAAAGGGATGGGGCGCGCCAGTTTAGGGCGTGCCGGAAAGGCGCAAAGAAAAAAAGAAGGGATATGAGTCTAACGTTAATCTGGCGCGGGGGGTACCGCGCCGGATTAGGGCGCGCCGGCTAAGGCCGCGCCGTTCAACCCACCTTTTCTATGAATTTTGTAGCTATTGGGTTTGTTAAGTTTTAGGTGAGGATTCTGAAGTTATTTAGGGCCAATTGCTTATCAAATTGAAGTCCAGAACCCCGAAGGACGGTGTGATTAAGCCAGTGCAAGGTTCCTACTCGAGCACCGGGATAATTGGGTCCAGAACGAGCGTTTCATTAAGGCTTATTCAATCTTAATCTGTCCAAAATTGGACAGCATCTCCCCTGAACCTGAAGAGTTACAGGGGAAAAGCGGGGTCATGCTCACCTGTGGAACAAGCCCCTAAACCGCCGGTCTGCACAATGGCAGCCAGCAAACCCCAGTGGATGGAGTACCCCGAGGACTAGCCTGCTAGGGGCACCAAAATCCCGTAGGGGAAGAAACAGAGAGACGAAGCCGTTGACGGTGGGAGCAATACCCCGAGGACTAGCCTGCGAGGGGTGGACAGCCCACAGTGTATGACTTATCCCTTAGAGGAACCGACCATTAGGGAGATGGAACTCCGAGGGCTAGCCTGCGAGGAGCACACATCCCCGGTCTCCGTTGGGTCCTGGACTGTTAGGGTCTAGCTCGTTGAACCAAGACCTCTTCGTTGCTATCTGCTGTGGGCTCAGGGAGAACATCTACCATCGGGAGGTAGGGTTCTTAGTTGCCTAGCAGTTCCATGAAGCCACAGGGGCATGTTCCCCTTCCCCAGATGATCGAGATAATGAGAAGGAAAACCCCAGAAACCATTCGGATGACCGTGATGCGTAGAGATAGTAAATGCATAGATGAGGGAGGCCCATTACGAGGCATATGTTCGATCAGTTAGAGAGCATCGTTCAGGGGATGAACCCCGGGCGTGGCGGAGAGAGGCACGCGCAGAAGCACGGCTCCGTCCGAGAAGAGAGGGGTATGCGAGAATCCTGAGATTAAACAGGAGAATATTCGGAGGGGAAACCCCGGGGAAGGGACGTTTCTGTAGCCCACGATGATTCAGGGCATGGTAGGAGATTCAGGGAAAGCGGAATCAGGGAATGATACGGAGAAAGCCTCACACGCACGCATTGGCATACATAAGAAATGGAAGATGAAGACCATTCGCTCGACCTATTAAACCCATCATTTAGCATGTATATGTATATATGTTACCATCCCAAAAATGGGAATGGCTCAGCATTTACATAATCAGACTATGGCACCAGCGCCATTATTCGATCACCGTTCAACAATAACAGAAGCAGAGGACACTCATAGCGTAATAACTGGGAAAGAGCAGCAGAGAAAATTGCGTAGAGGGGGGAAGAGAATCGACTCATATCATCGTCGCTCCTCCCCCTCTCGCTTACATTGGATGGGTAGAAGTTTCAGAAGAGAAAACTACGGAAAGCAGGAAAGGGATCAGCGCCCGCGCCCACCTGTTCCTGAAACAGGGTGTCGTAGAAGAAGAAGATGGCCGGCGGTAGCTCCTCCGAAGGAACCCTCGCTCTCTGTACCTCAAGAGAAAAGAAACCCTCTCGAAAGCTCTCCCCCTCCTCTTATTCTCTCTGTCTCTTCTGATTTCTTTCTTGATCTCCCTTCGGCCCCCTTTGTTGCTCTCGAACAGCCGTATATATAGGGCATGAGTTAGAATGTTGAACCGGCGTGGGATTGGCGCGCCGGGGGAGCCTTCAAGGCTTATCGCGCCGGGATCGAAGCCATCATCAGGGTGATTTGCGCGCCGGCATAAGGGCTGAAGATGGGGGCGTGCCGGTACAAGGGTCGAAGGTAGGGGCGCGCCGGGATAAGGGCATGCCGGGCTGGTGCTCTATACGAGCTTCGAGCCATCTGGTGAGTCTGGAGATGGTTCCGGGAGCCACCGTGAACATGTGTTCTGCCGCTGCTCACTGAAACCTCCACGAGATGATTTGTCGAAGCTCCTAGATTAGCGTACGGCCCTTCTCGAGGTTCTGGATTGCTTTGGGTTGCTCACACGGGTTTTCCGCTGACACGGCCTTCAGCTCTATGATCTATGCCGTTGGCTCGGCCTGGATTGTGCCCGAAGCTCCTCGAAAGGTGAGATAACACCAGGGATAGTTCCACCCGAGCTGGGCGATCGTTCGGCCACTAATGGGCGCATCTTGGCAGGAAGCCGTACCCGTGCCGGGTGATCGGGATCTTCTACCGACAGAGCTTTTGGTCCTCCGTCTCGGAGAGCCGGGGGAACTCCTTCACCTTCGGGAGAACCTCTTCATATGGTGGGGAACCACCGGATAGACCGTCGCCCTTGATCGGACAACGGGTGTAGTGTATGCGGCATGACAAAGTCGATGCCGGTTCATTGGGCAGGCTTGGTCGCACTGTCGGTTGGTTGACGAGTTTGTCTCGGCTCTCCTGAGGTGAAGTCCCCGTGTCCACATGGAGTGACTCGAGGCTCTGGCAGCTTGAGAAGTCTTCAATATGTTGATCTTTATCAACTTCCGTACTTCGGTGGGCCGGGTCATTCGTCCTTATGGCTTGGTGACCGACGATCATATATTGAGTGCCAACATTCGGATGCCACAATGGCAACCTACGTCCACCCCTCACCGACAGTGAGGAACCACACACTATCTTGTAGAGTGTTACAATATCAACCACACACACACAAAAGCAATCAACCTTGACTGCACACACACACACACGGATCTGTGAAGATCCTCACATACACACAGAAGATTCAAGATTACAATCAAAACACACTTGAAGCTGAGAAGGATGTGAAATTGAAAGAACACAAGAACAAGAGATTGATTAAAGCTCCCCCTTAGTTGATGAAGGATTCTTTGGATGCAGCTTGAGGTCGACTTGATCCAGGCTTGATCTTCTTCAGATATAGCTTGATCTTCACTCTAGAAAGGAGGAAGAAGGATGAAGAAATCTTCTCGGAACACTGTTCACATCTATAGTGCAAGCTTCCTCCTTCTCACCTTTGGTAGCCTCCTTGATCCACTCTTAGCATTGGGGTTTTCCAAACCCTCTTGTATAAGTTTTATAGATTCTTGAATGGTCCAAGGACTCACCCAGACCAGATCCACAATTTCTGGAAAGTTTGGTTGCTTAGGGATTAAACAATACCAAGAGGAGAGCCATTTCTCGAAGTGACAAAAAAGTCAACATTTGTTGGCAGCTCGAGGCTGGCAGTCGACCTACAGATCTCAGCGGTCGACCGCCATTCGCCGTCCTGTAGCCATTTGGCTGCTGGGAAAATAGGTCGACCGCTAGCTCCTGGCGGTCGACCGCCAGTTCACAGATTCCCAGATTTCAGTTCTGTTAATTTAGGTCAACCGCCAAGGGTCCACAGGTCGACCGCCAATCTCCAATCCTGCAAAAGTCAAGTGTTAGCTCACTTGAAGCTATCCATTTGTTCGATGATTGAAATGGGCTTGTGTTACAGTTAAGTACAAGTTTGTTTATACTCGAATAAACACATGGAAGGATTCATTAACACACATTTGACATTGGGTGAAATTTGATGGTTTAAAGCATGAAGCTTCTCTTGAAAACAAGATACATGGGAGAGAAATGTCTTGGGTTTTGTTATCATCAAAATCACTCGGATATGTTCAACATTGGGCGACCAAGAGGGGGGGTAGGTGGAGGATCATGGAAGGTGGCAAGCCTCCACTTGGACCAAGAAAGCCTACCAAGGCACCCATGCATTCACACCCAAGCCCATAATCCTTTCACACCTAGGTCATGAACCCTTTCACACCTAATCCCCATTCACACTTGTTCACACTTGATTACCCATTCACATTTGTGACCCATTCACACTATGCCCCTTTCACACTTGTCCACTCTTGGCCCATTAGAATAGTAATTGTCCACATGGACTAAATAGGGCCCACACAAGGCTAAAAATATGTGGAATCAAGGTGAAAGCTTGATCGATGCGTCCACGTCCTCCTCGAGCTAAAGGGGCTCCGGCGTGTCCTCGTCCACCGGCGTGTACTGCGGCGTGTGTCCGCACCAATTCTCCCCAGGTGGGAGGAACTCGACCCCGTTGAGTAAGGGTCCGATGCTTGAGCTCTCTGCATGTGATCAAAGCATTGTTCATCACGGGGCGTCCTCGCCAAGGCACTGAGAAGTGTTGGTTGGCTCCGTTCCTAGTGGTGGTCATCTGCTCATCTAGTATACAATCTATATGCTTGCATTGTTGTAATGGGGCTGGAAGAGGTAGACTCTCGGGTGGTGTGTCACTCACAATAGGAGGAGAAAGCCCAAAAACTCACTAGGGATTACCGCGGGGTTCCAATGTGCTACCAGATCTGAAGCATTGAACATCAAACTGATACCATAGTCGCCTAGTAGTTCAATAACATACGCATTTGAACCCACTCGTTTCTCGACTCGGAAAGGGGCTGGCACCGCGGGCCTGGAGTTTTTTCACGCTCCCCGAGGGAAACCGTTCAGGTATGACCCTAACTATGACGTACTCATCCTCCCGAAACTCACGGGCACGTCGGCGTGCATCAGCTAACTCCTTATACGTGCATTGCTGGCCTTTTGTTTGGATGACTTTATGCGGATGACTTTATGCAAACTCCATATGCACGATAAACAAACTATATAGATAAAGCAAAATAGACTCATGGACTCTGGAATGTGGACAGACGGAAAGACACAACCTAACGACTTCCTATGACTGACGGTGAACACAATGGACGCACTAAGGAAGACCCGGTAAGAATGATGGATACCGTTTGCATACATCAAGTGTAAAAGAAAGGTTGACCCAAAATATGATGCCGTGAGTTTCAACCCTCATCAACCGTCTCCGGTTCGAGAAGACTCGGCCTCGAGTATGGAAGTGCGGGAGGATCAGGAGGCGGGTGACAGGAAGGTAATCCGGATGTCTGGTGTGGAGCATGGAAAAAGGGAAGTCCAGACGTTGTCTCTTGTATGCGTAGCAGAAATCAGACCATACCACGTCAACATAGGGTGTTGTTGACGCCTAAAAAATGAGCAATGGCAGAGACAAAATTGAAAAGAAGATCAGATCAACAGTGAAAGATCAATGACGAAGCTCGTTAACCATCTACCCGGCAGAAACCTCTTCCCGGTCAGGCTAATGTCCAGTGTCGTCGTCTAGCAGACGACGGCACCGATGAAATAACAGTCACCTGACTGATGAGACCTCCTATCATATTTTAATAAGAGCTGTACTGTGTGCCCTGCTGAAGCCTTCCCTGGTTAAAGATGACATCCGGTCTTGACATCAATCAGATGACAATGCTGATGAAACCATATCCGATTTTGTCGTCATTCAGATGGCAATACTGATGAAATCCCAGCCTGTTGACTGATGAAATCTTAAGATGATCTCAATACAAGATATGTCGTCAATGAAGGGCCCTCTTGGGTAATGGTGTACTTGAAGGACTAGCAAAGCCCTAGTCTAAAAGGCTTAATTGGGCCTGTGAAAGTGGCGCCGGGAGCTTCTTGTCGAAGCCCAAAAGCTGCGCCGAGATGTTGAATGCATGCGCACCGGGAAGCCCCTCGAATGGGCGCGCCGGGAACTAGTGCTGCAGGCATGCCGAATGCCATCACCGTGAACATGGCCCTATAAAAACCCATTACTTCTCCCACAAGAAAGGGGGGGCTGGTTGGGGGGCAAAAAGAGAAAAGAAAGCGATAGAAAAGAAACAGAGGGGCTTCGAGAGAGACTGCTCCACCAAAAAAAAAGAAGAAGAGACCAACAGAGAAAGAGAGCCACCTCCGCTGAGAAAAGGAAGAAGGAGAAGAAGCACCGGGTGGGCAGCCGGGGAGGGAGAGGAGTCAATGCTCCGCCCTCCCCCATGGTTTTATTTTCTTCTTCATGTAATCCTGCCGAGTTTATCTCGATTTTCTTTTGGATGTAACCGGGATATCCCGATGTATATTCATCTCCCTTTCCCTCATTCCCTCCGTGTGATTGGTGTGAGTTCTGGGGTGATCTATTGAAATGATATGAAATGCTTCAATGACCCGTTTGGGCGTTGGGTGATTGAAACATCTGCCATCTATCTCTCCGTCTGCTGCTATTTCTTTCCCTTATATGTTTTTTTTATTTTAAGCTCAACTGAAGTGCGTCTGATTCTCTGGTGGGTCTTCAGGCTCAGTTGTCTTCAATAGAATAACTGTAGCTCTAGATGAACCGATGTCCTTTGCAGTCTTCGTCGTTTGCATAAAGCCTCCCAGGCTTACCCCAGGGCCAGAGACAGACCATCTCTTGGCTTCTGGGGCAGTCTGCTACCGATACCGGCAATAGCTCCGACGACCTGCTCGAGAGCCCCTTTTCATGTGAATAAGTAAGCTGCTTCAATAAATTGATACTGAGAGTTTCTAATCCGATTCCAATATGGATAGTTCCATCAGGGTCGTCCCTGGGGCCTGAGATGACCATCTCTTGGCTCCCAGGCGACCAAAGATGCCAGCAAACGATCCCATGAGGGTCAACAGCACATGATGACTCAAAGCCCATCCGGGCGATTGGATTTTCTGATCCTCTTCCATTCAACCCCTCATTTGATGAGATTAAACCCCTGCCTAATCAAACCTTAGCATCCATGAAATCCCCCTCCTACACTTCAAATCTGGCTTCAATCGCAGCCAGAAAGCTCAGGAATCCCAAAAACAGAGTATCGTTTTAGCTCTGTAAACCTTGAATTCTTTCCGCAACTCCACCTTCTCGGCGTGCACAATTCCCCGCCGAGAACTATCCAGCCGAGAGGCCTCCCGTTTCAGCAAACCGACAAAAAGGCCATCTGAGCCCTTGCATGCAAAACCTCCCAGCCTACAGGCTCCCGGCGCCAAGCTCCCGGCGCGGCAAGGAGCGCGCCGGGAAGCTCCACGCCGAGATCCCCTGTAGGCCAACTCCACCCTTCATGCAAAACCCCCAGCCCTTAGCTTCCCGGCGCCACCTTCCCGGCGCGGTAATGGGCGCGCCGGGAAGCCCCACGCCGAGACCCTCTTCAAACCACTAAAACCCACGCCGAGACCCTCTTCAAACCACTAAGCCCCATGCCGAAACCCTCTTCAAGCCATTGAAACCCACGCCGAGACCCCCCTTGGCCAACCACTAAAACCCATGCCGAGAACCCCCTTGGCCAACCAATAAACCTCCGCCGAGACCCTCCTCTGGCCGATAGAAAACCATGCCGATGCCCTGGCCAATGAAACCCAGTCTGAGGCCCTCCTCTGCATGGTCATCCTTCGACCCTTTTGGTTCCCTATACATCTGTCTAGGGGATGCTCAGAGATCATCATATGTGCCCTGAGGTGGTACAATAATGGGGAAGACCTCCCCTACATTCCTATGTCCCGAATTTGATTCACATGCAACCCCGCGGGTTCGGTGGACCTTGTCTTTACAAGGGTTCCGTCGGTCTCCGAGAAGGGGAATAGTGACCGATGCCAGAGACATGGATAGTCTCTTCGAGCCTTAGTGCTCACTCATTTTTCGGCTTTCATCCCGGCACTCCGTGGATGTTAGCCTATACCACTCTCTGGCAAATGTTCGGTCCAGGAGAGGTGCTGCCAAAATTCTCTCAGGAGATGAAAGTCGACATCAGGTTATCCCCCGGGCTCTGCATGATAATAGTGACAGGGCTTCCCTCGACCCTGGTCTTCCTAAATCCCTCTTCTATCCTGATGCTTCTGTAAGGCCCAAATCTAATCCAGCTCAGATTTGATGAACTGATCCACTTTGACTTCACAGAACCTATCCGACTTGTCCTGAATCGCCAAGAAACCCAAAACAGAGCCTCCGGAACCCCTTTCGGGTCCTCACGGCGCCAGAATACCAACGTTCTCTCGGCGCCATGGCTCCCGGCGCGGCCCTGAGCGCGCCGGGAACCCTCACGCCGATAACCCCCCCTTGGCCCTCTTGTCAGTGCGCCGAGAGCTCCCCCTCCTCTTGTCAGCGCGCCGAGAGCTCCCCCTCCTCTTGTCAGCGCGCCGAGAGCTCCCCCTCCTCTTCAGCCATGCCGAGAGCCTCTTCCTCCTCCTTTCAACCAGGCCGAGAACACCCTTGGCCATCTCCCCTTCGCGCAGAGAAGCTCTCCAGTTGGCCCGTCGGGAACCCCGGCCATTCTGCCTTCGCGCCGGGAACCTATGCACACTTGAACTACATTGATAGCCTACCCCAAATATTATTACCGAGTCCTCAATCCAAATTTTGTTCCGGGGGCTCCGCCCCCGGAAACCCCCGCAAGGGGCGCTGCCCCCTTGACCCCCGCAACCTGACCGGGCAGGTCGATCCTCGCGACCTGACTGCGCAGGTTGATCCGCGTGCGAGGGTGCAACATTGAGCGTTTGCTCATTTTTCGTCGTCCCGCATCGGGTTCATGAATAACCCCTTTAGCTCAGGAGGGCTCTGCCACTGCATGAGTGCCGCCGGCTTCTATAGGGAATATCAAGCATTGCCCCATGGCAGATATGCGATTCGGGAAGTTCAACACTTCTCTCTCTCTTGGCTTTCATCCCGGCACTCCGTGGGTGATAGTCTATTTCCCCCTGGGCATAATCCAGATTAAGGGGAAATGCTGTCGAAATATCGATCGATGCTTTGAACCCCCATCATGGCCACGGCCCAGTCTGCCTGTGACTGAAATTTTCCCTTCCCCCCTTAGCCCGGTCTTTGAACCGCTGACTTAACGATATTGTCTGCTTCTACGGTTGGTGTCATTATCTTGCCCGCCTTTCTGGCTTCGGTATGAAGTTCCATTTCCGCACATGAATATACGTTTGCCTCTCGAGGCCTCCTACTTTTAGCGTTTAATCAAGGGTTGTCCTTCCTTGGAAGGACGTAATTAACGTCATAGCGTTCATGGTATGACGGACTTCGGGTCCTGACTCGGACTTCACAATCGACTGACCATGTCAGATCGAGCGCACAATAAAATTGTCACTTCGGTGACTGGCACGCCAATAAATAAATAATAAAATAAATAAATAAATAAATAAAACAAACTAAATAAAATAAATGTGTCAAACATGTGTCGATAGTGGTACGATAGTCACTAGCGGCTGTGCTACCGTAGGAGAGACAGGTAGAAGAGGGACGACTGACTGCTGCTCGTGAGTGACTAGCAAAAGAGAGGTGGCAGGTTGGCCAGGGCCGTCAAGGGAAGTTGGCATGGGTGACAGCACGGGGTCGTCCGGTGGGGCTGGGATGACTGATAGACCCTGGCCCTCTAGGCACTCTATGGGATCGCTATCTAACCCCTCAACCTGATCAGCTAGGTACTCCTCGGCCAACTCTTGGTTAGCCTCATAACTCACTAGAATAAGTCCGGGTGGGGCATCCTCCGAATGGTTGTCCTCTAAGGTAGGGGAATGTGAAGGACATTGGTCAGGGAATTGGCTAATCCCACTATAGGGAGCCACATGGGCGGGCTCCGGGAGAGGTGGGGGGCGTGAGCTCGGAGGCGGAGCGGATCGCTGGGGGTGGGTGGCTGGTGACACAGAGGTGGTCGACTGAACACTGTCGTAGAAGATGAACTCGCCGAGCAGGTGAGGTGGGTGTAAGGTGCAGGTTCTCCTGTCCGGGTCGATGGTCACTCTCCTCTCTTCCAACCAAGTTTGCCCTAAAATGATGGACTAGCAAGTGTGTCGACCTTGCACCATGCTTCATCGTGATACAGAACAGGACCGAAGCTTCGTTGGAACTCTACGAAGGCTAAGCCACCATTAAGAATAATCTCCCCAGTCTTAGAGAGAGACTCAACAATGTCTTGGAGACACAATTAGTTGACACCCTACTGATGAAGTCGATCTCCATATGCGACCCATTAGGTAGAATGGCAGTGGACACTATAGGGCGCTGGAACGACTCAGTTGTCGGCATAGGGATCGGGTCAACCGGTGGTTGAATGGTAGGGACGAGACCCGGGGGTCGGGCCATATAAGCCTCAAATTGGGCCACCAGGGATGACCAATCTGACACATGGTCTCTGGGAATGGCCATGGGGCTGGCGGGTAGCTGGACATTCAGACAATTGAGACATGCAAAGACACAGAGATTGGGGTACACGGACTAATGCAAAATGAGGAACCTAGACTCAACCCATATCTAGTACGTGGCGGAGATATGATCCGAAGATCGAACTCACGCAAGTGTGCTACCTTCCCAATAGGCGTAACATATCATTCCAGGAACACTTTTGATATACCGGGTATCGGAATGAAATGCAAACCTAGGACAAGACTTTCCTAGACTCAAATCGTACTCTGATGAGTACCCTAGACTCAACCATGTTCTTATACCAAACTGATGCGAGACGAGTGACGCGACCTAGCAAAGACATACGACCAACTCGATGTGTGGCCAGCACTAGCACGCTAAGGTAAGCCAGGCGGCTGACCACCATGTCGTTCTCCAGGTGGAGACGTCTCTCAACAAGAAACTAACTCTAGCCTAACGATCGTCCCTACGAGGGAAACACAGGATCACAGCGTTTAAGGAACCACTATCGCCTAGGGTGGTGCAGTTCGAGCTCGGTGCTTGACTTTAGTTAAGGAACGGTTCTCACACTCACAATCGCATTGATTTGTATTTGGATACGGCCCTAATCTCACAAACGCAGCATATATAACAGTATACTAGATAAGCAAATGCGAGTGTAAGGAACGTGTGCATACCTCCACGACTAGCGCGTGGGGAAGAAAACCCTACTTGAATCCGACAACCCCGATACACAACAAATGATTAATATTAGAATTTCAAAATAATGGCCCACTCCAGACAGGGAGATAAAGAGCTACAGCAGTAAATTTTGGGGCTGCTGGAACACGGGTTGACGGGCCGCACTTGTAGGAGACGAGGGAGGCGAGTCGGGGCCGATCAGATGAGCCGATTGGAAGCCGAGTGGTTCTGCCCGCGCTGGACACCCGGCATAGCAAACTTACGAAAGTCGGTACGGTTAGATCCGACGTCCGATCAGGGTACCATTTTTTGAAGAATGTTGGTGACTGGATGAAGAACACCTTGGCCAAGTGGCGCGATCAGATCTGATCAGATCTGGATGTGACAGTAACTGCACTAGGGCTCTCATTCTATTCGCACGGAACTGCACAGGTAAACAAAGAATTATGGGAAAAATATGCCCCGACTTCGGAATGGATTGTCATTGATTGGAGATCGTCGGAGACGTCTGGAGGAAGGATCTGAACAAGGGGTTTGGTCAGATCTGTAAGGAGGAAGGCGGGGAAGATTCTGCAAGTTGCTTCTGGTTCTAGATCGGATCTGCGCAGGATGGTCGGCACAGTCTCACAAAAATATTCGCCACAATCAGCACGGATCTCCAAACGATGCGAGGTTGGCGGCGTTGCGAAGAAGATAGGAAGAGGTACGACCTATCCAGATTTCAGATCCAAAGGAGTTGAGGGCAGATCTGGGGGATTTTTGTATCAGGGAAAAGTGGATCTGGCTCGCAGGAACAGGCGGCAGTGCGTAGCTTCACCGTCGGAATTGTTACTAGCGATCCCGAGCACTGATCAGCTCCGGATCATTCCTAACTCGCAGACCTTCCTATGGTAAAATCACCAGCTTCAGCTCTGAAGAGGAGATAACTATGTGAGGTTCGTGATTTGGAGATGAGATCTGGGTGGACAGACTCGGAAGCAGTACACGAACGTAGCGATAACGGAGCCTCGGCAAGGGGAGTCGCACCCTGGATAGATCCCTCGCAGGACTAGTTATTAACCATCACACTCAAGGGAGAACACCAAGAGAATCACTCTCTCAAGAACACTCAATTTCCATTCAAAACTTTAAAATTTCATTTTTTTTCTTAAGAACACTATACATGGCTTTATATAGACATACAAGGGGGAGAGGGGGAGCTTGGAATGACATGAGGAGAGGGGGAGAGGAGGGGCTGCGGCCATGATAAGTGGGGGAGGTCTTGGTCGACCAAGAGGGGGGGTAGGTGGAGGAACTTTCAAGGAAGGTGGCAAGCCACCACTTGGACCAAGAAAGCCTACCAAGCCACCCATGCATTCACACCTAAGCCCATAATCCTTTCACACCTAGGTCATGAACCCTTTCACACCTAATCCCCATTCACACTTGTTCACACTAGATTACCCATTCACACTTGTTCACACTTGATTACCCATTCACACTTGTGACCCATTCACACTTGTGAACCCATTCACACTAGCACACCTATTCATACTATGTCCCTTTCACACTTGTCCACTCTATGCCCATTACAATAGTAATTGTCCACGAGGACTAAATAGGGCCCACACAAGGCTAAAAAAATGTGGAATCAAGGTGAAAGCTTGATCAATGCGTCCACGTCCTCCTCGAGCTAAAGGGGCTCCGGCATGTCCTCGTACACCGATGTATACTGTGGCGTGTGTGCGCACCAACCCGGATGCTGCTTGATGAAAGCACCCTGTCGAATACTTATCTCGATAATCGTGCATCACCGGATGTTGCTTGATGAGAGCTATCACAGCCCGAGCGTGGAAGGAACCCGGTACGCGTGACGAGTTTATATCATTCATGTCAATCAGAGCACAAGGTAATTCTACACATAAGACAGAACGCGCAAAAGTGAGAAGTGAAACGTGGGTCTTGATCAGACATAATCGAAACGGGAACTCCATGCAGTCTAACGACTTCTTTGATGTACAAAGCGGCTAGAACGTCAACCGACCATCGGCTCTTTATAGGCAAGAAGTGTGCCGACTTGGTCAATCGATCTATGATAACCCTGTTGGGATCGTTGCGCTCCCTCTTTGTCTTTGATAATGGTTTTGATGATTACAAAATATTATATGGTTCGCGTATGCATTGGAGTGAAAATCATGTCTGCGTGTCTTGTGGAAAATGTCTTGACACTAAATGAGCTCATATGTTGTCATCTTGTTTTGCAGGTTTGAAATGTATGGTGGATATCATGAATGTGATTCATGCATAGTGTGCTTGACACTTCGAAGCCTTCATGTAAAAATTGTGTTTTTCAGTGGATTGTCAAATGGATTGTTGAAATGTCTTGCTAGGCTTTTCATATGCTTGAATCTAATCACATCTTTGCTATATAGTGTGGAAATGCCTCTTGTTGTGATCATTGAGAAGTGTGGCTATCTTTAAGAGAAAGTCTATGAATCAAGGTTATATGTGGTTGAACTGCATAGGCTAAATATACAGGTTGAATGTTTCAGTCTCATGACAAAACTTAAAGAATTTATGTTTGAATGCATTTCATGTTGGGTAGAATGTGGTTCATGTATATAGTTCATGGGACTTTTGAATTAAAGGGTTGCTTGAGCTATGGTTCTCAAATCTTGATGAAGCTCATGAAATATATGTAAGTAGTTTCTACTCTTACATTTGCTATTGGACTTAACGTGCTTTATTGCATGAGATTTTGGTGGTTTTAATGTGCCTAATTACTGGCTTGATGTTTTTGTGAAACATGGGTTCTAAATGCAGAAAATTGATTAACCTTGAGTCTTTGAGTTGATATTGGACTGTAAGTTGGCCGTTCATGCACCTTGATTGTGCAGCTTCTATGCTCTAATAGGTTCAACCCATTTGTCAGTTCATGTTGAGCATGGTGATATTTGGAACCTTGTTATAGGGTGATTTGAATGGTGGCTTGTTTGAAATCCAGGTTTACTTTGTACATCATGCATGTTTCATGATTATCTTTAGGTAGCTTTTTGCATATCTTGTTTCCTGTAGGGTTTTTGTAACCAAGATTGAGTGTTGGTTCTAAGACCCCTTATGCAGGTCATGTAATAGGTTTGCATGGGGTCGAAGGGGTTTGATCATGAATGAGGGTTTCTAGTTTTTCATAGAAGGATAAAGGGTTTTCAATGAGCAGAATTTGAATTGTATACACTCTTGAACTCTTGGAATTTGCTATCTATGAACTTGCAATTCATGTAAGGTTTGATTCACATGTGGATGCATTGCAATATATGAATATGCAGGTTGAAGGAATTATGACAAGTGAGTGAGCTCTTCATTTGTATTGCTTAAGTGTGATATTTGAGCTTTCAAAGGGATTCAATGCATATCATTTATGGCTTTAGATGTATATAATTCATGGTTGAATGTTTGATGTCAATGGGTTGTTTGTATAGATCATTTGGTTCACCTTGTGAAGGTTTCATGGGTTTATTGCATGTTTATTTGTTAAACTAGGCTGAACTCTGCAAAATGGCTATGTAGCAGAGTTCGGTCGACCAAACTGGGCAGTTCGGTCGACCGAACTTCCCAGAGCTGAATGATTTCAGCTCTGCAAAAGTTTGGTCAACCGACCCCAGTCTTAGGTCGACCGAAACCGGTGAACCAATTTACGAACTCAGTTCGAAACCCATTAAACTCAACCCATTTGACTTCTAAACTTACCCATTTGCCCCTAGGGTTATTATACATATGTTGGGGCATGCACATGTTCTAAAGGGTTTTGACGAGGGTTTTATGGTCTTTTCATTCATCTTGTGAACCCCTATAAATAAGTTGTGAATTTGGAGGAATTCAACGAAGGAGCTAACTTGTTCTATTTTCTTGCAAGGAAAGGAAGAAAAGGGCGGCCACAAGGTGGAGAGGAGAGGGGTTTTGAAAGATTCATATGTTCTTGGTCTTTACAGGTGCGATTGGAGCTTGGATTTGAAGGAACATATCTTAGATCTTCAAGAAGGAGGACCGGCTGCTTCGACATCCTACGGATTCAACTCCCTCCGACCTACGCTTCAAGAAAAATCTTCTCATGGCCATTGGAGAACTAAGGGCAAACAATCTACATCCTTTATCCATCTCTTTATGATATTCTTCTTGGGTTATAATCTGCTGAGAATATATTGTAGATCTTTCTATTTTGCTGAACTCCAAATATTTGTGTGTGAATGGAGCTGCGTCTCCATGTGCGGATTTAGTGCGGGGTGAGTTCCCCAACTGTGTGTGGTGTGCTGCAGTGGCAGCGGTTTGGGGCCAGGCCCCTTGTGTGTGATTTGGTGCGGAAGCAGAGTGTGTGTGGTGTTGGGGTTCATCCCCGTGGGTGCTACGATTGCAGCGTGTTAGTGAAGCTTCACCGGGTTTCGGTGAGGGGTGAACGTAGGGAGCCCGTCGTGGTCCTGAACCACCTAAAAATCTATGTGTTTCATGTGGTTTGCCTGTGGGATTGTCCATCTCTTCTATCTCTATTCACAGGCTATTTTACAGATTTTTATTCACTGCATCATCACACTTCGCTACGTTTGCTATATGTAATCAGTAATAGTTCATCATTGGTTGGATAGAACATTCGTGTGAGATTGGTTAGATTGAGAGAACAGTAATCTCACTTCTGTTTTTAGTTTAATTAACGTAGTTAATTTTAATTCCGCTACAAATAATCAAGTTGTTATTAAAATCGGTCATCTCGCCAGGGGGACAATTCAACCCCCCTTCTTGTCTGCCATCTATGTGGGGCCAACAATTGGTATCAAAGCACAGTCTCTGATTTTCATTCGTGGACCTCACGGTCTAGGAGAAAAGATCTGCTCATGATGGCTAGTGTGAATTTGGTTCCTGTCTTTGATGGTTTTGATTATATATCATGGCTTGGAAAATTGTGTGTTTGGATTTCTAGTATTGATCCGAAGCTTATGAATTTAGTCAGTTACGGTCCTCATGTTCTACCAAAAGATAAGTCAAGGTGGATCGATGAGCATAAGAAGAAGAACTCTGATAATATTTTTGTTTTGAATGCTCTTAAAGTTGCAGTATGCATTGACAAATTTTCATTTGTTTCTGACTGCAGATCTACCATAGAGATCTGAGATGGGGTAAATGAAGCTCAAGAAGAAAGTTGGAATGATGAGTGCCTCGTGGCAAACAATGAGAATGAACGTCAAAGCGAGGAAAGTTCAAAGGTAAACTCTGATTCCGATGAGGAAGATGAACTAAGTTATGATGAATTGATGAATGCTTATGAAGAGTTATTTGATAAATATAAAATAATAAAATTTGAAAATAGAAAATTAAAAAAGAAAATTAAAATTTCTTGTGTTGATAATTTCTCATGTGAAAAATGCACTGAGCTTGAAAAATTGGTTGAGTCACACGTGTTTGAGGTTGATAGTCACAAAGAAACTATTTCATGTTTGAGAAAGGAAAATGAATCGTTACTGGCTAAGATTTTCGAGTTAGAGACAAATGAAATGAAGCTCAAATCTGAATTGGAATCTAAGTCTGATGATCAGTACCTTCTTGATGAATTGATCTTAAATAAAAATCTTGCTGAAGAAATTAAGAGATTAAAAGATCAAAATAATTTGCTGATTGATAAACTCCATATGTTTGAAAAAGGGAAATGTGTGATTGTTGATGATTGTGATAAATTGCATGCTCTTGAACAAGAAATTGAAAGTCACAAAAGTGTTAATTTTTTGTTGAATGAGAAAATTGCATCATGTGAGGAAGAATTAATTAGCACTGAACTGCATATCCCATCTCTTGAAAATGAAATCAAAAGTTTAAATGAATTTATGTCCACGTCTGCTAAACAAAATCAAAAATAAAAAAATAACTTTGGTCCATCATGTATGCATGCCAACTGTTTATATGATAAACACTTTCATGCAACCAAGAGAGCGAATGTCTCTTATTTTTATTGTGGCAAATTTGGTAATGAAATGTATAATTATTTTTTGATGAAATTTGATGATGACGAGGCATCAAAATCAAGAGTGAAAATAATTGATGGTTCCAAAAATCGTGAGAAACCCACAAAGAAAAATATCAACATTCATTGTTTCTATTGTTGGTTGCATGGACATGTTATCAAAGATTGCTTTACAAAGAGAAATAATGACATGAGTGATAAAAATGATTTTGGAAAGAATCATGTCACTTGCTTTTACTGTGGTTAAGTAGGCCACACAATGTATACATGCTCTTTGATGAAAAGTGATGATGATTGATTTTACAAAAGAAATGTTGCTTGTCATTATTGTGGTAAAAATGGTCACCAAATGCATGGCTGTTTTCTTTTGAGAAATGATGATCTGAATGCTATTACATTGTGGAAAAAGTCTTTTGGAAGTGTCACTAACCCCTCAAAACCCAAGAAGGCTTGGGTACCCAAATCTTCAAAATGAGAATTTATTTTACAGGGGTGCCTTGAGGCCAAGGAAAATGTCTATAAATAAAGGATTCTCAAAGGCTAGAGAGAAAGGAAATGGTTTAGTTTTGTGAGTTCATTTTGCTTCGGTTCACTTTTAAAAATCTGCAAAGGTAAAAATTGAGTTTGGGGAAAGATGATCAGAGTTAAACATTTGCATTCATGTTTCATTGATTTTGGCAATTACTGAGATGTTGAGATTCATAGGTTAGATGACTAGGTGATTAAGACAGCTTTGCATAGTCTCCGTTTCACATCTTGTGAATAAATTTGGTTTTTGAATGCTTTAGACGGTACATAAAGTCTTTCATACCTTCGTTCACATTTTGTGAATAACAATTCAATTTTGCATACACAGTTTACATACTTAACCTCTGGCACATAACATATACATCCTTGCATATTTGTAAATAGGGATAATCTTCAATCATTTCCATTTACATGCATATATTTGCATATATCTTATACTAATACGCACGTGCATGCCATGATTATCCGGTATATCAAATGATGATTGTGGAAGGTTGGATTATATCCAACTGGAAGCTTTACCCATGCGTGATGATGGTCTTTGGACCTACGTTCTCAGCCAAGTACCGATAATCAACTTGTGTGAAAACTTTACCTTAGTGCATGATCAAGTCTAAATATCATATCACACTTTTCTTGTGATTCCTCCTATGACATTTTCCCTTGCTAAATAAAATTACATTGATTTTGGCATGTTTGTTACATGGCACATATTAAGGGGGAGGTATTCATAACAGTGCATACACTTAGGAGGAGACATAACTGTGGTGAGACTAATTCATTTTTATACATTCAGTACAACCACCCACACACTTTGCACTATTTGAGATAAATGATTCAATTTAATAAGGATTATAGTTATTCTACTCCACACTTCAAAGGACTCTTGAATCTCTACATAGAAATCACATATCTCGTGAGGAAAAGCTATTTGCCCCACCAAAAATCTGAATAAGTGGAATGCGGATCCGAGTAGCCAGGAATCCTCCCTGAATCAAAGGAGGAAACTCGAGTTGAAAAGTGAAACAAATCCACAATTAAAATAAGTGGAATTCGGCACTGAGTAGCTGGGAAGTGCCCATGAAACAAAGGCTACAACTCGCGCCGAAAAGTGACAAAATCCATAATCAAAATAAGTGACGAAACTGAGTAACTGGAAAGTGCCCCTGAGACAAAGGGTGTAACTCGCGTCAAAAGGTTAGTCACTCTTTTAGATTTAAAAAAAAAATGGGTTATACATAGCTGCCAATACTCGAGCATTGTGCATGGAAATGTATAGAAGATAGGTTCTTTTTAGTGTTCCTTAGAAAATCTGATGATCCATATTGTTTTGGAATTCATTGCTCAATTCTCACATATACACTTCGGGATTGATTGTCTGAATGTACTTTTTGAATCAGTCATCTTTCATGGTTTATGCAGTACCATCTCTTTATAAGCATGACCTTCTTAGTATTGTTCATGCACATCATGCTCCATAATCAATAGCATTGTTCTTAAACCTATCCCTAAGGGACTTGCTTGCCTTTATATCTTATTATCCGTGCTTAAGTGCTTGATTGCTTGATCCTTTTTATTCATATCATACTTCATTTCACTTTGATGCATCTT
Source organism: Amorphophallus konjac (assembly GCA_022559845.1). Lineage (NCBI taxonomy): Eukaryota > Viridiplantae > Streptophyta > Magnoliopsida > Alismatales > Araceae > Amorphophallus > Amorphophallus konjac. Next base: position 90,895,067 of record CM040128.1, read on the forward strand.
TAGATTATACATGTAAATAACAGGTTATATAATCCCATTGTTAGTTAGTTTTTGTTTATGACAATAGGGGGAGAATAATGTGCTCTTCAGCATAACATTTGCATATAGTTTAGTTTCGTTATACTCCATGTGCATAGTTTGGTCATACATTCTGCATACTGTTCGCAAATTGAGCATTTGCACATTATTTTGTTACCTTGCTTGGTGTTCATGGCTCACACATCTTCTTTTCAAAGTAGGTTAATTGTTGGGTTTGTGCGCCATTGGTCTTTAATTCTAATTCATTCATCCTAAGATTTCATGTCTGTTCCCTTCTATCCCCCACCTTTTGATAATGCCAAAGGGGGAGAGAGCTTTAGACGTCACAATATTTTATCATCATCAAAAAGGGAGAGATTTTTGGGTTCGTTGCGCTCCCTCTTTGTCTTTGATAATGGTTTTGATGATTACAAAATATTATGTGGTTTGCGTATGTATTGAAGTGAAAATCATGTCTGCGTATCTTGTGTAAAATGTCTTGACGCTAAATGAGCTCCTATGTTGTCATCTTGTTTTGCAGGTTTGAAATGCATGGTGGATATCATGAATGTGATTCATGCATAGTGTACTTGACACTTTGGAGCCTTCATGTGAAAATTGTGTTTTCAGTGGATTGTCAAATGGATTGTTGAAATGTCTTGCTAGTCTTTTCATATGCTTGAATCTAATCACATCTTTGCTATATAGTGTGGAAACACCTCTTCTTGTGATCATTGAGAGGTGTGGCTATCTTTAAGAGAATGTCTGTGAATCAAGGTTATATGTGGTTGAACTGCATAGGCTTAATATACAGGTTGAGTGTTTCATTCTCATGAGAAAACTTAAAGAATTTATGTTTGAATGCATTTCATGTTGGGTAGAATGTGGTTCATGTATATAGTTCATGGGACTTTTGAATTAAAGGGTTGCTTGAGCTATGGTTCTCAAATCTTGATGAAGCTCATGTAATTGATGTAAGTAGTTTCTACTCTTACATTTGATATTGGACTGAATGTGCTTTATTGCATGAGGTTTTGTTGGTTTTAATGTGCCTAATTGCTGGCTTGATGCTTTTGTGAAACATGGGTTCTAAATGCAGAAAATTGATTAACCTTGAGTCTTTGAGTTGATATTGGACTGTAAGTTGGCCGTTCATGCACCTTGATTGTGTGGCTTCTATGCTCTAATAGGTTCAACCCATTTGTCAATTCATGTTGAGCATGGTGATATTTGGAACCTTGTTATAGGGTGATTTGAATGGTGGATTGTTTGAAATCCAGGTTTACTCTGTACATCATGTATCTTTCATGATTGTCTTGAGGTAGCTTTTTGCATATCTTGTTTCCTGTAGGGTTTTTGTAACCAAGATTGAGTGTTGGTTCTAAGACCCCTTATGCAGGTCATGTAATAGGTTTGCATGGGGTCGAAAGGGTTTGATCATGAATGAGGGTTTCTAGTTTTTCATAGAAGGATAAATGATTTTCAATGTGCTAAATTTGAATTATATACACTCTTGAACTCTTGGAATTTGCTGTCTATGAACTTGCAATTCATGTAAGGTTTGATTCACATGTGGATGCATTGCAATATATGAATATGCAGGTTGAAGGAATTATGACAAGTGAGTGAGCTTTTCATTTGTATTGCTTAAGTGTGATATTTGATCTTTCAAAGGGATTCAATGCATATCATTTATGGCTTTAGATGTATATAATTCATGGTTGAATGTTTGATGTGAATGGGTTGTTTGTATAGATCATTTGGATTCACCTTGTGAAGGTTTCATGGGTTTACTGCATGTTTATTTGTTAAACTGGACTAAACTCAGCTCTGCAAAATGGCTATGTAGCAGAGTTCGATCGACCGAACTGGGCAGTTCGGTCAACTGAACTACCTAGAGCTGAATGATTTCAGCTCTGCAAAAGTTTGGTCGACCGACCCCAGTCTTAGGTTGACTGAAACCGGTGAACCCATTTACAAACTCAGTCTGAAACCCATTAAACTCAACCCATTTGGCTTCTAAACTTACCCATTTTCCCCTAGGGTTATTATAAATATGTTGGGGCCTGTTCTAAAGGGTTTTGACAAGGGTTTTATGATCTTTTCATTCATCTTGTGAACCCTTATAAATAAGTTGCGAATTTGGAGGAATTCAACGAAGGAGCTAACTTGTTCTATTTTCTTGCAGGGAAAGGAAGAAAAGCACAGCCACAAGGTGGAGAGGAGAGGGGTTTTGAAAGATTCATCTATTCTTGGTGTTTGCAAGTGCGATTGGAGCTTGGATTTGAAGGAACATATGTTGGATCTTCAAGAAGGAGGACCGGCTGCTCCGACATCCTGCGGATTCAACTCCCTCCGGCCTAAGCTTCAAGAAAAATCTTCTCATGGCCATTGGAGAACTAAGGGCAAACAATCTACATCCTTTATCCATCTCTTTATGATATTCTTCTTGGGTTATAATCTGCTGAGCATATATTGTAGATCTTTCTATTTTGTTGAACTACGAATATTTGTGTGTGAACGGAGCTGCATCTCCGTGTGCAGATTTAGTGCGGGGTGAGTTCCCCGAGTGTGTGTGGTGTGCTGCGGTGGCAGCGGTTTGGGGCTCGGCCCCGTGTGTGTGATTTGTTGTGGAAGCAGAGTGTGTGTGGTGTTGGGGTTCGTCCTCGTGGGTGCTACGATTGTAGCATGTTAGTGAAGCCTCACCGGATTTCCGTGAGGGGTGGACGTAGGGAGCCCGTCGTGGTCCTGAACCACCTAAAAATCTATGTGTTTCATGTGGTTTATTTGTGGGATTGTCCATATCTTCTATCTCCATTCACAGGCTATTTTACATATTTTTATTCACTACATCATCACACTTCGCTACGTCTACTATCTGTAATCAGTAATAGTTCATCGTTGGTTGGATAGAACATTCGTGTGAGATCGGTTAGATTGAGAGAATAGTAATCTCACTTTTGTTTTTAGTTTAATTAACTTAGTGTTTTTTTAATTCTGCTATAATTAATCAAGTTCTTATTAAAATCGATCAGCTCGCCAGGGGAACAATTCAACCCCCCTTCTTGTCCGCCATCAATCTGTGGCCAACAAACCCATAGTCCATCATATTCGTCTTTAGATTTAAACAAACCCATGATAAAATCCATGCCAATATCTTCCCACTTCCACTTGGGAATGTCTAACGGATGTAACTTACCGGCGGGCTTTTGGTGTTCCACCTTAACTTGTTGGCACGTGAGATAGCAAGAAACAAAGTCCGCTACCTCTCTTTTAATATTAAGCCACCAAAAGGTCCGTTTCAAGTCCTGATACATCTTGGTAGCTCCGGGATGAATTGTGTACCTTGATCGATGAGCTTCTTCTAAGATTTTCTTCTTCAATTCAGAATAGTCTGGTACACATGTCCTTTCTCGGAACAACAATCTTCCAGCTGTTGCTAGCTTGAAATCAGGTCACTCTTCTAGCTTGCCCTTTATTTCCACTAGCGGGTCTTCATATTGTAGCCCTTTGATTTCAGAAAGTAAATCCAGTTGTATCCTCATGTGTGATAGAGCAATATACCTTCTTTCCTCGTCTATGCTTATATCAAGCTTGAAAAATTGCTCTAGCATCTTCCATTCTTGGATCATACAGTTGGCCAATAACGCTCTCGGCTTTCGACTGAGGGCATCAGCTACGGAATTGCCCTTTCTAGGATGATATTATATAGTAAAGTCGAATTCCTTGAGATATTCTAGCTAATGTCTTTGTCTCATATTCAATTCTTTTTGTGAGAACAGAATTTGAGGCTCTTGTGATCGGAATATACGGTGAATTCTTCTCCGTAGAGATAGTGTCTCCAAATCTTTACAGTAAATACTACCGCGGCCAACTTTAGGTCGTGCACCAGGTAGTTCTCCTCATGCTTCTTTAATTGCCGGGAAGAGTAAGCAATGACCTTCCCTTGTTGCATTAAGACACATCCGAGGCCAATGCCAGATGCATTAATATATACCTCGAATTTCTTTCATTCGATTGGTAATGTGAAGACTGGAGCAGTCGTCAAATTATCTTTCAAGGCTTGAAAGCTTCCACCAATAAGGAATCTCCTTGAGTGTTAGCCTAGTAAGAGGGACGGCAATCTTGGAGAAGTCCTTTGTAAATCACCGAAAATAACCAGTTAGACCCAAGAAACTTCGGATCTCGGTTGCATTTGTCAGCCTTTCCCAATTCTTTACAGCCTCGACTTTTGACGGATCAATAGAAATCCCATCTTTTGAGATCACATGTCCTAAGAAAGATACTTCCTTGAGCCAGCAATCGCACTTGCTAAGCTTGGCATAGAGTTGATTCTTCCTTAATACTTGTAAGGTGGTCCTTAAATGCTCTTCATGATCTTCCTCGGTCTTTGAATAGATCAATATATCATCAATGAAGATCACAACAAATTGATCCAGATGAGACCTGAATATGCTCTTCATTAACTGCATAAAGGCTATAGGGGCATTTGTTAGTCCAAAAGACACAACAATAAATTCGTAATGCCCATACCTACTTTGGAATGCCGTTTTGTGAATATCCTCATCCTTGATCCTTAATTGATGATATCCTAATCTGAGATCAATCTTCGAGAAATATTTGGCTCCAGATATTTGATCAAATAATTCATCGATCCTTGGCAGTGGATACTTGTTCTTGATGGTAAGATGGTTCAACTGATGATAGTCGATGCAGAGTCTCATCGATCCATCCTTCTTCTTTTCAAATAGTACAGGCGCTCCTCACGGGAAAGTACACGGCCTGATGAATCCTTTCTTCAAGAGTTCCATCAATTGTTCTTTTAATTCCTTTAGCTCGGTGGGAGACATTATATAAGGTGCCTTAGAAACCGGACCAACACCAGGGACAAGGTCTATGGTGAAGGCCACTTCTCTTTGTGGGGGTAATCCGGGCAAATCTTCCAGAAACACATCGGAAAACTCCCGAACCACGCGAATGTCTTCTATCTTGGACTTCTTAACTTCCGTGGCAGACACAAATGCTATGAAAGCCACACACCCCTTTCTTAAGAGCTTACCAGCTCGGAGGACCGAAATAAGGGGTGACTTGTTTTGACTCCGAGGACTAGTGTAGACAAGTTTCAGGATATCCTTAAAAGTTAATTTGCGGTTTCGGCAATCTACAACTATCTTGTATGTGGATAGCCAATTGGCTCCTTGTATGACATCATGCCTATCCATATCTAGGCATATTAGGTCGACAGGTAGATTTTTCCCTTTCACCATAACTTCACAATTTAGATAATGGTGTGAGATCTCGGATTCGTTCCGAGAGGAGTGGAAATAACTAAATCTATACATTTCGGTTCCATAGGTAATGGATCAGCAAATCTTTTAGAAATAAAAGAAAGAGTCCCGCCGTTATCAAACAAGACACAAGCAGATTTAGAATAAATCTTTAATGTACCTTCCACCAATCCACCTTCATATTGCTCCGCCTCTTGAAGAGCTTGGAGACAGCCTTGCTTCCTTGCCAGGCGCTTCTCATCGTTGGCTTGATCATTGAGTAATGGACAATCGGGAATCTGGTGATCGTGGCTCCAGCATTAGAGACATGCTCCCAATCGTCTCCATCACTCCTCGCCCTTATGACCGGCATTGTCACAATGCTTGCACACCTCTTAGGAAGGTGTGGTAGTAATAGAAAAGGGCTGGCTACCCTTCTTGATCTTCTTCTCTTGGGAGGAATCTCCTCCATTGCTAGTTCTCTTCTTATTGAAGGTCAGCTTGAATGAGCCGGAGCTTGTAACGTGCTCCTTCTTATCTTTCCCACGGATCCGGTCAGATAGCTCCGTGGCATCTTCTAATAACTGGGCTCGCTATATCATCTCCGAGCAGACTTGAATGTCCATCGGCGCTAGTTGGGTAATATATTGCGGCCGAAGCCCATTAAGGAATCTCCTAGTCTTCATCTTCTCGGTACACACTAGATGTGGTGCATACCTTGACAGCCTAGAGAATTGGGCCTCATATTCGGCCACTGATAGAGTCCTTTGTTTGAGCGCTGCAAACTACGTGGCTTTCTTCTCTTGTATATGGTCCGAGAAATATTTGTTGTTGAAATATTCTATGAACTCGGTGTTGATGTTTCTTTTGTGATGTGATGTGATGAACGAATGTGAAAGTGAATATAGTAGAGTGAAAGATATGTGTGAAAGTGTGTGAGCAAGTAATAACCTAACTCAAACAATCACAAAATCAAGAGCATGGGCATGTCATCAATGCTTATGAGGAAAGAAAATAAAAATACACGCCGGGGCGTGGAGCAAAGGAATAAAATAAAAACACACACCGTAGGTGTGGAGCAAATAGAATGAAGAGAAAAGCAAGCAAGATGATGACAATGATGAACAAATACCCAAATAAGATGTGTGATCGCCACCAAAGTAATGAAAGCAGCAAAACCACAATAATACCTTGGAAAGAGCCGGTTTAAGACACCCGCCTGCGGGAGAGAGAAAACCAGGCACATCGAATGGTTAGCGGTCCTTCAGACTACCACTATCCAGCAGAAAATGGTCTTGCGATAAACCACCTTATACCTGAAAATGAGATTCCAGATGACCGCTAACGCACCCAGAACAGTGATTTGGAACTTAATCTCCACCCCTCCTGGCCGGCCAGAAATGTTGGGCCTCGTGCAATGAGTCCTGTAAACCTGCGAGGAAGTATAGACAACAAGAAAAATAACCCAATTATCCCTTGGGCAAGTGTAGTATCTATAAACCAACTAGGCTAATATGCATAAAAGAAGGGTGAATACCTAGGAGGTTTGTGTTTTTTAACCCCTGTGGGGGGGGTGAAAAAGATGGGAGGATGTTTTAAAAAGATGATTGAATGCAGAGAACGTGGAGAAAAGAAGAGGGAAGATGCTATGGATGCAAGGGAACAATAGACCAAACTAAAGATAAAAAGACACAAACTAGACCAAAGAAACTTGGTACTCCCTGGACTAGAAGCTTGGTGGACATGGAAGCAGCTTCTCCTTGGTTGGAAATGACTCCAGAATGCAGCAGCACTTCGACGCGATCTCCGAAAATCTACTCCTCAAGCCATGAACTCAAGGGTCCTATTTATATGCCCTCAAACCCTAGGTTCGAGTTGGAGGGATAATGACTCAAAAATAGGCCTGGAATTAGATAATCTTTCAAGATAATACTCCCAAGAGTCCACAGAAACAAATAGAAGGTTCTGAGAGCCTTTGGTGAAAGAGAAATCAAAGGATGAAGGACTCTAATTCGTCCACGACCGAATAGAGGAAGAACAGCAGAGCATGACTCTCTGTTCCCACTAACGGCCTTGCGATAGACCGCTAGCCCTGATAAACGGTCGTACGATAGACCGCTAGGAGCACGCGTCTAGAAGAAGATAAGATCAAAGAAACCCAACAGGACTCTCTGCCCGTTAGCGGTCTAGAGATAGACCGCCAACGCCCACCTAGCGGTCGTGCGATAGACCGCTAGGGGAGAGGACGTGGCAAAACGAGATAAAGGCCAATAAATCCACAACTTAATCCATAAACAAATCCTCATTAGCCCTTATCTAGGCCCAATAAGGTGAAGTGACGAGAAATCAATGGAGCTAGGTCCAACCAAGGAGAATGACCCATAAAATTAAGCCCAAAACTGACCAAAAATGGCCCAATAAGCGGCGAATAACTCGGGACATCATAAAAATGGATAAGGAGATGACCCAACTCATTGATCATAAAACGGGTGTCAACAGATGCCCCTCCTTAACGTCCTCTTTGTAGGGGAGCGAGCGGAGGTGAAGCGAAAGCGACATGGAACATGGAGGCGAAGCGAAAATGAAGCGGAGTGGACCGAAAAGTGGGCGTTAAGGTAAACCGACACCCGTCCTCAACCAACGAGCGATTGGAATCTTCCAGAAAACTTCGGACTAATCACCAGGAACGGAAAAACCAAACGACACATGCCTGGAGGAACTAAATAATTAAATGAAAGAAAAACACGACCAACCTCCTCACTGGAACACACAGCTGATAGGTGGTCGGAGCAAGCGGAAAAGTAAAGAGACGAGTAACTAAACTCCAGACATGAATCTCAGCTTAACCAGACCGAGCAAATAGATCGAAGGAAACCTTCCAACTCAGAGTGGAATGACTCTCCTTACTCAATACCACAGACACATAATTATCCACCATTACTGAGACACTTTAGACAGATGAGGGCACGCGAATGCTCAAAGATGTGCATGATGCATGCTGGGCTAAAATAAAAGAAATCATCAAAATGAATGCAAAGAAAGACAAAAATAGGAAAATACTCAAGAATAGTATAGCTATGGGAGTTGTCTCTTTGCAGCATTTATGCATATGTACATCTTCATTCTGTTGCATTTAATAAGTGTACAACTATGTGTTGGGTCATGTATTTCATGTCTGCCAAATTCATGTTTGATCAGGTCAACCCCTGCATGGTTCAAGTCAAACTCTCCTTGACATTCATCATTCCACTTGATTGCAAACATAACTCCTTGAGTGCATTCACTGCATATCCTTAGAAGGAGTCTTGTTGCTTTTCTTAATCTCTTGTGCTTCCATGGCTTACACTCTGAATATGAGATCATGGGACCGACATAACTATGGCGTAAGAGCTTTCTATTATCGGCACTAATGATTGTCCATCAAATAAAAATGGTTCAGATTTAATGATTTCCTTGATGTTCTAATATATCTTTTGACATCATCTATGTTCTGTGGTTTTAATAGACCTCAACTAAAGCTTGCATGTTATGCCTTGAATGACTCTCCTGAAATCTGAAAATCCAAACTTCATGACAACCTTGGTTCTACACTAAGGCTTAGTATTGTTGTGAAACATCTTGATGAGCTGGAATTTTTGGAAATAATTTTGGCAGAGCAATGATATTGTTGCACGGAGAAATATGTCACGTCATCAAATCAAGTGACGAATGATATGTCATGATGTGCCCTTGTTATCTCTGTCTTAATTATATTTGGACTCTAGGCAGAGCACTGGCATAATTGTTGAGAAATATATCTTCTCATCACAGAAATGAGATTGGATATGTCATGACGTGACTTTGCTATCTCTGTTCATTCTGAAGCATAACCGCCAGTCTTGCCAAATACCTAGGGATACTGGCGTCTAAACAACGTGTATTCTTACGGCTAGGAGGCATGTACTAGACTTGATTGCTCGTAAAATATGAGTCATGTGCCTTCAAATTCAAAAGATATTGAAAATCAAATTTGTTGAACTCATAAAATTCCATACTTTAGTCATGATTGTTTAGCCTCAATAGTAGTTTTTGTGTTATTCCCTTTGTAGTTATTGAATATGGATATATAAGACAAGGGAAAGTTAACCACTGCCATGATATGCACCTTTGGTTCATTTCTATTAAATCTTGGATGTAGCTGCTTTTCGAACTCTGTTGATGATCTCGGATTTCATTAGCTTTGAACCATATATGTTGCTCACGGTTTGCATATAATGGCTTGCTCTCAACTCCTTTCAGCTCTGGTCTCACAGACATCTATCACCTTCTCTACCTTCTCCCTCCTTTTTGCTGTTGTCAAAGGGGGAGAAAATGCCTTGTTGTGAGTTGCCTTGTTGTGAGTCCCTTATGAGAGCTAATATTATCCGTCCTTTGTGCGGCCTTTGTGAGTTGTCAAAGGGGGATGAGTGAATTATGTAAGGGGGAGAATCCTTTGTGCGCTTTGTGTATCTCTTATGTGTATGTGATGGGGTTTGCATAATTGCATAGCATTCATATCTGCATTCATAATTGCATTCACATACTATTACTATCATGGATCTTGAGCTGCATATGTTCCATTTGTTATAACTTTTGCCATTTTGGATATTACTGCCACATAATGACTCACAGTGTTGCCATCATCAAAAAGGGGGAGAATGTTGTGCCCCTGTGGTCAATTGAGTCATCTTGTGGTCACTTGGGTCATTCGACATCATCCTATGGTCATTTGAGTTATTTGATATTCTTTGTTTTGATAATGGCTAAACACTATAAGTCATTGATGTTTTACCACTCTTATATGACTAAACTACTTGATGTTCTTTCAAGACAGATATGCCAAGGAATGGAGTGGAGATAGCAAAAGTGAAAGCTCAATGATTGCGCCCTCACACGCAGATCGACCTACGCAGTCAGGTTCGGTCAGGTCGCGGGGGTCAAGGGGGCAGCGCCCCTTGCGAGGGTTTCCGGGGGCTCTGCCCCCAGAACAAAATTTAGAAATGCTCAAATGATCTAATGCATAAACCAAACCGAAAAATGGATAGAATTGATAAGGACATGAATATCTTGACTTATGTATATGTTTCCTTGAGCTAACACTTCATTTTTGCAGGTATAGGTCTTTCCGGTCGACCAACACACCTTGGTCGGTCGACCAGAATTGCCAGAACATAAGAATCCAATTTTTTACACGTTTCGGTCGACCGCCCCTACTTTTTCGGTCGACCGGTTCTTCCAGAAATGAACAACTCAAGATTTTACAGGTTTCGGTAGACCGCCCCTAGGCGTCCGGTCGACCGGTTTTGCCAGAGATGAAAAATCAACCGACTGTAAAATTCCAGTCGACCGCCCCATGCCTTCCGGTAGACCGCCAGCCTCGATGCAGACATGTTTGACTTCGATTTCCACCTCGAGGCCAGCCCCTTTCCTTGTATTTGTTTAACCCCAAAGTCACCCAATCCTCCATAGATTGTGGATCTGGTCTGGGGGATGTCTAAGGACCATTCAAAGGTTATAAAACACATGCAAGAGGGTTAGAAACCCTAGTTGATCATTTGTGAATCCAGGGGAGATCAAAGGAGGATACAAGGGTGAGAGGAGTTCGAGTACTGTAGCTGTGAACAGTACTCCGGGAAGAAGTTCTTCATCCATTCAAGGGATTCAAGCCTAGATCTGAAGCCGTCTCAACCTCCAAGGAAGCAAGAAGCAATCAAGGCTCTCAAGGGTGATCTAAACTGCATCAAACTCTTCATCAAGTCAAGGAGATCAAAAGGAAGATCAAAGCTACATCCATAGTCTTCTTCATCAACTCAAGGAAGATCATCTCTCAAGGAAGAAGACACCATTGAAGCATCCAACTCAAGCTCCAGCAATCTCAGACAAGATTTTTCTTCATGAGCATATTCTATATCTTGTTTGATGATTGAGTGCTTTCATATTTGTTCTTTTTCATTTCATACAAATGATTGAAACTGAAGATCATCCCTACCGGTGGTTAGTAGGAAGGTAATCGGAAGTTGTCCGATCTGTGGTGTTGATGTCCCTACCTGTGGTTAGTAGGAAGGCAATCGGAGGTCTTTCCGATTTGCGGTTCAATGCGTGGCACTAGTGGAGCCTCACCGGATTTGGTGAGGGGTGGACGTAGGACTGGAGATTCAGTCCGAACCACCTTAAAATCCTTTGTGTTGTGATTTGATTGTGCGGTTGATTTGTTTTAGATGCATGCTTAGGTTCAATCTCCATATTGTGAAATCATATTTATAAGCAAATCGTTTTATACGTCGCTAAGCTAGTTGTATTCCGATGCAATTATTTTTAACTAGCTATATAAAGGATTGCATTTCGAGAAGAGGGGCAGATCTATTCACCCCTCCCCTCTAGATCCGCTGTCCACTACACAACAGCGACCACCACGTCCGAGCTTCCACCATCCACAATGGTGAAGAAGAGGGCCGTAAAACGCCTCCAAAGGTGGATAACAGAGGAGGAACCATCGTCGGCGGCGGTGGTGAACCCACCGGCGGAGGAAGCAAGGCCGGTGGCCCAACCGGCGGAAGGAGAGATTCTCGCGACTGAAGAAGGACCTGGGGAAGGCATGGAAGAGGAGGAAAATACCATCGTAGCTGAGGAGGCACCGGCGGCGGTGACCGGACGACGGTCGTCCGAGGCAGATCGACGGCCCAAATTTTTGATTTTTCATTTTTAATCATTTTGAATACATGCATGTGTATGGAATGGCAAGGGAATGGGTCTGGGGACCCATTAGAACGATTTGTAGACCATTTGGGCCACTTCCACAAACTGGGGAAACGAAGCAAACATTGCACGTTCTCTGGGTTCCTAGCGGTCGTTGCAGTGACCGCTAGTGAATGCGGCGGTCTAGGGAGGACCGCTAATGGGAAAGAAACGGTCAAATCACGACCGCTAGGGAAACATAGAGATTTTTGAAAAATGCAATGCAATGCTTTTATGGATGCATGTATGGATGACTGACTCAAACTTGTTTAAATGAATGCAGGGGAAGAGGAAGACCCGCATCTCGTGGCTGCAAGTCCGGGCAGTCTATTTGGCCTTACTGGATTATCAGAAGGAGAGATCGACAGGAATGGGGTTCAGGGAACTCCTTAGCATTGAAGTGATGAGGATTGATATAGCGATGTTGTATGCACTCCATGAGAGATGGGATCCGATCAGCAGAGCATTCTTATTCCCATGGGGCCATATGATCCCGACTTTAGAGGACGTCGCCCGGCTCACAGGTTTGAGAGTGCACGGGGCACCAGTGACCGGATGGACATATGCGAATTACCGAGCGCCGCAGGCAGAGGAGCTTCTGGGATTGGAGCTGATGAGGCCGGGTCGACACTCCCCGATGCTGGAACGAGTGACTCTCCAGGAGAGTCTCAGACTGAGAGGAGCAGGGATCACTGTTGGTGAGCTACCAGAGGAGCACTTGGGCAGATTGACTGATCGGGCATGAGAGAAAGTGTCCGCGAGATCGGGGCCAGAGGGGGACATCATCCTTCACCGCTTCCTGATACTGCTGTTTGGGAAGTTACTTTTCGCGACGAGGGCAGACGGAGTGAGTGTCAGACTCCTCCCACTTCTACAGGACTTGGATAGAGCTGGCGGATATGCATGGGGAGCTGCAGTGTTGGCGTTCTTGTTCGACTCCCTCAGCACGACCGACCGGCAGACCATGCTAGGCGGGTTCACACCTCTTCTCCAGGTAAATGCTTTGACTCTAAATGCTTATGAATATGAATATGCTTATGGTCATGATATGCTGACATCTAACTCATGCAGGTTTGGAGTTACCTGTACCTTCCGGGCCTAGGGCGGGGCAAGGAGTTACATCCGGACCGAGTACCCATCGCGAGGCGATGGATGATGGTTCGGGACATAGGATCACTTTGGCGCCTAGTGCAGGCGATTCAGGACGACGTGGACACCTTCCCATATGCATCGGTAAGTTCTAAACTTAAACCCTTCTAAATGTAATTACATGCTCTTAAATGCTTCTTATATGCTTATGAATGCTGATGTTGACTATTGACTTTTCAGGTGCACTGGACACCGTATCGGGTTGAGAGCCATGACGGATAGCCTTGGGTGTGGTGGCCTTGGCGTATGGAGGCCGAGAGATCTGGATGCACTACTTAAACATAGTTGAGCCTCTGGACTTCCGACTGGTCATGAGGATGCGCGGGGTTCACCAGCTGAGGTGGAGTTCCCGGCCAGAGATGACGAGCGGATCGGGCGATCCTCTCGAGGCATGAGCAGTGACATCGACTGGGTGACGAGAGCGATGGACCAGGTCAGAGATTTTACCCGCCGAGGCAGAAAGGTCCGAGCTCAGGCGACGAGTGATGAGGCGTACCTGAGGGCATACGCCCGAAGGTACGGTGACCAGGTGTTCCGCGGTACTCAACGACCGGTAAGACTCTCTAAACCATGCTTCTTTAATTAATTCTAAATGCACTAACTTATGGACTTTCTATATGCAGCTAGACCTACAAGGGCGCATAGCCGAGCTCCAGGGTCTCCTCCACTCCACTGTCCAGCAAAGGGATGAGTTCCAGATCGTGCTGGAGTTACTGGTGAGTTCTAAACCTTAGACTTAATTATGCAAATGATTATGCATGCGACTGACAATGACTACCTAAAATGTAGAGAGTTGAGGGAGCGCAGCGGGTAGGACCAGATGCTCCTTCATCATCCTCGCAGCCAGCGACAGACCGGGCCGAGAGAGATGCCGACTTCGCTCTGGTAGTTGCTCGGGTCGAGGGGGCCGAGGCCACGCTTGCAGAGAGGGTAAGCAAAACTAGCCGACTCCTTTTATTAAATGCTTATGATATGTAAATGACCAACTAACCATGAATGAATGAATGCTTATGCAGGCCAGGGAGTTGACCACGGCGCTTGCCGAGGTGGAGCGTGCTCGAGTCGAGGCGGAGCGTCTCCGAGGAGAGGCGGCCGAGGTGGCCCGTCTCCGTGCAGAGGCGGCTGAGGCAGCCCATCTCCGTGCAGAGGTGGAGCGACTTAGAGTTGGATCAGCAGACGTTGAGCGGTACCGGACCGAGGTGAGAGAGTTGAGAGTTGAGGTCCGAGCGCTGGAGAGGGCACTTTGGCTAGTGAGTGGACGGTCGTCCCATAGTTTTTGGGTCCCGCGAGGTGTAAACGGATCTAGAAGGGGGGGGGGGTTGAATAGATCCTATCAAAAGTTTTGGCCTATTTAAAAACTCTTAGCTAGCGAAAGCTTAAACCACTCTTATAAAGTGAATGAATCACTTAGGCACAATGCACAACGGAATTAAGTAGAGTGGCTCAAATGAAAAGACTTGGATTACAAGCTATGAAACGTCCACACTTCTTTAAGCACATTTGTGAACTTGAAAGAAATAAGCCTTGTAGTGCAGGGATCATAAAGCATAACACTAGAGCATGCAATAGCTTGCAACAACCGTGCGTGTGTGTATGTGCTATGTTGATTACTCAAAGTGCATATGTGTGTGAACAATCTAACCAAGTATGGAAGCACACAAACCTGCGAATGGGGTTAGAAGATATAGATCAATCACACACGATAAACAACACACAACACAGGGATTTTTAAGGTGGTTCGGTTGCAACCCCGCAACCTACATCCACCCCTCACCAAAACCCGGTGAGGCTTCCTTGCTGACTCACAACTTGACCGGGGAAACGCCCCAACCACAGAACAGAGAAAGCCCTCTTTCTGTCTTCCTACACACAAAGCCGACAGGGACGGCTACACCGCAAATCAGAGAACTCCCGATTGCCTTCCTACTAACCACCGGTAGGGACGTCAACACCGCAAATCGGACAGCCTCTGATTGCCTTCCTACTAACCACCGGTAGGGACGATTCTCAAGTTCAAGTGTTTGAAAGAAATGGAATAATAACAACTTATGAAAAACACTCAACAAGATATATAATATGCTTAAGAGAAAGGATCTTGTCTGAGGTTTGCTGGAGCTTGAATCTCTTGAGGATTTGATGAAGAACTTTTTCCCGGAGTACTGTTCACAGCTACAGTACTCGAACTCCTCTCCCTTGAACACACCCTTGCAGCCTCCTTTAATCTCCCTTATTAGCCTTGCTTGCTTCTACTCTTCCTTGGAGGTTGCTGGATTGAGATATGAGCTTGAATCACCTTGAGTTGATGAAGAGGTGTATGGATGTAGCTTTGATGACCTTTGATACTCTTGAGTTGATGAAGAGGTTTAGGGATGCAGTTTTGATCACCTTTGAGAGCCTTGAATGCTTCTTGCTTGCTTGGAGGTTGCTTGGCATCAGATCTCACCTTGAAACACCTTGGAAGGATGAAGAACTCATGCCCGAAACACTGTTCACGGAGGTGCTACAGTGCCCGCGAAATTGCCTCCCTTGAGCTCTCTTTGATTCACTTTATCAACTCCATCAACTAGGGTTTTTAACCCTCTTGTATTGGTTTTATAGACTTTGAATGGTCTATAGACAAGCCTCAGACCAGATCCACAAATCATGGGTGTTTAGGTGACTTTTGGATTAAACAAATCCATGTTGAATGGCCCTTTTCGAAGTTGGAAACAAAGTCAACATTGAAGGCTCGGGACTGGCGGTCGACCTGCAGCTCCTGGCGGTCGACCGCTATTGTGAAATGCTGTAGACGAATGGCCCCTGGGATTTTCCGTCGACCGCTACTGGCTGGCGGTCGACTGCTGCTGAACCATTTTCAAGCTGGCCTTCCCTGGTTGGGGCGGTCAGAACCCGGTCCAGCCCGGGTTGGTCCGTTAGCCGCTTCAGCTCCGCCGCTTGACTCCTTTAGCAGCCCGTTCATGTCTGTGGCATCACCCTTGACTGTCTTGAAGGCATCTATTGATTATATTGCTCTTATAATCAAAATCTTGTTCCGGGGGCTCCGCCCCCGGAAACCCCCGCAAGGGGCGCTGCCCCCTTGACCCCCGGAACGCTCTATGTCGATCCCCGCGACCTGACCGCGCAGGTCAATCCGCGTGCGAAGGCGCAACCATTAAGCGTTCACCTTTGCCATTTCCACTGAATTCCTTGGATTATCTTATAGCATGCTATCAAGAAGTTGCACCGACCTTGAACCATCCATAAGGCAAGACATGCACTGACCATATGAGGAGTGTGCAATGACCTTATGTGTGATGCTTTTCAGCTTGATTCCTGTGCTTGAAACATGCTAGATTTTCGTGCATTCATCATTGTCATATGCCTTGATATCTGTGTATCTGGTTGCCTAGATTTGTGTGCCCTTCTTGATTGTTTTCACTGGAAGTATAATGACCACCAATATTGTCTTGTCATATGCCTTGATATCTGTGTACTGGAAGTGTTGTTCAAGCTCTTGAACTTGATCGTTTGCACTGGAAGTATAATGACCTGAAATGTATGAATATTAACATTATCAAATGTAGGTATAGTTCATTAATGACTACAGAGGCCGACATCATCAAAATTATAAAAGTAATCATGTTGCACATCATCAAAATCATAAAAGTAATCATGTTGCACACATGTTCAACAATAGGGCGTCATAGAGTGTTGCGCATAGTGGACACCAGGACTACCTTACGGGTTCCTCTGGTCAGCGGAGGAATGAGGAGGAGGAATAGGGACGACCACATCGAGAGGAGGGGAGCACCTCCATGGTGCCACCGGCAGAGGCATGAGGGAACATGGGACAACAGCAGTCCAGGAGAGGGACCCACCGGGGCATGACTTGTACTTTCTTTTGTTTTTCCTTTTGGACACATGTACATGGCTCTTTTGTTAGTGAAATATATGATCTATTTTTTTATCTTTTTGTGTGCAAATGTGTGAAATGTGTGGATGCTGACTCACTAACAATGACTCCTAGGACTTACATAGAAATCGAGAGTGAGAGAGAGAATTTTTAGTCAAAACAGGGGAAAGGTGAAAAAATGGTCATCTAGACGACAGCTAGGAAGAGGAAACAGTCAAGACATGACTGTTTTGGGATCAGGGAACAAGGCGGTGGAAGGAGATGGAAAATTGTCACCTGACGACCACTTACGGGCTCCTAGCGGTCGTGCGATAGACCGCTAAGGCGAAAACTAGTCCGAGCGGGACTCTCCGTGAGAGTCCGAACTCGTGAGAAAAGACACCTAATCTACTCTAAGACTTAGCCTAACTTAATCTGAAGCTAACTAGTCTCAATCCTAATGTGTAAAGACTAAAATCAAAGCCTTATAAGTAGGAATATACCCAGAATTCATAGCTTACAGATTTCTGCTCAAGACAAGCTTGAAAACTCCCTTAAAGTCATTCAAGTTACCATGAAGAGAAGCTTTGAGGCTAGCACTATGGGAGAGGTGGCCTACACCGGGCCAAAGCCAGCTAGGAGGGAACTTGGGGAGCTGCAAAGGCTTACATCCATCCCCAAGCACTTGAGCACAAGCTCCTCAAGAGAGGTAAGTTCAAGTTAATCTTCAAAATTCTGAATTTTCTGAACTTTCTTCTTCTCATGACCTTTCTTCTTCTCTTTTCCTCTCTTTTCTTCTTTTTCTTAGCTCTTTCCTGGCCCAAGGTGTTACTCTAGCCAAAAGTGGGTGGCTCCCATGATAAAAGAGCTCCCTTTAGAAGTCACCTCCATCCTAAGGGCATGGCACCTACAACCCTTGTTAGTTTTAGCCAAGAATTTCTAAAACCTTTCATATGATTGGCCTAGCATTTCAGCCCTTGTAGAGTTGTGGCACCCCCAAACACATACATTCATATTCCCATCCTTTGAAGCCACCATCCTTCTAGAAGAGGTAGAGACCTACCTAGCCCTTCCTAAGACTAAGGTGGGGGATGAAAGCTTAGTGTGTCATACGGTTGAGCCAATAGACCCCTCTCTAATTCTAGGGGATTTCATTCACAACCCAAAGGGTGTTAGGACAATGATTAGCCCACGCCATATTCATTTGATCCCCATAGCCCAATGGATCACCGCTTATTGCAAGAACAAGAGCGGGAGATTTGAAGCCATAGCCAAAGCTACCTCGGTTTGCTTATGCGGGGTTTTCCTCTTTTCTACCACTGACCACCTCTTAAATATCCAAAACCTTAGCATTATTAGTGACGTGTGGCGGGGTTTGTCCATTTCTCAGGCCATCCTTTCATAGCTTTATGAGGGCCTTAGCTCAGCTTGTTTGGGAGGGCCTCTCTTCGGGTCCATGATTGTCCTCGAATGTTGGTTGGGAGTTAGGCTCAAATTCCTACCCAAGGAGGATGTTCCTTTAGTTAGCCGCATATTTGGGAGCCACCCACTCTTCTATATAGGAGGCACTTTTGGGTTCTCTTCGCAGGTTGAGTGCCGGACGGCGGACAAGAAAACAAGGGATGAATGGCGCCTCTTCCTCAACACATTACCAATTGATAAGTTCATGATGCGACCGTGACTTCTTCAAGGCACTACTCTGAGATCACCCCGGCGACTAGGCCTAGACCCACAGCTAGTGGGGAACACTACCTTGGCGATCTACAACCCATACCGGTGCTACTTGCAAAGTGGGCTACCTCGCCATAAGGTTCCAGCCCTATCACACTACCCTCCCCTTCAAGCTAGGAAGATTGGGACCAAGGAGGATGAAAGGGCAGTCCGGAGCACTCTGACTATGTGGGAGATCAGCCGCATCCGTACCTTGAAAGTGGAGGTGACAGAGAAAGAAGAGGAATACCGAACTTACGTGAAGGAGTTACGTAAGATCCGGCCTTACGCGGACAAGAAATTGAATGTATTTGATTTTTATGATGTGATCTTTGCATTTTTATCGATGGAATGATGATGTATCATGAACCTTGGATGAATAAATGAGAAGTTGGTTTGAAAAGATGTGCAATGGACTCGCGGTTTTGGCATGATTAATTGAATGAAACAGAGTTTTCTGTCTGATAAACGGTCCAGCAAACGACCGCTAGGCTAAGAAAAATGGTCTAGCGATAGACCGCTAAAGACAGCGCTCAGAAAAACTCAGTTTTTCTAGTCCTCGGGAATGGCTAGTGGTCACCATTAGACCGCCAGGAAATGATAAACAGTCTATTGAAGGACCGCTAGGTAACATAAACATAGAAACCTGAGAATTTGGTCCTCGGGTGAGACTACCGGTCTTCTCCACGACCGGGAGTGAATGGTTAGCAGTCAAACAAAGGACCACGAGGAACAAAAGATGGAGAAACTTGAGAGCTTTGAATCCTCGGGAATTTAGACCTGTATCTGCACACACTTAAAATAAGAAACAAGTTAGATCTGTTCTTAGGCTCAACCCCTTGCTTGCAGCAAGTTAGAGAATAACCAATTCTTGATATTTGGTCAAGGGGTGGAGTCTTATTACATAGGTGAAAATGCAATGAATAAAATGTAAATGCATGCTATGCAATGATGATGGTATTTTTGGAATTTTGAAAATATTTGATTTTTGTGGGTTTTGAAATATTTGATTTTTTTGTTTTTTAAAATATCTAATTTTTTTATTTTGAAATATATGATTTTTTTAGATTTTGAAATATATGATTTTTTTGGATTTTGAAATATATGTTTTTTTTATTTTTGAAAACTGATTTCGTTCCGACAACGAGAGCCCTACCTATCCCACTAGGAATCTCCTAAGGTCGGCGTGCTTTTTTGAGGCGACAATCCCCGGTCGGGGCCAATCTGTATGACGGTGCTTCTACCGAGGCCATACCAAGGGTACTATTTAGTCGTAAAAGAAAATAGAATTTGGGAGGCAAGCTTAGGCCAGGTGTAGAGGTTTTCAGGGCTTGAGTCCTTCTCACGACAACCCTTCAGAGATTCGGTCTGTTGCGCTAGGGATTTGTGTCTGTCATCGAACCTTTATCCACCTTAGGCATGCATACGACCGGGCTCATAATGTCCCGCGTGGAAACTGTACTGTCACTCTTGCCATGCCTAGTTTTATACTTGCGGAGCTTTGATTTTGAACTTCGAACTTTTGAGATGAACTTTCAATTTTACTTTGATTTGCTCCTCCTTTTCCTTTTCTTTTGATGTTATAGTTGCTTCTTGTGGACTCAGTTCATAACGGACTGCCCCTATTTGAGACCTCCTTTCGTCAAGGTGTCTATATTAGTCATCGCCCCCTTATAAACCTCTTGCCCCTAGATTCGGTCGAGGAGAGAAACGGACAGGGACTTTGACTTCCCCCAGGCATGGCCAAGGAGAAACTGTGTTTACATGACTGGGGAACCCGACCAGGGACATTGTGAAGTGTGTGATTTGCCAACCTCGGGATCCTCCTTCGTGATCGCGGAAAGGGATAGCTCGCTACCGGGCTTTCATTAGCCTGACTCTAAGGAAAGAAACACTTAAAATACAACTCATTCCAAGCGTGAGACAACTATTCACCTTCTGCGTTGACTAAGCGATATGCGTTCCCTAGATAAGCCTCTCTAACGACAAATGGACCTTCCCAATTAGGTTGTAATTTGGACCTAGGGCCTCCTGACCGAAAGAATTTTCGTTTCAAAACCATATCTCGAATTTGAAATTTACACTCGATTACCTTCTTTTGAAAATAACGTGAAACTCTCTTTTGATAAACAGATACGTGATCGGCTGCGTTCATCCACTTCTCATCCAAGAGTTCCAACTGGACGAGCAACGCCTCTCGACGTTCATCGAGATTAAGTTCCTTATCGAGCTGTACCCTTAGGGAAGGGATTAAGATCTCATATGGGAACACCGCCTCCATCCCGTAGGTGAGAGCATAGGGAGTTTGTCCCGTAGGAGTACGGACGGAGGTGCGGTAAGCCCATAGAGCTTCCACTAATCGTTCAGGCCAATCAGAAAACTTGTGAGATTCGCATGTTTTCTTTATGATTTTAAGAAGGGTTTTATTAGTAGCTTCGGCTTGACCGTTGTCTTATGGATAATATGGAGATGAATGATGTAATGCAATATTGAACTTCTTACATAGGTCCTGGAGCTCTTGAGAGATGAACTGGGGCCCATTGTCGGTGACGATGCTGCTTGGCACTCCGAACCGTGAGATGATATTCTTCATGATGAAGCGACACACCGTGGTTGCTTTAATCTCCGCATACGCCTCCACTTCGGCCCACTTGGTGAAGTACTCAGTGGCGGTGAGGATGAAGGATTTCTGTTTAGTCTGAGAATTGGGATCACCGAGCGGGCCAACAATGTCGAAAGCCCAGATAGAGAATGGCCAAGGAGCAGAGAGAGGATGAAGAGATGAAGCTGGAGCATGAATTTTATCAGCGTGGAGTTGGCATTTAAGACACCTCCGGACATAGAGGGAGCAATCTCCCTCTAGAGTGGGCCAATAATAACCCTGCTTAAGGATCTTCTTCGCTAGAGCCTGGCCATTAACATGACCTCCACACTCACTAGAATGAGCTGCTTTGGTCACTTTCCAAGCTTCATCATCATCTAGGCATCTCATGAGCATTCCATTGAGAGCGCGCCTATACAATTCTCCAGCAATGATAGTGTACCTTGAGGCGGCTCTTCTAATAGTCTTACGCTGCTCGGCATTTGCCCCTTCAGGGAACGATCCGTCTTTACAATACAGCTTGGTTTCATGATACCAGGGAAATTCTTCTTCCTTAATGATCTCTTCTAATTCTGTTAAGGACACTTCCTTCAAATCTTCCTTCTCAGCCTTAGCCTCTACAGTCTTCCTAAGGTTGGCGAACCAAGGATCCTGAAGAGAGGGAGCGTTTACTCTCTGAATGACGATAGTCTCAGTGCTCCGACTAAGAGGGAAAGATAGGGAGGATGCGAGTGATGCCAGCGCATCAGCGAGGATATTCTGAGATCGAGGAGTATGGATGTAGATCAACTTACAGAATTGCCTAGCCAAGAGCATGACCAAATCCTGATACGGCTTGAGCTTCGAGTCACGGGTGTGGTAAGTGGACAGAACTTTCCGCAGGACGAGCTGAGAGTCTCCTATGATGTTTAAATAGCATGCGCCTAAGAGGTAGGCGTGTTTCAATCTGGCTAGGAGAGCCTCATACTCAGCGATGTTATTGGTAGCATGAAAACGGAGCTGATAAGCAAAGGGAATTGTAACTCCTTCCGAAGTGAGCAGAACGGCACCTATCCCTCGGCCTTGGGAGTTGAGTGCACCGTCAAAGTGCAGAGACCAAAAGGGATGATGGGTAAGAATAGAGAGATGCTCATCATGGAAATCATTCTGAATGGAGTCTATGCAGGGGATAGGAAGATGGGCAAGATGCTCAGCGATGGCATATCCTTTGATTACCTTCTGAACAACGAATGTGATATCAAACTGAGAGAGGAAACTCTGCCAGCGAGCTAATATACTAGAAAGGACGGGCTTTTCTAAGAGATAGCGGATCGGGTCCATTCTAGAGATCAGCCTAACCGGGTGGGCTAGAAAATAGTGTTTCAGTTTCTTAGCTACCCATACTAATGCGGCATAAGTCTTTTCCATGGCAGTGTATTTGGTCTCCGCCGGGTTAAATAACCTGGAGAGATAATAAGCTGCCCGCTCTTTGCCTTCTTCATCTACTTGTGCTAAGACTGCCCCTAGAGAATCCTTGATGACATAAATGTATAGGATTAGGGGTTTCCCAGGGACAGGAGGTTGCAACACTAGGGGATTGGTCAAATATTCCTTTAAATCCTCATAGGCCTTTTGACAATCTCGATTCCATTCAAATTTGACCCCCGCCTTTAGCAATTCATAAAATGGGCGGCACCTTTGAGAATGTTGGGATATGAATCTTCTAATGAATTGTAAATGTCCAATCAGTCCTCGAAGTTCCGTGATATTCTTAGGCAAAGGCATTTCCATGATGGCCTTTCCTTTGTTAGGATCAATCTGAATCCCCCGTTTGCTGACTATGAAGCCTAGAAACTTCCCTGAAGAGACTCCAAAAACACATTTCTTTGGATTCATTTTTAGTTGGTACTCCCTGGCTCTCTAGAGCACCTTAGCCAAAATAGCGGGGTGTTCTTCTTTAGTCCTCGACTTCACCAAAATGTCATCCACGTAAGCTTCCATGTAAACATGCATCATGTCGTGGAATATAGCCATCATCGCCCTTTGATAAGTGGCGTCGGCGTTCTTTAATCCGAACGGCATAACCACATAGCAATATGTACCCCAGGGCATGGTGAAGGAGGTTTTCTCTTGATCTTCTGGAGCAAGATGGATTTGGTTGTAACCTGAATAACCATCCATGAATGATAGCGCTTCGTACTCGGCAGTATTGTCCATCAAAACATCTATGTGAGGCAGCGGGAAATCATCTTTGGGGCATGCTTTGTTAAGATCCCTGAAATCAATGCAAATATGCACCTTTCCATCCTTCTTGATGACAGGGACAATGTTCGTCACCCACTGAGGATATAAGATAACTCTGATAAACTTGGCCTTGTAGAACTTATCGACTTCTTCCTTTATCCTTAAGGCCATGTGGGGGTGAAATCTTCTTGATCTTTGCTTCACGGGTGTTGCCCCTGGTTTAAGCACTAGTCGATGTTCCACTAAAGAGGGGTCAAGACCCGGCATGTCCTCGTAAGACCAGGCGAAAGAATCGCTATACTCTGTTAAGACCTTGATTAGATCTTCTTCAACTTTTGAAGGGAGATTAAGGGCAATAATGATAGGCCTGGGGTCTTCTTCGGTTCCTAGATTTATTTCCTTTGTAGGTTCATCCATTGCCGGTGATGGTTCGTCGAATCTCTTTAATCCTTGCTCATACAGATCGGCGGTGTCATCTACGTCGTTGTCCTCATCAACAACTGGGTCTTTTTCATCCATGACTTCATAAACACCTAGTCCATCGTCGCTCCACAACCCTTCTTGCTCCTCATCTTGTTCGATCACGATCGCCGTAGCGATAAACTCCGGGCACTTCAGAAGAGCATGACATCGTTGAGCTAGATCCTACAAGAACCTATTAGGAACAGATTTAGAATGACGCGCCAGCGGGCACGGCTCAGGTGAGGAAGGGTTGGATGACCTAGAATAAGACCCTACTTCTCTAGACCTAACAGACTCTACTTCCCTAAACTCGACGGACCCTACGTCTAACCTAGGAGAAAGAAAATCTAATGGGAAGGAGGCAGCATGGGCCTCATTCCCCTGGGAGGAGGATGGAGAGAAGATAGCATAATCTTCCACTGAAATCTCCGTTTCAAATTTGATGTTTTTTTTGGAGATCAGTGGAGATCATGTAGCAAGAGGGAGAGGAAGGTGGAAGAGAGAGCCTGAGAGGATACTTGGAGGGACAGAAGATGTCGAGGAAGCGATCGGTGGAGGAGAAAAATGGAGTGGATAGATCAACCGGTGGACAGCAATCATAGGTTCTGATGATGAGGAAATCAGTGGGGATTTGGAATAGTATTGGATCAATCATAATGGGAGGTGAACGAGGTAAAAAGTCCAACGGCTGGAAGAGGGACATAAGACGGGAGGGAGACCAAGTAAAGATGACGGGTGAGCTCCCCCTTTCCCGTGGAGGGCAAGCTGGCTTCTTCGGTTGATAATACACAAGCCGCACCTCCTGGTTCATCTGGCAGCTTTCTTCAAAGAATAACCTTTTGAATGCATGACTACAATCAATCATATCACCGACAAGCCCTTCTGTCAACAATGGTGGACCAGCAAACATATGCGCTGCATCTTCTTCTTTCTTAGGTTGACTTGGCTGTGCTTTTAACGTGCCCGGTTGGAGAGGGCCTTTGATAAAATGTTGGCGGTAGTCCCAGCTCAAGGGCCCAGAATCGCCCAAAATAGAGAGTGAAGACTCTCGATAGCCGAGGCCCCTTCTATTCATTTTTCTTCCTTTGGGGACCGGCTTGGTCTGCCCTTGTAGTTGTGCACCGAGGCCTCTCCCTAGCTAATAGCCCAGTTTCAATATGATGTCCCACCCCTTGGAATCTCGAATCTGGGGCTTCACTTTAATATTCACTGCTATAGAGACGGGCTTGCGTGGCGCATAAGCCAATGGGAAATCCAGATCTGGTACTGAAATAACAGGCCACGTGCTGGGCCATAGTGTTGGCAAAATTTTCTCGGAAACGGCCTTAACAGACTGGACCGTGGACATACTTTTCACCTTAACCACCCTCCCTTGGAAAGGGAATTTGAGACATTGGTGGGCAGTCGATGGTACGGCGTTGATGTTGTCAATCCACAGATGACCTAAAATAGCCTTGAACATAGGGTCGATGTCCAGCACATAAAATTCAATCAGCATAGTGAGAGGCCCAAGCTCGGCCTAAATAGTGACCACCCCATGACATGCCCTTCGGGAGTTGTCATATGCTGCTATAATTGTAGGGGTTGGTCTTAACAGATCTTCTAATAAATTGCAGGCTCTTAGGGTGCTGAGCGGGCATACATTAATA
Organism: Amorphophallus konjac; assembly: GCA_022559845.1. Lineage (NCBI taxonomy): Eukaryota > Viridiplantae > Streptophyta > Magnoliopsida > Alismatales > Araceae > Amorphophallus > Amorphophallus konjac. Next base: position 90,920,771 of record CM040128.1, read on the forward strand.
GATGCCCCAGTATCTACCAGTGCCACATCTATACTGACTTTGTTCAAAGTTATAGAAATGCATAGCGGTATTTGTCGGGGTTCCGGGGGCGCCAGTTTAGTTTTCGAGAAAGTGATTGCCGACCCCTTTGAGATTGTAGCCAGAGCTGTTGGCAGGCTATCTACTGCCATGTCTTCATTAACGATCACCTTCTGTAGGAAATTTCTGAGTGCATCTTGATGAAGGGTGGATCTCTTTATTAATTCCAGCAAGGAGATCTTGGCAGGTACTCTGTCTAGATGATGTAGTAGATCATATTGTGTCCCCGATAGTGGATCTGCCTCCTCCTGATCAACAACATGTTGAGAGGATTGGGGATTGGGTGCGGGTGCACCAGTGGAAGGATAATTTCTGTGAAACAAACGCCCACTCCGTAGGGCAAGGTTGTGGGCCGGCACGTCATCGGATGGGCTCAAAATAAGTAGCTTAACGGGCCCGGTGGGGTGAATGAGTGGCGCAGGGGAAGGCATAGTGGAGATGATAGGCGAGGGGTTTGATGAAGGCGAGGTGATAATGGATGCGGGTATTGGTGACGGGGTAGAGGTAGACGGAAGAAGGATAAGGGGTGGATGGTTGGCTCGAGGTGTGGTGGTGGCGAATGTAGACGGTGGTGGAGTGGAGAGAGATGGGTTAACGGGGAATGCGGATGGTAGGATGAGGGGTTTAATGACTATAGAGGATGGTGGGGTTTGTTGGTTAAGTGAGAGGATGACGGAGGGAGAAGGGCTACGATGGTTGTGGTGGAGAGCCATGAGCCGTTGGACTGACGCGTCATCGTCATAAGACCACCCAGCGTCGGAGGTCGGGGGTTGGACGAGGTTAACTTGGGCCGGTGCCGGCGGTTGCGGCTGTGGAGCGGGAGGATGATTCGACATGGGGTTCTGATGGACCCCAAAGTCTTGAACATGCTATTGTTGCTGCTGTGGCGGTGGTGCTTATTGCTGATGCACTTGCTACCTCTACGTCTGCCTTCTCTTCTCTTTTATTTCCATAATGGCCGTGTGCATCTTGGCCCAATATATACACTGCCCTTCATGAAGGTCATATACCAAATCTCTGAATTGAAAACAACTCTCAATAGTATGGCCAGGCTGCCTGTGGAACATGTAATATTTTGTCTGATCGATAACTGGGTTCCAATTTGGCCTTTCTGGAGGAAGTTGAATAGCATTAATTGACATGAGAGCCGAAAAGATGTCCGTGAGAGACTCGGGCAAAGGGGGATATTGGGCTCTCTTCGGACCAGGGCGCTTGTTGTTGGTGTAACCGTTGGGTGGAGGAACATTGTGATATTGCGGAGGTTGCTGTGGAGCGGGGAACGTGTTTTGTGGAGTAGCAAAGGTAGGGTGAGAGTTTTGTGGAGTGGAGAAAGTGGGTTGGGCGTTTTGTGGCGTGGAGAATTGGGGATTGTGGGGGTTTTGTGGAAAGCGGAATGGCGCGGATTGGAAGGGGAATGCAACGGCTTGCACCTGCTCATTTGTTTGGACTCCCTCGATGATAGGCCCCTGAGGCTTCTTGTGATATTTGGGCATTTGGGATTCAAAAAGAGTGTGAATGGGTGAGTCCTTGAATTCTGTTTGTATGAATCTCGCCCGGCTATATAGTTGGTGCATGTTTGAGATGTTTGTTGAGTTATGGTTTTGATGGTTGTTGAGTTATGATTTTGATGATAACTAAACGTCATGTGTGATTAAGTGATGATAACTAAACTTATGGTTGATTGCACATGTTCTTGATGACTGTGTACATTCATGTTGTTGTTTATATATGATTGAGTTGACAAATGGCTTTTGAGGCTACAACATGATTGGTTGAATGCATGGTTATATGGTCTTGATCCTTGCTTGATTGAATTGGTTTTACAAGAGGCAAGAGGTTTCATAATCTCTTTAATGTGAACAAGAACAAGAGGCAAGAGGTTTCATAACCTCTTTAATGTGAACAAGCATGGTAGTAAACCTTGTCTATCTTGATTGCAGGATCAAACATCATAACGATCACCTGGTGAACCAAATGTGTGGATAAGCACCTTGCTCTTCTACAATCCAAAACATGTGATATATGTCATGTACTGTCAAGAACCATTGGTAAGGCTCTTACCCTGTTATACACTCCTTGATACACCTGATCCATGACATTTAAGGTGCACGATGGTTGCATGGCTTGGTTTCATGTGAATGCATAGTTTCTCATTCCAACCCTTAATTATGTGAACATAGTAGCATATATCTTGATGGGTTAAGAATGTATTTCATGAACCTTAAACATGAAATCCTTTAGCTTGAATGTGGCTTGCAAATGAAGCTTCTATACGTCTGTTGCATCATAAAAGCATTTCATGCATAATCTTCAAGAGTGAGCATTGAACTTATTTAAGAACATTTCATGTAATGACAAGTGCTCAATTGCTTGTTCAAATGTACAAACTAAGTTAAACCAAACCCAAAATGCATGGAATTGATGATGACATGAAGCTCTTGACTTATGGATATGTTTCATTAAGCTAACACTTCATTTTTGCAGGTCTGGGTCATTTTGGTCGACCAACAGACCTTGGCCGGTCAACCAGAATTGCCAGAACCAAAATAATCCCATTTCTGTAGGTTTCGGTCGACCACCAACCACTGGCCGGTCGACCGGTTGCAGGTCGATCGACCGCCGACTGGCGTCCAGTCGATCGGTTCTTCCAAAAACAAAAGGCCAACCGATTGTGAAATTTCGGTCGACCAACCCAGTGCTTTCGGTCGACCGACAGCCCTGGGGCCCCTTTTGTTGACTTTCGATTTCAAGCTCGTGGAGAAGAATCTTCACCCATTTCTTGAATCCCACTGCCCCCAATCTAGAAGGGATTTGTGGATCTGGTCTGGAGGTTATCTATGGACCATTCAAAGGTTATAAAACATCTTATTGGAGTCATAACCCTAACGAATCAAGGGGGCTTCAAGGTAGATCAAAGGGGAAGGCTACCAAGGGAAGAAGAAGGCTGCTATAACCCTCCATTAATAGTACTTCATCCAGCAACCTCTTCATCCATTTGAAGGTATTCAAGCTCCATCTGAAGCCGGCAACCTCGAAGGAAGAGAAGAAGCAAGCAAGGATAAAGGAGATCAAGGAAGTTGTCCAAGGAAGAAGGAACGGTTACTGTAGCCATGAATAGTGATCCGTGGATCAACTCTTCATCCAGGAGCTGAAGATTAAAGGTCCATCTGAAGCCATCAACTTCCAATGAACTGAAGAAGCAAGCATCATTCAAAGACAAATCAGCATACACTCAATGGAAGCCAAATCAGGAGTCTTCTAAACTGTGCTTCATTGTCTTTGTGTTCTGGGCTTTATATTTGTGTTCTTTATAATCTGTAAACACTCGTGTGTGTGTGTGGATCGTTTTGGATCCGTGGTCGTATGTGATCGTGGAGTTCCTTTCGTGTGTGCATGGATCTTCTTAGATCTACGTGTGTGTGTGTGGATCTATTTATATCCGGTCGTTTTAGTGTGTGGAGTGTTGCATCTGTCGCAGCATGTGTATGTATTATTGATCTGAGTGTTGGATCGTGTTGGAGACCTTGTCTCTGTGTGTGTGTGTGTGTTGGGGTGCGTCCCCGTGTGTGTGGGCAGGCGTCATCTCTGTTTGGGGATTTATCCCCAAGTGAAGCCTCACCGAGTTTGGTGAGAGGTGGACGTAGGATTGCCGTCGTTGCATCCGAACCACCTTAAAAACCGCTGTGCATTGTGTTTTGAATTGTGTGGTTTGATCCATTTTCTCTACCTCCATTCTACATGAGTGTTAGTGTAAATTATTGTTCTACATATATCTTGCTTAATCCATATCATCATCAATTAAGTTTGATAAATCTAATTTGTGAACAAACAGTTTTAAACCTCTTGATTAGCATTGTATCACATATTCTAAAAAGATCAAAAGTTTTCTTAAAATTGGTAAACACCCAATTCACCCCCCTCTTGGGTGTCATTGATCGCGAGACTTCAATTGGTATCAGAGCCAAGGCTCTATTCTTCATAGATCTAACGATCTAGAGAGATCCAGATCAATGACTACCAACATGTACACCTTGAATTCTCCACCGGTGTTTGATGGTTACAATTTCGATTTGTGGTTAGGAAGAATGTGCAGTCTTGTCAACTCATATGACCCTAAGCTATGGAAGCTTATTTCATATGGCCCTTATGAGTTGCCTAAGGACAACCATGTCTGGACTGAAAATCAAAAGATTAAACATGATCAAAATTGCTTGGTTTTAAAGTTACTTACTGCTGCAGTTGATTCTAATTATTTCCCTTTTGTCTCCCATTGCAGATCCGCGAAGGAAATATTGGATGGATTAGCAGACTTCAAGGAAGAGCTTAAAGACAGATGTCTTGTGGCAGGAACGAGTAGTCAAGAAAGTGATCAGCAAAGTGGATCAAGCTCAAAGGTAAATTTTGATTCTGATAATGAAGATGAATTTAGCTATGAAGATTTGTTGATTGCATATGATGATCTTGCTGATAAACACAAGAAGGTAAAATCCGAAAACAAAAAATTGAAAAAGAATGCCGAACAAAATAATTGTAGTTCCTCTTGTAAAAAATGCTCACATCTAGAGGAATTGATTGAGGCTCATGTGTTCGACATTGAATTTCATAAAGATCAAATTTCCTCCTTAAGAAATGAAAATAAGGAGATGACTGCTAAGCTAAATTTAATGGCCGATGATCAAACCTTGATAAATGAACTCATTCATGATGAAAAGCTTGTAAAAGAAAATGAGAAACTGAAGGAATTGAACAAAGCCATTTCTGAAAGACTGTTGGTTTTAGAAAAAGAAAAATTTGTGGTTTTGGATGAGAGTAAAGATGTGAATGAACTAAGACAAGAAGTCAAATGTCTTAGGAAAACCAATGGCATGTTAAATGTAAGTCTTGCCTCCTGTGAAGAAGAACTCACCAACACCCAATCGCACATCACATCTCTAGAAACCAAAATCCAAGACTTGCATAATTCATTATCTAGATTTGTGGATGGTCAAAACAATCTGGACAAACTGTTGGGCATGAAAGTGAATTTTTAGAGGGAAGGGTTGGGGTTCAATCCTATGTACAAAAAGAAATTTAAAAGCAAGCTACACACTTCTTTTGTTCACACCACATGTACACCCAGCACCTCTAAATCTGACTCCCAGCAGCCCATTGTAACAAGAACCCAATCGAATCTGAAAAATAGTGTGAATATCCAAAAGATTCAAATAGAAAACAAAAATCATAAAATCAATTTGCATGCTAGAAACATTCATGTGAAACCCCATGCATCCAAGAAAAGAAATATTTTTTGTATCTATTGTGGAAAACTTGGACACATGATGCATGATTGTTTCATTTTGAAAAATGATGATTTGAGAGCATGTAGAAACCAAGTTGTTTTGAATAATGCAAAGCAATCATTTACCATAAAACCTTCCATGTACTGTAATCACTATGGTAAAAGGGGTCACACAAATTCACATTGCTGGTTACTAATGAAGAAAAATAGTTTTCACTCGACACGTCATGCTCACATACACAAACCAGTAGAACCAATGAGAAGGAAACATGTAATGCCACGTGTTTTCTCCAATCATTCTGACAAATCTGGGAATGTTAAGCATGATCACTTTCTAAATAAAAATGATGATTTGAATGCTATCAAAAATTAGAAATCACATGTTTATGTTGCTACTAACCCACAAGGATCCAAGATGGTTTGGGTACCTAAGAATGTAAATTGAGAAATTTATTTTACAGGTGTGCCATGGGAATGAAAAGTAAGAAATCAGTTTTCACCAAGAAAGTAAGGAACACGAGTCAAGTGACTCAAGCAAGGTTAAAAGAAAAATTAAAACTGAAATCTGAATAGGTGATATCCCTCCTACTCTCTCCAATGATTGTGTCATGTTTTGATTTATTTTATGTCATATAGTCATGTAATCATGCATATGTCTGAACATGCATTTCATTCGTTGTCAATTACATATCATTGTGCATGTCGAGTGTCACATGGCATACTGTTAAGAGTTATTTGTATACCTTCAATTAACCTTCACCACATACATTGAGTTTGCCATATGTTTTCACATCCTATCATGCCATGCAAAATTCGACATTGTGAACTCATGCCATAATGTAATTGCAACTCTCTTGCCTTCATAACATCCATGTTTTATCTTCATCATATCCATGACTGCGCATGCCATTTGGATGTTACTAAACATCTTGCATTCATTCACACACAAAGGGGGAGCAACCACATTCATCTAATGGACTTAGTGTCAGGTTCACACCTGAGTCATGCATTAAGTCCGGAGCTTCTTTAGGGGGTGTTTGGTTTGTTGACAATTCAGAGGGGGGGTGAATGAATTCCCTCTAAAAATCTTGTCCCGATTATCCTTCAGTTAATCAAATTATGCAAACTAAGACAACAGGTGCAAAGGAAAGCATGGAAGCTTTCTTCTAACAGCAACCTAGTCTCACAGATGTGCACTTCAATCGGAAAGCTGAATAGAGAGAATAGTGATTCCTTATAGCAGTCTTTGACCAATTTAAAAACTGATATGAAACTGAAAGTGGAATTAAACTTCTGATTGAGTTCTCACAAATGAGAACCTCAATGGAGTACTAAATCAAACACCCCCTGTGTATAACAATCAAACGCTAGATAATAAGAACAGTGAACGGCCTACGCATGCATCTAGCGAATCAGATATTAGACAAGCAAACCACACATTGCAAGGGAATTTTTAGGTGGTTCGGCCAGACACCCGTCTGCCTACGTCCACCCCACACTCAACCCGAGTGTGGCTTCCACTAGCCAGGTGCTAGACAAGCAGACTCAGTCTGCAACAGACGCTGCCTCACAGCTTGACTAGGGGAACAGCCTCCCCTCTTCCTCCACGCCGGAGGGAACCCACAAATGGCACCAGCCACTTGCAACCGGAGGAATCAACCTCCGTTCCTCCAATCCCGGAGGGAAACACCTAGCAGCACCCAGCTGCTGGCAGACCAGAGGCCTAGCCTCTCTTCCTCCTCAGCCGGAGGGAACCCACAAATGGCACCAGCCACTTGCAACCGGAGGAATCAACCTCCCTTCCTCCAATCCCGGAGGGAAACACCTAGCAGCACCCAGCTGCTGGCAGACCAGAGGCCTAGCCTCTCTTCCTCCTCAGCCGGAGGGAACCCACTCGCGGTGACCTGCTGCAAGTAAACCGGAGATCCCACGATCTCCCTTCTCCTGATCAACTAGGAGAGAACAAATGCCCAACTAGGTAAACGGAAGAACAATGATCGAAAAAAAAAAACAAATCAAACTGAACCGGATATGGAATGAAATGCAAGAACCAGACTGGCTCTGGATTTGATCCACGAGACCAGATCTTCTCTGCTGCTCAATCTCTCACAAGCTCTCTCTATTTCTTCTTCTCTGAACTTTTCTTCTTCTTCCTTCTTCTTCTTCGCTCTGCTGCTTCTCTTCTCTTCTTTTGCTCACACTCTCAGATTTCTTCGCTGGAGAGCTTCCTCTTCTTCTGTGGAGAGTTAACCCTTTTCGAGAGGATGATGGGGTGCTTTTATATCAGAAACAGAGCCTCCGAAGGTTGAGTAGAAAATGCCCTAGTGACCACTGATTGGTCCACTTGGCCGGGTAGCAACCCTTATCTAACACGTGTCAGCATCCTGCCCCTTTTTTCCATCGGATCACGTGCCCCCTCATCAGTACGCTCAGCAACTGGAGTGAGGTGGCGTTAACGCACTTGCTTCAAGGAGTTGACGCAGCTTTCAAAGACATTCTACCAGCAAAATTCAAGTCTGCTGCGTTGACACTTCCAACCCATGGCGTTGACGCATTGATGCGTTCCAGTGAGCAACCAGCCTAGCCCTATTGACAGTTGCGTCGACGCTACTCCACTGCTGCGTTGACGCATCGGTGATCCAGTGATTAGGTATTCAGCAGATAGACGTGCTGCGTTGACGCTCTCAGCATGCTGCGTTGACGCATGGAGCTGCAGCGTTCTGAACTTAGATGGCTTCAGCCCTCTCACGTTTCGTGTGGAGTGCGTTGACGCATTGTGCAACTGCGTCCACCTTTGCTTGTACACATTTGAATTTGCTCCACTGTGTCGACCCTGCTGTGGATAGCGTTGACGCGTTGAAGTGCGTCACATTTGCTGTGGATAGCAGGATCCTCAATCCATTTCTGCACAAAGGCAAGGCAGGTTAATAATGCAGAATCACACCAATGCGTTAACACAGATTCTGTAGCGTTAACGCAGTGGATGGACAAACAGAGGATGACAGCTCAGAAAACACTCCATGGCGTTAACCCATTCTACCACTGCGTCAACCCACTGCAGTGGCTCATAAATGAGTGAATCCTAATATAACCAGGTCATTCAACCAGGCAAATTCCAAGCACAGTCAATGACCCGATATTGAAGTAATCATTCGAGCATAGACAAACAGAATAACCACGAGTTCCTGAAATTATGAGCAATGCAATGTATATAACCAAATAAGCAGACAAAAATAGGATCCTATTTTACCACTACGTCAACGCAGTACATAACTGCGTCAACGCTGTGCAACCAATTCATGAAGGATGTAAGCAGAATTCATGCTAACAATGTGCAGAGATGAGCAAGACTTACTAAGCAGGAAATCATGAAGTCAAGCAGCCGTGCAATACTCATACACTCAAAGCAGCTAAGCAAGCAGTTCATTCAAATAGTAATACAATCAATGCAGTTGAGACAAAGGGCACATCACAATGTCACAGTGTAATGTCACATTATTACTTAAATTCATCAAGGTAATTCATAATGTCTGCTATCATCAAAATCACACAGGGGCACAACAATCTCCCCCTTTTTGATGATGGCAACACTATGAATTACACTGACTCACACTGACTCATGTCAGATTCTTCTCCCCCTTTGACTTCATCAAAAACACTGCATTCAGGCAGAGAAATGCAAGAGGTACTCTTACGAGCATTGTCCCTTCAGAAGTAGAACATCTCATCAGCAAAACATACTCACTCAAAGTCATTCAAATGCAATCATTATATCATCAATCACGCAGGGCTCTCTTAAACAATGTGAGATTAAACATATGAAGAGGTGAGTGCTCATCACATCTTTTTGGTATTTTTCCATAATGAGATGCATTTAGCTACATGAGTGCAGATGCATGATCTAATTAAGTGTGAGATGAACCTTATGCAGAGGACTTTAACCAGATAGACATGAAATGCCATTTATGACTGACTCCCTCTTAGACCTTGACCAGCATATGAATGCAATTGAGGGCAGAACACTAAATCAGGGAGAATGAGAACCTCAGTTATACAGTGTGATACCCAAATCATATATCCATACGTTTTTGTTTCAGAATCTGCCATTATAAAAGCTTATGACATTACTCTAGTTGATAATCATGGATTAAAAGTAATGTATACCAGATTTGACAATGAGGGCAAATTACTCATTTCTGAAGCAGTCTTTTAATAAAGGAAAACCATTTGCACATACCACATTCTAGTATAATCTCTTTTCAACCTTCTCAATTAAAACCAATGGTTTCTCTAGATAAAGCAATCGAAGGTATTGAGGTTAAACAAGCTCATGCCTTGAAAAAAAAATGAATAACATAGGTAACAACAATCTTTTTCGATTTGAGCTTTTAACAAATATCCTAGTGAACAGGCAGGTGACATTTATGCCTTTGGCATTAAGGGCACACGTGGGTTAGACGCCAGAACCCCCTGTTACTAAGCGTAGACTACCATGTCTGTTTCAGATCAGAACAACTACACAGGGATGGTTTTCACCTTTGACGTTAAGAGTACACCTTGATTAGAGGCCCGTACCCCTAGTTACTCAGTGAAACTGTCCCTATGTTTATCTGTCCATCTGAACAGAGATTAACCGAAACACTTCATGACTTGAGATCCTCTCCATTTCATTGGTGGAGGGTTCAGTTTCTCAGTGCAATTCAGTCATTGCTCTGTCATTTTCAAATTTTTTAAAAAATTTATTTGTTGCTACCATTAAAACATTTCAGGAAGGCATGTTTGAAGACAATACAGTTCTCATGCAATTCAACCAAAGTAAACCATGGCTTCAAATTTTTCAGTTGATGGAGAATCTTACATGAATTGCATGTAATAATCAGTTTAGGTTTATTAAAGACCTATTCAGATATTTTTAGAATCTCCATGTTCAAACTTAGGCATACAAGAGATTTAAAACAATTCATATCAAGGAGCTTTCTTAAGCCTGTATAATAGAAGATTCTTCTTTAAAGATGATTTCAGATTTGAAGAGGATACACACAACTGAAATTTCTCTACTTTTCTGAATTAGAGACTGAACAGTCTAATCAGCTCCCCCTATCTAGATGCAACTTTTCACCTATATGTATGTGAAGGAAAAAAAATGAGGATCATGCAGGGAATTTTGAATTGATGCTTTGACACGTTCCTTTTGACTACGTGCATGAATTGCATGAGATGAGACACAAGAGAAGCTTCAACTAACTCCCCCTGACTACATGCATTCTGAGACAATTATTTAAGATCTACAAACCCACACATCATGTAGTGAAGAAAATTTGAAGAATGCTCTTGAAGCACATATGCAGTAAAGGCACAGGACAGGATATTATGGGTTATGCTCAAGGAGAGTTCATGTTTTTCAACCAAATCAAGAGACTATCATGGATATCAGATTTAACAGTGTGCTCATCCATCTTAGGCAAACAATTTCAGATTATGGAATTTAAGCATAGGAAAGGAAGCAGATGATGCCAAAGCTGAGAACTATTCAGATTTATATAGAGTAGACACAAGCAGAAATGTTCTCATAGGAGTCGACATGAGATGTCGACATTTGTTAGAGACAGAACATATTTCCATATGAAGCAAGACCCGGTCTCAACAAAAGTTCAGCATGGTAATTGAATGTCATGAGTTATCATCCCCTTAATCAGTTCTATGTACACTTAGCAAATTGATCCATGATGATCATGCATAGCAGTGCAGCACATGCAGTTTTAGCAAAAAAAAATTTGAGAATGCAGGTTTAACAGTGCTGATATACATATATGAACATGTGTGCGTGAGCAACTCCAAAGACAAATTTGACAGTGCAAGTGATAGTTCAGAAATATGTAAAACAGTGCAAATGTCAAAGCACTTGAGAGTGTATGCATGAGAGTCCTAAATGATCAGATTAACATGATATTCAGTCATCAACAGTAGAGAGAATCATAAAATACGATTTGATCATAGTTTTTCGGAACTGACCTGAAGGTTCACAATTGGGGCTTTCTTCCTTCGGTGCCTTGGTTTGTTCAACCCCTTTATCTTCCCTTCCAATGCACACCTGCCGCAAAACAGTTATTTTGTTCTTGCAGGAACCCAAACAGTCTTGGGTCCTGTGTTAGCCTTAACAAGAGTTCTAGGCAGATTTTGTGCACGAAGGTCATCAAGTCTCATTAATTTGCAGATGGACATAGAATGCCCATACTCACCACGGTAATAACATGATGCAGCCATTTGAGGACACTTCCTATGCACATCATTATTAACTTGGAACCTATGTGCCTGTTCATGAAATTTTCTATTTACATGCCAACAGTTTCCAACTGTATGGCCATGCCTCAAGCAGTGAGAGCAAACAATCGAATTTCTCATTTTAGTATGTGAATCAACATGATATGACTGTGATATTTTCTTGTTCTTAGCACACCAACATTGTGAAGCACTATGTCCTATTTTACCACAGTTGAAACAATGACTCTTTTTCTTCAGATGGGCATGCTTCTTAGCATGAGAATTCTTAGCTTTCAGATCATCTTGTTTCATTAAATCACATTCATGCATGACATGACCATTTATCTGACAATAAAAACATTTAACAGCTTTCCTTTTAACAGAAACACTTTTGGCCTGAGATTTTTCAGCATGCAAAGCTTTCAAGACATGAGCATGCAAGTGTAAATGAGAGGTATGATTGTCATGCACAATTTTAGCAGAGTTATTCATGGATGAGGGAATTTTATCCTTTTTCAATTTTTCACCCTTTTTCAGAAGTTGACTTTGAACCTCAATTCCTTGAGCAGTGGATTTAGAAGCTGATGAAGTTGAGCATGAACCCACTAAATTCTGATTTGAGTTTTTAATTTTCCTTTTATTCAGATCTGGATTTTTGTCACTCAGGGTGTCAGTCATTTTCTCTTTCCCTTTGATTATTTTTGATAGGGAGGCAAGTTCAGATTGCATGGAGGATATTTTCAATTCAGATTTTGTTAACTCTTCCTCACAAACGACAATCTGTCTCTGCAAGGCAACATTCATGTTTTTCAATGACTCATTCTTTTCTCTTAAGGATTTGATTGAATTCTTTTGGAAGTTATCATCAAACTTAATTTCTTTAATCAAATCCTCTAAGACAGTGCGTTGCTTGCATGAATCTTCTTTTTGAACACTTTTTCCTTTTTTAATGATTAACCATTGCTTTCCCATCACCGTGTTCAAGACCATCAGTTTTTTATTTTGATCTTTTAGCCTTTCATTTTCCTTTTGAAATTCAACATTGTCATGTTTCAGGTTATCCACCATGGACTTAACCTCAGTCAAATCTTGCATGTTCTTGAGATGTACCTTATTTTTCTCATTCAGTTTATCTTCCAATTCAACAATCTTATTTAGGCATTTTTGGTTCTCAGTTTTTAAAGAAACATTTTGTTCTTTAAGATTGTGAACATCTAGCATGCAGATATCATAGGAATGTTTCAAGGCATGACAGTTCTCACACATGAATTCAGAATTATTCTGTTCACATTTCACTTTCCTGTATTTATCTAGCAGCTCATCATACAAATCTATCAACTCATCATAAGAGATATCTTCAGATTTGGAGCTTACTTGGGATGGTGAGTTATTCGAATGATCACTTCTCCTTTCCATCTGACACTCTTCTTTTTGGTTCATATGTGCTGCAGCAATTGTGTCCAAATTTTCCTTTCCAGAACTGCAATTTGCAATATGAGGAAACATATTAGCATTTACTGAGTCTCTCAGAATATTAAGGACCCTAGTATTCTGTCTATGCTTGATCATGTCCTCTTCACGCCATCTGGCCTGATTCTTAGGTAATTTATGTGGGCTAGTCGAGACAAGATTCCATAGATTGGAGTCAATGGAATTTATGTAAACAACTAGGCCGCCTATCCAATGACTGTAGTTAGAACCATCAAATATCACTGAAGAAGCCATTCAATCAAAAAGTTCTAAAGCAATGAATGAATCAATGAGAAATCCAAGCAAATGGCAAACACTAGCAGAAAAGCACTTGATCAGAATAGCAGGATCCCCTTCACATCGTTGAATCTGTTGAGATAGGGAACCGCTCTGATACCAATTGTTGACAATTCAGAGGGGGGGGGGTGAATGAATTCCCTCTAAAAATCTTGTCCCGATTATCCTTCAGTTAATCAAATTATGCAAATTAAGACAACAGGTGCAAAGGAAAGCATGGAAGCTTTCTTCTAACAGCAACCTAGTCTCACGGATGTGCACTTCAATCGGAAAGCTGAATAGAGAGAATAGTGATTCCTTATAGCAGTCTTTGACCAATTTAAAAACTGATATGAAACTGAAAGCGAAATTAAACTTTTGATTGAGTTCTCACAAATGAGAACCTCAATGGAGTACTAAATCAAACACCCCCTGTGTATAACAATCAAACGCTAGATAATAAGAACAGTGAACGGCCTACGCATGCATCTAGCGAATCAGATATTAGACAGGCAAACCACATATTGCAAGGGAATTTTTAGGTGGTTCGGCCAGACACCCGTCTGCCTACGTCCACCCCACACTCAACCCGAGTGTGGCTTCCACTAGCCAGGTGCTAGACAAGCAGACTCAGTCTGCAACAGATGCTGCCTCACAGCTTGACTAGGGGAACAGCCTCCCCTCTTCTTCCACGCCGGAGGGAACCCACAAATGGCACCAGCCACTTGCAACCGGAGGAATCAACCTCCCTTCCTCCAATCCCAGAGGGAAACACCTAGCAGCACCCAGCTGCTGGCAGACCAGAGGCCTAGCCTCTCTTCCTCCTCAGCCGGAGGGAACCCACAAATGGCACCAGCCACTTGCAACCGGAGGAATCAACCTCCCTTCCTCCAATCCCGGAGGGAAACACCTAGCAGCACCCAGCTGCTGGCAAACCAGAGGCCTAACCTCTCTTCCTCCTCAGCCGGAGGGAACCCACTCGCGGCGACCTCCTGCAAGTAAATCGGAGATTCCACGATCTCCCTTCTCCTGATCAACCAGGAGAAAACAAATGCCCAACTGGGTAAACGGAAGAACAATGATCGAAAAAAAAAAAACAAATCAAACTGAACCGGATATGGAATGAAATGCAAGAACCAGACTGGCTCTAGATTTGATCCACGAGACCAGATCTTCTCTGCTGCTCAATCTCTCACAAGCTCTCTCTATTTCTTCTTCTCTGAACTTTTCTTCTTCTTCCTTCTTCTTCTTCGCTCTGCTGCTTCTCTTCTCTTCTTTTGCTCACACTCTCAGATTTCTTCGCTGGAGAGCTTCCTCTTCTTCTGTGGAGAGTTAACCCTTTTCGAGAGGATGATGGGGTGCTTTTATATCAGAAACAGAGCCTCCGAAGGTTGAGTAGAAAATGCCCTAGTGACCACTGATTGGTCCACTTGGCCGGGTAGCACCCCTTATCTAACACGTGTCAGCATCCTGCCCCTTTTTTCCATCGGATCACGTGCCCCCTCATCAGTACGCTCAGCAACTGGAGTGAGGTGGCGTTAACGCACTTGCTTCAAGGAGTTGACGCAGCCTTCAAAGACATTCTACCAGCAAAATTCAAGTCTGCTGCGTTGACACTTCCAACCCATGGCGTTGACGCATTGATGCGTTCCAGTGAGCAACCAGCCTAGCCCTATTGACAGTTGCGTCGACGCTACTCCACTGCTGCGTTGACGCATCGGTGATCCAGTGATTAGGTATTCAGCAGATAGACGTGCTGCGTTGACGCTCTCAGCATGCTGCGTTGACGCATGGAGCTGCAGCGTTCTGAACTTAGATGGCTTCAGCCCTCTCACGTTTCGTGTGGAGTGCGTTGACGCATTGTGCAACTGCGTCCACCTTTGCTTGTACACATTTGAATTTGCTCCACTGCGTCGACCCTGCTGTGGATAGCGTTGATGCGTTGAAGTGCGTCACATTTGCTGTGGATAGCAGGATCCTCAATCCATTTCTGCACAAAGGCAAGGCAGGTTAATAATGCAGAATCACACCAATGCGTTAACGCAGATCCTGTAGCGTTAACGCAGTGGATGGACAAACAGAGGATGACAGCTCAGAAAACACTCCATGGCGTTAACCCATTCTACCACTGCATCAACCCACTGCAGTGGCTCATAAATGAGTGAATCCTAATATAACCAGGTCATTCAACTAGGCAAATTCCAAGCACAGTCAATGACCCGATATTGAAGTAATCATTCGAGCATAGACAAACAGAATAACCACGAGTTCCTGAAATTATGAGCAATGCAATGTATATAACCAAATAAGCAGACAAAAATAGGATCCTATTTTACCACTGCGTCAACGCAGTACATAACTGCGTCAACGCTGTGCAACCAATTCATGAAGGATGTAAGCAGAATTCATGCTAACGATGTGCAGAGATGAGCAAGACTTACTAAGTAGGAAATCATGAAGTCAAGCAGCCGTGCAATACTCACACACTCAAAGCAGCTAAGCAAGCAGTTCATTCAAACAGTAATACAATCAATGCAGTTGAGACAAAGGGCACATCACAATGTCACAATGTAATGTCACATTATTACTTAAATTCATCAGTGTAATTCATAATGTCTGCTATCATCAAAATCACACAGGGGCACAACATGGTTGTTAAGGGAATTTTTCATATCATTGTTAATAAATTTGAATGGAAATTGACAAATCAAATCTTTTTATCTTTGGATGCAGATTATACTCTCAAAATCTAAATGATGATGGGCTAGTCATGGCCAAGCTTGAGTCAATAAAAGGAATGCCTTGCAAAGATGAAAAATGATGTGTACCTTCTCAATTGTCACCAGGAGATGGGATACCAGAACTTGAACAACCTCCAGGATCGACTCAAGAACAAGCTGGTGAAAGTCTTGTACGTGTTGAAGCAAGTATCCAAGGCATGGTATGAAAGGCTTACACCTTTTTTGATTGAGAATGGATTCAACATGTAAGGTTCACCAAACACCTTTCACGAGAAAAATAGGTAAGGACATTCTAGTGGTTCAAGTATATATGTGGATGATATCATTTCTGGAGCTACTAATAATACCTTTTGTGAACAATTTGTAGGGATTATGCAAGGAGAATTTTGAAATAAGCTTAATGGGCAAACTGAATTTTATTCTTCTTTGGATTGCAGGTGGAAGGCTTGGAAGAAAATGGATTCTCAAGGTCAAGGTAAGAAAACAAATTCTGAAGTCCTAACCTTCATGAGGTTAGTGGTTGAGTGCTTGGAGGCTTCCGGCCTTGTCTCTTGAACTAAGGTAATTCAACCTTTTTGCTATGAAAATGAAAAAGTCATGCATTTTCATGTGGCACTTGGAAACAAGTATTGCCTCTAAATGGCTGAACTGATTGTTCCTCTATTCTGATGTGATGAAATCTATTTTTGAATAATTCATGCCTAAAACTGTATGCTTGATAGCACACTTGAATTTAAATGCACATCTGGTATATCAAATGACGTTTGTGGAAGAGTGGATTATGTCCACTTGGAAGCATTCCCTATGCGTGAGCTGGGTCTTTGGACTAAAATCTCCGCCTCGTACCAGATCTTGAAAATTTTGACTGGCTTGTGATTGGTTGATTTGTGAATGAATCCTTGAACTGAGCTATTTAAATTGAAAATATACTTTTGATCAAATGATTCAAACATTTGGCTTGTGAATGATTTCTCATCTCAAAACTTGTGAAAGACTTCTGAAAATCTGAACAATTCTAAAAAGTGGGTTGCATTGCTTAAGCATCGTTATTCATCAAGGTCATATCATGAAAAAAATGGTGTTGAATCATTAATAGAATGTGAGTGCTTTCATGAGGATTTTGTCTCACTGGTTTGAAAATCAAGCTCTTGTATCTTGCCTTTGCATATTGCATTACATTCTTATATGCCCATAAGTTGTATCACATTAGAACTCATGCATTAGCTGCATATAGTTCATTCAAATGGGTATCCATTCAATTGGTATCAGCAATTGTGCATCACATTGCATATTTGCATTGCATGTTGCGTACATTCCCTTTACGTGCTTGCTTGCTACTATATGCTATTCTCCTCCATTCTTTGGAATTTCTATGACCTTATGACTTCTTGACAAATAATGTGCATTTGAGTCATTATTGGAGTGTTTCATGTTATACACTCTGGAGGAGTTCATATTTCATAAGTGCATCTATTTAGGGGGAGTTGCACTGTTATGTATTCATGATATTTTCGATATACATGTTGAATTAAATTCGCACAGTTCATGCATTTCAAACCAAAATTTAAAAATCTAAAAAATGATGAAAATTCAAACATTGAATGGACTTCAAATACTTTACACTTGCTCAATAAGTTTAAGGTGTTGAATGGACAATGGGTATCATTTTGATTTGTTGGTTTCAGGTCTACTTATCTTTCCATGTTAGAATAATCACCAATTGGCATCATCTGATTGGAATCATGTTGATTTGTTCGTCCATCATTTGGTTTCATGCAAACCATGATTTCTGGGCTATTATTGTTTCAAAGAGGGAGAATGATTTGCTCTTGCTTCGTTGGCTTCTTCTAGCTTGTTGATAATGTTGATAATGTCCAAGGCAGAGAAAGATTTACATTATCTCACTTTTTTTTGATAATGTCAAAGGGGGAGAAAAATTGATGATTGTGTGTGACAGAGGGAGAAGAATATCTGTGCCATTCTATTGTATCATCATTAAGTTTGTCATCATCACTAAGTTTCTCATCATCAAAAAGGGGGAGATTGTTGAGTTATGATTTTGATGATTGTTGAGTTATGATTTTGATAATAACTAAACTTCATGTGTGATTAAGTGATGATAACTAAACTTATGGTTGATTGCACATGTTCTTGATGACTGTGTACATTCATGTTGTTGTTTATATATGATTGAGTTGACAAATGGCTTTTGAGGCTACAACATGATTGGTTGAATGCATGGCTATATGATCTTGATCCTTGCTTGATTGAATTGGTTTTACAAGAGGCAAGAGGTTTCATAATCTCTTTAATGTGAACAAGAACAAGAGGCAAGAGGTTTCATAACCTCTTTAATGTGAATAAGCATGGTATTAAACCTTGTCTATCTTGATTGCAAGATCAAACATCATAACGATCACCTGGTGAACCAAACGTGTGGATAAGCACCTTGCTCTTCTACAATCCAAAATAGGTGGTATATGTCATGTACTGTCAAGAACCATTGGTAAGGCTCTTACCCTGTTATACACTCCTTGATACACCTGATCCATGACATTTAAGGTGCACAATGGTTGCATGGCTTGGTTTCATGTGAATGCATAGTTTCTCATTCCAACCCTTAATTGTGTGAACATAGTAGCATATATCTTGATGGGTTGAGAATGTATTTCATGAACCTTAAACATGAAATCCTTTAGCTTGAATGTGGCCTGCAAATGAAGGTTCTATAAGTCTGTTGCATCATAAATGCATTTCATGCATAATCTTCAAGAGTGAGCATTGAATTTGTTTAAGAACATTTCATGTAATGACAAGTGCTCAATTGCTTTGAACCTTCCAAATGTACAAACTAAGTTAAACCAAACCCAAAATGCATTGAATTGATGATGACATGAAGCTCTTGACTTATGGATATGTTTCATTAAGCTAACACTTCATTTTTGCAGGTCTGGGTCATTTTGGTCAACCAACGGACCTTGGCTGGTCGACCAAAATTGCCAAAACCAAAATAATCCTATTTCTGCAGGTTTCGGTCGATCGCCGACCACTGGCCGGTCGACCGGTTGTAGGTCGGTCGACCACCGGCTGGCGTTCGGTCGACCAGTTCTTCCAGAAACAAAAGGCCAACCGACTGTGAAATTCCGGTCGACCAACCTAGTGCTTCCGGTCGACTGACAGCCCCGAGGCCTCTTTTGTTGACTTTCGATTTCAAGCTCGTGGAGAGGAATCTTCACCCATTTTTTTAATGCCACTGCCCCCAATCTAGGAGGGATTTGTGGATCTAGTCTGGGGGTTGTCTATGGACCATTCAAAGGTTATAAAACATCTTATTGGAGTCATAACCCTAACGAACCAAGGGGGCTTCAAGGTAGATCAAAGGGGAAGGCTACCAAGGGAAGAAGAAGGCTGCTACAACCCTCCGTGAACAGTACTTCATCCAGCAACCTCTTCATCCATTTGAAGATATTTGAGCTCCATCTGAAGCCAGCAACCTCAAAGGAAGAGAAGAAGCAAGCAAGGATCGAGGAGATCAAGGAAGTTGTCCAAGGAAGAAGGAACGGTTACTGTAGCCATGAATAGTGATCCATGGATCAACTCTTCAACCAGGAGCTGAAGATTCAAGGTCCATCTGAAGCCATCAACTTCCAATGAACTGAAGAAGCAAGCATCATTCAAAGACCAATCAGCATACACTCAGTGGAAGCCAAATCAGGAGTCTTCTAAACTGTGCTTCATTATCTTTGTGTTCTTTATAATTTGTAAACACTCGTGTGTGTGTGTTTGGATCGTTTTGGATCCGTGGTCATGTGTGATCGTGGAGTTCCTTTCGTGTGTGCGTGGATCTTCTTAGATCTACGCGTGTGTGTGTGTGGATTTATTCATATCCGGTCATTTTAGTGTGTGGAGTGCTGCATCTATCGCAGCGTGTGTATGTATTGTTGATCCGACTGTTGGATCGTGTTGGAGACCTTGTCTCCGTGTGTGTGTTGGGGCACATCCCCGTGTGTGTGGGCAGGCGTCGTCCTGCGTGTGTGTTTGGAGCGTCGTCTCCGTTTGGGGATTTATCCCCAAGTGAAGCCTCACCGGGTTTGGTGAGGGGTGGACATAGGATTGCCGCCGTTGCATCCGAACCACCTTAAAAACCGCTATGCATTGTGTTTTGAATTGTGTGGTTTGATCCATTTCCTCTACCTCCTTTCTACATGAGTGTTAGTGTAAATTATTGTTCCGGATTTATCTACATATATCTTGCTTAATCCATATCATCATCAATTAAGTTTGATAAATCCAATTTGTGAACAAACAGTTTTGAACCTCTTGATTAGCATTGTATCACATATTCTAAAAAGACAAAAAGTTTTCTTAAAACTGGTACACACCTAATTCACCACCCTCTTGGGTGTCACTGATCGCGAGACTTCAATAATGTCATTCATGGCTAGGATGTTGCGGAAGGTAGGGGTAGCATTTGATATGAGCAACTTGACTTTTTCTTCCTCCGGAATGTGACCTGGCACGCGAGCGGCCATCTGTCTCCTCCTGTCACCATAGGCGGCAAAATCTTCATATGCTTTCATCTTTTCGGCCACCAAGTCTGTAAAAGAATACTCCGGGCCGACCCGATCTTGAAACCTCTGAATAAACTTTTCTTTCATCACTTTAAAACTCTCGACATCCTCGAGCGGTAAGGTATAGAACCACTCCAAAGCCACTCCATCTAATGATCGGCGGAATAAATATGCCATAAGGCGATCATCATATTGGAATTGCGCCGATTCATACATAAAGTCTCTCACATGAATGAAGGGATTACTATTCCCGTCATATTTGCGGTATGTGGGGAGCTCGGACTGAGGAGGGAACCGGATATTATGAAAGCTAGGAACCGGAACATCCGCCAAACATTGTGGGCCAACCCGGTTTTGTAGAAAGTTGAGTTTTTGTTGCATGGCGGCCCATTTATCAAGAAGTTCTTGCTCCCGAGATGGCGCAGGCAAAGTAAGAGGAGCGGGCTCAAAGCGGGGAGCCGAAGGGTAAACTGAAGGAGTGGGAGGCCCATAAGAAGGATATTGGGCTGAAGGATGACCCAGATTGGCGTGGACTTGGGCCGCCCCTTGCTGAGGGTGAGAAAAGTCGGATGGGCCGATAAGAACCTGAGGCACAGAAGGGATGGGCCTATGAGACTCGGCCTGAGTAAATGAGGGAAGAACAGACTTCCCTTTATCAAGAGTCTGATGGGCCGATCCAGATGATTGGCCTGCTTCTATACTGGAGAACTGGTGGGTCCTGGGTTGGACCGGGGTGAGGTCGATTGGAGTGGGTGAAATCCCAGGTCCAGAGACAGAGATATTGGACAAACCTTGTATAATCGTGGGAGATGGGGCATTGGACCCCTGCAAGGTCTGATAGAGGGCCTGAAGTTGGGCCGGATCCAATTGGGCCAGCATCTGTAAGATCTGTCCTGTAGGATTATTGGAAGCAAGGGAGGGCTGGGCACCCTCCATGGAAATAGCAGATGGAGGAGGGATTATCCCTTCTCCTGATTGAAATTGGGTGACCCTAGGTGGGTCCTCCAAGAGACCTTGAGGAAGGGACTCCTCATGAGAACGGGGAAGATCATAGGAAGACATGGCAGATTCAAAAAGAGGATTAGAATAAGAGGTGAAAAAGGAATTGCTCCTAGAAGATGATTCTAAGGACCGAAAGTAACTCCACATGCAATGGGACACCTTGTCACAAAACAAACAACACAAACAAATACAAATGAGACACTAAAAATAAAGACTCCAACTTTAGGAAGACAAAGAAAGGGATGAGATGCACTCAAAGTCAACCAAGTTATAATGATGCACCAATTTTTATATGTTTCCTCCTCTAGAATCTTAATGATTTGAATTTAAATATTCTCTCCAACAAGGTTCCTAATACGAAAGATGTTTGGGACTTGGTTAACTCTAAGTGTGAACTTTCCCTCACTTATGCAACCTAGACAAGGTGTGGTAAAGGTACAACCGGCCTGGCGTCCATGTGGGAATCCACGGCTCGTGGAGACTTATGGAGGTCCTTGATGTGATCACCTAGTCAGCCCCAAGGAATATGGAGACGAGAGGTTCACACACCAAAGTAGGAAATGCAACTATGATATGAAATATGAATGACCCTATGTGCACCAGGGTGCATGCAATTTCTAGCCTAAAACTAACAATCAAGATGCAAACAATGATGTATAAATGAATAACGACAAAGGAGTAGACCAGATAGCACCCAAGAATAAAAATCATAGTCAAAAATAGTAGAAATATAAGCAACCTCAGTGTGCGTACATGTACTAGAGAAACGATCATCCAGGAGATCGCTACGAGATAAGACGGTCTATTGCGAGACCTCTTTTAAGCCAAAAACGGCCAGACAGAAGACCGCCAAGGACCAGGGAGCAGAAACAATAAGAAATAAAATGGGAAAATCCAGGAAAACACAAGGGCTACTGAGATGAACTAAAGACAGTAGGTTAAAGAAGAACTCAACATGATTGGCACTAGATGTCCCACCGTGATCGCCAAAAAATGGGGGTGTTGATATTTTTTTTGTGATGTGATGTGATGAACGAATGTGAAAGTGAATATAGTGGGGTGAAAGATATGTGTGAAAGTGTGTGAGCAAGTAATAACCTAACTCAAACAATCACAAAATCAGGAGCATGGGCATGTCATCAATGCTTATGAGGAAAGAAAATAAAAACACACGTCGGGGCATGGAGCAAAGGAATAAAATAAAAACACACACCGTAGGTGTGGAGCAAATAGAATGAAGAGAAAAGCAAGCAAGATGATGACAACGATGAACAAATACCCAAATAAGATGTGTGATCGCCACCAAAGTAATTAAAGTAGTAAAACCATAATAATACCTTGGAAAGAGCCGGTCGAAGACACCCGCCCGTGGGAGAGAGAAAACCAGGCGCAGCAAACGGTTAGCGGTCCTTCAGACTACCGCTATCCAGCAGAAAACGGTCTTGCGATAAACTGCCTTATACCTGAAAATGGGCTTCCAGATGACCGCTAGTGCACCCAGAATAGTGATTTGGAACTTAATCTCCACCCCTCCTAGCCGGCCAGAAAGGTTGGGCCTCGTGCAATGAGTCTTGTAAACCTGCGAGGAAGTATAGACAACAAGAAAAACAACCCAATTAGCCCTTGGGAAAGTGTAGTATCTATAAACCAACTAAGCTAATATGCATAAAAGAAGGGTGAATACCTGGGAGGTTTGGGTTTTTTAACCCCTGTGGGGGCGTGAAAAAGATGGGAGGATGTTTTAAAAAGATTATTGAATGCAGAGAACATTGATAAAAGAAGAGGGAAGATGCTATGGATGTAAGGGAACAAGAGACCAAACTAAAGACAAAAAGACACAAACTAGACCAAAGAAACTCGGTACTCCCTGGACTAGAAGCTTGGTGGACGTGGAAGCAGCTTCTCCTTGGTTGGAAATGACTCCAGAACGCAGCAGCACTTCGACGCGATCTCCGAAAATCTACTCCTCAAGCCATGAACTCAAGGGTCCTATTTATAGGCTCTCAAACCCTAGGTTCGAGTTAAAGGGATAATGACTCAAAAATAGGCCTGAAATTAGATAATCTTTCAAGATAATACTCCCAAGAGTCCACAGAAACAAACAGAAGGTTTTGAGAGTCTTTGGTGAGAGAGAAACCAAAGGATGAAGGACTCTAATTCATCCACAGCCGAACAGAGGAAGAACAGCAGAGCAGGACTCTCTGTTCCCACTAACGGTCTTGCGATAGACTGCTAGCCCCTATAAACGGTCGTACGATAGACCGCTAGGAACACGCGTCCAGAAGAAGATAAGATCAAAGAAACCCAGCAGGACTCTCTGCCCATTAGCGGTCTAGAGATGGGCCGCCAACGCCCACCTAGCGGTCGTGCGATAGACCGCTAGGGGAGAGGACATGGCAAAAAGAGATAAAGGCCAATAAATCCACAACTTAATCCATAAACAAATCCTCATTAGCCCTTATCTAGGCCCAATAAGGTGAAGTGACGAGAAATCAATGGAGCTAGGTCCAACCAAGGAGAATGCCCCATAAAATTAAGCCCAAAATTGACCAAAACTGGCCCAATAAGCGATGAATAACTCGGGACATCATAAAAATGGATAAGGAGATGACCCAACTCATTGATCATAAAACGAGTGTCAACACTTGCCCCACATAACTTGCTCATAGAGTAGGGTAGCTTCTACCGACTCCCACCAAAAACGAGCGTCCCACTCTAGTTGGAAAGTCGCTAATAACACCTTCTCTCCGTCCGTGCATTGCATCACACAGAATATCCTTTCAATTTCCTTGATCAAATTCTCAGCATCATCGGGGTCGGATGAGCCGGTGAACTTCGCTGGATTCATATTGCGAAAGCTTCGGTCGAGATATCCTGCTCCACGATTCGCTTCGCCCTGCGCCACTTGTTGTAGCGCATGAGTAAGGCCTTGTACAGTACGTTGCATATCGTGCCATTGAGCACGTTCGGCATCCATGATCCTACAAGATTTAGGTAACTATATTAATATATGGTTAACCAAGGGTCTTATAATCCTAAGTTAACTTAACCCATGGCTCTACCCATCTCACCGGGTAAAAGGTATAAACCTATCCTTGGACTTGGTTTCCTAGGAATTGAATATTCTAGGCTCTGATATCACAAAAACTGTCACGTCCCGAGCGCGAAAGGAACCTGATACGCGTGACGAGTTTATATCATTCATTTCAATCAGAGCATGAGATAATTCGGCACATAAGACAGAGCGCGCAAAAGTAGAGATAATAAACCAAATCCTTTATTCCATTAATAACTTCAACTAGTTCCATACATAATCCTTCAAAGTAAAGGAATACTTGATGACAAACTAGACTCAACAAAGAGGAAAATACAATGATAGACTTAAGAAAGATGAAAAAACACGACTGGATAACATCTCCAATAGTTGGAACGGCTCTACGCACTTTACTCGTGTCCATTCCCATCCGAGTGATCTTCATCATCGGAATTACCTGAAAAATAAGGAAAAAACTAGGGTGAGCAAACGCTCAGTAGGAATTATATCTCAAGATCAAGCTTGCTTTAAGTAAATTATCTGTTACATGAATGCAAGTAAAGCTATTTATGAACGCATGATAATATCGAGAGTGAATAACAAGAGAATAATGACGGGAACTAACAAGTTCAAGATATCATGTAAAGTATCAAGAATTTCAAGTATGTAATATCAAGTCATTGTAAGGTTTCGACCAGAATACGCAACGAAAAACATCAAAACCTTTAGATTGCATATCGTTGCCGATTTTTAAAAATTAAACTAGATCGGTATAACCCGTGGTGTGAATAATGATTCTTTACCTTTGCGGGGTTGAGAATCTCCCAAAACTTTGAAGATGAATGAGAGGAAGATTCTGAGGTCGTGAGCCATCCAAGTGTCCGGCCTCTAGACGTATCCACACGAGCAGTGAAAGCAGACGGGATCTCCTCTACGATCTCCACGCGCCGACCCGATCTCAACACCACCTTCCACCATGGAGGAAGGAGAGAGAAAAAGGGGGGCGCCCCTTGGAGAGAGAGAGAAAGGAGAGAGGGCGACTAGGGTTTCAACCTTGTAGCTTGGCCATGGTGTGGACACACTTTTCATTAGAATCGTTGGCGATTTGGTTATTGGTTTATTGAGTGCGTGGGCGTGCCAGTCACCGGAGTGACAATTTATTCGGGCTCCGAAGAGCCCATGGTGCGCTCGACCTGACTTCGTCAGACGATTGTGTGGTTCGTGTCGGGACCAGATCCGGTCATGCCGTAAAGGTCACGACGTCATTTACATCCCCAATACAAGGGAACACCCTTGATTAATTACCAAAATTAGGGGCCTGCGGCCGAAAGGACTAATACTAACTGCGTGAGAAAGAAACATGAATAAATCACATTGAGGTCCGCATCGGGATACGGGCCACGGGCTATATTGGTCACTCGTGGACCTTTTTCATGTTCGGACGAGGGTCCGTAATAGAAACGCGGTGGAAGCCGGGATGAATCCGTTCAAATGTCTGCCGAACGCGCGGCAATTTCAATAACGGCTCAAAAAGGGTCCAGTCTTGAGAAACGGGTCCGGTCTAATCAGAATGTCGGCCCAATGCGAGGTCGGGTTGTGGTCGTATTGAGGTAACCCTCGCGACTTAGGCCCGACCTGCCGGGGCAGCATTGTTATTCCCTTCCGCATCGGGTCACAAGAGAGATGGGGCTGCAATGATAGATTTTATCGTCTCTTTATCTGGGCTTCCGATTATAGATATTCATATGTATTTTCTTTTGATTATTTCCCTTTTATGTATTTTTGTGAATGATTTTTCCATGCTGTTTATTATTATTATTATTAGAAATTTCTCTCACCATTATTATTATTATTTCACAATTTTTTGTTTCTTATATATATATATATATATATATATATATATATCCAAATTTATTTAGTCATCGTAATTTTTATTGATTTATTACTATTATTATTATATATTATATATTACACACATACTTCTGGGGGGAGTGGACTGCTGAAGGGCCAAAAGGTGACTGAAGGAGCGTGCCGGTGAAGGTCGTAGGCAGCGTGCCGGCGAAGGCGGCATAGAGAGTGCACCGGGCAAGGGCGGCTGAAGGCGTGCCGGCGAGGGTATCAAAGGGTGCGCCGGATAGAGATTGGGCTAGGTCGGTGCAGGGTGTGCCAAGGCTGAAGGTAGGTTGGTGTCGGTCTGGGCCGGCAGCAGGTCGGTGCAGCCTGCGGGCTGAAGTCGGTGCAGCTTTGAGCTGTAGAGGGGCAAAGTCTGTACGGCCGCGGGACAAAGTCGGTGCAACTTTGGGCTGTAGGGGGACAAGGTCTGTACGGCCGCGGGGCAAAGTCTGTACGGCCTGCGGGTTGAAGTCGGTGCAGCTTTGGGCTGTAGAGGGGCAAGGCCTGTACGGCTGCGGGGCAACATCTGTACAGCCTGCGGGCTGAAGTCGGTGCAACTTTAGGCTGTAGGAGGGCAAGGTCTGTACGGCAGCGGGGTAAAGTCTGTACGGCCTGTGGGCTGTAGAGAGGCAGGGTCTGTACGGCCGCGGGGCAAAGTCTGTATGGCTTGCGGGGCAAAGTCTGTGCAGCTTTAGGCTGTAGGAGAGCAAGGTCTGTATGGCCACGGGGCAAAGTCTGTACGGCTTGTAGGGCAAAGTCTGTACGGCCTACCGGCTGTAGAGAGGCAGGGTCTGTACGGCCGCGGGGCAAAGTCTGTATGGCCTGCGGGGTAAAGTCTGTACGGCCTGCGGGCTGAAGTCGGTGCAGCTTTGGGCTGTAGAGGGGCAAGGTCTGTACGGCCTATGGGTTGAAGTCAGTGCGGCCCTGGGCTGTAGAGGGGCAAAGTCTGTATGGCCTGCGGGCTGAAGTCGGTGCGGCCTTGGGTCCGGAGTCAGTGCAGGTCACGAGGACTATGCACGTGGAGAATAAGGTCCGTGCACATATGCACCGGGCTAGGCCAGGGTCGGTGCACAAAGGCGCCGGGTTACCGAGGAAGGGCATGCCTAGCGTGCCGCTGGGGGTTCAAGGAGGTAAGGGAGTGTGCCGTGGAGGGTTGATAAGGTGTACCGGCGAAGGCTGGAATAGGCATGCCAGCGAAGGCCCACCCCTCCTTTACTTATTTTAAGGCTTTTCTTTTCTTCTTTTCTTTGATCTTTATATAGTTTTGTACAAATCTTTTCTCCCTCTTCCCACAACCTTTTCCTTACAGATTGAGCGTTTAATTTACCACCTAGTCATTTAATCCAATTCTTCTCATGTTGTCCGCAGTGCCTTATTTCGGTTAGAGTGTTCTATAGCTGATCGTTCCATTCGTTCATTGCTTCCCTTTGCCTTTTAAACACATTATTATCATTTCTACCAAAAATTTGGCAGCATCTCCCCTTGACCCGAGTGTAAGGGAGATAAAGGGAACGCGCCCACAAGGAGTGGCGGAACTCGTCAATTGGGGGTGGGCGCCCAAAGGCGGTAGCACCTTTGATGAAACTTCGGAAAAACCTCAGAGAAATCAACGAGCGGGAGACCCAGCTAAGACAGACTGGGAGTGCACTGGGTAGGAGGATATGGCAACCATGCCGGGCAAGAGGGCTCCAGGAGCGTGCCAGGCTAGAAGGGTTAGAGGGTGCACCGGCTAGAGGGGCTGATAGGCTGTGCCGGGCTGGAAGGTGTACCGGATGGGGATGGCTAGAGTGTGCCGGCCTGGGAGGGCCTGGGGTGTGCCGGGCAGGGACGATTAGGGAGTGCACCGGCCAACGAATGAGGGACTGTGTCGGGCTAGCTGGGGATGGACTGCATCGGACTAGAAGGGCCAAGGATGCAACGGACAAGGGGCTTGAAGCTATAGCGGTGGAGGGTATGGGTTGGCCTACCAATGAGAGGAAGCTGTTGGCACATTGGGTTAGGTCTAAGCCGAGGGGTGCATTAACTGACCAGGGTGGAAGAAGATCAAGAATGTTAAGGAAGCAGGGGCTCAAGCGGCCTAGAAGGAGGGCACATCTCCTCTACGGGGGTGGGGACACCCTATTGAGCTAAATGGCATGCTCTAGAGTCAGACTCACAGGGGGAGAAGCCCATACAGGAAGCCACTATCAAAGGACCCCTCTAGATGGTGCTACACCAAGACGTACATTGGACCGGACATGCCGGCATCATGGAAGAAGATTGACATAAGGGGCAAGAACACCAGAGATAGGGGAGAAGCAAGTGGCAAAACATATCATAAGAAGAAACCAACGAGAATGACATGAAACCCAGCAGAGGGGCATCTTTTATTCATGATAGAAAACGACCATGGCCGGCCAAGGGTCAAGCGTTACAGAGTATGTCTGAAACAAGCTACAAAAGGGATGAGAAGAGGAACAAGAAGATAAAAAGAAAGAAAAAAAAGGGTGAGGAGAGAGCCAGAGCCGAGCAGGGGCGACGGCTCCCTTCTCTTCCCCTGCTACCTCCCGCTACATAGGACCTCTCTCTCTCTTTTCTTACTCTCTTTCTCTCTTTCTGGCCTTTTCTTCCCTGGAGCTCCCTGTGCTTGCCGAGCTTGGGCGGACGGGGCTCTCCTTCTTCCTCTTCCCTCTTCTCTCTTCTCCCTTCTTCTGTCTGCCTCTTCCTTCTCTGGGTGTCTGGTGTGGTCTCTCTGTCTCTCCCCTTTTTTTGTGTTCCTCCTCCTCTCTCTCTTGTGCTCCGAAGAAGAGGGGTTTTTATACCCCACACGGCGGGAGCATTCGAACACGGCAGCCGGAAGCGGGAAGCGACCGGTCATGATGGGGTTTGACTTCCCCCGTCCTTGATGTCAGGGGAGTAGCCTGCGTGGCCCAACCTCTGGCCGACGGACAGCCCACTGCACGCCAAAGATCTGTAGGGCATGGGCACGAGATTTGGTCTGCTGGACGTGCCGTTGAAATGCCTGAACATTGTGCCGCTGGCGGGCTAAACAAGCGTGTCGCTGAGAGGGCAAAAAGGGCGTGCCGCTGGAAGACACGGCAAGCGTGCCGCTGAAGAGCCCAAAGGGCGTGCCGCTGAAGGGCGTTGGGGGCCTGCCGCTGAAAGGCCAACGGGGTGTGCAGCTGAAGGCCATTGAGGGCATGCCGCTGAAGGCCACTGAGGGCGTGCCGCTGAAGGCCTCAGGGGGCGTGCTGCTGAAGGGCCAACAGGGTGTGCCGCTGAAGGCCACTGGGGGCGTGCCGCTGAAGGGCGTGCCGCTGAAGGGCTCTAGGGGTGTGCCGCTGAAGCCCCAAAGGGGCGTGCCGCTGAAGGGCTAAATGGGCAGTTCTGAGCCCATTGTGAGGGCGAGTTGTGACCCATTTGATTTTCTTCGAGGCCCATGGATTGTGGGGCCCTTGGTGGTTGATTTCTCTTCACTGTCGTGACTCCGGAGACGGCTTCACGGTAGTGTGTGTGCGTTCGGGGAGTCCGGATGGCCCTCCCTTCTTCATAGTTTCTTCAGTTGACGTTGTCATTGATGCTCGACTAGTTGGGACATACGGGCATGCAATTTTGCATGTCCACAAATGCCCCCCACCCATGGGTAGCACGGGCGAAGGATGAGCCGGGCGGTGCCCGCGGGTGTACTGGTCTCTTCTTCCCTTCGTTGATGCCAACGGGGCGTTGGGGACTGACGTAGCACGTCGGTCTCTTCATCTCTTCATCAGTGCCGATGGGGTGCCGGGGACTGACGTGGTATGTTGGTCTCTTTGTCTCTTCGTCAGTGCCGACGGGGTGCCGGGGGCTGACGTGGTTTGTTGGTCTCTTTGTCTCTTCGTCAGTGCCGACGGGGTGCCGAGAACCGACGTGATATATTGGTTTTTTTGTCTCTTCGTCAGTGGCGACGGGGTGTCGGGGACTGATGTGGTTTGTTGGTCTCTTTGTCTCTTCGTCAGTGCCGATGGGGTGCCGGGAACTAACGTGGTATGTGGGTCTCTTCTTCTCTTCGTCAGTGCCGATGGGGTGTCGGGGATTGACGTAGCTTATTGGTCTCTTTGTCTCTTCATCAGTGCCGATGGGGTGCCGGGGACTGACGTGCTTTGTTTGTCTCTTTGTCTCCTCATCAGTGCCGACGGGGTGCCGGGACCTGACGTGGTATGTTGGTCTCTTGTTCTCTTCATCAGTGTCGACAGGGTGTCGGGAACTGACGTGGTATGTGGGCCTCTTCTTCTCTTCGTCAGTGCCGACGGGGTGCCGGGGACTGACGTGGTATGTGGGTCTCTTCTTCTCTTCGTTAGTGCCGACGGGGTGCCGGGGACTGACGTAGCATGTTGGTCTCTTTGTCTCTTCATCAGTGCCAACGGGGTGCCGGGGACTGGCGTTCTTTGTTGGTCTCTTTGTCTCTTCATCAGTACCGACGGGGTGCCGGGACCTAACGTGCTTTGTTGGTCTCTTTTTCTCTTCATCAGTGCCAACGGGGTGCCGAGACTTGACGTAGCATGTGTTTGTCTCTTCTTCTCTTCATCAGTGCCGACGGGGTGTCGGGAACTGACGTGGTATGCTTTGTCCCTTCTTCTCTTCATCAGTGCCGACAGGGTGTCGGGAACTGACGTAGTATGTTTGTCTCTTCTTCTCTTCATTAGTGCCGATGGGGTGTCGGGAGCTGACGTGGTTTATTTTTATCTTCTCTTTTCTCTCTTTTTAAACCACATTACCGGTATAAGCGCCCTGTCGGGTTTTCGCTAGCACCAACCCCCTCTTGCTTTTGCCCACGTGCCCTTTCAGGTTTTCACATGGCGGGGTACCCGATTTTGCCTGTAGCACCCTTTTGGGTTTTCGCCACAGCTGGGTTGCTGCCATTTTTACCCTTGTCCCCGTGTAGGGGCAAGTCCGGTGGGGCACCTCTATTTTAAGCCCCTTTCTCTTTTTCTTTTCTTCCTTTTTTGACGAGCGGGTGATATGTAATTTTTGGCTAGGGCACGAAGCCTTGCGTCGAAAGACAAGGTTCATTCGTTGGCAAAAAGATAATGCCTATGCAACGGGGAATTTTCTGCCGATTCGGACGTAAGGTCCATAATGGCAATATTGTGTGAGAGCGGGTGGTTAAGGCACGAAGCCTTGCACCGGAAAGGGACTTATTCGTTGGCAAGAGACTAATGCCAGCGCAAGGATAAAGATTCTGCCGCTTCGGGCATAAGGCCTGCAATGGCAATTTTATGTGATGGAAGGTGGCTAAGGCACGAAGCCTTGCACCGGAAAAGGAATTATTTGCTGGCGAGGGACTAATGCTGATGCGGGGGTGGAGTCGTCTTTACCCGTGCAGACGCCCATCGGGGCATAGGAATGTGTGGACGGAATGTTCCCACGGAGACATATATCATCGTGCATCATTTACATATATATATGGACATATGTATTTATGCACACACCCATGTATATGTATATATATGTATATTTATATTTATTTATATATGTATATATATTATTTCCTCTTTTTTCTTTCCTTCCCTTTTTTTCTCCCTTTTTTATTCCCCACTTTTCCTTTCTTCCCTTTTTGTCAAGACTCCTCCCCCTCTCTTTTCTTTTCTTTCTTCTTTTCTCTCTTTTTTTTTCTTTTTGGCTCGCCCTATAAAAGGGATGGGGGTGGCACGAGCGGGCCACCCCCCTTCTTTCAAATTCTCCCTCCCTCTCTCTCTCTTCGGTTGGACGAGCGCCCCCCCTTCCTCCTTCTCTCCCTCTTCGCCACCAGACGAGCGCCGCCGCCAAGTGCCGCCTTCGCCGCCGTCGTCGACGTCGTCCTCATTGGGGTGAGGCGACCGCCGTGGAGGGGTCCCCCCTTTTTTTCTTCTCCCTCTCTTTTCCTCTCTTCTCTTCTTTCCTCTCCTCCCTCCTTTCCTCTCCGCTTCGGAGGGCGGGGAGCCCTAACCTTCTTCGTCCCCCTCTCCCTCTCTCTTCTCTTTCCTCTTCTCCTCCTCCTTTTCCCTTCTCGCTTTTTCCCTTCATCTTCTTCGCTGGGGCCATGGGAGACGGTGAGGCATCGCCGGTCGTGCCGTGGAGGAGGCCGTCGGAGCGTGCCGTGGAGGGGGTCGCCGGAGCATGTCGGGGAAGGAGAACCCGGGGGTGTACCGGGGAAGAAGGCACGAAGGTGTGCCGGGGAGTGGTGCCAGGGGCGTGCCGGGTGGAGGCGCTGAGGCCGTGCCGGTAGAGCCTTCAGGAGGCATGCCGAGGAAGGTGGTTGTAGGGGCATAGGGCGTGCCGGTGAAGACACCCAAGGGCGTGTCGGGGAAAGCCCGCAAGGGCGTGCCGGGGAAGATACTGAGGGTGTACCAGGGAATACGCCAGGGGCGTACCGACGAAGGCACCCCAAGGGGTGTGTTGGCGAAGGCAGCTCCAGGGTGTGCCGGGAAAGTGCCATAGGGGGCGTGCCGGCGAAGGATGCTCCGAAGAGTGCCGGGGAAGGGCCACTTGGTCGCGCCGGTGAAGGTTGTTCCAAGGGTGTGCCGGCGAAGGGGCTTTAGGCAGTGAGCCAATGAAGGGAAGAAGGGAGGACTTCTTTGAATGGAGGACTTCCGGTGTTGTCCCTCGGGGCCCACCGTGACTTTGTTGGGGCCGTCACTCCTTGTGGACGCGCACCCGTGTTTTCTCTTACGCCTCTGGCCTAGGGGAAACTCTACCGAAATTTCGTCAAAAATTGGCAGCCTTTTATTCACTTTACTTATAGTAGAGCCCCTTTACAGTTTTCATTTTTTTCTTCGCCCGTGGCTTGTTCTGATATTTTATTTATCGTATCTTTGCAGATAAATGGCTGCCCCAAGTGGTTCCTCTGTTCCTGCTGCTGCCGGTGCCGACTCTGTCCCTCCGCCTCCGGTGCCAGCCGTCACGTGGCGTAATGTAGAAGACCTGGACAGGGAACATGCAGAAATAGCGGCACTGGCTGAGTCCTCGGGTTCCGAGGCCGAGACGATGGACTATCATCGGCTCTCTCGGGTTGAGAACCACTTCACCTTCGACCGGAGCGGCGAATATCGGAGGGACTTCTCGAAGGATAAGCATCTCATCCGATTTCTGAAGTACTTCCGCTCCCGGGAGAGGCGGGAGTTACGAGCTGTGCGGGAGGTCGAGCAAGTGATTCTCCAGGCTCGTGACAATTTGTTGTACAGTGTCCCGAGGAGCATCCCAATGTATTTGGTGGGGGTGGCCCGGGAATGGAAGCCTGTCCTGGGGATCGAAGGGGTGCTGTCGGCCGAAGACAGATTGGTGCGGGCACCTCAATTCACCCCAGCAAAGTGGGACATGTCTGATGGGCGGGTACAAGGTGAGCCACCTCGCTTTGGTTTATTCTTGGCTCCCCTGAAGTGGGGCTATAGGGAGGAGCCGTTCATCCTGGATTGCCTAGCCATCCGGTTCAAGCACGAGCTGGCGCTGGTCTGGTTCGGAGAGTTGAAGCTCCAGGATGCTCACACATTCAGGGAAGGGGCAGTAGAATTCACAGAGTATGTGTTGTTCAACTATGCCCCATTGCTGGTCCGAGATGGCATTTATCACAGCGTCTACGCCTCCCGCTACGGCTACCCCATCTCCAAGGGTCTCTGCTGCGGCATGATAGAAGTATTCAGCACGGAGACCAATACTTTCTATACGGCGGAAGGCGAGACTTCACTTGATTTGTGGAGCCTCAGTCAGCTCAGCGGCTTGCCCATTGACGGGGAGCCCTATGAAGAAATATGCCTCCCAGATCTGATCAAGGATGAAACCAATGGGGATAGCTATTATTCCGTTGGCTATTCATACCGGTACCTGATGAAGGCTTACCGGGAACTGTACCAACTGGCACACGGAGGGAGGCAGCCTCCCCATGGGGACCGGAAGAGGGTCCGCCTGACTCTGTGGCTGCAGTATTTTTACGATGGGCTAAAGTAATATGCAGAGTTTCCATGCATCGGCACCGCTGTTGCTCGTAAGAAGCGTGCCAAGCCCAAGACAGATGTGAAGATTCCTTCCAGAGGACGCCGGAGTGGCCCCAATCCAATGGGGGTCGACCCACTAACACATTGCACCGCATACCTGACATACTAGCTGTGCTCATTCACCGTGCCATACGGGGATGAGACAGTCATTCGACCGGATGCCATCTACCCAGCATGTCAACTGGCGTGGGGGATCAAGCTGTCCCTATGCCCAGCCACTCTTTGCTTGATATACAAGGCGCTGGGGGACATCAGCACTCACCAATTCCTGAGGCAGGCTCGGTATGTATGTCCGCTGCATTTCTTTAATGCGTGGGTTTGCTCGTTGTTTCCGGAGTTTGCCCCGCGCGCTCTTCAGGACTGGGGGCTGGTGCCGAGGATGTTGGAATTTGCCAGCGCGTAGCCAAGCTCTACCTCCCAGCGGCTGTATGATATCCGGGGCTGATTAACAATGGTTCCGCGGGACGCCGCCGGCACCATCTACTTCTGGACGTTGGCCGAACATTCGAGCCCTCTGGTGAATAATAAGAGGGAATGCAAAGACGATCAAGTGGAGAAGTACGTCCACCCCATCAGCGAGGAAAATGTGGTCTGCCCGTTGTTGGAACCCGAGCTCAGAGACTGGGCCTTATCCATCCGTCCGAGCGTGCTGGCATTCAGGAAGAGGGATAACTTGCTGCTAGAACCGTACTACCCCTTTCGGTTTGGTCGAAACTTCGGATATGATCAGCATATCCCTGTTTATCATGCACAGTTCGGCCTGCCTTCGCGAAATCTCCGGGGGAGTTCGATCGCTGAGCATGCCACAAGCTGGTGGGACTTCTTTCACCAGGCGGACCACGCGACTTTCAGGGTGCCAGCCCCCGGCCGTATTCCTCGGGTGACCCCAGAATACGTGAAGTGGTGGAACGCCCGGACGGCCTTCTATCGGTTACATAAGACCGATTGCTGGGACGGGGCAGAGAAAAAATTTCTAAGCAAGTAGCCAGTGCCGGTGCTTGACATCGACCCGGAGCATCTCCTTCGGCTCAAGAATAGACAGGACAAGGAGGTGGCGGCGTATCTGGCCGCTCACCGGGAGGCTCGGGAAGCGAGACCGATACCGCAGGCAAAGCTACCCTCAGTGGCGAAGGACGATTACAAGAAGACTCTGAGGGACCTTTGCCGGATAGGGAGTGACCATCTGGAGCTCATCAATTATCTTCTCCCCATGGAAGAGGAGGGCACTCCCGCGAAGAGCTGTCGCCCGGAGAGAGACCCGATCTGCCCGTACCGTACGTTCATGAGGCGGGAGGAGAGGAAGCCTGAAAATTATAAGGACACCACATGGGTGTATGTCCTTCTCCGAGTGAACGGGCTGAAGATTGAGGATCAGACGGCTGCCATCCTTGGCAAGCGCCTGCAGGTCTCATATTACTATGCCGACGGGTGGGGCATGGACCATTTCAACCTTTTCTGCCACCTTTAGTCGAAGAAGCATGCAGACCTGGCTGATCTCACTGACCGTTGCCAGAAAATCGAGGACATGTGCTGGCTAGTCCGGGAGGCGGTGCGTCGGGACAAGGAGCCGTCCCTGAGCTATTGGCCGATAACACTTCGGCTGTATACTGGCCCCCATGGTATGTGATCTTCCCTCTTTTGTTCTCCTCCACCATCGTTATGACCTTTGCAGGGTATCGGATGCTAATAATATATATGTTCTGACAGACCACCCCGACAGCGTACAAATGGCGATGTACCAAAACTTTCTTCGGCTCGTCCAGAAGCCCGCCTATTTTGATGCTGCGTTGCCGGCCCTGACCATGACCCCTTTGCCCAAGGCAGCTGTAAGACCCCGAGTTTCTGTGCAATTATTTAATTTCGTGAATAGTAAAAAAAAAAAAAATTTTGAATAGTAACTATGGTAAATAGTAAATCGTAATTTTTTGACTATCATATGAAAATACTTAAAAATGGTAGTTAATTAGTAAACACTATGGTAAACACTTTAGTCTTCTATACTTGACCCTAATAAAATCAGTTACATGGCTTAATCGATGATTTAAGCTTGACTTAAAAACGCGGAAAACACTATTCACCCGAAAATACAACTACCGTAGAAAAATCTACAAAAATCACATCTGATAGAGAGTATTTTTCTTAGCAACTTTGTCTTCTGGAGTTTCATCGGTAAAAATCAGAAACTCTCTCTATCGATTGAACCGTTGAACATTTGAGTTAAATTATTATGTTAATCTTAAGATTAGGAGATTAACCTTAAACCTCGTGATAAAATTCTATAAAAATCATAATCTGAAAGGGCATGTATTGATTAGCAATTTTGTCTTCTGGGTCAATTTCATTAAAAATCGTTTGGTAACATTTAAAGGAGGTTTTAGTTAACTATTCCTTAATCCATAGGATTAGGCTTAGCTTAAGACTAACCTACCTTGTGGAACACGTGAAAACGTGTTTTAGGTCGGCAAGAACACGGCTTGGACGCAGGGATGGGTTTTGCGGCTCTGACCAGTCTTGTGTGAAGTGTGTGAAGATTTCACACGTTCCTTCAAATGAAAACTATAAATAGAAGCCCCCTTAAGCCTTCCTTAGCAATCCTTAAGCCTAAACAAAGGAGACTCTGCTGCTACGTGCTGTGAAGGCTTCTGCAAATATCACTATTCATCTTCTTCCTCAAGACATCTCTTATTTTCCTTGGTTAAGGTAGGTAACCATGGCACAAACCTCAAATTTGATAAATGGAATGAAAGGGCATGCTGTTAACTTCTAGAAATCATGTTTTATTATCCATTTGCATGCTTAAACTCATGAATTGAAGCCCCATTACCGGATTATACTTCTGTTTTCAATATCCCCGTGTTACAGAGAAAGACGGCTCCACACGGACCGTTTATTTACTTTAACGGCCCCGTAACGACCGCCATAGAGTACGTCTTAACGGCTTTTCATGAACCGTTTTGTCCCCTGGCATTCCACGGTTCACCCCAAACCGTTGTACATGCATAACGGTCAACCCGAGACCGCTTTAGAATAAATTTAGTAATATTATCATTTAAGTGTATTTTTTTTATTACGGCTAGAAAACGACCGTTTTACATGATAAATGGCCCTACCATGACCGTTGTACCCTTTTACCCTAGAAACGGCCCCTGACCGACGTGTGTTAGCAGACAGCCGAAGGTAAATTCCTCAGACTAGAACGGCTGTTAGGGAACCGTTGTTTATCCATTTAACGGTCATTCCCAGACCGCTGTTCTCCTGAAAACGGCCGTACTTAGACCGCTTAACAGAAACCTATTTCTGGTCCAATTTTCACCCAATAGGTTTAACGGCCCATTTTCAACTGTTTAACTTCCAGAAAACCTGATTTTTGCTATTCTGACCCATTTAACAATGTTAAATAGTAAAAACTGATAATCCACATAAATAACAAATAATGAGATGAGTAAATTTCTATTAATTGCAGTATCTATTTTGTTAAAGTGAAAATTATTGTAATTCACTTGTAACTTTGGATAAATTGGCTAATTACCATAAGCTAAAAATTTACCGTAGGTAATTTCTGTAAATTACTGTAAATCAGAAAATTACTGGCCAACTTATGGCAAGTCTTTGGCCAATTAACCGGACACTCTATCCGGTAAACTTCACATTTTTACCGTGAGACAATTTACCGTGGTAAAATTACGGTTACATCATGACTATCGTTTTAACTTGATAAATTGACCGATTACCCTTGGATAATCTTCGGTCATACTTGAGCCCGGAATTGACCAATGGACATTAAACTGAAATTGGTTGGTTTAATTGTTATTGGCAACCCGGTAAATATTTCACATAAATTATCTTATATTTAGATCATTATACTTAATACGGATTCTCTAGAACCGTATTTCTTGAAAAATACGACCCAAATGGTTCGTATATTCTCGTTCTTCGGAACTTACTTCTCTTTCTCGAACGGCTTACTGTCACCCGTTCATTCTTGGCCCCGTGACTCGTTACTCATAAGAGTACGGCCCAGTGATTGCCGTACGAATACCTTGTTTTGGGTTTTTCGTTGTGTTTAAACTCTTGAATCAAAGGAGACAAGTGTCGTCCTTTACATCTTGTACCCGACAGAAATTCATCTGATTATATTGGCCATAATTGACTATGTCTAGACGGGGGATCGGTGATCCAATTGAAATGAAATGCCATCGCATCATAAGGGCCCAGTCTGGTCCTGGGGAGAGCGCCCGAAAAGATATTGAGCCCATTGGGATGTTTATGACAAGGGTGAGGCATTACACCCGAATACTTGACTTGACTTGTTACGTCTACGACAAATTCTGGATACTCGACTCGTGTGTATTTACCTGGTTACATGTGTAACATACTTGCTGGCCAAATTTTCTTACTGTTACTTTACTTGTTCATTACTTGATAAATTGCTATATTTCTTGACTTTGCAAGTTATTTCTATCGTCATTCTTTATTTACTGCATTTCATATAAATTGGAAATCAATGGTTAATTACTTAAACCTGTTTGTGGTTATCTACTGAGCGCGTTTAGCTCACTCCTACTGTTTCCCCTCTTTCCAGGTGACGAACTTGTCAGGGATGGACTGGAGTGATATCGAGAGATAGTTTTAGTTTATTGAGTCAGTTTGTACCCGTAGAATTAATGAGAAATTGTTCTAGTTTGATTATTATATGGATGTAGTTGTTCTACCCATTGTACTCAATTTTTATCAATAAAACTCTGATTATTACTTTTCCAACCTTTAGTGCAATGGTTCGGAATTCTTTATTGCTCGCTTGCCTCTAACCGTACGTCCCGAGATTCCGCATCGGGGCGTGACAGTTTAGTTGGTATCAGAGCATAGGTCGCATTGACCTAGAAATTTAGGTTAAAATTGTCCTAGGTTTCCTTCTCTCCTATAAGTTTAGGAAAAACTAGACCTTGTGAGATTTGGGTAGAAATCGGGTTAAGCTATTAATCGTAATCGTGTCTCACTCCTCTAGTTCTTTCTCTCTCATCTCATCTGAGAATTCTTTTCTCATAATAATCGACTCATAATAATCGACTCATGAACAACGGATTACCTTATAGGTACTTGAAATGGCAGCCAATCGTGCTGAGATGAGGAATTTGCAACGTACGGTTCAAGGACTTACGCAAGCCTTGAATGCATTGGCTCAGGCAGGAGCTGGAGCCGGAGCGGCACCTCATGGCGCAGCTCATGGTACTGGTGAATTGTATCGGAATTTCCGAGGGATGAACCCGCCTAGGTTTGCTGGTTCAACCGATCCTGATGAAGCCGAGAACTGGCTCGACGAGATGGCAAGGATTTTTGAGGTCATGCAATGCACTGACCAGGAGCGTGTTCTCTTGTCCATTTTCCAACTGGAACGTGATGCGCGTACTTGGTGGGAGTCTATTAAACCGACTCTCGGTGACCAACAAGTCTCGTGGGAGGAATTCGAGGAATTCTTCAATGATAAATATTTTTCTGATCGCGTGCAAGAAAAGAAGGCCGCGGAATTCGCAGCTCTGAAGCAGCGAAGCTTATCGGTATCAGAATATGAAGCCCAGTTTGCAAGACTCTCTCGTTATGCGAGACATCTCATTTCAACTGAGAAAATGAAGGCGAAGCGTTTCCTTAACGGTCTTCGACTTCATTATATTAATCAACTGGCACCACTGGAAATTTCTACATATTCTGAGATGGTAAGAAAGGCACAAGTATTAGAAGATACATTGGAAATGACGGAAAGGATTCGTGGTCAAGGTAGTAAGAAGAATCAACCGAAGGCACTCAAGAATGATAAGACTGATTCTGGCACTGGTCCTAACAAGAAAAGACCTTTCACTAGTACTGGTTCTAGTTCTGGTTCTGGTTCGTGGAAGGGCAAGGCGCCAAGACAAGAAGACAAGAAACCTGATTCTGTGGTTCCATTCAAAGGCGTATGCCGATATTGTGATCGTCCCGGTCACAAAATGGAGGATTGTTGGCGCAAGCAAGGTGCATGTTTGCGATGTGGAAGCAAGGAGCACCGCATTCCCAACTGCCCCTTATTATCGGAACAAGCTATTCCGGCAAAACCTCTAAACGTCAAGAAGCCTCAAGGCAGGCTCCAGGCTCTTCATACAAAGGAAAAGGGTATCTCCGAGGATGGTGGACTCGTCGAAGGTACTCTCATTATATCCGACTTTCCGGCTTTTGTTCTATTTGATACTGGTGCAACACATTCTTTTATATCCCGGAGATTTGCTAAGTTATTAGCTATAGAACCTGTTTTGATGGACTCTCCGTTAGAGATATCAACCCCTATTGGGACCAGTTCAGCTATTCAGCATTATTATCCTTCTAGTAAAGTTATGGTGAATGATCGGAATTTTCCAGCCGACTTGATTTGCATAGACATGAAGGATTACGATGTAATCCTAGGAGCCGACTGGTTGGCCCAGTATGAGGTCAATGTTCACTGCAATTCTTGTTCGGTGTCTTTTTCTAAGCACCCCGGATTATTCTTCAAAGGAGTGAAACATCCTAGTCCGGTGTCTCTTATCTCGACTCTTCGTGCTGACAAGTTATTGAGGCGTGGATGCGAAGCTTTTCTGGCTTTTGTTCATGCGTCCCCTGAACAGCAGATCGAGATTAAGGATATTGCTATTGTTCGGGAATTTCCGGACGTATTTCCAGAGGAGTTACCAGGACTTCCGCCTCAGCGTGAAGTTACATTCTCTATTGATCTTATTCCTGGATCATCTCCTGTTTCCAGAGCCCCTTATCGTATGTCTCCTGCGGAATTGCGGGAATTGAAGCAACAATTGTTAGAATTACTCGAGAAGGGTTTTATTCGCCCGAGTGTTTCCCCTTGGGGAGCTCCTGTATTGTTTGTTCGGAAGAAAGATGGTTCGATGAGGTTGTGCATCGACTATCGGCAACTCAACCAGATAACTATCAAGAATAAATATCCACTGCCGAGGATTGATGAGTTATTTGACCAGATTGCTGGAGCTTCGTATTTTTCTAAGATCGATCTTCGATCTGGGTATCATCAATTGAGAATTAAGGAAGATGATATTTACAAGTCAGCTTTTCGAAGCCGATATGGTCACTTTGAGTTTGTCGTTATGCCCTTTGGGTTAACGAATGCACCGGCAGCTTTCATGCAACTTATGAACAATGTGTTCCGACCTTATCTTGATCAATGGGTCGTGGTATTTATTGATGACATTTTGATCTACTCAAAGAGTGAAGAAGATCATGCCGAGCATCTAAGAACGGCTCTTCAATTATTGAGAGATCACCAATTATATGCCAAATTCAGCAAGTGTGAATTTTGGCTGAGTGAAGTGTCCTTTCTAGGACATATTATTACTAAGGATGGAATTTCTGTGGATCCATCTAAAGTGGAAGCAGTCAAGAATTGGGAACAGCCTACTAATGCTACTGAAGTAAGGAGTTTTCTTGGCCTGGCTGGTTATTATCGAAGGTTCATTCAAGATTTCTCTAAAATTGCGGTACCTTTGACCAAATTAACCCGCAAAGAAATCAAGTTTGAGTGGTCAGCTGAATGCCAACGGAGTTTTCAAACTCTGAAGGATTGTTTGACTACTGCCCCTATTTTGACCTTACCTTCGGGTGAAGGCGGTTTTGTGGTCTACACAGATGCTTCTGGTATTGGCTTAGGCTGTGTGCTTATGCAGCATGGCAAGGTGATTGCCTATTCTTCCAGGCAGTTAAGGAAGCATGAAGTTAATTATCCCGTGCATGATCTGGAATTGGCAGCCGTAGTATTCGCATTAAAGATTTGGAGGCACTATTTATATGGAGAATCATTCACGGTATTTTCGGATCACAAAAGTCTGAAATACTTATTTTCTCAAAAGGAATTAAACATGAGGCAAAGAAGGTGGTTGGAATATATAAAGGATTTCGACTTCTCTATCGAGTATCACCCTGGCAAAGGCAATGTCGTGGCTGATGCGTTAAGTCGGAAGCCTGTGGCTAAGTTATCCAGTCTTATGTTACAAGAATGGAAGTTACTAGAGCTGATGGCTAGTCTGGATCTCAATATTGATAATGATCGGATTTTGATTTCCCAGATGCAACTCAAGCCCGAACTGTTAGTGGAAATCAAGCTATTACAAGATATTGATCCCGAGCTAGTCGAGATTAAGGAAAACTTAAGTGGCAGACCTGACTTCTCGATAGCCAATGATGGAAGACTGGTGTTTCAAGGTAGAACTTGTGTACCGGATGAGGCTAATATAAAGAATCGGATCCTTGAAGAAGCACATAGATCCCGATACACTATCCATCCGGGAGGCACTAAGATGTTCAAAGACTTGAAGAGGACATTTTGGTGGCCAAACATGAAAAGGGAAATTGCAGATTTTGTAAGCAGATGTCTTGTTTGTCAACAAGTAAAGGCCGAGCATTTTAGACCGGCAGGTAAATTGAAACCACTTGATATTCCCCAATGGAAGTGGGAGAGTATTGGTATGGACTTTATTATGGGTCTTCCTAAGACTCGAGGTGGCTATGATGCAATATGGGTCATCGTGGATCGATTGACTAAGTCAGCCCATTTTCTAGCTATTAAGTCCAAGTGGACGGTTGATGTACTAGCAGCATTATATCTGAAGGAAGTGGTTAGACTTCATGGTATTCCAGTCAGCATTGTGTCTGACCGAGACCCGAGATTTACATCTCATTTCTGGAAGGGTTTGCAAGAATCTCTTGGTACCCGTCTGAATTTCAGTACTGCATTTCATCCGCAGACAGATGGACAGACCGAGAGAACAAATCAGATTGTGGAAGATATGTTGAGAGCTTGTATGATTGACTTCGATGGCAGCTGGAGTGATCATTTGGCATTGATAGAATTCGCCTATAACAATAGTTATCAATCCAGCATACAAATGGCACCTTTCGAGGCTTTGTATGGAAGGAGTTGTCGTTCTCCATTATGTTGGGATGAGATTGGCGAGAAGCAATGGCTTGGACCGGATCTTGTCTCAGAATCATCACAGAATATTCGAATTATTCGAGACCGGTTACTTGTAGCTCAATCAAGGCAGAAAAGTTATGCTGATAATAGAAGAAGAGATTTGAAATTCCAGATTGGCGAGCATGTATTTTTGAAGGTCTCTCCGTCGAGAGGTATTCGCCGATTCGGTATTCATGGCAAGTTAAGCCCAAGGTATATTGGTCCATTTGAGATCCTTGATCGAGTGGGTGAAGTCGCCTATAGATTGGCCTTACCTCCTCAACTAGCTGGAGTACACAACGTGTTCCATGTTTCTATGCTTCGGAAATACGTGTACGACCCTAGTCACGTCATTCAACATGCGGACCTCGAAGTGAAGAAGGACTTGTCTTATGAAGAAAGACCAGTGAAGATTCTGGATCGGAAAGAGCAACAACTTCGGAATCGTTCCATACCGATGGTTAAAATACAATGGAGTCGGCGTGGAATAGAAGAAGCTACATGGGAATCCGAGGACGCTATACGGAAGCGTTATCCCGATCTA
The DNA here is from genome assembly GCA_022559845.1 of Amorphophallus konjac. Lineage (NCBI taxonomy): Eukaryota > Viridiplantae > Streptophyta > Magnoliopsida > Alismatales > Araceae > Amorphophallus > Amorphophallus konjac. The sequence goes on from CM040128.1 coordinate 90,964,887, forward strand.
CTCTAGGTAAGCGATATTTTTACCGTATTTTGGTCCAGTGAATTTGGAGGACCAAATTCTTTAAGTAGGGGAGGGTGTAAGACCCCGAGTTTCTGTGCAATTATTTAATTTCGTGAATAGTAAAAAAAAAAAAATTTTGAATAGTAACTATGGTAAATAGTAAATCGTAATTTTTTGACTATCATATGAAAATACTTAAAAATGGTAGTTAATTAGTAAACACTATGGTAAACACTTTAGTCTTCTATACTTGACCCTAATAAAATCAGTTACATGGCTTAATCGATGATTTAAGCTTGACTTAAAAACGCGGAAAACACTATTCACCCGAAAATACAACTACCGTAGAAAAATCTACAAAAATCACATCTGATAGAGAGTATTTTTCTTAGCAACTTTGTCTTCTGGAGTTTCATCGGTAAAAATCAGAAACTCTCTCTATCGATTGAACCGTTGAACATTTGAGTTAAATTATTATGTTAATCTTAAGATTAGGAGATTAACCTTAAACCTCGTGATAAAATTCTATAAAAATCATAATCTGAAAGGGCATGTATTGATTAGCAATTTTGTCTTCTGGGTCAATTTCATTAAAAATCGTTTGGTAACATTTAAAGGAGGTTTTAGTTAACTATTCCTTAATCCATAGGATTAGGCTTAGCTTAAGACTAACCTACCTTGTGGAACACGTGAAAACGTGTTTTAGGTCGGCAAGAACACGGCTTGGACGCAGGGATGGGTTTTGCGGCTCTGACCAGTCTTGTGTGAAGTGTGTGAAGATTTCACACGTTCCTTCAAATGAAAACTATAAATAGAAGCCCCCTTAAGCCTTCCTTAGCAATCCTTAAGCCTAAACAAAGGAGACTCTGCTGCTACGTGCTGTGAAGGCTTCTGCAAATATCACTATTCATCTTCTTCCTCAAGACATCTCTTATTTTCCTTGGTTAAGGTAGGTAACCATGGCACAAACCTCAAATTTGATAAATGGAATGAAAGGGCATGCTGTTAACTTCTAGAAATCATGTTTTATTATCCATTTGCATGCTTAAACTCATGAATTGAAGCCCCATTACCGGATTATACTTCTGTTTTCAATATCCCCGTGTTACAGAGAAAGACGGCTCCACACGGACCGTTTATTTACTTTAACGGCCCCGTAACGACCGCCATAGAGTACGTCTTAACGGCTTTTCATGAACCGTTTTGTCCCCTGGCATTCCACGGTTCACCCCAAACCGTTGTACATGCATAACGGTCAACCCGAGACCGCTTTAGAATAAATTTAGTAATATTATCATTTAAGTGTATTTTTTTTATTACGGCTAGAAAACGACCGTTTTACATGATAAATGGCCCTACCATGACCGTTGTACCCTTTTACCCTAGAAACGGCCCCTGACCGACGTGTGTTAGCAGACAGCCGAAGGTAAATTCCTCAGACTAGAACGGCTGTTAGGGAACCGTTGTTTATCCATTTAACGGTCATTCCCAGACCGCTGTTCTCCTGAAAACGGCCGTACTTAGACCGCTTAACAGAAACCTATTTCTGGTCCAATTTTCACCCAATAGGTTTAACGGCCCATTTTCAACTGTTTAACTTCCAGAAAACCTGATTTTTGCTATTCTGACCCATTTAACAATGTTAAATAGTAAAAACTGATAATCCACATAAATAACAAATAATGAGATGAGTAAATTTCTATTAATTGCAGTATCTATTTTGTTAAAGTGAAAATTATTGTAATTCACTTGTAACTTTGGATAAATTGGCTAATTACCATAAGCTAAAAATTTACCGTAGGTAATTTCTGTAAATTACTGTAAATCAGAAAATTACTGGCCAACTTATGGCAAGTCTTTGGCCAATTAACCGGACACTCTATCCGGTAAACTTCACATTTTTACCGTGAGACAATTTACCGTGGTAAAATTACGGTTACATCATGACTATCGTTTTAACTTGATAAATTGACCGATTACCCTTGGATAATCTTCGGTCATACTTGAGCCCGGAATTGACCAATGGACATTAAACTGAAATTGGTTGGTTTAATTGTTATTGGCAACCCGGTAAATATTTCACATAAATTATCTTATATTTAGATCATTATACTTAATACGGATTCTCTAGAACCGTATTTCTTGAAAAATACGACCCAAATGGTTCGTATATTCTCGTTCTTCGGAACTTACTTCTCTTTCTCGAACGGCTTACTGTCACCCGTTCATTCTTGGCCCCGTGACTCGTTACTCATAAGAGTACGGCCCAGTGATTGCCGTACGAATACCTTGTTTTGGGTTTTTCGTTGTGTTTAAACTCTTGAATCAAAGGAGACAAGTGTCGTCCTTTACATCTTGTACCCGACAGAAATTCATCTGATTATATTGGCCATAATTGACTATGTCTAGACGGGGGATCGGTGATCCAATTGAAATGAAATGCCATCGCATCATAAGGGCCCAGTCTGGTCCTGGGGAGAGCGCCCGAAAAGATATTGAGCCCATTGGGATGTTTATGACAAGGGTGAGGCATTACACCCGAATACTTGACTTGACTTGTTACGTCTACGACAAATTCTGGATACTCGACTCGTGTGTATTTACCTGGTTACATGTGTAACATACTTGCTGGCCAAATTTTCTTACTGTTACTTTACTTGTTCATTACTTGATAAATTGCTATATTTCTTGACTTTGCAAGTTATTTCTATCGTCATTCTTTATTTACTGCATTTCATATAAATTGGAAATCAATGGTTAATTACTTAAACCTGTTTGTGGTTATCTACTGAGCGCGTTTAGCTCACTCCTACTGTTTCCCCTCTTTCCAGGTGACGAACTTGTCAGGGATGGACTGGAGTGATATCGAGAGATAGTTTTAGTTTATTGAGTCAGTTTGTACCCGTAGAATTAATGAGAAATTGTTCTAGTTTGATTATTATATGGATGTAGTTGTTCTACCCATTGTACTCAATTTTTATCAATAAAACTCTGATTATTACTTTTCCAACCTTTAGTGCAATGGTTCGGAATTCTTTATTGCTCGCTTGCCTCTAACCGTACGTCCCGAGATTCCGCATCGGGGCGTGACAGCAGCGAAGAGGCCCCGGGCTAAATCACCTGTGAAAAAGGTGGTGGATGCTGCCAAGGTGGCCAAGCAGCGGGACGCGAAGCGGCGAAAAATAGAGGCCGCTAAGGCTTCGGCGGCTACTCCTCCGGCGCCATGAATCTCGTCTTTCGAGGAGTTTGAAATCGCCCAGGCCGAGCCGAGTCAGCCTGCCAATTGGAATCTCCAACCATTAGTGTGTTTTTAAGGTCTGTTTTCATTCCGAGGCAAGGCCCTGACACATGAATGTCTCTTCTTCTTGTTGTCTCAGCTGCTGTGGACGAGCCTGCACCCATGCTCGTTCCTGACGTGGAGGAGCCCGCTCCTGCGCTCATCCCCGATGTGGCAGAGCAAGCACCCACTGATAGGGTGCTAGGCCCGGATACAGAGGGGGGGGGTGAATGTATCCCTCTACCAATAACGCCCAAATTAAAACTCAGATGCTAGACACTGTCTCGGAATAAAACCAATTCACTTGATCATATGAAGAAACACTTGGAGCGCGCCTATGCAATCATATAGCGGAAGCAAGGAAGGCAATCAAACCACTGCACAGCTAATTTTTAGGTTGTTCGGTCCTCCAGACCTACGTCCACCCCTCACTCCCAACCGGAGTGAGGCTTCCACTAGCACAAGCTAGAACGCAGACTCCGTCTGCAACAAGTGCTGCCAAACAGCTTGACCAGGGGAACAACCTCCCCTCTTCCTCCAGACCGGAGGGACACCACAAGTGACTCCCAGCCACTTGCAAACCAGAGGTCATAGACCTCTCTTCCTCCAGATCAGGAGGGAACCCACAAGTGACTCCCAGCCACTTGCAAACCGAAGACACAAGGTCTCCCTTCTCCTGAGTCCACAGGAGGAACCCGACCTCTATCTAGAGAATCGGAAGAACAAAGGTAATCAGAGAAACAAAAGGAAAAACAAGAAATGAAAAATACACAGCGATCAGAAAGCTGTAAAGGATAATAACATAGATGTGGCTCCCATGGAGCTGACTGGACTGGATTTGATCCACGGTCCAGTAGATAGATCTTCAATAGAGTCTTCCTTCTTCTTCTCCACGAACTCTCTCTCTCTCTTTCTCTTTTTCTTTTTCTTCTCTCTCACTTTGGCTCTCAGCTTCTCTTTCTCGATCTCTCTTCTGCTCTTTCTATTCTTCTACTCAGGCTCACTCTTCTTCTTTTTTCTTCTTCTTCTTCTTCTTCTGCTTCTCTGCTGCTCTCTTTTTCTATCACTCTCTACTGCTCTCTTTTTCTTCTTTCTTTCATCCACTTCGTCTGTCTTCTTCAGTGGAAGAAGGCTTCCTTTTATAGCAGCAGAGGAAAGGGCTAATGCTCTCTTCGATTCCCGCCCTAGCTTCAGTCCACGTGGCGACTTCTCAGCATCTTGGATCACATGCCTGGTGCCAACCTCGGATCACGTGCCCAGACTCTACAGGTTTAATGAAGAGTTCAGTCGATCAGCAGAATCAACACAGGCTGTACATAGTTCAATCAAGCAGCAATGTCTAGACTTAACAATGCAGTGTGCATGCAATGTACAGACTTTGCGTGCAGGCTGCCAGCGATGTATAGACTTGCTGCGTGCAGTGGGACGCAATGTACAGACTTTGCGGCAGGCAGCTGGATGTTGTATAGACATGTTGTGCAGGCTGTGGGACGCAATGTATAGACATTGTAGTGCTGGCTGCCAGCGATGTATAGACATTGCAGTACTGCCATGGGACGTTGTATAGACTTACTGTGCAGACTGCCAGATGCAGTGTACAGACTTTGCGTATGTGTGCTGAGACAATGTGTAGACTTGGTTCGAGCAACACACTGACTGTACAGACTATATGAATGCAGAGCTAGACCCATGTATAGACTTCATACATGCAAGACTGAAGCGTGTACAGACATGATGTAGCATGATTGTATGGACTTAGTGTGCACGCTAGAAGACGATGTATAGAGTTGATGTATGCAGCCATAAGGATGTACATACTTTGATTGCGTGCATGACAGAACAATGTTTAGACTTGCTATAATGCATGCATGATAAAAAGCAAACTGACGTATAGACTTTAGGTAATGCATGCGATGCAATGTATAGACTCTTAGCATCTAACTAAGTATGCACAATGACAAGGGATGCTCAGGCATGCAGTCAAGGGATGTACAGACTTAGCAGCTAGATGCACACAATGTATAGACATGATCAATCTTCAACAGATGGATGATGTACAGACTTGAACGTAGGTAAAGATACCAATGTTCAGACTTGTGCAATGTATGGACTTAGTGTTGTGCGAGCATTGCTACTGCCAGTGTACAGACTTGATGATGTGCAAGGCAAACAAATGTATGGACTTTCACAATGTGTGGACTTGCCAAAGGAAAGGTTGTACAGACTTGAGCAAAGCAAGGGCTGTACAGACTTGAGAAAGCACGATGTATAGACTTTGGCAAAGCAGCGATGTATAGACTTGAAGCATGTGAACATGGCGCTGTACAGACTTGAGGAAATGCATGCTACAGTGCAATGTATAGACTTAGTGCAATGCAAAGGCTGTATAGACTTTCAGACTTGAATGCATGGTGGCGAATGTACAGACTTTGTCTGTGACACATGCAATGTACAGACTTCCTATATGCTCAAGTCCAATGTATAGACTTGCTGAGATGATGCACTTGAAGAATGTACAGACTTTAACCCTTGAACATACATGAACACGTGAAGTGTGCAAACGTTGTACAGACTTGCTAAGTGAGACGCAACATGAGACGCTCGAATGTACAGACTTGCTAAGTGAGACAATGGCTGTACAGACCTGAATGATGTATGCACTTCACAGAGATGCTCAGTGAGACGCTGAGTGAGACGATGCATGCTTAGACAGTGTATAGACTTGTAAGACGCGATGCAATGTATAGACTCACAAAGACACTGAGTGAAACAATGCATGAATAGCATTGGCGATGTACATACTTGCCATCTGAAGTGTGTACAGACTTCACTAAAGAGCGTTCATACTTAGCTTGCAATAGTGTGTAGACTATGTAACATGCAGACAGAACAATGTATGGACTTCACTGCTCGCACCAGCAATGAAATGTATAGACTGTGAAAACATGATGGCGAGTGTATAGACTTCATTTATCAAGTTCAGGCATTTCATAAAAGGATGTACAGACTATGCTGAGAGAGATGGACATTGGCTGTACAGACAACTCTAAAGCAACATACGATGTACAGACTTAATCTGAGTAGTTATGAAATGCACCAAAGCACAGAGCCTGTTCGATGGAATGACACTCAGATAAAATGCTCAATCAAACATACATATGCAGACACAACCAGATGATGACTTATAGTGTTTGCTATCATCAAAATCACAGGGACACAACACCCGCGTGCATTCCCGACGTGGGAGAGGCCGCGGTTGCAGCAGGGGAGGGTTCAGCGCCGACTCTGACTCCCCGACCATGAGTCAAGGAGAGATCCCGGGCAAAGTCGCCTGTTAAGAAAGCGTTGGCTGCCGCCAAAGCGGCTGGGCGGCAAGAGGCAAAGCGAAGGAGGGCAGAGGTCCCCTCGGCTTCGGTGGCTGTCTCTCCGGTGGCTCCCATTTTGTCGTTCGAGGAGTTCGAAGTCACTCGGGCCGAACCGAGCCGCCCCGCCGGTGAGACTTGTTGACCACTGATATTCTTTGGGATTTATTTGCTTCCCGGGGGTAGGGCTTTCATGCGTATATGACATGTGTGCTTCTTCCTTTCAGCCGGTACAGAGGAGCCGGCACCTGCACCGACCTCGGGCGAGAGAGAGACTGCGGCTCCTAGAGCACCATCGCCTGTCAAGGAGGCCCTTGAGCCGCCTCATGTTGTAGATGCCGGAGGGGGTATTTATCTACATCCAGTTAATTGACTTCCTTCACTCTTAAGGCCTCATCGGCCCTGGTGTGATCTACCCTCTTCTTTTATGTAGCAGCCGTTGACACAACAGTGATCGGGCTATTGTGGCCCCGCCTGCATCTCCCGGCGACGCGCACGTACACGCGGAAGAAGTTGAAGTCCGGCGTCCTATCCTCGCCCGGTCCGCGTGAGGATGCGCCGATCGTCGGTCTCGAGGCAGAGGCCCCTTTGCCAGTGAGGGAAGAACCCGTGGCGGCCGAGTCTTCGTTGAGCGAAGAGGTAGATTATGACTACTCCTCCGACGAAGAGGCTTTTGACGGGGGCATAACCGAGGTGTCTGGGCCACCCAAGCCGATCTTTGAGGCCGCCTTACTTGCTAGCTCCTCAAGCCTAATGGGGAAGGCTGCTATAAGTGTGAGTTTATTCGCGTAGGCCTTCCTTTGTGGCCATCTGTGACTTTATTCTTATTATTCTTGGATTTTAAGGAATCGACCAAGCCGGAGGCTGCGGAGGAGGCTGCTTCAGCCGTGCCGGTAGACCGCCCGGCGGGAGCCGATGCGGGCCAGGGCAAGCTAGCCCTTTTGTTCGAGGCCCTTCAGCAAGAGACAGTCGCGGAGGCTTCAAGTGCTCCCGGGCCGACGAATGAACCTTTGGAGGAGGGGGAGATCGCGCCCGAAGGCAGCATCGCCCCGGTGGCCGAAGTAAGCACGTGGGCCTTGTGATTCTTCCTCACCCTTTGTTTTTGACTTGAGTCAGTGTGACTCATAGTGTTGCCATCATCAAAAAGGGGGAAATTGTTGTGCCCCTGTGGTTTTGATGATAGCAAACACTATAAGTCACCATTTGCATATGTGCATGAAAGATCTTGTTGATTCATTTAAGTGCATTCATATGTGTTCTTGTATTTGTGAGTGTGCGCTTGTGAATGGCATTCCATTATATCTGTCTGACATCTGGACAGAAGTGTTGTGAATGTGTGCTTGTGAATGGCATTCCATTAGTTCTGTCCGACATCTGGACAGAAGTGGGTCGACCCCCCTCTTAGATGGGTCGACCCCCCCAAGATTCGAATGTCTATACATTGGCTGTTGCATGCTCACACGATCAGTTAAGTCAATACATTGCTTCTAGCATGCACACACACACCCAAGTATATACACTGCTACATGCTCACTGCATTTGATGTCCTATCTGCACATTGCTTAAGTCTGTACAGAGTTAACATTGTCTCGCACACAAGTTCACTTCCAAGTCTATACATTCTTGCATTTTGTGCTTCACGCTTTGTTCAAGTCTATACACTCTGTTGCATATTGAACGTGAAGTTTATACATCATCCACCGTCTCATGCTGTGTCTCATCCAAAGTCTATACATTCGCATGTAGGCAAAGTCTGCACATTGGCAGCACTGTGCAAGTCTATATATTGCCTTTGGGCATCCAAGTCTATAGATTGACTTTGGGCATCCAAGTCTATACATTGCCTTTGCGCATCCAAGTCTATACATTGGCAGTGTGTCTGTGTTTCAAGCCATTCGTCAAGTCTACACACTGTCCTGTAGCTTGCATGAGTCATCGGTGAAGTCTGTACAGTCAGTGTGTTTCACTCATCTAAAGTCTATACATTCCTTCCCATCTTTACCTACGTTCTGAACTAAGCAAGTCTATACATTCCTTTCCTTTGCCTACGTTCAGAACACAAGTCTACACACTGTTCTGTACTTCACCTTCAAGCTTTCCAAAGTCTATACATTCCTGTAGCATGCACGAAGTGAAGTCTATACATCGTGTGCTTCGAAGATTTCAAGTCTGTACATGGTCTTGGCATTTGCATTGAAGTCTATACATTGGTCTTCGTTTCAAGTCTATACATTGGCCTTCAAGCAATTCCAAGTCTGTACATTGGCCAAGCGTCTTGTGCTTTGAAGCTTTATCAAGTCTATACAGCCATGTCTACATTGCCTTGCTTATTCATGCATTTGCTAGTCTATATAGCAACTAAGTCTTTACAATGTGTTACATTGCATGCATTACCTAAAGTCTATACATCGCATGCATTGCACACTGCAAGTCTGTACAGCCCAAGTCTGTACATCCGAATGTCTCATTAAGCGTCTCACACTTGCAAGTCTACACATTGTTCTTTAAGCAAGTCTATACACTGCATTTGTACATTGTTCTGTCATGCATATAAAACTCACAAGTCTGAACGTTGCTTAGTTGCACGCCACACACTTAGCAAGTCCATACACTCCTCTATGCATAGTCAAGTCTATACAGACTTAGTGAAAGCATTCAAGTCTGTACTCTGGTGTCGTCGTCTGGATGGTCAAGTCTATACAGACTTAGCGAAAGCTTAGCTAGTCTGTACATTGGTCTCTCAGGCATGTAAACACCAAGTCTATACACTCCTTGTTTCATGTCTATACATTCGGTTGTTCCATGCATTCACATCAAGTCTATACAGACTTAGCGAAAGCTTAGCAAGTCTATACACTGGTGTCGTCTGCTGCAGGGACAACAAGTATGTACATTGAGTTCTTATGCATGTAAACATCAAGTCTATACACTCGCTCGTCTCTCCAAGTCTTTACATCAGCGCACTGTTCATGCATCAGTTCTTCAAGTCTATGCATTGGCGCACTGTTCATGCATCAGTTCTTCAAGTCTATGCATCGGCGCACTGTTCATGCATCAGTTCTCCAAGTCTATGCATCGGCGCACTGTTCATGCATCAGTTCTCCAAGTCTATACATCGGCGCACTATTCATGCATCGGTTAATTCTATACACTGGCTATGGCTTGTTCATGCATCTTACCCACGCAAGTCTGTACACTGAGGTCGCTTGAAGGGCTTCAAGTCTACACACTTCTCACATTGTACATACTTGCATAAATGTTGCATCTAAAGTCTGTACACGCTCATGTATTACTTCATTAAGTCTATACACTCTTTGCTGATCCACTGAAGTAACTCTGTCATTGTACAGGCTGATGAATGGGCACGTGATCCGAGGTTGACACCTGGCACATGATCCGAGGTGTCCTCTGGATAAAGGGGGCACACGCCCTAGTTGCTGCTGATATATATATGAAGTTTCTTCATCCGCAGAAGAGAGATTTTTGAAGGGGGCTGATCGAGACTGTGAGTGAAGAAGAAGAGAGGCAGAGAGCAGAAGAAGAAGAAATAGAAGAAGAGTGCAGCATAAGAAAAAGAGAAAGAGAGAGAGCTCGTGAGGATTGAGAGAGGAAGAATAGATAGTGAGAGAAAGAAGCAGAGAAGAAAAAGAAGAGTAAGAAGAGGAGAGATCGAGAGATAAGAAGCTTCATCAGAAGATTAGATCCTGCTGGACCGTGGATCATATCCAGGCCAGTCAGCTCCTGCGAGAGCCAAATTATGATTTCATTTCCAGCTTTCTGTTTGCTGTGTCATTTTCATTTCTTATTTTTCCTTTTATTTCTCTGATTACCTTTGTTCTTCCGATTCTCTGGATAGAGGTCGGGTTCCTTCTGTGGACTCAGGAGAAGGGAGACCTTGTGTCTTCGGTTTGCAAGTGGCTGGGAGTCACTTGTGGGTTCCCTCCTGCTCTGGAAGAAGAGAGACCTAGTCTCTGGTTCCAAGTGGCAGGGAGTCACTTGGTGTGTCCCTCCGGTCTCGAGGAAGAGGGGAGGTTGTTCCCCTGGTCAAGCTGTTTGGCAACAAGTGTTTGCAGACTGAGTCTGCGGTTCTAGCGCTAGCTAGTGGAAGCCTCACTCCGGTTTGGAGTGAGGGGTGGACGTAGGTCTTGGTGACCGAACCACCTAAAAAATCTACTGTGCAGTAGTTGTTTGATTTCGTGGTTACTTCCGCTAGATGAATGTTTTAGGCGCTCTACATATTTGCTCTATTGTTTAAGCCATCTGTGTTTTAATTCCACAATATTGTTTGAGCAAAAAGTTTTTTAAGGGTGGGATTCATTCATCCCCCCTCTGAATCCATCGCACCGATCCTATCACCCTTTTCATTCTTGCGTGATTTGTTTTAGACAGCGGAAGGCTAACTCTGCTTCACATGATTAGGTAATGTCGATGCCAGGGAAGACACCTGGCCGTGCCCGTAAGGCTGTCGCCAAACGGAGGCCGACTATTGGTCCGATAGGGGTGGAGGGGCCGGCTTCGGTCTCGGGCCCAGGGGCGGAGACCCTCGTAGCACTCGTGCAGGCGGGAGGCATACCCCGGCTAATGGTTCTGCTTCCGCCTCTCCCAAGGATCCCGGCCCAGATGGAGGACCCGCTCTTGAAGAAGATATTCGCGGGACTTCGCGCACACCTGGAAGGATCCCAGGCGCGGGAAAGAGGTTTATCGGTGATGGCTTCGGGCCCGGCTTTGCTCGAAGCCCCTCCTTTTGCTACAGCAGCGGCACCTACATCCCCGTCCAGGGAGATGGCGGCGACACCAAGTGATTCGACGGTGACCTTATCCATTCCCCTTGCGGTGACCCACCAGGGGTCTTCTGTCGAGCTACGCCGGCCAGGAGGCTTGACTCTTGCTCTTCCATCTTCTTCGGTCGCAGTGGACTCTAATTTGTGGGCCGAGTTGGACAGCTCTGTAGATTTTGTCCCTCCGACTATGCCCTCGGTCAGCCACACCTCGTCAGGCGCACCGGTCCGACAGATGTTGGTAACATTGCGGACGATGCTCTTCGCCGATCTTTCCTTGTCATATCGGGAGGTGCAGAGTATAGTGACACAGCTGACCGGGGCACTGCAAGTGTTGGGCTGCCCACTCGACGAATGGTCACGACGGGCTTTATTGCCGTTGAAGTATGTTAAGCATCGCGAGTTCCTCGAGACTCAAGCCCCCGGCGAGCGCGCTGCTCTCGATGCCCAGGCAGACGAATATTTGCAAATTCTGGAGGCACGGCGCAACGATGAAGCGCAGCACGGGAAGGCCATGGAGGAAGGCCAGGGCGATGTTTGCTCCCTCAGGAACCGAATCGCGAAGCTGGTGGGCTACCTTGCCGCCGCCAGGTCCGACCTTGCCCGAGCTGAGGAGGTAGTCGAGAAGGAAGGCAAGGCACTTGCCGTCGCCCAGGCCGAGATGGCATCCGTGGAGACCGAGCTCGCCTGACTCGAAGAACGGAGGGGCCGACTGCGCTACATGACAAACTTTCCTTGCGTCAAAATCCTCCCTCTTGAAGACATCTTTAGGGGCGTCGATTGAGCGTGGCACCCCTTAGCTCCCCTCTTTTTTTATTCTTTTTGAAATGTAACACAGGGGTATGCCCCGAAGCACATGTCATTTAATCCTTTTTGAATGGAACAGAACATTTACAATTTCCTGTGTCCTTTTAGTGTGCGTGACATTCGCTCTAGGGGGATCTCTTTTTTTTTCTTTTTTTCTTCTTCCTCTGCTCTCCTTTCTTTCTCTTCTTCCTTTTTATCATTTTTGTCGGCACACATCGGTAGAGTGTAAGTCCTTGCGGTAGTCCGCTCTCGGGGAACCAGGTAGGGATCCATGTGGGGCACGGGAGAGTGCTCACTCTCCCAGGGGGAGAATAAGGGGACCACTCTACTATGCCAAACGGGTGGACCACCGGTCTCTCCCAATGTCGGAATTATGCACTGGCCTCGGGCAGAGGAGACTGGGCCTCTCGTCGCTCGGAGGGGTGGCGAATAGGAATTTGCCTAACCAACGACCCGGATGGGAGGTCCAAACTAAAGGGAATATTCACCGCCCGAAGGAGACGGAGAGAAGAGTTTGTTTAGTCGATGGCCCGGACGGGAGGTCCAAACCAAAGAGAATATTCACCGCTCGAAGGAGATGGAGAGAAGAGTTTGTTTAGTCAATGGCCCGGACAGGAGGTCCAAGCCAAAGGGATACCCACCGCCCGGGGAGGACGGAGAGAAGAGTTTGTTTAGTCAATGACCTAGACGGGAGGTCCAAGCCAAAGGGATACTCACCGCCCGGAAGAGTTTGTTTAGTCAATGACCTGGACGGGAGGTCCAAGCCAAAGGGATACTCACCGCCCGGGGAGGACGGAGAGAAGAGTTTGTTTAGTTCTTGGCATCCCCGCTGATACGGGGCGATGGTTCGAAATGAGGGGAACCGTCTCCTCCTTTTCCCTTTTCTTCTCTTTTCTCTTCTCTTCTTCTTTTTTTTTTGCTTCCCTTTTTTTCCTTTTTTTCCTTTTTCACCCTTTTTTTCTTTTTTTTCTCTTCTTTTCCCTCTCCTTTTCGAAGACGTGGATAGCGATCAAGTCGTTCGGGCAGTAATCGTGCAAATTCGCCCAAAATCAGGCGCAGGATAATATTATTTATTGAATGGGGGTGCTGGAGCATGGTACAACCTCAAGTGTCTCCCATTAAGAGGCGGGAATTGAACTTCCCCGCGGTGGTTGACAATTACATAAGCTCCACCCTCGTAGACTTTTTGGACTACGTAGGGTCCGAGCCAATTTTCTTTCAGCTTACCCTTGGGGTTGGCAGCCATGACATCTCTTCTCTTGACCATGACAAGGTCACCTTTCTTGAATTCGCGTCCCTTGACAAGTTGGTCAAAGGCACGCGTTATCTGGGCATGGTAGATCTGAATGTTCTGTTGGGCCTGAAGCCGCTTCCCCTCCAAACTGGAGAGCTCCTTGAGCCTTCGCTCGGCGTTGGTCTGCCCTTCATGGACAAGGCCGTGCTGAATGGCAACCCTGAGGGAAGGTATACCCAATTCAATGGGGACAACTGCCTCCGAGCCGTATACTAGAGAGAAAGGCAAGCAGCCGGTTGGGGTCTTGTATACAGTCTGGTATGCCCACAGTGCCTCGTACATTTTCTCTTCCTAGTCCCTTTTGTTAGAGCTAACAATCTTGGCCAGGAGAGTGCAGAGTGTTTTATTAAAAGCCTCAGCCAGCCCATTAGCCTTTGGATTATAAGGAGTCGATGTCCTCCAACCAATTTTGTATTTTTCCGCCAGCCGGTAGACCTTCTGGTTGCGGAAGTGGCTGCCGTTGTCTAAGATAATCCGGTCGGGGGTGCTGAACCGGAATATGATGTTACGGTGGATAAATTTGGCCACGATCTCTCCGGTAACCTCTCTTAGGGTGACGGCCTCTGCCCAACGGGAGAAATAATCAGTTGCCGCCAAAATGTATTTACAGCCGACAGATGACGCAGGTAAGGGACCCACGACGTCTGTTCCCCATTGGGCAAACGGCCAACTAGGCACCATTGGATGCAGCTGCACGGGTGGTCTTCTGGGTATGGTGGCATGCTCCTGACACTTTTGACACGACTTAGCATATTTGCAGCAGTCGTCAAACATTATCGGGCAATAGTAGCCAAGCTTCTTTATTTCGACCTTCATCTTCGGTCCTGCCTGGTGTGCACCAGCTGTCCCGGCATGGACTTCCTTCATGACCCTCCAGGCTTCTTCAGTGGACAGGCATCGGAAGAGTAATTTCTGTCTGGCGTCGGCCACAATCCGGAATAATATTTTGTTTCGGAGCTCATAAGAGTCCTTGGTTCTCATTAGCTTGATCTTTTCTTCTCTTTGCTTGGGCAGTTGCTGGTATTTGAGCCACCGCATCAGAGGGTCTCTCCAGTCAGGTAGGCCGGCAACTTCTGCTACAGCGACCTCCAGCTCTTCTTCTAGGTCTTCTTCTATCATGCTGGGTACCTGGCGTTGATTTATCACTTGGATGTTGAGAGATCCACCTGGCGGCACTGCCAAAGAGCTTGCTAGCTTCGCTAGGGCGTCGGCCTGTGCATTATCTCCTCTGGCGACATGGCCTATTTCAAGGAGATAGAATCGCTCTATGAGCGCCTTTGCCTTGGTATAGTAAGGGAGCAACTCGGGTTTCCGGACATCAAACTACCCCTGGACTTGCTTGACAACCTGTAGCGAGTCGCCGAATACTTGGAGCATTTTGATCTCCATTTGGAGGGCCACTTGGAGGCCAATGATTAGAGCTTCATATTCTGCTTCATTATTTGTGCAGGGCTTGCTGATGCAGCAAGAAGTGTGCACCACCTCCCCCTCTGGAGATTTGAAGATGATGCCGGCTCCGGCCCATATCTTGGTGCATCCGGACGGGGTTGCTTCTGTCCTCTAGGCCCCGTCAAAGTATAATTTCCAAATGGCTTGTTGAATCTGGTCCACCTCCAGTGTTTCATCTTCGGGTAGCTCAGTGGCCAGCGGGGAGTCTTCGGGCACTGGGTGTGCTACGAAGAAGTCCGCGACGGCTTGCCCCTTAACGGCTTTCTGCGGCACGTAGGTGATGTCGAACTCCATGAGCAGTACGGCCCATTTGCCAAGGCGCCCCTTTGGGACTGGCTGGGAAAGAATGTGCTTGATGGGATCGGCTCTGGATATTAAACTCACTTCATGGGACAGCATATAGTGCCTCAGCTTCTTGACTACAAAGACCAGTGCAAGGCAAATCTTCTCAATCGGGGTGTACTTGGCCTCTGCTCCCACCAATCTTCGGCTGAGGTAGTAGAGAGCTTGCTCCTTCCCCTCATCATTATTCTGGGCAAGCATTGCCCCCAGTGAATATTCGGTAGCCGCTATATAGAGAATAAGCGGTCTGCCTTTGACGGGTGCCCCCAGGACTGGAGAGGTTTTTAGGTACTCTTTTAGCAGGCCGAACGCATGCTGGCATTCGTGACCCCATCTAAAGGGGGCATTCTTCATCATCAGCCTGTGAAAGGGTTGGCAACGCCCCGACAGGTTGGAGATAAACCTACGGATGTAAGCTAACCGGCCCTGTAGAGACCTCAGCTCCCCCAGGTTCCTCGGAGGAGGCAGCTCCTGGATGGCTTTTATCTTGAAGGGATCAATCTTGATCCCTCTGTGCTGGACAATGAAGCCGAGGAACTGTTGGGTCCCGTAGTGCAAGAACACGGATCTAGAGGGGGGGTGAATAGATCCTACTACTATAAACTATGTCCGATTAAAAACATAAACTAGCGCACAGCGGAATTAACAAGATTGATAAGATTGAGGAATTTAATCTAAACTGATTTAGACTTAATTCACTCAATCTCACTGAGCTCACACGATTGCATAAACATATAAGATAGCGAAGCATACAACCACAAAGATCAAACCATAAGACACGATGATTTTTAAGGTGGTTTGGGACCACGACGGGCTCCCTACGTCCACCCCTCATCAAACTCGGTGAGGCATCACTCGGGGATAAATCCCCAAACGGAGACGACGCTCCAAACACACATGGGACGACGCCCGCACACACACGGGGACACACCTCAACACACACACAGACGGAGACAAAGTCTCCCACACGATCCGACGACCGGATCACAAACACACACACACGATCCGACGACCGGATCACAACACACACACACATGCTGCAACAACCGCAGCACAATGACACAAACACGATCGCACGAAGGCGATCAAACATGGCCGTATACACAAACGGTCACACACACAAATATCTCTAATGTTCAGAAAATAAACACAAATATTAAAGCATGCTCAAACCCAAAATATAGATCATAGAACACATCACAAAGAACTGATAGAAGACATAGAAGTAGTCCCCCTTTATTTTCCAAGGCCGGTTGATGATGTTCCTTGAACCACGAGTTGGAGGGAAGCCGGATGAAGATGATTCTTACGTCCTCTTGATCCTCTCTTCGATCCGCACCTTTTCTTCTTCTTCCACGATCTCCAGATCTTCACGGAAGTAGATGATCTCCTCCTTGCAAGAGCTCCACCCCGTTCTCCCCTTTTCTTCACCTATACGAATGAACAAATAAGCATTAGGGTTAATCACTACTGAAATTCGGAGCAACACATTGATATATATAGGAGACAGACCAAATGACCCATATACCCCTTCTAATATGAGTTTAAAACACCCTAACATGATTAGGAACCATTAGGGTATATTTTAGAATGGTTTAATAGGGTTTTCAATAAGTTTAAAACACTTTCGTAAGTCCCATCCGGAAGGGGTCGACCCTTGGGGTCGACCCTCGGGCAACAGGTTGCTGGAAAACACAAAACATCACCTTCTGTTACAGGGGTCGTGTGGACGCACTTTTTATTTAATAAATCGTTGTTTATTTGTTTATTGGCGTTTATTAAGTGCGTGGGCGTGCCAGTCACAAAGTGACGATTTATTGTGCGCTCGATCTGACTAATTAGACGATTGTGTGGTTCGTGTCGGGACTGAAACCCGCCGCGCCATAAAGGTCACGGCGTTATTTACATCCCCTCGGAGAGGGGAACACCCTTGATTAATTGCCAGGAAAAGGGGCCTCATGGCCAGGAGAATATATCGAGAGAAACAAGCCGATAGCGGTCTCGAATCAGTCGGAAAGCCCTATGTCTAGGGAAACAAGCGTTCGAAATATGTCAGTCATGTGTTGACCATTTGATGTTCGGACGAGTGTCCAGCTTCAGAGAATCGTGATCATCACGGGGAAAGCTGGAGCATATGTATGCCAAGGTACGACAAATTTATTGTTTAAAGGGATAGAAGACATTCGGTTGAATCCCGGTTAGAGCGGTCGAAATCAGCGAGTTTATTGGCCCGGTGCGAGATCGAGTCAGGACCATTCAGGGGGCGCCTCCCGCGGTCCAAACGAGGCTTGCGTGGGCATCATTAATATTTCCGGTGCCGAAGGGCAGCGGGAAAGTGTCCCGGGACTATATTCCAAAACAAAGATGTGTACAGAGATAGCCGGCTATAGGCCTAGATGTGGGTCAGGTAATGACCATGGTTGGGGCAAACCCGAGGCCCAGACGTGACTCACGAAGGTCTTATTGATATTCCCATACACGCGGTTGGGGAAGACGAGAGCCGTCTTGTTCCATTCAGATTTTGTTGGTCATTCATGGACCATTTAATGTTCGGACAAGATCCGTATTGAAGACGTAAACGGAAATAAACCCGTACAAATGTCTGCCGTGAGTACGGCAAGTTTAATGTGGCGTTGCGGGATTAGATCCCTGGATATACGTCGGTCACTAACGGACCATTCAGTATTCGGACGCAAGTCCATATTCGAAGCATCGGAGACAACGACAAAGACATACGGATGTCTGTCGTAGGTATGGCAAGTTCAATGTGAGTGTGGGATTAGATCCCGATGAAGACGGGTCAAGCTGATGATCTATTGGCCTGAGGTGGTTGCGGACTATGGCCATATCGGGGTTTCCGAGGACCACGTCTGATGCCACGGGGCGCCATTACTTTCCTCTTCACGCATAGTCTTGGGAAACGAAGGTTCCAAGGTATACGTGCGTGTCGGTCACGGTCGGACCATTCATTGTTCGGACGCGAGTCCACGTTTGAAGCATCAAAGATGATGATAAAATCGTACAAATGTCTGCCGTAGACACGACAAGTTTAATGTGGGGTTGCGGGATTAGATCCCGGGAGAAGCGGGTCGAGTTAATGAACTATTGGCCCGAGATGTGTTCGGATCATGACCATGTCGGAGGCTCCGAGGTCCACGTCTGATACCACAAGGCATCATTGATTTTCTCTTTGCACCGAGTCGGGGGGAGTGAATTATTAAGTGTGGAGCCCGAACTCGCCATCGTGCACCCTCGCACGCGGATCGACCTGCGCGGTCAGGTCGTGGGGTTCAAGGGGGCAGCGCCCCTTGCGGGGGTTTCTGGGGGCAGCGCCCCCAGAACAAAAATTTGATTATGGAAGGGGGAAACTTTTTATTAGTTTTATTCATTAGCCTTAAGTCTTTTCTCTCATTTAATTAATCATTTTTTCTTTTTAGGCACACCGATTAAGGGAGAAGCCAAGGGATGGGCGCGCCGGTTTAAGTGTGTTGAGAGGGGCGCGCCGGTTAAAGATGTTAAGGGGGGGCACGCTGGTTATGTGGCAAGAAGGAAGAGGGGCCATGGGCACGCCGGAATAGGGTGATAGGGTGATGAATAGTGATGCGTGCCGGATAAGGGCATTAAAGGGGGGCGCGCCGGTTTGAGCTCAGGAATTCCGAAGTGGATTTGAGTGTGGAGCTAATCCGGTGCGGGGGGGGGGGGTTAGCGCGCCTGATGGAGGCTCAGGAGTTTGAAGATGAAGTTGAGTGTGGGGCTAAACCGGCGCGGGGGGGTAGCGCGCCGGGTTAACCCACGCCGGATTAAGGGCACGCCGGAATAGCTTCTGTGGGTTTTATGATATTTTCTTTCATTCTTTTGTGCTCTGTTTCTTCTTTCTTTCACCCGTGGGTTGATTTGTTGATTAGTTTGTTCGCCCAATTGGTAGATTAAGTTGATAGAGAGGAAGATTAAGTGTTTTAATTGTTTATTAGGGTGGATGAACATAAGGATTCAAGTGTTTTGTTCAGGGGTGAGTTTGTTATGCAGGAACTCAGAAGGTTCAGTCTGTTCAGGGGCTTAGTTGTTC
The DNA here is from genome assembly GCA_022559845.1 of Amorphophallus konjac. Classification (NCBI taxonomy): domain Eukaryota; kingdom Viridiplantae; phylum Streptophyta; class Magnoliopsida; order Alismatales; family Araceae; genus Amorphophallus; species Amorphophallus konjac. The sequence continues at coordinate 90,984,262 of CM040128.1, forward strand.
GTCTGTCTGTTCTTACGTGTTCTTCCCCTGGCAAAATTTGGGCAGCACCTCCCCCGGACTGACGTTTGCCAGAGAAAATGGAGGAACACCAAATGGATTGCTCCGGGGTGAACCTTAAAATGTAGACCTCACGGCGGTCCAATAACCCATAAGTGAGTGTATGAAGCTCGAGGACTAGCCTTCAAGAACTCCCACAGCTCACGGGTGATGGTTTCATAAGTGGGACAAATGTGTTCCATGAGAGGCCATGAATGTTCATCCCCTGACGGACTCCTTCGAAGGCCATGCTATGGAGAAGCAAGCTTCGAAGGGCCTGGATGAGGAGAAGGTAGAGGGAAAGAGAGGGAGGCATAAGAACACCGTGTGTTGCGAAAAGAACTTCTCTTTTTATTCATTTGCAAAGGGAAATACAGCTGGGAATCTACCCTAAAGCGAGAAAGGGGGAGAGTACAGTAGAGAGAAAGGAGGGAATACATCGATGGGGGAGGGGGAACGGGGCACAAGCTCCTCCCCCTCCGAGCTCACCTCTCACTCTCCCTCTCCTCTCTCTTTCTTTGTTCACCTCTCTGGCGTGGATGGGTGGAGCTTCCTTCTCTTCGGGTGGCCTTCTCCTCTTCTTTTTCTTCTTCTCTTCACTGCATACAGCCAAGGGGGTTCGAGCATCCAGCTCTCTCTTCTTCAACAGTGGAGCATGCCTCTTATAGAATGAACAGTGGGGCAGAGGATTCCCGCCAACCCTGCCTTGTTCGCAGCAACGTTGTTGCTGTGTTGGATGCTGCTGATTCGTGCCGTACACTGGTGCTCATCCTAGGACGGGATGTTTGCAGGCCTATCGGGAGATCTGCTGCTGCTTCTCCACCGTGGATGCTGGCCTCTTCTGCTACCACCGTTGTGCTATCGAGTTGGGGTGTGCACAGCTCCGCAGTCTTTAAATGGCTATGGGACGGGCATTGAATGTACTGTTCTTCTCCTCTCTGGACTTCACGTAAGAATCATCAGGAAACAGAGCATCGGAGGATGGATGAGATGGCATTTGAGTTAAATCGGCGCGGTGTTGTGCGCGCCGGATTAACAACATATAAAGGGGCGCGCCGGACTAACATCATGCAAAGGGGCGCGCCGGATTAAGCATAAGCAAGGGGGAAAGGCTTAAAGCCCAAGGAATAGTTGCATGCCGTATTAAGGCAACATCAAGGGCAAATGGGAAATGGGGCGCGTCGGTTTTAGGGGCGCCGGATTAAGATGTTGAAGGGGCGCGCCGGTTTAGAGCGCGCCGGTTTAAGGCCCTTCCACGCCGTTTTAAGCCTCAAATGGATTCTTTTCGAAGTCGCAACCATTTATTCGAGTGTTGGCGTTCCCAGAATGTTCTAGTTGTAATGTGTGGCCTCCATAATATTCCATTTGTAGCCTTTGGGGCTTGGTCCCAGACTTTGCGTAACTTTTAGTGCATGCCGAGACTGTGCCGGAGTTCCTGACTTTTCTCTGATTCAGCTTTCGACATGGTCGGTCGGAGCGTTGTAGCTGTATCTTCTGCTTGGGGGGCTTCCTTAGCGGGTAGTAGACCACCAAGTGAGTTCTCATCCTGATCGGGCAAGGCGTAAGGTTTGTTCGGCATTTCCATCTTCGGCTTGCTCTCGAGTGTCGAGACGTGCATGCCGTATGATCCTCATCGACATTTTTTTTGCGTCCACAGGTCGACCCTTGGGGTCGACCCTTGCAGTGGGGGTCGACCCCTGGGGTCGACCCTCGGCAACCAGGTTGCTAACGTGGCCAAAAAATGAGCCAAGATTACAGTGGTCGACCCCATGGATCGACCCTTGCAGTGGGGGTCGACCCCTGGGGTCGACCCTGTCAGGCAGGGTACACAAAAACAGCTCTGCGCGCTTCGGCGGCAGGAATTAATTCTCCTAGCTCCGAACTCCGATCGAAGCGAGACTGGAAGCGTTGGAAAGAGGACTCCCAGAGCTACAACATAAAATTTTTTAGAGGGGAGATCCAATGGTCGGATTAAAAATGGTGAAGACTGTAAGATAGTTTGAGTTTGAAAAATAACTAAAACATCCATCAAACCAAAGGGAAACAATTGATTAAATGTTACCATAATCCCATAAAGATCAACAATGATTTTGCATCCTGAAAAACATGATAAACCAAGAGGTTAGTTGAGAATCAAACTCATGAATCAAGCATTAACAATCTCTACAAGGGAGCTCAACATTCAAACACAAGGCGACTAAATCTTCAATAATAAAATGCTTCACCACACAAGTGTTAACAAGTATGCCAAATGCAAAGCATGCATAATTATCATGGAACCACATTCATTCAAATGGCATTCTTGTTGACAAAAACTAATATTCATGAAGCCTTATTTTCACGAGGAACATTGTCTTAACATGCATCTCACACATCAGTATATACCAATCATGCAAACATGTTTTCTCATGAATTCTCTTGAGTACAGGGCATGTGCATTCTTCCAAGCATGTTTCACAAATTCATGCACACATTGAAATCACAATAACTCTATGAATGATATGTCACTATCAGTCAATTAGAAATGTGTGTTCAGTGAACACAATCTCATAGATTAAGACCCAAAAGAAGTCATCTCCAGAAAAGCCATCTTCATGTAATTCTTTCATACAGAAGTCATTAACTCAAGCTTTTAGAGCAAAGTACACATGACCAATCATTCATCCAATGCATGAGCAATATAGAACCAACTTTCATGAAGTCTTGTATGAATATTTCAAGCCCAAAAATATTATGAAGAAAATGCATGAAAATATCCAACCAAGACGTTGAAAGCTATTAGATGAAATGTAGAAGAATCATTACAATGCAATGAGAGAGGCAACCCCCTTTTTTCAATAAGATCTTCATTGACGCACTCCTTTGAGTTTCAAACATGAAGCATAGATTTTGATCCTGCAAATCAAAATATTCAAGGCATGAGATCCTTAAATACAAATCATTCATATAACTTTCAAATATGAACAGAGTTAACTCCCTTTAAGAAGAAGAGCTTCATTGATGGACTCCTTAAGATTCCAAGTATGAGCCATGAAGTTGTATTCCTACAAACCAACATAAATATAACCAAGTGTTCACATGACTATCAAGAGTGAGCATTAACTCCATCAACTCATCAACTCAAGATATAACACATGTTGCTCAATGAACCACATACACACACAAACACAATCGTTTTGATATCATTGAAACCAAACACCAACTAGGGGATGTAGCAATCTCCCCCTTTTTGATGATGACAAAACGATGTGTGTGATAATATAGATTTTGCAAACATGGGCAAACATTAAGCATACACCGATTCTTCCATGCTCCCCAAGACAACAACAAGTATAAGGCATTGAGCATTGAGCACACACATTAAACATTCTCCCCCTTTTTGTCATCTACAAAAAGATAAGGGAGCATGTGACATAAAATGAACAGGAGAGCATTTGTTGATCATGATACCATTTGTTGGTTGAACTCATTTTGGCATTTATGCAGCATGAAGTGTTCAGAATATGTATTTCAGAATGAACTGTGCCAATTGTTGAAAAGGATGGATTTGATCAAGAAGATATCATGAATGACCTATATGCATGCTGAAAAATTGCAAGTATGCAAATATGCAAATTAGCACTGAATATGCAATATGTGAATGCTAATCATGCAAGATATGAAGCTATGCACATGATAACTTCTATCCTTCAAATGCAAGGTTTATGCTCAGAATTAGACTCAAGGGGAATGTATGAACATGTAAGCACACAAGCACAATCGTCATACACACAAATATAACATATAGTAACTCCCCCTTAATGAGGCACGAGTTAAGAAAAGAGCATGTGATTAAAATTCAAGAGTATAAGACATGAAACATAACTAAGAGGTTTTGTGCATACACAACTAGGAGTACTGCATAAACCATGAATGTCGGCAAATTCATAAAATACATATATCACAAAAATGCCTATGCGAAATGTGAGGTAATGACTAATGAGCTTCAAAACATATGGATTTTCAGATTTTCTAAAAAACACTAGAAGATAATCTCCTCTCTACACTTTCACTTTATATTCTCGACTATCGGTAGCTTCGCACAACCCCGATTTTATTCTTTTAATGGACTTCACTTTTCGACGCGAGTTTCCTCATATGTCTCAATGGGGATTCCCGGTTACTTGGATTCGTCACACAAATAGATTTTGGTTTCTCCTTTTGACACGAGTTTCCTCCTTTGTTTCATGGGGGATTCCCGATTACTCAGATCCACATTCCACTTATTGAATTTTTGTGGGGTAGGCAGCTTTTTCCTCACGATTACTCTTTAATGTCCTTGTAGAGATTCAAGTTCCCTTTAGAGTGTTGGAAAGAATTTCTGGAATCCTTATCAATGAAAGTCATTGAATTCATTATGTGCAAGAGTGTGGGGGTAAATTTTTATTTTGCATGTATAAAATGAATTCGACAAGACATAGCTATGACTCCCCCTAAATGTATGCACGGTCGAAAATAAATCCTCCCCCTTAATATATGACATGTATCACATATGAATAAAATCACTGCAAAGTTATTTATCAATGAGGTGAGGTCTTAGAAGGATCAAGAAATAGATTCATAGTGTAAATACTTACAAGCATGCAAGGATTCATGAAACATTCATGCAAGCATTCATGAGTCAAGATATGCAATTATCATGAAATACATGCATATGCTCTATATGCATGAATATGCAATATGCATCTTTTTGTCATTTTATATGCATAGTATATGAATGATATACAAAGATGCCAATGCAATGCAGAATGTCAGATTTTTGTTTAAAAGTTCTAAATGCATTGCAAAATTCAATATGGGTGCAAGATGCAAGTTTTCAGTTTTTCATATGAATGATCTAAATGCACCTTATGAAGTTTCTAATGCATGTAACTTATAAAAGCATGAGAATGCAATGCGGGATGCAAATTTTTTTTTTATTATTTTTATTTTAGAACATCATGACAGAATGCACAAGGAGACATACATATTCAACTGATGAGCAGCAACTATTTTTCAAGACTTGCCCTTTTTGAACAAGGGTACATGAATGATCAAATTCAAGTAGTGAACCCAAATTATTTTTAGAAATGTTCAAAAATAGATTTTCAATAACATTTCAAGAGCTTAGAGTGTAATCCACAGTTCAAAAATTTTTCCCTTTTGAAACAAGAAAGTTTTTCAAATTCAATTTGAAAGCACATACAAATCAAAGGCAAATTGATTTCATTCAAAACACATGGTTCCTTATAAGCCAAATAATTCAATTTTTGAATTTTGGTACTAGGCGGAGAACATAGGTTCGAAGACTACCATCACGCTCAGTGGAAGTATCCAGTTGAACGTAGTCCAACCTTCTCTAACCACCATTTGATATACCAAATATTCATCCATTGCAGACATGTATGGCTTGTGAAGAATTTTGAGCATAACATGAGAATATACCAAAATCTCATTCCAAAACATCAAGACCACCAAGTTTGACAATGAAGGAGCAAAGTTGGAGTTTTACCATATGAGTGTGTCTTGTTCCATTTTATTGGAACCCCTTTCATTCTTTATTTACCTCAAGGCACACCTGCATCCAAAATAATTCATTCAACAGATTTGGGCACCCAATCCTTTTTGGGTCCCTAGAGGTTGGTAGTATTGCCACCAAATGTTTTCTTCCTTTTCATTGCTACAACATCATCATTCTTCATGATCCTGTAATTCTCAATAGCATGTCCATGGTTTCCACAATAAAGGCATTGAGGAGAAGTAGTTTTACCAAAAGGCTTCCTTTTTGGAGTAAAGGAAGTTTCAAATCCATTCCATCTTCTATTTTCAAAAGGTCTAGATTTAACAAAATTAGACCTAGCATGCATTCTAGAAGTATGAAAAGTTTCTGTTTTCAAAAACTAACACTCTTTCATAACATGCCCGTACTTCCCACAATGAAAGTAACAAGGAGATGTGGGTCTACGGAATGATTTTCCATTGTTCGCATGAGTGTTTGTGAGCAAATTTTTCTTATGGGATGCAAACCTTTTAGCATGGGAAGCATGTTCATTTCTAAATTTTCTTTGAAAGTTAAACTTAGCATTCATGGCACAATAATCATCACTTTTTTTCACAAAGTAATCATCCATGACATGACCAAGTTTGTGACAATAAAAGCATGAGACATTTTTCTTTCTTTTGATAGAAGATTTATCTTTGCATGCATTTTCCTCATCCATTTTCAAGACATCACAATCACTTATTTCATGACCAAACATGCCACAATATAAGCATTCAACATTCAACTTTGATTTTTGAGATCTATTTGACATGGAAGGCTTTTGTTGAGATTTTTCATTTAATCAAAACCATTTTCAGAGATTTTCACTTGAGCAACGGGAGGAGGTGCTTTGGAGGTGCTAAGAATGTCGGAGACATGAACAAAAGAGATTTTTATTTTTGATTCAAAAGATTTTTTGTAGACAGGGATGTAACCAAGACCCTCTTTTTGAAAGTTCACTTTAACACCTAGCAATGTGTCTAAGTTCTCCTTCCCTTTGACAAATCTAGACAAATCAAGCTTCAATTTGTTGATCTCTTTTTCACATGCAAGGATTTTGTCATCAAGCAAACAATTCTTTGAAGTGAGTTTTTTATTTTCTTGCATGAGGTTTTTATTTTCAGATTTGTGTAGTGGAGTTTTTCAGCAAGCTTTTCAAGAACCTTTTCAGTTTCAACAAACTTTGAAATCTTAACAAGCAATTGTTTATTCTTAGATTTCAACAATGAATTTTCTTGTTCAAGCTTATCAAAGCATTTAATCTTCCCTCAAGTAAGGAATTCTGAATTAACATGGCACCATTCTTCTTTTTAAGATCTTCATTTTCATTCATGATGCTCTTGCTATCAATTTCAGAATCAAGTAACTTTTCAAACATTTTATCATCATCAGACAAAGAAGCTAACTTGTTTCTAAGACATTTTTTTGTTTCTTCAAGCAATGAAATTTTAGACAACAAGTGTTTGTTTTGATCAAGCAAATCATGGGAATCATTATCAATTTCAAGAGTAGTATTAGATTTTCTAAACATCTCAAGCTCCTCATTCATACAAGACATCTCATCAGAAAATAATTCAACATTGGATTCTAGAAGTTCGTTTTCATATTCTAGGTTCTCAATCTTTGACTCCAAAGTTTTACAATTTTCACAGGAAAGATTATCAGACACATTCTCATTAATCTTAATTTTCAAGGTTTTATTTTCATATTTGAGTTTTTTGCATTTATCATATAGCGTAGCATATGCCATTTGCCATTCCTCAATAGAGAGTTCTTCGGATTCAGAATGTACCTCATCATAATTTTCTTCATTGAGTTGATCATCATTGTCGGCCATGAGATAATTTTGTCCTTCCATCTCTTGAGCTTTGATCAACTGATCCATAAGCTCCTTTTCCGTTCTACAAGAAGAAACAAATGGAAACATATGAGTATCAATGGCACTTTTCAATAAATTTAAGACAATGACATTTTCATGGTTCTTCAATTTATCTTGACTAGACCACTTGGTCTCATCTAGAGGCAATATGTGAGGACCATCATAAATCAACATCCAAAGATTAGGATTAATTGAATTGATCAGTCCACGCATTTTACCTATCCATGAAGTAACATTAGAACCATTAAGAATAGGAAGGCAATTCATCGACATGTGCTCAACAGAAAAATTCATGATTGTAGAATGCACTAGGATCACTCTGTAGATCGTGAGATCTAGGGACAGCAGAGCCTCGCTCTGATACCAATTGTTGGGTCCTGTAGTGCAAGAACACGGATCTAGAGGGGGGGTGAATAGATCCTACTACTATAAACTATGTCCAATTAAAAACATAAACTAGCACACAGCGGAATTAACAAGATTGATAAGATTGAGGAATTTAATCTAAACTGATTTAAACTTAATTCACTCAATCTCACCGAGCTCACACGATTGCATAAACATATAAGATAGCGAAGCATACAACCACAAAGATCAAACCACAAGACACGATGATTTTTAAGGTGGTTCGGGACCACGACGGGCTCCCTACGTCCACCCCTCACCAAACTCGGTGAGACTTCACTCATGGATAAATTCCCAAACGGAGACGACGCTCCAAACACACACGGGACGATGCCCGCACACACACGAAGACACGCCCCAACACACACACAGACAGAGACGAAGTCTCCCACACGATCTGACGACCGGATCACAAACACACACACGATCCGACGACCGGATCACAACACACACACACACGCTGCAACAACCACAGCACAATGACACAAACACGATCGCACGAAGGCGATCAAACACGACCGTATACACAAACTGTCACACACACAAATATCTCTAATGTTCAGAAAATAAACACAAATATTCAAGCATGCTTAAACCTAAAATATAGATCATAGAACACATCACAAAGAACTGATAGAAGACATAGAAGTAGTCCCCCTATATTTTCCAAGGCCGGTTGATGATGTTCCTTGAACCACGAGTTGGAGGGAAGCCGGATGAAGATGATTCTTACGTCCTCTTGATCCTCTCTTCGATCCGCACCTTTTCTTCTTCTTCCACGATCTCCAGATCTTCACGGAAGTAGATGATCTCCTCCTTGCAAGAGCTCCACCCCGTTCTCCCCTTTTCTTCACCTATACGAATGAACAAATAAGCATTAGGGTTAATCACTACTGAAATTTGGAGCAACACATTGATATATATAGTAGACAGACCAAATGACCCATATACCCCTTATAAAATGAGTTTAAAACACCCTAACATGATTAGGAACCATTAGGGTATATTTTAGAATGGTTTAATAGGGTTTTCAATAAGTTTAAAATACTTTCGTAAGTTTCGTCTGGAAGGGGTCGACCCTTCGGGTCGACCCTCGGGCAACAGGTTGCTGGAAAATATAAAACATCACCTTCTTTTACAGGGGTCGACCCTTGCAGTGGGGGTCGACCCCTGGGGTCGACCCTTTCACGCAGGGTACACAAAAATAGCTCTGCGCGCTTCGGCGGCAGGAATTAATTCTCCTAGCTCCGAACTCCGATCGAAGCGAGACTGGAAGCGTTGGAAAGAGGACTCCCAGAGCTACAACATAAAATTTTTAGAGGGGAGATCCAATGGTCGGATTGAAAATGGTGAAGACTGTAAGATAGTTTGAGTTTGAAAAATAACTAAAACCTCCATCAAACCAAAGGGAAACAATTGATTAAATGTTACTATAATCCCATGAAGATATACAATGATTTTGCATCCTGAAAAACATGATAAACCAAGAGGTTAGTTGAGAATCAAACTCATGAATCAAGCATTAACAATCTCTACAAGGGAGCTCAACATTTAAACACAAGGCGACTAAATCTTCAACAATAAAATGTTTCACCACACAAGTGTTAACAAGTATGCCAAATGCAAAGCATGCATAATTATCATGGAACCACATTCATTCAAATGGCATTCTTGTTGATAAAAACTAATATTCATGAAGCCTTATTTTCACGAGGAACATTATCTTCACATGCATCTTACACATCAGTATATACCAATCATGCAAACATATTTTCTCATGAATTCTCTTGAGTACAGGGCATGTGCATTCTTCCAAGCATGTTTCACAAATTCATGCACACATTGAAATCACAATAACTCTATGAATGATATGTCACTATCAGTCAATTAGAAATGTGTGTTCAGTGAACACAATCTCATATATTAAGACCCAAAAGAAGTCATCTCCAGAAAAGCCATCTTCATGCAATTCTTTCATACAGAAGTCATTAACTCAAGCTTTTAGAGCAAAGTACACATGACCAATCATTCATCCAATGCATGAGCAATATGGAACCAACTTTCATGAAGTCTTGTATGAATATTTCAAGCCCAAAAATATTATGAAGAAAATGCATGAAAATATCCAACCAAGACGTTGAAAGCTATTAGATGAAATGAATGAAATGTAGAAGAATCATTGCAATGCAATGAGAGAGGTAACCCCCTTTTTTCAATAAGATCTTCATTGACGCAGTTTTTTGAGTTCCAAACATGAAGCATGGATTTTGATCCTGCAAATCAAAATATTCAAGGCATGAGATCCTTAAATACAAATCATTCATATAACTTTCAAACATGAACAGAGTTAACTCCCTTTAAGAAGAAGAGCTTCATTGATGGACTCCTTAAGATTCCAAGTATGAGCCATGAAGTTGTATTCCTACAAACCAACATAAATATAACCAAGTGTTCACATGACTGTCAAGAGTGAGCATTAACTCCATCAACTCATCAACTCAAGATATAACACATGTTGGTCAATGAACCACATACACACACAAACACAATCATTTTGATATCATTGAAACCAAACACCAACTAGGGGATGCAGTAGAAACTTTTCGCTGGAAACGCCGAAGGCGCACTTCATGGGGTTCATCTTCAGCCCGTACTGCCGGAGCCTCTGAAAGACGACCCTGAGATCATTCAGATGATCGCCCCTTTGCTTGGTCTTGACAACCAGATCATCAATGTAGCATTCGACTTTGCTATACGGCAGCTCGTCGAATATCTTGGTCATCCCCCGCTGATACGTGGCGCCGGCATTCTTGAGGCCGAAGGGCATCCTCTTGTAGTGAAATATCCCCTTGGGCGACCTGAAGGCTGTATGAATCCGATCATGGTCGGCTATCCAAATTTGATTGTAGCCGGATGATCCATCCGTAAAAGACAGGGCCTTGTGGCCAGTGGTCGCATCAGTCATTACTTCGGTGATGGGCACCGGGAAGTCATCTTTCGGGCAGGCTTTGTTCAGGTCGCGAAAATCGACACAAATCCTTATCTGCCCATTCTTCTTCTTCACCGGCACGATGTTGGCCAGCCAAGTAGTGTATTGGTTTTCTGCCACGAAGTCGACGTCTATGAGCTTGTCAACCTCCTTACTGATTTGGTTGATCAATTCTGGCCTCATACGCCCGGGAGACTGCTTCACTGGCTCCATCTTGGGATCGATGGCCAAAATGTGCTGGGTCACTTCAGGGCTGAGTCCGGGCATTTCTTTGTAGTTCCAGGCAAAGCAATCCCGTTATTCTTACAGTAGCTTCATGTATTGTTCCCTCTCCTGTGGGGGCATAAGAGCACTCAGAAAGGTCGGCCTGGGGTCGCTTTCTGTGCCAAGGTTGATCTCAATCAATTCGTCGACGGTGGCCCGGCCGCCATCTTCAGTCTCCGGCGGGGCCGACGACAAATCGACAAAGTCTGGGTCTTCATTATCCTTGGGCACGAGGACGCCATCCCCTTCTTCTTCTTCCTCGTGATTGGGTGTGGAGGTTTCGTTCACCGCGCATTCCTCCTAGGCCGTAGCCGGTGGGTCCATGGGGTTCCCTGGCGTAGAAAGGCACAGGGCCGCCTCGGGACCCTCTGTGTACTCGTCGTAGATAACCTCGGCGGGGGCCGGGGCAGCTGCATCTTCAGGGGCCTGGTAATGAATAGATATTGTATAGGCACCTTTTCTGGGGCTGCCCATCACGTGGGGGCGTGGCGGGGCTACCACATAGTCTCACATTCTGAGCTCATCCCTGTCAATGAGGTCTTGAGCAATGTCTTTGAAGACATAGCAGTCTTCAATGGCGTGACCCAGTATCTGGTGGTAGGGATAGAACAGTGGGTCCCCACTTCTTCGGGCGTCCTGCGGCCTCTTGGACCTCGGGTGGGAGACCTTACCGTAATGGCAGGCCCAGTCAAAGATACCCCGAGTCTTCTCTCTTGGGAAGGAGTAGGGCTTCTGTAGCTTCTCTTGGAGTGTCGGGCCTCGCTTGGCTGGCCGCCCGACTAAAGGGCTCGCCGTATCTCTCACTTCTCTCTCGACCAGATGGAGGCGTCAGGACTGGTGTCTCAGGGCCGAGACACGTTGCCACCCCACGGGCGGAGAGAGCCCTGGATCAGGTCGGTCACTAGCGAGGTTAACTCAGCCAGCCGTGCCTTTAACATCTCGATCTCCCGTTGCTGCCTATGGTATAAGGCGTACATAACGGGGTCGTATCGAGGAGAGCCCGGAGCATGGCCTATGCTACCGCTTCTTCCTTCGCCAGCAGGCCAGGGTGAGGGCACCCCGGTGGTGTGATTCTTCGAGGTCAACCCCTCAGAAAAGGAGGAAGTCTTCCCCATACAGCGGTGGCAGAGAGGGTTCCAAAGGAACACTTATTAGTCTTACGCCTCCTCAGTCGGAGATGTGGAATATACACCTTGGCGGGGTTCCCGCAAGTCTGCAGCTTCCGCGGGGTCACCGCCGGACAGGGCCGAAACCGATATAACATCAATTTCGTAATAATCTTCTAGTGAAAAGCCCAGACCGGGGTGCTTGGTAATTTGCAGCAGCCGCCGATCCAGGTTTGGTGGGTTCCACATCCTTTCAAACATTTCCTTTCGGCTGGAGGGTTGGTAGGGGGGATCTTTTGCTTTCTGACCACTCTGGCTGCCCGGTCAGTCATGTGAGGAAGTCCCGCGATGGGGATGTGCGGGTCGTGCAATTCGTTAGGGAATCGGCAATCATCGTCTTCCCTGATTGGCTTTTCCTCGGTAACATAAAAGATAGTGGGTGGCCCCTCAAAGTTGGGCACCTCGAAAGTTCTCATCTGCTCGGCTACTTGACAGTCAACTTCTGTTATGGGCTTGATGATCCCTGGCGGGACTCTGACAACCTCCAGTCGGTCTTCGAGGCAAGGCATCCCCGGTGTAGAATAGATGGCGAGAGCAGATGCCTTGAATACCCCTCCTTCTTGTGCAATGAATGGTACATGTGGGGGAGCCACATAGCCTGGGGGCGGCGGAGGAAACCAACCACCCGACTCCACTTTCTTCTTTCCCCTGTCTTGGGTGGCCTGGGGAACTTGCTTCGCTTTCTCTAAGTACAGATTGGCATCTGACAAATGACACTCGAACACCTCGAACGGGTGGAGATCGGCGAAGATTCTGACTTCCTTCCCCTGGCAAGGGTACTTGATGCATTGGTGCAGGGTGGAAGGCACCACCCTGTTCTGGTGTAACCAGGGCCGGCCAAGCAATGCCTTATAGGAGGTGTTGGAGTTGATGACGTGGAACTGGACCTTGGTGGTGAAATCATCAAAGGTCAAGTTGAATTCTGCGACCCCCATGGGCACCTCGCATTTCTGGTTAAAACTAGCAATCTTGACATTCTTGACCTCAACCAGGTGTACGTCAAAGTAGTGCTTTTGGTACACCCGGTAGGGGAGTATATTCACTACCACCCCTGGGTCAATCAGGACCCGGTTGATAGGCTGGACATTCAGCTGCCCTTTCATGTAGAGGGGTTAGTTATGACTGCAGGTGGGCAAGAGCATGTCATCTTCTGTGAAAGCCACAGCCACTTCAGGTGATATTTCTGCCAGACAGGCTTCAAGGTGTGCTGGCGTCTGGAGTGCGGCAATGATGGCTTGCCATGTTTCTTCATCCAAAGATAGCATCTCCCATATGGTAAATCGGGCCGGGATCTTCTTGAGGTGTCTGAATATTCGGTCGGCAGCCCGCACCTTGAGTAACTTCATCTCTTCGCCCTTGCTACGCCTGCCCCCACCTTGGAGCTGGGGTCTCGGCTCAGGGGATACCTCGTCTGCCGATTCTGGTATACCCTGCTGAACTTGCGGGGCCTGCTGGGCTTCTTCCTTTTCTTGCATGAATTCGGCAAAGTTTGGGATGCCGTCAAATTCCTCCCATGGGTGTGGAGGGGTCGCCGCTAGTGGAGCTTGGGGATTGCTTGCTTCTTTGGTCGAAGAAGACCCTTGGGAGCGTGCCTGCCTCTCTGCTCGGGCCAACAGAAACTCGGTGAATGAAGGGGTACCCTGGCTCCTGGATCCTTCGGGATAGAGACCCGACGGGGGAGGGATCTCGATGCCTTGAACCTTGGGCTCGGGGACCTGGTATGGCTGCTCCCCTCTGAGCCTGATGTTGAGGTTATCCTGAGGAGGGTGCCCCCACTTCCTTCCCGACCTGGTGGCGTGTTGGGAAGTGGACGCTTCAGCCTGACTCACCTCCGTCGGCTCATAGGGTAACTCTTCTTCTTTTTCTTTCAGGGAGAGGGCAGTGTCGAACAGCGCCGTGAGAGTGTTACAGGTGACGATAACCTCTTTTTTCTTCTTGTTCCTGGGTCTTCTCTTCTTCTTCTTCTTTCCTACTGTAGCCAGTGGCTGCTCTTGGGGAGGTTCACCCCACAGGGGAGGCTCTTTCTCTGCTTCAGCTTCCGCTCCTGGAGCCAGTTCGAGTGATTCGAACTCCTCCCAGGGGACATATTCTTTTAGCTCCACGGGCTGGATTTCGGGCTGTTCATAATCTTCAAGCCCGTCAATGATAGCCTGGAGTTTTTCAACTGTTGGGCTGGTCTCCTTGTGCACCCGCATTGGGATGTGCCTCTTTTTGTTGTGAGTCGGCTGCCTCATGACAAGTCGAGGGGCCGTGTCCTGCCAGACTGGGTTCACCGGAGGCGGTGCTGGCCGGGGTGTCACACCCCTCACATGAACTTATGGGGTGGGCCGAGGGGTCCGTCTTCTTCTATTCTTTTTAGGTATAGTCTGCCAGCCCCCTTGGTCTTGGGCCGAGGCCATGATAAAAGTTTCATAGGTGGCGCGGGTGCTGGCCTCCGCCCACTCTTCAGGCAACTCCTGGTATAACGACACCATGTTGACGGTGGAGGTTATGCTGGGCAAGTCATGTGGCTGTGGAGGGTCTACTTTATGCTCCCCCATATCTAGTTCCCCGTTCTTGATTTGGGACTCAATGACGTCCTTAAAGACGTAGCAATCTTCAACAGTGTGCCCAAGCATCCGGTGATATAGGCAGAAGTGTGGGTCATCTTTCTTCTTCAGGTCACCGGGCCTCTTTGGTTCTGGCAACGTGATTTTGTTGTAGCTAGTTGCCCACTCGAACAGGAGTCGAGACTTGTCTCGGGAGAAGGAATATAGCTTGTTTCTCATCTTCTCTCTCAGGGAGGGGCCTTCCCGCCGTTCTGTAGTTCTGGGCGGGGGAGAGTTGGTGGCCCCTTTGGCTTTTTCCTTCTGTTTCTCAAAGGTCTGGAAATCTAGTGCATGCACCTCAGGGGGAACTGGCTTCTTCTCGGTCTGCCGGGCTCTCTGGCTCGATGCGGCCGAGGTGGAGGAGTACCGGGCCAGAAATGCCTCAATCTTGGCCACTATATTGTTCAGGCGCTCGAATGTCTTGACCTCAGTGCCGATCATCCTTTCTAGGATTTCATTTTCAAATTCTATTTGCAGATCTGCACCGCGTCCTCCTAATGCGGGGGTCGCCTGCACCTCATGCTGAGGTTCCTCCACCTTTTGATGTAGTCGAGAGCCGACTCGTCATTCCTCTGCCTTGTGGCGCAGAGCTCTGCCATGGTGACTTCCCATTCAGCAATGTAGAACCTTTCTTTGAACTTTTTCTGCATGTTGGGCCAATCAGCAACAGACCCAGGCAACAAGCTGGAGTACCATTCAAAGGCAAGCCCGGTGAGTATGGAGCCAAAAATTTTTAGGAGGTAGGCCTCATCAACAGCCAGATCTCCCATGACGTTCACATAATAGGCAATGTGATCCCTAGGAGACCCTTGCCCATTAAACTTTTCGAACTTCGGTGGCTTGGTGATGCCAACCGGCAGCTTCTTTGCGGCATAATGAGCCGGATAGGGCACCCGGTAGACGTTGAACGGCGTCTGATCCCCGTCGCCTCTCTCTGCTAGCTTCATGTCTATCATTTGTTCAAGCATCAACCGGCTGACTGTTGTTGGGTCAACCGGACTTGGATAGAAATGGGTGGGCTGTGCACTCAGGGTAGTCAGCACAGTCGCCTGGGGGGCCATGGGGGACCCTTGAGAAGGCGGGGCTTGCAGCGGGGCCGGTGCCGAGTACTGTGCTAGTTGCGGGGGCATGCCCCCAGGGAGGCCGAGAGTTGCTGGGGAGGTCTCAGCTTGCAGAGTTGCTTCTGAAGATTGCCTGTTGCCTGCGGGCGCTTCTAGTAGAACCTCGGTTTGTCCGGACGCCGAGGGTTGTGCGTCCCGCTCATTCAGTTGCTTCTTCAGCAACTCAATCTCTTACTGGAATCATTGCACCATGTACAACATTGCTGGGTCGGTTGTGGGGAGACTGGGCATGCCCCTTGTCTCTTCAGCTGGCACGTCCTCGGACGATGTGGAGGGCTCACCGCTCGTGTCACTGGCGGTGACCACATTGTCCGTGAGAGCCGCAGGAGGTTCTTCGTGCGAGGTTTCTTTGGTGCCTGTCTGTGCCGCTTCGTCTGCCGCTCTTCCCCTTCTAGTGAGAGGCCCCGGCCTGGTGGCGAGTCTGGCCACTTCTTCAGGGTCGATGGGTAGGGCCCCGTACCGACCAAAAACTCCTGCCATATTGCAGGTGAAGATTCCCCAGCTTCTATTTCTCTTCATCGTCCTCCTGGATGACCTCCCTGGGAATACCAACCTGTCGAAGATCGATCGTCGGGGCGGCGCTTCCTCCCGAAAAGGGGACTGGCGCGGCTCCTCCGACCGATTCCTCGACTCTGCACTGGGTGCAGGTCGGGCTTCTTTTTTCTTGGAAAGCAGAGGCCACTGCCCCCAACAGTCGCTGGCGACCCAAAGGAGTACTACCTGGGCCCCGGAGGTAGTTTCCCACGGCCTGCTCGATCCCTTCCCACTCTTGGTCGGAGAGGGCAGCCGGTGGTTGTGTGCCGATGGCAGTGACAGGAGGGGAGTAAACCCTGGGTGCCGGGTGGGCAGCATTATGTCGGCGTCCACGGTGATGGCGGCGGGCATTCTCGGGCGGCACCGGCATGGCAGGTGCTGGTTGGCATGCTGGGGTCGTCACCTCGACCCTTTCATCTCTTCGGGCCCTTGTCGGGCAGAAAGTGATGGGTCTCGTCTGGGCATATGCGGCGGCTGGGCCTCCATGGGAACCCAGATTTGTTTCAGTTTGGCCAGCCTGTGAGCTGGTGTAGTCTTCAGTGGCGCGGTCGGGGCAGCAGGCGTCACCTTCTCTTTTAGCCTCTCCAGCCCTTGGAAGGAGTTACGGACTGGGATGGTCGGGACGATGCGGTCCGGTATCACCTGGGACCTCTGCCCATCGAGGTGGACCCGGATGGTCCCGACGGCCATGGATTTCCCAGAGCTGGATATGCGGCGCCCTGAGACGACGCCGATGTTGTTCCTCCGGCGCCTCCTCCGGCAAGATGCCGATCCTTGGTGAGACGGACCAGCGGTTTGGTGCACATGGTGCACATTGTAGCTCAGCGTCGTTGTTGGGACGCCATCGTTGCTCTTGGCCACAGCTTGGCCGATGACAGCTTCAGTGTCCCCCAGAGTGGGAGCGTTGGTCTGGGGCTCGTCGGGTGCTTTCACGTCCAGTATGTTGACAAAGGCCACCCCAAGGAAGTTGGGGAAGCCCACCGTGGGAGGGAAGCTCCCGAAGCTGAGGGGGACCGCGAGATAGCCGCCCCGAACATGGTTCTTGACGACCGGAGGGCCGCAAGTGACTGCCATTGTCGGCACCATAATGCGATTTTCCTGCATTCGGAAAGGTAGCGCAATTAGTATTACAAGAAGGGAGCCACAGGGCCCCTAGTTTCGACAAAGAGATGAAGGGTGGACTGGTCCCACCGGGCGTGCCAGACTTGTGGACGCACTTTTCATTAGAATCGTTGGTGATTTGGTTATTGGTTTATTGAGTGCGTGGGCGTGCCAGTCACCGGAGTGACAATTTATTCGGGCTCCGAAGAGCCCATGGTGCGCTCGACCTGACTTCGTCAGACGATTGTATGGTTCTTGTCGGGACCAGATCCCGTCATGTCATAAAGGTCACGACGTCATTTACATCCCCCATACGAGGTAACACCCTTGATTAATTGCCGAAATTAGGGGCCCTGCGGCCGAAAGGACTAATACTAACTGCGCAAGAAAGAAACATGAATAAATAACATTGAGGTCCGCATCGGGATACAGGCCACGGGCTATATTGGTCACTCGTGGACCTTTTTCATGTTCGGACGAGGGTCCATAATAGAAACGCGGTGGAAGCCGGGATGAATCCGTTCAAATGTCTGCCGAACGCGCGGCAATTTTAATAACGGCTCAAAAAGGGTCCGGTCTTGAGAAAGGGGTCCGGTCTAATCAGAATGTCGGCCCGATGTGAGGTCGGGTCGTGGCCGTATTGAGGTAACCCTCACGACTTAGGCCCGACCTACCGGGGCCGCATTGTTATTCCCTTCCGCATCGGGTCACGAGAGAGACGGGGCTGCAATGATAGATTTTATCGTCTCTTTATCTAGGCTTCCGATTATAGATAGACATATGAATTTTCTTTTGCTTATTTCCCTTTTATGTATTTTTGTGAATGATTTTTCCATGCTGTTTATTATTATTATTATTAGAAATTTCTCTCACCATTATTATTATTATTTCATAATTTTTTGTTTATTATATATATATATATATATATATATCCAAATTTATTTAGTCATCATAATTTTTATTGATTTATTACTACTATTATTATTATTATTACTATATATTATATATTACACACATACTCCGGGGGGGAGTGGACCGCTGAAGGGCCAAAAGGGGACTGAAGGAGCGTGCCAGTGAAGGTCGTAGGCAGCGTGCCGGTGAAGGCGGCATAGAGAGTGCGCCGGGCAAGGGCGGCTGAAGGCGTGCCGGCGAGGGTATCAAAGGGTGCGCCAGATAGAGATTGGGCTAGGTCGGTGCAGGGTGTGCCAAGGCTGAAGGTAGGTCGGTGCAAAACTGGGCCGGCAGCAGGTCGGTGCAGTCGGCGGGCTGAAGTCGGTGCAGCTTTGAGCTATAGAAGGGCAAAGTCTGTACGGCCGCGGGGCAAAGTCGGTGCAACTTTGGGCTGTAGAGGGGCAAGGTCTGTACGGCCGCGGGGCAAAGTCTGTACGGCCTGCGGGTTGAAGTTGGTGCAGCTTTGGGCTGTAGAGGGGCAAGGTCTGTACGGCTGCGGGGCAACGTCTGTACGGCCTGCGGGCTGAAGTCGGTGCTGCTTTAGGCTGTAGGAGGGTAAGGTCTGTACAGCCGCGGGGCAAAGTCTGTACAGCTTACGGGGCAAAGTCTGTACAGCCTGCGGGCTGTAGAGAGGCAGGGTCTGTACGGCCGCGGGGTAAAATCTGTACGGCTTGTGAGGCAAAGTCTATGCAGCTTTAGGCTGTAGGAGGGCAAGGTCTGTATGACCGCGGGGCGAAGTCTGTACGGCTTGCGGGGTAAAGTCTGTATGGCCTGCGAGTTGTAGAGAGGCAGGGTCTGTACGGCCGCGGGGCAAAGTCTGTACGGCCTGCGGGGCGAAGTCTGTACGGCCTGCGGGCTGAAGTCAGCGCAGCTTTGGGCTGTAGAGGGGTAAGGTCTGTACGGCCTGCGGGTTGAAGTCGGTGCGGCCCTGGGCTGTAGAGGGGAAACATCTGTACGGCCTGCGGGCTGAAGTCGGTGCGGCCTTGGGCCCAGAGTCAGTGCAGGTCACGAGGACTATGCACGTGGAGAATAAGGTCCGTGCACATATGCACCGGGCTAGGCCAGGGTCGGTGCACAAAGGCGCCAGGTTACCGAGGAAGGGCATGCCAAGCGTGCCGCTGGAAGTTCAAGGAGGTAAGGGAGTGTGCCGTGGAGGGTTGATAAGGTGTACCGGCGAAGGTTGGAATAGGCATGCCGGCGAAGGCCCACCCCTCCTTTACTTATTTTAAGGCTTTTCTTTTCTTCTTTTCTTTGATCTTTATATAGTTTTGTACAAATCTTTTCTCCCTCTTCCCCCAACCTTTTCCTTACAGATTGAGCGTTTAATTTACCACCTAGTCATTTAATCCAATTCTTCTCATGTCGTCCGCAGTGCCTTATTTCGGTTAGAGTGTTCTATAGCCGATCGTTCCGTTCGTTCATTGCTTCCCTTTGCCTTTTAAACACATTATTATCATTTCTACCAAAAATTCGGCAGCATCTCCCCTTGACCAGAGCGTAAGGGAGATAAAGGAAGCGCGCCCACAAGGAGTGGCAGAACCTGTGATGGGAATCGACACCGAGCCTGTACCTTTTTTATTACATTTATGTCCTTTTAGTTTGTGTTTATATCCTTGGGAAAGTATGTATGTAAATGTAAGGCTTTATAAGCCAAGGAGTCATTCCCATGGATTGTGTGGGTTTTTATGCAATTAGGCAGTAGGACCAGCAAGGGAGCCCTCAGCCCTTTCCCATTGGTCCATGTCACCTTGTGGGCCTGGTCAACCTTCCTAGGTGGACATCTAGAAGGGTGGGCTGGTCATATGGACACATGTGCTTGAATGGGTCAACATTCTAATAGGTTGGCCACCTACCCCATTCAATTCCCCTTATAGTCAATAGGGCGCCCCCTTCCCCTATTATTTAATGTTTTTTTTTTGTGTTTGTGGCATGCAATCCCAGCCCTTCAATCCCCAACCCTTGATCCAAGGGTCCACATTGTGGACACCAAAAATTGCACGCACAGATATCCTGCTCGGCCCAGCATCAACAACGGCACCGAGTGAAGAAACCCCGGAGAGACTAGTCACCCAGACTCCCCAAATATGCACACTGCCGTGAAGCCGTCTCCAGAGTCACGACAGTGAAGAGAAATCAACCACCAAGAGCCCCACAATCCATGGGCCTCGAAGAAAATCAAACGGGCCACAACTCGTGCTCACAACGGGCTCAAAACTGCCCATTTAGCCATTCAACGGCACGCCCAAGGCCCTTCAGCAGCACGCCACTGGCCCCTCTCAGCGGCACGCCCTTGGCCTTCAGCGGCACACCCCCAACGCCCTTCAGCGGCACGCCCCAATGGCCTTCAGCGGCACGCCCTGCAAGCCTTCAACGGCATGCCCCATGTGCCTTCAACGGCACACTATTTCGGGCCTTCAACGGCACACTATTTCGAGCCTTCCACGGCACACTATTTCAAGCCTTCCACGGCACACTATTTCGAGCCTTCCACGGCACACTTTTTATGCCCCCAGCGGCACACT
Source organism: Amorphophallus konjac (assembly GCA_022559845.1). Taxonomy (NCBI): domain Eukaryota; kingdom Viridiplantae; phylum Streptophyta; class Magnoliopsida; order Alismatales; family Araceae; genus Amorphophallus; species Amorphophallus konjac. Next base: position 91,005,378 of record CM040128.1, read on the forward strand.
GTGAAGGGCCCCCAGCGGCACACTATGAAGGGCCCCCCACGGCACGCTCTTTGTGCCCTTTAACGGCACACTTCTCTGGGCCTTCAGCGGCACGCCTTTTGCCCTCTTCAGCGGCACACTTATAGTGTCTTACAGCGACACGCTTCTTCAGCCCGCCAGCGGTACAGCGTGAAGGTTTTTCAACGGCCAAACGACGTGAAGCCCATACCCTACATATCCTTGGCGCGCAGTGAGCTGTCCGAGGTGTCAACCAACGGTTGGGCCACGCAGGCTACTCCCCTGACAGCCAGGACGGGAAAGGTCAAACGTCATCATGATGAAGCTGCTTCCCGCCTCCGACTGCCGTGCTCGAAGGCTCCCGCGGCTGGGAGTATAAAACCACTCCCATTCCGGCGAAGAAAAGGGAGGGAGACACGGAGAAGAGACCCACGGGCAGAGACGAATAGACGGAGTTGCATACGAGAAGAAGAAGAAGAGAGAAGAAAAGGGAGAGGCTCCGGCGTGGAGTCTACCGACAGCCACCAGGCAACGAGAAGAGAGTAAGAGAGAGAGAGGGCTTGATGTAGTAGGGGAAGGTGGGGGAAAGCGCAGTGGACGATCGTCCCTGCTTCGATCCCCAACACCTCCTCCTCTCTTTGTTCTTTGTTTTCCCGCCTCTCCGTTCTTTCGTTCTTTAGTTTTCTTTCTTGCCCATACCCTTAGCTCGGGCATGCTTTGTGATGTACACGGGTGGCTACGGCCCTTTGTCTCCCCATTAATAAAGATCTTCCCCCCCCTCAGTGGGTTTTCTCTTTGTCTCGTTGTTTTGGACCACAGTGCGTTTGGTCGTCTTTCCCTTCGCTTCCCGGTGTTTGCGTTCATCCCTCATGCCGACGATTTACTCCGGATGCGGCACCATCTTGAATGGTTTGAGGTCACGAACCTCCTCCCGTAAAGCCCAGTGCCTTCACCTGTGTCTGCCCCTTTGAACCTTTTTCCCCCTTGCCAGATGTCCCTATGGGTTTGATCGGCCTAACACCCTGCCCCTTTAACAGGCCAACCCCTTTTGGAGCCCTGTCCAGTGCACCTGCACTTTCCTCCAGCGGCACACCCTTCCTGTACCTTGGCCGATACACCCCATAATAGCCCTCAGCGGTACACCTCCCCCTTTTGTGCCTCAGCGGTACGCCCTTAGCCTTCCTAGCCCAGCACACCCTATGCTCGTCCTTGGCCGGTAAGCCTTGGCCAATCCCCCGTCCACCCTGTCCAGTATTAGAAGCCTCTCGTTCATCGTTTTCTTCATGTTTTCCGAGGTTCTATAAAGGTGTTGCCACCTCCGGGCGCCCACCTCCAGTTGTCGGGTTCTGCCACTCCGTGTGGGCGCGTTCCCTATATCTCCCTTACGCTCGGGTCAAGGGGAGATGCTGCCGAATTTTTGTCAGAAAATAACAACATGTTAAAAAGGCAAAAGGAAGCAACAAACGAACAGAACGATCAACGATAAAACTTTCCGACTAATCGAGCCGCTACCGGTAGCGTGAAAAGAACTGAACCGAATAACGACATAACATATCAGACGTCTGACTTATGAGCAAAAAGGCTAAACAGAACCAAGGAAAGGAGAAGTTTATATAAGACTATATAAAAATCAATAAACGAAGAAAAGAAAAGCCTTAAAAACAAATAATAGAAGATTCCAACCTTCACCGGCACGCTCTGTCGTGCCCCCAGCGGCACACTCCAATAACCTTCAACGGTACACTTATCTGGCCCTTCACCATCATACCCTGCCTCCACACTTCAAACACCCTTCGACGGCACACTGGTTTCCACCTTCCCCGACACACTCCATTCCCCAGCGGTACACCCCTTTCCATTGTCTCTTCCCCCCCTTCGCCGGTACACCCTCATCCACCGTCTCAAACTCAATGTATAGACTTGGCAGATTGACGTACAAACACAGCAATGAGCAATGTACAGACTTCGAGCCGCAGCCAAGGGACAACGTATAGACTTTGAGCTGAATAAGCTGAAGAATGTATAGACTTCGGGTGTCGGCTGCACGAGCAATGTATAGACTTTGAGCTGCAATGTATAGACTTTGAACTGCAGCCAATGAATAATGTATAGACTTTGAGTTGGCCAACGTACAGACTTTGGACTGGCCGATGTATAGACTTTCAGGGACAATGTATAGACTTTGAACTGTAATGTATATACTTTAAGCTGGCCAACGTACAGACTTTGGGCTGGCCAATGTACGGACTTTGAGCTCCAATGTATAGACTTTGAACTGCAATGTATAGACTTTGAGTTGGCCAACGTACAGACTTTGGGCTGGCCAATGTACGGACTTTGAGCTCCAATGTATAGACTTTGAACTGCAATGTATAGACTTTGAGCTGGCCAACGTACAGACTTTGGGCTGGCCAATGTATGGACTTTGAGCTCCAATGTATAGACTTTGAACTGTAATGTATAGACTTTAAGCTGGCCAACGTACAGACTTTGGGCTGGCCAATGTACGGACTTTGAGCTCCAATGTATAGACTTTGAACTGCAATGTATAGACTTTGAGCTGGCCAACGTACAGACTTTGGGCTAGCCAATGTATGGACTTTGAGCTTCAATGTATAGACTTTGAACTGTAATGTATAGACTTTCAGCTGGCCAACGTACAGACTTTGGGCTGGCCAATGTGTGGACTTTGAGCTCCAATGTATAGACTTTGAACTGTAATGTATAGATCAGCTGGCCAACGTACAGACTTTGGGCTGGCCAATGTATGGACTTTGAGCTCCAATGTATAGACTTTGAACTGCAATGTATAGACTTTGAGCTAGCCAACGTACAGACTTTGGGCTGGCCAATGTACGGACTTTGAGCTGCAATGTACGGATTTTGAGCTGCAATGTACCGACTTTGAGCTGGCCAATGTACAGACTTTAAGCTGGCCAACGCATAGACTTCGAGCTGATGAATGTAGCCAATGTATAGACTTTGAGCTGATGAATGCAGCCGATGTACAGACTTTGAGCTGAAGAACGTATAGACTTTGTGTGCTGGTTGAATAGACAATGTATAGACTTTAGGCTGATGAATGTACGGACTTTATGTCGCAGCGATCGGCCAATGTGCAGACACACGCCCTTCGCCAGTACACCCTACAACGCCCTTCGCGGCACGCCCCATCCCAGCTTCCCCCGGCACGCCTCGTTTGGCCTTTCGCCGACACGCTCCCCCTGCGCTCAGCGGCACGTCTTCTCCAACCCTTCGGCGGTACGCCCTCAAGCTCCTTTGACAGCACGCTCCCGTGACCCCTTCGCCGGCACGCTCTCCCCTATTCAACCCTTCGCCGGCACGCTCGGCCAGGCCCATAGCCACCACACCTAAGGCTCCTTCATCGATACGCCTCCCATAGCCACCACACCTGCCCCTTCACCGGCACCCTTGGCCAAGCCCTTCCCCGGTATACCTCCCGCAAACCTTCAGCGGCGCTCTCCCTCAGCCCCCTCAGCGGTGCACCCTTCCACCTTCAGCGGCACGCTCCTTCAGCCCCCGTTTGGCCCTCCAGCGGCCCACTCTCTCTCTCCATAAGAATATGTATAATAATAATAATAATAATAGTAATAATAAAATTAATAAAAACTATGATGAATAAATAAATCTGAATATATATATGAAATAAACAAAAAAAATGTAAAATAATAATAAACAAAAAAAGGAGAGAAAATATAATAGTAATAATAATAAACAAAACGGATAAATCATCCAGAATAAATACATGAGAGGGAAATAAGCAATAAATTATATACATATATAATTTAAAACCCCAAAAAAATGGTAAAATCCACTTTGCAGCCCCGTCTCTCTCGTGACCCGGTGCTAAAGGAACAACAATGTCGCCCTTCCAGGTTGGGCCTGAGTCTTGGGAATTATCCCGAAATGGCCGTGGCCCGACCTCGCCTCGGGCTGACATTCCGATAAAGCCGGACTCGTTTCTCAGGCCGGATCCCTTCCGAGCCACTACTAAAATTGCCGCACGCTCGGCAGACATTTGAACGGGTTCACCTCGGTTTTCGCCACGTTTCGATTACGGACCTGTGTCTGAACATGAAAAGACCCGTGAGCAACCAATATGGCCAACGGCTCCCTCCCCGACATGGTCGTGAGCCGGCATTGCTCCGGGCCAATAGCCCGTTAAATCGGATTCATTCTAATGGGATTCGTTCCCGTTCTTTCATTGAAACTGCCGTAAACTCGGCATACGTTTGTACGGGGTCGTTTCCACCCACGTCGTACTTTCAACATGGGCCCTTGCCCGAACATGAAAAGGTCCGTGAGTGACCGATGAAATCGGAATAGAACGAGACGTTCCTCCGCCATCCCTGGACCCCTTTCATGGGAATATCAATAAGACCTCCGTGGGCCACGCTCAGACCTCGGATCCGTCCCAATTGTGGTCGCCGTTCGGCTCATATCCTCGGTCTACAGCCCGCTCCCTTCGAACACATTTTCAGTTTTGGAGTCTAGTCCTGGGACTCACCCCCGTTGCCCTCCGGCACCGGAAATATTAATGATGCCCGCGCAAGCCTCGTTCGGACCACGGGAGGCGCCCCTGGTATGGTCTTGACTCGATCTCGCACCGGGCCAATAGATTCACCGGTTTCCTGCTACACTAACCGAGATTTGACCGAATGTTTTCGGTGTCTCAGAATCATAAACTTGCCGTATCCCGGCATGCACATGTCCCAGGTCCTCCCGCGACGATTACAATATTCTCAAGTCGGACTCCCGTCCGAATATTAAACGGTCTCCCGAATGACCGACACGTTTCGAACGTCCGCTTCCCTAGACACAGGGCTTTTCAGCCGATTCAAGGGATATTCCCTCGTTGCCCCTTGGCACCGGAAATATTAATGACGCTCATGCAAGTCTTGTTTCAACCGCAGGGGGCCCACCGCAGTATGGTCGCAGCTTGCTCTTGCACCGGGCCAACAGATTTACTAGTTTCTGACCGCTCTGACCGAGGTTTAGCCGAACGTTCTCCGCTCTTCCGAACAATAGATTTGCCGTACCTCGGCATACATGCGTTCCGGTTTTCCCGTGATAACCGCGATCTTCTCGAGCCGGACATTCGTCCGAACATTAAATGGTCAGTACACGACTGACACGACCGCGAAGGGTTTTCTTCTCGCCCTCGCGTGAGGATTTCAATACCTCGTAATAGACCTTCCATGCAATTGATTTCTTGGCCATGAGGCCCTGAATCCCGGCGATTAATCAAGGGTGTTCCCTCGTATGGGGGATGTAAATGACGCCGTGACCTTTATGGCGTGGCGGGTTTTGGTCCCGACACGAACCACACAATCGTCTGACTGAGTCAGATCGAGCGCACCGTGGGCTTTTCGGAGCCCGAATAAATTATCACTTCGTGACTGGCACGCCCACGCACTTAATAGACGAATCAACCATTCCCGAATAGATGAGCTTAATAAACGAACGAAAAGTGCGTCCACACACATTAGATTAGATTGGTAGCATATATAAGCTTGTATTTTCATGAGAAAATCAATGAAAAATGAGAAAATTATGTTGAAGCTTGGAGCATATTACGCCCCCTTCCTCTCTCCTACTGTTCTTCCTTCTCCAACCTCCATTTCTAGAGTGTTTCTATCTTCTATCATCCCCTCTCAACCTCTGATCATCACCGGTGCCGCAGCCGCCGCCGTTCGTGCCGCCTTCGAGCCGCCACGAAACCGTTCTCGGTGTTCTGTCCTGCTGGACAGAGGTCCCTTCCTAAAATTCCTGCTATCAGCCACGGCCTCTTAGTGGTCTGCAATTTTTATGGTGTGTTATTCCCCTGTACCCCAAGCTCCACCTAACTTTTCACGCCCAAATTCCATCTTTTAGTATTTTCCCATTTTCTTGCATCTTTAATTCCTAGTTCTGTTTTGTCTCTATCTACAGTGACAGCAGCCCTGTATTTCCCACCTCTGGCCATCTTTTTGATTTGTCCAAACCCTCCCAATTTTATTGAGATTTCGGTCCATCACCCCCTACATCCACAAATTTTCTTAATTTTTTATCAGCCTTCTATCTATTTTTAGGAATTCGTGTTCTTCCTCAGCTACAGTGTTGTCAGTCAGATCCCAGATCCGACCACCCTCCACTTCCAAAATCATAAAAAATCACCACAACCTCCAAATCCATATCCAAAAATAGTCCTGGTTTCCTTACTTGATTTCCTACAACGTTTATGAACAAGTCAAAGTTTGAATCCGAGGTCTTCATATTGGTCAAAGGTAACTCTCAGGAAAGTTCCCTGCTAGTCTGAGAGTTCAGACACTATACAACAGCAACCTTCAAAATTCTCTAATCAGAAGTACAGACTTGATTATTTTTCTGTAATCACCTTGGGTTGAAGCCCTTCGAAGCATCTTTCCAACGGCGCCAGTTTCGTCGAATTCCGACGTCGGGGCTGATCGCAGCATCCGTTCTCGCCGGAGCGCGCGCCAGAAAATAGAACCGGCAGATCCGTGGCCGGTTATTCCGACCGGTGCCAATCGTAGCCGCCCGGCCTCCGGCCGGCGAACCAGCGTGCCGCCAGCCCAGAGAACACTTCCACAAGTGTCCCCACCACAATGGTGACATCGGGTCCGACACGGTCCCTCCGGCGCGTGGGCCCCACAGCCACAAGTTCGGGTGCTGCCGAAGAGACGCGAGAAGCCGCCCGTCAACCCGAATTCGGTCCTCCCGGGCCCAGTTGTGTAGCCCTTTACCTCCCTGCGTGGAGTGGGCGATATTTCATTACTGTCATCATTGTGTAATATTTATCCCGGGAGTACGATTTTCGACCGGGTCCGTCTTCCCCACGCCGAGCGCGTGGAGGTATCGCATTCGCTCCCTTCTCGGCATTTTGCTTACTTCATATATATTTGTTTATGCCGCTGCTAGAGAGCATGTGTAGGGATATCTAGCTCGCTTTATATCTTCATTACCGCTGCTGCGAGAGAGTACGTGACCATCTCGTGACCCGATCCGGGCACAAAAGAGAGCCGATCACCCTAGCTCATTGCCGGTTTCTCAACCACGCACATCCGACGCTTCCCTCGTTAAGGGGCAGTCACGAGCTTGTTGTGTCCGTGGTCTCGTCCCGCATCAATTTGGTATCAGAGCGAGTTTGAGTCTAGGGTGCCAAAAAAAAAAGAGTGTCATTTATGTCTAGTCATTAGTCGGTTTAAGTCGAGTCTAGGATCATCATATTTCTAAAACACAAAAGGAGAGTGTTTTTAAATTGCATTTCATTCCGATAATTCGGTATATCAAAAGGTGTTGTCCGAACATTAGGCTACGCCTATCGGGAAGGCCGCACACTTATGCGAGTGACCTTCGGGTCGATTATCTCCGCCACGTACCGGATATTGCTTTATGTCTAGGTGCATCATATTAGTGTGCATTTGCATTAGTCAGTGTTTCCTAGTCCGTGTCGTTGTATGCCCACTCGGCGAGGTACCCAATACCATCGCCCTTCCCCTATGGCTAACCCACGAGATGGCGCTTCGGGAGACTTCCACTCCCTACACGAGGCGATGATGGCCATTATGACTAGGTTGGACCAATCCGATGCTAACTTTCGGACTTTCTCCGATAATATGGATGGTCGCCTTAGAGCCATGGAGGGACGCATGGAGACCTCCGATAGGTCGGTCCAAGACCTCATTGGGCGGTTAGATAGGATGTCACACAGGGACCCTCCTGGGGCAGGCCAAGGCCCACCCACACCTCCTCCCGCGGTGGCCCAAGTCCAACCCGCTCCCATGGCCCAAGTCCAAGCCGCTCCCGTGGCCCAAAACCAGCCACCACAGGCTCCTCCACCCGCCCCTCCTCGGGTTCCCGAACTACCGCACCGTGACCTTGGTCTCGAGGACTATGGGTCCGACAATGCCTATGAGGGGTATGGTCAATGCCGTCGTGGTTTTCAGCCACAACGAGATGAGGATGATGATAGGGTCCTTAAGACCGTTCGAGCGGACTCTCCCTCTTTTTACGGGTCTTTGGATCCGAAAGTCTACCTAGATTGGGAGTTCGGCATGGACCGTTATTTTGAGTGGTATGATATGTCGGAGCGCCGAAGGGTCCGATTTGCCACCATGAAGCTCATGGGGCAGGCGCAAACCTATTGGAAGAATGTGGAGAGCCTGCTACTTCAGCGGCTAGAACCCCCGATTGACACATGGGCCGAGATGAAGAATAAACTTCGGCAAAAGTACCTTCCTCCCACATACCGCCAGCGACTCATCGATAGATGGCAAAGTCTTAGCCAAGGAGACCGGTCAGTCTCCGAATACATCGCTGAATTTGATGAGTACTTTCTACGATGTGGTGTCACGGAGGAGAGTACCATGCCCGTTTCCCGCTTTCGACGTGGTTTGCGGCCACACTATCAGTATGAGCTTTTCCGCCGCAATGCCAAGACGTTGGAAGAGGCATACCAGGTTGCTCTCGAGTTAGAGCAATTCGAGGGAGAGTTTGACTCTAGTCATCGGTTGGGCCCCACCCCTCTCCGTAGCACCGAGCCCCGTCACTCTATAGGCCCACATCCTCGGCCTCCCATGGCTCGACCTCTGGAGCCCACCCGTCAGGAGCACTTTGCTCCTCGACCTCGCCCTCCTCCACCCCGGGACCTATTTCCACCCCAACCACCGGCACCCGTTGCCCTTCCCCCGGCTCCTCTATCCCGTCCTCTGGCACCGGCCCCCCCTCCAATATTGTCCAAGGCACCTACACCTCCTCCATTGCTGCCTACACCCCCTACCCGACGGGATGATAAGGGTAAGGCCCCTTTTATAGGAGAGAGTAGTCAGTCGAGAGTGCAGTGTTTCCACTGTCATGGATTTGGCCACTTTGCCAGCGAGTGTCCCGCTCGCGCCACCCTAGCCTTAGGTGTTGGAGAGCCCGCACCTCCCGAGCTTGAGTGTGTCAATTATGAGGCCGATGACGCACTAGCCGATGAGTACTATGCCTTGGGGGGAGAGTTGGATGGCTCACCCGCCGCCCAGGATGTCGCCACCTAGTGGGCTTGTGTCACCATCTTAGTCTAGGGTCATATATGAGTCGGTGTGTTTTCCTTGTGTGGTTTGTTTTGTGTTGTTTTTTTGCATGGTTTGTGTGTCGTTTGTTTATTTGCATGCATCTTGTGTAAGCTCGTTATCGTTCTCTTATGAGTAAGAGGCGAGTGGACTCACTTGATGAGTATGGGATTGGTTCCACATTCATACCCGGATCAGTCACTTATAGGGACTCAGCGGTGATTCCTAGTGAGTCTTTGAGCTGCTCCCTTCCTTTTTGAGAGTGCCCCACCCGGAGTGTCCACCTCTAGCCCATAGCAGCTTGTGCATATCGAGTATATATGGAATGAGCAGGTGACGGTCACTTGGAGTGGAGCATACCCGCGCTACTTGGCACGGTGACGGATCCGCCGGAGTACTCGAGCATCCCTACCCCTACTCGACGGGGTCGAGTTCCTCCCACCCGGGGAGAGTTGATGGGAATCGACACCGAGCCTGTACCTTTTTATTACATTTATGTCCTTTTAGTTTGTGTTTATATCCTTGGGAAAGTATGTACGTAAATGTAAGGCTTTATAAGCCAAGGAGTCATTCCCATGGATTGTGTGGGTTTTTATGCAATTAGGTAGTAGGACCAGCAAGGGGGCCCTCAGCCCTTTCCCATTGGTCCATGTCACCTTGTGGGCCTGGTCAACCTTCCTAGGTGGACATCTAGAAGGGTGGGCTGGTCATATGGACACATGTGCTTGAATGGGTCAACATTCTAATAGGTTGGCCACCTACCCCATTCAATTCCCCTTATAGTCAATAGGCCGCCCCCTTCCCCTATTATTTAATGTTTTTTTTTTGTGTGTGTGGCATGCAATCCCAGCCCTTCAATCCCCAACCCTTGATCCAAGGGTCCACATTAGATTTGATTGGTAGCATATATAAGCTTGTATTTTCATGAGAAAATCAATGAAAAATGAGAAAATTGTGTTGAAGCTTGGAGCATATTGCGCCCCCTTCCTCTCTCCTGCTGTTCTTCCTTCTCCAACCTCCATTTCTAGAGTGTTTCTATCTTCTATCATCCCCTCTCAACCTCTGATCATCACCGGTGCCGCCGCCGCCGCCGCCGCCGTTCGTGCCGCCTTCGAGCCGCCGCGAAACCGTTCTCGGTTTTCTGTCCTGCTGGACAGAGGTCCCTTCCCGAAATTCCTGCTATCAGCCACGGCCTCTTCGTGGTCTGCAATGTTTATGGTGTGTTCTTCCCCTGTACCCCAAGCTCCACCTAAATTTTCACACCCAAATTCCATCGTTTAGTATTTTCCCATTTTCGTGCATCTTTCATTCCTAGTTCTGTTTTATCTCTGTCTATAGTGACAGCAGCCCTGTGTTTCTCACCTCCGGCCATCTTTTTGATTTGTTCAAACCCTCCCAATTTTACTGGGAGTTCGGTCCATCACCCCCTACATCCATAAATTTTCTTAATTTTTTATCAGCCTTCTATCTATTTTTAGGAATTCGTGTTCTTCCTCAGCTACAGTGTTGTCAGTCAGATCCTAGATCCGAACACCCTCCACTTCCAAAATCATAAAAATCACCACCACCTCCAAATCCAGATCCAAAAAAAGTCCTGGTTTCCTTACTTGATTTCCTACAACTTTTATGAACAAGTCGAAGTCTGAATCCGAGGTATTCATATCGGTCAAAGGTAACTCTCAGGAAAGTTCCCTGCTAGTCTGAGAGTTCAGACATTATACAACAGTAAACTTCAAAATTAGCCAATCAGAAGTACAGGCTTGATTATTTTTCTGTAATCACCTTGGGTTTAAGCCCTTCGAAGCATATTTCCAACGGCGCCAGTTTCGTCGCATTCCGACGTCGGGGCTGATCGCAGCGTCCGTTCTCGCCGGAGCGCGCGCCAGAAAATAGAACCGGCAAATCCGTGGCCGGTTATTCCGACCGGTGCCGATCGGAGCCGCCCGGCCTCCGGCCGGCGAACCAGCGTGCCGCCAGCCCAGGGAACACTTCCACAAGTGTCCCCACCACAGTGGTGACATCGGGTCCCGCACGGTCCCTCCGGATAGCGCGTGGGCCCCACAGCCACAAGTTCGGGTGCTGCAGAAGAGACGCGAGAAGCCGCCCGTCAACCCGAATTCGGTCCTCCCGGGCCCAGTTGTGTAGCCCTTTACCTCTCTGCGTGGAGTGGGCGATATTTCATTGCTATCATCATTGTGTAATATTTATCCCGGGAGTACGAGTTTCGGCCGGGTCCGTCTTCCCCACGCCGAGCGCGTGGAGGTATCGCATTCGCTCCCTTCTCGGCATTTTGCTTACTTCATATATATTTGTTTATGCCGCTGCTAGAGAGCATGTGTAGGGATATCTAGCTCTCTTTATATGTTCATTACCGCTAGTGCGAGAGAGTACGTGACCGTCCCGTGACCCGATCCGGGCACAAAAGAGAGCCGATCACCCTAGCTCATTGCTGGTTTCTCAACCGCGCACATCTGACGCTTCCCTCGTTAAGGGGCAGTCACGAGCTTGTCATGTCCGTGGTCTCGTCCCGCATCAACCTGTCAATTGGGGGTGGGCGCCCAAAGGCGGCAGCACCTTTGATGAAACTTCGAAAAAACCTCGGAGAAATCAACGAGCGAGAGACCCGGCTAAGACAGACTGGGAGTGTACTGGGTAGGAGGATATGGCAACCGTGCCTGGCAAGAGGGCTCTAGGAGCGTGCCGGGCTAGAAGGGTTAGAGGGTGCACCGGCTAGAGGGGCTGATAGGTCGTGCCGGGCTGGAAGGTGTACCGGATGGGGCTGGCTAGAGTGTGCCGGCCTGGGATGGCCTGGGGTGTGCCGGGCAGGGACGATTAGGGAGTGCACCGGCCAACGGACAAGGGACTATGCCGGGCTAGCGGGGGATGGACTGCATCGGACTAGAAGGGCCAAGGATGCAACGGACAAGGGGCTTGAAGCTATAGCGGTGGAGGGTATGGGTTGGCCTATCAATGAGAGGAAGCTGTTGGCACATTGGGTTAGGTCTAAGCCCAGGGGTGCATTAACTGACCAGGGGGGAAGAAGATCAAGAATGTTAATCAAGCAGTGGCTCAAGCGGCCTAGAAGGAGGGCACATCTCCTCTACGGGGGTGGGGACACCCTATTGAGCTAAATGGCATACTCTGGAGTCAGACTCACAGGGGGAGAAGCCCGTACAGGAAGCCACTATCAAAGGACCCCTCTGGATGGCGCTACACCAAGACGTTGTACATTGGACCGGACAGGCCGGCATCATGGAAGGAGATTGACATAAGGGACAAGAACACCTGAGAAAGGGGAGAAGCAAGTGGCAAAACATATCATAAGAAGAAACCAACGAGAATGACATGAAACCCAGCAGAGGGGCATCTTTTATTCATGATAGAAAATGACCATGGCCGGCCAAGGGTCAAGCGTTACAGAGTATGTCTGAAACAAGCTACAAAAGGGATGAGAAGAGGAACAAGAAGATGAAAAGAAAGAAAAAAAGGGTGAGGAGAGAGTCGGGGCCGAGCAGGGGTGACAGCTCCCTTCTCTTCCCCTGCTACCTCCCGCTACATAGGACCTCTCTCTCTCTTTTCTTACTCTCTTTCTCTCTTTATGGCCTTTTCTTCCCTGGAGCTCCCTGTGCTTGCCGAGCTTGGGCGGACGGGGCTCTCCTTCTTCCTCTTCTCTCTTCTCCCTTCTTCTGTCTGCCTCTTCCTTCTCTGGGTGTCTGGTGTGGTCTCTCCGTCTCTCCTCTTTTTTTGTGTTCCTCCTCCCCTCTTTATTGTGCTCCGAAGAAGAGGGGTTTTTATACCCCACACGGCGGGACCGTTCGAACACGGCAGCCGGAAGCGGGAAGCGACCGGTCATGATGGGGTTTGACTTCCCCCGTCCTTGATGTCAGAGGAGTAGCCTGCGTGGCCCAACCTCCGGTCGACACCTCAGATAGCCCACTATGCGCCAAAGATCTGTAGGGCATGGGCACGAGATTTGGTCTGCCAGACGTGCCATTGAAATGCCTGAACGTTGTGCCGATGGCGGGCTAAACAAGCATGTCACTGAGAGGGCAAAAAGGGCGTGCCGCTGGAAGACACGGCAAGCGTGCCGCTGAAGAGCCCAAAGGGCGTGCCGCTGAAGGGCGTTGGGGGCGTGCCGCTGAAGGGCCAACGGGGTGTGCCACTGAAGGCCATTGAAGGCGTGCCACTGAAGGCCTCAGGGGGCGTGCCGCTGAAGGGCCAACGGGGTGTGCCACTGAAGGCCACTGAGGGCGTGCCGCTAAAGGGGCCAGAGGGCGTGCCGCTGAAGGGCGTGCTGCTGAAGGCCTCAGGGGGCGTGCCGTTGAAGGGCTCTAGGGGCGTGCCACTGAAGCCCCAAAGGGGCGTGCCTCTGAAGGGCTAAATGGGCAGTTCTAAGCCCGTTGTGAGCGCGAGTTGTGACCCATTTGATTTTCTTCGAGGCCCATGGATTGTGGGGCCCTTGGTGGTTGATTTCTCTTCACTGTCGTGACTCCGGAGACGGCTTCACGGTAGTGTGTGTGCGTTCAGGGAGTCCGGATGGCCCTCACTTCATAATTTATTCAGTTGACGTTGTCGTTGATGCACGACTAGTTGGGACATACGGGCGTGCAATTTTTCATGTCCACACATGGTTTCTCCCTTTAGCGTATATTTATAGACCTTTGGCATTTTTCACAAAAACCCAATAATAGTGTATAAAGTCCACCCATCCCGGTCTGTCTAATACTCTATTGTGTGTGACTCTATAGGCCCAATTGTCTGTTTGGTTTTCCAGCCCATTAAGTAAAGAACCCCTTCTGGTGAGGATACCCGAGCTTGAGATTGGCGCAATGCGGCAGAGCAACACTAGAGGATGCGTAACACTGTTCGGGACATGCAGGCACCGTTATGGCTTGGAGATGGCATGCAGAGCTACCCATGAGTTGGAGTCTTTTATTTTTTATCACTTTGGATTTTTTTTTATAGGCCGAGCTGTGGCCAGTTGGACTTTATTAGCATCACTTTGTAGTGAGCAGGCTAGGTGAGGGCTAGTAGGCCATTTCTTGATCTAGACCCAAGGAGGATAGGGCTGGCCGCCCCCTACTAGAGGGCCCCTACCTTGGGATGTGTGCCCCCCTTTCCTAGGCCCTTTTGGGCTAGGGTTTGGGCATGCCCCACCCTATCCTCTCCTCCTTGGAGATGGCCGCCCCCCCTTCCTAGATTCTAGCTAGAGTTTCCTATTTTCCCTCCCCCCTTCCTAGTGTGGTAGAAATTCAAATTAAATAGGATTCTTAAGAAATTAATTAGGGTTTCTCTTCCCCATCTATTTATACTCTTTTGTATTATTATGGGAGAATTAATGAAGAAAATAAATCTTTTGAGAAATCCAAGAGAGTTGGCCGTGGCCTCCCCCTCCCTCTCTCTTGGTGGGTGCGACTCCCACCTCCCCTCCCCCTTCTCTTCTTCTTGGGTGCGACGCCCAAGACTCTACCCCAGGGATTTTTGCTACTCTCTCTATGTCTAAGCATCTTCCTCGGTGTCTTGGAGAGCCTGGAGATCCCCATTCTTGGTTGATTTGCTGCGAAGAGTCCGTGGTGCCTCTGTTGGTCTGTGTGCTCCTGTGTGTCTGCCTGCTGGACAGAAGCGTGGAACAGAGGTTGGTCCACCCCCTTTACCATCTCAGAATGTCCTGAATTGTTTACCACATCTTCCCCCATGCCTCTCCTCATCCCAAACTAAATTTCACGCCAAAATTCCATTTGGGGCCGAAGTTCCCTTTAGAGACACTTTTCCCACGCAGACTGCTCCTATGCATATCTGCAGAGATAGAACCTATCCACAGTAGCCTTCTCGCCCCCAAAACCTACTCCAAACGCTCTGAAATTTGGAGCACCACCTCCCCACGTCCTAACCCATCCCCCATATTTTTTTATGATTTTTTTGAGCCCATTTGCCGTGAGTACCCCCACCCTCCATTCCTGTTATCCATTCTGTCTGCACAGATCTGCAGAACCGAGGTTGCATGCCACCATCTCCCACGCCTAAAACGTCCATTATGCGCCACCCCGCCACCACATCTCCACTCTCCCACGACCATCCTCTAACCTCCAGAGAAAATCCAACCCTAAAAACCACCCGGAAGCCCTGGAACCACCCCCATCTTCCACCCTCAGTCCCGCTGCCAGCAGACTGGCCAGAACGCACAGGTGACTGTTCACAAATTCGCCCCAGCTTCCATAGTGCTCGGTTGTAGCTTATCTTCTACGAGCGTCCCTAAGACGTTCCCCCCAGCGTCTCCACCGAGTTTTGTGTTTAGAGGACATCCAGAAGGCCGTGTTCCAGGCCTCCTCGCCCGCTGGTCGCCTGCGGTCTGCCCTCCGTTCGTGTCTACGCCGGACGTCCACGTCAGCGCCGTCGGCTTCCATCTTCTTCCAGGAGGATCATCTTCCACTACAGTGTGCTGTCAAGGACGTTGGCACCTTCATCGGCCTCCGTGACGCGTCTTCCTTGCTTCTGGTCCCAGTCCGTACTGGTTCACAGTACGTGGGAGTGCCGTTCTTCGTCCACTCGCGGCCAATCACCCCACTTCTCACGACCCCCCCAGATCGCTGTGTAGCCTTTTACCTCCCTGTGAGGAGTGTGCAGTGTTCGGATTGTACCTATTTAGCTTTTTTACTGGAGATCATGTGACTTGGCCAGGCATCTTCCCCACGCTCTGAGCGTGGAGGTGCGCGTTCGCTCCCTCCTTGGTTTAGCTTGCTTATTTAGTATAGTCTCTAATGCCGCTGCTTGTGAGATTGTGTGGTTCCTAGCTCGCATATTTTTTATCACTGCCGCGGTGAGAGAGCGAGATCGTCCCGTGACTCGTCCAAGTCACGAGTGTGGAATTACCTACCCTAGACTCGCCGATTTTTCAACCCTGCGGAACGACGTGCTTCCCTCTCTTGGGATGCCTGTGAGCTTGAGTCCTTGTTGATTGGCATATTTTTCCCTCTTGGGAACCATAGGTGTCGAGTCTATGCCATTCGATCTATTGCGTGGGTGCTGGTAGTAGTAGTCCATTTAGTCGTATCATTGCATACAGTCTAAGTTCGCAAAGCGTCCCGCATCAACTTTAGTATTAGAGCCGTAGGTTGTCTAGGGTGCAATTGAGTCCTTAGGTTTGTCTAAATTGCATTTGGGTCCGCATTATACCCCCTTTGCATCACCATTTAGAGTCGTGTCTAGGTCCTTAGAGTTTTAGCCCCTCCCTTGTCCTTTAGAGTCTTGCATGCCCACTCGGCGTGGTACCGATTACCAACACCCGGTCCCGATGGTTGACCCTAGGAATGCTGCCACTAGTGACTTTTCCCTTTAGGATATGATGCAAGCTCTCATGAATCAGATAGATCAGTCCGATAAGAGCTTTAGAGATCATGCTGCATTCATGGAGGGCCAGATGAAGGCCATGGTGGACGGGATGGAGGCTTTCGACCGGACCATTCAAGGTCTCGTTGGACGACCCAACCAGGGTAGAGCTCCGTGTGAGGATATTCCCGGGCAGGCCCAAGGCCCACTTGACCCTGCCCCTCGGCCGGCACACCCTAGGGCCGACGATCGGAGACCGCGTGTTCAGGAGTTTGATGATTTTGGGTTAGATAATTAGGTTGAGGGTTATGGCCATGCCCGGCGTGGCTATCGGCCCAATAGGGACGACGAGGATGATCGTCTCCTTAGGTCCGTGCGTACGGATCCTCCCATCTTTGATGGGTCCTTGGACCCTAAAATTTATATTAATTGGGAGGCGGGTATGGACCGCTACTTCTAGTGGTACGAGATGACGGACCACCGGAGAGTCTGATTCGCTAAGATGAAGTTGCTAGGATAGGCACAAACTTATTGGAGGAACGTGGAGAGCCTGTTGATGCAACGACATCAACCCCAGGTTGAGACATGGGATGACATGAAGGTAAAGCTCAGGCAAAAATACCTTCCTGTCACATACCGTCAGAGGCTTATTGATAGGTGGTAGAGTCTCAGCCAAGGGGATCGGACTGTGACGGAGTACATCGTCGATTTTGATGAGTACTACTTGCGATGTGGGGTCATAGAGGAGAGTGCCATGACCATCTCTCGCTTTCATCGGGGTCTACGGCCGCACTACCAGTATGAGTTATTTCGTAGCCATGTGATGACCCTGGAGGAGGCTTATTAGGTCGCTCTCGAGCTAGAGCAGTTTGAGTTCGAGTTTGCTCTGGTCCAGCGCCCAGGACCCACATATTATCGTGGGTCGGATCCTCATGCTACACCTGGACCTTATCCTCGGGGACCCGTGGCCCGTCCACAGGAACCCGCTCGCTAGGACCCTACTGCTCCTCGGCCTCGTCCTCCCCCTCCGAGGGACTATCCCCCTCGACCCCAGGCCCCTGCCCCTCGGCCCCAACAGCCCACCATTCCTACCTGACCCCAACTTCCACCACCCCCGGCCCGTCGTGATGGCAAGGGAATGGGGTTGATGACTGGTGGAGCACCTCAGGGCACTGGGTCCCATCATGGGTGTTATAGGTGCGGAGGAGTTGGTCATTATGCTGTTAGTTGTCATACCCGACCTTCTTTGGTCATCGAGGATCCTTCGACCTTTGAGCCCGCACCTGGGATCATACCTGTCAGTTATGAGGCTGACCAGGAGCTCGTGGAGGAGTTTTTCGATGAGCTGATTGAGGGCAAGCAGTTAGATGTCCAGGGCACGCAGTGCCAGGATGGTGTTCAGCTAGGCGTTGTCAAGTGTATCTTGACCCAGCCGCTGGTGAGTGATGACCGGCGTCGCACCACCATGTTTCACACCTTTTGTAGGCTGGGCGGGAAAACCTGCAAGGTGATCATTGATAGCGGGAGTTGTATCAACGCTATCTCCATGGGTATAGTGACATGCCTTGGGTTGACCCCCGTGGACCATCCCTCCGCCTATCGTGTGTCATGGGTAGATTACACTTCTATTCCGGTCAGGCTGCAGTGTCTGGTGCCATTCCAGTTCCATGCCTACCAAGACGAGATCTGGTGTGATGTGTTGCCTATGTAAGTAAGCAGTATTATCCTAGGAAGGCCTTGGCTATTTGATCGAGATGCTACCCTCCATGGCCGGTCAAACACATGCACATTCGACCATAACGGCCATCGGATTACCCTTCACCTATCCCAGCCGAGGAGTCCACCCATCCGGGGTCCCACTGGGCCTAGCACCCCGATTCCTACTGTTCCTGGGCCCAATACCCCCTCGCCGGCTCAGGCTACGACCGTATCTCAGGATGTCCCCACTCCAAGTATTCCTCCATCTAGGAGGTTGATGCGAGTCAGCTCTCGGGAGTTAGAGCGTGACTTTGTTAGAGGGGACCCTATTTTTGCCATCGTAGTCCGAGAGGTGGTTAGAGAGACGGAGAGTGATCTCCCATCTGATGCTACTGATGTCCTTCGGGAGTTTGCTTATGTGTTTCTTAATGATTCATCCGAGGGTCTTCCACCCATGCGGGACATTCAGCATGCTATTGACCTAATTCCGGGGTCCTCATTGCCCAACTTGCCACATTATAGGATGAGCCCCGCTGATCACGCTGAGCTTCAACGTCAGGTCGAGGAGTTGATGACGAGGGGATCTCTTCGTGAGAGCATGAGTCCTTGTGCCGTCCCTGCTTTGCTTGCCCCTAAAAAGGATGGTACTTGGAGGATGTGTGTTGACAGCCGTGCTATCAATAAGATCACGGTGAAGTATAGATTTTCCATTCCCCGCTTAGATGACATGCTTGATATGATGGAGGGAGCCACTGTGTTTTCTAAGATCGATCTCAAGAGTGGCTATCACAAGGTGAGGACCAGGCCCGGTGATGAGTGGAAGATGGCCTTTAAGATCAAAGATGGTCTTTATGAGTGGCTGGTCATGCCCTTTGGGCTGACCAATGCTCCCAGCACTTTTATGCGGATGATGACCCAGGTCCTTCGACCTTTGATTGGGGTCTTTGTGGTGGTCTATTTCGATGATATCCTTACCTATAGCCGCACTCAGGAGGCCCACTTAGACCATCTATGGTAGGTCTTTCTTATCTTGAGGAGAGAGAGTCTTTATGCCAACCTTAAGAAATGTGCTTTCATGACTAGTCAGGTCACCTTCTTGGGGTTCATTATGTCTAGCGAGGGAGACTCTACCGACCCGGAGAAGACCAGGGCCATAGTGGAGTGGCCCGAGCCTCGTACTCTTCATGATGTCTGTAGCATTCACAGACTGGCGACCTTCTATCACCATTTTATTCGAGGCTTCAGTTCCATCATGGCCCCTATCACTTATTGCATCCGAAAGGGGACGTTTGAATGGACGAAGGTCACCTCGGCCGCATTTGGGCTCCTCAAGGAGCACATGATGTTGGAACCCTGGTTTTGATGATGACACTCTATGAATCATGTTGGGACTGAACTGCTTAAGAATCTTCACATTGAACAAACCATTCATTTGTCTAAGTGTCAAAACTCAGGTCAATGCATGTTCAGGTCATAATTAGATAAGGTCGATGCACATTTACACTCTCTTCACATCTGGTCAGTGCACTCTTCTGCATTACGTTTGTAAGGTCCATGCACGTTTTAGGTTTAAGTCCAACAGGTCAGTGCACATTCTCATTCTACGTATGTTACGTTGGTGCTTGTATATGTCTTAATCCACATAAGGTCAAGGCATATTTTTCGCATAGTCATATAGGTCTGTGCATATCTAAGGTTCGTGCATATGCAGCACTTAGAGTCTGAGCACATATAAGTCTGTGCATATCTAAGGTCCGTGCACATGCAGCACTTAGAGTCTGAGCACATATAAGTCTGTGCATATCTAAGGTCCGTGCACATGCAGCACTTAGAGTCTGAGCAGATATAGGTCTGTGCATATCTAAGGTCCGTGCACATGTAGTACTTAGAGTCTGAGCACATATTGGTCTGTGCACATGCTTAGTCTAAGGTCTATGCACATATAGGTCTGTGCTTATCTAGGGTCAGTGCACATGAAGCATCTAGGTCGATGCACACGTAGAAACAAGGGTCGATGCACATGTAGATTCAGGTCACCAAGTCTGTGCATCAAGTCCATACTTAAAGCATTTGCATAATCACACATTTCTTTGGTCTGAGTACCTGATTTCTCTAAATATTGTCTAAGTATGCATTTTAATGAAACAGGTGTTTGACAAAATGCCTTTTTCCTTATTGACCGGATTCAGTCAAATATTAAGTGGACTGAGAGTAGCAGAGACTCATGTGGGCACGTGATCCAAGATTCAAGTTAATGAAACACGTGATCTAAGGCGGCTTGCTCTCCAAGAATACTCAGCCACGTGGCCTCATCCCAACTACTAGATCTGACATGTGAAATCAGTAAAGCTATCTGTCTGAGAGAAAGCCATTGGCAGGAGTCTTCCCTCCACGCGTCGGAGCGAAACTATGCGGGGTCCACATCATCTGTTCCCTACGATATAAAGGGGAAAATCCCTGAGAAGAAGAGAACATATAGATATATACACAGGAGGAAGAGAACAGAAGGAGAAACTGAGAGAGATAGAAGGAGAGAAGCGGCGAAGTGAATTGCAGAAGAAGAAAAACATAGGAGGCTGAGGCAATTGAAGAAGAAGAGATTCGAGAGCAGTGAGAAGCGTCTGAGAGAAAAGTGAAGAGTGTGAGAGCTAGTTGTAGATAGAAGGAGAAGCTTCAAAAACAGAGTATCGTAGAGAAGGAGAAGTTGAAAAAAAATGAGAGTTGTTGTAGTCACGATTTCTAGATCAGATCTAGAATCGTATGTTCATCTTTGAGCTACAGTGTTCCTATTGCTACATCTGATTTCTGGTTTCAGTCATTTGTTTTGTTTTCATATCATTATCTTTCAGGCTGTAAGTCAGCGGAGCAAGCTGTGATGCTCAGGGCGAGGATTTATTTCTCGGACAACAAGCTGTGGTGCTCAGCTGTTAGCAAGCTGTGAGGCTCAGCGGATCAAGCTGTTAGTCAGTGGTTGTAGGGATTCGTCCCCAAAGCCGTGGATCAGCGGTCAAGCTGTGCGTCAGCAGAAGCCACACTCAAGTTTGAGTGTGGGGTGGATGTAGGTCTCAAGGTTGAGACTGAACCATCTAAAAATCTCTTGTCTCTAGTGTGATTGTTTGTCTGCGTATTGGTCCGATAGATGCATGATTAGGACCGCTATCTGTAAGTTTACATGTCTGAATGCAATTATAGTCTAATGATCTGAGTGCTTCATCAACCAATCAATATATCAAAACGCTTGGCAGAAAGGATAGGTCAGGCCTATCTGGAATATCACCTCTTGCGTGAGGAGATCTTAGATCAAACCTCTGCCTAGTACGACATTTGGTTGTTTGGACACTTTCCTCATTCGAGTGGGAATTGCTAGTGTGCATTCCTTTAGAAGAGCTTTACTAGTGATCTAGATCAGTCAGAGTAGATTTAATTTTTAAAATTTCACAAAAATTTCACTGGGATCCATTCACCCCCCCTCTAGATCTCATTTGTGTAATCAGAGAGGATCACCAATATCCCATCAATTGGTATCAGGGCGGTTTCTGTGATTTTAGATCCAACGATCTACAGATCTGATCCTGCATCTTTGGTGTATCCACTGTTTACTTGTCTCTGATTTAAATCTGTTTTCATGGCTAATCCTCCGATGTTTGATGGCTCCAGCTTTTATATTTGGCTAGGTAAATTTAGGGATTATGTGAACTCCATTGATTCAAATCTTTGGGTTCTAATTACATACGGTCCATATGACATTCCAGAGGTTGAATCCAAATGGAATGTTATTCACAGACTTAAGAATGCAGATAATGTGAAATCCCTGAAGATGATAAAGAGGGCAATAAATTCTGATGAATTCCCCAGTTTGTCCATGTCCAGGAGTGCAAAGGAGATTCTGGACAAACACACAGAGATCTACACGCAAGAAGGGAACAAATGCATTATGGCCAAGGATCACAGTAGTGATCAACAGGAAGAATCTTCTTCTCAGCTAAGTTCTGAATCTGATGAACTTACATTTAATGACTTGACGAAACTATACGATGGTCTGCTTGATAAGTACAAAAGAGTCAAGTCTGAAAGTTGGAAATTGAAAAAGTCAATGTCATCTGAGATAAGTTCACTGCAGACTGAGAATGAAAAACTTAAAGCTGAAATGAAGAAAATTGAAAAATCATGTGATAAATGTTTGTCAGTGAGTAAACTGAATGCCAGTCTTCAGTCTGACCTAAAATGGCAAGAAGAGTTAATTGAGTCATTGAAAGAAGAAAATGAAGAACTGCTTAACAAGAAAAAGGAGTTTGAAAAGAATGATGAGGAGTTAAATGAAAAATTGAATTCCATGAATAAGATTGATTTGCTTGAAGAAAATCTAAATCCGAAAGAACAGAATAAGAAACTGATGGTTCTAAATATTGTCATGTCAGAGAGATTGTTAACCTTTGAAAAAGGAAAGTGTGTTGAAATTGATAATGAACAGAAGTTGAAATAGGAAATTAACACACTCAAAGGTTTGAATGATATTTTACATCAACAAGTAATTATCTGTCAATCTGACATTGCTTGTGATGAAGTTAACATTATTTCTCTAAATTCTGAAATTTAAGATCTAAAGAATTCTATGTCTAAATTTGTTAAGGGAAAGGATAACTTGGATAAAATTCTTAGAACTAAAGTGAGTTTCCAAAGAGAAGGACTGGGTTACAATCCAATCAATGAGAAGCAGTCTAAAAATAAAGTGTCTACTTCTTTTGTGAGCTATTCAGAGTCATCAAAGACACCTTCCACTTCTATCTTTTAGTTCACTGCTCAGAAATTGGAGAAACAAACCAAAAATCCAAAAAAGGTTGAAAAATAGAAAAAGACTATTCATATGAATAAGTCCAAAAATGTTGTTGCTACTACTGTGAATCATGTTAATCCTGTGAATCTTGTGAAGTCTGATAGTTCAGTGCATGTAGCTCAAAAGTCCCCCATTCATTCACATGCACACAAAAAGAATACTTCATGTCATTACTGTGGTAGGGCAGGGCATGTTATGGATGACTGCCAGGTTATGAAAGCTGATGATATGGAGGCACTTAAGAAAATAAACGTCTCTCAGAATGAAAATAAGAATTTGCAGAAAATATTTAGAAACATTTCTGGTAGTTATACCAATTTGCATGTTAAGCCCAATGTCGTTCTACATAAACATGCAAACAGAAATAAAAATGGAACTTCATGCTTCCATTGTGGAAGAAATGGTCACCACATGCATGATTGTAACTTAATGACGAAAGATGATCAAATGTTTAGTAAACCTCATGCTAAAAATAATCATGTAGATAATTATCATGCTAGGAAACATGCAGTTCAGAATGTTGAGTGTTTTAATTGTGGAAAACTTGGGCGTGTTGCATCACAATGCTGGTGTGCTAAGAAGAATTTTCATTCCACACATGCTCATTTTCCTACATTTAGAAATACTCATTTTAGGAATAAGTTTACTCCAATTCATAAACATCTAATATGCAACTACTGTAGAAAACCTGGACATAAAATGTTTGAATGCTATTGGATGAAATCTGACCAGTTGAATGCATGGAATGCTTGGAGTACACCTGTCAGAGGCGTTACTTATATGACAGGACCCAAGAATTCTTGGGTTCCTAGATATGCAAAATAACTTTTGTTTGCAAGTGTGCTTTGGTGGAAAATAATAAAAAGGGGTTAAATAAATATCAAGGCACATGAAAGTCAGTTAAACCCCATTCTCATTTTTTTTGCTTGAATAATGTTCTCTGTGGAATATTGCATGTTTGCTTAGACTAAATTCATTTATGTTGTTTGATGTTATCTTGTCATGTTTGATGTATGTTGATGGTCTGCTACATGCAATTCCATATGAGATTTTACATGTTAAACTGTCATTCATGTTAGTCATTCATGTTAACAATAGATGCATATTCGTGCATGACCCTGTTGGTATATCAAATGGTATAGTGCTAAAGGGTAGATGAAGTCTGTCTGGAAGTTCTAATCATGTGTGAAGTGGTCTTTATACCAAATATTCCACCAAGTACCAAGGGTCAAATCTACATGTAGTGATAAATGTGCATTTTACATTTAATAGTTGCATATCTGTGTACAATAACAAAGGGATTGCTGTTTGTTTGAGTTTCTACACATAGTGATGGGGAGCTGAGTAAATTGTGTTAGAAATATTGGTATGCATAAAGTGATTGCTGTCAGAATATGTGTTTTGATTTTGTTGCTGGGTGAAGTGTGGTAATGCTGGTTTAATAATTGGCTGGACATCATGTCTGGATAGGCTATCAAGTCGATGCATATGGAAGATGCACCGACCTTGCCAAGCTAGCTGGTCGAAGCATTTGTTATGTACATTGACCTTATGTTCATTGGCTAGTTGTAGCACATGAGAAGAACCTCAACCTTATTGCAGAGGATTAGATGCTTATCTTTGAGGTTAGTCTTATGAAATGTGCAGAGTTGTTGCTGAGATTATTTTGGCTATGGTGCATTTCATGGTTAAGCTAGTAGGTCAAGGTTTGGGAAAAGAACATAAAGGAACACTGACCTTACTACACTTAGTACAAGTTGGTTGTTGTATGCTACTTTGCTCTACATAGAAGGCTATTTTTTTTTATATAAACGAGACCAAGGACTACTATTGGAGGATTGCACAATTTGTGCTACATCCACCAATAATATCCGACCCAATTATTATTGCTAATGAAGAAACTCATGTACAATTGTCGATGGGGCATACCCCTGAGAGAGAAACAAGAAACCAAAGAATGAACAAAAATTCCCATAGCTCTAATTCCTCCAGCTGGGAAGGCCGGCTGCATCCACAGTAGCGAATCCATAAGCTCTATTGGGGAGGTCTTTCCAACTCTTGAAGTCCTTGTTAGTTCGGGTGGTGCAAGCAAGGGATGCTAAAACATCTGCCACTGAGTTCCCTTCTCTGTATATGTGTTGGAGGTTCCATCTGTTCCTTGTGATAGTTTCTTTGATTTCATCCCACCATTTGTATATCCTCCAGGGTGGATGGTTGCTAGATTGGAGCATTGTGATTAAAGCCTTAGAATCAGAATATACAACGGCAACATGAAGTCCACTCTTAACTAAAAGTCTCAGACCGTCAAGTAGAGCTCTTGCTTCAGCCACCATGTTAGTCCCCACTCCATAATAGTAAGAGAACCCGAAGATGAATTCTCCCCTGCTGCCCCTAATGCACCCACCTCCACCGGAATGCCCAGGGTTGCCTTTGGCTGCCCCATCAACATTTAATGCAAACTCTGAATTGGGGCAGGACCACCTGATAATCTTGGGAGGTTTTTCAATCAGGTTGTATGTAAGTTTATATTGTGCCAGTATGTTTCTTTCACTAGCAGAAGAGACCCTGCTGAATGTTATCTGCTTCATAGAGAACTCAACATGCCTTAAGATCTGCTGCTGCAAAATTTTAGTAGAGGGCCCCTTTTCTTCAAATTTATATTTGCACCAAGCTTTCCAAGTCTCCCAGAGAATGAGTAGCATGGTAAGAATGGCTGCAAAGCAATGTGGAGATTTGTTATCGGTTGTACAAAGAACATCCCAACAAAACCCAGTGATAGAGCTATTGATTCTGCACCGTGAATCAAAAAGAGTCCTGAAGAACCTCCACAACGGTTTGGCCATTTAGCTCTCCATCAGAAGATGATTCAAACTCTCTTCCTGATTTTTGTCTTTGCAGCATACACATTTGGAAGGGAGACTTATTCCATACTTCTTAATGGCACAGTCAACAGGAACAGCAAGGTGCATTAACCGCCAACAGAAAAGAGAGGCTCTGGGAGGGATATGAGATCCCCAAATTTTTTTAATTGCACTCTACGAGTCCCCTGAACTCTCACTGCATTGTAGACAGATTTACTAGTGAAGGTGCCATCTATGTTAGCCGCCCAAACACATTTATCTTGCCCCTATTGCAGTTGTAAGTTTCCAACAGCTTGAGCAACATGATGAGGGATAACAGACCATACCTGGTGGTTTGGATTAGTAATGGCTTAACTAAGCATTACCTTAGGATTGTTGTTATTAGGGGCCAGTACAGCACCACACCAATTATCCTTTAACATATCAATAGTCATGCCATCCATAGGAATCCACCGGGTGTTAGAGAGCACAATCTTCCTAGCTTGACTGTAAACATCCCTTCGAACACCAGCAAGGAAAGGTTGCTGAATGGTGCTAAGATGGCCCTTCATGTATTTAGACTTGGCAAACTGGGACCATAAAGAGTTACCTTTGATAATTCTTCAGATTTGCTTGGCCACCATCGAGACTTGAATGTGGTGCAGACTTTTGATGCCAAGGCCACCTTCCGCTATAGGTTTAGTAATGTTGGACCATGAAACCCAATGATGCCTTAACCCCTCTTTACCAGACCAGAAGAAGTTAGCATACAACTTATAAATAATCCCAATAATGGTTGCTGGTAAACAAGAGGCACTGGCTGTGTAAATCGGGATGGATTGTAGCACAGAGTTGATGAGGCATCTTCGACCAGCTTGAGAAAGATACTTGGACTACCAGCTGTTTATCTTGTTACAAATTTGTTCCAGCAAGTATGTATAATGAGAAACTCTCTTTCTGCCTTCAAAGAGAGGAACACCAAGGTAAGATTGAAGCCCAGTTTTGTGCTAAAAATCTGTGCATTCTGACAACCTTCTGATAACAGTTGGTGCTGCTTTATGTGAGACAATAAAGCTACTCTTTCTTTCATTCACTTTCTGCCCAAATGATTCCTTATAGTCTTTTATAAAAGCCTGCAATTTTTTTATGTTCTTTACCATGCCGTTTAAGAAGACCAATGTGTCATCAGCATAGAGTAAATGGGTGATTGGCAGACAACCACGGGGCACATGGTAATGTTGAACTTCTCCACTATTAAATAGGCTAGCAATTCCCCTACTTAGAGCCTCCTCAGCAATAATAAATAAAGTAGGGGCCAAAGGATCTCCCTATCTGACCCCTCTAGTTGATTTGAAGTACCCTGTGGGTGAGCCATTGAATAGTACCGAAAACCAACAATTACTAATCATCATGGAGATCAGAGAGCAGAATCTGTTGGAAAATCCATAACCCCTCATAACCGCCAACAAGAAGTCCCATTCCAACCTATCATATGCCTTGGCCATGTCAAGTTTGAGAATGATGTTACCACCTCTGACTTTCCTCCCAAGCTCTATCATCATATCCGAGGCTAATGAAATGGTATCCACTATATTTCTCCTTGAACAAATGCCCCTTGGTTCTCAGATATAATACATGGGAGAATGTCCACCATCCTATTGCTGATGATTCTAGAGATGATTTTATAGGTGAAGTTGCATAGGCTAATAGGCCTCATATCAGCAAATGATTTTGGAGAGACCACCTTTGTAATCATGGTAATAAGGGATGAAGTTGCACCTTTTGGCAAAGGCATTCCTCTAAAAAAACCTTGCACTACTTTAGTCACATCATTGGAGATGAAGTCCCAGCATGAGGTGAAGAATTTCCTAGTGTAACCATCAGGACCTGGTGCGCTGTCAGGTCCCAGGGCCTGAATAGCTCTTTTTATCTCCTCCTCCTCTGGAATAACAGTGAGGGTAGTGTTTTGCTCTACTGTGATAAGAGAAGGAATGTGGTTTAAGACAGCAGGCTTAATTACATGCTCTGAAGATGAGAATTGTTGTTTGAAAAAGTCCACAGCTAAATCCTTTAACATGGATTCATTCTCACACCACTCTCCATTTTCAAGTTTAACTCTATGAATTGTCATCCTGGCTCTTCTTTGATTCACATGAAAGTGGTAAAACTTGGTGTTGCGGTCCCCCATCTGCAGCCAGTTGGCTTTGGCCTTTTGACCCCAAAAGATTTCCTCAAGGTGAAAGCATCTCCTTAGGTTAGCTTGAGCAGCTTGTAGAGATATTCTATTGCCCTCCATTGGGTCTTCATCAAAAGCAGCCTCTGCCTGATTCGCCTCCTCCTCTGCTTTAGATTTTCTATCAAAAATATTGTCAAACTGCTCTTTATTCCAATGTTTGATAATAGGTTTAATAGCTCTGAGCTTATGCTACAGATTGTAGAATTCATTGTAATGTATAGATGGAATAGATTCCCAAGCATTCTTCACCATACTTTTGAAACTGCCATCCTCAAACCACATGTGTTGGAAGACAAATCTACTGGGGCCGGAGTTTACTTGGGGATGATAGAGAAGCAAAGGGGCATGGTCGGATGGCTCCCTCATAAGGTGTTTGACAGTAAGGATAGGAAAATTCTCTGCCCAACAATCATTATAGAGCACTCTGTCAAGCCTAGCTCTGATGTTTCTAACCCCGGTTTGATTATTAGACCAAGTAAAAGGATTACCTGAATATCCAGCATCCATCAACCCTGCCACCGCAACAAAGCCCTGGAAATCAATCATAGAATTAATGAACCCCATGGTGCCCCCTTTCTTTTCCTCTGGTGATAGAATAGCATTAAAATCACCACCCAAAATCCAAGGTTGAGAAACAGAACCACCAAACTGCATAAGTTCTTCATATAGCTCTCTTCTAACAGCCACCTCACAAGAGGCATAGACAAAAGAAGCAAAGTAATCTGCACCCCCTCCATTCTGAACCTGGACTGTGATGAATTGAGCATTATGCTGTACTATCAAGACAAAAATAGCATTTTGCCAGAGTAGCCAGATTTTGGGATTTTCCTCCTGATTCACACAAGCATTGTCAAGCTTAAGCCTTTGCCTTATTCTCTCCAATCTGTCCACAGAGATCTTAGGCTCTATAATGCAAACCAGTTGAGTATTATTCCTTCTTAAGTGATTTTTTAAACTTCTCATAGATTTAGCATTACCAATACCTTGGATATTCCATATCAGAATGGGGCTAATCATTGGAAATGTGGGAGGAGTGATGTCCACCAGCTAGGGACTTGGCTTTGGCTCTCGTCAGAGGTTGCTGAAAATTATGTCCCAGCTGTTTCATGTCCCCATGAGGACAGCCCATAAGTTCTTGTTCATGCACTAAGGACAAGTTATGCATAAAAATATTATCTGCCTTCGATTGATCAGCCACAGACCTGGGCAAGATCAGTGGAGTCAGTAAAACTACTATGATGTTGGCTTCCATCATCTCTTGAACTACCAATTGTTATTGCCTTGTCATTAGCTGTACTTGCCTTTTTTGCATTCCCATTCTCTGCTGGTGAATCTATAACATTAACAACATGATCAATTGTGTTGGCTCCAATGACATTGCCACTTGCAGATATAAACTCATCATGTTTATGTAGCCTGTCCACAGGGGAGTTTGATTTGATCTTGATACCATCTCCCTGATCACTCATCTTTTGACATGTAACCATCTGAATAGATGAAATTTGGCCTGAAGGGAGCTCAGAGTTATTTCCCTGTTGGGAAATGGATAATTGGATTTCATTGGAATTATTCTGAGGATCCAAACCCACACTGTTTGACTCTTCTAAGATCTTATCATAGACTGGTAGAACAGAAGCATTCAACTGCGCCTCATCATAGTTTAGAACATCACTTTTAAGTTCCCCTAAACCACTTGACTCAGAATTGTTGAGCCCCTGTAAAATAGCAAACATGTTCGAGGTTGAGGCTTCCTGTCAAACACCTCGTGTGCCTGAGGACCTGGGCATAAAAACTTGCTTAACTTGCACTGGTTCCTTCCCCTCCCTCTGTTGAGGATTAACAATCCTGCCCACTTTCCTTTTACATTCCTTATCCAGATGTCCGAGTTTGTGACATAGCCCAGATAAATGTGGAACCCTGTGGTAATTCACCGGCTACCAAAAACCTGCCCCATCCAAGTCAATCCACAATCTTTCCTTATGTGGAGCCTCAAGATCCAATTCAACACATGCGAGGGCCTCTGCAGTGTCTGTCATCGCCAGCATTTTTTCGTGGATCCTCAAAACCGGACCGAAGTTACCAGCAATTGACCTCATACAATCTTCATAGTAGAGGTTAACAGGAAGAGCTGGGAATCCTAGCCAAACCGGAGCAGTAGCCAGATCCACAGCAAAGTCAAAGTCCGGTGTCCATCTGAAGAACCTAAAATGATATCCCTTAACATATAAGTTCTTCTATAATAAAAGCTTCAGAAAATCTTCTTCACATCCCAACCGGAGAAGGATATGCCTCTGGTTAAGTCTGCTAATGACAAAGTCCATAGACAGCCCCATCCTCTATGCTAAGCAAGACTTGATATCAGGAAAAGCTGGCCTCCCGTAGGAACATTTTTCCATGATTGCAAAGGAGAGGTTCTTCATCGAGGCTTGCAAGTCAGCTTTAGAGAAGAACACGGCTGATTCACCTTGATTTGTAAACCCTGGCTCCTTCAACGGGATCACTACCTTTCCTTTCTGATGAGACGATAACAGTGTTTGAGCATATGTTTTTCGAGGCCCCACGGGCGCCATCAAAGTAGGATCCCCTACAGGGCCCCCTCTGGAGCAGCTAGCGGGGGGGGGGGGGGGGTCACCCCCCTCGCCATACATTGCCGGCAGACCACAACCTTGGTGACGGCGCAACCACCGACGACCCTAATTGATTTCTCTCTTCATAGAAGGCTGTTGTCTGATTAGAAACAAGTAAGGGTGGTTGTCTGCAAATCTATCCCAAGTCTTACCCTTACCTCTATGTGGCCTTCTATCTTACTAATCTCACTTATCTTTGATTTGTTGATTTCTCCATCCCTATTGTCCCATCTATTCTATCTATGACAACTCTGTCCCAAATGCCCATGCATTCTCTCAGGGGGAGTTTGTCATTAGATTCTATCACTTAGGGGGAGTAAGTTTTGAAATCTGTCACCTTTACAAACCAAGAGATACAGTTTCCTAGATCACCCAGATCTAAAAAGAAGTTGCTAGACTTTGCAGAAATGTGACTTTCTGTCTATGAAGATTAAATCTTATCTTAATTGTTTAAGATTGTCCTTGAATGTGGTTTCAATGGTCTTAAAACACTTGAAAAATTGGAATTGTCTAGTAGATCTCCAGAAATCTGAAAATTATAAGTAATAAGACAATCTGGTAAAGAATCATGTACTTATATTGTTCTTAAACTACTTTTAAGTAAAATCTGATATAAGACCAGGGAATACGCCATTAAATAAAAATGAGAAAAAAGCAGAGCAATGACATATCTTTTTGAGAAATTGACCATCTATATCAATGAAATTTGGAGGCCATGTCATGATGAAAGGTGCTATCTCTGTTCACAACTTGAAGGATAAAGGTAGACTGCACTGAGTAACCAGGGATTCTGGTGTTTTGTCAACATGTCTCCTTGAGTAAAAAGGTGTAGTCATACTAGAGTGCTCAGTCAAGTAAATAAAAAGAAAAAGAAAATGTGGTTGACTCTGAGTGCTTTTTCAGAAACGTAAAATTGTTTTAATTTCAATATAAGACAGATTTAAATCAGTTTTGTCTAATGAAAATGACAAGTAAGATTGATGGTTTTCTGACTGGGCATAGTACTTTGATTAGACTGTTTCATTTCCATTGATTTTGCACCAAAGGATTTATTTCAGAAGATTAATGCATGAAGATATAATCTTCATAAACAAAAAACCATGTAAATGTAAAGAAAGGCATTTTAACTTAAAGTGAAGGGCAATCTGGTTACTAGTCTTGAATTTGGTAAAGTCAGCAGAATTTCTTGTCTAAACTCTACCCTATATCAACGTCTACCTCACCGTTGAAACCCATTTTACCAAGGTTGAGCTTTCATCCCGTTCCAAACCCTTCGCATCGAAGCATCCTAGTCATCCTTGCTCTCTCACCCTATGCGAAACTCACTCACTCCATTCTTGTCCTCCAGTCTTCTCAAACCAATGCATTTTATCTCCGTCTCCTTCTCGTATCCAATATGTCTTCTCCAGCCACCAAGAGTAAGGGGAAGCGGAAGGCTCCAGAGGAGCAACAACTGACGGGCGCCCTATCTGAGAAAGCAATTGTAGTTCCTCACAAGGAAAGAAGATCAAAGCCTGCACATGATCAGGGCATCACTTCTGGGTTACGTGAAGAAAAATCTGCTAAAGGAAAGGAAAAGTAATCTGAAGCTCCAGCCAAGCGGCGTCGGACATCTGCTACAGAGACAACTCACAGAGAATCTGAAGAAGAAAATGAGTCTGATACTTCTTCAAGGCAAGCAGAGTCTGTTCTTGAAACTGCTAAACTTATCTTCCCATGACATGTGGATTTTCACGATCAGAGTATGCTTATTGAGTATCCGGAGTTATTGGATTTGATAAGATTTCAAAAGTGGAAGAAATTCATGGGTAAACACAGATACTACTATCCTAGATTGGTCACGGAGTTGTATAAAAACTTGAAGTTTGATTCAGACCATTCTAGGATATCATCTCATGTTAAAGGAGTTAAGATTGAGATTACTAGGCATTTTCTCCATGAGGCCTTTAGAATTCTTGAAGATGGAGTGGTTGAAAGTGATTTTGAATATGATAAACATGAAGCATACTCTATTCTCACTGACAAGCCTAGTAACGCCAAGGACAAAAAGCAAATCAAATTGACTCAGTTCAACGCAAACAAATTTTCCCCTCTGAAGAGATTATTACATCATATATTAACCACAACATAACTCTACAAGATGGAGGTAGAGGGAGACTTACAGAGTCACAGTGTTTTATCTTCTACTGTATGTTCAAGAAAGTTAGAATATGTATGCCAGAATTAATGATTCAGATTATGGGAACCTGCAAAGAATCCAGAAGGCACTTACCCTATGCAGCCCATTTGACAGCTATTTTCAAGAAAATGAACATTTCCTTAAAGGATGAGACATTCAAGGAAATCCCTAAGGTAAATGTATACAATATGGATTTCATTACAAAGTTTTTGAAGCTTAAGCCATCGAGGCAAGAATTCAAGAACAGGAACCAATGGATCAGTCTGAACTGCAAGTGGCAGAACAGAATGTCCAACCAGTGGAAGAGGAGCAACAACAAGTGGAAGAAGAAGAATAGCCACATCATGTAGAAGAAGAACATGAAGTACAATCTGAGCCAGAACAACAGCAATAAGATATGGAATAGATGGAACAAATTCAGCAAGATGCACAAGGTCAGGGGGAGGACCAGTCACAAATAGTTGAACAAGAAGTGGCAGTGCATATAGAGCAGCAAGTTACTGATGAAAATGTGCATATTGAGTATCTGCAAGAGCAGTCAGAGCAGATAGCAGAACAGCTTCAGGAAGAAACTCATATAGAGTTATAGGAAGAGCAGCTAGAGCAAGAAGAAGAAAGGGGAGAGACAGAAAGAGAAGTTCAGCTAGAACAAGAACTTCATGAGACAGATCAACAATTCAGTTCTAATGAGCAAATGATGCAGCAGTTTGATCAACATATTGATCATTTGATAGAGAAAATAGAGCAGCAGCAGCAGCAGCAGCAATTTGAACTACATCCAGAGCAACATCAAGAGCAGCAAAGGATGGAAGATGTACATCAAGAAGAACCTCAAGAGCCACATGCTGAGGCTGAAATACCTCAAGAAATTTATCTAGGTCCTGCCACATATCATGGACCTTATCATGGGCCTGTGATTGGTTTGGGTATTCAGCCACCCTTATCTCCTAAAGAACCCTATGTCCCACCAAAGTTTCAGGCCTCAAGTTCAGCTGGACCAAGTTTAGGTCAACATGCTACTGATATACATCCCTCACTGGTAAATCTCTTGATGAACAAGTTCAGAATGATGAATGCTTCCTTCATGCATTTAAATTCAGCTGTAGAGAGACTAGATGCTAGAATGATGCATGTTGAGCAGACTGTTAATAGTCAATGGGAAAATTTTGTGAGAGATAAGTATAAATCTGATGAAAGATTGCATGGGTTTTTAAATTCTTTACTACATGTCTGTGAAATAGCTAGTGCTGTAATGAGTATTCTAAGAGAAAATCAGGCAAAAACTCATGAGAAAATCACACAAAATTTAATCCATGCTTTTGACATCAGGAAAGAACAACAAAGAATTAGAGAACAGTTGAACATCATCCGTCAAGACCAGCAAGCAATGTCACAAAGAATAAATACCATATCAGGTGAAGTTCAGGGAAGTATCATTCAATTGGGAAATATCTATGGTAAACTTGACATTGTCCAAGAACAAGTGCAGAACTTGGCTGGCAGTTTTAGGGATGTTGTTACTTCACAAGCTACCAGTGCCTCTACTTTCATGGCAGAAATCCACCAACAACAGACCTCCCAGTTAGAAAACATGTGCAGCATGCTGCAGAATCGGTTTGTGGATCTGACCTCTACTGTTAAAGAACTGCAAGCACAGGTTCATCAGAATGATCAAAAAGTTATGGCCAAGTTTGTTGCTCTGGGTACAAAGGTAGATAGAATTCCAAATACTTTTCCTATGGCAGTGCCTTTGACAGAAAGGGGTAGTTCTAGCAGAACACCCACCAGAAGACCCAGACAGAGAGGTGGCAGCTCTAGCAGAACCTGTCCAGCAGATGTTTGATGCCCTATGAAGAACAGATCATCAGTCTGACTGTTTACCCCTTGCTATTTTTTGATAATGACAAAGGGGGAGAGAAGGAGAATCATGTATTCATGAATGTTGAGAAGAGAAGTCTTGTATACTGTGATGTTTCAGACAAACATCAATTTTTGTTACTGTACATAGAGTGTTAGTTTTGAGCACTTTTAGCTAGACTGCATGTAGATTGCATGTTTGTTTTGTCGGTGATTTTGTCGGCATGTTAGTCATGTTTGTGTGTTGACTTGATGAATGAAAACAATGTTTGTTTTATATATGGAAACAATCGTGCACACTCTTGTTTGAATGAATGACTGCTTCATGGATCAATAATTGAATGTGTGAATAATTGTGTCAATTTTACTTTGTGCAAATACATACATGACTCATAGTTGTCATCATCAAAAACGGGGAGATTGTTGGAACCCTGATTTTGATGATGACACTCTATGAATCATGTTTGGACTGAACTGCATAAGAATCTTCACATTGAACAAACCATTCATTTGTCTAAGTGTCAAAACTCAGGTCGATGCATGTTCAGGTCATAATTAGATAAGGTCGATGCACATTTACACTCCCTTCACATCTGGTCAGTGCACTCTTCTGCATTACGTCTGTAAGGTCCATGCATGTTTTATGTCACGCTCCATACTCTATACCCTTGAGGTATTGTCCGCTTTGGCCTACCGACCTCACGGTTTTGTCCCTTTCTAATAGTGATCGGCTCTAGAATGGGGGACTTCCTGGGAGGTCACCCATCCCAATACTACTCCCCATTAAGCACGCTTAACTTCGGAGTTCTTTTCAAGAACTAAGCCGATACTTCAAAAGGCGCCTTGGTGGTATAGAGTACAACAAAGCTATATTTGAGGGTGTTACACTCTACCCCTCTTATATAGGCGACGTCCTCATCGCTGGGTACGTATAGCATGCAATCAAACCCCCAGGCAGGTAGGACTCTAGAGGTTACGTCTATAAGGTCCATGAACATTTTATGTCACGCTCCGTACTCTATACCCTCGAGGTATTATCCGCTTTGGCCTACCGGCCTCACGGTTTTGTCCCTTTCTAATAGTGATCGGCTCCAGAATGGAGACTTCCTGGGAGGTCACCCATCCCAATACTACTCCCCATTAAGCACGCTTAACTTCGGAGTTCTTTTCAAGAATTGAGCCGATACTTCAAAAGGCGCCTCGGTGGTATAGAGTACAACTTAGCTATATTTGAGGGTGTTACACTATACCCCTCTTATATAGGCGACGTCCTCGTCGCTGGGCACATATAGCACGCAATCAAACCCCCAGGCAGGTAGGACTCTAGAGGTGGCCCCTACAGGCTCAAGAGGTGGCTCCAACTATGTAGCACTTTTCCCCATTACGGGTTCAAGAGGTGGCTCCCATAGCGTAGTACTTTACCCTACATGACACTTAGTTCCCACACTTCTAACTAGGGTATAGCTCTGATACCATTCTGTCACGCCCCGTACTCTATACCATCGAGGTATTGTCTGCTTTGACCTACCGGCCTCATGATTTTATCCCTTTCTAATAGTGATCAGCTCCAGAATGGGAGACTTCCCGGGCAGGTCACCCATCCCAGTACTACTCCCCATTAAGCAGGCTTAACTTCGGAGTTCTTTCAAGAACTGAGCCGATACTTCAAAAGGCGCCTCGGTGGTATAGAGTACAACATAACTATATTTGAGGGTGTTACACTCTACCCCTCTTATATAGGTGATGTCCTCGTCGCTGGGCACATATAGCACGCACTCAAACCCCCAGACATGTAGGATTCTAGAGGTGGCCCCTACAGGCTCAAGAGGTGGCTCCCACTATGTAGCACTTTGTCCCATTGCAGGTTAAAGAGATGGCTCCCATAGCATAGTACTTTGTCCTGCATGGCACTTAGTTCCCACACTTCCGGCTGGGGTATGGCTCTGATACCATTATGTCACACCCCGTACTTTATACCATCGAGGTATTATCCGCTTTGGCCTACCGACCTCACGGTTTTGCCCCTTTCTAGCAGTAATCGGCTCCAGAATGGAGGACTTCCCAGGCAGGTCACCCATCCCAGTACTACTCCCCATTAAGCACGCTGAACTTCGGAGTTCTTTTCAAGAATTGAGTCGGTACTTCAAAAGGCGCCTCGGTGATATAGAGTACAACTTAGCTATATTTGAGGGTGTTACATTTTAGGTTTAAGTCCAACAGGTCATTGCACATTCTCATTCTACGTATGTTACGTTGGTGCTTGTATATGTCTTAATCCACATAAGGTCGAGGCATGTTTTTCGCATAGTCATATAGGTCTGTGCATTGTTGTGGGAGATTGTTATATCTCATAGTTGATGTTTGATGTTTGGTTTTAATGATAACAAAATGATTGTGCTTGTGGTGATGTGCATCATTGAGCATGCATGTGTGTGTGTCATTAAGCAATATGTATGCATCTTGGTTGATGAGTTAAAAGATGACTTCAAGATTCTCACTTGGAAGTCATATGAATGATTTTTGTTTAAAGAACTCACGCTATGTTATCTTGGCTTGTAGGATCAAAATCCATGGTTCATAGCTTGGAACTCAAAGGAGTCCATCAATGAAGCTCTTCTTCAAAAAGGGAGTTAACCTTCTCATTGCATTGCATCAACTCTTTCTATGTTTCATGTATTTCATCAAAAAGATTTTCAATGCCTTGGTTGGGTATTTTCATGTATTTTCCGCATAAGGTTTTTGGGTTTGAAAAGTACTCAACTTATTAACTTGAAACTTGATGAATGTGATTTGAATGATGCTCTCTCATTGTATGGATTCATGATCATATGGTTTTGGCAATTCTATTCAATGTGCTCAATGTGTGCTTGAAAATTGGTTAAGCTAACTCATGTGAAGTTTGGAACAATTGGATTTTATGAAGCTCACATGTGTTGCTTATATGCATGTCAAAATGATCACATCTCTAGTTGAGGATTTGATGGTTTGAGAATGTGTTTCATGCACTCTCAATATGCTAGGTTGCACAACTTGCTAGCATCATAAGATTTGCTTACATGCATGGTTCTTCATTCTAATCCCTAGTTTGGTAAAATTTGTGTAATTCACATCCTGACAATTGTCTAGAAGGGTTCTGTTGTGAATGAAGGTTGCATGGTTATTTTGCAAAGCTTTGAATGCTTCCTATGCATACTGTTCATGGAGCTTGGTTACATGATGAATTCATATTTGACAAATGCATATCTATTGATCTTGACCTTTAGTCAATCATGTGTTCAAAGTGTTCACTTGTATATGTGCATGGCTAAATGCTTTCTCATACTTTGCTCACTTGCATAGAAATAATTCTTGACCTTTAGCTTAATACTTTTATGGTTCAAAGTATTTGTATGCACCTTGAACATGGGCTTTCATGTATGCATTTCATACATTTATCATATTGATTATTAAGCTAAAGTTCTAATCATTTTTATTATGGTTTTGTAGGTTAAATTCTTTGTATAATCCCTCCAAGATCAAAAGAGTTTGATGCCACAGAGTTTGGAAGGGTTGCAATGGAGCTTGGGGCTGAAATGTGATAGTCTGAAATTATTGTAGCTGGCGGTCGACCAAACCTGTAGCACCGGTCGACCGAAATTCCCAGAGCCGGCAGGTTCTGGGTCTGTAAAATTCCGGTCGACCGCCCAACCCGTGTAGGTCAACTGACAGCGACGAAAACCTAAAAACGTGCTGCCGAAATCCATCTAAACCAAGTCAACTTGTGCCTAACTCTTACTCCTTTGCCCTTGGGTTGGTGGGAGACCTATTGGGGGTTCTTTTGGATGATTCTAGAAGGGCTATACTAGTCTTTTGGTGTCTCTTATATGTATACATATGAGAGCTACGAATTTGATAAGTCACAACCCTAAGTGTTCATTATTTTTCCATCTTGCAGGTGAAGGAAAGGAGAAAGGAAGGAGAGGCTATTGTGGAGAACATTTGATCTACATCCATGAGGATTTGGAGATCGTGCATGAAGAGAAAGTGAAGTGGATTGAAGAGAGGAACGCGTTGACGTTCAAATTGATGGCATCCGGAGCATCAAAGAACAACATCATTCGGCCTTGGAAAACAAAGGGGGATCATTTCCACATCTTATATCTGTTCTTTGTGCTGTGTTCCATGATTTATAATCTAGGTTGAGCTTTCTTTGAACATTTGTTTAATTTCTGAAAGAATACTCTGTGTGTGTGTGACCGTCTGTGTATACGGTCGTGTTTGATCGCCTACGTGCGATCGTGTGTGTCATTGTGCTGTGTTTGTTGCAGCGTGTGTGTGTGAGTGTTGTGATCCGATCGTCAGATCGTGTTGGAGACTCTGTCTCCGTGTGTGTGTTGGGGCGCGTTCCCGTGTGTGTGTGTGCAGGCATCGTCATGTGTGTT
This sequence comes from Amorphophallus konjac, assembly GCA_022559845.1. Lineage (NCBI taxonomy): Eukaryota > Viridiplantae > Streptophyta > Magnoliopsida > Alismatales > Araceae > Amorphophallus > Amorphophallus konjac. Next base: position 91,044,467 of record CM040128.1, read on the forward strand.
GTTGGAGCGTCACCTCCGTGTTGGGGATTTATCCCCGTGTGTGTTGGAGCATTGCTCCGTGTTAGGGAGTCTTCCCCGTGCTGGTTTATCCAGTGAGTGGATCCTTACCGGTTTGGTAAGGGGTGAACGTAGGGAGCCCGTCGTGGTCCCGAACCACCTTAAAAATCCCTTTGTCTTGTGGTTTGCATTGTGGGATTGTATGGTTTGATCGTTATATTTCTTTGTATGATCTTGTGAGATCAGAGAGGTTGAGAGAATTTAGTTCCTTGTTCAGTTAATTCCTCAATCTCAATAAAACTTGTTATTTTCGCTAAGAAAGTTTTAATTTACCATTTTTAGTGGGGGACAATTCAACCCCCCCTTCTTGTCTGCTCGCCTACCCGGGACCAACAATTGGTATCAGAGTCCGACTCTAATTTCTTGGGTCTAACGACCTTTAGAGCGATCCCTCGGCGAGTTTCATTGAGAATCATGTCTTATACTTGTTTGTATTCCCTTCCTCCGTGTTTTGATGGTCACGATTATATTTCTTGGAGAAACAAAATGTCTTTCTATCTTGATATGAAAGAACGTGAAATCTGGAAAGTAGTATGTAATGGTCCACATCAACTCCCATTAGATAGAAGAGAATGAAATGATGATGATGTAAAGGAAAATGATATTAATGTTAAGGCTTTAAATTTCATAAGGAATAGCATGAAGTCTGATGTGATTTCATGATTTCCAATGTGTAGATCAGCAAGGGAGCTTTGGGATGAGCTGGCATGTAGGTATGAAGAAGATGCAAAGGATACATGCATGATGGCTCATGGAGAAAGTGAAGGTCAGGTAAATTCTAACTCCGAGGAACTTTCAATTGAAGACTGGCAGTTAGCATATGCCGATTTGCATGATAGATGTAAAAAATACAAATCTGAAATCAAGAGATTAAAGAAGAAAAATGATGAAAATGTGCATGATAATTCTTTATGTGAAAATTACAAAATTTTGGAGTACAAAATTGAACACTTACAAGAACAAAATGAATCTCTTGAATCAAAAGTTGAATTATTTTCAGATGAGATTTCCTGCATGACTGAAGAGTTTGAAATGGCTAGGAAATCTAATACATCATTTGAAATTGAAAACAACTGTCATGATTTGCTTGATCAGAACAAACACTTGTTGTCTAAGATTTCATTGCTTGATGAAATAGAAAAATCTCTTAGAAACAAGTTAGCTTCTTTGTTTGATGATGATAAGTTGTTTGAGAAATTACTTGATTCTGAAATTGATAGCAAAAGCATCATGGATGAAAATGAAGATCTCAAAAAGAAAAATGGTGCTATGTTAATTCAGAATTCCTTGCTTGAGGGAAGATTGAAATGCCTTGATAAGTTTGAAAAAGAAATCTCTTTATTGAAACATGAGAATGAACAGTTGCTTGCTAAGACCTCAAAGTTTGATGAAACTGAGATAGTTCTTGAAAAATTGACTGAAAAACTTCATGCTATAAATGATGAAAATAAGGAAATCATACAAGAAAATGAGAAACTCACATCAAAGAATTATCTATATAGTGATAAAATCCTTGCATGCGAAGAAGAAATCACAAATACTGAATTGCATATTTCTGGTCTGGAAGAAGAAGTGAAAAGGTTGAAAGATGATCTATCTAGATTTGTCAAAGGGAAATAAAATCTGGATAAGATGTTGGGTGTTAAAGTAAATTTTCAAAAAGAAGGTCTTGGATACACCCCGGTCAATAAAAAATCTTTTGAACACAAAATGATAACCTCTTTTGTTCATGCATTTGATATTCTCAGCACTTCCAAAGCATCTCCTTCCACTTCTTAAATGAAATTATCTGAAAATGATTTTGAGAAAAAGAAAAATCTCAACACAAAACTCACCATGCAAAAAGAGTTTCAAAAAGTTCAAAATGGGCGAAGAATGAAGTTGAATGTTGAATGCTTTTATTGTGGCATACATGGCCATGAAATAAATGATTGTGTTGTCATGAAAATGGATGATGAAAAAGTATGCAAAAATAAATATACTTTCAAAACGAAGAGAAATGTTTCTTGCTTCTATTGTCATAAACTGGGTCATGTCATGAAAAATTACTTTGTGAAGTAAAATGATGATTTTCATGCCATGAATGCACAATCAAATTTTTAAAAATTTTTTAGAAATGAACATGTCTTTCATGCTCAAAGATGTGCATCCAATAAGAAAAATCGATTTACAAACACTCATGCAAATAATGGAAAGTCATTCCGTAGACCCACATCTTCTTGTTACTTTCATTGTGGGAAGTACGGGCATGTCATGAAAGAGTGCTGGTTCTTGAAAACATAAATTTTCAATGCTTCTAGAATGAATGTTAGGTTTAATTTTGTTAAATCTAGACCTTTTAAAAATAGAAGATGGAATGAATTTGAAAATTCCTTTTCTCCTAAAAAGAAATCTTTTGGTAAAACTGCTTCTCCTCAATGCCTTTATTGTGGAAACCATTGACATGTTATTGAGGATTACAGGATCATGAAGAATGATGATATGATGGCTATGAGAATGTTGAAGAAAGATTTTGGTAGAAATGTTTCTAATCTTGAAAGACCCAAAAAGACTTGGGTGCCAAAATCTATCAACTGAGTTAGTTTTGATGGAGGTGTGCCTTGAGGTAAATAAAGAATAAAAGGGGTTCCAACAAAATGGAACAAGGCACACTCGAATGGTAAAATCCCAACTTTGCTTCCACTTTGTCAAAATTGATATTCTTGATGTTTTCCTTCTGCTTCTTTGCATAAGCCATTCACGTTCTCATTGAATAAATATTTGGTATATCAAATGCTGTTATGTGAAATGATAGATTGAGTCTATCAGGAAGTTAACACCATGCGTGAGGTGATCCTCGGATCAAGTTCTCCGCCTTGTACCAAAATTCAGAAATTGATTTGTTTGGCTAATGAGGGAACATGTTTTTAGAAGAAAATCAATTTTCCTTGAAATTCTGAAATACCATGTGCTTTCAAATTGATTCTGAAATTCCTTCTTGCTTCAAGAAGGTAAAATTTCTGAAATGCAGAATTGCTCATTTGACAGATATTGATTCTGAACTTGATCTGTTTTTCTTGTATTCTGCTATGATGAACATGTCTCATTGGTTGAATGAATTTAAAAATTTTGAGGAATAAGCATGATGGCTTTGCCTATTGAATACTTTCAAATCTGAAAAGTATGAGCATCTGAGCTTAATTGAGTATCTGGTATATCAAATGGTGTGTAGTGGAAGGGTGGATTACGTCCACCTAGAAGCTCTCACTATGTGTGAGTTAGATTTTTGGACCTTCATCTCCACCTCGTACCAGAGTCATTGAAAGATCTGTTTGACATGTAGATAATTTTCTGCACTTATAAAATGCTATTGAAAATCTATTTTTGAAAAGTTTTTGAAAATAAAATGGGTTGCATTACTCATTTTTGATCTTTTATATATGCACCATTGTTCTGAAAGGCCTAGTGCTGAAAAATACTTGTTGCTTATCCTTCAAAACTGAATGTCCTCTTGTGGAATCTGAAAAATGTTCTGAAAATCAAGCTTTCCCATCTTGCATTCCATTCTTATATAGGTATAGGTTGTATGCATTAGAATTCAATGCACTATGTGCATTTAGATCATCCAAATGAAAAATTGAAAACTTATAATTTGCATCCATGCTATATCTTGCACCTTGTATTGCATTTAGGACATTCAAATAAAAATCCAAAATTTTGCATTCATCATGCATTCTGCATTTTACATTGCATATTGCATAACTTTTAATTGTGTGCTTGCATGTTATATATGTTATTCACCCCCTTCCTTGGAATTTCTAAGACCTCATATTTCTTACTAAATGATGTTGCAAATTGAGTCATCACTAGAGTGCTACATGTCATACACTCATGGGGAGTAATCTTATGATAAGTGCATCTAGATAGGGGGAGCTGCACTGTTATGTGTTCATGAAATTTTTGGTATACACGCTGAATCAAATTCGCACACTTCATGCATAAAATGTGAGAATGAGTGTTAGAGATAAGGATGTAAGAATTTCCTTTCAACACTCTAGAAATATTAAACTTGCTGCATGAATGTCAAAGAGACAGTTGAGGAAAAAGTTGCCTGCCTACTTTTTGTAGAAAGAATCTGAAAAGAATGGCAGAGCAATGTTTAGTCTCACTGAGTAAATTAGGCACATGTCACCTGAGATGTGATGTGGTTCACTTCAGAAATGTGATGTACTAGTATCTCTGCTCAAATGAGGTGAAATAGTTCAATATTCTGAGTAACCGGAGATTCTGGCTTGAGCTCTATGTGTCTCCTCGCGTAAAAAGGGATTATTTGAACCTGATCACTCTTGAAAAATTCTGAATATCATGTGATATTGGTTGAGTTGAAAAACTTGTGAAAACTCACTGTGGCAGAGCGTAGCCTCCAATACGCTGTTCTCATAAAATGAAATGCAGTTTGTATAATCTCTCATTATGTTGATCTGAAAATCTGAATATCCATATGGCTACAGTCTATCTTCATGTTATTCACCTACACATATGGAAATTTGATTTAATATGTATTCAAAAAATTGATTGACTGCATTGACTACTGCATATCTCCTCTATGTGATTGCAAAATCCCCTAGGTGTTACACATAAGCATCCCAGTTGTTTTGACTCTTTTACACTTTTCTTATACCCATTCCCCTCTTAAATAAGTAAGGGGGAACTGTGTTGCATGTAATATGTATATATCTACTTGGTTGCATGGTGCATTTCATATCTCATCATTTGTATGCATTTAGCTTCATGCACTCCTAAAAAAAATTCAAAAATCTGAAAACCATGAAAATCAAAATTTGTGACCCTCACATGGAAATAATCAACATGATTTTTGAGCTCAATAATTGGCTAAGTTATTTTTCACAGGCATATCTGTTTAGTTGCACTGCATGCATTCATAGTGTCATCATATGCTTGCATTGAGTTTTTTATGCATTTCAAAAGAAAATCTAAAAATTTAAAAATTTAAAAATTCAAAGAAACTCATTTGATATGCCATCTAGCCGTTGCTTTGCTCTTGCATATTGTGAAGATCTGAAATGGGCTTTAAACCTTGAATGCTATCATCTTGATCACATCATGTTGCATAACTCTTAAAACAATGGTGCATATCCCTGAGGCCACCAATTACCAACAATTGGTACAACAATTGATATAACAATTGGTATCATCTCTTCCACCCTACATGTACATACCATGGCACATAACCCCCTGTCTTTTTGTAGATGACCAAAAGGGGGAGAAGAATGTTGGTTGTGTGCTCAATGCATGTTGGTTATGTGCTCAAGGGGGAGAAGAATGTTGGTTGTATGCTCAATGCATGTTGGTTGTGTACTCTGGCACATATTATTTTGTCATCATCAAAAATGGGGAGATTATTGTAGGAGATTATTATATCTCCTAGTTGATGTTTGAAGTTTGAGTTTAATGATAACAAAACGATTGTGCTTGTGGTGATGTGCATCATTGAGCATGCCTGTGTGTGTGTCATTAAGCAATATGTATGCATCTTGGTTGATGAGTTAAAAGATGACTTCAAGATTCTCACTTAGAAGTCATATGAATGATTTTTGTTTAAAGAACTCACGCTATGTTATCTTGGCTTGCAGGATCAAAATCCATGGTTCATAGCTTGGAACTCAAAGGAGTCCATCAATGAAGCTCTTCTTCAAAAAGGGAGTTAACCTTCTCATTGCATTGCATCAACTCTTTCTATGTTTCATGTATTTCATCAAAAAGATTTTCAATGCCTTGGTTGGGTATTTTCATGTATTTTCCGCATAAGGTTTTTGGGTTTGAAAAGTACTCAACTTATTAACTTGAAACTTGATGAATGTGATTTGAATGATGCTCTCTCATTGTATGGATTCATGATCATATGGTTTTGGCAATTCTATTCAATGTGCTCAATGTGTGCTTGAAAATTGGTTAAGCTAACTCATGTGAAGTTTGGAACAATTGGATTTTATGAAGCTCACATGTGTTGCTTATATGCATGTCAAAATGATCACATCTCTAGTTGAGGATTTGATGGTTTGAGAATGTGTTTCATGCACTCTCAATATGCTAGGTTGCACAACTTGCTAGCATCATAAGATTTGCTTACATGCATGGTTCTTCATTCTAATCCCTAGTTGGGTAAAATTTGTGTAATTCAAATCCTGACAATTGTCTAGAAGGGTTCTTTTGTGAATGAAGGTTTCATGGTTATTTTGTAAAGCTTTGAATGCTTCCTATGCATACTCTTCATGGAGCTTGGTTACATGATACATTCATATTGGAAAAATGCATATCTATTGATCTTGACCTTTAGTCAATCATGTGTTCAAAGTGTTCACTTGTATATGTGCATGGCTAAATGCTTTCTCATACTTTGCTCACTTTCATAGAAATAATTCTTGACCTTTAGCTTAATACTTTTATGGTTCAAAGTGTTTGTATGCACCTTGAACATGGGCTTTCATGTATGCATTTCATACATTTATCATATTGATTATTAAGCTAAAGTTCTAATCATTTTTATTATGGTTTTGCAGGTTAAATTCTTTGTATAATCCGTCCAAGATCAAAAGAGTTTGATGCCACAGAGTTTGGAAGGGTTGCAATGGAGCTTGGGGCTGAAATGTGATAGTCTGAAATTATTGTAGCTGGCGGCCGATCGAACCTGTAGCACCGGTCGATCGAAATTCCCAGAGCCGGCAGGTTCTAGGTCTGTAAAATTCCGGTCGACCGCCCAACGCATGTAGGTCAACTGACAACGGCGAAAACCTAAAAACGTGCTGCCGAAATCCATCTAAACCAAGTCAACTTGTGCCTAACTCTTACTCCTTTGCCCTTGGGTTGGTGGGAGACCTATTGGGGGTTCTTTTGGAGGATTCTAGAAGGGCTATACTAGTCTTTTGGTGTCTCTTATATGTATACATATGAGAGCTATGAATTTGATAAGTCGCAACCCTAAGTGTTCATTATTTTTCCATCTTGCAGGTGAAGGAAAGGAGAAAGGAAGGAGAGGCTATTGTGGAGAACATTTGATCTACATCAATGAGGATTTGGAGATCGTGCATGAAGAGAAAGTGAAGCGGATTGTAGAGAGGAACGCGTTGACGTTCAAATTGATGGCATTCGGAGCATCAAAGAACAACATCATTCGACCTTGGAAAACAAAGGGGGATCATTTCCACATCTTATATCTGTTCTTTGTGCTGTGTTCCATGATTTATAATCTAGGTTGAGCTTTCTTTGAACATTTGTTTAATTTCTAAAAGCATTCTCTGTGTGTGTGTGACCGTCTGTGTATACGGTCGTCTTTGATCGCCTACGTGCGATCGTGTGTGTCATTGTGCTGTGTTTGTTGCAGCGTGTGTGTGTGAGTGTTGTGATCCGGTCGTCGGATCGTGTTGGAGACTCTGTCTCCGTGTGTGTGTTGGGGCGCGTTCCCGTGTGTGTGTGTGCAGGCGTCGTCATGTGTGTTGTTGGAGCGTCACCTCCGTGTTAGAGATTTATCCCCGTGTGTGTTGGAGCATTGCTCCGTGTTGGGGAGTCTTCCCCGTGCTGGTTTATCCAGTGAGTGGCTCCAGAATGGAGGACTTCCCAGGCAGGTCACCCATCCCAATACTACTCCCCATTAAGCACGCAGAACTTCGGAGTTCTTTTCAAGAATTGAGCCGATACTTCAAAAGGCGCCTCGGTGATATAGAGTAAAACTTAGCTATATTTGAGGGTGTTACATTTTAGGTTTAAGTCCAACAGGTCATTGCACATTCTCATTCTACGTATGTTACGTTGGTGCTTGTATATGTCTTAATCCACATAAGGTCGAGACATGTTTTTCGCATAGTCATATAGGTCTGTGCATTGTTGTGGGAGATTGTTATATCTCATAGTTGATGTTTGATGTTTGGTTTTAATGATAACAAAATAATTGTGCTTGTGGTGATGTGCATCATTGAGCATGCCTGTGTGTGTGTCATTAAGCAATATGTATGCATCTTGGTTGATGAGTTAAAAGATGACTTCAAGATTCTCACTTGGAAGTCATATGAATGATTTTTGTTTAAAGAACTCACGCTATGTTATCTTGGCTTGCAGGATCAAAATCCATGGTTCATAGCTTGGAACTCAAAGGAGTCCATCAATGAAGCTCTTCTTCAAAAAGGGAGTTAACCTTCTCATTGCATTGCATCAACTCTTTCTATGTTTCATGTATTTCATCAAAAAGATTTTCAATGCCTTGGTTGGGTATTTTCATGTATTTTCCGCATAAGGTTTTTGGGTTTGAAAAGTACTCAACTTATTAACTTGAAACTTGATGAATGTGATTTGAATGATGCTCTCTCATTGTATGGATTCATGATCATATGGTTTTGGCAATTCTATTCAATGTGCTCAATGTGTGCTTGAAAATTGGTTAATCTAACTCATGTGAAGTTTGGAACAATTGAATTTTATGAAGCTCACATGTGTTGCTTATATGCATGTCACAATGATCACATCTCTAGTTGAGGATTTGATGGTTTAAGAATGTGTTTCATGCACTCTCAATATGCTAGGTTGCACAACTTGCTAGCATCATAAGATTTGCTTACATGCATGGTTTTTCATTCTAATCCCTAGTTGGGTAAAATTTGTGTAATTCAAATCCTGACAATTGTCTAGAAGGGTTCTTTTGTGAATGAAGGTTTCATGGTTATTTTGTAAAGCTTTGAATGCTTCCTATGCATACTCTTCATGGAGCTTGGTTACATGATACATTCATATTGGAAAAATGCATATCTATTGATCTTGACCTTTAGTCAATCATGTGTTCAAAGTGTTCACTTGTATATGTGCATGGCTAAATGGTTCTCATATTTTGCTCACTTGCATAGAAATAATTCTTGACCTTTAGCTTAAAACTTTTATGGTTCAAAGTGTTTGTATGCACCTTGAACATGGGCTTTCATGTATGCATTTCATACATTTATCATATTGATTATTAAGCTAAAGTTCTAATCATTTTTATTATGGTTTTGTAGGTTAAATTCTTTGTATAATCCCTCCAAGATCAAAGAAGTTTGATGCCATAGAGTTTGGAAGGGTTGCAATGGAGTTTGGGGCTGAAATGTGATAGTCTGAAATTACTGTAGCAGGCGGTCGACCGACCCTGTAGCACCGGCTGACCGAAATTCCCAGAGCTGGCAGGTTCTGGATCTGTAAAATTCCGGTCGACCGCCCAACCCGTGTAGGTCAACCGACAGCGGCGAAAACCCAAAAATGTGGTTCCGAAATCCATCTAAACCAAGTCAACTTGTGCCTAACTCTTACCCCTTTGCCCTTGGGTTGGTGGGAGACCTATTGGGGGTTCTTTTGGAGGATTCTAGAAGGGCTATACTAGTCTTTTGGTGTCTCTTATATGTATACATATGAGAGCTATGAATTTGATAAGTCGCAACCCTAAGTGTTCATTATTTTTCCATCTTGCAGGTGAAGGAAAGGAGAAAGGACAGAGAGGCTATTGTGGAGGAGATTTGATCTACATCCAGGAGGATTTGGAGATCGTGCATGAAGATAAAGTGAAGCAGATTGAAGAGAGGAACGCTTTGACGTTCAAATCGACGGCATCCGGCTTACCTCCGACCCGAGCATCAAAGAACAACATCATTAGACCTTGGAAAACAAAGGGGGATCATTTCCACATCTTATATCTGTTCTTTGTGCTGTGTTCCATGATTTATAATCTGGGTTGAGCTTGCTTTGAACATTTGTTTAATTTCTGAAAGCATACTATGTGTGTGTGTGACCGTCTGTGTATACGGTTGTGTTTGATCGCCTACGTGCGATCGTGTGTGTCGTTGTGCTGTGTTTGTTATAGCGTGTGTGTGTGAGTGTTGTGATCCGGTCATCGGATCATGTTGGAGACTCCGTCTCAGTGTGTGCTTGGGGTTGTACCCCGTGCTTACAGGGTTTACTCTGTGTGTGTGTGTTGGGGCACGTCCCCGTGTGTCTGTGTGCAGGCGTCGTCCTGTGTGTTGTTAGAGCGTCGCCTCCGTGTTGGGGATTTATACCCGTGTGTGTTTGAGCCTTGCTCCGTGTTGGGGAGTCTTCCCCGTGCTCGTTTATCCAGCGAGTGGATCCTTACCGGTTTGGTAAGGGGTGGATGTAGGGAGCCCATCGTGGTCCCGAACCACCTTAAAAATCCCTTTGTCTTGTGATTTGCATTGTGGGATTCTATGGTTTGATCGTTATATTCCTTTGTATGATCGTGTGAGATCGGAGAGGTTGAGAGAATTTAGTTCCTTGTTCAGTTAATTCCTCAATCTCAATAAAACTTGTTATTTCCGCTAAGAAAGTTTTAATTTACCATTTTTAGTGGGGGACAATTCAACCCCCCCCTTCTTGTCCGCTCGCCTACCCGGGACCAACATGCATATCTAAGGTCCGTGCATATGCAGCACTTAGAGTCTGAGCACATATAGGTCTATGCATATCTAAGGGCCGTGCACATGCAACACTTAGAGTCTGAGCACATATAAGTCTGTGCATATCTAAGGTCCGTGCACATGCAGCACTTAAAGTCTGAGCACATATAGGTCTGTGCATATCTAAGGTCCGTGCACATGCAGTACTTAGAGTCTAAGCACATATTGGTCTGTGCACATGCTTTGATGGGAATCAACATTGGGCACTAATATTTTTATTTTACATTTGTGTCCTTTTGTTTGTATTTATACCCTTGGCTAATTGGGTTTGCAATTGTAAGACATTATAAGCCAAAGGGTTAGTCTTTAAAGTCTTTGGGTTTCTATGTAAAATGTCAGTGGGTCCAGCAGGGTCTCCCACCCTCTTTCCCATTGATCCACCTAGGTTCTAGGGCCCATGTGGGGCTGGTTCAAAGTCCAAGATTGGACTTGGACCAAGGGGGACAAAAAAATTAAAAATTAAAAATTGATGGCCCTTAAGTCAAGGCCCCCCCCTTTAATGTATTATATTCCATGTTGTATTTTTATTTTATTTGGTCATTTGACCACATGGGGGAAGAAAATATTATCTCTTATTTACCCCTCCCTAACTATAGATCTAAGGGTAGTTTTGGTCTTTTATACTTTTCTATAAATCCCTTGTATTTCTATTTTTGATAGAATTAATGAGAAGAAAAAAGGAAGAAAATATTATCCCTTATTTACCCCTCCCTAACCCTAGATTTAGGGGTAGTTTTGGTCTTTTATACTTTTATATAAATCCCTTGTATTTCTATTTTTGATAGAATTAATGAGAAGAAATTTTAGAAATTGCTCCAAGAGCCCAAGGGCGCCCCTCTCTCTCTCGCACCCCCTTGCAGATGGATTTCGGCAAAATTCTTAAGGTGTGAAGCCTCCTCCCCTCCCCCTCTCTGAGTGTGAAGCTCAGCACCGCCGGCGCCGCCACCATCGAGCCGCCGTCGCACCGCCACCGCCGCCGCGTCGGAATTCTATCCACATTAGGATAGAAGGTTGAAGCCCGATTTTTATCTCCACATCAGCAGATTTGATCGAGCTTCAATTTTGCGTGTTTGTTCTTATTGTTATCCCCAGTCTCCATTTTAAATTTCGTGCTAATCAGAGGTCACTTGCTATTTTTCCCGTAATTTTAGTTCCACCCCTGACAGTCTACCAGTTTGCAGATCTGCAGGATAGGAGTCGGTTCTTCTATTTTTCATATCCCCTTATACATCTTCCAAAAATCCCCAAAAATTCATACGTGTTCCTCACTTTCCTACCTTCCACCCATAATTTTTTTAGGGTCTAGATCTATTGTATTCATGTCGGTCAAAATTTATTTTCAGGGAAAACTCAGTCTGTCCTATGTGTCTGTCAGTCCGAGCCAGCAGAAACCTTTGAGGGACAGTCATTTTCATTTTCAATCCATTCACTTGATGGATCTGATAAAATTATATGTTGTTGCCCTCTGAGTCCTCTATCCATCGGTATTAAGTTTGCATCGATCCGACATCGGATATGGCCACAAGAAATCTTTTTGTGAAGGCACGCAGAGTAGATCGGAGCGCAGCCAGCACAATCAGTCTGGAATTAATTCCTCGAAAAATACGCCAGCGCACACTCGGTCACTGCCGCTCCCGGGGATCAATCAGCAACCTTCCAGTAGCGCCCCAGCAAGCCGCAGCAGCAGGGAGATGCCCCGGTACCGCCATCCCAGCAGTCGGACCCACCTGCTGTCCCGCGGGCCCCGCAGAACCGTTCCGAGTAGCAGCCTATCTTCAGCCCGAGAACCGTCCAAATTGCTGCCCGTCAACCCGAGTTTGCTACTCCCGAGTCTCACATTGTTGCCCTTTACCTCCCTACGTGGAGTGGGCAAGAGAAATCACTGCTATAATAATTTATTACTGTTGTACAGGGAGCTACGGAACTTTGCCGGGATGTCTTCCCCACGCCCGGAGCGTGGAGGTAAACGCGCCTCCCACTTTGTCGCATTTGCTCAATTCATACATTTTCATATGCCGCTGCAAGTGATAGGTTAATTAGCTCGATATTTATTTTTATCACCGCTGCGAGAGAGAGCGTGACCCATCCCGTGACCCGATCCGGGTTCGAGAGAGAGTTTACCACCCTAGCTCATTGCCAGTTTCTCAACCGCGCATGTCCGAATGCTTCCCTCGCTAGGGACGATCGCGAGTTTGCTTAGAGTCCAAAGATTGCATATCAATTGGCGTCGAGTCGCGTCCCGTCCCGCATCATGCTTAGTCTAAGGTCTACGCACATATAGGTCTATGCTTATCTAGGGTCAGTGCACATGAAGCATCTAGGTCGATGCACACGTAGAAACCAGGGTTGATGCACATGTAGATTCAAGTCACCAAGTCTGTGCATCAAGTCCATACTTAAAGCATTTGCATAATCACACATTTCTTTGGTCTGAGTACCTGATTTCTCTAAATATTGTCTAAGTATGCATTTTAATGAAACATGTGTTTGACGAAATGCCTTTTTCCTTATTGATAGGATTCAGTCAAATATTAAGTGAACTGACAGTAGTAGAGACTCATGTGGGCACGTGATCCAAGATTCAAGTTAATGAAACACGTGATCCAAGGCGGCTTGCTCTCCAAGAATACTCAGCCACGTGGCCTCATCCCAACTACCAGATCTGACACGTGGAATCACTAAAGCTATCTGTCTGAGAGAGAGCCATTGGCGGGAGTCTTCCCTCCACGCGCCAGAGCGAAACTATGCAGGGTCCACATCATCTATTCCCTACTTAAAGAGAAAAATCCCTGAGAAGAAGAGAACATATAGATATATACACAGGAGGAAGAGAACAGAAAGAGAAACTGAGAGAGATAGAAGGAGAGAAGCGGCGAAGTGAATTGCAGAAGAAGAAAAATAGAGCAGGCTGAGGCAATTGAAGAAGAAGAGATTCGAGAGCAGTGAGAAGCGTCTGAGAGAAAAGTGAAGAGTGTGAGAGCTAGTTGCAGATAGAAGGAGAAGCTTCAAAAATAGAGTATCATAGAGGAGGAGAAGTTGAAAAAAAAATGACAGTTGTTACAGTCACGATTTCTAGATGAGATCTAGAATCGTATGCTCATCTTTGAGCTATAGTGTTTCTATTGCTACATCTGATTTCTGGTTTCAGTCATTTGTTTTGTTTTCATATCATTATCTTTCAAGTTGTAAGTCAGCGGAGCAAGCTGTGATGCTCAGTGGCGAGGATTTGTTCCTCAGACAGCAAGCTGTGGTGCTCAGCTATTAGCAAGTTGTGAGGCTTAGCGGATCAAGCTATTAGTCAGCGTGTGTAGGGATTCGTCCCCAAAGCTTTGGATCAGCGATCAAGTTGTGCGTCAGCAGAAGCCACACTCAAGTTTGAGTGTGGGGTGGATGTAAGTCTCAAGGTTGAGACTGAATCACCTAAAAATCTCTTATCTATTGTGTGATTGTTTGTCTTCATATTGGTCCGATAGATGAATGATTAGGACCGCTGTCAATAAGTTTACATGTCTGAATGCAATTACAGTCTAGTGATATGAGTGCTTTATCAACCAATCAGTATATCAAAAGGCTTGGTAGAAAGGATAGGTCGGGCCTATCTGGAATGTCACCTCTTGCATGAGGAGATCTTAGATCACACCTCCGCCTAGTACGACATTTGGTTGTTTGGACACTTTCCTCATTCGAGTGGGAATTACTGGTGTACATTCCTTTAGAAGAGCTTTACTAGTGATCTAGATCAGTCAGAGTAGATTTAATTTTTTAAATTCCACAAAAAATTCACTGGGATCCATTCACCCCCCCTCTAGATCTCATTTGTGCAATCAGAGAGGATCACCAATATCCCATCACATGACTCAGGCACCTATTCTTAGACTTCCTGATTTCACGAAGGTGTTTGAGGTTTCATGCGATGCCTCTGGGGTTAGTATTGGTGGTGTTCTGAGTCAGGAGACCCACCCCATTGCATATTTCAGTGAGAAATTGAGCGATGCTAAACTACGTTATTCTACATTTGATAAGGAGTTTTACGCAGTTGTGCAGGCCCTTCGGCATTGGAGACATTACTTGTTGCACCAAGAGTTTGTCCTATTTTCTGATCATGAGGCACTCAAGTATCTCCATGCCCAGAAGAAGCTCAATTCTCATCATAGTCATTGGGTGGAGTTTCTTCAGGATTATACCTTTGTGCTGAAGCACAAGGCCGGTGCAGAGAATCGGGTGGCCGACGCTCTGAGCCGTCGCGCTTATCTTTTGACCACCATGAGTGTAGAGGTGGTAGAGATGGATAGGATGAAGGAGGCATATGTAGATTGTCCGGACTTTGGTCCGATCTACACAACCCTTCAGGCGGGACCGTCCCGAGAGCACATTGACTATATGTTGCAGGACGGTTACCTTTTTTCGGGGGAGTCGCTTGTGTGTTCCACGGACTTTTGTTCGCAACTTCCTCACTTGGGAGATGCATGCGAGAGGTCTAGCCGGCCACTTCGATCGGAATAAGACCATTGAGGCAGTCGAGCATCGATTTTATTGACCTAGTTTGAAGTGTGACATTGCTCGCATAGTGGCCCAATGTCGTACCTGCACTGTGGCCAAGATGAGGAAGCAGGTTTCTGGCCCTTATACTCCTCTTCCTGTGCCTGATAGGCTGTGGCAGGATATCAGCATGGATTTTATTTTGGGGTTGCCATGGACCGCCCGCAAGCATGATTCTATTTTTGTGGAGGTTGATAGATTCTCGAAGATGGCCCTCTTCATTCCTTGTTCGAAGACTTCTGATGCCACTAGGGTTGCTCGTTTATTCTTCTCATGTGTAGTGAGCCGATTTGGACTCCCTAAGTCCATTGTGTCTGATCGTGATGTCCGGTTCACTAGCTACTTCTGGAAAACCCTTTGGCAGATGATGGGCACATGGCTACAGTTCTCTATTGTATATCATCCCTATACTGATGGGCAGACCAAGGTAGTCAATAGGAGTTTTGGGAACCTCCTGAGATGCTTGGTTAAGGAACGCGAGAGGGACTGGGATCTGGTTTTGCCACTTTCCGAGTTTGCATATAATGACTTAGTCAATAGGTCCATGGGCATGAGTCCTTTTGAGATTGTCATAGGGTATAGACCTAGGAAGCCAGTGGATCTAGTTCCCTTACCCATGCATGCTAGAGTGTTGCAGTCTGCAGAGTCGTTTGCCGAGCATGTTAGGGGTTTGCATGATGATATTCGTTGCCATATAGAGACCAGCAACGCGCGATATAAAGAGTTGGCTGACGCTCATAGACACCCCCGCGAGTTCCAAGAGGTATATTATGTCATGATCCTAGTCAGACCGGAACGGTTTCCTTCTGGAGCCGTAAAGAAACTACAGGCTCGTGGGGCTGGCCCCTTTAAAGTTTGAGGCGAGTTGGATCTAATGCATATGTTGTAGACTTGCCGGACGACTATGGTATCAGTTCCACATTCAATGTCTAGGATTTAGTAGCATATAGGGACCCGGCAGTGATTCCCAGTGAGTTATTTGGGCCTTCTCCACCCCTTGTGAGTGAGCCCACCCCTGAGAGTTCACTTCCAGCCCCGTCACCTCAACAACGTGAGCGAATAGAGTCTATATTGGATAAGCAGGTGACTACCACTAGGAGTGGAGCGTATCACCGCTACTTGGTACGTTGGAGAGGACGGCTCGCATCCTAGGACACATGGATCACTGGGGCAGAGCTTGAGAGGATTGATCCGGACTTGATCAAGCGATACCGGAGCGACAGAGACCATTACTCGACGAGGCCGAGTTCTTCCCGCCCAGGGAGAGTTGGTGAGGACACCCGAGCTTGAGATCGACGCGATGCGGCAGAGTGACACTATAGGATGCGCAACACTGTTCGGTACTTGCATGCATCATTATGGCTTGGAGATGGCATGGATAGCTACCCATGAGCTGGAGTCTTTTATTTTTTATCACTCTGGATTTTTTTTATAGGCCGAGCTGTTGCCAGTTGGACTTTATTAGCATCACTTTGTAGTCAGCAGGCTAGGTGAGGGCTAGTGGGCCATTTCTTGATCCAGGCCCAAGGAGGATAGGGCTGGCCTCCCCCCACTAGTGGGCCCCTACCTTGGGATGTGCACCCCCCTTTCCCAGGCCCATTAGGGCTAGGTTTTGGGTGCGCCCCTGTTGACACTGAAAATATTCCTAATTTTTCCTAAGTTCTGCTTCTGCAGGTCTTAAGTTCTGATCGAGTGCTCCTGTGCTGACAGAGAAGAAAAGAAAAAAGAATGGCAGAAGCTGAACGAAAAGATGAGACCGAAGAAAAAGAAGAAAAGAAAAGATGCTCGGCTCTGACGAACAGCCATTGAAGCGAGACCCGAGAGCTCGGAAGGATATGTGGGACCATCCCCGAAGAAACAATCAGAAATCTGAACACTGAGGCAAGTAAGTCGATTGGCCAACCCTCACAAAAGAAGAAAATAAGCATAAATGGGCCTAGACAAGTTAAATGGGCCGAAAGAAGCTGGAAATGGGATGGAGAGACCCTAAACCGGCATGGCAGACTTTAATCTGGCGCCACAGTAAACCGGCGCACAAAAGCTCATGCCGGATTAAGCCATTCCCTCCTTCCCATCTATAAAAAGCCTTCGTCTTGAACAAGAAAAGGAGGAGAGGAAAAAAAGAATAGATACGATTAGGAGACTCCAAGAGAAAAAAAGAGAAGGTTGGGAGACTCGAAGAGAAAAAAGAGAAGCCGGGGAGAGACTCAAAGAGAAAAAAAAGAGAAGTCGTCAGAAGAATAGAGAAGGCGGCCAAAAAAAAGGGATTCCAGAGAAGAGGGAGAGCGGAGAAGGAAGCTTCAAGAGGGGACTTCAGGGAGACTTGGGGAGGGAGAAATAAAGGGGAGAGAAGAGTGCGAAGATCAAAGGTGGGTCTCCGTTCGTCAATGCCCAATCTGGGCTACAGTTCCCTTCCCCTATTGTTATCTCTTCTCGTGAATCTCGTGTAATTTCTCTGGTTCGCCAATTTTATAGCATGTATAGTTTCTTCTGAAGCTTAATAAAAGAGCAGGAGTTTATCCTGAGTGTTGATTGTTACTATTTGCATCTTCTCCTTCTCCGACTACGTCCTTTGCTTTATGCATTCGTCGCGTGTTTCTATCCGACCCTTTATATTGGCACGGAACATGCCCTGGGTTACCCAAGGGTGACATCAACGCCATCTCCCTCCTCGGGATCCTTTCAATGGAATGGATGTGCCGAGCACCTCATGTATTTGCTGTGGGTTTCACCGCCGTTGGGAGCATGCATGTGTATGTACTCCTGACCGTCCCTTGGGATCAATTCCTTCATGGTTACCTCGCTCGCAACCATGAGTAGAGGAGAGGGTTGTCATCCCTATATCCTTGATGTATCCTGTTAACTGCTTGAATGTTTGCTTTACCCAATTCCTTTGTATGTCGCCCCTCTCTGTGAGCTCCATAGTTCGTGTGCCCACTGCTAACCCCCTTCAACTAATCACCGCATTGCTTCTTTCTTATGTACGAGTCGCAGTATTGTATTTCGTTGTCTTGAGGACTATAGTCCAATGACCGGGGAGGGGGAACATTCCCCATCAAACATTCATGTTGCCCTTCTCTGAATCACCACAAGGCCATAGGGTCCCGTCCCCCTGTGACGTGGAGTCCTATGAGCCCTCGAAGGTGCATAGAAATGGGTCCTCGACTCAACATTAAATCCACATTGCCTCAGGAATGGTGGTGGCTGTGGGTAAGGTACCTCTTGTAGGCTAGCCCTCGAGGTTTTCTCCCCATTTCGGCCATCCCTTTAAACAAGATTTTGACTCATGGAGTGTTGATGCCCCTCATAGGCTAGCCCTAGGGGTTTTCCCTCCATCGAAGTATGCCGGTCACCGTTTGGCATTCTCAGCTTTAAGGAGCGTACCCCAGATGCTGTGGGACTGTCTCCACTTCGCCCCCGCAACCCTCTGGGCATGGGGAGGTGCTGCCCAATTTTTGACTGAACACTTAGTCTGAATTGTAATGAATTTTCAACTATAAGTCTACTTTGGACTATGCTCAAGTAGGAACCTCGCATAAGTCTAGACTTGTCATGTTTGCATGATAATTGGGGCCTGAATAAACCCTTTAATCTTCTTAATTAGCATCCAAGTTCCAAGAAAATCACTTGGACTTTAATTTTAACCCAAAATTAACCAAACGTACCTTAATTCGGCGCGCCCCTAAACCGGCGCGCCATTTTCCGGCGCGGTACCCCCCCCCCCCCCCGCGCCGCTTTAGCCCTACACTCATAATCTCATTCACCTTCTTTGGCATCTACCCGGCGCGCCATTTTCACCCCTTTGGAGTGCGCCGTTTTCACCCCTTTGGGAGCGCGCCGTTTTAAACCCCTCATATGCATCCCGCGCCATTTTAAACCCCTCATATGCATCGACCTCAGCCTCAAAGGTGCACTAACTTCAACCTTGAAGCTGCACCGACCTCAGCTGCCACTTACACGGACCTTGCTCCGGCTACACCGACTTCATTCCCAACTGCTCAGACCTCCAACCCCGGTTGCTCAGACCTTCCACTCTAGCTGCTCAAATCCTTATCCAAACATGCACATGCCTTATCCATTGTTGCTAGGACTTTAGCCCAATGTGCACCGACTTCATAATAATAAAAGGAGGAAAGCTTAAAAAAAAAGAAAAGAAGAAACGTAACGATAAATCGTTATGAGAGAAATAAATCATCATAAAAATTTAATAAATCATCATAAAAATTCAATAAATCATGAAAATTAATAAATCATCATAAAAATTAATAAATCATGATAAAAATTCAATAAATAATGAAAATTAAAAGATCATCATAAAAAAATTTAGGGGGAGGCGTTGTCGAGATCTCTCCCGAAATCACTAATAAATGATTAAACAGACAATAAGCAATAATATTAAATGCTACTATTCTGCATGTCTGCATGATCTGACTCTCCGGTATATCAAATGGTGATTAGCGGAAAGCCGGGTCATGTCCGGCCGGAGGCTTTCACTATGCGTGATGATGATCCTCGGACCTAAGTTCTCCGCCCTATACTAGGAGCTGGCTTAAATAAATAAATACTACCATATTGTGTGCTTGCATGCAATCACATCTTTTACATATTCTATGGGCCCCATGGCCTCTTTGTTTTGGCGATTAATCAAGAGTTTTCTCTCTTCTGGAGAGATGTAATTAACGTCGTAGCCTTTACGATACGGCGGGTTTTGAGTCTCGACACGATCACCTATAATCGTCTGGTTAGTCAGACGGTGCGCATAATAAACTTGTCACTCAGTGACTGGCACGTCCTACGCAAATAAACCTTTAATAAATAAATGAAATAAATCAATAATAAAATATTTTTAATAAAAATCTATCTCCCACAGCCCCACCCTCTCAGCTCCTCCTTGGTGATGCCCCCCCCCCTTCCAAGATTCTAGCTAGAGTTTCCTATTTTCCCTCCCCCTTCCTAGTATGGTAGAAATTCAAATTAAATAGGATTCTTTAGGGATTTATTTTAGGAATTAATTAGGGTTTCTCTTCCCCATCTATTTATACTCTTTTGTATTATTGTGGGAGAATTAATGAAGAAAAGAAATCTTTTGAGAAATCCAAGAGACTTGGCCGCGGCCTCCCCCTCCCTCTCCCTTGGTGGGTGCGACTCCCACCTCCCCTCCCCCTTCTCTTCTTCTTGGGTGCGACGCCCAAGACTCTACCCCAGGGATTTTTGCTGCTCTCTCTACGTCTAAGCATCTTCCTCGGTGTCTTGGAGAGCCTGGAGATCCCCGTTCTTGGTTGATTTGCTGCAAAGAGTCTGTGGTGCCTCTGCTGGTCTGTGTGCTCCTGTGTGTCTGCCTGCTGGATAGAAGCGTGGAATAGAGGTTGGTCCACCCCCTTTAACATCTCATAACGTTCTGAAATTTTTACCACATCTTCCCCCACGCCTCTTCTCACCCAAAACCAAATTTCACGCCAAAATTCCATCTGGGGCCGAAGTTTCCTTTAGAGATACTTTTCTCGCGCAGACTGCTCCTATGCAGATCTGTAGAGATAGAACCTATCCACAATAGCCTTCTCGCCCCCCAAACCTACGCCAAACGCTCTGAAATTTGGAGCACCACCTCCCCACGTCCTAACCCATCCCCCATAGTTTTTTATGATTTTTTTGAGCCCATTTGCCCTGCGTACCCCCGCCCTCCATTCCTGCTATCCATTCTGTCTGCACAGATCTGCAGAATAGAGGCATCCTGCCACCATCTCCCACGCCCAAAACCTCCATTACGCGCCACCCCGCCACCATATCTCCACTCTCCCACGACCCTCTCATAACCTCCAGAGAAAATCCAGCCCCAAAAGTTGCCCGGAAGGCCTGGCACCACCCCCATCTTCCACCCTCTGTCCCGCTGCCAGCAGACTGGCCAGAACGCGCAGGTAACTGTTCACAAATTCGCCCCGACTTCCACAGTGCTCGGTTGCAGCTTATCTTCCACGGGCGTCCCTTAGACGTTCCCCCCAACATCTCCGCCGAGTTTTGTTTTTAGAGGACGTCAGAAGGCTACGTTCTAGGCCTCCTCACCCGCTGGTCGCCTGCGCCTGCGCAGACCGGCCTGCGGTCTGCCCTCCGTTAGTGTCTACGCCAGACGTCCACGTCAGCGTCGTCGGCTTCCATCTTATTCCAGGAGGATCATCTTCCACTACAGCGTGCTGTCAGGGACATTGGCACCTTCCTCAGCCTTCGTGATGCATCATCCTTGCTGCTAGTCCTAGTCTGTACCGGTTCGCAGCACGTGGGAGTGCCATTCTTCGTCCACTCGCGGCCCGTCACCCCACTTCTCACGACCCCCCGGATCGCTGTGTAGCCTTTTACCTTCCTGCGAGGAGTGGGCAGTGTTTAGATTATACCTATTTAGCTTTTGTACCGGAGATCGTGTGATTTGGCCAGGCGTCTTCCCCACATCCTGAGCGTGGAGGTGCGCGTTCGCTCCCTCCTTGGTTTAGTTTACTTATTTAGTATAGTCTCTGATGCCACTGCTTGTGAGATTGTTAGGTTCCTAGCTCGCATATTTTTTATCACTGTCGCGGTGAGAGAGCGAGACCGTCCCGTGACTCGTCCGAGTCACGAGTGTGAAGTTGCCTACCCTAGACTCGTCGGTTTCTCAACCGTGCGGAACGACACACTTCCCACTCTTGGGACGCCTGTGAGCTTGAGTCCTTATTGATTGGCATAGTTTTCCCTCTTGGGAACCACAGGTGTCAAGTCTATGCCGTTCGATCTATTGTGTGGTTGCTGGTCGTAGTAGTCCAGTTAGTCATATCATTGCATAGAGTCTAAGCTCGCATAGCGTCCCACATCACCTTCTTAACTTAATTAATTCTATCCATTAACTCCTAATGGAATTAGCGGGCTTTTCGATCACGAAAAGCACCAAGCAACGTCTCGTGATCCCAAATGATATCGGGGATAAGAAACCCACTCTGGAACCTTTCCGTCTACAGATTCCACACAGCTATAGATCCTCATTCATCCAATACCCCACCAGGACTAGGGTATGGTCAAACTTTAAAACCATATTGAGTCATGGATCAACTGAATTTTGCACTCCAAATAAGTTCATTAGAAAAACTCCTTTTCCATAATGAACTCCCATACCCTGGCCAGGGAATTTCTCGAGTACAGATTAGTAGGCCATTCTCTCTCATATATCATACTGAGAGTGAACGATCTCATGTTGTCAAACTAATTACCTTCGCACGAGTTCCACTGAGTCCGAATAACAAATTATACAAGACCACTTAACAGAAGTCCATAAGCTAGTAATCAAATACTCAGCATCTCTTATGCAAGACATCTTTAGTGACTCAGGTCTAAGATCCAACTGTGCTACTGAGACATAGAATACCCTAATTGACAGTCAGTATGATTACCATTCAGGGATTCTAGATCGGGTCAGTTCAGTGTACTCATTCCATTAATGAGCACCCACACATGTACTTAAGTGTCTCCACACCGATGACTATGAGAATAATCACACCCATCATATGAGTAAGTATCATGTGTGCCAGTCTATCCGGATCTTCAATATCCCTTCTTGAAGATCCTATGACAGGGAACATCTAGAACATGTGCATCCGGATGACTGATCTCATTATCATAATCTCATTATGATCTAGCCATCATCGCACATGTTCAGGGACTTCATTACATTCGCATCATTAATTAAGACAAATTAAATGCAATGAATAAATGTCATTAATATAAATATGAATAACATATTATAAGAAATGTCACCATCACATCTCATGTGATTGGCTTGTAGGGCATACATTTCTATCAATCATGTCATGAGAATTGGCTATTTAATTTCAAGCAAGTAAATACCCACTTCGGGCCACGCAACTCATGTCATGTCAAGTCAAGCACGAGATTCGTGGAATGCCAAAATCAAGCAAGTCATGCACTTCGGTGCAATGTCACACCGTGATCAATATAACTCCCATGGGCAGAAGTACTTTCGGGTGCTCCTCCTAGGACCAGATCGGGCCCTATATGCGCTAGCATTGAGTTATGTATATATTTTAGACATCCACTATAGTTTATAGCCAATAGAGTTCCAAAAGAAAGTCATTGTAGGATGATAAGGTATATTTCATATAATGAAGGAGTTCAATGACAGAACTTGAACAAGGATGACAAACCGATAAATCACATGAAAAACCATGACATATCATGACACTAGGTAATTGGCGTCCACTCAGACAGCCACAGATTTTAGAAATGGCGTCCACTATGATAGTAACGTATTCCTGTGAACAGTACAGCCATGAAGAATTGGCGCCCATGTCACGGTCGCTAATTCATTAATGTGCGCCCACTGGCCTGGTCGCCAATTCCTTCTGGCGTCCAAGTCATGGTCATAGTTTCCACACAGAAGCAGACTTCTCAAGAGAGGCTAGAAACAGCACTCTATGAGGGCTAAGCATCACGTTTCTTTAGAGTGACGTGACAATATGGGTTTTTGGGATTTTTATGGTACAACCAACTCGCTGCCTTGAGGGAATCCAAGGCTAGGAGAGATTTACGGAGGTCTTAATGAAGAAAGCACCGGTCCGAACGAAGGAATATCCCGTTGAGGGTTTAATCATCACCAAGAGTTGAGTGTGTAAGCGATAGAAACAAAACAGAGACTCCATCTATAAATGTGAGATGAGAGTGTCAATAGACCCGCGATATGGGCCAGAAATCGATAAAAATTAAAGAGCAAGAATCTGCGTCCAATCAGAAGTCGCTATATCTAGAAATAGCGGCTCTCTGAAAAGTTGCCCAATCTCATATTTAACAAAATTCCAAGAAAATACTAAGAATTAGCGACACTCTACATGGGCGCTAATTCTAGAAATTTCCAAAAATTAATATAATTTATTTATAATTGGCAGCCGTATATAATGGCGCCCAATCTTTAAATAACATCTATGATCATGTCGCAGAATCATGATTTTCATATATTTCTATTTTTGCTAAATATTTTCAAAACAACGCCTCCTCACAGGGGCGCTCATTCACTAATTGGCGACAATGAGAGAGTCATCCATTCTTTTTCTGCTACGCACCGGCCAGGAATGTTTATAGACACATAATACTATTCGTTTCTTTTAAACTGCACATGAACATTAGTACTTTGCTATTTACATGGAATTTTAAGAAACTAAAGAGATGGATAGCTAGAGAAAAATATGGAGGATTCAGAAACATGCTCATGCAAGAATTTTAGCGTCAGGTTTGATAGATATTAATTTTTAAACATGTGGTGTTTATTAATTGCATTTAAAAGAATTAGCGACCGCGGCATGGTCGCTCATTAATTTGTGACTAGAAGGCCGTCGCAAATTCAGAATTTGTGACCTTCTACGCGGTCGTTCATTAATAGGCGGCCATTGTTCGATCGCTATTTTCATATACAACATGAACTCAAGAAAACTGCGTAAAACTGAAGAATAGATGGCCAAGAGAACGGGATATAATCATGATCTTCATGAATCGCATGCATGCAACCTATTATTAATCATATTGGGTTTCAGTTCTTGAGAAAACCTACCTTTTTGGCTTGAAGAGAATGACGCAAACGAAGAGAATAATCACGATCGTGAAAGAAGGATATCAACTACAGCAATAGTAGTAGCAAAGGATCGGCAACGGAAAGGGATGATCATGTCTTTCCATTTGCAACGAGGGAAACAACAACAGCAGCAGCTGGCAGATAACACAACGGCATCAACTGCAACTACAACGACAGGACTAGGAAGAGGGAGAAGAAGAAGACCCTTCTCCTTCGTGGCAACAGCAGCAGCAGCAGCACCGCCTCATAGCAGCAGGACGTAGAAGCTCATAGGAAGACGACAACGTAGGGGCTCTTCAAACGCAGTAGTGCCAGTAGCTTTTGCTCATTTGGGAGGGGGTCATATTTATAAGATCTGAGTTCTTAGTATCCTATTGGGAATTAAATTCCTACATAAAGAATCCTACAAGGTCTGAAATTTACCCATGCAATTCTCTTTCTCTCCATATCTGCAATTGCTTTCCAGGTTTGGACAAAAACCCTAAAATCCCATTCGAAAACAAGCTTCGAATGTGATGGGGTTTTGAATGTTAACAAAAGACTCTAGATGTATAGGTATTATGTTTATACCCTTAAACCCATTTGTAAGGCCCATTAGTTCTTAGGCTATCGACATGAATCCCATGTATAAAGGTTAAGGCCTTTCATGTGTTTTGAGGTTTTGGGATTTATATTTCATTTGACGTGGGCCCTTGTCTTTTTATTTGGATTTATTTATTTATTTAGGAAATTCTATTCCTATAATTTATCCAGGTTGCTACAAGAGCACCCCGCCCAGTCCCTACCTCGATAATCATGCACTGTTAAAAGTTGCTTATTGAGAGTACCATGTCCGATCCCTACCTCGATGATCGTGCACCACCAGATGTTACTTAATGAAAGCACCCTATGTGATTCCTTACCTCGATGAGCGTGCACCGCCCAGGTGTCACCTCGATAAGAGCACCCTTAATGCTGTTACCCAAACAATGGGCATACTTCCCAAGTCTTTGATGCAAGATCAAGTGTAACGACCCAAGATCTGCATACCGGGAAGGACCCGATACCATTCGAATCCTGGTCCGCCGCCCACGAGCCAGAGGGCTCAGAAGGGCTAAAGGATGTGTGTGAGTGGAGGTATACATGAATAAGAAATAAAGCAGGAACAATAATAATATAACAATTAAATAACTAACTATAGAGTCCAGTCTAAAAAGTACAGTCTACAGAAATAAAATGTACCCAATGCCGAGTGAACACTCGGCTCGGCGAGCTGGCAACTACGAACCTCCGCGCTGCACCTCCGAACCTGGAGGAGGGATCGACACACCTGAAAAGTAAGGGGTGAGCCTCGTCTCACTGGATTAGTAGGGGTCCCGCGGAACCCCAACCGTAAACAACGGCGATAACGGAAAACAGCAACAACAACAGGAACAGCAAACACGGTGGCCAGTAAAACCTCTGCTCTACATCTACTCCTACTATACCAGGCCAGACTAATGAGAAAACCCTGGCTACACTGCCAAGAGAAACACTATGACAACGTTGTCACAGACTCCTGTCCTCACTAACTAAGGCCTGGTCCAAGACCACGCGGTCTGGAAACATGGTCACGACCTCACTGTCATGAACCCGGGGCCATCTAGGGAAAACCCTCGGTAACACTACCGGAAACCCTAGACCTTGGTGTCGGAAGGACACTCAGAAACCACCGAGAAAACATGGGAAAACCCATCTCGTGTGACAGGAGTACTGCCCACTAGAAGCAAGGCCGGATGGGTCCACTGACGTCTTAGTCAGCACCTCAGGTGTCTCTCTCACCCCAGGCAGAAACTGAGACACCGTACTAGTAACCATAGAACAAGGGTCTAGTCAGGGTCGTGCTTGTCAGTACGCGTCCGAAGTCCCCGACCATGTGTGCACACACTGACTAACTGCATGTGGCAAGCCCTCTAGCTGGTTTTCCTCCCAGCTATGCACGGGCCGCTACAGGGGAGGCCCTATGGTAACCAGCCTAAAAATCGTCTCTCTCAAGGGAGTCGCTCTCAACCTACTCCCTGGTGGGTATCCACACATGTGCAAAGGCAAGCTACGACTAGTGGGGGCTCACTGAGTAGCAAACGACTCTCGGAAGAACCCTACGGAATACGGACAGGCTATGCACAAGCCCGTCGTGAATTAGCTCGGAAAACAGGTGGCACGAAGCCACCGAACTCTGGGCAGTCCACTAAACCTATAAACCCAACGGCCATTGAGTCAAAAGACTCAAGTCAAAGTTGTGGCATAGGACAACCCCATGTTGTCAATCTGGCCTACCCCTAGGTCAGAAGCCTCGGCAAAATAATCCTCAAGGCGGCCCACAACCGTCGAGCTTAATCCCTTTCAAAGTAAAGCTAAGAAAGCCTCCACCCCAAGCTGGGTAATTGGACTCGCAGTCCATAGGTCATACACATGGCCCACATGGAAACCACTTTCCGGAGAAGCTCACGACGTGCGGGAATAACCCTCCACACTCATGCCGATATACGGCGACTTGATCAAGCGTAGCACGGAACCCCGGAACACTAAAGGGTCACCCGGACCCCTAAAACCCATGGGCATGCTAATCTAGGTAAAACTGTACCCCCGGACACCCAAAACCATAGTCAGGGTACCCACGGGGTGTCCGGGACAACCACGGGGTCATAGGTTGGTCATTGGGTCTCAATCGGACCGATCGGAACCAAAATGGGCAAAACTGGTGCAGTTTGGTCGACCTGCCCAGTTGGGTCGGTGGACCTATGCACCCTGCGCCGATCGGTCAACCGGCGCGGTGGGCTGCGTCGACCCCACCTACCGCGGATGGCCGGTGCAGGGGGCAGCGTCGACGCAGCACACAATGCATGAACCCCTCCTACAGAGGTCGGTCGACTGGCCCTCTGGGTTCGGTTGGCCGAACCCTACAAGGCTCTGCCCTGCACGCTGGGCCGTTCGATCGGCCGACCACAGCCGGTTGGTTGATCGAATACGGCGACCACCCAGTCCGAGCTCACCCTAGGAGCTCGGTTTCCACGCCCACTCGACCCCAGTCGAGGTAGAAAACAACGGGGATCATTCCCCGGGTCCCAAAAACCCAAAATGGGAGGAAGAAAGTAGGAAAACGTTAACTAATTCGATGAAACCGTCGCACGCCCTACAACATGCTTTTTAAACCCCCCGCGTGAATAAATCCACACTCAGCTCACCACAGGCTACCAAACTCACGGAAAGTGATGTACATGGGTTAAGGATCTATCCCCCTATCTCCACCGAAGATTATGCATGACGTGGATGTCATTCCAAGCGAAAATGCCTCACGAACCACCGCCGGTGCCCCGAGCTCCCGACCGAGCAAATGCCGCGCTTCCTCCTCGATCCTTGACCCCCCCTCGCCACTCCCCGCCTCAAGAACCTCGCCGCCTCACCCCCGCCTTCCTCTGTCGGCCGCCAGAGAAGAGAGGGAGAGAAGAGAGAGCGTGAGAAGAGCGAGGGAGAGACTGAGAGTTGTGAGGAGAGAGAGGGGGGTGAGGGTTTAAATAGAAAACCCACACAGGAAATTCCGTAATTCAAAAAATACAAAAATGGGGAAAATACTCCCCACGATCCTCGAAAAACGTACAACGCGTCTGCAACATCCCGGAGCCTGACAACACATCGATTCACCCTACACAGGGTTCCGAAGGTTCGTCAGACACAAACTCACGTAAAACCCAAAACATATTCCGAGACTTACAACGACGCTCCAAACTCACGGATCCTGATCCAGAGAAATGAAAAAAAATTTGGGGTGTTACAGTTCTTCCCTCCTTACAGAAATTTCATCCTCAAAATTTGAGGGAACTACCACAACATAGGGGAAGAACAATACACCTAGCTGGCAACGCTCCCAGAGCTCCAGCAAAACCTTGATACTCATGGCAACACTTCTCCTGAGGGACACAGCCAGACCTTGATCACGATCAATATGCCTCGCTCCGCTCACCACACACATCGATCATCAGACCAGGCATAACACAAAAGGGGACAAGTCTGGTGTCGCCTCAGCTACCATGAAATTCCAACCGTGGCATCGCTTCCACGATCTCGCTGACTGAGGAAACTCAATCCTCGTTACGAGATATAGCCACCGATCAAATACCATGCTAGGCGGACCAATCACGCGTCAGTTCTGCTACCAGCTGACTGATCTCACGCCCTCCATAAGGGAGGACCCTCACTAAGCTTCACTAGCTCACACAATTATTCCAACTAACTGCGACAATTTCATCGGCTCTACGCCATGAACCATCTCACACCTGGCAAGCTGAATGCCAATAATCACACTGGACCAGCTCTATCAGAGCTCAAACTTCGACAAATCCCAGATCCCATCCAGGAAAAGGCACATCACGGAAATGGCCACCAAAGGCCTCGCTTGCACACGGCTCTCGCCACTCTCGACTCGCTACAACCAACATCTTTTGTCCGGACCATGCACCGATCACCAGATACTCGTCAACGGGAAGCCTTCACTCGCTCGACTTCTTCCTTCTTTCCTGGTCCATCACCAGATCCAGTGAGCACAATGTAAAATTGGACGAGCCATCCGCAGACTCTCGCACAGACCATTACCGCATCACGAGCCGATCCTCACTCGGATACCACATCCGATCCGATCCTCACGCCAACTCTACCCTCTCAGGGGAGCACGACGAAACCAAATGACAAGACTCTGGGATCCTCAGTCCTCACCTCACTCGACTCAGGCATACAGGGAAATCCTCCCATGCTGGTCACAAGACCAAGGTTCACCATCCAACGATAACTTCGTCAAGGGACCTTCACATGCAGGCATCGTCCATTGCACTGTCTCGTCAAATCCTCCATCTCAATCAGTCCAAATGGACACCTACCAATTCCTCGGCTCCGCTCTGGTCACAGAGCCACAGGACAACTGTTAGGTCCCTTGAGTGCCAATGGATCTAGAAGGGGGGGTTGAATAGATCCAATACAAACTTTGCCCAATTAAAATATCAACCCAAATGAAGCACAATCTACAACATGATATGCATATGACAATCTATCCAATATGGATTGGTTTCTACGGAAGTAGTTCAAAGCAATAGAACAAGCACACAGCACAAGAAGCCAACAAGTTGCTGAAAGGGAGAAGGCTGAGGTCGATGCAGCAGAGTAGTGAGGTCGACATAGCCTCTCTGTGAGTTTGGCTGTTAGTCAGATTAGCTGCTCATTCGACCCTTAAAGTGTGTGTGAACGGAATAACCTGCCCTGGGTCTGGGTGGACTCCCTAGTGCTTGTGTGCAAGAGTGCAGCAAGCAACTAAGGAAATGCAGGTGCAGTGAGGGAGACAACGGTGTGCAGAACCGAATGTTAAAGTGTGCGATGAAGAAAATAGTTAGATTTGAATACGTTAAAGCTGACACACGAGCCTGTGAATGGGGAAAGAAGACAAGGAATAATCACACAAGTCACAGCCCACTGCATAGGGATTTTTAAGGTGGTTCAGTCTGCAAACCCGCAGACCTACGTCCACCCCTCACCAAACCTGGTGAGACTTTTTCCACACGAGGATGAAGTCCTCAACACACACACGGGGATAAGATCCACCATACACACACACGCGCGGGGATGAGGTCCACTACACACACACACACACACACACACACACACACACACACACACACACACACACACACACACACACACACACACACACACACACACACACACAAAACAAGTTGCAAGTGTAGCAAAAACACTTCTAGTCTCTCAAGCAGAGCACCGGACACACACACTGATATGTAGATGAGAAATGAGATAGAAAAACAAAGCAACGCAGGAAGAAGACAACTGTGGCTTCAGATCAAGGTCATGAAGCACTAGCAAGCTAAGCACGGCTGAGGAAGGGCTGTGCTCCTTTCCACTTTTATTCCTCTTAGATTGTCTATTGAGGAGGCTCCCTTCTTTTCTCTCAAGCTTTCTCCCTTTTCTTTTCTTACAGCATTGGACCGGGATGGCCAGATGTTGGGTTGCTCTTCACACACCTTTCTTTTCTTTCTTACAGGTTTCTATTGAAAGCTCAAGGGAGACGTGGGCTTTTCTCTTCAAGGTAGCAACTATAGTAGCAAGAGCAAGTGAAGGAGGGGCGTCCAATTTATAGGCCTCAAAGGCCAAAGACTTTCCCTCCAAGTCTTCTGTAATTTGAATGGCTGGTAATACACAAGGAGGTTTGACCAAGGGAAGCCTATAGAACCTTAATTCCCATTGCAGAGAGGATGCCCTCTTGCCAGGGATATTTTTCCCTTCAAATACAAGCTTTTACTGGCAGGCTGCAGGGGACAGAACTTGCAGAGAGGACGGCTTTTCCAAGGGGCTATACTGACAGATACTTGGAGTAAAGGGTTGCTTTGGACACTTATGATGACAGGGACATTTGTGTGTCCTAGGTATCTCCTTCATTACTCAAAATCTTTATTTTTGGAGATTTGCATATGAGTTGTTTATTCTCTGGATGACCTTTGGAAACTATGTAGGTTAAACAGATAAGGCTTGGAAAGCATCAGCTGCGTCAACGCAGCAGTGACCTTGCGTCGATGCAACTTCATGTATCTTTGAGTCAGCTAGCGAGCTTAAGCTTCATGGCGTCGACGCAAGACTGAAGGTGCGTCGACGCATCCTTTGAGAAGCCCATTTACCACTGCTTCTGGAAACGCCATTGCATTGACGCCATGAGAGGACTGAGTTGACGCATCCTTTGCTGAAACTGCCTTACGGGCCATTTGTCATGGGTAACACCTATTAGTCATCCTTATCTGTCAAATTGTCACCTGTAACATCTATTTTTGATCCTTAGCCGCTAGGAGCCGTCGCCTTCTGTCAACCAGAACCTTCATATGTTGATTGCGTCGACGTAGTGAGGTTGTAGGGTCGACGCAACAGACTTCCTTTTTGAGCTATTGTGAGCTTAACCGTTTGTAGCGTCGACGCAACCAATTGAATGCGTCGACGCAGCCTTACAAGATGCGTTTGAACTGGCTTCTGTGAGGACTAATGAAGTCGATGCCATAAGCAGATCGGTTCGATGTAGCCTTCTTGAGCTTGCAGTTCTCTGCTGAATTCTGTTGCCTTTTTATTTTTCTTTCTTTTCCCAACCTTTCTTGGTTTTTGTGCATGTTTATGCCTCGATTTATGTGCAACCATCAATTTCATCACCTGCCTTTATTTTTGTGCATCCAGTTGCCTCAATTTCTATGCCGCCAGCAATGTCTTAGCTTCTATGAGCATATTTCATGCAATTTATTTTGCCAAAGTTCTTTCTTCAAATCTCAATTTCCCTTTCTTGAGTTCTCTCAATCTTTGCTTGCACATATCGTAAGTCTTGAGTCTATTGAGCCTTTTGGTTGATCTGCTTGACTATGATCTGAATCTGAACATGTTGACATCATCAATACATGTGAGACTCATAAATGAGTCATGGTAAGACATCATCAAAACCAGGGTCACAACATTCTCCCCCTTTTTGATGATGTCAACTATGAGTCATTATGAGTCGTAAGTGAGTATAAACCCGTCAACAAAAATAGTTCAGTCAAGGCAATAAGTTAATGACTCATTAAAACATCTCCCCCTTTACCATCAGCAAAGAGGATGACATGAAATTAGATGACATCTCCCCCTTTGGAACAAATACCAAGATAAGCTTGTGAAACAATTCCCTCTATTGGCATAATCAAGACATGCTCAGTCAATGAGCATGGAAAGAATAGAGGATGATCAAATATAGCAGTGAAGCCAATGAACAAATCGAGTTTCAACCTGGAGAGTTAGGTCCCTAAATTGTTAGGTCCCTTAAATTGAGTATTGGGTCCTTCTTGAATGCAAGTAAAGCTGGGATTATGCAGAGAGAAGGGCGTGTAGACACGGAGTTGATACCACTTGTTGGTGACTGATGCCAAGTGTTTTAGAGAGCAAGTGATACCAATGGTTGATGAGCAAGCACACAATAGAGCCACAAAAAAGGATGGAAGGTACTCATTTGTCAACAAGGCAGTTGCAGGAATTTCCAGAGATGGTTCGTTCTATTTAAATGTGATGCCACTAGAGATAGAGCAGAAATTTTTAGTCTGAGACATTGTTGAAAAATAGAGTTGTAGATTTTTCGAAGTCTTCAATTATAGAATATCAATAATGAGGCCCTTTTCTTGTGATTGGTTTAATTCTCATGAATTCTGAGTTTTTCAATGAAAATTTTGAGAAAAATTCTGCATTCAAGATTAATAGAAGTAAACTAATGTTACATATAAGGAACCACGTTAGCCTCCTCTCATCCTACTCATTCACCTTCCATCAGCCCTTTGGAAGAACCTACAGCTATTATTGAGATCAAACACCTTGTGAAGTTTCTGATTTTATCCATGGAGCGCAGCCAATTTCGAATATCTCATTTGATGCCAATTGTTATTATTTTCATTTTTTTAAAAGAGCATTCATGTGGAGCATGCACCTTTTGACGTGAGGATGCACGTTGATCAGACGCTAGCATCCCCAGTTACTCAGTGTCACTCACCATTATGCTTCATTTTGAATAGAGGTAGCAAGGCACTTCATGACTCTATCCGCTTCACTTCATTGATGAAGGGATTTGGTTTCTCAGTGATTCCATTTGCCATTGCTCTGCCTTAGGCCAATGAATCTTTAGTGCACACCTTTTTACGTGAGGATACACGTTTATCAGAAGCCAGTATCCCTTGTTACTCAGTATGACTGAAGTTCCTTTTTTTTAAATACCCTTTATGGAATAGTTCATATTTTCATGATGTTTAAGACCAATACTGAAATGAAGTTTCTCACCCAAAGATGCTCTTGTACTAAAATAAACTTTCAGAATTAAGAAGGCATAGCAGGATATTACATGAAAAACTGGTTTAGGTCCATTAAGATTGAATACAGCCACTTTCATGAAAGTTCAGTTCAAAACTCATGAACCCATTAAACTTAAACCAACAATCTTATATCCTGGGCAATCATAGAACTCTATAAGAGAAGATTCCTCTTGAAGATTTACTCTGATAAATGAACTCAACAACAGATAGAAAGTCATCCAAGGAGTTCAAAGCATTCAAGGAATTTTGGAGACAGGCAACCAAGCATGAAGACGCAGATAATAGATTTTCAGAAATATCAAGGAGATTCAGATTTCAATATTTCAGCTCCAAGGAAAACCACAACAACAGGATGCAAAGAGTTGGTTTATGCAGAAAATGCATTTGGGAGGAGTGTAAAAGAAAATGGACAGTGAATTCTCCCCCTTAGGATGTATAGTGTGCTCGGATTGGAAGAGGCAAAGAAGGCTAGCAAGTGACTTGGTGCGTCGACGCAGGTTCCTCACGGCGTTGACGCACTTAGCTCAGACAGAACGGAGGTTATAGAGAATTTCAACTGTGGAGTCGACTCACTGAGAATTGTGGGTCGACCCACTGATCAGATAGAATGTAGAATGAACAGAGAGCACACGGCCAGGACAACCCTTTTAGCAAGCACACACACACACATTGTTTTTATTTTGAAGGTTAAAACAGGAATCATGATACATTTTTTTTTACAAGCATGACAACAAAAACTAACAGCATTCAGGGAACACACTTACGCAGGTTTGCAATCTAATTTAACTTTTAAGCTCCTCCTCAAAGGCTTAAACTGCATGAAGCATACGTGGAGATATACAATGCTAACTTGGGCAATTTATTAATCAACAAGGTAAGCTCCCCCTGAGAGTGTGCAGTCTATCCATATGTCAGCAAGATATGCAAGAAAGCAGGCTGGACTTTTACGTTGGCTCCCCCTAAACTTGTGCATGGGTCACAGAGTGCCTTTACGAGAGACAACAAGAGGGTATGCAATCTATGACTTGCATGAGGTCCCTTAACGTGATATGCATTGGAATGCATGAGACCACAAGACGATGCTTAAAGCCCACAGCACATGCAGATACAAGACATTTGCAATACATTCTAAACAAAGATGCAAATTCTTAGACTCCCCCTTAGTACCATGCTTTTGGAAGTTAGGACACTCAAACAACAGGTTACATATGTCCACATGAATGATGAGTTGGATTAAATGCAGCCATGAAGAAGACATCATCAAAACCAATGGTTATCAATGATGGACAAGAAAATCATATGTCTGCCAAGTTGGGAGTAGCAACAAGCTAAACCACAATCATGCAAGTTTTTTTTTTAAACAGCAACTCATGATCATATCAATTCTACTATCAACAATTTCAGCATGAGATTGATACATTCAGAATAATAGATTTTTCATGAATCAAGCATCAGAGGTTTCTGATTTCTGGTACGAGGCGGAGAACTTAGATCAGAAGATCACCTTACGTAAGGTGCTGTCTTCCCAATAGGCTTAACCCATCATTTCAACATACACCTTTTGATATTAGATATACCAGAAACTCCGTCATTCTCAAAGCAAGATTGTAATGACCTGGGATCCGAGTACCGGAAAGGAACCGGTGCGACTCAAACCTCGGCCCACCACCCACGAGCCCGAAGACTCGGAAGGGTTAAAGGATGGTGTGAGGGCACAAGGGAAGCTGAAATAACTGCAGAGCTAGCATAATAAACTAAGCAATAATGCAGGAAATTAAATAAGTAACTAAACTGCTACAAGGTCCAGTGTATCTCATGTCCAAATTAAGTACAGTCAACAGGAAGAAAAAGTACAAGTACACGAGACATACCCCAGCTCTGGCAACTGGGGACTAACCCTGGCTACTAGAACCACGCTGAAACTCCACCGCACCTCTCGATGACCCCGCCTCACCTGAAACATAGGGGTGAGCCTCATTTCATAGGCTCAGTAGGGATCCCACGGACCCCCACCTCGCACGAGAGAAACAAAACAACAAAGCACGAAAGGTAACACTACCTAACGGGAGTACGGTAGAAGCAACAAGTAATAATAAATAAATGGAAAAGCTCTCTACAACTAACCGTACCACACTAACCGACCTCGAACCGACGGGAAAGTAAGTCCATACCTGTCGGGAGACAGGAGCACCACCCACTAGAAGCAAAGTCGGATGCGTCCCCTGACGACTTAGTCCGCACCTCAAGTGTCTCGCTGTGACGCCCCAGGCGGAGACACAATAGTAACTAGTACCACAAACAAGGACTAGCTGGGGTCGCGCTCGTTAGCGCGGGTCCAGCATCCCCCAACTAAGTGTGCACACACAGACCATGCGCCCTAGGTCAGATCCTCTAGCTGGTTCTTCCCTAAAGCCTGAACTCAAGCTGCGCGAAGTGGCCCTACGGTAACCAGCCTAACAACCTTCTCTCTCGGGTAAGTTGCTCCACCACTCCCGGGTGGGTCAGCACACGTGTGCCGTAAGAAGGCTACGACTAGTGGACGTGTCACCATAGGTAAGACTCGACTCACGGAAATCACCGATCGAAAGAAAAAGGAGTGGTGGTCCACTCAGGATAGCCTCTCAGCCTAGCGGTCCTCTCCGGACCGCAAGGCAAGCCTAGCAGTCCCCCCTGAGACCGCTAGGTCAAGCCAAACGGTCAACCCGTGACCGCAAGGGGGGGCGAGCCACAAGGGGCCAAACAGTCTATCGCCAGACCACTGACCCCAGCCAAACGGTCCTCACTAGACCGCAAGGCACCAGAAACGGTCATGCCCTGACCGCTAGCCAGCACGTGACTTCCAATGGTCAGAAATTCGGTCAAAACAGGATCAACGGTCGTCCAACGACCACTGATCCAAGGGTAACGGTCTATCACGTGACCGCCGCCCTGAGCCTAGCAGTCCTGGGAGGACCGCTAAGCCTGCCGACACTCTGAACACTTAGGGGTCCCCAGAGGGCCGCTTGAAACACTTAGCGGTCCCCTGAGGGCTGCTAGGGGAGCCTAGCGGTCTCTGGAAGGACCGCTACGCTCACCCGAGAACAGGAACGGCGAGAAGACCCAAAAAGTATGCTCCACGCCCCGATTATCGCCCTATGATAGGGAAACAAAGGGGAATCCATCCCCAACCCTCCTAGCATGATTCTACGCCCTTAGATCGGTCAAAAACTCCATGAAACGGGAGATCCGGCGCACAACCCCAAAACATGGATTTTAACCCTCTCGGCTCAAAAACACCCCTCTCAGCCTCTCCTCGGCCTACAAATCATGGGGAAAGCGGGAAAGAGTGCAAGGATCCATCCCCCTACCTCAAGGAAGCTCGGAAGCCGCCGGATCGCAGTCGATCGTGAAATTTCGCTTGAAAAGCCCCGATCTCCACGCTGCAAAAATGGCACCACCGTGATCACCACGCCGCCGCCTCGGTCCGTCGTCAGTAGCCGAAGGAAGAAGGGATGCCGCGGGCAACGCCGGGAGGAAGCAACGGTCGAATAGGGGGGGTGTGCTCACGGGAAGAGAAGAAGAAGAAAGAAGTAGAAAAGAAAAAGGGTATTTTTAGAAAATCCAAAAAATATGAAAAATTGGGAAAAATCATTTTCTCGGTCCTCGGAACACGCTCGATGAACTGGTATGGTCCCGGAGTAGTAGAACGCAATGGCTGGCCCTACACAGGGTTCCGGAGGTCTGTTAGGGGAAAATACGCGTAAACCACAAAACATGCTCCGGGACCCCCGAAAGTGATCCGAAACCCACAGATCCAAATCCAAAAAATATCCGAAAAACTCGGGACATTACGAAGATTTTCAATTTTGGTCATGGGGGAATTTCAGATGTTCAGAAGAGAGGTTTTCAGACTTGCATGGTTTTACTAAAGGCAAGAAGAATACTTAAATGCCGTAACTAGAAGAGTAATTATCCTGCAAATCTAGACAAAAATTCAAGGAAGGACTTATTTACAAACCTGTGCCTTGTTCTTCCATTTTCAGCTGATCTTTTGTTCAGCTCTAAGGCACCCTGCACCCAAAGTTCTCATTTAGAATTCTTAGGTACCCAAGTTTTCTTGGATCCTTGCAAATTTCTTTTCTTTTTCGCAGTCAGTTCATCACTTCTTATCCAATGACCGTTATCAAGGATGTGACCATACTCACCGCAATAAAAGCAGCACACATGATAATTCCCATTTCTCTTGTGTGCATGGGCATTGAGCTTTTGGGAATGAGCATGAAGGTTACCCTTTTTGGCATGAGAGTGGGTTCTTCCTTTCAGATGCCAACAGTCCTTGATTGTGTGGACAATCTTTCCACAGTGAAAGCAGCAAGGAGGAATATTTCTTCTGGCGGTCCTAGGATGCGTCAACCTGTCCTGAGGGGTGCGTCGACGCATTAGGCCATCTCTTGGCTTCTGAACGAGAGTGTGCTGAGCATGCTTCCTCCCGGCGTAGACCTTTCCCTTGCCAGTGCATCCTACATTGTTTCTCTTGTTCTTGCCGGCTCTTAATTCATCATTCTTCAAAGCAAGACAATCATACATTATGTGCCCAATTTTACCACAATAATGACTGGAAATTCTCTTGGTGTGTGCTTGTGAATGTCCATGAGATTTGTGTATAGCATGCACAGTGGTAGTAGAAAAATTATTAGACTTGTTCTGCAAATTATTACTCTTCTTCAATTTTTCAGTTTGGTTCTGATTTTTCTGAGTAACATGTTGCTTCTAACCCTTCTGGGCAGTGAATTGGAACAAGGGCGGATTTGAATTACTGGTTGATTCAGAACCACACACAAAGGATGTGTAGAGTTTATTTTCAAAACTCTTTTTGTTCACTAGGTTGTAGCCCAATCCATCTCTTTGAAAGTTCACCTTACTTCCAAGAAGTTTATCTAAGTTATCCTTTCCACTTACAAATTTAGCTAGAGAGTTGTTTAATTCCGAAATTCCAGACTCAATGTTTGAAATGTGAAGCTCATAGCTAGCTATTTCTTCTTCATGAGAGGTAGCCTTTTCATTCAACATTTTATTGACAGTTTTAAAACCTTCCATCTCACTTTCCAATTTTTCAGAGTCTGGTTTATCCAGTACAGATTTTCCTTTTTCAAGAGAAATCAATCTATCGGACATGGTCGTGCTCAATTCATTGAGCTTCTTGTTTTGCTCTTTTAGATTTTCAATTTCCTTGACATATTTTTCAACATTGGGTGTTGAACTTAATTTTTCTTCTAGCTCTTCCTTGTAGATCCAATTAAAATCCACTTTAAAATAATGAAGAAAAACATAGGCTAAGAATGGGGGAAATAGAAGTGGGAGCATACGATGGATGCTATGATGGAGGGTGATCGCCAGAGGACGCGAGGACCTTAAATGATATAATAATGACATAAAAGCAGGGATCGCGGAATACCTTAAAGCGTGGGGAGATGTGGGTTCCTTCCTTCTCTTTCTGTCGGCCGGTCGATGGAGAGAGTTCCTCTTTAGATTACCCTTGCAAGAAAGACAAACACCAACCAAGAAAATGGGAATTAGAACCAAGGTGTAGTATCAACATCCCAAGTGAATATATATACGTGATGACATGTCAATGAACACACCTGATGGGGGTGTCACCTCTTAAACCCCTATGCAAAGGGTGGGAGATATGATGAATGATATAAAAATAAAGTATGTGCAAATGTTGCACTGGTGGAGCCTCAACGTGGTTGAGATGGTGGGATTATAACAGAATGGAATGATGCATGCGTGCTCTATATGTAGTGAAACAAAAGGAGAAGAAACAGAGAAAGATAAAAAAAGAGACTGGGCTTATTCTCCTTTGGCTGTGGCTTTATATGAGCGCTCGGGAGGGAGTCTCAGAAGGGATGAAGCCTTTGACGCGGAGAGCTCCCTTCTTCAACCAACACACGGGTAGCACCTCCCCTCTGTTACTGAGATCGGCCTCTCCCCTTTTGAGCAAGAGTACCATGGTTTTTATATGGGGAGATGCGTGGGTTTTAATCCGAGGAAGATTGGAAAACTTGATTTTAGAAATGAGATAAATATTCGAAAGAGTCTTCCCCAGTTTCGGAAAGTCACAGGAATCCTTCCCTAGTTGCAACGGGCCTTAAAATGAGGAAGGGAAGGGCCACAACAATAGAGAAAATTGGCGTCAAATGTATATGACGTTTATAAAATAAACATCAAATGCAAAAGACGCATATTGGCAAAACATAAATCCTTGAAGAAAATAGCGTCACATGTAGCTGGCGTTTATAAAATAAACGTCCATTACACCAGACGCAAATTAGCAATACAGTGAGGGAAGCCCATTGAGGAAATGACGTCATATGTAAGTGACGTTTATAAAATAAACGTCAAATGCAACAGACGTTATTTACAAAACAAATAAGGCAACCCTATTATTTCCAAAAATTTAGAAAGGAATGTGCGTCTGATTTGCTAGACGTTCATTATAGAAAATACGCGTTTTAACCGGACTCGGAAAAACCCAAGAATGAGCGACAATGGGCCCAGATGCACAAAATAAAATCAAAACAAATTGATAATGAATGGGCGCCCACCCCTGTGGGTGCCATTTCTTTTTTCATTTTATATTTTTTTATTTTTTCGGTGAATGTGCGTCTAAGTGAGCTGACTCCAATTCCTTTTTTTTTCACATTTTTTCGAACCCAAAAACTCACTCAAAATGGCTAAAAACGGTTGCATGGAATGAATAAAAAAAAAATAAAATCTCAAGAATGGGCGTCCAACCTTGTTGGCGCCCATTCCTTTTGTTATTTTTATTCAAAAAAGAAATGGCGTCAACTATAAAAGCTTCTGATTCTTTAAAATTCGTAAAAAATGAGAAAAATATCCAAAAATAGGGGGAAATAGAGAAAAATAGGGAAAAGCCAAAAATCCAATAAAAGTGGGAAAAATCACTCAAACAAGGTCAATTTGAGGGTCAAATTGGGGTATTAAAAGTAATATAAGATGCACTCACAGAAATGTCAATTTTGACGTGTCTACAGCTGCCCCGCCTTGGCGTCTACTTTGCAAGGGAGCAGAGTGAAATAAAAAGTAGATGCCAAGGTGTGATGAGACACGCGATCAACATCACTTGATGAGGATTAAATCCAAAACTTGAGATGAAGCAATCTCAGGAAGGTTCAAAGAAATTAGCGATTGTTTAGATAAAGGAGGGAGGGTGCACGCGGGCACGAAGGAGATAAAAGAATGATCAACTTCTAGCGCGGTGGAAGTACCCTAGGTCACAAATCTGTAGGTTTCACCATTGGAGAGCGGTTACCAGCCAATATGGACGTACTGCAGCCAAGGCGGATCCAAGGGAAAAAAGGAGGGATAAATAAGAGATAGAAATCCAAACAACGAGTTTTCGAGAAAACAGCCCAAAACGGTGACAAGATGAACTGAGGACTCAATTCAGCAATGAATATCTCATATCTTGGAACTGAAGGATCAATTGACTCTCAAAATCATCTTATTAGAATGTTTTTCCACTATGGATTCAAATTCCTATATGAATGCATGCTGGGTTTAAAGGAAAAACTAAAGTAAATTAAAATAGAAAGTAATCAAGGATAATATTGTTAAGCTGTCGAGACTGAGTCAAGAAACCCATTTTGTGAGCTGATATTAAGCCGAAGCCCGTTTATCCGCGCACCATCTCGCAAAAGGAAACCATCATCCTCAGTCTTAGACGGCTCAACGGCCTATCTGTGTGACTAAGATTCCTCTGAAATCATCATTATTTTTGATGAAGGGGAACTCAAATTCCAGATTTACCAAAGTCACAAGGTCCTTGATATAATCTATTAGCATAAGTAACATATAGTAGGAATGTATACAGGGAGATGGTGATAGCAATAAGCATGGTGGGACTGAGAGATGAGACGCAAACACCGTGGGGATTGGATGATGATGCCCAGACGGTGGGACCCAGAGCTTCTTCCTACGCTCAAAAATTCATTAGCCAAGATATAACGAAAGATAAGGCAGTTAAAGCACAACCATAGCATGAACCAAGGCATCATTAAGCATATCATAGAATGGCACAGTAAAACATCAAAGCGTTGATCATTATGGCATGATATCAAAAGAGTGAAAGCATATCATCAAAGCTTTGGCATTGTTTTTTTTAAGCCATGAGGAGGACCAACTTGGCTAATCAGTTGGAAGATTTGGATTGAAATGATTAGAATGCCCAGGTGAGAGTTGACAGGAATGCCTTGTAGGAGAATGATGTGCAGGGCGGCAAGAGTAATCAAGAGATTTGGCAGTAAATTACTCAGAATGACAGGAATAATCAGACTCAACATGAATCAGCAAGAGTCACTCTAAAGGATACATAGATGATAATTGAGAGTGCCCAGCATGGCAAATCATAGAGTCATTAATGATGTGGGTGAAAAGAGGACTCATCCCAAATTCCTAGTCCCTATAAAAGGAGTGTCCCTGCTAAACAACACCATCAGAAAATACAATACATTTTTTTGGATTTTGGAGTATGCACATTTTTATGGGTTTTGAAAATATTCGATTTTTTATGGATTTTTTGAAAAATATTTAATTTTTTTGAAATATTCAACTTTTTTTGGATTTTTATTGATTTTTTTTGAATTTTGGATTTGACTTTGCTAATGCAGCATCAAAGGATGTTTAAACCTCTGGCTAAGGGTCCTCGTTCCTTCCCCTTTCACCGAAAACTGCTCGAAGTAAGGCGTGCAGAGGAGATGGCACCCTATGACCGGCTACCCCTGGCTAACGGTGCCCCTACCAAGGCCATACTCGAGAAACACTCAGTCTTAGAGGGAGAAGAGAAGAATAATTAGAGATAAACCTTATGCAGGATGAGAGATATTGGGACTCGAATTCCTTCCAAGATACTACCCCTTAAAGAGGTGGTCTGTTACGCCGGGGCTTTGTGCCTTTGATTTTTAGACCCTTGACATGTATACGACCAGGGTTTTCCCTGCGGGGACTTTGTCTCTCTTGACATGCCTTTATCTCATAATTTTGAATTTATTAAATTTGACTTTGATATAGCCCTTTTGGCTAGATATCATGAACACTCATTTTGATTTGGGTCAAGACTACCCCTATTTGAGACTTCTCCTGTATTGGGGAGTACCTAGGTTGGTCATCTCATCTATCAACCTCTTGCCCCTGCACTTGGCCGAGTGAAGAAGAGAAAAGACTTTCACGCATACCCATGGCATGGCCAAAGCAGCAACGATATTTTACCAAAGGAGGCCAGCTAAGGACGCCGTGAAGTGTATGGAATGTCCAGCTAAGTGTTGCCCTTAACAAGCGGGGAGGGAATGCTGAACTCCTAGCGCGGGTTTCTTAATGACCAGAGGTGCTGCAAAAGCAAGTCTAAAGACTCTTTCTGATTTTTTTCTCTTTATTTTAGGGAATGGAATTCAATGAAGATAAAGACCTAGGATAAAGGCTTTGACTACCACTCTTAATCATGTTAAGAAGCACTTCATTTTGAAAATCGTGCGTGAAGAATGATGAAACTAAGAATGCAAATCTTACGCAAAAATATTACCTTGCAACCTTAACAGTAGTTGCCAGAGGCGATCTTGATCATCGTGGGATTTATAGTCCTCTTTGACAGATAAAAAGATTGGAAGCCAAGGTTTGAAGTGGCTTAACAAGAAGGAGTGGTGCCAAGACCAGACTTAGACGAATAAGGAGAAAAGGAAAATAGGCGAAGGCTAGAAGTCCCTCACTAAGGCACGGAGACCCTGATCACATGAAAGGTCTACAGAAGAAATAGGGAATCAAGAGGAGGAGTGAGGACTAAAGCCTCAAAAGCAGTGGGAGAATGGGCAGATGTGAAGGCATTGCACAATTTCTGGCGTCTTTTGACCTAGAGTAGACCCCATGAAGGAGCTTTGACCTAGCTATAATGGCGTCCTCGGGGGGGCCCGTTGTGGCCCCCTCCGCCGTGGCAGACGCTCGGTCATCATGTCCCACCTTTGTTTCCTCGCCGCCCGCCGTATCCCCTACTGTCGTCTCCGCGGGGGGTACCCGTACTTTTGCTGAAGCTCTCGCCGCGTCCCTGTTGCCGCCTGTCGTCCCTGGTAAGGTTCACGAGCCAGCGCTCACCGACGGAGGCGAGCCAGCCATTTTCTTCTCTGCTGAGGAACTTGCAGCATCCTTGAAGCCTTTTGCCTTTGCGCTGGTAGCACGTACGCCTCATGGGAGACCGGCCTTCCCTGAGATCAGGGCCCATCTTTCTAACCGGTGCCGATTCAAGGAAGATTTTGTGATCAGTGCCCTGGACTCTAAGCATCTTCTTCTGCGATTTCGGAATCATGAGGACTACCTCCAGCTTCTTCTGAGAGAACAGCTTTACGTTCATGGTAGAATTTTCCGCTTCTTCAAGTGGACGATGCTCTTTTCACCCAATGAAGACTCCTCCATAATGCCGGTATGGATTTCTTTCCCTAGGTTGCCTGCTAATCTTTTTGTGGAACCCATGTTGCGATCTATCGCTGGGAACATTGGGAAGGTGTTAAAAATTGATTCTTCAACTCTAAACCTTTCTAATACGGTGGCTGCCCATGTTTGTGTTGAGCTGGACATCCTGAAGTCTCATCCCCATAGACTGTGGCTTGGCTATCCTGGAGGAGGATCCTGGCAAGATATTATTTACCCTGAGCTCCCTTCTTTCTGCTCGAATTGCTCCAGACTAGGCCACTCAGTGAATGATTGTAAAGGAAAAGCTATTCAGACAGTGGTGACCTCTGTATTGCCGCAGGGTACCTCTCGGCCTGCTCCAAAGGTTAAAAATTTGTGGAAACCAGTGGCTCAGTAGAATACTAGTCTTCAAAGGTCTGTTGGCAATGATGTGCCTACTACTGCTAAAGCTGTGATTTCATCAGACACTCCAGGTGGTAAGGATGCTGGTGACAATCCAGATGCTCGACCAAATAGAGAAGGTGGTTTGGTAATTCTCTCAAAGATTACGGGGGAAAATGATACTGATCAGACAGAACCTTCCCCTGTTAACCAGCAAATCCCTATGCATTGTTCAAATGAAACCTGCGTTCTAAGTATGCATAATGACTCAATTTCTTCTACCGCATTACAACTGGGTGGCGCTTCATCCTCTACGATTCCTTCAG
The DNA here is from genome assembly GCA_022559845.1 of Amorphophallus konjac. Taxonomy (NCBI): domain Eukaryota; kingdom Viridiplantae; phylum Streptophyta; class Magnoliopsida; order Alismatales; family Araceae; genus Amorphophallus; species Amorphophallus konjac. The sequence goes on from CM040128.1 coordinate 91,089,186, forward strand.
ACTCCTCTCTTCAGCCTCCTGTAACTTTTATTGCTTCCTGTAGTGAGCTCCCTTCAGCACAAAGATCGGATGGAAATAGTCTTATAGTCCCTGTTCCGGAATTAGCTGTTGTTGATCATATTGTGAAAACACAACAGGCTCCTATGTTTGCCTTAAGCAATCGTCCGAATCCACTGCCCCTTAATCAGCAACAGAAGTAGAGTGAGGATTTGTCAATATTAAGACAAAATATCGCAACTGCAGCAGTAATTGAGAATTCCAGGTTTATGTCAACTGATCTTACTGGTGTTAAAACCAGATCCATGACTAGGTCTGGATCTTCCGGTAATCTTCCTCTATCAAACTCCTCATGAAGCTCATCATATGGAATATAAGAGGAATTGGAAACGATACCTCTGTTGGGAGGGTAAAATTTCTTATTAAGACATACAAAATTGATTGCATTGTTGTGTTGGAACCTAAAATTCCTGTCAGTAGAATGCAATTCATATGCAGGAAATTAGGTATGAGTAACTGCTTTGCTAATGGTGATGACATGGCACACATTTGGATTCTCTGGAGAGACTCCCTGAACTTCTCCATTCTCAATTCTGATGAGCAGCAAATTACACTCACTCAAACTGGATCTGTTTGGCCGCTCTTTCATCTATCCTTTGTCTATGCTAAATGCTCTATACAGGAGAGGCAACCTTTGTGGACATCCCTTATATCAGTTCACTCTCAAATTTCAGGGCCGTGGCTAGTTGCTGGAGACTTTAATTGCATTATGACAGTGGATGAAAAAATTGGTGGTAACCCACCCAATTTGGGAGCTATCTCAGAATTTCTTGATTGTGTATCAGATTGTGCTCTTTTTGATGCAGGTTTCATGGGCTCTCAGTATACATGGCATAATAACCAATCTAGGAGGCATGGTATTTGGGCTCGGCTGGACAGGGTTCTTATTAATTCAGAGTGGCAAACTACCTTTCCTATTTCAGTGGAACATTTGTCCAGGGAAGCATCTGATCATGCACCCCTTCTGGTGAAACTACTAACCAAGAACTTATTCAAGAGCCATTTTTGTTTTCAGAAAATGTGGACTTTGCATGACAGATTTCTTATGGATGTTAATACCTGTTGGAACACCAGTCCCTTGGCTTCCTCCCCTATGTCCACTCTATATTTGAAGCTTAAACACTTGAAGGGTATGCTTCGAAATTGGAACAAACAGACATTTGGCCATGTCCATCTAAATTTGTTGGCAGCAGAGGATGCAGTTCTAAAGGCTGAGCACTCTTATGATATGCAGCCAACCTTGGAAAACCACAACACCCTAGAGCAGGCCAAATCCCTCCTAGCAGGAAGATTGTTACATGAGGAATGCTTTTGGCGACAAAAGTCTGGAATTAGATGGCTAAAGGAGGGGGATAGAAACACAAAATTTTTCCATACTTCGACTAAGGTCAAAAGAAATAAATAATTCATTTCTCAACTCAGAAATTCAGCTGGTATGCTTACTTCAGATCATGAAGAAATGAAGAGCTATGCTGTTACTCACTTTCAATCTGCATTCTCGTCCCAACAACATTCTATAGAGGAATCCTTCCTTAACTGCATTCCAAACTTAGTTTCTCAGCAAGAAAATTCTATACTGTGTGCTATCCCCTCTGAATTGGAAATAAAGGATTCTTTCTTCGCTCTCTCTGCTGACAGTGCCCCAGGGCCGGATGGTTTCACGGGTGCTTTTTTCCAAACAGCTTGGCCAATCATTTCTCATGTGATTATCAGTGCTGTTCAAGAGGCATTCACAAGTTCTCAGCCTCTCCCAAGTCATCTAGGGGTGTTCGACAGGGTGATCCTATTGCCCCCTCTTTATTTATCATAGCTGAGGAAAGTTTGAGCAGATCTTTGAAAGTAGCTCAGATAAATAGACAAATTGACAGCTTCCAAGGGCCAAGGAGGTGCCCCACTGTCTCTCATTTACTATTTGCAGATGATACTTTGATTTTCAGTAAGGCCAGCATCACTTCTGTCAAGAATTTAATGAAGCTGCTACACTCTTATGAAAGGGGCTCCGGTCAACTGATCAACACCAGTAAGAGTGGCTTTCTCCTGCATCCTAAGACAAATACATCCATTGCCAATCGGATAACCAGCCTCACTGGTTTCACCAGACACAGCTTTCCACTTAAATATTTAGGATTCCCACTGGCTCTAGGTCGAAGCAAAAAAGTTCATTATGCTGGTATCATACATTCCATACAAAAAAGGATTTCAGGTTGGAAATCCAGTCTCCTGTCCCAAGGTGCTAAGTTGACTCTGATTAAACATGTTCTCACTTCTATTCCCATTTATTCCATAACCACTGCACCTCTACACTCTGGTACACACCTTCTGCTGGAGCAAGCATTTGCTAATTTTTTCTGGGGCTCTTCTCAAAAGGAAAAAAAAGACATTGGAGATCCTGGGACACTATTTGCAGACCCATATCTCAGGGAGGACTTGGTATCATGTCTCTTAGGCAGATGGACACTGCCCTAAGAGTAAAGATGCTGTGGCAAGCCTTGCATTCACACTCCTTGTGGGCAACTTTTTTCAGAGCTAAATACTTTGGGCAGAGACATTTGAGCGATGTGCACTTTAATAATATGGCTGGTCATGCTAGACGCAGCTGGCTAAAGGCAAAATAGATTGTTCTACAATACCAAAAGGTAATCATTGGAGATGGGAAGATTGCAAATTTCTGGCATGATAACTGGATAGGTCAGCAATGCTTGTCTGAATTAGTCCCTACCAACAGCATCCCAAATTCAAACTTGACTGTGAGTGACTTTCTGCTGCACTCTCCAAGCGAGGAAACCGAATTACTGAACAGTTTTATGCCTGCTCATCTCATTTCAGCTATTTTACACACCACTCTTACCCCTTATGATGATTTCCCGGCTTGGAGCCTATCCTCCACAGGTAAATGTTCGGTGGCTTCTACATACAAAGTGCTCTCTGAAAATGCATTCAACCAGCCTTTCACTCTTTGGCCAAGACTTTGGTCTCCTTGGCTACCTACCAAAATATCGGTTCACTTATGGAAATTGCTACATAATAGTCTCCCTGTTGACAAAAATGTCCAACGTTTGGGTGTTCAAATGTGTTCCATTTATGCTTGCTGCCAGGTTCATCAGGGAGAAACCCTTAATCATCTTTTCATTCACAGTGAATTAGCTTCTCACATATGGTCTTTTTTCAAATCTGTGGGGCTGCCAATAGAAGGAAATTCTGTTTCATCTCTCATTTCAAATGCTACCACTCATATTAAGTTGAATTCTGCTTTTGGCATACTAATCCTAGCTGTGATTGGCTTTGGCTGCTGGGAAATATGGAGAGCTAGGAACCTTGTGCGATATGAAGGCAGTGCTATGTCCAAAAACAGCATCCTTCACCGAATCAAAGCAAAAGTGAAGCAGGCCTGTTCTTGTGCTTCTTACAAAGAGTATGATACAAATAACCGAAGGATACTTGATTCTTTAGGGATTGCTATCTCAAGACCAAGCAGTGCACACCTGAAAGTTCAAATGGGTGTCCCCTCCCTGGCCCTTCTTAAAATTAAATACCGATGGGGCGTGCAAATCAGATGGAACCTCTGGAGGAGGTGGTGTCATTAGAGATTATCATGGAAATGTTCTCCTAGCTTTCTCCCATTTCTATGGACAGGCTAACAGCCTTGATGCAGAGGCTAGAGCTCTTACTGATGGCATCCATTATTTGCATACTATTTCAGAACTCCCTGCCTATATTGAATGTGATTCACAAGTCCTGATTAGAGTTATAAACAAGGACATCCCTTGTCCTTGGTCCATTCTCTCCTATGCAAGATTGATCTGGAGATCTACTACTCCGAGTGACAAGATTATTCATACTTACAGAGAAGGAAACAAAGTAGCAGATCTTCTGGCTTCCTTAGCCTGCTCCACTAAATGTAATGTTTTTTTCTCCCACAATGAGTTACCCTCTTTTATAAAGGGAGAGGCTCGAATGGATAAGCTGGGTATGCCTAGCATCCGTATGATGTAATATCTATTCATTTTTTTAGCAATAAAATTCACCCCCTAGTGGTCGATGGCCCCCCCATTTACCTCTAGGTAGGGCTTCTTTGGATTAAAAAAAAAATGGGCAGATGCCCAAGACAGTTGTCGCGGAAGAAGTCGGGTCAGACCCGGGGTCAGGAGGGATCAAGAGGAGAAATTGGTAGATGGAAAGCGGAGAATCCGGAGGGTCCGGAGGCGAAGGAGGAGAATTATGATGGGGAGAAGAATCCAGAGATTCTGGAAGGAGAAAATATCGAGGGATGCGATGCCCTAGGAAAAGGTGTGGAAAAAGATGAGTTAAGAGGAAGAAGAGAACGAAGGATGCAATGTCCCGGAGGAGTGGAAAGATAAATCGGAGGAAAGGGAGAGGGTCCGGAGGTTCCGGAGGAAGAAGGTAGAAAGGGGCGCGATGCCTCGGGAGATCCGGAGGATCCGGAGATGGAGGTGAATTAAAAGAGATAGAATAGGAAAGATCAGGAGGTTCCGGAGGAAGAAGATAGAAAGGGACGCAATGCCCTAGAAGATGGAATAAGAAGTGAGATAAGGAATCCGGAGGTTCCAGAGGGAGAAGATAAAAAGGGGCGCGATGCCCTGAGAGGAAGTCTAGAGGTTCCAGAGGAGTGGAATCAGAAGGGGCGTGATGCCCTGGGAGAACCAATGAGAAGCCCGGAGGACCCGAACATGAGGGTGTATAGGGGCGCGATGCGCAAAGAGGGAGGTCCGGAGGTTCCGGAGCAATAAGACACCATGGGGCGCGATGCCCCGAGAGGATGAGGGAGAAATTCGGAGGCAAGGAAAATGAGAAGAGTCTCCTTAGCTTTTGAAATGACTCTCTGATTTGTTCCCGGCGGCGCTCCTCTGACCTATGGCAACCCCTGGGGGACCACTCGTGGTCCCCCCGGCGCCCGTGGCAAATCACAATGTTGTTTCTTCCTCGTCTTCAAGCCCTCCGCTGACCAGATCATTCGCCGAAGTCCTCTCTTCGTCAATGATTCCTCCGGCAATCCCAGGCCATGTACACGAACCTACAGCAACCGATAATGGGGAGCCGGCGGTCTTTTTTAGTCAGGAGGAGATTGCAGCGTCCCTTAAGCCTTTTTCCTTCTCTCTGGTGGCCCGCACTTCACAGGGTCGTCCATCCTCATCGACATCAGAGCTCATCTCACCAAAAGATTTCTTTTCAAAGAAGATTTTTTGATCAGCGCCCTTGACAATCGGCATCTTCTATTGAGGTTCAAGAACTATGATGATTACCTAATATTGCTTCTACGGGAGTCGATGTATGTTCAAGGTCGATTGTTCCGGTTCTACAAATGGACGATGGACTTCTCTCCGAATTTTGATTCTCCAATTATTCCGGTTTGGATTGAGTTCCCTGGTCTCCCTGTTAATTTCTACATTGAGCACATGCTGCGTTCGATTGCTGGTAATGTTGGTCAGGTATTAAAAATAGACCCTTCTACTCTGAACCTGTCGCATACTAGCTCTGCTCATGTTTGCATCGAATTGGATATCTCCAAACCACACCCCTCTCGTCTGTGGATTGGATTTCTAGGGGGTGGTGCCTGGCAAGAGATTTTATATCCAAAGCTTCCTGAGTTCTGTCTTCATTGTTCTCATATTGGCCATAAAGTCGACTGTTGTAAAGGCCTGCTTGCTAGTGTCAGGAATGGCAAAGATACTATATCTTCAGCTCCACCACCTCATGCTGCTGAGGCTTCGAAGTCTAAGACAATCTGGCAACCAGTAATTCATTCAAAATGCATAGTCGAAGAGAAAATTGATGATGCCAATCTTGTGGCGGCTCACAATTCTCCCCCAGATAATATTCATACTCAGAAGGCTCCCTCAGAGGTTGCTCCTTCAGATACTGAGCCACGGTTGGAAGATGGTAAACAGGATGTGGAGAATATGCCAAAGAATCCAGATAAAGCAGCATCTCTTCTGAGGAATAATATGGCCCTATCTATCAAAGAGTTTCCTTCAATCCAAAGTCCTTCAACTGGGGAATTGGTTCCTGTTCCAGAGCTAGCTGTTGTGGATAAAAATGACCCATTAATAGATAATGAAGGCCTCATCAATTCCAAAGAAATTTATAGCAAATGTCAGGAGATTGCAGCAACTGCAAAATTAAATAATGCTAGGACCATGATTGATGATATTCCTAGAATAAATACCAGGTCCATGTTGAGGATTAAGTCCACGAGTAATCTTGCTAGCTCTTCTACCTGTCAATGAATTTGCTTGTGTGGAATATTAGAGGTGTTGGGAATGATGTCTCCCAAGGCCGCTTAAAATTTCTCCTTACATCTCACAAGATTGATTTTCTGGCTATTCTTGAACCTAAAATAAACACAAACTTTCTGGACAGTATATGTAAAAAACTTGGTATGAAGCATGCCACTGCCAACATTGATTCGAAGGCTCATATATGGATTATGTGAAGAGATCCTCTGGAGTTCACTCTTGTCAGCAAGGATGAGCAGCAAATCACTTTAACTCAAACAAACTCTGTCATGGCAGAATTCTACATATCTATTATCTATGCTAAATGCTCTAGTGTTGAGAGAAAGCCATTGTGGAATTCTTTGAAAAACTTACACAGTCTGACTAATCTTCCTTGGATAGTAGCAGGGGACTTCAATTGTATTATGAATATTGACGAAAAATTGGGAGGTAATGATCCCAATCTCTCAGCAATGTCAGATTTTAATGAGTGCATTTCTGACTGTGGCTTAATGGATGCTGGATTTGTAGGATCCAAATATACCTGGCACAATAATCAAATGGGCAGTAAAGGCATATGGGCCAGATTAGACAGAGTACTCCTCAACATAAAATGGGTTAACTGTCTTCCTGTTGTCATTGAACACCTGTCAAGAGAAGCCTCTGACCATGCTCCATTATTGATTAAATCTTCTCCCATGGTCAGATTCCATAACAGATTTATATTTCAAAAAATGTGGACTTTGCATGATCAGAACAATGCAGCTGTTGATCTATATTGGCGAACAAGTCCCATTGCTACCTCCTCCATTACCACTCTCTGCTTAAAACTGAAACATTTGAGGAAAATGCTTAGCATATGGAATAAGGAAACCTTTGGTAATGTGCATATGAAATTTGCCTCGGCAGAAGATGCAGTTCTTCAGGCTGAATTTTGTTATGACTATAACCCCTCGACTGAGAACCACAACAAACTTCAGGTGGCTAAATCTATCCTTTCGGAAAAGTACCTTCAACAGGAATGCTTTTGGAGGCAGAAATCAAGGGTTCGATGGTTACTTGAAGGGGATAGGAATACAAAGTTCTTTCATATGTCTACCCTATCTAACAGAAGGAGAAATTTCATTGCCAAGTTGAGGAGCTCAGCAGGCATTATAACAGCAGATCCTGTAGAAATGAAAAGCATTGCTGTCACTCACTTTCAGAAGGCTTTCTCTACGCAAGATCATTACATAGATGAAGACATTCTGGAATGCATTCCTACTCTGATTAACTTAAAAGACAATGAGTGTCTGTGTGCTGTCCCTGGTGCTCCAGAGATCAGGAATGCGGTTTTTAAAATGTCTGCAGACAGTGCCCCGGGCCCAGATGGGTTCACTGGTGCCTTCTTTCAAAACTCCTGGCATATCATTCATACCCTGGTAGTCAGTGCAGTGCAAGAGTTTTTCACTCTACAACAGCCTCTACCTAGAAATGTGACAGCCTCTATAATTGCACTCATTCCTAAAAAACATAATGTTGTGGACATTTCAGACTTTCGTCCAATCAGCTTATGCAATTACTTTTATAAGATTATTTCCACTATCATCAATAGCAGGCTGGCCAAACTTCTGCCAAAATTAATATCTTTGGAACAGTCAGCTTTTGTGCAAGGTAGACAAATTGTGGAGAATATTGCTTTAGCCCAAGAACTTGTTCATGAGCTGGGCAGAAAGACTAGAGGAGGGAATGTCATGTTTAAGTTGGATATGGCCAAGGCTTATGATCGACTGGAATGGGATTTTCTATTTGCTGTTCTAAGAAAATTTGGATTCAGTCTAAAGTTTATTAATCTTATTGAGACATTGCTAAACAACTGCTGGTTCTCAGTACAGTTGAATGGTGAATTGGCAGGTTTCTTTAAATCTTCTAGGGGAGTGCGCCAAGGAGATCCCATAGCTCCAGCACTATTTATACTAGCAGAAGAAGTACTCAGTAGATCTTTGAAGAAAGTTTTCAACTCTGGAATTGTTGGGTGGTTTGCTGTCCCCAGAGGCTGTCCAAATGTATCCCATTTATTGTTTGCAGACGATACTCTTATTTTCAGTAATGCATCTCTGACCACTGTCCGAAGGTTAATTAAAACTCTACAGACATATGAAAGAGCTTCTGGTCAGTCGATTAATGCAGGGAAGAGTGGCTTCTTTATGCACCAAAAGGCAAATGTTGCAACTATCAACCGGATAAAAGCTTACACTGGTTTTTCTCAGCATTCTTTTCCACATAAATACTTGGGATTTCCTCTTACTCTTGGCAGGAGCAAAAAAGTATATTTTGCTGGGCTTGTTTCTTCTATTCAGAGGAGGTTGGAGGGTTGGCAAGGGAAATTGCTTTCTCAGGGAGCCAAATTAACCCTCATCAAACACGTGCTGACCTCAATCCCGATATTCACCTTGGCATCTTCCCCCCTTCACACTGGCATCCACCAAACTTTGGACAGATCCTTTGCTAACTTCTTCTGGGGTTCATCTTCTCATGGGAAAAAACATCACTGGAAATCCTGGCAAGCCATCTGTAGACCAATTGGCCAAGGTGGATTAGGTATAATGTCCCTTAGACATTTGGAGATAGCATTGAGGGTGAAAATGTTGTGGAGAGCTCTACATTCAAATTCTCTATGGGCTTCTTACTTCAGAGCAAAACATATCAAGGACTGTCACATTTCGAATGTGACTTTTAAACACATGAAAGGCCATGGCAGGAAAAGCTGGATTCAAGCCAGAGATCTCATTGCTCAATATAAAAAAGTTATCATCGGTGATGGGAGCTCCACCAATTTTTGGAAGGATACATGGCTGGGCAACCAACCCTTGTACTTACTTACACCGATGGCTGCTATACCTAACATTTAGGTTACTGTCAGCCAATGTATTTTGCATCCGACATCAGATGAAACTCAGGTTATCAATACATTCTTACCAGCTGACATATGCTCTGCTATCAGAACTACTACTTTTTCACAGATGCAGGACCAGGAGGTTTGGTCTCTATCATCCTCAGGTGATTGTGTAGTATCTTCTGTTTACAATTTTATTTGTAACAGCAATCATGACCAGGGGCACATGCCTTGGTCCAAACTCTGGTCTAAATGGCTGCCAACCAAAATATCTGTGCTACTATGGAAGATTGTATGGAACTGCTTACCCACAGACTACAATGTTCAGGCTATGGGTATTCAGATATGCTCTAAATGTCAATGCTGCCTACAGCCCCAAGTAGAAACACTGCAACATATCTTTATTGACAGCGAAATAGCCTCTTCTACATGGTCTTCCCTTATGGCCATGGGACTGCAGTTTGAAGGAAATTCTGCTAGGTTCAGGATTATCAGATCGGTTTCTATGATAAATCTGAAAACTAAGCATGGTTTACTCTCTTTGGCTGTCATCGGCTACACCATGTGGGAACTTTGGTCTGCAAGAAACTTGGCCAAATATGAAGGCAAGCACATCTCCAAGCAAAGTCTTATCCATAGCATTGTCACCCAAGCCAAAACAATTTGTAAACTGTCGGACTTAAGAGAAGACAACCCAAGCAGGAAGCGAATTCTCTCACAATTTGGAATAAAAGGAGGAAGCACTATAAATCCCATACTAAAAATTGTCAAATGGGTTTGTCCGCCATGGCCTTTGCTTAAATTGAATACAGATGGAGCCAGCAAGAATCATAGTAGATCAGGTGGGGGTGGTCTAATCCGAGATGCTAAAGGTGAAATTGTCATTGCCTTCTCCCATTTCTACGGGGCTGCTACCAGTATTATTGCTGAAGCCAGAGCTCTTTTAGATGGACTTAAATACCTTAGAATGGTATCTTCTCATCCGGCATTGATTGAAAGTGATTCCAAAATCCTTGTGCAATCTATCAACAAGCAAGATCAATGCCCATGGTCCATCCTTACTTATGTCAGAGAAATCAGGGAATTACTCACTCCAAGGGACTCAGTCACTCATATCTTCAGAGAAGTAAATGTTGTTGCTGATTTGTTAGCCTCTCTAGCCTGCACCAATAATTGTAATTCTTTCTTTTTCTCACATGAGCTACCCACGAAGATCAAGGGTGCAGCTCGGTTGGATAAGCTAGGGATGCCTAGCATCCGCATCATGTAATTTTCATTTGTTGTTTATCTTAATAAAATCAACCTCCTAGTGGTCAAATGGCGAAATGTTCCTTCTCCGAGGAGCACTCTACATTTTACCCCTAGGCAGGGTTTTGGAAAAAAAAAGAGAAATCCGGAGGGTCCGGATGCAAGAGTTGGGAGTGGGCGTGATGCCCTGAGAGAAATTTGGAGGGGGCGCAATGCCCATCAAGCAGAGAAAAATCCGGAGGATCCAGATATAAGAGGTGAAAAGGGGCGCGATGCCCTGAGAGAAGATTGGAGGGGGCGCAACACCCGGGAAGTGTAAGGGGACCCGGATATCCCGAGGATAGAAATGGATGAGATGGGGAATGCAGAGGATCCGGAGGTTCCAGAATGCGGGGAAGATACGGGTCAGGAAACCCGGGAAAGAAGAAATGTAGATGCATGTGAATGCAATGCAATGGATGTAGAAGATGCATGAAATGCAAAGAATGCATGGAATGAGAGGATGAGATCCTCCTCTTCACCCATGGAGTGGCCCAATCAGAAGTTGAATAGAAGATGGATAGGGTAGCGGAAGGCCCCCTTGCAGAAGAATACCCGCCCCTCCATGGCGGTGAAAGTGTGCGGCCAATCGGCCTAACGCATAAAATCAGAGCCCATGATAAAGCTTCAATAATAAATGACAACTCCCTTAGAGGGCAAAGAGCAATAATGTGAGGGAGTTGACAAGTTGAAATCGGAAGCATTGTGTCACCCAAGGATTGTGGCGTATGAAGTATGCTGAATAAAATGGGCATTCGCCCCTTGTACAGAAGAATGGGTTCGAGATTAGAGGGTTGGAACAAGGGGTGCCCTGCCCGGCCCCTGGGCATGGACTCACACGGCATCAATACTTGACATTCTCCTTTAGTGAGCAGCGGTGGGGACTTGGCCTCTTCAACCATGCTCGGCACAAGAACATGGATTGGCATCCGGCAAATAAACTCTTGCATCTTGAATAGCACGGCCGTGGCCAATCCCTTCTTGCCCGGCTCTCGATCATCTTCGATACATAAACAAGTAGAGACACACCCACTCCGAGTGGTAAAGGGAGGTGAGGTGGACGTGGAAGGCTCCATGGATGGTGGAGGTGTAATGAAAGGTATTGAAGGAAGGGCGAGTGGAAGTTCAAACACGTCGAGCTTCTCCCCTTGCTTGGAAGCAGACGGGGTTGGCTCAAGTGCAAAAAGGGGTGGACCTTGCTCAGGATTAGCCACGGGTTTGGGTAAAGGGATAGGTGGAGAGATAGACAAAGTTGGTTTTGGTGTTATAGGTATAGTGGAGGGCCGAGGTGGCGGCAATGGAAGGTTGATTAGAGGAGGTTTAATGGTGGGCTCGGCGGAGGCCGGTGTTGTGGAGGCTGATGGGGCAAGAGGTGTTAGGGGTAGGAGAGGACTCATGATGCGTCAGCATGGGTGATTGGAGTATCGACCCATCCTCATAACACCAATAAGTCTCAAAAGTGGGGGTTGGTTCATGGACGGTGGCATCGTCCTGAGCAGGGGGTTCATCTAGTGGTAGTGGAGGGAGAGGAAAACGAAGGAAACTCGGAAGGGATGCCTGCAGAGCTTCATCATCGCGTGCCGTCTTCAATTCTTCAATTGCCGGCTCTTTATTGGCAGGCTCAAGTGGACGCCGTAGTGAAGGCGTATGAATGGGTGATGAAATATAATGTGGAGGATTTTGTGTATATGGATGCGGAGGGCTATTTTGATAAGCGGTGTGGATGGGTGGAGGGCGGACGGCGTCCACTTGATCATTAAAATTTGCCGGCTCTTACTCACTTGAACTGTCGATGCCATAGTCGTCTCTCCTATCCTTCCAATCTTTCTCCATCTTTGTAATGTTGTTCAGGACGGCATGAAGGGGATTGATTGTAGAAAGAGGAGGAGGAATGGGCCGCGGACTCGCAACCCTCTTTAATTGTTCCTCCAATGAAGCGACTTTATCAACAAGAACCTATTGGAGGTGTGTAACTTGAGAAGTGGAGGGTTGGCATAGTGGCTTTGAAGGAGGGGCCGCATAAGATGTCCGTGGAGGAAGACTAACGGGCTGACCCAGAAAAGGACTCGGTCGGGCCGGGTTGCAAGGAATAGATGGGCCTTGGGGCCGTGAAGGAGGAGGAATAGAAGGAGACGGGTGATGGACCACCCGAATAGGAGTATGTGTAAAAGGAGGTGGGTGATGGGCCACCCGAATGGGAGTATGAACATGAGAGAGAGGCGGGTGATGGACCATCCGAATGGGAGTGGAAGGAGGATGAGAAGAATGAGATGCACCCTCAACAACGGCCTTAAGGGCCTGCATTTGTTGAGGGGTGAGATGATCTATGGCATGCAGGATTTGAGAGACCTTCTCGTCGTCGTGAGGAGATGGTCCCATGGGAGTAGTGGCTCGCGAATGAGGTGGGGGACCACGAGATTGAAAATTGCCCATGGGTCGGGCAAGACCATATGAATGAGGATGTGGTCCCTTGAAAGAATTGGGGTAAGAGTCATGAAATTGGGGATTATAAGATATGCTAGGTTGTGCATCCTCATAATTATAATTAGGATTTAGCATGTTGGTTTGATTATCCAAACGAAACATCGTGCAAATCAAAAATGTTCAATTCAGACAATTTGCAAAGATATCAACCAAGTGAGATGTTTACGCTTGATTTTCTTTGTTCCTTGATGTGAATTAAAAATTTAACAAGTTGGAAATGATCCACTCAAGGTAATGAACCTAGTTTTAATATAGTTTGCTCCAATACCAACTAGGTGCACTCTCACCACGTATAGGTCAACTAAAACCCGAGGACTTCAAAAGGAACAACATGCCCAAGCTTCCGTGAGAGAATCCACGGGTGCGGGGACTTATGGAGGCCTTGGTTTAGGAGATCCTGGTCCAAAGAGACGGAGTGCTCAACGGAGGGTCCTTAACCAGGAGAGGGGGGTGGCTCCTAGAAGTGTAGAGAGAGGAGGTCTCTCAAACCAATGCAAGTGCTAATGCAAAAAGAAGAAAAAGAATCACACAGGATAATATGATGTAAATATGATGAAGAGGTAAAATAAAAAGAGAACAAAAATGCAAATGCACTAGTGCTAATATGTAAACAATGGATGCACTGTGACAATGCAAACAAACAAGAAAATGCAAGAATAACAGGGACGTGATATGCAGTGATGGGGGCACAATATGCAATAGAGAAAGCGAACTTGATATACAAATGCAATGGGGAGGCACAGGATATGAATATGATATGAAACCAATGCAATAAAGAATCTATGAATATGATATGTAACAAATGCAACAAATGAATATGCTGGAGATGCAACAAGTTATATGTTGGACTTATGCAATGGTGGGTGGGCATGCAATAGATGTAAGCTAATCACAAAACGACAACATGATTGTGATGCAACAGAATGAGAAAGCAAGGAAGGAATAGGTGTCGTCCACTGTGGGCGATCAGTAAAAAATGGGTGTCCACAGGGGTCCCTGCTGATTTTTTTTATTTTATTTTATTTTTAACCCTGCAACAAGGCCAGAGAGATGCAATGCAAAAAATCCAATGGAAGGAAAGCACTCTCACAAACTCACGACAATTAGCATGAAAAACCACCTCACAGGAAATGCCATCGGTTATTATGGGTTCAAAATTTGTTTCTTTTTTTTAAGAAAATGGCCACCCACAAACATCAACAAATGCTCACAGGAAAGGGCGCCTGATGCACTGGACACCCATTAAATGGGTGTCCACAGTGGTGGACGCAAATTTTTTTTTTAGAGATGAAGCAGGGAAAAGGAATTTCAAATAAATTTACAAATTAGCAATCACGTGAGAGAAAAGGAAGTGATACGTGGATCACTTGAGGAGGGTGCACGGTGGGTACAAAATAGGAGGGGCACCGTGGGTGCCAAAAGAGGAGGATAATCAAAAGAAAGATAAAAGGGGTCCCACCGTGATCGCCAATTTGTAGATCTAATTAAAATCTACTTAAAAATAATAAAGAAAAACATAGGCTAAGAATGGGGGAAATAGAAGTGCGAGCGTACGATGGATGCTATGATGGAGGGTGATCGCCAGAGGACGTGAGGGCCTCAAATGATATAATAATGACATAAAAGTAGGGATCGCGGAATACCTTAAAGCGTGGGGAGATGTGGGTTACTTCCTTCTCTTCCTGTCGGCCGGCCGACGGAGAGAGTTCCTCTTTAGATTACCCTTGCAAGAAAGACAAACACCAACCAAGAAAATGGGAATTAGAACCAAGGTGTAGTATCAACATCCCAAGTGAATATATATACATGAAGACATGTCAATGAACACACCTGATGGGGGTGTCGCCCCTTAAACCCCTATGCAAAGGGTGGGAGATATGATGAATGATATAAAAATAAAGTACGTGCAAATGTTGCACTGGTGGAGCCTCAACGTGGTTGAGATGGTGGGATTATAACAGAATGGAATGATGCATGCGTGCTCTATATGCAGTGAAACAAAGGAAGAAGAAACAGAGAAAGATAAAAAAAGAGCTTGGGCTTATTCTCCTTTGGCTGTGGCTTTGGATGAGCGCTCGGGAGGGAGTCTCAGAAGGGATGAAGCCTTTGACGCGAGAGCTCCCTCCTTCAACCAACACACGGGCAGCACCTCCCCTCTATTACTGAGATCGGCCACTCCCCTTTTGAGCAAGAGTAGCAGGGTTTTTATATGGGGAGATGCGTGGGTTTTAATCTAAGAAAGATTAGAAAAATTGATTTTAGAAATGAGATAAATATTGGAAAGAGACTCCCCTAGTTCCGGAAAGTCACAGGAATCCTTCCCCAGTTGCAACGGGCCTTAAAATGAGGAAGGGAAGGGCCAAAACAATAGAGAAAATTGGCGTCAAATGTATATGACGTTTATAAAATAAACGTCAAATGCAAAAGATGCATATTGGCAAAACATAAATCCTCAAAGAAAATAGTGTCACATGTAGCTGACGTTTATAAAATAAACGTCCATTACACCAGATGCAAATTAGCAATATAGTGACGGAAGCCCATCGAGGAAATGACGTCATATGTAAGTGACGTTTATAAAATAAATGTCAAATGCAACAGACGTTATTTACAAGACAAATAAGGCAAGCTCTATTATTTTCAAAATTTATAAAGGAATGTGCCTCTGATTTGCTAGACGTTCATTATAGAAAATAGATGTTTTAACCCGACTCGGAAAAACCCAAGAATGAGTGACAATGGGCCCAGATACACAAAACAAAATCAAAACAAATTGATAAACAATGGACACCCACCCCTGTGGGTGCCATTTCTTTTTTCATTTTTTATTTTTTTTATTTTTTCGGTGAATGTACGTCTAAGTGAGCTGACTCCAATTTTTATTTTTTCACATTTTTTCGAACCCAAAAACTCACTCAAAATGGCTAAAAACGGTTGCATAGAATGAATAAAATAAAATAAAATCTCAAGAATGGGCGTCCAACCTTGTTGGCACCCATTCCTTTTCTTTTTTTTATTCAAAAAAGAAATGGCGTCAACTATAAAAGCTCCTAATTCTTTAAAATCCATAAAAATAGAGAAAAATACCCAGAAAAATAAGAAAAATAGGGAAAAGCCAGGAATCAAAGAAAAATGGAGAAAACCACTCAAATAAGGTCGATTTGAGAGTCAAATTGGGGTATCACAAGTAATATGAGATGCACTCACAGAAATGTCAATTTTGGCGTGTCTACACTCCTCTACTTGTTCAGGTTCTAATTTCTTATCCAGCAAGTCTTTATTTTCTTCTCTCAAAGAAGCAATTAGGTCTTTCTGCCATTCAAGATCTGAGTGGAGATCTTCATTCAATTCCTTCACAAAAGAACACTCAATGCAAGTAGAATTATCAGAGCATGTGTTTTCAACTTCTCTTCTTAGTTTTCTATTTTGAGTTTCAGATTTTTCAAGATTTTCCTGAAGTTCTGCATTTACTACCTCAACAACTTCCAATTTTTCAAGAATCAAATTATTTTCCTCCTCAAGATTTTTAAGTTTCTTTTTAGCCTTTTGAATTTGATTTTTAAGTTCTTCATTTTTAGATTTCAAGGCTTTCAAGCTTTCATTGTCAGAATCAATGTGAGCTGAATTATTTAACTTCTTTTTCAAGGTTTTATTCTGTTTTCTTGATTTTTCATACATGTCAAGCAATTCAGCATAAGCATTTTGCCAATATTCCTTGGAGAAGTTCTCAAAGATAGAGCTTACCGCTTCACATTCTCCATCGCTTGTTTGATCACTCCCTTTGACCATCATGCATTTGTGATTCTCCTCTTGATAGATGACAGTTAGATCATTCAAGATTTCTATGGCAAAGTTGCATGAAGATAAGGAAGGAAGGACAGTAATATTCACGGTAGCCTTCATTATTTCTATAGCCTTGTTATTATCTCTGTTTTTCAATTTATCATCCTCAGTCCATTTGGATTTCTCCTTAGGCAATTTATGTGGCCCATGAGAAATTAAGGTCCATAGGTTTGGATCAGCAGTAATCACAAACTTGCACATCCTACCTAATATGGTGGAGAGGTTGGAGCCATCAAACATCAGCAAGCAATCCACAAACATGGTTCAGGGAATTAAACAACGACAAGCACACCAGGATCTTTTCTCTACAGATTGTTAAATCTGATAATGTCAGAACCTACTCTGATACCAATTTTTATGTCCCTTGGGTGCCAACGAATCTAGAAAGGGGGGGTTGAATAGATCCGGTGCAAACTTTGCCCAATTAAAATCTCAACCCAAACGAAGCACAATCTACAACATGATATGCATATGGCAATCTATCCAATATGGATTGGTTTCTACAGAAGTAGTTCAAAGCAATAGAACAAGACACACAACACAAGAAGCCAACAAGTTGTTAAAAGAGAGAAGACTGAGGTTGACAAGCAGCAAAGTAGTGAGGTCGACGCAGCCTCTATGTGAGTTTGGCTGTTAGTCAGATTAGCTGCTCATTCAACCCTTAAAGTGTGTGTGAATGGAATAACCTACCTTGGGCCTGGGTGGACTCCCTAGTGCTTGTGTGCAAGAGTGTAGCAAGCAACTAAGGAAATGCAGGTGCAGTGAGGGAGACAACGGTGTGCAGAACCGAATGTTAAAGTGTGCGATGAAGAAAACAGTCAGATTTGAATATGTTAAAGCTGGCACACGAGCCTGTGAATGGGGAAAGAAGACAAGGAACAATCACACAAGTCACATCCCACTACACAAAGATTTTTAATGTGGTTCAGTCTGCAAACCCATAGACCTACATCCACCCCTCACCAAACCCGGTGAGACTTTTTCCACACGAGGATGAACTCCTCAACACACAAATGGGGATAAAATCCACCATACACACACACGCACGGGGATGAGATCCACCACACACACACACACACACACACACACACACACACACACACACACACACACACACACACACACACACACACACACACACACACACACACACACACACACATACACGAGGATGAGATCTACCACACACACGCACACACACACACAAAACAAAGAAAATAAGCTACAAGTGCAGCAAAAACACTTCCAGTCTCTCAAGCAGAGCACCGGACACACACACTGATATGCATATGAGAAATGAGACAAAAAAATAAAGCAATGCAAGAAGAAGACAACTGTGGCTTCAGATCAAGGTCATGAAGCACTAGCAAGCTAAGCATGGCTGAGGGAGGGCTGCACTCCTTTCCACTTCTATTCCTCTAAGATCTTCTACTAAGGAGGCTCCCTTCTTTTCTCTCAAGATTTCTCCCTTTTCTTTTCTCACAGCATTAGACTGGGATGGCCAGATGCTGGACTGCTCTTCACACACCTTTCTTTTCTTTCTCACAGGTTTCTATTGAAGGCTCAAGGGAGACGTGGGCTTTTCTCTTCAAGGCAGCAGCTGTAGTAGCAAGAGCAAGTGAAGGAGGGGCGTCCAATTTATAGGTCTCAAAGGCCAAAGACTTTCCCTCCAAGTCTTCTACAATTTGAATGGTTGATAATAAACAAGGAGGTTTGACCAAGGGAAGCCTGCAGAACCTTAATTCCCATTGCAGAGAGGACGTACTCTTGCCAGGGATATTTTTCCCTTCAGATACAAGCTTTTGCTGGCAGGCTACAGGGGACAGAACTTGCAGAGAGGGCGGCTTTTCCAAGGGGATGTACTGACAGATACTTGGAGTAAAGGGTTGCTTTGTACACTTATGATGATAGGGACATTTGTGTGTCCTAGATATCTCCTACATTCCTCAAAATCTGTGTTTTTGGAGATTTGCGTAAGAGTTCTTTATTCTCTGGATGACCTTTGGAAACTGTGCAGGTTAAACAGATAAGGCTTGGAAAGCATCAGGTGCATCGACGCAGCAGTGACGTTGCGTCGATGCAACTTCATGTATCTTTGAGTCAGCTAGCGAGCTTGAGCTTCATGGCGTCGACGCAAGACTGAAGGTGCGTCGACGTATCCTTTGAGAAGCCCGTTTACCCCTGCTTCTGGAAACGCCATTGTGTCGACACCCTGAGAGGACTGAGTCAACGCATCCTTTGTTGAAACTGCCTTACGGGCCATTTGTCACGGGTAACACCTATTAGTCACCCTTATTTGTCTATTTGTCAGCCGTAACATCTATTTTTCACCCTTAGCTACTCGGAGCCGTCGCCTTCTATCAACCAAAACCTTCATATGTTGATTGCATCGAAGCAGTGAGGTTGTAGGGTCAACGCAGCAGACTTTTTTTTGAGCTATTGTGAGCTTAACTGTTTGTGGCGTCGACGCAGACAATTGAATGCGTCGATGCATCCTTGCAAGATGCATTTGAACTGGCTTCTGTGAGGACTAATGGAGTCGACGCTGCAAGTAGATGAGGTCAACGTAGCCTTCTTAAGCTTGCAGTTCTCAACTGAATTCTGTTGCCTTTAAAATTTCCTTTCTTTTCCCAACCTTTTCTTGGTTTCTATGCATGCCTGTGCCTCGATTATTATGCAACCATCAATTTTATCACCTGCCTTGATTTGTGTGCATCCAGTTGCCTCGATTTCTATGCCGCTAGCAATGTCTTAGCTTCTATGAGCATATTTCAAGCAATTTATTTTGCCAAAGTTCTTTCTTCAAATCTCAATTTCCCTTTCTTGAGTTCTCTCAATCTTTACTTGCACATATCGTGAGTCTTGAGTCTATTGAGCCTTTTGGTTGATCTGCTTGACTATGATCTGAATCTGAACATGCTGACATCATCAAATACATGTGAGACTCATAAATGAGTCATGGTAAGACATCATCAAAACTAGGGTCACAACAAAAACATCTGAACGATCCTCGACACACGTCTTTGGAACAGACAAGTGCCGCCGGCCACTACAGCATCCTGGTCGACGACACCGCGACCAATGCACACGAGTCCCCAAACCTCGCATATTCTTATCACCACTGAGTTGGTGCGGACACCAGAGCATGCAAGAAGCATGAATTGGCAATCCGACGGTACCGTACGTGCAGCACCACTCGAGCTACATCGGCTTTCCTTTGGCTTGGAGACAGTCTGGAGTCTCCGTCTTGAGTCTGGGTATTTTTTTAGTATTTATTGCAGTGTATTTGGTATTGATTGCATTGTATTAATGGGTTTGTAATGTGTGTTTATTTGGGTTTCATTTGGGCTCCTTTGTAAGGCTATTAATAAGCCATTAGGTCAAGTTCAGTTAGAGTCCATTAAGGGGTAAGTTCATTTAGAGTCCATTAAGGGGTTATGTTCATATTGGACCTTAAGGCCTTCATATTGGACCTTGAGGCCACTTAAAGCCCAATTGGGCTTTTCCCACTCTCATGGGCTTCCTAGCTTGGAAGGCCCCATAGGCTAGTCAAGGGTCATGGGCCAATTGGTTGGTCTTTGGCCCAAAGTTGCCAAAATTGACCCATGAGGAGGGCGCCCCTTGTTTTGGCCTTATTAGGCTAATTTGTTTATTTAGCTTTGACCACATGGGGAAAATTAGATTTTGGTATCCCTAATGTACCCCTCCCAAATCCTAGATCTGAGGGTAAGGGTAGTCATTTACCTAGGGTGTCCAATTCATATAAAAGGCTTGTATTTTCTATTTTCCTCACAATTAATAGAAAATTTTGTGCAATTTTGACAAGAGCCAAGGGCCGCCCCCTCTCTCTCTCCTCTCCCTCCCCTTGCAGCTGTGAAGGCTGCCAATCTGAGGTGTGATGTCTCCCGTATCAGAGTGTGAAGCTCGCCATCGCCGCCGCCACTGCCATCGAGCCGCCGTCGCACCGCCATCGCCGTCGCCGGAGTTCTGTCCAACTCAGGACAACAAGCCACATCAGGAATTTTTGCTCTCAGTTCATTGATCTGATGAGGCTGAAACTTTGAGGGTGAGTTCCCAAGGTTGATCCCCCGTCCCAAAAATTATTTTAGATTTTTTCCACTTCGTTTTCCTATTTTCCCATTTAGATTCCCACAGCCCACTAGATCTACCCCTGTGCAGTCTTGTGTTCCAGCAACCAAACATTTCACCCATTATCCCCCCTTTCCGATTTCAGAATGATCTCAAATTTTAACTGGGACTTCTGTCCACCTAAGCTATCGTCCATAAATTTTTATGTGATTTTAGAAATTTTCTTTCCCATCCAAAAAAATAGTGTATTTTCCCAAATCTGTGTTGCCCCCTACAGTCCAGATCCGACCCATCTCTATTAGAAAATATATTTCCCATGTCAAACCTCCACCAAAAATTACAAAACAATTATCCCTATCTTCCTTACTTCTTCCTCTAGCTTCCATAAAAATCCCATCACTCAGATCTGAAGTTTCAGTCGTGGTCAACGCCCTTTCTCAGATAGATCTTAGTCTGCCCAGCCAGATTTGAGATAGGAACCTTTCATGTTGAAAAATCCCCCATGAAAAATACGGCCCCAGCAAAATTTCTGTAACACCAGAGGGTTTAAGCTCTCCGAGTCAGCTTCGCATCGGCGCCAGTTTCGCGACATTCTGAGATCGAAGCTGGTCGCAGCAATTTTTGTCGCCGGGTCGCGCAAGCCTGAAACAGCAGCACAAATCCGTGGATAGCAAGTAGCAAGGCTCTCAAGTCCGGCCGCCTCGCCTACCACAAGGCGAACCAGTGCAGCCGCCTCACAGGGATCGTTCCTCCAGGGGTTCCCTTCGCAGCGGGACCAACCCCGCCTCAGTCGGCCGTCCGAGCAGGTCGTGGACCGCACAACCGTCAGCCCGCGCCGTCCGGACAGCAACAAGTAGCAGCGTGTCGGCACCGACGGAGCGGATCAAAGTGCTGCCCGTCAACCCAATTTCGATCCTCCTGGGTCCCACATGTTGCCTATTACCTACCTGCGTGGAGTGGGTTTAATTCTGTAATTATTGATAATTGTTAACCGGGAGTACGATTTTGGCCGGGGTTGTCTTCCCCACGCCCAGAGCGTGGAGGTAAGGGTCTCTCCTTTCTTGGCATTTGCTTACCTAGTATATGACTATATGCCACTGCATGAGTGCATTAGAATTCTAGCTTGCTAATTCAATTTTAATCACTATTGTAAGAAAGAGAGTGAACCCGTCCCGTGACTCGACCCGAGCACAGAAGTGAGTTGACCACCCTTGACTCTACCGGTTTCTCAACCGCGCGGATCCGCGTTTCCCTCACTTGGGACGACGAATGAGCTCGCATTTCTGTTTAAGGCATTGATTCTGATTGGATGTTATCATCTGTTTTAGTGTTTATTTGGTTTATTTACGCGTCAATCAACCAATTAACTAACCGGTAGTTAACTGCCTGATTGACTGTGCGGGCGTGCCAGTCACGTGCGTGACGAGTTTATTGTGCGCTCATTCTGACCCGTGTCGGGCGAGAGTGAGATTCGGTCGGGACCAGCAGTCTGCCATACCATAAAGGCTATGGCGTTAATTACATCCCCCACGAGGAAGGAAAACCTTTGATTAATGTCCGAGATAATGGGCTGTCGAGGTCGGAATAAAGGATGCAGATGATGCGAATGATCATGCAAGATGCTATGATCTACCATGCACGGTTTATTAGGGCGGACCCTCAGTACGTGGCAGAGGACTTAGGCCCAAAGACCACCATCACGCGTAGCAAGAGCTTCCCGTCGGTCGTTGCCCGGCTTTCTGCTCATGTCATTTGATATACCGAGGGCCCGTGCACTCAGGCATACATTGATGTGGCATGAATGCTTAGACTAAAGCATGATGATGAAGTTATCAGAATTGCTAATTCAGGTTTTAAAAAAACCAATTTATTCAATTTATTGATTACAGGGTTTATTTGATTCTATTATTAACACTGGAAATCACCCCGGAGGTGAGGAGAGGATTGAAACGGCACGACGATGCGATTCGGAACGAAACCGGTGCGATACGCGTAGGTATAGGGTTTAAAACGGCACAGGAACCGTAGGAATAGGTTAAAACGGCGCCATGGGGCGTAGGTGTAGGGGGAGGCCTTAAAACGGCGCGCCACCTTCCTAGCGCATCGGAATAGGGCGTGCCGTTTCAGGGCGCACCGTTTTAAGGCACGTCGAGTGTCGACGGTGCCAGTTTAGCCCTGTTTCATAGAAACCGAAGTTTTATTGATTTATTTTTGGACTTATTAACAAATTCTTGAAAGATTTTTGGAGTTTCTTAAATCACCCATTCATCGGATCGGCCCCGGGCCGTCCGGAAGTCAAGTCATAGGCTCGCGTGAGGTTCATACTCGAGCGTGGCGATCGTTCTGAGTCAAACTTGTTCGAGCCAAAATTTCGGCAGCATCTCCCTATCCCGGAGGATTGTTGGGGAGAAGCGGGGAGTACTCACGTAGTGGAGCAACCCATAAAAAGTTGGGTGGCGCAACGGCGGCCGACAAACCTGAACGGATAGGAAAAACCCCAAGGGCTAGCCTATTAGGGGCACCGAATCTGTGGGTGGAGAATAGACGGATAGCGTGACTCGTAGTGGGTGCGAAGACCCCGAGGGCTAGCCTACGAGGGGCACGTGACCCGAGTCGGTACCACATCCAAGTCGGGATGATCGATAGAGAGGAAAAACCTCGAGGGCCAGCCTACGAGGGGCATCCATCTCACGGCCACCACAAGGCCCACTAGGGGATGTGGATTTGAAGTGTTGGGATTAACCCAATTTCTGTGCACTCACTGGTGTGAGCGACGTCACGCGGAATACCGGACGGAGGTGAAGCGGAGCGTGGGGGGGCTCGTTTTGCTGCAACACAAAAAGAAGAGAGAAGAGGAGAGAGACCACCACGGGAGATTACTCCGGCGGGGCGTGCGAAATAGATGTAGCGTAACAAGATATGAGGATTAAACGGCCATAGCGGGAAATGACTCTCCGCGACCTCAGGGGATGGGAAAAGTGCAGAATTTAAGTGACAGAAATTTAAACGGCCATTGCGGGAAATGACTCTCCGCGGTCTCGAGAATATAACAGATATAAGAAGCACAGAATGTAAGTGATAGAAACTCAAACGGCCATTGCGGGAAATGACTCTCCGCGGCCTCGAGAATATAACAGATATAAGAACAGCACAGAATATAAGTGACAGAAATTTAAACGGCCATTGCGGGAAATGACTCTCCGCGACCTCGAGAATATAGCAGATATAAGAACAACACAGAATATAAGTGACGGAAATTTAAACGGCCATTGCAGGAAATGACTCTCCGCGGCCTCGAGAATATGGCAGATATAAGAACAGCACAGAATATAAGTGATGGAAATTTAAACGGCCATTACGGGAAATGACTCTCCGAGGCCTCGAGAATATAGCAGATATAAGAACAGCACAGAATATAAGTGACAGAAATTTAAATGGCCATTGCGGGAAATGACTCTCCGCGACCTCGAGAATATGATGTGATCGCCAGGGGCCGGAGACCACAAAATAAAGAAAGTGATCGCGCCTACATCAAAAGCAGGAGATGGCGGGTTTCTTCTTCCTCTGCCTTCGGCCGACCGATGGAGAGGGCTTTCCTTGGTTACCCTTGTAAAATAAGAAACAGACAAAGAACATGTGGATCAGAAAAGATGGTAGTGTAGTATTAGTCCCTTGATGAAGAATAATGAAATCGTGGCAAGACACACACCTTGTTGGTGTTGTTTTTAAACCCCTCTCGGACACGAGTAGGAGGAAAATGCTATGATGAATGGGGGATCGTGCAAACGTGCATAAAAATGGATCTCCCTTATGAAAGGAGATGACGGATGATGGGATGATGCATGCGATAGAAATGACAAAAGAGAAGGGGAGAGAATGGCTTATTGAAAGTGCCGATGGCGGGATCCGACAGAGCTTCGGCACCGTGGGGACGACGTGGAAGCAGAACGGATGGAGCTAGCCTTCCTCTTGCGAGCACGGGCACCCGAGAAGCCGGCAGAACCTCCCCCTGCAAAATCCCACGGGTTAGAAATGGGATCCGGCAGAGTCTCTCCTTCCTCTGTCAGATTTGAAGTCCCTTCCCTTCGAGGGAGGGGGTCCCCTATTTATAGAAGGAAAGCTGATTGGGGCGTCCAGTCTCTTGGACGCCTCACTGTTGAGGCGTCCAGGAGCCTAGACGCCTCAATAAATATTTTCTTCATATATTCATTGAGGCGTCCAGGCTCTTGGACGCCTCAATGATGAGGCATCCGGGGCCCTGGACACGCCCATTTTCGCCCACCGAATCATCGTCGAAAGACGTAGACAGTGGAGAAAGCATGTGGTTTCGGCGCGTGACTGTGACTTACGAAGGGCGCATCTAATTGACAAGACGTTTTTATCTTTTGGATTTTTTCGAAACGTCAAATCGAGCGGCGGATCGGCACCGTCTGTGTGTCTAAGCAGTGAGGCGTCCAGGCACCTGGACGCCTCAAAGGACAGGCCTGCAAGTGAGGCGTCTAGGCTCCTAGACACCTCAATGAGACACAGTGAGGCGTCCAAGTACCTGGACACCTCAAAGAAATTCTACCGGATAGGCCCCGGAAAGCCGTCGGCGTCTAACCGTTAGACGTCTTCGTGTTTGGATTCTTTCGGAGCGCCCTGTTGGGAGCGGCGCCGTCCGCGTGCTGCACGATTTCCTTAGTGAGGTGGCTTCCACTCGGATCCCAAAGAAGCGTCATGTTCTCTCGCTCAAAAGGTAAAAGAAAAGAAAGGGGAGCACTCAAGTGATTCAGAATGTGAAAACCACTACGGGGCGTCATATGGTAATATGAGATTTACTCAAGATGATGTCAGGAATAGCGTGTCTACAGTTGCCCCGCCTTGGCGTCTACTTTGCAAGGGAGTGACACGTAGTGGAATGACATTGAAGTGAAGTGGAATGGAGTGAGAATGGATTGAAAAGTTGATGCCAAGGTGTGATGAGACACGCTTTCAACATTATGGTTTGTAATGTTTTCAGAGTTTTCAATGAGACGACCTTGAAGAAGGTCTTCCGAATTCAACAATTGCTTGGACAGAAATCAAACAAGGAAGGGGAAAATATGCGCTCAGGCACAAGTAGAAAAAGAGACCAACTTCTCTGTGTGGAAGTGCCTGGGTCGTAAACCTGTAAGATTCACCTTTGGGGAGCGGTTACCAGCCAATGTGGAAGTGCTGCGGCCAAGGTGGGTCAAATGGAGTAAAAGTAAAGGAATATTTGAGGATCAGTCCAAACAAGGGTCTCTTTCAAAAGAACAGCATAGGGTCGTCTCAAGGAAGCTCAGTGTTTCATTCGGAGTGGAATATCTCATATTTGTAAGAACTGGAGCACAATGGTCTTCACAATCGAATTACTTTGAATGATCTTCCGCAATGGAATCAAAATCCTACATGAATGCATGCTGGGTTTAAAGGGAAACTTAAACAAATTAAAATAGAAAACAGCCAAGGATAATATTGTCAAGTTGTTAAGAATAGGTCAGGATATCGATCCGGTGAGCTGATACTAAGCCGAGGCCCGTTTATCCACGCACCAACTCTTCAAATGGAACCATCATCCTCTTGCTTTCGCAACTTAATGGCCTATCTGTACAACCCAAATTCCTATGAAATTATCACTATTTTTATTGAAGGGGAACTCAAATTCCAGATCCGTTCAGGTCGCAAGGTCCTTGACATGTTCTAATAGCGTAAATATCATATAATACAATGCATGACATGGTGGGACTAGTTACCGAATGGTGGCACACGATGGTACGGTGGCGTCCATTAGTGAAACCTGCACTGATCAACATTATTAAAAGCAGCAGAGTTGCACCACAGTACAAGGGAGATCACGACAAAATACATTTTGCTGAAGTCAATGACGATGACTCGACATTGATGTGATGCATTCTGGCTCATACACCCCTCCCTTTCTATAAGTACCCCCCCTTGCCTAGTTCAATCAAATGTACAAAGGAGGGCTTTGAAGCTTAAGGGGAGGAGGAGAAGAATATTGGGTTCTTCAAGATGGAAGGTGAGTCTTCCCGCCCTATGAAGAGGAGCAGGCCCAGCAGTGAATTCAGGCGGCTCTCCGATCTCGAAGGACATCTGAGTGGGCTGATCCAATCGCGCATGGTGAGTTGATTCATTTTAAATCTCCCGTACGACCTCTCTTTCACCTCCTTCACCCTTTGTTTTTCTTCTTCTTTTCCAACCGTACCCTCTCTTCCCAGGCCCGAGGAAATTCTCCAAACTGCCGTGGCTTTCGAAGTTAACTTCCAACATCTCGATCGGCATGAGGGCCATAATTTTGAGGTGGCATCTTCAGGGGCTCCTGGTTCACGCCAAGCATTACGAAAAGATTCGCATGGACTGGGCGGCTATGGGTGCGCTGGTGGAGATCTGACATCCTCAGACTCACACTTTCATTTTCCCCACATTCGAGGTGACCATCCTTCTAGAGGAGGTGGAACTCCTACTTGGGTTGAAAAGATTCAAAAGGGATGGCAGGATAAAGATCATGCCGATGCTGGAGAAAGTGACTTCCGAGGATGTCCTCGGGAGCTTCATGTCGTCTGGTGCCTTTAGAAACATCCAGACTCAGAAGGGAATTAACCTGCAAAAGCTCGCGGAATGGGTCATGGATGCCCTGAGAGGATTGTCAGATGATGATCGTTTGGAAGAAATCATGAAGGGATTCACAATCTGTTTGCCAGGTGCTCTCTTATTCCCTTATATGGATAACATAGTGGAGGAAGATCAGCTAAGCGCCATTTACGAAATTTGGAATGGCAAAAGGGTGGGACATGCCGTCCTTGCTTACCTTTACAGTGGCCTCACTACTTCCAGCATGGGTAAGCCTCCTTTTGGTTGCGCGCTTCTTCTGAATTGTTGGGTTGATTTACATTTCAAATTTGATCACCGTGGGGGGATGCTAACTGCCTCGAAGATCTTTCAACAAAGCCCCCTTTACCACATAGCCGATGTGTTAGGCTTTGGTGGTAATATAGTGAACCGCGTTCCGTGGCTGAGGAAACGTGAAGAATGGAGGTCCCACTTTAGAACTATGACGGAGAGCTTCTTCACTTGTGCACCGGCATGTCTACTCTCACGCGAGCTCCTTACGAGGTCTTCCCCTGAAGCTGAACTCCAACTCATTGGCGCGATTGAGTTTGTTCTCTACAACGCACAATGGTGCTGCATTCAAATCGGCCTTCCCCGCCACTTGTTCCCGCCGTTACCTGGCATCGCTCCTTTGAAGAAGAGAGAATTAGGCACGGAAGAACATGCGAAGGGACTGAAGGCCATCAAAGTGTCATGGAAGATGAGCATTCCGGGAAAGGCATTAGTGCATGTAGAGGAAGAACGCGAGCTGTGGAGGGCTTATGTAATTGAACTGGGGAAGTTAAGGCCCGAAGTGTCTAAACCCCTGATATAGCTCACTTTGTTTTTAATGAAATAAAATGTGGAGTTGTTGTGTGCAAAATTTGGTTTTTATTATGTATTTTTTATTTTTTTTATTTTTTATTTTTTAATCTTTCTTCTTTTTATGATTTTCTTTTTTTCTTTTTTAATCTATTTTTATCTCTCTCTTTTTTATTTCCCCCCCCTTTTTTTGACGCGTCCACAAGATTGGACGCTTTTAGAAAATTATTAGTTTTTATTCTTTTTTTACGCCTTCCCCCCTTTCTCTTTTTTATTATTATTATTTTTAGACGCGTCCAGGTAGCTGGACGCGTCATAAATGATTATTATTTATTTTATTTTATTTTATATATATTTTTTTTTACTGACGCGTCCAGGTGCCTAGACGCGTCAAGCATTTGAATTTTACTTAAAAAGGCCGCCCGTGCGACCTTTCCTCATTCAAACTGAAATCCCGCGATCAATGACACCCAAGAGGGGGGTGAATTGGGTGTTTACCAATTTTAATGAAAACTTTTAGCTTTTTACAAAATATGTAGTAAACAATAATTAGCAATTGAAAACTAAGTAACCAATTCTCTCAAACTCACCGTTCCCACACGACCATACAACAAAAATAATCAAACCACACAATGCACAGCGATTTTTAAGGTGATTCGGATGCAACGACGGTAATCCTACATCCACCCCTCACCAAATCCGGTGAGGCTTCACTTGGGAATTAATCCCCAAACGGAGACGATGCTCCAAACACACACGCAGGACGACACCTGCACACACACACGGGGACGCGCCCCAAACTACACACGGAGACAAGCTCCAACACACACACATACACGGAGATGAACTCCAACACGATCCGACAATCGGATCACTACCACACACACATACACACGCTGCAGCAAACGCAGCACAATGACACACACTACCGCACGCAGACGGTTAAACACGATCGTATACACAAACGGTCTCACACACAAAATGTATTTGCAGGTTTGAAAGAAAACAAAAATATCAAGATAAGCTCAGATCAAAATAGAACTCATGGCAACCATCTCAAAACAACAACTAAAGGATGTAGAGATTGTTCCCCCTTTGATTTCCAGGATGAATAGATATGATAGCTTGAAGCTCCAGTCGGATAGTGATGGTTTTGATATCTTCTTGATCCTCTCCTTGAGCTGCTGCAATTTTCCTTCTTTGGCAATTTTTAAAACCTCTTGGATGAAGATCAGATCTCCTTGGCTTGAGCTCTCCTTTCCTTTCTTCACCTTCTTCACCTACAAGATAGAAAACAATGAGTTCATTAGGGTTCCACACACCAAATTCGTAGCTTACACATATGCCTATATAGAAGACATGAAAAGACCATGATCACCCTTCTAGAACCATCCAAAAAGACCCCCGATAGGTCTATTATGAACCTAAGGGCAAAATGGGGGTTTATGACTTCACAAATATATTTTTATAACCCTTGAATGGTCCAAGGACAAGTCCTAGACCAGATCCATGAATCCTGGTGTAATTGGGGTCATTAGGATTAAACAAATGGGGTGAAAGCCCTCTCCACGCGCTTGAAAACCAAAGTCAACAATAGTGGCTTCGGGGCTGGCGGTCGACCGGTGGCTTCTGGCGGTCGACCGCTACTGAAAAACTTGCAAACGGATGATCCCTGGGAATTCCGGTCGACCGCTACTGGGCTGGCGGTCGACCGCTACTGAGAGAGTTGTAGTCTGGGGATTGCTGGCTAGGGCGGTCGACCGCCCCTGTGCTGGCGGTCGACCGCCAGCTGGGCGGACCCCGGGTTTTCCCGGGTTCAGTCCGTTAACCCGTTAGCTCAATCTCTTAACTCCTTTAGCAGCCCGTTCTCATCTGTGGCATCGACCTTGATATTCTTGAAGGTGTCAACTGAGTCTTTGACCTATTTTGGATTGAAGAGGAGCAGAGTTTTGGTTCACCAGGTGACTGCCATGAGTTTGATCCTCTTGCCTCTCGTTAAACCAGCATATGCACCCTGCATAAACAACAAGATGAATGAACACAAGCATCAAGAACATGTGTAATCAACCATAAGTTTAGTTATCATCACGTAATCACGCATTAAGTTTAGTGATCATCAAAGCCATAACATAACAATTACAACAATCATCAATACCATAACTCAACAATCTCCCCCTTTTTGATGATGACAAACTGAGTGATGATGACAAACTTAATGATAAACTTATGATGGTATAACAGAATGGCACAAATGTTCTTCTCCCCTTGTCAACAACAATCATCACTTTCTCCCCCTTTGACATAATCAAAAAGTGGGATAACGCATGTCTTTCTCTCCCTGTGACATGATCAACAATATCAACAAGCTGGAAGAAGCCAAACAAGGAAGAACAAGCATATTTCCCGTGGAAACAGCAATAGCCCATCTTATCAAATCAGAAGAAGCAAGGGCAAATCATGGACGAATAAATCAATGTCATTCCAATCAGAGAAAACCAATTGGTGATTATTCTCACAAATCAATATGATACCATCCAAAGCAAATACAGTCAAACATGTATTGATACCAGTGGGGGAAGATGTGCACAGGATGGGGTGTTCAGCATGATAGCATTCAAAATCTAGATCCCATGTCAAATTTTCACAACAAGCAAGAGTAGGAATGCATATCAAAAGGATTTTCTTTGATTTTCAAATTTTTGATTTTTATATTTTGGTTTGAAAAGCATGAAATGCAACACATGTGACACTATGAATGCATGCAATGCAACTGAACAGACATGATGACAATATGAATGCAATCATATGAAACTCAATGCAAGCATACAATGGAATGAAAAACAACTAGGCCAATTTTTGAACTCAGAAAACATTTTTGGAATGTGATGGATTTTCAGATTTTGACATTTTCGGTTATAGTGCATGAAGCTATATATATGCAAATGAAGCCATATGAGATGTACAATCAACCAAATACATATATATACATGCAACATAGCTCCCCCAGACTTGTTTAAGAGAGGATAGGTATAAGAAGGGTGCAAGAGAGTCATGGCAACTGAAATGCACATGTGTAGCACATGGGAGGTTGTGCAAGCATATAGGAGATTCATGCAATTGCTAATGCAGTCAATCAACTTTCTGAATACATATTGAATTAAATTTCCAGAGTGTAAGTGAGTAACATGAAAAACGATAGTTACAATATGGATATTCAGATTTTCAGATCAATACAAGGAGACATTTTACAGGCTGCACTTTAATTTTGAGAACAGCGTATTGGAGGCTTCGCTCTACCTCAACAATTTTACATAGATGAACAGACTTTTTCTAAGAATGATCAGGTTCAAATAATTCCTTTTTACACGAGTAGACGCATGGAGCTCATGCCAGAATCCCCGGTTACTCAGAATACTGAACCATTTCACCTCATTTTGAACAGAGATACTAGTCAACACTTTTCAGATATGAACCACATCACGTCTCAGGTGACATGTGCCCAGTTTACTCAGTGAGACCGAGCATTGCTCTATCTTTTATTTTCATTCAAGATTTTTCAATAAGGATTGGTAGGCAGCTTTTTCCTCAACTGTCTCTTCAACATACATGCAGCAAGTTTAACATCTTAAGAGTTTTGAAAAGAAATTCGTATATCCTTATCTTTAACTCTCATTTTCACATTCGCGCATGAAGTGTGCGAATTTGATTCAGCATGTATACCGAAAATATCATCAATAAATAACAGTGCAGCTCCCCCTAAACAGATGCACTTATGAAATATAAACTCCCCCAGAGTGTACGATATGAAGCACTCCAAAAATGACTCAAATGCAACATTTTTTATCAAGAAGACATAAGGTCATAGAAGTTTCAAGGATGGGGGTGAATAACATATAATAGCAAGCAAGCACACAGAGGCAATGTATGCAATATGCAATGCAAGATATGTACTGTAATGCAGAATTGCTGATACCAATTGAATGAACTGAATGCAGCTAAAGATATGCAATGTCATGAGTTCTAATGGAATGCAGCCTACGATCATATGATAGTGAAATGAAATATGCAAGGCAAGATGCAGAACTTGATTTTCAGAATTTTATACAGATTTTACATGAGGGCATTCGCATTCACATAATAAACAATTAAGCATTTTTCAAGACATGGCCTTCATGAACAAGGGTGCAAATATAATCAAGAACAAACAATGTAACCCGATTGATTTCAAGGATTTATTCAAAAATAGATGTTCAAGATCCTTTCACAAATTTGAAATTAGAAATCATTCACATGCCAATCACCTTAGACACATTTTTCAAGATCTTCAATGTGATTGAACTAATTCAACACATTCATCATATCATACCAGAGTAACATCGTGTCAAGTTTTCAAAATGGTATACCTAAGTTCAGCAGGCATCACCATATGCCTTCAAGAGCAAGCAAGCTTAGCAGTAGCCTTAAGCGAGGCTAGCAATTCATTGTTGAGCAGTTCAGATGAAGCAATAGATATAAGGAACATTTCATGTTTTACATTATCTGAACATTCATGCAGCCATTGAAGTCCCGAAACTCACACAACAATGTGATAATCAATTCAAATATGGCAATTAGTATGAGATGCATGTCCACAAGGATGAGTTCAATTTACAATTCAGAATCGTTCATTCAAAAGACAAGCTCCCCCTTTCTATGTGCACAAATTACACAAATGATATTTTTATATTTTGAAAAATATGCAACCTATGACATAAATGAACATGTGACTCATGGTACCAAGCGGAGGCACGTTCTCATGCATGGTGAAAGATTTCAGACAAGAATGACTTGCCTTTCCCCAAGTCACCATTTGATATACCATGTAGTCATGCAATGATAATGAAGCAGATGATTTTCCAGATTCATGAAGTGTAGGCATGCAATGGTGGTTCATGAAAAGTGCAATTACATTCTAATGACAAAAAGAAAAATTTTTTTATGGAGACAAGGTTGAAACAAATGTGAGTGTTTCAAATAGAGCTCAGAAGATAATTCTCAATACTTGTGCCTTGTGCATCCATCATCTTTCTAGTCTTCCACCTTGGGTACTTGCTTTAGCACGTACAAGGACTTCCACCAGCTTGTACTTTAGTCGATCCTGGAGGTTGTTCAAGTTCTGGTATCTAATCTCCTGGTGGCAATTGAGAAAGTTCTCATCATTTTTCATCCTTGCGAGGTATTCCTTTTATTAACTCAAGCTTGGCCACGCCTAGCACATCATCTTTTAGATTTTTGGGAGTGTAATCTGCATCCAAGAACAAAAGGACTTGATTTGTCAATTTCGATTCAAATTTATAAATAATGACATGACAAACTCTTTTAACAACCAACATCCTCTAGATAGTTCAAGATGCAATGCATGACTCATGTGTGAACCTAAGCATTAAACCTATATGATGAATGCGGTTGCTCCCCCTAGTGTGTGCATGAAAGTGATATGCTCAATAAAAATCCAATGCCATATGCAGCCTTTTAAGTAAATGACTCATAGTACCAGGCGGAGAACTTAGATCAAAAGATCACCTCATGCGTAGTGATAGTTTTCAGACAGGCTTAACCTGCCCTTCCACATGTCACCATTTGATATACTATGTAATCATGGATGATGAAGGTAGGGAGAATGCAATGCATTATGGATTGAATACACAATGTTCAACTTATGCATGATAAAGTATGAAAGTGTATGTAGTGAAATTTATTGATGGTTTGAAAGCTCAACTTCAACACGATGCTATATGAGAATGATATGCACAAGGGTATGCAACTATCTATGGATGGAATGCATGCATATACATATGCACCATCACAAAATTCAACGCAAAACGAATCAAGACATAGCACCTATTCTAGAGTGAAGAGAGAGATATTACCTGAGCAATCAGATTTTAATTTTTTGATTTTCATTTGATCTGACTTATGCCACTTGACCCGTGTGCCTTACCTTCTTGATGAGAACGGATTTCATGCTTTACATTCCCAAGGCACACCTGTAAAATAGATTTCTCATTTGGCATTCTTAGGTACCCAAACCATCTTGGGTCCTTGTTGGTTAGTAGCATCTTTGGCACATGGCTTCCACTTCTTAACAACATTCCAATCATCAATTTTCTTCACAAGAAAATAATCATACTTAACATTTCCAGATTTGCCAAAGTGATGTGAGGAAACATGTGGCATTACAGTTTTCTTTCTCATTGGCTCTACTGGTTTGTGTATGTGAGCATGACGTGTTGAGTGAAAGCTCATTTTCTTCATGAGTAACCAGCATTGTAACTTTGTGTGACATTTTCTACCACAATGATTACAATGTATGGAAGGTTTTGTGGTGAATGCTTTCTTTGGATTTTTCAAACTAGCCTGATTTCTAACTGCTCTCAAATCATCATTCTTCATAATGAAACAATCATGCATCATGTGTCCAAATTTTCCACAGTAAAGACATGAGACATTTATTTTCTTAGATGCCTGGAAGTTTACATGAGTATTTTTAGCATGCACATTCTGGACATCCACACTCTTTTTCAGATTTGATTGAGTTTTTGACATGGTGTGTTCATGGGAGTGAGATGTGGAGGTGCTGGGTGCACAAGCGGTATGAACAAAAGAAGTGTGTAGCTTGTTCTCAAATTTTTTTTTGTTCACTGGATTAAAACCCAACCCTTCTTTTTGAAAGTTTACTTTCATGCCCAGTAATTTATCCAAGTTTTCTTGGCCATTCACAAATTTAGACAAAGAAGCATTCAAGTCATGAATTTCAGATTCAAGAGATGCAACGTGCAATTTATAATTAGCAAGTTCTTCTTTAAAAGTAGAAAGACTAACATTCAACATGGCATTGGTAGTCTTAAGGCATTCTACTTCTTGCTTAAGTTCATCCTCATTTTCACATTCTCTAACAACCACAGATTTTCCCTTTTCAAGAGTCAACAATCTTTCAGAAATTGCCTTCTTCAATTCCTTCACTTTCTTATTTTCTTTAACAAGTTTTTCATCATGAATAAGTTCATTTGTCAAGGTTTGATCATCGGCCATAGAATTCAGTTTTGCAGTCATCTCCTTATTTTCATTTCTTAAGGAGCTGATTTGATATTTATGAAATTCAATGTCGAACACATGAGCCTCAATCATTTCCTCTAAATGTGAGCATTTCTTACATGAGGAAACAAGGTTATTTTGTTCAACACTTTTTCTCAATTTCTTATTTTCAGATTTTAACTTCTCATATTTTTCAGCGAGAGCATCATATCCAATCAACAAATCTTCATAGCTAACTTCTTCATCATCATCAGAATCGGAATTTACCTTTGAGCTTGATTCGATTTGTTGATCACTCCCTTGATCACTTGTACCTGCCACAAGGCATTGGTCTTCATGCTCTTCCCGGACTTTGGTTAAACCATCCAAGATGTCCTTCGCGGACCTGCAATGGGAGATAAAAGGAAACTGATTAGAATTGACTGCAGCAGTGAACAGTTTTAAAGCCAACTAATTTTGATCATGTTTAAGCCTTTGATTTTCAGTCCAGACATTTTTATCTTTAGGCAATTCATGAGGACCATATGAGATAAGCTTCCATAGCTTAGTGTCGTATAAATTGACTAGACTTCACATCCTTCCTAACCACAAATCGAAATTGCAACCATCAAACACGGGTGGAGAGTTTAAGGTGTACATCATAGTAGTCATTGATCTGGACCACTCTAGATCATTAGATCTATGCAATTAGAGCCTTGGCTCTAATACCAATTGAAATCTCGCGATCAATGACACCCAAGAGGGGGGTGAATTGGGTGTTTACCAATTTTAATGAAAACTTTTAGCTTTTTACAAAATATGTAGTAAACAATAATTAGCAATTGAAAACTAATTAACCAATTCTCTCAAACTCACCGTTCCCACACGACCATACAACAAAAATAATCAAACCACACAAATAACACACAATGCATAGCGGTTTTTAAGGTGGTTCGGATGCAACGACGGCAATCCTACGTCCACCCCTCACCAAATCCGGTGAGGCTTCACTTGGGAATTAATCCCCAAACGGAGACGATGCTCCAAACACACACGCAGGACGACACCTGCACACACACATGGGGACGCGCCCCAAACTACACACGGAGACAAGCTCCAACACACACACACACACGTGCGGAGATGAACTCCAACACGATCTGACAATCGGATCACTACCACACACACATACACACGCTGCAGCAAACGCAGCACAATGACACACACTACCGCACGCAGACGGTTAAACACGACCGTATACACAAACGGTCTCACACACAAAATGTATTTGTAGGTTTGAAAGAAAACAAAAATATCAAGATAAGCTGAGATCAAAATAGAACTCATGGCAACCATCTCAAAATAGCAACTAAAGGATGTAGAGATTGTTCCCCCTTTGATTTCCAGGACGAATAGATATGATAGCTTGAAGCTCCAGTCGGATGGTGATGGTTTTGATATCTTCTTGATCCTCTCCTTGAGCTTCTGCACTTTTCCTTCTTTGGCAATCTTCAAAACCTCTTGGATGAAGATCAGATCTCCTTGGCTTGAGCTCTCCTTTCCTTTCTTCCCCTTCTTCACCTACAAGATAGAAAACAATGAGTTCATTAGGGTTCCACACACCAAATTCATAGCTTACACATATGCCTATATAGAAGACATGAAAAGACCATGATCACCCTTCTAGAACCATCCAAAAAGACCCCCAATAGGTCTATTATGAACCTAAGGGAAAAATGGGGGTTTATGACTTCACAAATATATTTTTATAACCCTTGAATGGTCCAAGGACAAGTCCTAGACCAGATCCACGAATCCTTGTGTAATTGGGGTCATTAGGATTAAACAAATGGGGTGAAAGCCCTCTCCACGCGCTTGAAAACCAAAGTCAACAATAGTGGCTTCGGGGCTGGCGGTCGACCGGTGGCTTCAGGCGGTCGGTCGCTACTGAAAAACTTGCAAACGGATGATCCCTGGGAATTCCGATCAACCGCTACTGGGCTGGCGGTCGACCGCTACTGAGAGAGTTGCAGTCTGGGGATTGCTGGCTGGGGTGGTCGACCGCCCCTCTGCTGGCGGTCGACCGCCAGCTGGGCAGACCCCGGGTTTTCCCGGGTTCAGTCCGTTAACCCGTTAGCTCAATCGCTTAACTCCTTTAGCAGCCCGTTATCATCTGTGGCATCGACCTTGATATTCTTGAAGGTGTCAACTGAGTCTTTGACCTGTTTTGGATTGTAGAGGAGCAGAGTTTTGGTTCACCAGGTGACTGCCATGAGTTTGATCCTCTTGCCTCTCGTTAAACCAGCATATGCACCCTGCATAAACAACAAGATGAATGAACACAACATCAAGAACATGTGTAATCAACCATAAGTTTAGTTATCATCACGTAATCACGCATTAAGTTTAGTGATCATCAAAACCATAACTTAACAATTACAACAATCATCAAAACCATAACTCAACACAAACGACCCCCCCTCTCTCTCCTAAGAATCTCTCTCCTCCCATTCGACCCTGAATAACCTATTTCGGTCCCTATGGAGCACGGGGGCCCAAGTCAAGGTGGAGAGAAGCGGAAACGACTTGCTCGTCGTCCGAGGAGGTCTAGGGATCACGAGGAAGGGGCTGCCGTGGAGGAGGAGATGATTCCCTTGGCCATGGAAGGCCCCGAGAGACCTGACGACGCGAGAGAGGATGAGCACGACTCGGTAGGCCTCTTAAAACTTCTCTTTCATTGCATCGTTATGATTTCATGCGGTAAGTAGGGTGAAAGATGGTAGTGGAATGGTGACGGGTGTGAGGTGATTGAGGCGTCCAACCAAATGGATGCCTCAGTATTTTTATTATTTTTATTAATTTAAATTATATAGATGCCCTTATTATTTAAAATAAATAAATAAAATAAAAAAATTGACGCGTCTAAGTACCCAGACGTTTTTTTAAAAAGTTATTTATATAACTTAAAATAAAAAAAGGTGGAGGCGTCTAGGTATCTGGACGCCTCTATTCTTTATATATATATTTATTATTATTATTATTATTATTATTATTATTATTATTATTATTAGAAAAGAAATAAGAATAAAAAAATTTTTAAAAATGAAAGCGTCTAGGCTCTTAGACGCGTCACAAAATGTTTTTTTTATTTATTATGTTTTTTTGTTTATTTTTCTGAATATATATATATATATTGTGTTGTTCATTAGTTGTGACTATGTTTTCTTACTGATGTGGTTTCCTTCTCCTTTGTTCCGTGGTGTGCAGGGTGTGATGAGGAGCCGGATCAGCTGGTTCCTGGTAGTGGCGGCGTAACGAGGGCTGCCGGACTTCTAGAGGGCCCGAGTGGACGCCATGGGGTTCGGGGCATTCTTGCGGATCGAGCCCTTCCGGCTCGACTTTCCCCTTATCCTGGTATTGAGGGAGCGATGGCATGCGCCGAGTCGAGCATTCCTGATGCCCTAGGGGCATATGGTGCCGACGTTGGAAGATGTAGCCCGGATGATCGGGCTACGGGTGGATGGAGAGGCCGTCAGTGGGGTCACCTACCCCGACTACAGAGAGAGCGCCCTAGAGCTGTTATGGCTGGAGACGACCGCGACTGACAGAGACAGCAGGACAGTCGGCCGGGTGGACATCATGGAGGCGCTCGGATTCGAGGACCCGCGCCAGCAGGTTAGTGAGAGCGGTGCAGAATTTCTGGCACGGCTGGAGGGAGCAGCTTGGGCGGCTTTCAGCCAGGACCCAAACGACTAAGAGCTGGCAGACCTGGACCTTCGGAGGTTCTTCTTCTTCCTATTGGGCCGCCTTCTGTTGGGGACGAAGGGGGACAGCATCCATTGCCGTTTCCTCGGGATCCTGGCGGACCTAGACCGAGTGGGGCACTACGCGTGGGGAGCAGTCGTGCTTGCTCAATTGATTGCTGATCTTTCTCAGGGAGCAGAGAAGGAGACGACAGTCAGCGGCTTCGCGCCTTTCCTCCAGGTAAACATTTTATTTATGTATCTTACCGTAATCACAGTCACGCAATTACTTGTGCTAATGATGGTATGGAGTTATTACTACTTTCCGATGGGGAGGGCCCGGCAATGGAACCGGACGGTCGTGCCCCTAGCGCGGCGATGGAGGCCGGTCACGGTCGCGGCGCTGCGCGGCTACCTGCTGACGTCGCTTCGACGTGAGCTGACCGAGTACTATGAGGCCATGGTATGGTGCATATGATTTTATTTTTTTTTGCATATGATTTAGTTTAGCAAAATGGTAACTAATATGATGCATGGATGGTGATGCAGGTGGTATGGAGGCCCTACCTGGGCATGGCCGATGCCGACCATCCTTGGGTCGTAGCGGGCCGACCTCATTTTGGGCGGGACTTGTGGGTCCACTGCCTGAACGAGATCGAGCCATTGCGGCTCAGGCTAGTTATGAGGACCCTGGGGCTTGCCCAGGAGTGGGTGGAGGTAGACGAGCCGAGCCATGTGGGGCGGAAGACCCGGGGCAAGGCGAAGCTCCTGGACTGGCGTACGTGCTTTCCTGCACAGTACCAGGACTGGCAGTAGGGTGGCGTTCCGGTGGTGTTTCACATACAGGATAGCACCGACTACTTGCGGCGGTACCGAGATACGTACGTAGGACATCTCTACCTCGGTGGGGCGGCAGGGGTAAGTATGAGATAAAGATCTTTTTCTTTCTCTCTCTTTCTTTTTTTTTTCGCATATGTATATGACATTAACCTATATGCATGAATGCAGGAGGCTCGTGATGCCGTCATTGCTGACCTGCGGGCCCAGCTGGCGGATGCCAGACAGCAGCTGGCAGCCATTCGGCAGGAGCTGGACATCCTGGTGAGCCTATGCAATGCATTACATTTTTTTTGTTGTGACTTGGATTTTTTGATGCTTAGCCTCTGACTGTCGTTTATTCCTACAGCGTGCCCATCAAGCAGCGGCAGCCAGGATGGCTGGTGGTGCAGGCTCTAGTTCCTGGGGCTGTCCTCCAGAGGTCTCTTCTCTCCAGGAGCAGTTGGCGGGCGCGGTGGCCCATGTTGAGGAGGCCGAGTGTGACTACGCGGCTCGAGTGAGTGTTTGCTTGACCCAGATTCCTCTTTACATGGTCCTTTTCCTTCATTGATCTTTGGGGGAACGTGGTCTTTGCCAGGTGGAGGAGATCCGAGATGCACTGGCTCGTGCAGCCCGCGTTGAGGAGGAATGTGACGCCCGCGATGCTTGGGTGGCAGAGCGCGATGCCCGGATAGCGGAGCTAGAGGAGGAGCGACGACGAGAGGCTGAGGAGCTTCCTCATGACGTACTGGAGTTACGGATTGCCCTCGAGGTGTCGAGGAGAGAGGCAGTGAGAGAGAGGATGGAGAGGGAGAGAGAGAGGGAGGAGAGGAGGGCCTTAGAGTCCCAGATGATGGAGCTCCGAGTGAGTCTTGGTACAGCGGAGGGGAGGCTACGGGAGAGCGAGGAGCGGTACCAAAGGGTGAAGGAGCGTGGGGCGCGACTTCATCAGTCTGGTTCATTTTCTGTAGGTAGCTTCTTGGTCTCCTCGGCGGAGGAGCGGCGTCGTGCCTTTGAGGCCGGCGTGGCACTGCAGGGCGAGGTGAGCACCGCCTCTCAGAGTTCGCGGAGACCTTCTAGGGATCCATGCCAGAGGAGAGGGGAGAGGGATGATCAGAGAGATGACCAGGAGGGTAGTGGTGAGAGTTAGAGAGTGACTTGTACACCCACCATCCTCACTTATGATGTAAAAGATAGACAGTTTGTTCTATGGATTGGTTTTTTTTTTTTGTCACTTAACTGTCTCTTGTGCACGTTCCTTCCCTGATGCCTCTCCTTTACTTATCTTCTCGTGGCACGCCTTACATCATCTTACCCCGAAAGCGGAGAAATATCCCTTATGCGGAGGGTATGCTATCTTCCCTTCCTCCCTGAGGCATCTAGACGCGAAGACGCGTTCTAAACTTGAATTCAAATTTAAATCACCGAGAACCGTGTGACGGCCTTTCTTCTTTCTCACCTTGCCTGTGAACGACTCCTCTTCTCGTGGAGAGTAACTTGCCCAGCTCCATCTTCTTGCACTCTTGATCCCTGGAGCATGGTGGGCCAAACCGTGGTGAAGGGAGAGGGGGGGCGAGGAACTCCTCACCCGAGGAGGGCCGTGCAAGAGCACGGGGAGGCAACCACGGAAGAGGAAGGGCCTCTTCTGGCACCCGGGGGACCCGAGGGACCCGAAGACATGGAGGGGGGCGAGCATGGCCTCGTAGGCTCCTTGATCTCCACCTCTTTGATTTCTTTAGCTTTGTAGCGAACAAGTAGAGGGGGATGAGAGGGTTCGGTGAGTGTTGCACTCGAATGATGAACGTGTCTTCAACAGGAGATGCATTTTTCTTTTAATGATGTGGCCCTTTCTGTTTGATGCGCAGGGTATGACAAGGATCCAGGGCTTGGCTGATGAATGGGGGAGTCCGGATGAGCCGCACCGCGGGGGAGAGAGATGCGACAAGGTGAAACCTAACGATTGGCGCATACGTTTCCCTGCTCAGGACGGGCAGCAAGGTGGTGCGCCTGTGCAGGAGAGTGCCGACTACTTGCGGCAGTGCAGGGAGAGCCATGTGGGACCCCTTAAGCTCGGGAGACGGGGAGAGGTGAAAGAAGGGCTCCGATTTATTTATTTATTATTATTATTACTATTTTTGTTTTTTTTTGAAATCCCGGGGCTTAACCGATGGCTATTGTTTATCTGCTCCAACGTGCCAAGCAGGCAGCGATGGCAGGGATGGCCGATGGATCGTCTTCCAGCTCTCAGGCTCCTTTTCTGGAGATCGCCTCCCTCCGGGAGCAACTTGCCAGTGCAGTGGCCCGCGTGACCCAGGCTGAAGAGGAGTGTGATGCTTGGGCAGCAGCCATAGCAGAGCTGCGGCGTCACGATGAAGAGAGGCCATCTCCAGACATCCTGGAGTTAATGGTCCTCCTCCACGTGGCGAGGAGAGAGGTAGAGAGAGAGAGAGGAGAGGGAGAGGAGAGGGAGGAAAGAAGGGCTGAGCGACAGCAGGATCGGGATGAGAGGAAGGCTTTGGAGGCCCAGGTGAGGGAGCTCCAGCTAGCCCTTCGAGTGATGCGGCAGAGGCTAGGAGTCATGGAGACGAGCTACGAGAGAGCACGAGAGTTCGGGGCGCGACTCCGCCAGTCCAGCCATCTTTCTATTAGTGGCTTTTTTGCCGTTCCAGGGGAGCAGCAGCGAGCCGCCGCTATGGAGCAGGTATCACGGGGTGAGGCGAGTACTGCTTCACGGAGTTCCAGGAGGCCCCTGAGGGACCCTCACCTTAGGGGAGAGGAGAGGGACGCCTAGAGGGATGAGTGTGAAGGTGATAGCGAGAGTTGGCGAGCTAGTATACACACCTCCTCTCTATGATTGTGATGTTCATGACTGTGATGTTTATGATAGTTTATGTAGACCTATGAATAGAGTGATTTGGTTTCCTGTTACTTTTTTGTTCTCTTGCGTGTTCCTTCTTCCTTACGCTTCTTCTCCTTTACACTATTCTCATGTGATGCGCTTGCCGAGACTCTGTCCAAAAATGGGAAATCATATCTCGCTCCGACCGTCTTTCGCGCGGAAATTTGCCACCGAAGTCAACAATGATGGCTCTAGCCCCTTTTCCTTGTTGACCTTTCAATCTTCCCGGACGATCTCTACAACATGACAGGGCATCCCTAGGCTGCGTAGGGAGAGAGTCGCCATATCCAATTAATCATCCCGCACGAGCGGTGAAGTGACACATGGGATGGCAAGGAAGGTGCCCTATCATGAGGGTTCTTGGCTCCGCACTTCTCCCATTTCTATAAATACCTCCCTCATTCGTTCTTCAAGGGGCATCGAGAGCCAACTCGAAGAGTACAAGTTTCCACGGAAGCGGAGGAACTAAGAGTTTTAAGGTTCAAAATGGAGGGTGAATCTTTCCACTCCTCCATATAGCATTCTCTCCATGCCATTCTCTCTCCTCCTGGCTCCCCTCCTCACGTTCCAACCCCGCGAGCCTCCCCTCTCTGCTGCGTGTTGATCCTACCAGGCTTGCTGCCCCCCGGCGATGGCCGGCGGTGAGGGGGGGGGGACCTGTGCCTCTCCCCTCCTCCTGTCCTCCTGCCCCCTCGTCGGTGGCCCTCGCCGTCGGTGGTTCTGCTGCGGTCGTGCAAGTCCCTGCTCGCTCCAGTCTTGCTGCGGAGGGTTTGGATGTTGGTGGCATTCGCCCTCCTCTCGACGGTGCTCATGGCCTAGCCCCTGTTGTCAGTCTGCCTGATGCCTTGGCCCCGGGTGCCTTTG
This sequence comes from Amorphophallus konjac, assembly GCA_022559845.1. NCBI lineage: Eukaryota > Viridiplantae > Streptophyta > Magnoliopsida > Alismatales > Araceae > Amorphophallus > Amorphophallus konjac. The sequence continues at coordinate 91,132,860 of CM040128.1, forward strand.
CTCCCGGCGGTCCCGCTGCTATTCTTCCCGCCGGTGAGCTCTGCGGTCCCCTCCCAGCCGCTCCCTCCCCCAGTTGCCACGTCTTTGCTCCCCTTCATACGCCAACTCTAGAGCGTTCATCTCATCCGTTGATCGCTTATCCCTCTCCTACGCCATCACTGTTGCCAGGCCTCGATCTCTCCCCTTCAGACACGGCCCCTGCCGCATCCCAATCCCCATCGTCCATTCCTTCTCCTTTTTCATCGCTTGCACCTCCCACTTCCCACGTGTCTACCGTAACTCACCTCCCCCCGTTGACCGTTGACCCTTTGGACGGGACAGCAGGGAATAATGATCCCCTGTTTTCCCTCCCACCCATCTCCTCACCGTTCGCAGGTGTTCCGTCGGCGACCGGCGGTCCGCCGGTGGCCCCCCCTGTGGCTGCAGTGCCTCCTCCCTCTCCTCCCTTCGGTCCTCGACCCCTAGCCCCGTCGTCTGCTACTCGCTGGAGCCCCTCCCATACCGAGGGGTCTGCCCTGGGTATTCCTGGCGCCGTTGGCCGGGGTCTGCCCTCCGGTGCTCCTCCTGCTGTTCCCGCCATCGGAGGATCATGAACTCATGTGCTTCCGGCTCTCTCCCCATGGTCTGGCCTTCCTCGTCCGGGCCTGGCTGGTGGGAGGGGTTCTGCGGATTGCTCGGCGGCTGCACCTTCCTTTGCGAATGTGCTTCTCTAGTCGCTCGATCCGCCAGCTCTCCCCCTCTCCACGCACGCCCCTACCTTCAGTGATGGTGGTGAACCTGCTGCATACTTCAACATGGACGAGATCCATGTTTCCTACCGGCCGCTCGAGCTCGCCCTCATTGCCAGAACGCCGCAAGGTCGCCCATCGTTCCAGGAGATTAGAGCACATCTCGCCCGGTGATTTCAGTTCAAGGCCGACTTCCTCATTAGCACAATGGACCACCATCATCTTCTTCTCTGCTTCAACCATCGGGAAGATTACCTGTAGGTCCTCCTTAAGGACTCCTTCCGTGTTATGGGCAGGCCGTTTACATTCTTCAAGTGGTCTCTAAACTTCTCCGTCGATGAAGATTCACCCATGCTCCCCGTGTGGGTGGAGATGCCTAGACTCCCCGCCAACTTCTACCAGGAGGATATGCTCTTCTCCATTGCAGGGGGGATTGGTTCTCCTATTAAGGTGGATCGAAACACCTTGTGCCGCACTCGCTCTCATGCTGCCAGAGTTTGTGTTCTGGCGGACCTCTCCAAGAAACTCCCCCCACGGTCTTGGGTTGGCTATGGAGGGAGAGGTTTCTGGCAACCATTGGTGTATCCAAACCCGCCAAGCTTCTGCTGCTCCTGTAGGCGCCTTGGCCATGATTCCCTCAAATGCACTAAGCCTCCTACTCAACCGTTGGTGGTGGTGCCCCCGAAGCCTGCCTCCAAGCTACCTCAGTCCACCGCTGGCCCCCCCACTCCCGCGATCGATGCCTCTGGAGCCCCACAGGTTGCACCTCCTCTGCGATTGCATGTCTCCATTCTTGTTGGTCCCCTTCTTCCCACTCCCGGCTAGCCTCTTGCTGCGGGAAGTGGGGTTACGCATGGCCCTCTCTGTCTGCAGGGCGCCCTAACCCCGCTACCAGCTGTTGCCGCGCATGTTGCCCCTCCCCTGCTTACTGTCTCCAGAGCTCCTTCACCTGAGCTACGTGTCTCTCAGCCGTTGGGCGTGGCCTTCGATGCCATCACTGTGTCCCTCCCTGGGGCCCCTCTATCCTGCTCGGTGGACTCCTCCCTTCTCTCTGCCACTCTTCCTCCTCGTCCTGTGGCGGTGAAGGCGGTAGCTGTGGAGGCGCCCTGTCCATCTTACCTGGCGGATGCTTCCTCATTGGACCCGCTCCAGGCTGCTCCTATGGAGGTTCCTCTAGGGTCTCTCCAGGCCGCGAGGGTTGTGGGGGATGGGGCTCCTCCTCCGTGCCCTGTTCCGTCCGTGGCGGTCTCCTTGCCGGCTGCCACTTCTTCCCGTGCCCTCCCTGGTGGTGCTCCCATGGACGCAGCTGATAGGGTGGCGCCCCCCCTCCAGTCGCCCCCCCTTGCCTACCTGGCACTGGCGGTTTCGCCCTGGTTAGCAGCCCTCCCCCAGCTATCGGAGTGGTTGTCTGCCTCGGCCCCCCGGCGCCGGATGCTCACCCCCTTGGCGGCCCTTCTTCTGGGCTTAATGCCGGTGCGGTTGCTTGGTCTCCAGGGGCGCAGCCCACTGCCCAGGCGGCTAGCGTTGAAGGGTCCTTCCATTCCTCCTCTTCTCTGATGGCCGCCCCTCGCCTCTCCTTCGCCCAAGCTTTGAAGAAGAAGATCAACCGAGCCCCGCCCGGGCCGATCGTCGACTCCGCCCCGCCTCCTGCTCCGGTACATCCCGTGGGTGTTGTGCCCCCCTCAGATCTTGGCTTGCCTCTCAGGTTCCCCCAGCTCGTCCAGGCTCTCCACATCCCCGGGCTTGAGCCTGCTTCGGGGTACCGTGACCCTACGGCGGCTCATACGGCTTTTGTGGGCACCTCTTGCCAGGACCGCTCTCGGGCGCCCTCGAGGATGGATGGCAGAGCTCCTCGGCGTTCCTTCCGGCGGTCCAACTCCACCTCCTCCTCGCGTGATCGTCAGTGCATGTTTGAGGACGCTGCTCTTCCTCCCCGTCATTCTCTTCGGATCCAGTCTTCTTTGATGGCGCCCCCGCCGCCGGCCGACTCTTCCTACACGGAGGTGCTTGATCCTGACGGTTCGGAGGCTGATCCTCTTGATTGGCCTTGCTCTCCGGGTCGTCAGTGCGGTGTCCGTTCTATGTTCTCGTCCGACTCTGAAGGGGTCTTCGATGAAGATTCCTATTTGTAGGGGCTATGTTTCTTCTGTGGGTTCTTGGGCTTTTGTTTCTACCCACGCCTGGGTCCTCTTGGCCTTTTTATGCTTTCTTGGGCCTTTGGCCTTGTACGCCTCTTGCCCCTCTTTGGGTGTTTCCCCTCCCCCCCTGTACCCCTTTCTTTTTTCTGCTTTCATATATGAAAATCGCTTGCCTGGTGGTCGGGATAGTGTTTTCATCTTCTTCCGTAATGATGAACCCCCTCTCCCGTCTCCCCCCCTTGCAAGTATCAACTTTAGTTTAAAAAAAAATCTTTCCACTCCTCGAAGAGAAGCAGGTCCAGCGGTAGCAGTTCCAGGAAACCCTCGGACCTCGAAGGGCACTTCAGTGAGAGGACCCAAACGCAACTCATAAGCTGAGTTTTCTTGCCTGATCTTCTAGTTCTTTCTTCTTTTTTCTCTTTTGACAAAAACCCCTCTCCATTCCTTATGTATGCGCAGAATGTGATGAAATCACATACTTCATGGGAGTTAGTAGTGGCAGCATACAGAGGTCTCCCAAATTTTCAGAAGGCCAGGCTAGATGTGATGGGGCTTGGAGTCTTTCTCCGGATTGAGCCGATCAAGCTCAACCTCTCTCTCTCTTCCAAGCATTGCGTGAAAGGTGGGATCCAATGAGCCGTGCCTTCTTGATGCCTTGGGGGCACATGGTGCCCAGCCTAGAAGATGTGGTCCGAATTACGGGCCTGAAAGTGGATGGCGAGGCACTGACCGGTATCACGTACTTCGACTATAGAGAGGCTGCCCAGAGGTTACTAGGGGTGGACCTAGATGATCGCAAGAACAGGTCCATAGCCAAGACGCCTATCATGGAGACACTAGGGCTTACTGATGTTCGTCCTCATGATGACGAGTCCTCGGAAGAGTTCATAGAGAGGACTGAAAGAGGATGCTGCGCCATCTACTGCGTAGATGCGAGCAATTGGGAGAGGGCCAACATGGATTTGAGGAGATTCCTCTTCTTCCTGTTGGGGAAATTATTGTTGGGCTTGAAAGGAGACAGCATTCATTACCGCTTCTTAGAATTCCTGGTAGACCCCGAGAAAGTGGGGCGATACGCCTGGGGAGCAACCGTGCTGGCGCATCTATTTGCGGGTCTGTCTGAAAGAGCAGATAGAGAGATAATAATGAGTGGTTTCACGCCGTTCATCCAGGTATCATGCTTCTCTCTTTTTTGGTTTTTTTTTTCGATATGTTAATGACACATGACGGTGCAGTTGTGGAGCTATTATTACCTTCCAATGGGAAAAGCTCGGCATTGGCGACTGATGGCGGTGCCGCTGGCGAGGCGGTGGCAACCTATCATGAGCCCAGCCTCTCTATCCTACCAGCTGATGGTGTTAAGGCGCGAGTTGCAAGAGTTCCCCACGGCAATGGTGATTATTATTTCATCATCATCTTTTTCTATTTTTTTTTATTTTTATATTAAGAAGATGTGTGTAACCTGACCTAGGTGGTCTGGAGGCCTTATGCGGGCATGACTGACGCCGATCATCCATGGGTCATAACTAGCCGTGCCCGATTCGGATGCGACCTCTGGATGCACTGTTTGAACGAAATCGAGCCACTTCGGCTACGATTGGCCATGAGGACTCTAGGGCTTGCCCAAGAATGGGTGGACATGACTACCACACCACGTGTCGGGAGGAAGACGCGTGGGCCGGCGACCTCCGTTTATTGGAGAGTGCGGTTCCTCGAGCAATATGAGGACTGGCAACGGGGTGGCACTCCCGTGGAGTCACATGCTCAAGACAGCGAGGATTATCTGTGCCTCTATAAGGCGATGTATGCAGAGCGACTCCATCCCGAAGGGACCGCGGAGGTGAACAATATTTTTTTATTTTATTTTCTTCTTTTTATTATTATTATTTTTGTATGTTGACCTATGCCCTGGCCACAGGATGTTCGTGACACTATGATAGCGAACCTGCAAGCTCGCCTGATAGGAACGGAGCGGCAGTTACATGATACTCGTGCCACCTTGAGTTCTTCAGTAAGCCTACATACACACGATCATAGACCAAGATTCCTAGTGCTAGGTCCTCAACGTCACCTTATGTGTGTTGCAGCGCGCCCAGCTTGATGCGGTCTCTTCAGCAATGGGGGCATATGACGTTTCTTCCAGTTTATGGATCCCCACTTCCGAACTCGATTTGCTTCATGAGCAGCTTGCTCATGCTACGCAGCGAGCTGCAGAGGCAGAAGGAATGCTCTCCACACAGGTGAGAGTCTGGTCATTGAATTTCACTTATTTGTGCCTCCACATATCTGAGATGATGGTTATGGCAGACGAAAGAGGTGCAAGATGCACTTGCCCGCACCGCGCAGGGGGAAGCCAGAATAGCGGAATTGGGGGAAGAGTTACGGCATTGTCCAGACGATGGCTCTTCTCAGGATGTCATGGAGCTGAGGATCACCCTTCAGCTAGAGAGGGAGGACAGAGAGAGAGAGCCGCGGAAAGGGAAAGAGTCACTAGAAGAGAGAGAGCCGACAGATTGGCATAGAGAGAGGAGCGAAGGGCCATGGAGGCCCAACTGTTTGAACTCCGAACCAGCCTCGGTCTTGCTGAACAGTGGATAAGAGATGGCGAAGAGCGCTACCGAAGAGCACGAGAGTGTGGCTTTCGTGTTAGTAGCTTCTTTGCCACCCCTGTCGATCGACGGGGAGCAAAGACGGGAAGGGGGGTACAGAGCAGTAGAGGCTCCGTCTTGCATGGTTTAGCAACACCCTCCTGGGTTCCTCGCCTGGGGAGTGGAGAAAGGGGTAACACTGAGAGAGTGGGTGGAACTTGATGTACAATTTCTATAAGGAAAAAAAGGAAGGAATGATCAGTTTCCTATCTCCTGCCTTCGTTCCTGCTTTTCAATCCTGTATACATTGCTCAATAAAAATAAGTAAGTTTTTCCGTTCTGACTTGGCCCCTTGCTCAACAAGCAAATGTTTGTTCCGACTGTCCTTGATAACGGGTCAAGGGGCCAAGCCTTTATCAATTAAGGCAAGAGTAAAGATAATGAATGCGACACACGGGCATGCGACACACGGGCACGCAAATGGGAACAGAATGTAAAAATGTAGCACACAAATGAGATCACACGGATGCAAAAAAAATTTTATTTTTTTATTTTGTAATGATATATTTTTTGTGTGTTTTTTTGCTTTGTTTTGTTTTTTTTGAAAAACACTTTTTATTACAACCGGCATGGTTTTTGGATCAGGGGTGTTTGAATCGTTCTTAAGTAGCGTAATGCGGGGTTAACATGCTCCAAAAGGATTCCCACTTGGGGACTCACCTGACGGCGTCTTTCGAGGGCCACTACATTTTTTTGTTTTTTTTTGTGAGATAACTAATGCCTAGTGACCATTCTTATGGCACCTGACTCTTATGAAGACAGGGTTTCTTACTAACCCCCCAGGTATCCTGTGTGCACATCTAGATTGATTTGGGCCCCTAGACTCCTCAAGTGATAATCCTGTCGGTTAAGACTTAACCTGATGACAAAACCGTCATGCCATGCTTAGGCTCCCAGTTGCTTCCGACCGCAAGGATACACCGAAGGAGTGTTCGAGGTAAAAGATTTGCCCGACCCGGGTCTATTTCCTCACAACTCTAGATGGTATATGATGGAACACCTTGGAACCCCAACGGCCAACCGCGCGACGCTGACCCGGAATTAGACATCGGCGCACCTATTGGTGACGCGCTTGCATTGACCTAAGCCCGAGGTTAAAGTAAGAAACCACCGAGGTAGTAGATAGAGGTCTTGACCGGCCAGAAACACCGAGACTCCTTCGCGGCGATGGCTTCTATTTTTTGAAGTTGATAATTACATGTGTGTTTTGCTAAAATGAGGTCGCTTGCCTTAGCGGGGCGCGCCTTTCAGGATTTCCATTGAGTTTTCATCTTTGAGGGGAGAAAGAAGAGTAGTGGGATAAACCTTCCGAGAGGACCGGTAAAACTGTTAACCTGACGAACTAACCGGGACCTACTCGACCTCTCCCTTTTGGGCGATTTCGGACCAGACCTCAAACAAAATTACGTTGCCCCTTTGTGGAATTTAGCTTTCGTTTTGAGGGGTCTCGCCTATTGAAATCAGGCATGGCCACGACCAGGCTTTCATCTGACTTTAGATTTTTTTTTTGTTTTTTTTAGGGAGACATGATGATTTGATATGTAGGGATCCCTCTTGTATGCCTGCGGGGACACTGCCCTCTTCTCGTGCTCTGACTCGAGTTCGAGGAGATAAATCCTACTCTCGCCTTCAGGGTATGGTATTTTGGTTCCCTTATACTCAGCCTTTTAAGGGCGCCGACTGCCTCATTGGGTCGAGATAGAAGAGAACAAAGATTAGACTTTCCTGGAGACCTTCTAGTACAGCCCCACAATAAGCAATACTACCAACCTTTGGCAAAAATAGCTGCGTGTGTGCGTGTTGCCTTCTTTTAGTGGGCGTAAGCCGACATGACGGGATAGGAATCTCCGCGGTTCTGGCGAGCCAAGACCCGAGACCTATCGAACCTTAATGGGTCCCATCTTAATATGAAGGACAGATGCAAAGATTTGATTGCATGGTAAACACAAGGCACTCTCTTTTTTTTTTTTGAAATTTCCCTCGAGTTCTGCTTCGCTTGATCCCAAAAATGGTGTGTGAGAGTGTGCGCAGGTTAACCCTGAGTTAGACTACAAAGACCGAAGAGTGAATTTCTAGCTCCGATGGCCCTCGTACCGTGCCGGTTGTTACACTTATCTAATGGTAGTATTTCTTAAGATAAAGCCCGTTCCAAGGGTGGGATAACTCGGTCCCTTCGACATTGACTAGCTTGTAGCCGTTGCCAGGGTACACGGCTTGAACCACATATGGTCCTTCCCAATTGGGTTGAAGTTTAGAACGCGGCCCTCTAGGTTTGACAAAAATTCTTTTTACAACCATTTCGCCGACCTTGAATTTTCTCTCAATGACTTTCTTTTGATAAAAACGAGCGAGTCTATTTTGATAAACACGTGCATGCTCGGTAGCGGCCAGCCGCTTCTCGTCCAAGAGTTCCAACTGGGCAAGGAGTGAATTACGACGTTCGTCGAGGGAAAATTCCTCATCCAATTGTACCCTGAGAGAAGGAATCAAGGTCTCGTACGGGACTACCGCTTCCATCCCATAAGTAAGGGCAAACGGAATCTGCCCGGTGGGGGTACGGATTGAAGTGCGATAGGCCCATAGAGCTTCGATAAGCTTTTCTGGCCAGTCTGAAAACTTACTAGACTCGCAGGTTTTCTTTATGATTTTGATCAACGTCTTTTTGGTGGCCTCCGCCTGACCATTACCTTGTGGGTAATAAGGTGATGAATGATGCAATGCGATTGCGTACCTTTTGTAGAGGTCTTGAAGGTCCTGAGAAATGAACTGTGGCCCATTGTCGGTGACGATTGTGCTGGGATGCCGAACCTGGTGAGGATGTTCTTCATGATGAACTTGCAGACTGTTGACGCCTTGATTTCCGCGTAATCTTCGGCTTCGGCCCATTTGGTGAAGTACCCTGTCGTAGTGAGGATAAAAGATTTTTGCTTGGTGAGGGAGTTAGGATCACCTAGGGGACCAATGATGTCGAACGCCCACATGGAGAAAGGCCATGGGGAGGATACTGGATGAAGTGAGGAAGATGGTGAATGAATCTTATCGGCGTGAAGCTGACACTTGACACACCTACGGACATAAATAGCACAATCATCTTCTATAGTGGGCCAGTAAAAGTCTTGCCTAATGATCTTCTTAGCGAGCATTTGGCTATTTACATGGCCACCACATACACCTGAGTGTGCTTCCTCTACACATTTCCAAACCTCATCATCATCAAGACATCTTAATAGAACACCAATAAGGCTTCTCCTGTATAGTAGACCCCCAACCAATGTGTATTTCTGGGCCACCCTTCTTATAGCTTTCTTATCTTCTGTGGTGGCTCCCTCAGGATAAGACTGATCTTTGCAATATTTGGCGATTTCATAGAACCAAGGTTTCTCCTCGTCATCCAGTTCTTCTTCAAATTCTGCCAACATGATTTCCCTCTTCTCAAGAATTTCCCCGTCCTAAACCTTCCGTAGGACTCTTTCTTTGATTTTTAAGAGGTAAGGGTCTTGAACGACAGGGACGAGACGCTTGTAGATGGTGATGGATTTAGACCAAGCACCTAAAGGGAATTTAAAAGATGACGCCAAGGAGGTGAGGGCATCGGCCAGAATGTTCTGTTCGCGAGGAACATGGACAAAGATCAGCTTGGTGAATAATTTGGCATAAGCAGAGACCAACTCCTGATAGGGCTTGAGCTTGGGACCAAGGGTGCGATATTTGGTAAAACCCTGGCGGAGAACAAGTTGACTATCACCCATGACTCGTAATTCGGTGATATAGAAAGAATGGGCTAGTTCCAGACCAGCTAGAAGAGCCTCATATTCAGTAATGTTGTTGGTGACTGGGAACGCGAGATGAAATGCCTCTGGGATGGTAACGCCCTCGGGCGTTAGAAGGACAATGCCAATACCCTTCCCTTTGGAATTGAGAGCTCCATCAAAATATAATATCCACATTGGCCCATCGGATTGAGTGACAGACATTAGTTCCTCATCCGGAAACTCTGATTGGACAGGATCGAACTTGGGGAGAGGATGATGAGCGAGATGCTCGGCTATGGCATAGCATTTAATCACCTTTTGCTGAATGTAGGTGATGTCAAATTGAGAGAGGAAACTCTGCCAGTGCGCTAGCCTATCAGTAAGGACGGATTTTTCTAGGAGGAACTTGATAGGGTTCATGTGGGCGATCAAATAGACCTCATGAGCCAAGAAGTAGTGCTTCAATTTTTGTACTACCCAAATGAGGGCAGCACAGATTGTCTCCATGCCTGTGTACTTCTGTTCACAAGAATTGAGGAGTTTGGACAAGTAATAGGTGGCACGTTCCTTGCCTTCTTCATCGACTTGTGCGAGGATGGCTCCCACGGAGTCATCCAAGACTGAGATGTAAAGGATCAGAGGTTTTTCTGGTTTGGGTGGAATGAGAATGAGTGGACTAGCCGGGTATTCCTTTAACCCTTCAAAAGCTTTTTGACACTTAGAATCCCAATAGAATTCTACTCCTGGCTTGGTCAACTCATAGAAAGGTCTACACCTTTGTGAATGCCGAGACACAAATCGACAGATGAATTGCAGCCTCCCAATTAAACCTCAGACTTCCCTCAGATTTTTGGGAGGCGGCATGTCCCCGATGGCCTTAGCTTTGTCGGGATCTATCTCAATCCCCCTTTTACTCTCAATGAAACCCAGTAACTTGCCCGATGACACACCAAACACACACTTCTTCGGGTTCATTTTCAATTGGAACTCCCTTGATCTTTGCAACACCTTAGCCAAAACTTTCGGATGTTCCACCCTGGTTCTTGATTTCACCAATAAATCATCCACATACACCTCCAGATATATCTGCATCATGTCATGAAATATGGCCATCATAGCTCTTTGGTAAGTAGCTCCAGCATTCTTTAACCCAAACGGCATGACCACGTAACAATATGTTCCCCATGGTGTAGTGAATGACGTCTTCTCCTGATCCTCTTCTACCAAACGAATTTGATTATATCCCAAAAATCCATCCATAAATGAGAGGGTTTCATAACCTGCCATGTTATCGATTAACACATCAATGTGAGGTAAGGGAAAATCATCCTTTGGACACGCGTGGTTAAGGTCCCAGAAGTAGATGCAAATCTTAACTTTTCCATCCTTCTTCATGACCGGGACAATATTCGCCACCCACTGAGGATAAAGGATGACTCTAATGAACCTGGCTTTGTGGAGCTTGTCGACCTCTTCTTTCATTTTTAAAGCCATCTGAGGGTGGAAACGCCTTAACCTTTGTTTTACCGAGACGGACTCTATTTTTAGAGTTAAGCGATGTTCAACCAAGGTGGAATCCAAACCCGGCATATCCTCGTAGCTCCATGTAAACGTGTCCCTATACTCTTTGAGAACTTCAATTAATGCCTCTTCTTCAGATGATGGCAAATTATCACTTATGAGGATGATCTTAGGGTCTTCCTCAGTTCCCAAGTTAATTTCTTTGGTGGACTCTTCTACGGCGGCTGACGGCTCGTCAAATCTCTTCATCCCACTAGCATATGCGCCGGCCTCGTCCTCAAATTCTTCATCCTCGTCTCCAGTAGGGTATTGTTCATCGGTGATCTCATAAACCCCATATCCTTCATCAATCGCACAATTGCCCTCAGATTCTATCTCCGGTAGCTGGATGGGATTTTCTAGCAATTGAGGGATGGATAGAAGGGCTTGACACCTAGTGGCTAAATCTAGAAGGAATCGACGGGGGATTTGGCTACCCTTAAATTTCCTTTTGGGTACTACCCTTGACTTATTATCCCTAGCTTGACTCACATTATTTACAGAAGGAGAAAAGGCTGAAGGGGATGGTGAAGAATGTACAGGGAAAGACCCCTCAGAGGAAGGGTAGAAAAGGTCGCTCATAGGACCTTGGATGGGTGGTCCGCAGGGCGGGACGCACTCGTAGGAGATGTAGGAGGTTTCCTCAACAATGATGTGTTGTTGAGGAGTTTGAAAATGGACATTTTTTTTCATTTTCCTTTTTAATGACAAAACAATGAAAAGAAATTGGAGGAGGGGGAAAGGTGATTATGACTAAAGGATTGGGAGGCTCATAGAGCATATCATGATTGAAAACCTGACGCGGGTTGAGAAACCCGCGTAGGTATGTAAGTAGAGAAGGGGACCTGGGAAGATCGTCAGACGGAGGAAGACATTAGCGAAGGCTGAGGTGAGTGAATGGAGAAGACGACGGCTAATGAGCCGTCGATGGCAATGTTGATGACGGATGAAGATCTGCCGGTGACAGAGTCCTCTTGGCGAGGATGGTTTGAAACTTTGGCGACAGTAGTGATATTCCCTGGCATTTCAGAGATCAATGGTGGCCCTTCCACCTGCGGTGGTGAGAACATTCTTTCTAGTGCAATGGAAACATCTTGTATGTCAAACCATTTGTCCCATTCGCATTCCGGATCTTTGATCTTACCTTTCTTACCGGCCCTTGAACATTTTTCAGCCAAGTACACAACATGCGATCCTCCATGTGTTTCCTGTGGGTAATCTCCCATCTGAACAACGTGCCCCTTCTTTACGTGAGAGGATAGGGTCCACGTGAGGGGTTTCCCATCCGCCTCGAGCGGTCTTTTAAAACCTAGGCCAAACTTGTGGCATAACCTTTTTTCCTTTGGCGGCTTCAGCCTTCCTTGTAATTGTGCGCCCAAGCCTTTGCCTTGTTGATAGCCGATATTCCTCATTATCTCCCATCCTTTAGAATGGGAAGGGAGACGTGACATCGGTACTGAAGGTGGCTTCTTTGGTGTTAGCGGAATGCGGGACGGGTCATACACATCCAGTAGTGATAATATGGGCCGATGAGATGGCCAAACATATGGCAAAGAGATGTTAACATCATCCACTGTATGAAGGACAGGCGTGTTGACCACTTTAATAATCCTCCTATTGTATGGGAACTTTAGGCATTGGTGGTTGGTGGAGGGTACAACATCCATGACTTTGATATAGGGGCGACCCAATATAGCCTTGAATGTGGGATCCATGTCGAGGACATGGAATTCTGTAGGGACTGACGCAGGGCCTAATTCTGCCTTCAGGATAATCATTCCTTGTGGTGGCCTTTTGCTGTTGTCATAAGCTGTGACTGTGATCGAGGAATGTCTTATCTGTTCCTCACCGACTTCATATAACTGAAGGGTGCTCATGGAGACCACATTTATGGATGCACCCGTGTCCACCAAGCACGGGTGTATGGACACTCCATTGATTTTTATCGAAACACACAATGCATATTTTCAAGCTTCCTTGGGGGCAAGCTCATAGTTGTGGAACACAATAGCTGGTTGTGTGTCTGTCGGCATCAGAATGGCCGAAATCTTCTCTACAGGGAGGTCCTCATTCACCATGACCTTTTGAAGATATTCCATTAAGGCTACCTGATGGGATGTGGATCTCTGAAGCAGCTCAAGGATGGAGATCTGAGCAGGCGTCTTGTCCAAGTGTTTCAATAAATCATACTGTGTTCCAGGGATGGATTTTTCTGGCTGTTCTCCATTGTCCTTCTCTAACTGAGCCTGATCGGGGTTCTGACTATTCTGAGGAAAAACTCTGTGGAAAATCCTTCCACTCCGGAGCACCATTGCCTGCGGCTTTTGTACCTTTATGGGGGTAGCTGTGGGTTTAACAGAGGTTTGAGGGGTAGCGATGGAGGAATGGTTGATGAAGCCAGAGTAACGATGAGAGCAGGGATTCTGATGAGGGGTTTGTTCGGTGGAGGCATGGTGGAGGTAGAGGGGATATCATACGGACTATGAAGGATAAGGGGTTTGGAAGGTGGAGGTGGAGGCAAAGTGGAAGTGGATAAGGCTTGAGGTGGGTAATGGTTTTGAGATGGATGGTGGGTGATGAGTGGTTTTGAAGGCATTGGTGGAGGTATTGTGGAGATAGGCGGGGTCACGTATGGTTGACGGATGATAAGAGGTTTGGAAGGCATAGGGGTAGATGCAGTAGAGGTGGATGGCAAAATGGAGGAGTGAGAGAAGATGAGAGGGTGTGAGGGCATAGTGGAGGGTGTTGGCTGATAGGTGATTGGTGAGTTAATGGGAGGGGTGCGAATGAGAGGACGTGATGGTAGTGGAAATGGTGAAGGCTGTATTATAGGTTGTGATGCGGGTTGATGAGAGAGAGGTGCTACCCGGGCAAGGCGAGGGGGTTGCATGACGATAGGGTTGGCGGTAGCAAGAATAGAGGTACTTTCTGGGTGCCACACCTGCTCTCTCCCGACTTTCGGGAAGGAGGAGATGGGGTTGACCTGGTGATTAGGCTGCTGGTGCTCCGGAAATGGATTCTGGATTATTCCCATGTTGGGCTGTTGTTGTTGTGCCTGCTGAGGCTGTTGTTGTTGTTGTGGTTGTTGCTGTGGCTGCTGTTGTAGTTGCTGTTGTTGATGAAACTATGGCCTAGGAGGAGGTCTCCTGGCTTTGAGAGTGGCGATGTATCGCCTCATTTCATCCCAGTCAATTCCGCCTTCATCATTCATATCGTAAATGTAATCTTTAAACTGAAAGTGCTCTCTACTATGTGTCCTAGCTGCCTGTGATAGACGCAGTATCTAGAGGTATCAACATTCGGGGGCCACACGAGCCTTTCCCTGGGTAGGATGAGTGTGTTTGAGGCCATGAGGGTGCTGAAAATATCTGCCAAAGTTTCTGGCAATGGTGGGTAATAGGCTCTCTTTGGACCAATCGGCCTCCTTTGTTTCTGTGGGGGGCCATAATTCCCTGGGGGTGGAACTTGGTGGTACTGAGGTAGCGGTTGTTGTTGCTGGGTTCGGGGTTGTTGCTGGGGTTGAAGTGGTTGAGGCATATTATTCTGGGGTGGACTGTTTTGGGGTGGAGGATGAGAGGGGAAAGGACCTTGTTGGAGGGGAAGTCGGGGCATTTGTGGAGGCCTTGGGTTGAGTGGATAGTTGGCGTTGTTGACTTCACTCACCTGCTCATTTGTCATAAGCCCTTCTGTTGCTCCACCAGTGCCTATCTTTCTGACCACCTTGGGCTTCGGCGGCTCAAACATGTGCATAATGGGGGAGTCTTTTAACTGGGTCTGGATATACTGGGCCCTTTCATAAAGCTCTTCCATTGTGGTAAGCTTTTTCATGGCCAGGACGTGCCTAAACTGTGGGGTTGCATTGGACACAATCATCTTTACTTGTTCAGGCTCTGAGAGGGTATCTCTTATCCTTTCTGCCAGAGACCTCCATCTGTCGGCATAGCGGACAAAATCTTCGTTGGGCTTCATTTTCTCAGCCAGTAGGTCGGTAATGGAAAGAGAGGGACCGACCATATCCCGATACTTTTGCAAGAATCTTCTTTGCACTGTATCAAAGTTCTCGGCCTCGCCGAGCTCCAAAGAATAGAACCACTCTAGCATAGGACCATCCAATGATCTCCGAAAGAGGTATGCCAGGGATCTCTGGTCATTTTGCCAATAGGAGGATTCATACATGAAGTCCTTGAGGTGAATAAAGGGGTTTCTAGTGCCATTGTACATGCGGTACATAGGCATTTCGGAGGGAGGAAGATGGATCACCGGAAGGATTGGCAAAGCAACCTCTGGGGTGGATTTCACGTCCACCATTTTCTTTAAAATTTGAAATTATTTGTCCATTCTATTGAACCTGTTGAGGAGCGATTGGGCAAGCTCCTCGGGAGGTGAAGGTGGCACCTGCCACTGGGGAGGAAAATGTCTCCCGGAGACTTGAGGAGGGAACCCCGAATGAGAGGGAGCTGCCGGACAGCCGGCAGTTGGCCCTGGCTGGAGCGGTGTGTGGGGAACAGCAGGGGTTTGAGATTGTGAAGGGAATTGGAATGAGGGTGGTTGTTGGCTCACCTGCCCTTGAAGTAAGGGAGACTGGATGGCTTGCGCCAGTGAAGGAGATGGGAATGCCTGCACCGACTCTTGGAGGGGTGATGGCTGGAGTTGACTCCTGGGGGGCGGGGGAAACAGATTTCCCTTTCAGAATGGCCTGGAAGGCTCGAAGCTACTCAGAGGTAAGCTCCGCGTTGGCGAGGGCACCTAGCAAGGAGGAGATGTCCTATGGCGGGGATGTGTCCCCTGTGGTAACCTACACCTCACGTGAGGGCTCATAAGAAGGACCCGAGTCCATAGCATGGACTCGCGGCTCGACTGATTGACCACGACCAGAGTGGTTCTCCTCAAAAGACTAGTGAGCCATGCTCAAAGTTCTTCCGGAACGCAAAAACATATACCAACAAGTAGATAGCAGAAATTATCAAACAAGTGGATGCCTTTATGCCCTCTTTTTTTGTTTTGATTTTGATAAAAAAAATTTTGTGTTTTTAACCAGATCTGAAGTTCACACAAAAATAGGGACCCTAGTTAGTTTTTGTTTCACCGCCGTGTCAACTAGGGTCTCTCGTCTTACCACGGATGGGTCGACTAACTCCGGGGAACTTTAATGGTACAACCAGCCTAGTGAACGAGGAGGGAATCCTTCGCTGTCGGGGACTTACAGTCCCGGTGGAGGAGATTCTAGTCCGTCGAGATGAATTCCCGAACGGAGAGTCCCTCCTTCACCGAGAGAGGGTGATGCTTAGAAAAAAATGAAAAAGACTAGAAAAGGGGTGGATGCATGCAATGAAGTGCTAAACAGATATACAGAACATAAGAAAACAACAGAGATAACAAAGATATAATCAACACCCAATGAATCACAAGGGACTAGGGGCGAAGTGCACGAGGGATAAGAACTGAAAGTGCTACTGTAAGCACAACTGGAGCGCGCGAGGGCGCAAAGGTGGAGAGGCACAGGCGGTGCCGAAGTTGCAAGAGTAACCGAGGGAAAGTGAAAGAAGTCCCACCGTGATCGCCAATCTGTGAGCGACGTCACGCGGAATGCCGGACGGAGGCGAAGTAGAGCGCAGGGGGGGGCTCAATTTGCTGCAACACAGAAAGAAGAGAGAAGAGGAGAGAGACCACCATGGGAGATTGCTCCGGCGGGCGTGCGGAATAGATGTAGCGTAACAAGATATGCAGATTAAATGGCCATAGCGGGAAATGACTCTCCGCGACCTCGGGGGATGGGAAAAGTGCAGAATTTAAGTGACAAAAATTTAAACGGCTATTACGGGAAATGACTCGCCGCGGCCTCGAGAATATAACAAATATAAGAAGCACAGAATGTAAGTGATAGAAACTTAAACGGCCATTGCGGGAAATGACTCTCCGTGGCCTCGAGAATATAGCAGATATAAGAACAGCATAGAATATAAGTGACGGAAATTTAAACGGCCATTGCAGGAAATGACTCTCCACGGCCTCAAGAATATGGCATATATAAGAATAGCACAGAATATAAGTGACGGAAATTTAAATGGCCATTACGGGAAATGACTCTCCGCGGCCTCGAGAATATAGCAGATATAAGAACAGCACAGAATATAAGTGACAGAAATTTAAACGGTCATTGCGGGAAATGACTCTCCGCGGCCTCGAGAATATGATGTGATTGCCAGGGGCCAGAGACCCCAAAATAAAGAAAGTGATTGCTCCTACCTCAAAAGCGGGAGATGGCGGGTTGCTTCTTCCTCTCCCTTCGGCCGGCCGATGGAGAGGGCTTTCCTTTATTACCCTTGTAAAAGAAGAAACAGACAAACAACAAGTGGATCAGAAAAGATGGCAGTGTAGTATTAGTCCCTTGATGAAGAATAATGAAATCGTGGTAAGACACACACCTGGTTGGTGTTGTTTTTAAACCCCTCTCGGACACGAGTAGGAGGAAAATGCTATGATGAATGGGGGATCGTGCAAACGTGCATAAAAACGGATCTCCCTTATGAAAGAAGATGACGGATGAAGGGATGATGCATGCGATAGAAATGATAAAAGAGAAGGGGAGAGAATGGCTTATTGAAGGTGCCGATGGCGGGATCCGGCGGAGCTTCGGTAGCATGGGGACGACGTGGAAGCAGAACGGATGGAGCTAGCCTTCCTCTTACGAGCGCGGGCACCCGAGAAGTCGGCAGAACCTCCCCCTGCAAAACTCCACGGGTTAGAAATGGGATCCGGTAGAGTCTCTCCTTCCTCTGTCAGATTTGAAGCCCCTTACCTTCGAGGGAGGGGGTCCCCTATTTATAGAAGGAAAGCTGATTGGGGCGTCCAGTCTCTTGGACGCCTCACTATTGAGGCATCCAGGAGCCTGGATGCCTCAATAAATATTTTTTATATATTTTTTATTTTTTATCTTAATATATTCATTGAGGCGTCCAGGCTCTTGGACGCCTCAATGATGAGGCGTCCGGGGCCCTGGACGCGCCCATTTTCGCCCACCGAATCGCCGTCGAAAGCCGTAGACAGTGGAGAAAACGCGTGGTTTCGGTGCGTGACTGTGACTTACGAAGGGCACGTCTAATTGACAAGACGTTTTTATCTTTTGGATTTTTTCGAAACGTCAAATCGAGCGACGGATCCGCACCGTCCGTGTGTCTAAGCAGTGAGGCGTCCAGGCACCTGGACGCCTCAAAGGACAGGCCTGCAAGTGAGGCGTCCAGGCTCCTGGACACCTCAATGAGACACAGTGAGGCGTCTAGGTACCTGGACGCCTCAAAGAAATTCTGCTGGATTGGACCTGGAAAGCCGTCGGCGTCTAACCATTAGACGTCTTCATGTTTGGATTCTTTCGGAGCGTCCGGTTGGGAGCGGCGCCGTCCGCGTGCTGTTGGGTTCGGTGCTATGGATTCAGAGGGGGGGTGAATGAATCTCCCCTTTAAAAACTTCACTCAAATTAAATCTAATGCAATCAGAGATGTGGAATTAAAAAACTATTGCAGATATGTAGAGCGATCCTAAGCAAACATCTAATGTCCACAACAATGAGATGAATACAATCCTCGTGCCTATGCATGCATCTAGCGCCAGTCATATAGAAGAAATCAAACCACAGTGCATAAGGGGTTTTTAGGTGGTTCGGTCCTCCAGACCTACGTCCACCCCACACTCAACCAGAGTGTGGATTACTGCTGACTCACAGCTTGAACCGCTAGGCCTCACAGCTTGCCTACAACCCGCTGAGCCTTACAGCTTGCTGTCCGAGGTATCCACCTCGCCCCGCTGAGCAACACAGCTTACTGTCCGAGGAATCCACCTCGCCTGCTGAGCAACACAGCTTGCTGTCCAGAGGAATCCTCCTCTGCAAAACCGCTGACTAATAGCTTGATAAAAGGTTTGAAAAGAAAAACAAAAGCAAGTAACAACAGCGACTGAAAGCTGTAAAAGATGAAGCACAATGTGGCTCTCAAGGAGCTGGCTGGCCTGGATTTGATCCACGGTCTAGCAGGAACAGATCTTCAAGCATCTTCCCTTCTTCTCCTCTAACTCTCTATCTCTCTTCTTCTCTGCTGCACTTCTCTTCTTCTCTCGATCACTCCGTCTCTCTTTCTTTCTCTTTCTTTCTTCATTCTATTTCTTTCTCTTCTGGATCGAACAGGCTCTCTGCTCTTCTGCTTTTCCTTCAAGTCTTCTATCTGTTCAATCAGCCTTCTTCTCAGGAACAAGGCTTCCTTTTATAGCATCAGCAGAGAATAGGGCGTGTGTCTTCCACATCTCCCGCCCAAAGGCCTTGACCACGTGGCAGCATCTCAGCCTGTTGCTATACACGTGTCACGATCCTAGGCACCTCGTCCATCCTTGGATCTCGTGCCTTCTATTAAGCTCTGCAAAGAGTCCCTGTCAGACAGTCGAATAGGATTATCAGTTTAAGACTGAAACCTTGTACAGACTTTATAGTGTGTAATGTACAGACGTTGTATAGACTTGATGCAGTGTATGCAGCTCACCGATGCAGTGTGTAGACTTTGCAATGTATGGACTTTGCAATGCAAAGACAAAGCATGTACAGACTTGGAAATGCTTGAAGCACAGAATGCAATGGCTAAGGTTATGAGTGTATAGACTCTGCATGCGTGCTACATCAATGTACAGACTTGCTGACAATGAGTGTGCATACTCTGCTTTGAGCAATGCACAATGTATAGACTTAGTCATGCGTGCAGCAAAGATAATGTACAGACTATGCCATGCTCACAGTTAATGCATGTACAGACTTGTATGAGGAACAGGCTGTACAGACTTAGACGAATGAGCCACAAGCTGCAATGTGTAGACTTGATCTGAATGCATGGACTATGCCCTTGAAGAGTGTATAGACTTGCTCATGGACTATGTACAACGAATGTATAGACTTGCAATGCGTGCAGGGCATGCGATGCAATGTACAGACTTTGCCACGCCTACACCAAGATGATGTACAGACTTAATGGGCATGAAGGCAACCGCTGTACAGACTTGCAAGTGCTGCAAGTGGACAATGTATAGACTTCAGCTCGTGCAAGCAAAGCCAATGTATAGACTTGGCGTTTGTGCAAGCAGAACGATGTACAGACTTTGTGTTGTGAACACAGGCTGTGCAGACTTTGAATGATGCATGCACAAGACACAACAGATGTATAGACTTAGAATGCGAAACCATGCCATGTATAGACTTTATATATGCAACGCTAGAGCATGTATAGACTTCATATATGCAGTGCTATGGCATGTGTAGACTTCATATATGCAGTGCTATGGCATGTGTAGACTTGTGCAAACTAGCCAGTGTATGGACTTGGTGAGCATGCATCACACAATGTGCAAACTTCGTGCAATGCATGAAGAAGCAATGTATAGACATGGAGAGCAATGTGCAACCAATGTACATACTTTGCAATGCATAGACTTAAGGCATGAGAACACAATGCACCATGCACAGACTATGCGATATGCAACCAGATGATGTCTAGACTTTGATAAATTGATGCACAACAAAAAGATGACTCTTTCCTAGGCGTCAGATTCAGAATAGATGCCCCTAGTGATGGGCGTCAAATTTCAAGCATAATAGAATGTATAGACTTACTACGGCATCAAGGCAACCATGATGATGTGCAATGTTCAGACTTGACAAAGTGTGAAGAATATATGCTGTACAGACTTCAAGTGCGTGTAACAAGACAGTGTGCAGACTTCAGCTCTAAGTCTATACAACCAATTGTAGTGTACAGACTTGGTGTTCTGAACGTAGGTAAAGATAAGGAATGTATAGACTTGCTCAGTTCATAACGTAGGTAAAGATGCAATGTATAGACTTAACATGAGACACTGCATGAGACGTAGATAGGTTGTGCAGACTTCAACAACACACGATGTACAGACTTGAAAGACGATGCATGAGACGATTGTAGACACGCCAAAATTGACGTTTTGTTGATCAAATCTCATGTTATTATATAAATACCCCAAGTGGACTTCAATATTCCTATAACATGAAGTTTTTCTATTTTTGTGAGTTTTTTCTGCATTTTTCCTGTATTTTTATGATTCACGACTTGATCAAGGGTGTTAATTTTAAAAGTAACGACCTGTGGTAGGGCGTTTTCAAAGAAAGGACGACCGTATGTGAGGGCGTGAATTCCTGGTGTTATCCCTTAATTTCTGGGATTATCTATTTTCAAAATAAAAGGTATTTTGTGAGTAACGCCTTCTCTCAGGGCGTGATTTTAATTAACGCCGTTATCTCGGGCGTGTTATTTGAGCTTTCAAACAAGGCAAGGTTTCGTTTCCAAAATTAAATCCAGGAAGAAACGCCCTTTCCTAGGTCGTGTTTCAAGAAGACGTCTTTGTGAAGGTCGTCAATTCATAAAAGACGCCCTGTATTAAGGCGTGTTTTAGTCCAGAGTCCTTCCTTTTTCAGTCTTTCCCTCACAGTTCCCTGCTATCTTTGGACTCTTGCTCGATCTTGATCTTCCCCTGGATGCCTCATTGCCTGTTCTTATCCTTCCTTGGTTTGATCACATCCGTTTGAGGCATTATAAATTAAAGACTTGACCGATCGTGCAGAAGGTTAAGCACCTTCAGTATTCGGCGGATTGAGCGCTCAAGTTTTCTTTCATCACGGGCAGAAGTTTTCTTCATCCCTTGCTGCCTCCCCTCTCTGCATCCCTTTGAGCTACATCCGGTGCTTCATCCATCACTATTCGGTTTCTTCCCTTTACTGTCGCCAGGGACAGCAGGGTTCTCATCTTTTTTTCTATTTTGTTTTTATTTTATTCATACCATCATCCCTCTGTCCTTCATATCTCTATTCCTTGTTCACGTTTTGTTGCATTTTTTATCATCAAACTCCCCTTCCCTTAAGTCTTCTTAAGGGGTTTTAAAAGAAAACAAAAAAAGAAGGTGCGCATGTTGAGGTCTTTTCATTATTTTTATGTTAGTTTTTGACTGATACTACTGCACTTTGGCTGATCCCTTTTCTTTTACTTGTCTTTATTGTCTTTCTTTTTTACAAGGTAATCAATCAAGAAAACCCACTTCGTCGGCCGGCCGATTGGAGTTGGAGGAAGAGATCCACATTTATCCCGCATCACATCTTTCACCAGGTACATGCGATCTTATTTTTTTTTATTGAGGTAAACCCTCTGGCGATCACAAACTCCTCCTTTTAGCACCTCGTGCTATTTTATTGCTTTCACCATATCCATATCTATTACTTACTTTTTTTTTTTTATATTTAAAAGTGGATTTTAAATAGATCTACAAATTGGCGATCACGGTGGGACATCCACTGTTTTCTTTGTTGATTACCATCTCCATTGGCACCCTTGTGTGCCCTTTCCCTTTTGACACCCTCGTGTGTCCTTTCCCATTGACACCCTCGTGTGTCCTTTCCCTTTAGGCACCCTCGTGTGCCCTTTCCCCTCGGTACCCTCGGTACCCTTTCCTTTGTGCCCCTGCGGCATCTTCCATTGTGCACTCTGCACACTTCCCGGATCAGTCAATTGTTGCTTATTAACGCCTTCGACGAGGGCGTCTTTTGATTTAACGCCCCTCACAGGGACGTGTTTTCGGAATTAACGCCCCCTTTAAGGGCGTGTCTTTATTGCATCTGCTTGCATGGTCTTCATTATTTTC